>CAJQZP010000049.1:1312500-2595000 GCA_907164705.1 Parnassius apollo | reverse complement strand
GTTTCTACAAAAAAAATGTGTAGTATAATAATATATTCGTCCTAAACTTAAGTACCCACAGAAATGTCGCATCTGAACATATTAATTTCATAATCTATATTCAATGATACGAGATGGCGTCTTAGGAATAATTTGCTTTATTATTAATTTATAATACTTTTTTATTGAATAAGTATCTTATTAACCGATGAAAAGTAATTCCTTGGTTTTTACTGACATTTCTTGAATTATTTGTGCAATATCTAAGTACACAAGACGGCATATTTTTATCAAGAGATTTTTTTTTAAATCAACACAACACGTGACAACTCTACAAGCGCCTAGCGAGTGACTGATTAAAGTGCAGTGCATGCACCGCAGTTGAGTGGAACAGAGTAGCTGAATGCAGTGTCTCCTCTAGTACGTAGTACATAATAGCTCAATGCTTAATACCGATAAAGTTGAAGCCAGTTTTTAAAAAGTGGAGTTCCAACATAGCCGAAGAATTGAGGATTGACCCCAAATCAGTCTTAACGCATTTGAAAAAGTCTGGCTATACAAAATGCTTAATTTGGATACTACACGAGCTCACTGCTTAATGTCTAATGAATCGTGTACTCATTTGCGAATTTCTACTGAAACGTAATGCAACCGAACCATTTTTGAAAAGATTCATCTACGACAAGAACGTGCGAAAAAGATCATGGTCAAAAGGTAGTCCAGCGATTCGGATCTCTACTGTCAACTACTAATGAGGCTCAAGCAAGAAATTGAGTAAAACAGCCGGAATTGATCAACAGGAAAGGAGTGGTGTTTCGTCATGGTAATACCAGACCCACAACTTCGGTCGATATGAAAAAATTGAGAGAGCTTGATTGGAGAAATGTTAATGCGTTCACCATATAGTCTTGACCTTGCACTAACAGATTTCTACCTGTTTTGGTCTCTTCCTAATTCTTTGGGTAGTGTTAGGATAACATAAAAAGAGGACTGTTAAAACTACTTGACGTATTTTTTTAAATCAAAAATCCAAAGATTTCTATAGCAACGGGTGATGTCACCAACAAAATCGCAACAAGTTATCGAATAAAATGACACATATATTTTATAATTAAATCTAATTAAGCTTTAAAAATATCTTGTATTTGTATATAAAATACGAAGAAACTTTTTCCCCGTCACACATATACATATATAAGCAAATAGCTCCTTTTACGAATGCTTTATATAATATGATTTTATATAGTAATCCATAGTTGGAATCTATATATATATATATATATATATATATATATATATATATATATATATATATATATATATATATATATATATATATATATATATATATATATATATATATATATATATATATATATATATATATATATATATATATATATATATATATATATATATATATATATATATATATATATATATATATCTGTGCTGTGATTTCGGCGGTCTTTCCAGTCCTGTACCCATGTCGTTGGATGGCGCTATACTGCCTACCTGCTCAGATTTCAAGTACCTCGGCTCCCTCATTCAAGGCGACGGCGGAATAGATAGAGCTGTGCAGCATAGGATTAACGCAGGGTGGATGAAATGGCGACAGGCCACAACGTGCGATCCCCGAATGCAAATAAGGTTGAAGGGGAAAATTTACAAATCGACCATCCGACCTGTCGTCATGTATGGAAGTGAATGCTGGGCCGTCAAGAAGGAGGATGAAAATAGATTGCATGCGAATGAAATGAGAATGTTACGATGGATGTGTGTTGTGACAAGGATGGATAAGATAAGGAATGAGTATATAAGAGGAAGCCTGAAAGTAGCGCCAGTGGTAGAAAAGGTGAGAGGAAGCAGATTGGCATGGTTTGGGCATGTGATGCGGAGGGATGAAAGTCATGTCACAAAACGAGTGTTGAATATGAATGTGGAGGGACACACGGGCAGAGGAAGGCCGAATAAAAGATGGATCGATTGTGTGAAGAGTGATATGAGAATGAAAGGAGTAAGTATGGAAATGACGGCTGATAGAGAGGAATGGAACAAGAAGATTTACTGCGCCGACCCCAGATAATGGGAAATGGTTTAGAGAATGATGAATGAGTTGGAATCTATATAACATCAAAGAAAAAAATAATCGACGTCTAAATCTAGATATCAATTTGACGCGATTACATAAAAATCAACCATAGAAATTGACCCACATTGACGTTGTTAACTCATTAATTTTCATTCGTTACTATCAAGAATCCACTTTGCTATAGTTGCACGCTTGGTATTTACATAGATATTTGCCATAGGTGGATGCTGTAGCCCATAGACCTCTACATCTATCCGCAATTAAGAATCAGATCTGTGCTTCCCTACATTCACGATACACAGGACACAGCAGCATTAAGCTGCTATTTTTCGCTGGTGTTCTGTGAGAGACAACCATAATAAAATTGCAGCGTGCAACTCTACAGCGTATAAACGTACACTTTTTATAATAAAGTGGACAGTGGCTATTAGTGTGCACCAAAGACTCTATGGTGTGCACACACTTATTATACTGTATTATTATAGAGTCAAGTGATATGTATATGTAATAAGGCGGATACAAGAAAACACAACATTTTGTACATAGTAGAGCCCCGCTGACTGAGTGTGATAATTAAAGTAAATAATAATTTAAAAAAAAAATTAAACTAATTACTATGTGTATGTGTATGTATGCGTGTATGTATATATGTATGTATATATATATATATATATATATATATATATATATATATATGTATGTGTGTATGTGTATGTATATATATATATATATATATATATATATATATGTGTATATATATATATATATATATATATAACTAACTTAAGTTAAGAAATGTATCGTTTAATATGTACTATGCATGGAATTAAATAAAGCTTTATTATTATTATTATTATTATTATTAGAGCCCCGCTACAGCTGCTGCATGATGAATGGGTCGGCTCGATCAGAGAAGGGCCAAACTCGCAGATAATAGAAGCGTGAAATAGCAACACAAGTTTGGTGTGTTTCGTTTAGTAACTAGGAACCGGTGACTACTTTTAGCCGATACCAAGTCGAGGCATTCCACCTTACTAGAGGTGAAGACACATATTGATTTTGATTCTTTATCGCTTATGTAGGCTATTTACATCCACAAAATTAAGATGTCAGTGCCAGTTGCCCAAGGAGAATCCAAAACTATACATATACCAACAAGTTGTGTATTTACACTCTTCAGAAGAAGAGTGTGGTTTGCAAGATGATGTTGTGACCAGGATTAAGAAAGGAATGCTTCGGTGGTTTGGTCATGTGGAAAGAATGAATGAGGAAAGAGTGACAAAGAAAATTTATGTTGCAGAAGTGAATGGCAGAGTCGAAAAGGGACGTCCTAGGCGAAAATTTATCGACCAAATTGGCGATTTATTGGAAACGGGCCAAATTAGGAGTACCCTTAACCGACGAGCATGTATGCGTAGGTGTATGGATGTGAAGGAGGCGAGAGAGGTGTGTCAGGATCGTGCCAAATGGAAATCTGTAGTCTCTGCCTACCCCTCTGGGTGACAGGCGTGAGTGTTTATGGATTGTGTATTTACACAAATGTTAACTTATTTTTTCAAATATATGAAGTAAGCGTTACAAACGAGCACTCAGTCCATCTGATAGCAAGAGCTTGCTGCGCCCCACAGACATCTACCTTTATCCTCAATTAAGAATCAAAATTCATCCCTAAAGGACTAAAATGGAATGTCTTTTTTCTAGAAAAAAATATTTCCGGTTCTCTACGCTCACCATACGAAACACAGCATCGTTAAGCAGTACTTTACGCTGAAAATCTGTGAGAGCGTGGTCCTACCCTTGTCGAGCTAACCCATTCGAGCTACAACCCTAATATAGCTGAAATATGGCTCTACCACGTAAAGACTTAAGACTCGGGCTAAAATCTGCTTTCATTTACGTGCGATCGTAGTTTTTTTATAAAAATAGGAGTGACAAAGAAAAATAAGTACATTCCACTCAATGGTAAATGGATACTGTGACCCATGGGCATCTTCATCTAATATCGATTAAGAATCAAAATGTAAATGTTTTATCATATCTGCGAACTTTCATCTATATCAAATATCTGGCCATAAAGATTTAGATGAGAAAATAATTATACGATAATGTAACTAGTGAGTAACGTTATATGCGAGCGAGAATGAGTTTACCGATACCAGTACCTTGAAAATGTAAGTACGGATTTCCCACATGCATGGCGATAAAGGAAAACAGATCTACCTACCTGTAGAAAACTTCCTAAAGCATAAGAAAAAAAATTATCAGTATGTATTTCAATTTTCATGCTGAAGCTGTTAAAGTGAGAGCACGAATGGGTCAGCTTGACTGGGGAAGGACCACACACTCAAAATACCAGCGTAAATAGCAGCTTGATGCTGCTGTCTTTTGTATAGTGAGTGAAGAGAACTGTGGACTTTTTTTTTTTTTGGTAACATGGCATTCCAGATTATTCCTCAGGGGTGGTAACGCATTTGCATTTTGATTCTTATTAGTTTCCCTGTACTACCCGTTTTCAAAAAAATAAATCAATTAACTTGTAAAAGAACATGGAGCCTTAGAGTCACGGTGGTGGCACTCTTTTTGCTCGAAGGTTTTTGCTGTATTTCTAAAGACTTTTGCTATTGAAAATTGACACTGGCCAGCTATGCTGCTCACACAGGCTGTTGTTTAATTTTACCATTTGTTTATTTTTTTATTCTTTAATCAGGTAAACCGTTCAGTTAGTTCAGTCGTGGTATAAGAATATCCACTAGGTACCACATATCGTCCCGTGCGTAGTAAGAAGCGACAGAAGGAAACTAAAACTGGAGATGGTTAGCAGCATCTTCCTGATAACAACTCTTCAATCCACCTGCCAGGCGTGGCAACTGTGGCAAAATTATGAAATATGAAGCAATCTATAGTGAAGGCCTATCTTAAACAATTTGATCCTTATTGGCTATAGTGAATGAATAATAATGAATGAATAATGAAAGTTAGGTTAAAAAAACATTGCGTGCCTACTATTTCGGAAATGGGTATAATTTGTATTAAATTAAGATGGGAAAATCGTACAGAGAATGCTTAGAAATTGAGAGTTGACTTAAGGTACGCATAGCCACTTGGCTACCTTTTCATTTTATAATAATAAAATTACTAGTAATACTATTAATAGTATTACTAGTAATAGTACTAAAATAATTTATAGCTTTAATTAAATAGCTTAATCATTTATAAACAACAAATCCACCTGCAGTACTCTATCAGACAGCAAACACAGTTGCTTTTGCCGTTCTACGAGATACTCCAGCCTGTGACAGCTCTCTTTCTGAAGCGTCGTGAAGGTCTCAAGTGACGTGTTATCCGCTTGGCTCGGTACTCTTGGCACCGCCAAATTCCTGGAAAAAAAAAACAAAAATAAAGTTTATTAAATGTTTTCATCAAATCTTCATGTAAAAATGTATCTTATCTCTAAAATATATGAATACGTTAAATATACAACAATATTAAAATAAATGGTAACAAAACATCTCTTTGCTGCGCAAACAGCTTCTTTAATTTCTTAGAGCGTTACGCTATAACCGTACGCAATTATCCGTAGCGCTGCGGTGTTATCCAAGATGGCTTTCTACTATTGTAAGCGCTAACAGAAAACTACAAGAATGTCGTCATAGTCATCTTTCAGATGAAAGATGACTATGACGACAATGAAATATGACAATACATCCATTTTTCATGCGTGGCTGCAGTTGTATTAGTAGTATAGTTGTAGCACAAATGGGTCGGCTCGACCGGGGAAACACCACACTCTCACAGAATACCAGCGTGAAATAGTTGCTTAATGCTGCTGTATTTCGTATGGTGAGTGTAGAGCACTGGAGACCCTTTTTACTGGAAATGAGGCATTCCATCTTAGTCCTCACGGGTAACAACGAACCTGCATTTAGTTTTGTAATTGAGGATACATGTAGATGTCTATGGGCCGCAGCAACCACTTACCATAAGTTGGACTGTGTGCTCGTTTGTCACCCTATCCCATAAAAATAAAAAAAAACATTTGTTGTAGGTAGGGACTATCATTAAATTTCTATAGGAACTGTATCAATAACTGGCCGTTGCCGCTAGAGACATAAGGGATACTTCTTTGCTCGCCAAAATAGTACTATTATATAATATGTTTTACGAAAAAATGCAGCCAGTGTTATGGGCAATATACCACAGGCAGTAGGACTATTTGATAATAGTAGTTTGTAGTTTAATAATTTATATATAACAAAAAATAATTCTTAAAACGGGTTCAGAGTATATTCTACAGAAGGACTTCTACAAATATTTTTGCTAGAATTTTGACGGCAACTTGAGCACCAGCGGATTATTCCTCCTGATATGGTTTGAAGTGTATCGTGATAAATACATGTGGAAATATAACCTCAAATAGCTTAGCAAGATCCTCCGTTATGCCGAAAATATTGCAGCATTAATTTTGAAATAAATATATGGTAAAGTTGAGTATTAATGTTAAGGACTATGTTAGACGAAAACACGATTCCGTAAAATTTTCTCGATAGAAAAAAATCCAAAGTTACCTCCAAAATAAACAATAAACCGCTGTTATTCATAAAATACTTTAAATAAGATCATGAAACTTTGCATACTAACTGAACTAACTATAAAGCAGTGCTTATGTTATTTACTTTTTTTAAATACCATTACTTTCACTGTAAAAAGAAATTACCTAAACTATCGGCTTCTTGAAGCTTGATTCCTGCCGCCCGGTCAGTTTCAGTCAGTTTCGCTTCGGCCTTTGAAGGGGTAAGTTGCCCTCTTAAGAGGATATAGTAAGTCAGCTCAAATTCTAATTTCGCCCCCACTTCCCCGCGAGTCATATGCTATGTACCGACATGTTTGTAATCACTAATACTGTAAGTAGATTGGTCGTTAGATACTTATTTCATTAGGTTTATCATATTTATGCCTGTTTCTTAACGGCAACCCAGTCGACCCTTATTTTTATTACGGTTATTTCCCATTTTAATTTTATGTCGTCCTGTTGCGTTAATGTGTATTCTGATCGTAAGCGACACAACCTCCGTTCTCTTCAAAGGCCAAAGCGAAACTGACCGGGCGGCAGGAATCAAGCTTCAAGAAGCCGATAGTTTAGTTTAGGTAATTTCTTTTTACAGTGAAAATAACGGTATTTTTAAAAAAGTAAATAACATAAACACTACTTTATAGTTAGTTCAGTTAGTATGCAAAGATTCATGATCTTATTTAAAGTATTTTATGAATAACAGCGGTTTACTGTTTATTTTGGAGGTAAATTTGGATTTTTTTTCTATCGAGAAAATTTTACGGAATCCTGTTTTCGTCTAACATAGTGCTTAACATTAATCCTCAACTTTACCATATATTTATTTCAAAATTAATGCTGCAATATTTTCGGCATAACGGAGGATCTTGCTAAGCCATTTGAGGTTATATTTCCCCTTAAGTGTCTGTGCGTGTGACCTATTCTTATTGGAAAGAACGAAACAAAAGTTCCCATGTTGATACAAAATTCAAGTTATTTTGTCAATATAGTTATATTAATAAAAAAACATATATAGTGTTTTAGTGTTAATAATTTAATTAACCTTTAGCAATATTTAAGTAATCCTAATAAAACTAATTCCTTACTTATTTCGAATATTGAACGCTGTAACTCCTGTATGTAACGGAAGGTAATTGATCTTAGTATAATTTTCGTCGTAAAATACATCGAGCTGACTACATTGGCTGGCGTATGAATACGTTGGGGTTATAAGAATGCAAATAGCAGGTAACTACGCAGTTCCTGGCAAACATTGTAGAGAAAGGACGATTGCTAGAGTGGAATAAACATTGCTAATTTGCTTGTTTAGCAATACCTCCTCGACTTGAGAACTTGGGAACAAGCTCCGAGCAATAAATAACAATGTTAAACATCATCCTCTGACAAATGAAATGAAAGGCCAACTTAGGCACAAGCGCACTCATACAAAACAATACAAGCCGCTAAAGTAATTAAAGCTGAAGACATCCGCTCCCCGCGAGCTCCGGCACTCAAATCAAATACGCCACTCGTCGGAAACAAAACGCGCTATTACCTACCCGCTTTTGTTATTTTTCAAAAACTGCTCTCTATTCAAACCGGCCAATGCGGAGCAGGCGAAACAGAGTACGTTGATTGGCCGACGACCTCTGTTGAGTGCAAGTGGAAATAAAAAGTGCTTGGGTAAATGAGGCATGTCGTCCTTTTCTTCCGCGCCACAATTGCGTTGTCGCATTTCGCTCGGTTTTTCGTTTTAATTGCAAGCATGAGAGGATGTGTAAAGGGTTGTGAGACCTTGAGTGGTGCACGTGTAGGAAGGAGGCTGCGGGGAAGCGCATTCAACTTGTTTAAATGGGGGGAAGGGTCTCTTGTTTATGTCATCCATGTTGTCAGATGGGGGTTACAGCGTAATATTCTTACGGAGCACGTCTGACAAATGCTTTGGTAGGGATTAATGAGAGTTCGTCATGTGGGTCACATTAAATTGCATTTGAGCTTTTGACTTTTTTTAAAGTATGTTAAATTTTTAATAATAATATTTATATTATCATTAAGAATAATATTATTATTAAAAACCATCCATATATATATATATATAAATATGGGTGATTTTATTGCCGTCTGGAAAAATAAGATAAGTATAACAGGTGAATGGAATAGGAGCCTATGGCACTAATGTTTAACAATATTTTATTTTTATTTTACATTAACATATTATGAAATTGATCTATCAATAAATGCTATTAATTTGAAATAAACTTTAATTACTAAAAATAACAACAAATTTGAACTAAATATATAAATCATTTAAAAACTATCGAAATTAAATTAATACGTACCCACTTAGTAGTATTTATTGATAGATCAATTTCATAATATGTTAGTTTAAAATAACAACAAAAATTTAAATATCAGTGCCATTGGCTATTATTCCGTTTCCCTGCTGTTACACCCACCACATTATATTATATACACCATTATATTATATTATTTGTATATATATATATATATATATATATATATATATATATATATTATATATATATATATATATATATATATATATATATATATATATATAGTATTCAAATAATATAATATAATAATAATACTTCTAAATTTATTATCTGTTTAGTGTTCTTTTAAACCCTTTGTTTGACATCATCATCTTAAGCGTCTAAGAGTTTACAACAGGATATTGTTAAAAGGCATAACTGTATCTACTGCCGACGCTTACAGTTCCGGATCTCGTATCTATATTAGTCGAACAATTATTGACACAATTAATATCTACATTTATCGTATTCTTTCAGAGTTTTTCTAAATCGACTTTCGTTAAGGTAATAAATTATCATACATTGCCACCACACTTTACCTTGTAGTGGCAATTAAAGAATCCACTGCCCCATATCATCCCGTATCGTAAGAGGCGACAGAGAGAAATAAATCAAGTGATGGTCAGCAACGTCTTCCTAATAACGTCTAAAAATAAAATACCGCGGTTGCCAACCCGCTTGCCAAGCTTGGCAACTATGGCAAATATCCCTCCTATGAGGCAATATATGGGAGAGGCCGATGTTCACCAGTGAACATTGTAATGCTAACGATAGCGGTGCCACCATACAGGACAAAAACATTTCACTGTTCAAAACATTTGTCTGAACAAAATATTCAATGGCTGTGTGAATAAAAACTAAAATATTATACACTTAGCACTTGCAAACATCGCAACTTTGCTCACCTGTGTGATTTTAAACTATAGATAGTACGTTTATTCCTTTTCTTTAAGAACATGTTACTGAATGTTTGACTTAAACGTCAAGAAAACCTAACACTTGTAAGCGTGAAACACAGTATAATTTCTTATATTAGGTACTCTGTATAGGTTATAAGTTAGTAATTACTATTAGAAAATTAGATAAGAAAGAAAAGTTGTAGGTATCTGCCTGTATCTATCTAGGTTGTTATAATCTCTTACATAATTCTATCCTAAAACAATGTATCCTTTACTATGTTTTAGAGATTTAGTGTAATTACAGATTGTGAGATATTCCATCTTGGGTCCCAAAACGTTAATAATAGTCCATGAGAGCCTATTATAGTCCAATCTTAACATAGACCTCCTTCATAGATTGCTTCCTTACGAGGATATTGCCACAGTTACCACGCTAAGCAGACGGGTTGACAACCATATTAATGGTTATTTTGAACCGTTTGCAGGAATATGCTACCACCGCCCATCTTTTTTTTATTAAAAAGAATATTAACAATGCTATAAACATTACTAATATTCCCCTTAACCACTCGTGGTAAGCTTGAATTGTTTGTGTTACGAGTGGTTCACGCCAGTAGACGAATGGCGGATTCGAACCCACGACCTCTGCCATTAGGCTACTGTCGCTTCTATTTCTATTTTGATTTGTTTCCCTCTGTCGCGTCCTACGACACCCAATCCGAATCGAATTCTGGCTAGATTCCAGCATCATTGCTTAAAATCATTTTGTTTTGCCTGTAGAAGATACCGTAGTTCTTCATTGCAGTATTTCCAATTTAATAATATTTTAGTATGATAAGAGCTTCTGCAATATGTTATATTTTTGATTATTTTTCATCTTCAGGCTAAGGGAGTGCCAGTCTTAATTTATAAATAAAGAATTTTTAAAATCCTATTTCGGTAAGATTTAATCAGAATATTACAACTGTTCATATTTAGTTTTACATTTAATAGTTTTAAAAACCACATTTTTTCGCTTCAGCCGAATCCGCTATGTTTTTTATTTTTTTGAATTTTCTTAAAATATTCATAATCATCATCATTGATAAAATATTCATAATAAATTGTATAAATTTGTTAAATATTTTGTATTCATTTTGTATCTGGGATTTTGTATCACATCATTATACTTATAAAGGAGAATTAAATTAGTTAGGAGTTTGTCCTGCAAGGAGCAAAATTCTGATAGACTTTGATTCCTAAACAAAAGGAAGGAGGCACCATTGTGGAAAGGGTGTACTTCTCCGGAATGGGGGAAATTTAATTATATATGAAGCAACATTAAGAATTATTTATCCTTGAAAATTGATTAATAATCAGATCTTTACGTATCATATAATGGCATAATTTTTTTTGTTTGGTGAATATAGTTTATTTTTCTTAATAACCGTTATGACCTCTTATGATATCTGAGAGGGTTTAAGGGCAACGCCAAATTGTACGCCACGCTGATCCGATGCGCGTTGGTGAACTTCACATGTCTTTGAAATATATTAGGTAATTCAGCACTTAAAATTGCAATTAATGATTTCTTTGGTGCCGGCGGGAATCGAACCCGGGGTGCTCGCGTACTGTGAAATTTACTGCGCTTATACCTTGAGCTACCATAGCTCATTCAGCGTTTGGTTGAGGTACATAATATTGTAGCTTTAGCATCTTCATAAATATAAAACAAATACAATAAAAAGTTTTCAAAATTTCGCATTTACCGCTACTAACACCTTTTATTTATCCCTTAAAGTAAAAACCCAAAACACTCCAGCCACTAATCTTATTCTGCTTTATCATGAATGTATGTAAGGCATTGTATAACATTTACCCTGGCAAAAAGCTTCCTGACAAATGGTGCCCAATGTGAAGCATCATTCATTGATTTTTTTTAAATGAATCCATTTTATTAAGAAAGTTGTTATCAGGATAATGCTGCCGCCAACGCCAGTTTTATTTCTCTCTGTAGTATCTTACCTCATTATATGCGATAGTACATTTCTTTTTTGGTTAAAGCCTCCTAAATTAATTACTTATTTACGTGAAAGACTCATGCTTGTAAAGTCTATGACAATGGTTTTTACCAAATCACGGAACTCTAAAGAAAATGAGGGAACGAAAATGTCAGTAAATTTTCTATTTTGCTGTTTCAAAGGCCTACTAAGGCTTTACACTACGCCACCAAGTATCTAAGCATTTGGCTGCGGCTCGGCAGAGTGTAAGTTCCAATCTCGCGTGAAACATGTATATTAGGATGTAGGTGTTTAAGAGATTTAAATTCAAATTTCTTATTTTTTCTCATGTGCAATTTGTATATGTAAAATGCTTTTATGTTACACAAGTAATTTCTATTGCAAAGGTCGCGGTTAATAAAATATGTAACTGCTGTGGATTTCTTTGAGTAATTTAAATGCAAAGTTTTTAAGAGTTCTTTAAGGTATATATTAAAATCATTCACACGCTAACGGCCTGTATAAGGTAAGGCAATTACTAAAAAATCTTTCGTGTCAATATTGACGGAGATGTGTGAAGGGTCGGCTTTCTGATGACATAATGAAAACAGGTTCCTTCTCGATGGACAGACGACGATTCAATTTAACATATAACATGAAATTAAATTAAATTGGTATTTTTATTTCTTTGACGTAATATATTAGTTTAACAAACGTCATTTTTAGGATTTCTGTCATAGCAGCCAGTTTCAACGAAGGATTATGTTGTACTAGTCACACACTACTCAAACTCAAACGGGTGCACTCTCTATTTCTTCATTCTCGTAGTCCGCTAAGACGGAAATCTGGCACAACCAGAGAGCAATCAGGTGCAGAACCAACGGTTTTATGTGCTTGGTGAGGCACAGGCTAGTTTCTTGACGGAAAAACCCAATAATTGATTTTGACCCCACTCGGGATCGAATCTGGGACCGCTTAACCATCAGTCGCCCTTACGAACACTAATCCAACGAGGCAGTCAAGTTTTTAATTCAATCATTGTTAAAATAATAATTCATTTCTCTTTTATTTTCCCCCTTCATTGAGCACGCCTAGCACTCATTTTAAGGCAAAAATACGATATGCAACATCTGCATCACTGACATAATTTAAAAATAAAAAAGAATATCTATGAAAAAAACAACAACTTTTCAGTTGCTCACTCGTTATATGCTAACCTCTTTATTAATTAGCGCGTCAACAAGCCACTTCAGTCAGCGCAAAATGTAAATTAGCTATAGACGAGTATACTTGCTGTGTTGAGTACTCAGAGAGTTACGTTGTGACGATGTGTGGGTGATAAGCTTCCCTAGTTTTTTTTTAATATTTCATACAAACAATGATTACTACTCAGTAAATAGCACATAAGTACTACTAGCAGTGCCGTGCCGTGGAAAAGTATAAAATAATATATATGTGGTTGCAGCATAAGAAAATGCCATTCCAAACCCATTTCGTCTCATAAATATCGTAAGAGGGGAATTTGGGAAATGTCAAAAATATCTAATGGCTTCCAAATGGATAGCGGTATAACCATCATCTATATATACCATCTATATATTTATATATGCCTCGTTGGTCTAGTGGTTGTAGTAGTGCGACTGCTGACCGTGCAGTCCTGGGTTGGAATCCCGGGAAACCGAGAGACCGGCCAGAAAAACTCAATTATTGAGTTTTCTGTCAAGAAATTCTCAGTAGCTGCCCGGAGTCAGGAAGTTGGCGGTGTTTTACCCCCGTGCCTCGGAAAGCACGTAAAGCCGTTGGTCCTGCGCCTGATCACTCTCCGGTCGTGTCGGTTTACCGTCCCATCGGATTATGAGAGTGAGGGAATAGAGAGTGCACCTGTGCTTGCGCATACACTTGGGCACTATAATCCTGTCCTGCGCCGAAGTCTAGCCTCCGTTGAGGCAGGCCGCCGTGCCCGAAATTCGGTCTGGAGGACATTATTATTATTATTATACCAGGCATATAACACCGGAAAGCAACGGAAGGCAACGTCAAAAGAGCATCTTCTAGTACTTGTCGGCGATTATCAATATGCCTGCCAAGAATGCCAATTAAGGAAAAACCTCTCTACAATGGGAGAGGCACATGTTCAGCAGTGGACCGACTGATGGTGACGGTGAAAATCCACTGTTGGGCATGAGTCGAAGAAGGATTGGAAGAAATAAGCAGCCGTTTGCTAATTTATATCATCGTTTTTTTACTTAAAATAAATACGCTTACGTAGGGGAGCGAGGGGCTTGTTGTAACAGGGGCAAGTAGTAACAGGCTCTTTTCACTAGGATCTTAAACGCTATTAACGTATTTCTTTGACTAGATTTGACCTATAAATCGCGCCGCATCATGTTACCATAGCCAGTGTCACACCGACACGCGCATTGAGCCGAAGTGTGCACGCACTTCATTTCTGCCAGGTAATATAAAATTGTTCTGTCGTAAAATTTCGGTTTGCGTTTTTGATATCGACTAATTTCAAATTTTCTATATCTTATTTCCATTCAAATTTATCTATCTCTGATAATGTGTAACAGTTTTTATGATTGCTAAATTGTTTAAATAGTTATCCTGATAAATGTTAAAAATCATACCATAGGGTCAGTTGTAACAAAATCCAGGGGCTTGTTGTAACGTGTTACAACATGCCCCAAGTTATGTTGTAGATACCTACTTTTTCCTTTGTTTTAGAATGAGGGTGTATTAAAGAAAGTCAGAGCGGTCAACACAAAGCCAAGAAGTGTATGAGTTAGCGGCAGCTGAAGTTTTAGAAAAAAATGTAGTATTCGGAAAGCTAGTCAGACTTTCAGATTATGTCACGTCTCTCTTTATAGATACATAGAGAAAAAGAAAAATAATGAAAGTCTACAAAAAACTTTCTCGCCATTGAAGATTAGACCTTTACCAAAGGCGCCACCAAGAAAAACTAATACAAATAGCAGACGCAAAAGAAAATCTACAGTCAATACTGACACCGACACTGACACTTCCTTTTCAGGAGTGTCCGTCAATACGGACACTCCTGAAAAGGAAGCTTTACAAAAGGAATGTGAAGAAAAAAATGAAGAAAAAACAGGAAAAAGATGACAAAATTAAAGGAAAAGGGAAAGGAAAGGGGAAGGGAAAAGCCAAAGGTAAATCAACAAATAATAAAATCGGAGTGGGCAGAGCTAAAAAAGAAGATTTTATGTTCAGATTCAGAATCTGAATCAGAAGAGTGGTATTGTCTGGTATGTGGTGAAGCTTACGCAGATACAAATAAAGAAGATTGGATAGAGTGTATCATTTGTAAGATGTAGGCACATGTAGGATGTGTTACAGGAGACATTATATCTTTTATTTGTATTAATTGTAGCTCAGATGAAGACTGAATTTAATTATAATGAAACCCACAAAATGTTGATTCTTACATAAGTATAATACTTTGTTAGATAGCTATTAAGAAGAGATAATTACGAAGCATACCTTAGATATAAATAATTTAATTACTTACTGTGATTTAAAAGTGCCATGATGGTTATAAGAGGTGTTTAACTAAATAAAACTGTTAATTACTTAATTTTTAAGTGTTGAGTACTAAAAAAGTGTATTTGAGTTGATTTTTGATAAGAATTACATATTACTTACCTAAGAAAGATGTCAATGTTGTTAAAAATAAACAAAGAATAAATGATTAGAGGTATTATTGTCGTTTTTTTTGTCGTTACTACTTGCCCCGGTAGACGTTACAACTTGCCCCAAGCACGAGGTAAGTTGTAACACCGCACTTCTTCTAGAAAATAATTGATTGTAAAATAATGACCAATAGTTATGGTATTATTTTTACTTGATTTGGTAGAGGAAGAGTTACAGTATCTATCCATCTTTATTTATTAGATTTTTAATCAATAGATCTCAAGATATATTAGTTTTAATGAAAACTGTTACAACAAGCCCCTCGCTCCCCTACTCTTAAATAAGTTAGTAAGAGATCTTTCTGTCAGACACCTATATATCTCATATACATAATATGATATACTTCACATTCATCGCTTTCCATTCCTTTCCTTTAATGTCGTTAAGTCTAATTTTGTATTTCGTTTATATACTAATATTTTTGTAATTCAACCCTCGCTTAAATTGATTCGAAGAATTTAGCGCATTGTCATAAGTATAAATTTGTCAAACGTCATTTCCCATAATCCTTCGATAAAGGTTTTTTCAGCCTTCGTCATACCCCTATGACTCACCAAAGCCAAAGTATACATGTCATTGCTACGTACCAGAGCTGTGCTTGCCCCGTACAAATAAATGATCGCGTTTTAAACATAAATGCAAATATTTAATGAGAAATTTTTAATATGTATACCAACCAAATATTTATGTATTTACTAATATGAAAGGATTATAAGATACCAGTCATCACGTTTAAAAAAAAACATGTTTTTATTGCGTTAACCCATTTTGCGTCTGTATTTTTATATAACAATCAAATATTTGATTTCAGGGAAGCCAGGCCAGAAATTGTTGTCGGTACGAATCACCTGTGTTATGTATGTTTTTTTTTTCATTATGGTAATTAGTAAAAGAGTTTCTTTTTTACCTAAATTAAGATATTTAAATAAAATTACATCAACAAGTATAATCAAAGTGCTTAACCAAATCATTAAAACAGACATCGGCTTATTATCATCCTCATCATTACTACCGCTACTGGTTAACACGTTCATCGTCCCGTGACCCACCATGGGGTCATAGCTATTATCTTACACAACACGTCTGGAAACCGGAAAGTGTTAACATAAGCCTCACCCAAAGCCACAAATCATGATCATAAGCCACCTGCATCCACCTTGCCAGATTGGCACAACATCTAGTGTGAAACCCCTCTACACCGACATCGGTTTATAGTTGATATTAATACATTTGCAGAATACAAATTTGTTACTAATTATTTTTTTTATAGGAGAGGGTGAAAAACACACACACATACAGTCCACCTGATGGTAAGTGGTTGCTGCGACCCGACGATATCGACATCTACATCTATCCTCGATTGCAAATCAAAATGCAGATGCTTTGTCACCCGTAAGGACTAAGATGGAGTGCCTCGTTTCCAGTAAAAAGGGTCTCCGGTTCTCTACACTCACCATACGAAACACAGCAGCATTAAGCTACTATTTTATGCTGGTATTCTGTAAGAGCGTGGTCCTTCCCCGGTCGAGCCGACCCATTCGTGTTACAACTATACTACTAATATAACTGCAACATGTATCTACCACGTAAAAACAAAAGAAAACCAAATGTCAATCGTTAAACAACCGGGATTCCCACCAGCGCAGCGTTACATCATCACAATGCTGGTTGAAGCCGCGGTAGCACTGGCTGTTAATTTCACAGTACGTGACCACCCCGTGTTCGATATCCGCCGGCACCAATAAAATTTTTAATTGCAATTTTAAATGCTGACTAACCGAGTGATTCAAGGTAAAGAAAAATTAAACATTCAAAGTCATGTTAAGTTCGGCATTAGGTACTTATTGGGGCAGCGCGTATAGTTATGATATAATAACTGGCGCTGCCAGCTAAAGACTCATATTCAGTACGGAACAAGTTTTTGTATGGCCTCCAAATAATTTTTCCGGATCTTGAAATTAATCACCTATAATTAATTTATGTATATTAAATGTTGCTACGACGAGGGGTAAGTCTTAATGCGAGATCATTTTCTTTTAATAAAAACAAAATGTCTCCAACAAAGATCACTTTTGTCAGTCCTCTGAATTGTCGCTAAGGTCTGAGTGAAGAAAATATCAATATCTTTATACTGCAGGATAGTATTTATTACAATTAATAAAACTGCGGTTACAGACACATTTCGAACACCACCATATAATTTATCACCTTAATTTTATGCGGTACTCCATTGCTACATTTTTATTACACTCTCAAACATTACACATAATGCTGTGCGTAAATAAAAATGTGCCATCTTTGCAGTCATAAAGTGAAAAGCCAATAAACACTTTATTGTTAAAAGTAAAACCTCGCGAAAGCACTTTTATGGTTTCATAAAAAAGGACATCATCACAAGACATGTGTTTAGTATCGCTACTAGATGAGAGATGGCGTTGGTGTCATAAAATTTTAAAACTGGTTTATGGACAATTATACTTATGTTTTAGCAATATAAATTTATAATAGATATTTTCCATGTGATGACAGTGCAGTATTAGTAAGAAAATCCCAATGCTCCATATCGTCCTGTGTGTTTAGTAAGAAGTAAGAATTTAAAAAAAACTCAACATAATGAACAACTGCAGTAGTCAACCCACTTGCCAAGTGTACTACTATGATCAATATCCCCTCTATTACCTATACAATCTTTGAGGCAGGCCTGAATGAAAGAATGACGATGGCGTCGGGAGAGTATCCATAACTCAATTTTGTTCCAGGAGTGATAACAAGAGGCTACATGGTGACAGATGTAGCATACAGGAAATTCCAGAAAGATCTTATGCCCTTCTTTCCTTCTTCCCTTATGATGATGGTATAACCATCTCATTTACTCCAGCAACGGAGTGCAGGGCTAGAGGTGTGTCACCTCTGGTACTTTTGGTCATCAATCCTACTACCAAGTGTGATAGTTAAGGCAAATCCTACATACAAAGAGAGCGGCACATGGCCAGCAGTGGACTATTATAGCCGATAAAGAGGAGGATAGAGGGCGCCTTCAAATTATAGGCGTGAGGAAGCGCTGCAGTGGTGCTACCAAAAAGAAGCGCTACAGTGGCGCGACTGTGTCGCAGTAACCGCGCGTCAGTAATGTTTCGGTAAATTATAGTGATGTTTGTTAGTAGTAAATAAAAATAAAGACATGGTGTTTTTTTTTTTCAGGTATTTAGCATCAGGTTGTAGCCTTACAAGTTTACACTACTATTATCAACGAGGACTTTCAAACATTTGCGGGATTGTGAACGAAGCATGTCAAATAATCTTCGAAATTCTAAATGCTAGTTATATCCCGAAACTAAGTCAAGATGATTGGTTATGTGTCGCAAATGGATTCTTCAATAAATCCAACTTTCCTTATTGTGTGTATTGTATTGAAATTGGTAGTGGCGCGGGTAGCGCACCACAGTGGTGCCACTGCAGCGCTTATTTACGCCTCTAATTTGAAGGCGCCCATATATAGTAGATAACATCAATACAGTAAAAGTAAAAGCGTTTACTTTTACTGTAATCTAAAATTACCGTACATTTAAATCCCAGTAGGAAGGTGGTGTTTTGCCGATGTATATCTTTATGCGTATACATTATAGTTTTTAAATATACTTGTGATGTCATATTATAATAACGTATAATATTAATTTATATGTTATGTTATATATGATTCCTTTTTTATATTAAATACAGTCGAGGTTCGTATCAACAAATGTCATATACATTTTTCCCCAAACATTAAAAAATCGTATAGATCAATTATTATATTAAGGAAACTAGCTAGTTATACGTCTTCTTGTCAAAATTTGATGTCTATATGTTCGCGTTCACCCTAAATTTTATTCAAGTTAATTCTTAACACCCGCATATCCGTAGTATGTTTAGTAATTTCACGTGCACAGCCCAATAATAATTTATTCCGCTTAGTTTGAACCATCAAAAGTCTGTAACTTCTATAACATGAAATCTTCAGTAAAATGAGTATTGCGAATTATTTTATTTGCATCCGCAGTAACTTGCTGATAAATAATTGTAATAATCCTTTCCTGCTTTCCTTTACAACACATCAATTGCAAAAGTTATTATATTTATGAATTTTTGAATTAACTTCTTATAGTTTTTTTGCATAAAATCAATGTTAAAATTGAAAAAGTGCATGCAATAAATATATAGACCTAATTCTGCAAGGAAACACAGCTAGCGTGCTTTACATACCTCGAGAATGTTTAATAATTTTTGTTTTTAGTTCTTTATTGTAATAAATAATCAAATTAAATGATCATCATGCCAATACATTTTAAAAGTAAAAAATAATAGGACAAATTATGCATTCCATACATGGAATCTTGCAAGGTTGTGCCAGAAATCTTCGTCTAATTACAGATAATAACAATTCCATTAAGCTGATTTATCTGCCTCCAAGTCCCCTTAAACTTATTTGCATTATGCTAAGACACGTTCCTCTTTATTGCTTGATTTTCAACACACGTTGTGATTATTGATAATTATAACAGTAATAAAGTGATATTAACAACCATAACTTAAGTTTATTACCTGATGAACGTATGAATAGGCTCGGAACCTCGCAACAGTGTAAGGTAGGTTACACAATGTTGCTATTGCTGACGACTGGTTTAAATTGGACAAAGACTTATCTAATATGTTATAACTGTCATAAATTATGCGCATTGTTGATAATTAGAATAGCTTGAACAATTCAACGTTCTTAGAAGCTAACAAGAGAGTTTATTTTATTTGAATTGATTTTTGATACTTCACGTATTTGGGATTTGTGTTTATTTCTTTTAATCATTTTAGTTTCGATAGTTAAAAAAAAATAGATTTTTCTTTTCTTTTTTTGAAGTTCAAAAGTAAATTCAATATCATGGAAGACAAATGTGGTAATAATTTATTATTTTCTTGAAATCATTGATTCGTAATGGCTTGTAAATCTTTAGTTTTTTAACCATCGAAACTTTAATGATAAAGGAAATAAACACAAATCCTGAATACGTGAAAAATCAAAAACATATTCAAATCGCTAAAACTATCATGTATAATACCCACTACAGTAAGGGCATAATATGTTAATGCAATAAATAAATGTTATTGACGTGGTTTGAACGTTCACTCCGTAACTTCAACGCGAAAGACATTGTTCGTGACATTAAAATAATTTATCTTACGACTCTCGACTTAAATGCAATATGTTTCATGTTGATATGATTTAAACTTTTGAAAACAACGAAATGGAAAATAAATAATATTTATTTATTTAAAAACGATTTAAGACATTTTGCTGTTGAAGTTTTCAATAATCTTTACATAACATAATAAATCTGTAGAATAATTGTACGTTCCGATTCACGCAAAAACTACCGGACACATATCCATGAAATTTTGTATGTAGATAGTATGTGAAGTAATGACCATGTTTAACATATAGGCAACTTCTTATCCAATTACGCAAGGGTAAAAAAGGGTAGTTTTTCCTTTTTTTAAGTTTTTCATTATGTCTGCTGATGGTTCTATTAGACTCAAAGATAATTTAACTTAACGTATGATAAATCTATATAAAATTGTGTGTATGTAAAACTGAAACTCATCGCGCCACCAACCAGAAAGGGCAGAAACAGAATAACGTCTGCTAGGTCAGCTAGTATATAATAAAACTAACTTTCCGCTGGCACCTTATTATGTACGTTACGTAACAAATTGAGTGTTATTTATTAGGATGTCCCATGTCCCAGGTTAGTATGGTACCTATAGGTCCCAGGGTTAATAAAGTACTTAAAATAAAGAATGATGTGTCAACTGTCGTCTAATAAGATATTAGGTTTGTTTTCGTGTAAACCATAGTACAGATAGATGAGACGGATGGATGGGACGGACGGATGGACGGATGGGATGGATTGTTTGTGGTGAATTGATGGGTACAGGTGGTGCTGTTTTGGAGAACCTTGAAGTCTGAAAAAGAGCCTACTCCTTCCTAAGGGGCTGATAACGCACCTACAATTCCCCTAGTGATGTGGATGATCCTGGGCGACAGTAATCACTTACAATTAGGTAAGCTGTATGCTCGTTTGACTACTCTTCCATTAAAAAAATAAAAAGGTACTTCATTTATTAAATGAGCTTAAAGTGCACTAAACTGGGAAGGGGGGACGGGGTGGGGATCGATAAAAATCTCACGTCAACTTTTTAATTTAGCGAGTACACATTATTATAACAATAACATTTTGTGCTACAAACCCATCCCATATACCCTGATATTATAAAACAAATGCCTCACAAGTGTCAGATTCCATTCGGGGAGTCCCCTGCCATATTAACGATTATAAGTATTATCAGTATTAACGATTGAGTAATACGACGATAAAGATATAGTATTATAAATCTCCTATGAGGGTAGTAATGCCAGATCGAAAGACCAAAATATCTCGACATAATATGAAAATATCGGGATTTTGGGCTTGTTATAAATATTAAAAAAAAAGTAAATTAAAAAGTTTATTTTAAATGAATAACACTACTTAACAACTAAGTTAACAACTAATTTAAGTATACCTAATGTTTAGATTATATATATATATATATATATATATATATATAAACACTCACGCATGTCACCCAGAGGGGTAGGCAGAGACTACAGACTTCCATTTGGCACGATCCTAACACACCTCTCTCGCCTCCTTCACAT
This sequence comes from Parnassius apollo, assembly GCA_907164705.1. Lineage (NCBI taxonomy): Eukaryota > Metazoa > Arthropoda > Insecta > Lepidoptera > Papilionidae > Parnassius > Parnassius apollo. Next base: position 2,572,725 of record CAJQZP010000049.1, on the reverse strand, counting down.
CCATATACCTACGCGTACATGTTCGTCGGTTAAGGGTGCTCCTAATTTGGCCCGTTTTCAATAAATCGCCAATTTAGTCGATAAATTTTCGCCTAGGACGTCCCTTTCCGACTCTGCCATTCACTTCTGCAACATAAATTTTCTTTGTCATTCTTTCCTCATTCATTCTTTCCACATGACCAAACCACCGAAGCATTCCTTTCTTAATCCTGGTCACAACATCATCTTGCTATAATGTTTAGATTGCCACAAGTATTTGGCATTGGACTTTACTGAGTGCGCCAATCTGGATCTTTTAGTATAGTAAAGTAAAGTTACAGCCTATATACGTCCCACTGCTGGGCACAGGCCTCCTCTCATTTCTGATAGGGTTTTAGGGCAAGGAAGTGTCCGCCGCGCTGCCCCAATGAGTGTTGGCGACCTTCACATGTGTTCGAAATATTTTTTTCTTATTTCTCAGACAAGCAGGTTTCCTCACGATGTTTTCCTTCACCGCCAAGCACGTGGTAAATCAGCACTTAAAATTGCAATTAACAATTTCATTGGTGCGAGCGGGGGTCGAACCCGGTTTGCTTGTGTATTGTGAAATTTACAGCGAGCGCTAACCATCTGAGCTACCGATCTTTTAGTTGTATTCAGTAAATATTTAAAGTTCAAACAATGCACTTCAAAATTCAGTCTAATTACTAACTCAGCTTTAATTAAATCAAAGGCAGCTGTGATGTGAAGAGAAGCTGTTTGTCTGGAGATTTTGAGTTTTGTCGGGAGTCTGGAGATCATCTAAAATTTCGGGAGAATTCAGAGGAATCCCGACCACCTGGCAACCCTATGTGAGGGTGAGGAGGGGTCACACCACGCTAAAAAACTCATGTAATTCATTAATACCCAAAACACACAAAAACGTCTCGTTATAAAGACAGTTACTTTCGAATTATTAAAAAAAATATTATTATGCCTCGCCTTAGTAAATTATCTCTGTGATGCGACGCCGAAACATAAGACCAAAACAAAAAGCACTAAATCACTTAACTGTCGACGACTGAAGCTATAATTTCGTGGTTCGCTCTTAAATTGATATTTATGATAGGATATGTGCGAAAATTACTACTTTCCTTAGTTGAAATTTCGATAAGCAAACGTCACAAGCTAAGTCCTTGAAAATTCTTTGTTTAATGTTTGGCAAAAATACTTCAAATGTATGCCTTCTCCACCAGGTTTTCTGTGCATAGGTTCTCCGGAATATTTTTTAACCAAATAAGAGTTAAAAAGTAGAACTGGTAAGTGGATAATATGACCCATAGAAACAAAATTTAGAAACTATAATATGCCTTGTTACCAGTAAAAAGAGTTTCCAGTTCACTACCAGACGAAACACAACAGAACTATGCAGCATTATTTTATGATGGTTCGATGAGAGTCAAACCTTCTAATCGAGCCGACTTATATGTGTAGCCTTCCCTTTCAAATAACCATGAAACTAAACATCATCCGTCGACTACTGTGTCGACGCTGAAGACTCCGATGCTGGCTGACGAAGCAAGGGACTGAAATTCACGAGACGCCACTAAAGAGGGTTCTTCTTATATTTTTACATATCATTAAAATGCAAGCGTTGTTTTATAACATTCAATTAATAATTTACATAGTTATCTAGATTTACAAAGCTGTAATGAACACGGTGACTCGCATTAGGATTCACAATTCGAGTGTCGCTCAAGTTCGATCCTTATCAACTTCACTTATATTGTTTATTCGTAATTTCAAGAGCTAACTGATGAAAGTTATTTTTAAAAAAACATACATGTTTGTATGAGAAATATAAGTAATAGAATAAAAATAATAATCCGAGCAATAATTTGGTACTCGAAACATCAAAACTTCAAAAAAATTAAATAAAATCAAATAAAACACGAAATTTAATTGAAAATTCATTTGATGTGTAATTAATAAACCAAGTGTGATCCATTCTGTGGCATCTTGGAGGACTCGAGTTCCTTTTTTTCCTTTATCGAATAATCGTGACCAACGAGCACACAGTACCTGATGGTAAGTAGATGCTGTCGCCCATAGACATTTACATTTACCCTCGATAAATAAACAAAATGCAAATACGTTGTCACCCCTAAGCACTAAGATGGAATGCCTCGTTTGAAGTAAAAAACAGTTACTGTTCGAACAGCAACATTTTAGCTGCCGTTTTAAGCTGCTGTTCTGTGAGAGCGTGGCCCTATCGTGGTCGAGCCGAGCATTTTGATTCACAATAAAAAGGACCATAGTTAATTTTTTAATTTTAAATTTATTGAGTCTTCAAAGCCGTCATACAAAAGGCAGTCGGAACTTTCCCATCTGTCAAAAATGTTGATGGATCGCTCTTTAAGCCAGGATCGGATTTCATAATTTGTTTAGCGTCCATTCAGATCAGCACCGATTGTATTTCTCGGTTAAATAATACACATTCTTAAACAAACGCTCAAGATTTTAGTTATTTGAATTGCATTTGTTCTTTATTTTTCTAAACTTTTAACAGCGTTTTAAAATAAGATTTTGATTCTGATACGATACACAGTATGTAAATATGTATATTACATTTTTATGGAAACCAATTTGGGCAATTAGAGGGTATTGTAACTTCACTTATAATTTACCACGCCTAAATATACTTATATAAATTTCTTACAGCTTCATTATTTGTTGTCTATGTATCGTAAATCCAAGACTAAAGCCAATATCCAAACCTTTGTTGAATCCTACTTTGAGCACTTCATCAATTTGAGCAGCCCACTGCTGAACGAATCCCCCCCCCCCCCCGCCTATTAAATGAACTTTATTTGTACCACGCTTGGGCTGGCGAATAGGTCCGGAAAAATCGCCGGTTGTAAACTATTACACAGAGAGGTTGTACGCGGAAGAAAACTCCTTTTGAAACGTACAGTGGTGGACCGCCAAGCATCCAGATGGTGTGGATGGTATCGGGACGTTTACCGCGTAGTGCGTTCACGAAATTTGGCGGCTGGGATTAATCCGAACAATTCCTTCTCAAGTCTGAGAGCGTTTTAGGGCGAGGAAATGTCTATCGATTTATCGAAATCGTAAATGGATCTTGGAAGCAGGTGTCTTGTTCTACGTTTGTCTACTTCACCACCATAAAAGTATCACATCAAGATGAGTTGTGAGCACAACTTGGTGAATGAACTCAAGCGTTGTTTCGCACATGCATAAAATATTGATAGCGTTGACGCTCGCCTAGACTTGGTCAGGCCTAGACTTATTTATTGTTTAATATTTAATACGTTATTGGTTTTTAATTAAAACAGTGAGTCAAACAAGTCTACTGCTACAATGAGACCTCTAACATAACAATGTTCGTTCCTCAGTCATAACAAAAAAATATTATTTTATAGTCTTACGCTCCTTAATGATTTCTTATATTTACGCGAACACTACACATTTAAATAAAACTAGTTATTACGGATTATGTCGCGTATATTAACTTATTTTATATTCCTGACGTTTCGAGCACTTTACAGCACTCATACTCACGCGGGGGGACTGTGACAGTCAATAAGTTAATATACGCGATGAAATCCGTAAAAACTAGTATTATTTACGCGACTTGCTTAAAATTCTCTGTAAATAGTTATTTATATGTGACTATATTATCGCCACACACAGTATTTGATTGCACGTAATCATCGATCTCTGATGTCAGTTAACAATGTGAGTTTGATGAATTTTGTCGAATGCTGACAAGCGAGCAGGTAGACATTCTGTAGGACAGGATTTATTTAACTTGAGATGGAATAGATATAGATTTATTCAAAATTTTTGTTTTAATTTTTAAATACCGAAAGTTTATTTCAAATTAGTAGTATTTATTAAAAGATCAATTTCATAATATGTTAAATGTAAAAGAAAAAAAAATGTTATTTCTTTTTTAAGTTAATATTGAAATTGGCGTACAACTGGTTCTTCAACTTCTATTCCGTTCACCTGTTACATCCTATTTTTTCAGACGTTAAAAAAGTCATCCAGTACAGATTTGCTAAAGTCATAAGACTATAATAACTGTTCTACTATATTATTTTTCTAAATATAGAACGTACATTTAATTATGTAATTTCTAAAATGTTGCAGATAACATCAATATTATAATTACTTCACTTAATATATAAATAGTTTTTAAATTACAAATGTATGTTACTGTATTATATGTATATTTTTTACAGATGATAAAAAAGTCATCCGTTTATGTACATATTTTTTGGAATATTACTTTAACAGTCTTTGTAGCGTTTCAACTTTCTTACTTACTTGAAATATTAATGATAATTCATAAAATATTGTAGTGTTCAATAAAAATAATATACATGACTCTCGCATTGATGATACTGCGTCCATAAGCCGCTTAGCTCATTGCAAATGCTTGGTAAATACGTTAAAAATGATAAGATAAATTTTACTTAAAAATCGTTTTATTGCATGCCATTATGTGCTGCTACTTTGAATTCCTGGTGCCTACTAAAAATAGGCTCCATGACTGCGAGTGTCATTGGCCCTTTTATTTACAAAAAAGAAACCTGCAGCTTTTAATACGTATTATGATATTAAAATTTGCAACTCTTACACACAAAAAAAAGTTATCTAATATAGCATTGTTTGGGTGCCGAAACGTCGTGAATTAAAAATAAAAATAAATAAAATTAAAATTAAACGCGATAGAATCCATAAAGGTGGTTTTAATCTATGTGTAGTGTTAGCGTAAATATAAGAAATCATTACTAATATAGCATTGTTTACATTTTATATTAATGTTTCCCCCATTTTCTCTTTATCACCTTTTTATAAAAAATAGAACACCATAATTTGTCATCATCATCATTATCATTACAGCACGTCACAAATCTACTGCTGAATATAGGCCTGCTTCAAAGATTACCACAAAGCAAGGTCCCGAATCACCCGCATCCGCGACTTTCTGCATCTTTTATTTTTATCAGGTCGGGTTTAGATGAGGCCACTCTATACATCGCTTGCCGGTACGAAGCCGCCATTTGAAAACCTTTCTTCCCCATTGGTTATCGGTTTTTCGGGCTATATGGCCGACGCATTGCCTTCATTAGCTCACTGATCCGTTGTGTATTGTCGATTACTCTAGTTCGACTGCAGATATCCTCATTTCTAAGTTTATCACACAGAGACCGGGCATAGCCCTCTTCGTAACTCACTGTGCGACCGTGAGTTTATCATATCTTATGCTTGAGTTTACCGATTATGTAATTAAAGGAAACAAGTAATTTTTTTAATATAGGAAAAGGGTGACAAGCGAGCACATAGTCCATGATGATGGTAAGTGGTTGCTGCGGCCCACATACATCTACATCTATCCTCGTTTGCGAATCAAAATGCAGATGCGTCGTCAGCCTGGAGGTCAAAAATGAAACGCCTCGTTTCCAGTAAAAAGGGTCTCCGGTTCTCTACACTCACAATACGAAACACAGCAGCATTGAGCTGCTATTTGACGCTGGTATTCTATATTCTGTAAGAACGTAGTCCTTCCCCGGTCGAGCCAACTCATTCGTGCTAAAACTATACAATTAATATAGCTGCAGCAGGGCTCTACCACGTAAAAAATGTTTAAATAGCTTGAAAATTTTATAATTGTTTTATAGAGGCTTGCTATTTATTACTTTTAAGACGAGATACCATTTAAACGTGGTCTATAATTAGTATAAGTGCAGGTTGTAGTATAGCGTATTCGACAAAAGGGCCTATAGTCTTGAATCGTAAAATGTTACTCCACTATCACGGGGGCGTTGGTTTCCAATTTATTTTTTCCCCATCATTGCAGGGCCGCTGCAGTAAACTTGAAATCGTAAAGTTACGACGTCTGGCCCCTGCGACACCCCTACTATATGTCTTTATTTACGAATATTTCGAGTTCGGTAATGAATGTTTGTTATACATCAAATCCAATAGAATGCCATGAACATGTTGGATTTACTTCTGGAATTTTATGAACAAATTATGTGTATGTACATTTAAAGTGTTCTTAATAGCTATCATTAATGTGATACCAGACATATTGTTTAAAATTACAGCCTATATACGTCCAACTAATGGGCTCAAGCCTACTTTCATTTCTGAGTGGGTTAAAGACCAACAATTATTCCGCCAGTTTCGCCTCGCTGCTCCAGTGCGTATTGGTGGACATCAAATTTCCTCGAAATATTTATTCCTCAGAAATGCATGTTTTCTCACGAGGCTACATCTGTTAATTAACATTTTTGAGTTTTTCATTTAAGTTTTTTCAGAACAGTTCATGTTCGCCATAATATTTATTTTATTCCAACGTTATAAAGCTAAAAAAAGTCAAATAACTATTTGACTACGTAATAATTACTAAGATTTGATATCAAATATAACAAATCGTTTGAAATTCAATTTATCATAATAATTCAACCAATAGATAAGGAGTTACAGGCGCGGGCCGAAATATAAACTGACATATGTATTAAATTATACAAACGTAATATAACATCATATGTAACTATATGTATCTATTATTATTATTATTTATTGATTTATTTTATTTTTTTTATTGTTTTATTTTATATAATTTCCGTAACATTGTGTATATTATTTATTTTTAGTAGTACTAATGTATGCACTAAGTTTGCAATTTAAATATAATTTCCTTTATGGGTCTACTGGAAGATATTTCAGCGAATTGGAATAAGTAGAACTTTTACTATTTTAAGACGGTATTGTGTGTAATGTCCACACCTACATTTATACCGTTACAGTTACGGGCTATTCTGAAACCCCCTTGATTACCTCATAGGGTGCATATTTGTCATAGTAGTCACGTTTGGCAAGCGGGTTGGCAACCGCACTTTTTTATGTTCATCACTTAGTCATTTAGGAAGTCAGTCATTATTTAGGGAGATGCTACTGCCTATCTTTTTCTTTTTTTCTTTCTTTTTCTTTTTTTATTAATAACGTTACCTACACTAAGATTTTCTCTTGTATCGTAGGGCAGTTTACAAACATAAATTGCACACGGACAAAGATCCAAACCCGGAATAACTATTTGTAGGCAATACAAATACTTGTTCCGTGCGGGATTCGAACCCGCGACCCCCAGCGCAGCCACTTATTGCTAAGCCACTGCGCCACGGAGTCGTCGATCTTCTGATTTGTTTCCCTCTGCGCCTCTTACGACATCCACGGGTTGGTAAAGGGTAGTCAATACTCTTTCATCGCCACTACACGGTATACTTACATGCCAAAAATATTTTCTGTATTAAAATAAATATCTATTTCACATTTTAAATTACGACGCAGTCGTAAACAAGTGCAAAAGCATATACTCGTATAATTATATTCAAAGTATCCGAGCCACAACGTAAATATATTGTAATTACCTTTACAAAAAAGCTACATTATTAGATTTACTTATAATATTAAACAGTACGATATAAATAAATCATATCTTAAGAAATAGGAAATGCTTCGAAAGTAATTCGTAGAATATCAGATAAGTATATCGTGGTACGGGGCTGTCCTACAATAATTTAGTAAGGATAATAAAGGTTCATTTTTCACTAGTTCAAATTGGACACGGTGGCTGGGTTGGTGTTTTTTGCTGCATTTCTATGTCTTTCATTGAGGGGCGCGCTCTCACAAATTACACCTTGGGAAATATAAAAAGATATCAAACCCTCGCTTGATGAGATGTTGTAAAATCGTGAAATGAAAATAGTGGGGCATGTTGCCATGGAAAGATTTTTATATTAAATTCGACCGTGCAGAACGGTTTAGAAATAAGTTTTTAGGTCTTAAACAATTTTTATGTTATATTGTTCAACTTCTATCATATCGAAGTGTTGAAATATTAATATTATTTGAAAAAACAAAACATTAACCGACACTTAATCAATAAAGTTATCATAATATATAATCTATTACCTTTACTGATGTACTATACATACGATTGAATTATAATTATATATAAGTTAAAATAAAATAAGCTGATAGAATACATAACATGTACAATCAATTAATTCATGGAACTTACATCTTTACAAATAGAGAAAACAATTATTATATAACTATCTGTTGTAAGACTTTAAAGGCGTACTGAGTTTTCTTGTCATTCACTTTTTGATATAATTGCAAAATGAAATAGAAATAGAAGGTTTTTATTCAATATTATAAAAGTATACTTATTGAAAGTCAGAAGTACAATAAGGGTGACAAATGAGCACACAGTTCACCTGATGGTAAATGGATACTGTGGCCCATAGACATCTACATTTATCCTCAATTAAGAATCAAAATGCAGACGCGTTGACACCCCTGAAGATTAAGATGGAATGCCATGTTTCCAGTAAAAAAGGGTCTCCGGTTCTCTACACTCACCATACGAAACACAGTAGTATTAAGCTGCTATTTTACGCTGGTATTCTGTGAGAGTGTGGTCCTTCCCCGTTCGAGCCGACCCATTCGTGCTACAAAAATAATATTATAGCTAGCTGTATCACGTATGTTTAATTTACCACTAGTTTGGAAAATACATGTGTCCTGGAAAGATCAGCAAGAAATCCAGCGTGACATTTCTTTCTAAAAATACACATTATATTAGTTTATAATATGCTAAAGTAGTATTTAGCATTCGAGCTTTTACTTAAAAATCTCTTGATCTGATTGAAAGAGGTTGGTTGAACCTAAAATCATATGTTTTATTAGAAAGCCTACTACTAAATGGCAAACTATCTTCATTCCCACCATACCAAAATCCTTTACAAATCCCTAATAAAATATTTCACAAACATGATCATAATTCAAACGGAGATGAAGATCACAAAAAAGTTTGACCATCGCGCCCCTCGCGTTACATTTGAACTGTAAAACTGAATTGATCGTAAAACAACCCCAAGACATAACTTTACCCCAGAACAGTTGCACTCATGTCTGAAGAGTATGGTTTGCCCATCAATGCTTTATTAGCTAGGGAGGCTGAAGGCTGGTGTAGCAACAGAAATAAATAAGTTGACGAAGTGGAGTGACAGCGAGTCTGAATTCAGTAGTAGGAGAAAAGTATATATTTTCATTAAACCCTATTATGTTATTAATTTATTTACTCTTTACTGTTATCAACATACATTAAAAGGATTACAGAGAATGGACTTTGTACCTTTTAAAATTCTTTCTTTATCTGTACACTTTGTTAGATATTTACAATTTAAATAAAACTAATTTTGCAGATTTTAGCCAAACACCTGTCTCCCTGTGACCATAGGTGCTGTAAGTGTCTGAAATGTCAGATTTAAAAATATGATTTTTTTTTAAGTAAAGGCCTTAGTAAAGACCCAAAAAGCGTAAAATAATTTCAACATATAGCTTCTGAAGTCGGTGGGGCTTTAACGCTTCCATACACTAAGTCTTACCACATTACATTTTTACATAATCGAATGACTCAACTTCTGAAGCTTAATTTACCAACCCATTTGGAAGGACAAAAGAATACACAATCTCAAGATAACTAGTTTCGGATAAAGATTGACATTAAAAACTCCATTCCTTACTTTCAACCATCAGTGGTAAAATTTTTATACATCAATTAATTTAAAAAATCGGTTTACAGTCGAAGAGTTAAACGCGTAATATACATACAAAAAAAAACACTTCAACATACACTTCATTTGAAGACCTTCTTTTTAATGAAGTAGAGTAAAAAGTTTGAATTAAATGCGATAAAGTACATAAATTTAGTTGTATGAAATTTGTGAAAATGAAATGAAAATGAATGCGCGTAAATATATGAAATCATTTAATATTTATAGTCCTTTATATATCGTCATAACATAAAAATATACAATATTTATTACCGTAATTAAAAAATAAACTAAAATCTTAAATATTGTCATACTTCTCGCGGTATAATTCCAATAATGCCGGCTGCGTTTCCTCCCTGAATGACTATAGCGTTTGAACACAAAATAAATAATAGAGATTCAACCCTCTTATCAAAATCGGCGACGACAAATCGCGGATACAGTTCCTTAAAGAACTTCACCGCACGTGGACCCCACGGACCGTAGTCTCTACAGCAATTGGCACAAATGTGTATTAACCTCAGAGTCATCTTGCAATATTTTTCATTATATAATAATAATAATAATGTCCTCCAAACCGAATTTTCGCCACGGCGGCCTGCCTCAACGGAGACTAGCCATCGGCGCAGGACAGGATTATAGTGCCCAAGTGTATGCGCAAGCACAGGTGCTCTCTCTCTTCCATCGCTCTCATAATCCGATGGGACGGTAAACCGACACGACCGGAGAGAGATCAGGAGCAGGACCAACGGCTTTACGTGCTTTCCGAGGCACGGGGGTGAGACACCGCCGAGTTCCTGACTGTGGGCAACTACTGAGATTTTCTCGACGAAAAAACTCAATAATTATTTTTTGGACCGACCCGGGATTCGAACCCAGGACTTCATGATCAGCAGTCGCACTACTACAACCACTAGACCAACGAGGCAATCCGTTAGATAGAGTTTATTTTAATTTGTAAAATTTTATTTGTCACTAAAATTGATTCCCCATAATTTATATATTATTTTTGAAAACTGTTAAACTTAATGGTCACCGTAGGTACGTGTCTCAAAAGTCATGGAATTTGAATACCTTAGCTTTTAATAAAAATTGGCAATGGCTTGAAAATCTATCCTGTGGAAATACTTTATAGTCTTTGAATTTTTTTTTAATTTTTATTGAAACATTAATTGAAAATAGTTAAATTTTATAAAAATAACCTTTTGAGTGGACTCAGAGTTGCTTCACGTGTTCAAGGAAAAAACTAGAATATCGTCTGAATAATTACAATAAAGACTTCATCCACAATTTTTCCAGTAGGGGTGTTTTTCTTCAAATTGATTTGGGATCACCCCTGAACTATAACTTATTTAATTAAAAAATTTAAACCGGTTGAGTCCTTTCCAAGAAATCGATTAACATAAAATGAAAAAATTCGTCCTCCTTTTTGAACTCGGTTAAATACTAATAATTTTTCCTCTTAACTTAACAGCAGGACTAACTAAACTTTCCAATTTTATGTCAATCAACTAAAATAAAATCATAAAAAAATAAGAAGAAGGAAATTGGTACTGTGTTCAGAAGCATTTTATGCTACTCTGTATAAAATTAAGCCGTTTCACAAAGAAGGTCATCCCGTGTAGTTAAGCGTTTAAAATAAAATATCTTTGAACTTCTGCGAAGAATTTTATTTATAATTAACATTGTTCGAATTAAATTTCGCATTCGGTCAGCGATTACGGTATACCGGCAGGCTGTAGGCTTTGTTATTTTTTCTTTCGTACCACTTTTTAAGTATAATTAGGTTTAATGGAATACGATTCTGGGTATCGTTGTATCATTATCCGTATCAAGAAATAATTACCCTGACTTATCGAGACATAAACCGTTTAAGATGTAATGAATGATAGCCGATTTTAGAATAAAATGTAACGTTTATTTTGATCGTTCGTTAATTAAGTTTAGTGTGGGGTTGACTTAATAAGAAGACTGATTCTTGTCTCTTTTCTTTATAAAAATGTTAAGATTTTTTTTTATAACAAGAACGTAACGATAATTAAAAATAATAAGTATTTAGGTAAAGACAAGCATCAGAATTTGTTTCTTGTTACATTCCTAGCGATCTTCGCACGGGTGATCTCTACATCTCGACAACAGCCGCGACCAGCCGAGCCCACCTACCGGGTCCAATTGTGGATGCAAACAATCCAAGAATCCACCCAAAGATACACAAAAAAAATTCATCAAAATTAGTCCAGCCGTGTTCAATGTGATAATCTTTCATACACACGGCGGGAAATAGAGTGAATGGGGCCCTACACTCTATTGTGAAGAGTTAAAATGTGTCAAAAAAGGCACGTATGGCAATTCACAATGCTGTGTTGGTCCCTATTTTAACGTATGGCAGTGAAAGTAGGGTGTAAGTGTAACCATCGATCACTAATAAAAACGGTGTAACAGAAGAAGCACGAGAGTAGAATAAACGCAGTAGAAATGCGTTCGTTAAGGAGTAGTATGTTAGGGCTGAATTTGAATGACATGGTGAGAAATTGTGTGATAACAGAAGAGTGTGGTTTGCAAGATGATGTTGTGACCAGGATTAAGAACGGGATGCTGCGGTAGTTTGGTCATGTGAAAAGAATGAATGAGGAAAGAGTGACAAAAAATGTATGTTGCAGAAGTGAATGGAAGAGTCAGAAAGGGACGTCCTAGGTGAAATTTATCGGCCAAATTAATGATTTATTGAACGGGTTGAAACGGGTCGAATTAGGAGTACCCTTAACCGACGAGCATGTATGCGTAGGTATATGGACGTGAAGGAGGCGATAAAGGTGTGTCAGGATCGTGCCAAATGGAAGTCTGTAGTCTCTGCCTACCCCTCTGGGTGACAGGTGTGAAAGTTTATGTATGTATTTATGTACATACGGCTATTGATTTGTATATATATATATATATATATATATATATATATATATATATATATATATATATATATATATATATATATATTAGATAACCGCATCAAAATCCGTTGCGTAGTTTAAAAAATCTAAGCGTATAGATGGCGGGAAGCGACTTCATTTTAAACTATGTAGAGATTTGATATATTGTTTTAATAAATTTTGCTGTATTAGAATTTTTCACGTCAAATCTCTGAACACAAAACCACGAATTAATTCTTTTTTTCTTTTTTTTTTTTATATCGCATCCAAACCGAATTCCAAACGTATATGTATATGTACATTTAGTTCATACGGACTGATTATGATAATAGTATATTTATCGCTTATTTCGAATAGCATGATTTCCAAGCCCTGTAAAAACGGGTAAAGAAGGCATATTACCATGAATGCACCAGCAAGCATGTATTTTATAAAAGATATACACATTTTGCTCACCGCACCGGAGTAAACAGAATAATTTTGCTATAAGCCGTGTGACGGCGTTATTAGCGCGTCGGTCGTCAGAACAGCATCCGTAAGTCAGCAGGGTGTACCTTCGGCAGGGGTATACGTAATGTGACCATACGTCGTTTTGAGCGGGAAAGTCATACTTTTAAGCAATATAACCCGTTGTAAAAGTACTCAAAATAAAAAACAACAAAAAAGCATTTCATGAAAGACATACATATTTAAACATAATAATCCGTGTGGCAGCGTTTACCGTGTGTGTACCGTTTGTCAGAACAGCATCCGCAAATCAGCAGGGTGCATAGTACGTATACCTCCCCTGGTATGCGTACTGTAACCATGCTTCGCTATGAGCGGGACAATCCCATTTTTAAGCTATGTAACTCGCTGTAAAAATATACAAAAATGTTCGTGCAAACCCTACTCGTGACATTATTGTAAGTGCTACCGTTCTTACCAGTTTTGCCTCCGATCCGCTATCCATCCATGCATCCATTACGTCTCATAAAAGTCCATTGCTGAACGTATGCCTCCCCCATAAATTGCCTCGTAGGGGGGATTAGCTGCACTATCACTGCCCTACATTTACGTGACCCGGATTCGATTCCCGCCGACATTAATGAAGTTTTTAATTGCAATTTTAAGTGCTAATTTACCACGTGTTCGGCGATAAAGGATAACATCGCATTTCGAAGGCAAGTGAAGTTTGTCAACACGCATTGGGACAGTGCGGCGGACATTTCCTTGTCCTAAAACAAGTCAGAAATGAGAGGAGGCCCGTGCCCAGCAGTGGGACGTATACGTACATAGGTTATAACTTTAACTTTTTAACAACATCATAACATCCTATCAGAACTTCACTGCTGAACATAGACGTCCCTCAAAGATTGCCTCATAGGAGAGATATTTGCCACAGTTGCAACAGTGGCAGTTGCAACTGTGGCAGTTGCCACGCTCGGCAGGTGGGTTGGCAACCGTAGTTTAAGTAAACGTAGTATATGCTAGATGTTATTATGATGACGCTTTTTTATAGTATAAGGTTGACAAACGAGCACACAGTCCACCTGATGGTAAGTGGTTGCTGCGCCCCATAGACATCTACATCTATCCTCGATTAAGAATCAAAATGTCATCCATGAACACTAAGAAGATGGAATGCCTCTTTTCCAGTAAAAATGGCTCTCCGGATCTCTACACTTACTATACGAAACACACCAGCATTAAACTGCTATTTAACGCTGGTATTCTGTGAGAGCGTGGTAATGGAGAGCATGGTTTAACCACCTGCATCTAATGAATTCCCACACATTTTACCGGGTCACTCTTCCACCGATTCGGACTAATTCTACAATTTGTTAAGGAAATGCACTATTAAGCGTATTTTATTTTTATAAGGGTATACTAGACTTAAAGTGGTTTTACGAAAAACGCAAACGTTTTTAAGCTTTTTTACAAAATATTGAAGATTTATTAAATATACTAATATGATAATCAAGTATGTTTTCCACGATTAAAAAAAAAGAATATTTACCTATTCATTGCTGATTTGAGTCTAGTGGGTTTAGTGGTCGCGAACGCGGACGTACACATAATAGCGTGATGATGTTCATCATTTGTTTAGTGTGTAGAGCTTTTGTTTGGAGATTTTTATGTATCAATTTAAACAGAATTATTATTATTATTTGGGCCGATTTTTTAATCGTCAGATAAAAGTTTTTTTATCAAGTAAATTATAACCTGACTGAATATAAAAGGAAACAATTGAACTATTTAACTTCAACAGTAATTTTTAATTTGTTTATATCGTATTTAATCCTATGAATAAATTTTAACTGAGGATTAAAACATCGGCCTTTATTCAATTACATTTTTAATAAAATAATCGTGACAAATGAGCTCACAATTCACCTGATGATAAGTGGATGCTGTGACCCATAGATATTTACATTTATTCTCGATTAATAGTCAAAATGTAGGTCCGTTGTCACCCCTGAGGACTAAGATGGAATACCTCATTTCCAGTAAAAAGGGTCTCTGGTTCTCTACACTCACCGTATGGAACACAGCAGCTTACGCTGGTATTCTGTAAGAGCGTGGTCCTTCCGCGGTCGAGCCGACCCATTCGTGATACAACCATAATATAGCGGCAGCGTGGCTCTACCACGTATAAGATCTCCTCGTTTGTTACTCATTTATCGCCTTTTATGACACCCACGGGACGATATGGAGTATATTCTTGCACCGTTAAAACATGGTTCATATTTATTTATAGCATATATGTTTGCGTAATACAATATATACTTCTCTTTTGAAATAACCACTTAAGTATATAAGTAAATAAGGCCTTCAAAGTGATGCAAAATGTTACTTTAATAATATAAATTTTGAAGAAGACAGCGCTAAGCCGAATGGCAACCGGTCGGAAAACGATCGAAAGGACAGTCCGACCTTTTAACGGGATCTGTTCAAACGGGCCACCCATTAAGGGAGCAGATTTACCTTCAGACTTTCTTTAGTTTACTGAATATTTAATACTTTGTAAGACAGTATTGATCTGTGTAGTAAAAATATGTAAGTATAATATGTAAATATGTTAAGTAAAATTATTAAGTATATACTATACATTAAAATAATAGTATATACTATACATATAATTATATATAAGTATATACTATACATAAAAATAAAAAATAGTTCCTAAAAATATTTCTTAACAACCCAAAAATAATGTTTACAAGTTTGTGAAGCAAAGAAATTTTCACTTTTGAGTCTTGACGTGCAGTCCTACGACTGACAGTTTTTTTTAAATAGAATAAGGGTGTCAAACTGGCAAACAGTTTTCCAGAAAGTAAGTGGAAGCATGGCTTGGTGACACCTACAACCTATACTTATCATTTAAGAACCAAAATGCATATGCATTGATACCCCTTAACGCTAAGATGTAATGTTTGGTGACCAGTTAACGGATAGAACTATTATCTATTATTTATTCTCTGCTATTGTCCAAGTCACTGCCAGCGTGTTCTTCTTTAGCTTCCCGGTCAAAATGACCTATTCGTATAATACTGCGGCAATTATATGCTTTATCTTACCTATTTACACCCAATGTAACTTTAAATCCATCATGGGATATAAAATAGAATAGAATCATTTTTATGCAATTCCGATTACAGGTATCACAAGTTATTTTGATTACAAGTAATACATATTTCAAGTTTTATATGCTTTACCACTGATTCGAGGAAAACTCTATTCTGGGAAGAAACAGCAAGAAACCCGGCAGGATTCTTTAATAAATATTATTGAAGAAAATCCTTATAAACAATATGTATTTTGTATATTATACGTTGTTAAAAGTATTTATTATTTTTCTTATTTTATTTATTAAATTTTTTAAACTTGTTGATAAATAGACCATGCATATTTTCTGGGACTTTTATATGTACATAATGCCCAAGTCACAGAAACAATGCCCAAACGATATTTATTATTAAATCAAAACCACAAATTTGTATGTTTTATACTTGCGTAGTTACTCCGTTAGATAATACTTGCGTTTGAATACCTCGTAGGTTTTATGGTTGTAGCGCGACTGCTGATCCTGAGATCCCGGGTTTGGATACTGATCGGGCTAAAATCGGTTATTAGATTTACTGTTAAGAAATTCAACTCATGCATTATAATCCTATTCTGCGCAGATAGCTCGTCTCCGTCGAGACTTGTGTCCGAAATGCCTGAATTTCCGTCTTGAGAACATTATAATTATTATTGCTTGCATTTATTGCCTTCTAATGGGACCCAAAGTCTATCTAGATAAGATTTGCAAAACCTAATATAAAACTCTTATTATTATTTTTATTTATTATTTATTTATTTTATTCTTTATTGCACCAAATATTTTGTAGAAAAGGCGAGCTTAATGCTTTATGGCATTCTCTACCAGCTAACCTTGGGTAGAACAGAGAGTGAGTTATGGGCAGTAAAGTTGTCATGATCACATTCAATTCAAAAATGTACATGCTATACATACATAAAATATATATATACACATATTTATACATATATATATATATATATATATATATCCATAAATTTATATACAAATAACTATAAACATATAAAGTAAGTGGACTAAAATTTGTTGGTTACGGATATATTCGTATAGTTTTCATTTTAAAAATGTTTTTAGCAGGTATTATTCGCAGGTATATTCATTTTATTTAATAATATAAACAGTTAAACCTCTGTCGGAAACATTAAAAGCTTATATCTCAACCTGTAAAACTATAACTTATTACGAACACAAAATACATTATATTTTATCTTACACTTAAATGTATGACAGCAATTAAAATGACCACATGTTATCTAGTAATGAAGGAAATATTAATCGATTTACTAATCGACTTAAGCAATCATTAATAATATACATTTATTACCATGCAATATCTAATTGGAAAGTCGGCTACTTGTCAAAGTTGTTAAGGCGCAAAATATTTTCGAATCTTAAAGTCGAATAGCAATATAATTACTTGTTAATTGATAAGGAGGTGTATTTCTATATAGAACCCTTTCTGCATGACCGATAGCTTAATGAGTTCATCATCATCATCATTACATCCCTTCACAAGTCTACTGCTGAACATAGGCCTCCCACAAGGAATGCCACAAAGCACTGTCCTGAGCCATCCAACCAACCAAGTCGTCACTCCATTTAGTGGGGGGTTGCCCTACACTTCGCCTACTGGTACGAGGCTGCCACTCAAAAACTTTTTTCCCTCATCGATTGTCGGTTCTTTGAGCTATATGGCCAGCCCATTGCTACTTCAGCTAACTAATCCGTTAGGCTATGTCGATCGCTTTGGTTCTACTGCGGATATTCTCATTTCTACGTTTATCAAGCAGAGAAACCCCGAGTATAGATAGACCTCTAAATAGTTCGCTGGGCGACCCTGAACTTCCTCATACGATCAGCTTAATGCATTATATATTCATACATAATTAGGTTATTAATTTTACTAAATACATTACTAAATTTAGATGCAAACCGAATTATCATATTTTTAAAGTAGGTGTAGGAAACTAGAATTTCTTACCTGTTTTTTTCTCTAAATGTCAAAGTTTTTGAAACAGTGGCAGACTTTTTTACCCTTATGAATTGAAAAATTAATAAAAATTAATATACAATATTATTTTACGTGGTATTACCATGCTACAGCTTTATTATAGTTGTAGTACGAATGAGTCGCCTCTACCGAGATAAGACCACACTCTTACAGAATACCAGCGTAAAATAGCACCTTAATGGTGCTGTGTTTCAAACGGTGAGTATAAAAACCGAAGACCCTTTTTACTGGAAATTAGGTATTTCATCTTAGTTCTCAGAGGTGACAACGCGCCTACATTTTGATTATTAATCGAGAATAAATGTAAATATCTATGGATCACAGCATCCACTTATCATCAGGTGAATTGTGAGCTCATTTGTCATGATTATTTTATTTAAAAAAATATAATTAAATAAAGGCCGATGTTTTAATCCTTAGATAAAATTTATTCCTAGGATTAAGTACGATATAAACAAATTAAAAATTACAGTTGAAGTTAAATGGTTCAATTTTTTCCTTTTATATTTAGTCAGGTTACAATTTAGTTGATAAAAACTTTTATCTGACGATTAAAAAATCAGCCCTAAATAATATTTCTGTTGAAATAATACATAAAAATCTCCAAACAAAAGCTCTAACACAAATGATAAACGTCGTTAAGCTAATATGTACGTCCGCGATCGCGATCACTAAACTAGACTAGACTCAAATCAGCAATGAATAGGTAATAAATATTATTTTTTTTAAAACGTGGAAAACATACTCGAGTATCTCCTTTTCGGGAAAAAATCTTTTATATTTTGTAAAAAAGTTAAAAAAAGTTTGCGTTTTTCGTGAAACCACACCTCGCACTTTAAATCTAATATACAAGTACAAGCATTAAGTTGACAAAGTTTTACCGCAATCTGATGAATGGTATGACAACGAACAAATAAACATATTTTTTATAAATTATATTGTTTTGAAACCACAGAATTTCTTGCAAATGAAATATATTCATTCGGGTTAAATATATATGGTACATTTAAAGTCTCAAACATGATATATTCCAATAAGTTCGTGAATACACAAATTAAAGGAGAGAAAATTTATTGCCTAGACTGAGTTCGACAAGTCGTTATTTTATAATTTAGATAAAATCCACACATCGATCAATTTTATCAATCGATAAATACGAGAATTTTAAGACCGGTTTCAAACCCAATTAGTGGATATCCAAAACCCAATAATTATTCGTACCGATTATAGAGACTTGTCGCGTCTGATCAAATTTATGCGACTTTAGTATCACCAGCCACTAAATTATTATTATTTATCTCATAGTATATATATATATATATATATATATATATATATATATATATATATATATATATATATATATATATTGACTATGTTTATATTGATTCTCGTTGATATAAGCTGCAGCCTCTACGACCTAAAACGTCTCTTTGTTGTAGTACCTAAGACTAAAAATAAAAACATTTTCCTGAGGGGTTGCACCGTGTTTGTGCATGTTGAAGTTGCAAAATAATATAATAATTATGGGGAAATATAACCTCAAATGGCTTAGCAAGATCCTCCGTTATGCCGAAAACATTGCAGCATTAATTTTGAAATAAATATATGGTAAAGTTGAGGATTAATGTTAAGGACTATATTAGACGAAAACACGATTCCGTAAAGTTTTCTCGATAGAAAAAAAAATCCAAAGTTACCTCAAAATACTATAAACCGTGTATACATAAAATACTTTAAATAAGATCATGAAACTTTGCATACTAACTGAACTAACTTTAAGCAGTGCTTATGTTATTTACTTTTTTTAAAATACCATTATTTTCACTGTAAAAAGAAATTACCTAAACTATCTACTTCTTGAAGCTTGATTCCTGCCGCCTGGTCAGTTTCGCTTCGGCCTTTGAAGGGAGAAGTTGTGTCGCTTACGATCAGAATACACATTACGCAACAGGACGACATAAAATTAAAATGGGAAATAACCGTAATAAAAATAAGAAGCGACTAGGTTGGCGTTAAGAAACACGACCTATAACATGGGGGGGGTTTGTATCGTAAATATTTTAGTCGATTTTAGTATTGTTTGGTGTAGTTTTTTTAGTTGATTTTTTTTTATATAAACGTTACCTACACACTAGGATTTTCTCCTGTGTCGTGTCGTGGGGGCAGTTTACAAACAAAAGTTTAACAGGGACAAACATCCACACCCGGAACAAATACTTGTAGGCCATACAAATTCTTGGTCCGCGCGGGATTCGAACCCGCGGCCCTTAGCGCTGTAATTCATTGCTAAGCCACTGCGCCACGGAGCCGTCATTTTTCGCAATGTTCCTTATTATGGCAAAGCTTGTTTGCTATTTTTTTCTTAAAATATTAGTTATAGTATACGACTGTGTTTTTTTCTCTGTCCTGCTAGTTTTGGTTTTAAAGGACAGCAAAGCTTAAAATGATCATATTACCCTAACGTACCTCAGTATTAGTATATGGTATTTCTCTTGTGCCCTTAGTTATTCTTTTTAACACACATTACATGTAAATTATAGCACATTTTGCACTCCTTTTCTATATAAACTTTAATTATGGATACTAATAATACAACGTAATTTTAACTGTGCCTAATCTCACACCAAAAGCCGTGGTAGCTCAGATGGTTAACGCTCGCTGTAAACATAACAGAAAGCGAGTAACCCGGGTTTGATCCCCGCCAGCACCAATGAAATTGTTAATTGCAATTTTAAGTGCTGATTTACCACGTGCTCGGCGGTGAACGAAAACATCGTGAGGAAACCCGCATGTCTGAGGAATAAGAAAAAAATATTTCGAAGACATGTGAAGTTCGCCAACACGCATTGGGGCAGCGCGGCGGACACATCCTTGCCCTAAAACTCGCTCAGAAATGAGGGGAGGCCTGTGCCCAGCAGTGGGACGTATATAGGCTGTAACTTTACTTTACTAATCTCACATTCCTCTGTGGACAAAATATGCTTAAAATGGGATACAAAGTTTTCCCTTCACGTATTATTATATAAAGTTGTCGTGTACATAAAAGTTAAATATAGGGCATTCAATACCATATGCGAAGACGGCCTCATACACTTGTGATCTATAGTTTAGTAAACCTTAAATCAAAGTCTCTTCCTATTATCTCTGACACAGACGACCTTTCACCGAACCAGAGTACGAAACATAAACAGCCATCGGGTCTCTAATCTCGACAATGTCTATAACAAATCGTGAGCTAAGACTAGATAAGTGAAAATCGAATTCGCTGTCAGATGTTAATATATTTGGGCTCTAATACACCTGCAATTAATTTAAGCTTTGATAGGTTAGCCAATTGATGTTATCGATACGGATACGGCGATGTGGAAATTTGAACACTTAACGTTTACAAAGTAAATATGAATTTGGAGCGGAAAGGAATAAATATAGTATAATTATTATATTCATTTTGTATACCTTTTTTTAAACACTGGGAGAATGTTCATGTCATGCCTCGGACAGGTACCCCAGATATGTGAATTAATGTTTATTTTATTTATCGCCTATTTTCACTAACATAGATTTTAAGACTTTTTCTGTGTATCTTTGACAAATTATTGTCTGCCATAAATGATTTTTTATTACTATTATATCATTAAGATAAGTTTTGTTGGTGGTTTTGTTAATATATAATTAAGTCGGGTTTGTTGTAACGGTGACATCGATATTTTATTATTATTTAATATTAATTGCATTTTAGATATTATTATAAATACTTATGTATTTGATATATTAATTTCAGTAATGATTTAAAATTTTAATATATATTGTAACTAATTTGAATTAATAAAATATTACCTTATGAGTGTGACTTATGATCCTTGTTGACCGATAAAAATTATTAATAATATTAATTAATTAATTTTCTAGACAACGTGTGTGATATTATTACACGATGATGCTTATTATGATTTTAAAACTTAAACGTCAATTTACTTTGACCAACTTAAAAAGGAAGTTTTCTATATTCGCCGCGTATTGGTTTTTTTTTTCACCGATTTTCAAATGGTTTAACGGATTTAAATTATTCTTTTTTGTCACATAGGTTGTCCTTTTTATGTAGTTCCATTTAAATTTAAAGAAAATTCCATCCCTAAGTATAAAAAATAGGTGATGAAGTTTTAACAATATTCTAATTGTTAGTTTCACTTTGTGATATTAATTTCAATCCAAAAGGCAAAAGATTTAACTTTTAATAAAAATCGAGACTTGAACTCTTCGATACTCTAGAACTTAGCTTAGGCTTTCAGAAGCTATTATGTGAAAATTATTTTAAAATTGTTAGTTTTTGAAGTCGGTTTTTAGTTTTTGTTTAAAATTTAATTGTTTTATCTATTCAAAAAAAATGGAGAATGGTATTTTTAAAAAGTTGTAATTCTTGCCGATTACAGTTGGGGTTGATAATCCAAAATTCGATTCAAAAAGACTGAGCACACACAATTTTATTGATTAGGTGCAGAAATGCCAGTGCGAAGAATTTGGCTTTGCAGTATCACGCTGAATACGGGTAACTTTAATGTGTTTATCGAAAAAATGCGAATAACGGCCATGTGACAGTTAAAGACGCAATATCATAGTCTTAAGTTGAAAATATTTAACCTGTGTATCTTATAAACATACTACGTTATATTGTCTGTGAGATTCATAAGCATAAATTCGAATTCAAATTCAAAATCATTTTTATTTGTGTATAAAGATATACAGACAGAATAGATATTTGAAAAAAGCATGTTCACTGCTAATAAAAAACTATACCTCCTGATTGACTAGAAGTTTAGTGTAGTACTAGTTATTCATTTCGTAATGTAAACCCTCACTAAAAATGAATTTTACGATATTCCCAACCAAAGAAGTCTTGATATTTTACATATTGGTACCGAAATAAAATATTATCGTGGGCACTGCGCAGCGAGCGAGTATTAGCTAGTTATTATATTAAACTATATTATAGGATATTTACAATGTCCAGTCGAATAGAATGTCAAAAATAATGACATACGCAATACCATATGTCGGAGGTGTCACTACAAGATTGGCTATATCTTGAAGCGAGCTTCTATTAGAACATTCTACAAGCCGCTGCGTTGTAAAATGTTCTAATAAACACAATTCTACTCCGGGTTAACATTGACATCGGGGACGTCAGTCACCTCAATCCACGACCATGGGTGCTGGAAAGCACCCGAAATGTCGGGAATTAAAAATCAATTAAAATTAAACGCGATAAAATCCGTAAAAATAGTTTTAATCAATGTGTAGTGTTCGCGTAAATATAAGAAATTGTATAAATTTTATTTTGAATGCTTATGATTAAATAATTTAGGATTATCTTTTATCGCTCATACTCCATGCCCACCATAAACGTAACTAATTGTAAATAGAACAATTCTCAAATCTTTATTGTGACATAAATATCTTACACGACATGTTAATTGATCTAAGTGTGCCGCCACCGTGTAAAGTGACCCACGGTGTGATCCATTTGCACCTTTTTTTTTTGTATAGTAAACTCTTTTGGATGTTTTTTTATTTAACATCTTAGTCCCGAAAATTGTTTTTAGTGCGTACTATAGATGCAGCCCTGAGATATATGCATTTAAGTTTTTACGGATACAATAGATACGAGTAATATAAGCCAGTTATGTATTTTACTTGTCTAAAGAAATCTTACTACTCTTTCATATAAGTACTAAATAGTGTAGTGGCGGTGTGAGTATTTCAACTACTCCATGCTGCCCCATGGGTGTCGTATGTGGCGACAGAGTGAAACTGAATTAGGAATTGGGCATCAGCATCATTGCATCATGTTTAATGTCCATGTCATACCTATGCCGGTAGTTATTAGGAGCACTATGCTCGAAGTTGTTCATGAGTACGTTTACCTGAGACAAATAGTCCGACTAGATAAGTCCAACTTCAACCGAGAGGTCAATCGACGGATTCAACTCAGCTGGGCAGCGTTCGGGAAATTACGACACATCTTCTCGTCAGGTATACCTCAATCTCTGAAAACTAGATTGTACAACCAGTGCGTGTAGCCAGTGATGACTTACGGATCTGAGACGCGGTTCATCACTGATGGCCGTATGAGGACGCTCAAGGTCGCTCAGCGAGCTATGGAGAGGGCTATGCTTGGAGTTTCTCTGTGTGATAGACTCAGAAATGAGGATATCCGCAGTAAAACCAGAGTGACCGACATAGCCCAACGGATTAGTAAGCTGAAGTGGCAATGGGCCGGCTATATAGCTCGAAGAACGGATAACTGATGGGGAAAAAAGGTTCTCGAGTGGCAGCCTCGTACCGGTAGGCGTAGCGTAGGGTGACCCCCCACTAGATGGAGTGATGACCTGGTAAGATATGCAAGAAGTCCATGGATGCAGGTGGCTCAGGACCGTGCTTTGTGGCATTACTTGGGGGAGGCCTATGTTCAGCGATGGACTTGTGAAGGGCTGTAATGGTGATGATAATGATGATCTTTCTGGTAAAATCTCAAAATTATAAAAATGGCTACTTTTGCCAACCCGCCAGCTAAGTAAGGGTGGGCGTTGCGACGACGGACCGTTTACAAAGACCGTTTTGTGTTCTGCGACGATGAAACCGCTTCACGTCCCGGGTTCAAACAGTCTCCATTGCACAAACCAGTCTTCGAATTACTTGGTGCGATTTTTTATTTTACACCTATGAAAATACAGTCGAGAACGCAATGATTCAACTATTTACCTCACTCGTCGCATCGTCGTCCTTAACGTTGCGCGTTATATTGTTTGTAGTCTTTGGTACTGCGTTCATTTATATACGTAGACAGAGACTAAACAGTCATTGCAATAAAACGTGAACTTTTTATCAATTAATTACAGTCGCTAATGTTAATGGTAATGATAAGTCTGTTCCAGCCAGTCCGAAGCCTGAAGTATGAAGAAAAGTTCATTTCATCGTTAAGTAAAGTCGATCGATAAAACGAATTATTTGAATAAAGTAAACCATTTCATACATTTCAAATCGTTGATTTGTAAGAAACTGAAACCATTTCACTCGACGAAAAAGCAATTCTATTCCAAGTTGGATAACGCCGTCTTCAAAAATGTTGCAACGTCGGCCGTTATAGTTCATTTCAAATAGGATGGCAGGATTCCACTTGAGACTTAGCAATTACAGCTGTAATGTTAATCTATTGTTGTGTGATTATTTTATTGCTTTAACACTTGAAGTTAAGCATCTGTTGATAATACTGAACCAGTATAGCTGGAATGACGAATTTTGGTACTTGAACATTAAAACAAATTAAATTGTAGATAAAAAACCTTTATTACTTTTAACTTAACTATTTTAAATACTTATAACAACTTGTTAATATTTTGTTTAATCAATCACTCTGAAGAACATTCATCGGTATCTGTGTCCGGAATATGATTAGATCCTGCTGACACTATTCTACAAACAGTTCTTATAGGCACGTTTGTTAATTCCGATGTCTCTTTAATCACTCCCTTATCACCCATGCGTTTCAAAAGCTTATTGTAAACACTCAAAACTATGTCTTGAGCGTCTGAACTTAAATGTCTTTTTCTACGCTGAACACTATTTTCATCACTTGTAGATGCACTATTTGATATTTCCCATGGTCGAAACATGTTATTTGTACGTCTGTGTAATAACCAAGTTACAAGACGACTGAATTTTTGACAACAATGTCATCGTGTATTTAATAAAAGCATCAAAACTTGTTTGCTGCCACAAAAATACCACGTCAGGATAAGGTATTCCCAGGTATCGATTGTAAATACCACTTCTTTTGTTATCGCCTAATGACCGCTTCAAGTACAATCCTGCCATGCTATTTGAAATGAACTATACCTGCAACCGTTTTCGTCGTCGCGAAAATGATTGCGTTTCGTCCGTCAGAAATTCTACAACGACTATTTCCACCATTACTGCTAAGCGTACCAACCCCATAGATAGTGGCCACGCTATGTTCAGCAGTGGACTTGTGATTGGCAACAACGGCAAAGGTAAATTTAGAAATAAATTTGATTTATAATTAATTAGAAGCACGTGTTATAAAATCTTACTACTTTATAATAACTAATAATATGAAATTTTATTTGTAATAATTTATCGGTGTTTTTTTTTTTTGTTTTTGACATTGCTACCGCTTATATTTAAAGCGACACTTAGTAAGTATTTATTTATTAGTATTTTTGTATCTATCTATTAATCTATACCTATATATTATCTATACACACCTACTTATATTATATTCATTTGTGTATTATTGTGAATGTATGCTGTGTCAGCATTTCGATAAAAAAATTGTCGAATTTAAAAAAAATTATTAATTAATATTTTAACGTTCTTCAAACGGAAAATTCCACTTAACATTGATGACGCTTATAATCATAACGTATTAATACATTATCTTCACGCTTAACAAATGGATTCACGAGTTCACGACCGCAGCACCAGGCGTGTTGCGTTGCTACTTAAATTTTGCTAACCATCGCGGATCTCAGTATTTTCTACTTGCGTATGCGAGATGTTTTTATATAGAATAAAGGTGACAAAAGAGTACACAACCAACCTGAGGGTACGTGGATGCTGTGGCCCGTAGACATCTAGATCTATCACTAACACGTTTGGGGACTGAGACGGAACCATAGAAATATAAAAAATATATCTATGGACGGAACGCCTTGTTTCCGGTAAAAAAGGGTATCCGGATCTCTACACTCACCATACGAAACACAACATCATTGAGCTGCTATTTTACGCTGGTGTTCTTTGAAAGTGTGGTCCGTCAGTTATACCGCCATCTCTCGGCCGTCGTAATATTTTGCTGACATTTGCAAAGGATCAAAATTTAGTGGTGATGGATTCACTTTCGCAAAATATTTGACGTGCAATAAAACTATATGTTCATCAAATAGTTAACTGTCAAATATAATAGATTTACTTTACGCCTTTACCAATGTTAGTGTTCGGTGCTCGGTGGTGAAGGAAAATATAGTGAAGAAACCCGCAGGCCCAATATGAAGAAAAAATCTTTCTAAGACATGTGAAACTATATTACGTGGTAGAGCCACACTGCAGCTATTATATTTGTTGCACAAATGGGTCGGCTCGACCGGGGCAGGACCACGCTCTCACAGAATACCAGCGTAAAATAGCAGCGTAATGTTGCTGTGTTTCGTATGGTGAGTGAGAACCGTAGACGTGTTTATACAATGCCGATAGGTGGTCTCTTTTTACTGGAATCGAGGCATTCCATCTTATTCTTGAGGGATAACAACGCATTTGCATTTTGATCCTTAGTTGAGGATAAATGTGGATGTCTATGGGCCACAGTATCCGCTTACATCAGGTGGACTGTCTGCTCGTTTGTCACCCAATGCTATAAAAAAACTCGCCAACATGCATTAGGGTAACTTAGCGGACACTTCCTTATCCTGAAACCTCCGCAGAAATGAGAGCAGTGAAACGTACATAATTTTACTTGATGGCACTCTAGTGTACGGCTAAGCCATTAGCTCTTTGAATCGCCTTGTACAGCCTAGTAATAATTATTCCGGGTCTTGATATTTTATATGTGCGATTTAACTATGAAATGCGCTTACAGGAAAAACATCCTAGGGTAGAGGTTTAAAAAAGATACGACACAAGAGTACACCTACTTTAAATTAGTAGTGCAGTATTACTAGCATTTGTTATATAAAATAACTGTCTAATACTTTCCACTCCCGGAAGCAGGGGCCTGAAAGTAGTCACCGAGCTGCTAAAATGCGTGTTGCAGTACTTCACATGTCTTCGAAATATTTTTATTCAATTTCTCAAACATGCAGGTTTCCTCGCGATGTTTTTCACCGCCGGCCATGTGGTAAACTGAAATTTTCAGTTGACAATTTCATCGATGCCAGCGGGAGTCGAACCTGGGTTTCTTGCGTACTGTGAAATAAGTTTAGTTCCTGAGCTACCACCACTGTTGTTATATGAATGTGTTTTATATTTATATTATGTGTGTGTGTGTACGTGTGTATGTAGATGTGCATTTGTTTTTTTTTTAATTTAATATAATTATGTTATAATATCCATCCGTTACAGCCTATAAAGGTCTATTTCATGAACGTAGGCCTCCCGCATATATTGTCATAAAGGAGTAATTTCTTTATCGTTGCTGCGCAGCTGGATTTGCTACCACAGTTTTTTATTATCACGTTTACTCCATCGTAAATAAATTTATTTATAACAGACTATAAAATAATAATTGCTCGGGTTGATAATTCCTTTTTCTTTTATCGAGATTTTCGTAATTACTTTTAATTCGTTGAGGGGAAATTCATTAAAAGATAACCATCCATCCATTATAGCCTACCAAGAGTCCACAGATGAACATCTGTCTCTCCCATAGATCGCCTCTCAGAGTGGATCAAAGTTGCCGCACTTTAACACAATGCAATGTGAAAAATATGAGTCTTTTATTATATTTTTTATAGGATAAGGGTGACAAACGAGCACATAGTCCACCTGATGGTAAGTAGATGTTGTGGCCTATAGTAATCTACATTTATCCTCGATTAAGAATCAAAATGCAGATGCGTTGTCATCCTTGAGGATTAAGATGGAATGCCTCAAATCCAGTAAAACGGGTCTCCGGTTCTCCACATTCACCATAAGAAAGCAGCAGCATTAAGCTGCTATTTTACACTGGTATTCCTATATGGCTTTATTACTGTGGTCTTTCCCCGATCGATCCGACCCATTCATGCTACAACCATAATAGCTGCAGCATGGCTCTACCACGCACACATGCAGTAGTTATTTTTAAAATGCTGCTGCCCCTCGCCTGTTACAGTTTTCCCTATCACCCTTATCGACACCCACAGGATAATATGGGGTAGTGGATTTCTTATTTCGCCACTAAACGGCAAATACTTGCATCTATTTTAAAAGAACAGTACAGTTTATACGTAGGCTTATTCGTGGTAGAGCCATGCTGTTGCTACCCTATATGACTTAGATGGATACAGCTATATTATGGTTGTAGCACGAACAGGTCGTCTCGACCGGGGAAGAACCACGCTCTCACAAAATACCAGCGTAAAATAGCAGCTTTATACTGTTTCTTGGTGAGTGTAGAGATTCGGCGACCCTTTTTTACTGGAAACGAGGCATTCCACGTTAGTCCTCAGGAGTGACAACGCATCTGCCTTTTGATTCTTAATCGAGGAAAAATGTAGATATCTGTGGGCCACAGCATCCACTTACCACAAGGTGGACTGAAATTCTCCCACCAATATCGCAATTGATGGCAAAATCTTCCCTCAAAATCATCTTTTTTTACGTGGTAGAGCCATGCTGCAGTTATATTAGTAGTATAGTTGTAGCACGAATGGGTCGGCTCGACCGGGGAAGGACCACGCTCTCACAGAATGCCAGCGTCAAATAGTAGCTTAATGCTGCTGTGTTTCGTATGTTGAGTTTAGAGAACCGGAGACCCTTTTTACTGGAAACGAGACATACCATCTAAGTCCTTACGGATGACAACGCATCTGCATTTTGATTCGTAATCGAGGATAGATGTAGATGTCTATGGGCCACAGCAACCACTTACCATCAGGTGGACTGTGTGCTCGTTTGTCATACTATTCTATGAAAAAATCTATGTTTACCACGTTCTTTTAAGAAACATCGTCATGTGATTTTATCTAATTCATGTAATGTATTTATTGGTACGACACTATGATTTTTATATGTGTGCAATTTTTATGGACTTTGTGCTCATTTATCACCCTTATTCCATAAAAAAATAAAGAGATAGTAGCTTTCAAATTAAATTAGCTCTATATTTAACTACAAAATGAACACTAATGTCTTTTTCTTTGTAGGTAATTATAAATTCCCGTCCATGGTTATATTATTACGGTAAACCTTGATTAGATTGAACTTTCTAACCCTTCATACTTTATCATAGACTGTTAATAACAGCTGACGATGTGTAATAAATAACCTTCGCCATATTTAATAATTCGAAATTTAAAATTCCAATTTTTTTACACTATTGTTAATTGTTAGCACCTCTTCCCGCCAAGAAAAAATGTGAGTTACTTTTTTTTAATTTTACTGACTAGCCTAGTCTTTCGAGAAAGGTTTTTATAAAGTCACTGCCTAAAGTATTCAGTCTTAACCTTTTTCAAGATTATACGTTCCACTCCGGGCCACAGACCCCCTCTCAACTAGGGTTTTAGATCGAAAAAGTGTCCAGCGTGCTGCCCTTTTTTGATCACACATACTTATTCTCCTTACCAATTCCTAAAGGATCTACTCCTATACTTCTCAATGTGGTTTTTCTCCTTATTAAAACTGTGTTGTTCACCCTTACCCTTGCTTTCTACGAACTTTCAAATCGATACTTTCTACGATATTGGGTAAGTATACAGATATATAAAACTATTACATTCTGATACGTCATTTTTATTTATTCATTACAACCCGTCCTAAGTTCACTAACGAACATAGGCCACCATAGATTGGGCAGTCTCATTTCATAGGGAGGACGTGTCCATCTTTTCTTTCGTTTTCGCTATGTCGCGTCTTACGTCACCTACGATATGATACGGACGCAGAATAAATAATAGATATGGGGTAGTTGATCCTATTACGCCGCCATTACACGGTACTCCATTTTCACTTATTTGCTACTAATTTTTTTCTTAAACTAATGATTCCAATTTAACTTAAAACAGAACCGACCTCGTTTTGAATAAAACCACACCAATTGATCAATCTTCGATCGATGCCATTGATCGACGTCGATGTCGATCCATTGGTGTGGTAGCTTTAGGTGATAGACGGATGTTATTCGACAAAATGTTGTTTTATACGTGGTAGAGCCATGCTGCAGTTATATTAGTTGTATAGTTGTAGCACGAATAGGTCGGCTCGACCGGGGAAGGACCACGCTCCTCGCTTAAATATTAAAATAATAGTTTAGTATTTAAAGGTACAATATACTTAATTATTCTCCATCACATCCATCCACAAAATATTTTTATTTGATCAAACATAAAATTATAAATGTAAATGTTTTAAAGTAAATAAAAATTTAAATATCCTTTTGACTACTCATTTTATATTCTTCATTAAATCTCCGTACCTAAACAAATACGTTATCAAAACTTACTACCTTTATGTCTTACATTTCTAAGTAAAAAAATAATTAACACAGTCATAAAATCTTTTATAATACCTTTGTATAACATTTGTAAGCAAATTTACAACTCAACGTAGGTTATGACGAGTGTACTTTAACGCCTGGTCATCCTTATTGTGTTCCGTTTAGCGAGAATATTTTAGATGTCGGTTATGTTAAGTAAGCATTAGCGTGTGCAAAATTCTCAAAGTAGTTAGACGGGGAACAAAAAATATATACAGAATGGGTCCCACATATATGCAATAAATGAAACCACAAGTAATACTAGTCCGTAGAAGTGTAGAAAAATTAAATATTAAATTAAAACCCGTAAAATAAAAAAGTGAAATTTTCAAACAAAATAAATATTAAAATAAATTCAGTAAAAGTGAACACTCTGTTTAGACAACGTACGTTGACCCCTTGGAAGAGTGACAACGTTGCACGCGGGTGGCACGCCGACAAAAGACACCGCTGTCGATATGTCGCGATACCAATAGTTTGCACTGCGTGGCAACGTCGCTTTTTAATGTTCAAGGATTCAAGTTCATTGAATCATTGACTTAGTGACCCAATTCTGAGTGTTCAAATTTGCTTGAAATTAAAACTCTACTTTTTGACCTAATTACTGGACCGATTACGTTCATTTTTTGTATATCGTCAGCAAAGGCGATAACAAGTATATGGTTTCATTTATTGCATATATGTGGGACCCATTCTGTATGTATTTATACATTGAGAAAGCATTACTAAATTGAAATACATAACTATTACAAAGTCTTGTGTAAATCTTCTAAAAAGCTAATTATTGCAAGAAGAAGAATTTTAAAACTGAAAGAAATATTGTATATAGATACTAGCTTGCCAAGCAGACGTTGTTTTGCCCTTTTCAACGACCTTTATCATGTCCTATTAAAAAACCTCAAATTCGCAAAATGTGGGTCACTCATGGGCAAAAAAACAATCCTATCTCTCAAGTTAAGCCAAACTGCACACGGTGTGCAAATTTTATTAAAATCGGTTAAGTAATTGTAATTTATATATATTAGGATATTATTCGGCAGAAAAACAATATACATATCATGTTATAACTGTTAACACTTAAAAGTTTGTGAAGACACAAATTTTTATGTGTAAACAAACATCGGGAATAAAAAATTACTTAATTAAACACGATAAAATCCATATAAATGGTTTTATTCAATTTGTGAAGACTTAAAAATATCAAGGAGCGGAAAGTCACCGCACGTATTCAGGCTCTTATGGCACTTCACCTTCGAGTAATGTTACCTATAAGCCTGTGACTAGATTTCTTAGTCGAAACAGTTATAAAATGAGATGTAAGCAGAAACCTTTTGTTTGGTTTCTTTGCATTCAGTAAATGTACGGTACATATTACAAGATATTACTATTAATTTATAAGTCGATATATTTATTATATTAATATCTAATTTTAGATTAAAATGTTTTCAAAATGAATAACCAAAACCAATATTTGTAAAATGTTTTCAAAATAAATACATCACTCAGTTGTGGATGCGATTTATAAGTCGATATATTTATTATATTAATATCTAATTTTAGATTAAAATGTTTTCAAAATGAATACACATCACTCAGTTGAGGATACGATTTATAAGTCGATATATTTATTATATTAATATCTAATTTTAGATTTAAAATGTTTTCAAAATGAATAAGCATCACACATTTGAGGATGCTAACCTATAATATACATAATATACCTATAATATATAAAACAACAGTACGGTTGTGTAACATAAGTATATAAACCTAAAATATACTTATATTACACAACCGTACTGTTGTTTTCGATTTTTATCAAGCAAACAGAAACAACAGTATATTCAATACCAATGGAACATTTATTGGAATTAAAAGAATTGTGGTAAAAAAAGTTAGTCAGCATCAATATTTAAGTTGAGACAAAATGTTCTAATTTATTTTCAGTAGGTATATGCAATAACTTTGCACTGGTAATGTTGTTCCTATAAATTGGTCTAGTTATGAGATGAGTAAATAAACGGAATCTACTAATTTGACTAGACTCTGGGATTTTAGGGTCAGCATTTTTGAAGGGTAATTTGAAGGGTCATTTTAGGGTCATTTGTCTGTCGCAAGGTTTGCTTATAATAGCATACATCGATAGTTTACTGATTAGCTATTTGAGAAAATATAGGTATATAATATTAACTAAATAAACTTTAATATTTCAACACTGTCCGTCCTATTAACAGTGGTTTATTTGAGCTTTAACTACAGTTAAGGAGAGTCTTCACAAAAGAAACCCTCAGCCGCGACGCCGTAACATTCGCAAATGTTATCATTCCATGCCTTAGATTTTATATAACGTATTTTACGCGAGACTTCTTTATTGAAAATCTATACTTTAAACATGATACCAATTAAAAACTACTTTTCTTATTCGCCCGGAGCAGCAATGTAACCCCAACTTAACAGCAGCGCATGTAATATTGACTTCGACATTTCGAAATCGTATTGCGGTCTTTTACTTAACGTTGCCGCGATAACTTTAAGCGTTAATTAATTTGTTTGTTGAACAATGTCACTCTTCAGGCCACGGTAACTATCCGTTGTGACAGTTTGTGAATGGAAAGTGTTTTTACAAGAAACAGAATTATTACTTTTTTTTTTTAATATGAATAATGTGAATTCCGAACATGCATCCATTCATTACAGACTATGGAAGTCCACACTGGACATAGGCTCCCCATTTTAAGTTATTCTCTATTTGTAAAATTTTATCGGTAGAACACAAAGTTAACATGCTATTACTTCTAGAAAACATTAATAAAAACAATTATAATGAAAAATTGGATAATAAATATAGAACCAGAAAAGTTAGAGAAGGGAAATTATTTCAGCCTAGTGTTAAAAACTACTATGGTAAAAGATGTACAAAATATTTAATACCAAAGCTTCTTAATGAAATAGATTGGCTAAGGCAAGATATACCTAATTGCAAATTAAAAATTAAAAAGAAATTTGGGAAATATTTTTTGGATAAAATGCTAGATGTATGACCATTTAGAAAAATATTATTTGTTTGTAACAAAATATATCCGGGGTATATTTACAATTTTTATTTTGTTGTAATGTTATGTGGGTGGGGTGTTGTATTTGGAATTGATAGAGTGTGGAATTTATTGCGTTCATGTTTTAAATTTCTAGTTGTTTGTAATATTACGTGGGTTGGGTACTTATTTAATTTAATTATGTAATAGGATATAAGAGTGCATTTATTCGCCAACAAACTGTCTTTGCAGTTTGGCGAAGTTATGAACTGTTCTGTAATGTTTTTTTCTGTAAATGTCATTAAATAAATAAAATAAATAATAAATTTTCTAGTTAATATTAGGGAAAGGGTGCTGTTCATTTCATAGTTCGTTTCAATATAATGTCTCTTACACTTTACGGGACGATGTAAAGTAGTGGATATTCGTACACATGCGTCTTCAAAAATTGGAATAAAGGATTATGAAAATAACAAAATAAATAAAGAGTTTTATACCTTACTACTACTTCTTCGTATTCTGTTCCGTCACAAACATCATGGTATCTTTTCCATTAAAATTCCATAAAAATAAATATTGCATTATTTTTAGATTTGCAACAAATATTCGGATTTTATTGGATATTCGGCTTATTCACCTACTTTTATCTTATTCGGCTGAATACCGAATATCTAGGTAATTCGGCCGAATACCGAGTACCTACTTAAGTAAAACGTTTTAATGTAGACAGATAATATAAAAAAAATCTTGCAATCATTAAAGTGCTCACAGGTACATAGGGTTGAAGTGCTAATAGTTGACCAGTTAAGCGCTTTTTTTACCATGAGCTGTACAGCTGACTTGGTTTATTACTTACTTCAAATTTAAATATATTAAATGATTGTGTAACCTTTAGTGTGTTTATAGATATAAAGATTATTTTTTTACTAAAAGCATTTATCATAATATCAAGTCATAAAATAAAATATATATATATATATATATATATATATATGCGCCACTAGTTGACCAGCAAACTCCAATGCCTGACCGCCAATGTACCATTAGTTGACCATACAGAGACATGTAAGTAAAACGAAATTTACAAAGTAAATAATGTTTAATAGTTAAAATTTTAATGAATAAAAGCTTTGAAAAGAAGATCAACATAATCTAACATATTTTAAACAGTAAACGGTAGATATTTGTCCATTTCCTTTACTACATAAAAACCTCTTTTATTAGAGAGCACAGGGGCATTTATTACTTCCACCACATCTTTTTGATGATACCAGATTTTATCAGGCTTCTCTGGCCATTTAAACGTATTTCCCATGGAAAAAGTCATAGTGCTTACTTCGAATAAATCTTTTTCAACATTTTCAATAAGCCCTGGAAAATATTCTCCCTCATATGTAATAATTACATGATTTCCTTTACATATTCCTTTTTTCTTAGTAGATAAAATACTTAAGATTTTGCCTTCAGAATTCGATTTGGGTTCCTCTATTCGTTTGTTTTCATTTTCTTTATTTATTATATCAGTTGTGTTACCGTCTAACTCACTATCACTCCGTATAATGAGTCTGTTTTGTTTCTTTTTTAATCTTATGCCTTGGACTTTACGTTTTTTTCTCTCTACTGAGTCACTGGAGAGTGAACGAATTGGTTTATCTTTGCTTGTTTTCTTCTCATCTCGATTTCTTTTTCTGTTTTCTATATCTTCTAACTTCTTTTGCTTTTCTTCTTCTTTTTCTTTTCAAGGTAATCAATCAAATCAATGAAATATTTTGATGTCACCGCAAGTGGCAGGCGTTCCTTTGTTTTTTTCTTTATTGGAGAGTCTGATGGCCATAAAATATGGTTACCAAATGCAGGGCTTTTGTTTTTGGGACATAAGCTGGACTAATTTATTTTTAGAAGTGGAAATTGTGTTGCTACCTTGTTCATTACTAGCAATCTCTGCCTCTGGAACAGTAGATGAACGCCGAATTACTGGAGTACCTGGCGTTGTTTGAAAGAGTGACGGAGTCATATCGACAGGTTTGCCATCTAAAACGTCCACAGGTGCCGCATTATTAGACCAATTGCAAGTTTCTAGGGTGGGTGTTGAAATTGATGCTTCCTGGGCTGATTGAACTAATTTGTTTTCAGTAATAGATAACGGATTGCTGGCTGGATCAGTCACAATCATATCCATCTCTGGAGACGCTGTAGATGTGCGTCTATTTTGAGCGCATATCGATGGTTGTAAGAGTGATGGTGACATATTAGTAGGTAACTCATATTCTGTGTTCACAGGCGCAGCAGTCGTAGAACAGCCACTACCTTCTCCAATGGATGCTTCACAAAGAAGAGGAGCAGAGGTTGAAGAAATACAATGTTGGCGCAATTTTTTCCACACCTATAATAGTTCCTTAGCGGATTCCTCACCTTCCCATTCGTCATTTACTTGTCTGAATTGTTCTGCTCGACCTTTCCTCATAAAAGATTCCAGCAACAGAATTGTTTCCACTCCCGTCTCTACAAGTTTTGGTGCAACTATACGCACTTCATGGTCCATGCATTTGGTATAATCTACCGCTGAAGGGTCAAAAGGGTAGATTCCACATCTTTTAAAACCATTAGAAATTATTTCAGGTGTAACTCTATCTTGAAATACCTTTAAAAGGAGAGGCGCAAAGCCAGCTCTAGTAATGTGTCTATTGCTGCTATTTCTTTTGTATTCATAAACGATATTTTGCCAGCCACTTTTCAGGCACTTGAAAAGTGATACATCAGCGGGCTGTAATATGTGTGTTGAATTTTTGAATAATGCTTGCACGAGAATTTGATTATTTGCGCAGTATTTTGCCACTTGCAAAGTCAAATGGGATCGATGCCCATCTACTAAAAGTAAAACAGGTTTCATAATCATATTGTTCTTTAGCCATATTATATTTACTATATATTCAAAATACAGAGGTGCTGTCATCCATCCTTTATTAGACTTTCCTATAGCCCAATCTGCTGGAACGTTATTAGCTATATCCCTGGATATACGCTTCAAAGGATATACAACCATAGGTGCAACTACTTGCCCAGCTGCATTCAAACAGGCCATCACAGTAAGTTGCTCCTTTTCTTTTCCCGATTTAACTTCAAAAAATTTTTTCATTCCAACTGGTCCTAAAACTCTACCAGATTCAGGACAAGTCTTAAACCCTGACTCATCAGCGTTGTATAACCTTGTAGGATCTTCGAGTATTTCGAGGGCATTTTCGCTTGCTAAATATTCTTTAAGTGAATCGAACCATCCTCTTAAGTCAGATTCTGTTACATTGGCACGTGATGTTGATATGCCTTCGGCACATCTTTCTTTAATTTACGGGTGACGTTTCATAAATAAATCAACCCATTTTCTACCTGGACAGTTGTGTTTAAACGGCGTTTTGCGATTATCTTCTTTAATAATTTTTTTACCGTATCCATTAATGTTTGGCGTTTTAATGGTATTCCCTTTTAGCGTTTGCTATAATATAAGCAACTAGTAAATTTTCTTCAGCCTGAGTTAAGTAAGTGTCACGGCCCATCTTTCGATTTTCAGGTACCTTTCCCTTTAATTTATTTATTAGAGTACTATGTGGGACGCCATAGTGTCTAGCAGCTTCTCGTATTTTAAATGTACCGTCACGCACTGCTTTTATTGCAGATTGCATAGCAGCATCTGGATAGCACAATATATTCGCATTTTTCTTTCCTTTCTTTTCTGCAAAAGAAAACAGAAAAAATTGCACACTTTAACACCAATTTTTAACTGGACAGGCATTAAGAAACCTCGTTCCTAAAGCTGACCACAGCAAACAGCACAAAACATAACACTGGTCAACTATTGGAAAATCACATTGTACAGCAATCATCTTTAGGTTATATTTGACGAATCAACAAAATAAATGCGTTAAATAAAAAAAAACTTTACATTCTTGAATATATCTTTTAGCCAATACTTGACCACCGTGGACAGCTTTAGGAGCAGATTAAAATTTCGGAGCCAAAGGATAACCACCCCCACGAGGAACCATTATCCACATAAAACAGCAGAAATATCACTTTTGGCACTTAAATAAACTATTATCCTTAATCCATATGACATTCAACCAAAAAATATACAATAAAACAACTAGATTAAATAAGATTTACCAAGAAACCCATAATAAACATCCTTAGTGAATCAGACGCGTACTTACCGGGTGCCATCTTAACTTGCAAAGAACTCTGATTGGTCAACCAATATCG
This sequence comes from Parnassius apollo, assembly GCA_907164705.1. Taxonomy (NCBI): domain Eukaryota; kingdom Metazoa; phylum Arthropoda; class Insecta; order Lepidoptera; family Papilionidae; genus Parnassius; species Parnassius apollo. The sequence goes on along the minus strand of CAJQZP010000049.1, from coordinate 2,534,055 downwards.
AGCTGACCCGTATACCACGTGACTATAATAATGATGTCAATATGCAAAAAATAAAACTGCTATTAAATCCCACCAATTTACGTTAAAATTGGTTTTTATTTGTGTTTTGGTCAACTATTGGTGCATGGTCAGCTAATAGTACATTGACCCTAATCACACAACACAACTTCCATATTATAAAAATCGGACAAATGTGTATGAACTTTAATTATCGCAATTAAAGTGGAAGATAATGGTGAAAGAGACTAATTTTTCTTCATTTTTAGGTAGCAGTTTACTCCTTTTTCTTCTAGTAGACAATTCCAGCTTCGGAAAATAGAAGCTCTGAAGAATAAACACTAGGTACTTCCTTCTATTAGGACAGAAAGTCCGCAGAATATTATGTATTCGGCGGGCCGAATATACCTTTCATTGCAAGTACCTATAATTATTTTGTATCTCTATCATTTCGTTTAAGTTGATCTTTTACTATAAAATCGTATATATTAGTGATTTAGTGCACGTGAAGCTTCTCAACGACTTAACCTGGGTCATTTTAATATAACTATTATATTTCTTTTGTCGAGCCAAAGGATCCCAACTACTCAAAGATACTGTAGGGGGTGCTGTAGTCAAGTTTTCAATAAGTTCTTTATTATTGGACCAAAATGACTCATATTTACAATATGTTTGTTTAATGTTAGTAAAAAATTACAAAATCCGGACTCAATAGGAGCGCTGTGGTCGAGTGATTAATAATTTTTATAAACGTATTGCGCCACCTGCCGGAAAGAGCCAAACAACGTCTACTGAGCCAGATTAAGAAAATTAAAAGTAAAAATGTCAAGTCATAGTTGTGTGATTATTGACCACAGTGAAATCAATTTCGTCACAAAAAGGCAAACGCAACCTGTAACCATAATATACAAAAACTTTATATGATGACTGCAAAATACCACCCCATAGCGTGCCTCAGTTAAATTGATACAAAAGGGATATCTTTGTTAGGCTTGTTAAACTCAATTAATTTTAGGACAAAATCCCAGAAAATATACAAAATTTGGCCTACACAATATTAAAAATCTTTATTAAACTATATTTGTATAAAATAGAGTTATAATATTAGGGAATTTATGGATGATAATAACCCCTGGGAAGGGTGATCGCTACCAACCTATTTCTAATTGGTTTTGTGTTGTTAATTGTAACATACATGTTCCTAAGATGTTATTTAAAAAAGTCCCGCTGGGTTTCTTGTTGGTTCTTCCCAGGACAGAGTTTTTTTTTCGAACCACTGGTAAATTAAAAAAAGTGACTTTCAATAATTATTATTTTATAATCTACATATATTGAATAAAAAGGTTTCTGTTTCTATTTCAAAAATTAACTATCAAAAATATTTAAAGCATTTAATAGACTTTTATTCAACATTGAAATTAATAACTAAAAGTCTTTCAAAATTTATTATAATGTTTGTGTTTATAATATATGAATATATCATATTTTGTAAAATAAATTCATACATTAAACTCTCGCACCTGTCACCCAGAGGGGTAAGCATAGAAGCAGAACTTCTCCCGCTTCTTTACATCCTTAAAACTACGCATTTTTTATAGCATAAAGGTGACAAACAAGCACACAGTCCACCTGCTGTTAAGTGGTTGCTGTGACCTATAGACATCAACATCTATTCCTCGATTACGAACAAAATGCAGATGCGTTGTCACCCGTGAGGACTAAGTGGAATGCCACGTTTCAAGTAAAAATGGTCTCCGGTTCTTTACATTTACCATACGAAACACAGCAGCGTTAAGCTGCTATTTTCGCTGGTATTCTGTGAGAGTGTGGTCCTTCCCCGGTCGAACCAACCCATTCGTGCTACAACTACCTCCAATATATAATTATTAATAAAATATATTATTATTAATAAACTCATATGTTTAAAAAGTAAATTATTCATAAATCGCATAATCAAGACGATAAAATTTTTAAAAACAGTAAAATGTCTTGAAACTATTATACCACGATATTATAACAAAATATCGTATGTCAGCTTTTGCAGGATTTTTTACATTTTGTCATTACAATTTCGGTGGTAACTATACTTTTTCGCGATATTTTGTAATTGGACTTTACACAGGAATGGTGAATCGTTAGTCAGGTACTTCGTCCACTGAATCTTCGTTAATAATAATGTAACAAAATATAAAGTAAGTTTGGATCAAAACCTATAGCACTGACTATACATCCGCGTGGTCATTGCGTTGGACCGTCAATATGAACAAAAAGCGGGACTAAAACGTACCGACAAAGTGCAAAGCCGCGCTTTCAAGTCGGTCCCTCACACCATTGTTAAACAGGACCGCGATTAACAACTAATAACGCGGTTTTGTTAAACTTAGAGAAATTTATGGCTCTGAAATTATTTGCTTTTTGTAACATTTGCCGCAAAGGCCCGCCGCGCATTTTAATTGCATTTCTAAATCGGTAAGCGTGCCAATTATTATCGACGGAAATTCTAAAATAACAATACTACGAGTATAAGACTCTCAGAAATGTTCGTTCGCAGAACTTGTCTAAGAGATATTATAAATATTTTTATATATCTAATATATAAAAAAATATTTCGTTTGTTCGTATTTATACCGTTATATTTATACCGTTCATCAGATTGCGGTAAAACTTTTTCAACTTATTGCCGACACGTGCGCGTAGGTAATAGGCATAGTACAATTATCAGTAGATGGCGCGCGTATCGTACCGAAAATTTTTTTTAAAGTTGCTTATAATTCAACTTCAATTCATGTATTATCATTACTAATTAAACAATATAACTTTCCAAATTTAAAAGGATATCTCCACAATTATTTCTTCTGCGGCAGCAATGCACCGGGTATCAGCCAGTATCAGATAAAATTTATCTTTTTTTATCCCGTAGGGGAGCCAGGGGGAATGGTAGTCAGTGGGCAATGCGGGTCAGTTCAAAATGAATTGAACCTAAAGCTTTACAGAATACAGCTCTGTCGCATGGGGTGTAGCTCCGCACCCCTCTCGCACTTGCCAATACGCCGGCCCGCCACTCACCCTCGCGTCATCAGGAACAACACATGTGTCATAGAGGAGGAGCCGTTGTAAAATTTTAGAAATTTCGATCGAAAACGTGAGTATCTATATTTGTTACTTTTGCATATAAAATAATCTTAAAGTGTAGTAATAAGACTAAACTTATGTTTATAATTGCAATTTATTAGTTTTTTTGGTGTTTTTATTTAATAATTCAAATCTAGCAAACAAACCGTCCTTGGGGTAATGAGAGTTAGTTGACCCCCATTTCCCGCATCGTTTTTCATTATATATAAACATTTTTGTTCATTTCAGACGTCAAGGAACTGGATTAGAAAGACCTTTAAAGCGAGTTGGACTGTAGGCGACTTGCAGTCAGCTGCTGTATGCATCAGACAAGGCGGCAATGCGCAAAGTTACCGAGGAAACTCGTATTCCTTTCAGCACATTACAAAGAAGGATAAAGAAAGATATATTTAAACCTCTAAAATTAGGAAGGCATGCCGTTTTTAACGAAGAGCAAGAAAATAAGTTTGTTGGTTTAACGACATATTAACTAAGAAAAATAACATTTCAATGTGCTGAAAATTTAAAGCTATCTCATAAATTTAATAGAGATGCTAGAATGGCTGGCAGGGACTGGATCCAAGGATTTCTTAAGAAAAATCTACGAATAAGCATTCGAAATCCTGAAGCTGTAAGTATACAGAGAATTGCAGGATTTAATAAAACCGAAGTGACTAAATCCTCTGATGTTCTCTGTGTTGAAAATATTTCTGCCACCATAACAGACTTTAAGAGTTAATGAAGTTTCAGATAACCATTCAACTAACAACATTTCAGAAGCAACAGCATCAACTAGCAGTAGGAACGTTATAGGACCGCAACCTTCTACAAGTGTTGATATTACAAATTATAAACCAAATGATAGTATAAATCAAGATAACAATAAATCCGACAGTGAACCTCTAGCTAGCGTACTTTCACAACTAATACCTCTGCCTAGCATTGAAAAAGGTAAAGGCATAGGAAAAAAAACACATCAATCCGGAATTCTTACTGCATACAAGAGGCAAAGTAATTAAGAAGATAAAAGAACTTAAAAAGAACTTATTTAAGTCAAGTTCATCTGAAAAATCGGCTGATGAACAGGTTCCGTATGACGAGAGTGCTGATAGTGACTTAGAAAATATTGAAATCCCGCTAAACATCCAGAAAAACACTCAGAAAGAGCGTGATCAGCCTGTGTGCACGATATGCCTCGAAGAGGGAATACTGAGATAAATCTGGTACCGTTGCCGTCTCTGTGCTGGATGGGCTCATGAGGCATGTACAGGATGTGATGATCCAAATCGCTATCGCTGTGATTTTTGCATTAAACTCGATTTATATTCCATTCTGTGTTATGATTCCATGGGGTAACCATTTCTAACTTTTGATTTTGTTAATTCTTATTTGTTTGTTTAAAGAGTTTTGTTACTTTTTTTGTTTCATAATTTTGACTCTTATTCCCTCATAGACTGACTTTCATTCCCCTTACATGTGGGTAATAGGAGCCAAAATGACTTTTTGGTTTTTTAATTATAATTATGTTTATGGTAATGATAACCAAAAATACTTAAGTAACTCGATACCTGAATAGTTTTTAAAGATAAGTAAATGTGAATAAATTATAAGACTGATTATTAGTGATTATAATAACGAGTTTTCCTTAAGTGACTCCCAATTCCCCCAACTCCCCTATATACCAAATTGAAAATATCAAAACCGGAGACAGGGATGCGTTAAAATCCTAGACGATGTTTGACCGCTATACAATGGGAGAGATCCGTGTATTATGTTGTATATTATCTAAATATTAGTTTTAACTAGTATATTTTCTAGCTGTGGACTGCTACAAGTTGGTAAAAAACCAATATAGGTAGGCATTCACCGTATTTTTCACTCTCAGTGAACGATCCTAATTCTTTGCATAAATATTGGCAAGTTTTAGGACATTTGGAATTAATCTGAATATGCTCGAACGAGCTTATTCAGATTCATTCCAACTTTAAAATCTTAGTGGGACTTTAAAAATCTCTTTTGTTTATAGAAAGGGTGATACCGAGCACACAGTCCGCCAGATGGTAAGTGGATTCTATGGCCCATAAACATCTACATATCCTATCATCTACATCCTCGATTAAGAATCAAAATGCGGAAGCGTTGCTAATCCTGAGGACTAAGATGAAATGCCTCGTTTCAGACTGGTACTCTGTGAGAGCGTGGTACTTCCCCAGTCGAGTCTCAAAAATATCAAATTATATCAAACTAGCTAGCTGGGCAGACTTTGTACTGTCCATTGCATTAGATGTATGACTCACCAACTGGAAGGGCTTCAAGAAGTCTTTAGCCTCGGCTATAGACTCTCCGGACCCTCCCATAACCCTATCTTCCGACGTCCTCGACAGTACGGGGAAAATAGACACCGCGGTCGAAAATCTCACCTCACTTATAATAACATCCTCTCTTAAAGAGAATGAAAAGGTTTTCCCGGTTGCTAAAACTAGTCTTCCCCTAGATATTAGCAACCTGCTAAAAGCCAAAAAGGCTGCCCTCCGTAGAGCTGCTTGCTATCCCTTGCGGTCCACCGCCTTCAACGCAAACTCCGTTACCGCCTCCAAGATTACAGAGACCTCAAAAGGGGCAATCTCATGGAGAAAATCCCTCCCACACAGCGTACTACCAGATGGCGAGAGCCCTCCGGATAGACGCTATAACCCATACTCCCCCTCTGTCTCGTCCCGACGGCTCTATTGCCTTCGAGGACGAAGAAAAGGCTGAGTGCTTCGCCGACAGCGTAGCCGCTCAATGCTCTCTCAGCTCACAACCCACTGATCCCATACACATCCAACTACTGGAGGACGAGGTCCGTCTCCGGAACTCACCCTCTACTGCCTCTGACTCTGTCACTGTATCCAAAGATGAGATTTCATCTACCATCAAAGGACTTAAGCCCGAAAAAGCACCGGGTGCGGATGGCATCTCCAACCAAGCCCTCAAATACTTTCCGGAGCAGGTTATCGCCTTATTGGCCATAATCTTCAACGCCTGCTTCGAATTCAGCTATTTTCCCACCTCTTGGAAAGAGGCAACTGTCATTGGCATTCCCAAGCCAGGCTAACCTCACCACCTCCCCTCCAATCACCGTCCCATCAGCCTCCTCAAGGCCATGGGCAAATTTTTCGAACGAGTCATTCGCGTGCGCATGAGGCGCCATTTGTTTCTCACAGACGGCGACCCGTCATCAAACAATTGGGTTTGAGAAAATGCAAGTTCAACGCATAGTGGAATATGTCCTCAGCGGTTTTTATCCTCGTCGTCAAAAAACCATCGCGGTCTTCTTCGACATTGCCAAGGCATTCGACAGAGTCTGGCACGAGGGCCTCATCTACAAATTGTACGACTTAGGCCTCCCAGACCGTCTCGTTCGCCTTGTAGCCTCCTATCTGAAGGATCGTACCTTTCGCTTTAGACACGAAGCCACGCTATCCTCTACTCGTCAAATCAAAGCCGGTGTCCCTCAAGGCTCCGTGCTTGCCCCCCTCCTATATATACTATTCACCAACGACATCCCTATCCCGTCGAATGGTGTTAAACTAGCCCTCTTCGCAGATGACACAGCCCTTTACTCTAAAGGCAACTCACTGCCACAGATTCGGAACAAGATCCAAAAGTCAGTAAGCGACTTAGGAGCTTGGTTCCAAAAATGGCGTATCGACGTAAACCCGGAGAAGAGCTCCGCCGTTTGCTTCGAATATAAACGACGCCGTCTCACCACCACTCCGCCAATCAGGATGTTAGGAACCCCTGTCCCATGGCAAACTACAGCCAAATATTTAGGCGTCACCCTTGATGCAAGGCTCACTTTCGAACCCCATATCAAGAAGGTTACACGCACCGCACGATTTTACATGGGTAGGCTCAACAGCATGTTGGGCAGACACAGTAAAATGTCCCTCCGCAACAAGCGAACCCTATATAAGGTCTGCATACGACCTGACATGATCTACGCAGCCCCCATTTTCGCACATGCTAAGCCCAAAGCTATAAATGAACTTCAAATAGTTCAAAATCTATTCTGTCGTAGGGCCACTAACTCGCCCTATTATGTCCGTAATGCCGACCTACACCGAGACTTAGAGCTCCCAACAATCCAGCAGTTCCTTAAATCACTCTCTGAGAGATTTTTCAAAGCCTCAGAGTCCCACCCAAATCATCTCATTCGTGAGACAGCTGCCTATGCAGCCCCTACCCACACTCGCTATAGTGTGCGCAGACCGAGAAACTCTCTCTCGGACCCCCCCCCCCCCAACAAGTTTTCGGCTGACATTTTACTTTGTAAATATAACATTTAAAAATAGGGCCACTTTTTCCTTTTAGGAACTTTCAAACGTTTCTTTTTTTTTTTCATATTCCTCACAATTATTTATTTATTTGATTAAAAGAAAATAGAAAATATATCCACATAATGAAGAAATAAACTTATACTCAAAAAGAATTAATATAAATATTGGCTGGCAACTTCGACTATAGTAATTATTCCGTGAAAATTGTGCATTATATTTATTTGTTTAAAAAAAATAATTCTTAATGTTAGTTTATAATTACGAACTAGATAAGAATTAGTAATAATTCTTAACTAGTTCTTAAATAGTTTTATTATAAAAACTAAAATGTTATTAACTTCATATTAAGATATTCCATCACTTTCGATTTCATTTGAATTAATTTATAATTATTTGTTTAAGGATGGAGTTAGTCTTAGTCTGCCTCTAAACTCTTTTTCGGGGTGCCTATAACTGATGATTTACAAAAATAAGCAAAAGAAGTTATATGAAAAGTGCAGTTTCATTCCTTTGTTCTCAATTTGAACGATTAGGTCATCCGTCTGCAGTCGTGGCCTAGCATCATGTAATATCTTTAAATTATAGAATACGAGACAGTACCAGACAGATTCCTTGATAAAATAGAAGTATTTTCGGTTTTAGAGTCCATTTAGGTATGCACCTGTTTATTCCTGTGGCCAAATAGTACATTTACTGCTAAGTTCCAAGTTCCAGCATAGGGGGGTATGAAGACCATTCCATCATAGACATTATGGATAACAATCAATCTGTAACTTTCCTTTCAAAATAAGTTTAAGGTGCCTATACCCTGTAGTCCATAGGGGCTTCTTAATCATTTCGAAGACTGTTTTTATGTTTGTTACTTTAACGTTAGAATGGAATTCTATTTCCTTTAGACCGAGGACATATTGATGCCGTCATAAAACTGTAGGAAATATTTAGGAATAATTTTAATTAACATTTTTAAATAATGTATTAAAGATTCACAGACTACTCTTAACAAGCATCCCTAATATCCACCTGGATAGTATGGGGTCAGAGTCCCCTTAATATCAGCGGCGAGGTCGTAGAACGATGATGGTAATGCACAATTTCACGGCCCACCCTTGCGGTATGGTCCAATTCATAAACGGAATCTAATGTATCTAAGCAACGAGAAACAGCACTAAACACATAAAAGATCTGGTACTGGAGAGGCGAATCTATAAGTGTGAGGATTCTGATTAATTACATCTATAGAAGAGATCAATGTCTACCTTTTACTAGATGGTAGAGTTCCAATTCTACCTAGAAGTCAGTCTGCATAGGTACCTAACTAATAACTATTCCTGCCGCCAACAGCAGTGCTTGCCAACTGTCTTTCGGCTTGAAGAATGTCGAGAGCCCGTATAATTATCGGCTGTGAGGTATTTCTATAGAACACTATAATACGTACATAATGGAACGGTGGATTAGGCGGAGCCCGTGCAGTCACTAACATTTCAGTAACATGTCAATTCACACCTATAAATGTCAACATAATCAATAGATTCATTTTTCCGATTCCGATGATTCCGATTTTCATCTCAAGCGTCGCTGTATGCAATTTTTTTTAAAACGGCAAATTGTGCAATAACCACGTGTCGAAAGAACAGCGGGAAATGGAATTTAAATAAACGAGACATATTTTACAACCAGTAAGTCGAAACTATTTATATTTTGTAAATATTAGAAACAAAAATAAAGAAATATTTATGTGTCAAAAATATTAATCAAAAGCCAAAAAATGTGTTTGTAGTAGTGATAATTGATAGTACGACGTAACGCTCGTATGTGTGCTTCCGGCGACGCCGATCCTCGTACAAAATAAGGTTGACAGACATTCTATTGTGTATTATAGTATTCTATGGGTATTTCACCTTAGTCCTTAGAAGTGACAACGTATCTGTAGTCTTTCCTTCTTTTCTTACTGAATCCATTCCTATTTTTTAACTAGTTGCATATCGCGAAAACATTCGTCAAAGTTTGTCACTTAGAGCATATTCATACGTATGCATAGTCACGACCCACCCGCTACCTCTAGCTAGTGTGTGTTTTAAATAGCCTAACAAAACTAAGTTGCGTCGGGAGCCCAGGTGGCATGGCCACGCGCCCACGTCTCTTGTAAATAGCGATACACGACACCGCCCTAATTATAACACACTATAATAGCACCTTTAAACTAATGAAAATGAAATTGTTTCTGTAACCTTCTTTTGTCAAAGGTATATGACCTAACATGGCGGCACATGCGGTGTCACCTTTGAGGGATTAGATGAGATGCCTCATCGCCTGTAAAAATGTAGTGCGTTGTCTTTCCTAATTGTTGACAGGTTTTAATGAGCTTTTAATTAATAGGTTATACTTTAGAGGAGGTCCCATATTAACTTGAAGAAAAAACTCCACCCGTAGGGGTGAAAATTTTACATACTGGCTTCTGTAGTTGAGGCCTTAATTCTTATGACTTCTGAAGCTATATTATCAATAAAATATTTTATTCTTTCTAGTCTAATTTTATAAATCTAGAGCATGGTTTAATCGTGTGCCAAATTTCATTGAAATCCTTTCAGGTATTTACTATGCGCTATTGTATAACAAACATCCGAACATTAGTTTTATATAAATAAGAAAAACAAATGGGCACACAGTACAAACAACAGTAAATGGATGCTGTGGCCTATAGACAACTTCCTCCATCCTCGAGTAGGAATTAAAATGTCGATGCTTTTTCTTACTTTAAAATCAAATACTTCTTTACCAGTAAAAAGAGTATGTGATTCTCGTCATTTACCATAAAAAAAAACAGTCGCATTATTTTTGATCTCTGTGAGAGTGTTTTGTGAATTGAAATTGTGAAATTAGTGAATCCACTGTTGGTATAAATAATATCAAGTTCAAAGTACATACTTACTCGTCACTATTAGTGAGATTAGTGGTAGAACAACCTTTGTTACGGCTGCAGCAGGAAAGAGCCGGCTTGACCAGAAAAGAACTACGCTCGAACAGAATATAAGAATAGCCGTATAATATTGTTAGATTTCCTGTGATAGAGTAGAGAACCGTTGACCATTTTTATTGGTAAAGAAACATATCAAGGGATGAAAAAAATGTAGATGTCTAGGCCACGGCGTCCATTCACCATCAGGTGTACTTTCAAATAAGGCAGACACATTTTTAATTCTATAAAAACACTCTCGATACTAGGAATTATTTCAAACCAAAACTATTGCTAAATTCGCATAAAAAGTATGTGTTTCACGTAATTAATTTACGTAAATATTTCGGAGACATGTGAAGTCTGCCAACACGCACAGGAGAAGCGCGGCTAACTGGTACGGACTGACAACAGATAATTAATGTTTATAGACAAATTTTGATTCTGACAATCCACAGCACAATAGATTAGTTATTCTTGTTAGGAGTTATAGACATCTCGTTAAAACGCTTAGAAACTGGAACCGTTAGAAATCATCGTTCCACTTCGCTTAACTAAATAGGGATTTAGCGTAAAGTTAAGGCGTCTAAAAATGTACAAGTGCTCACAAGCAGGCTAACAAGGCTTTCGATTTAGTTCATTTGTGCACATAGCGATAAGAACTATTAACAAAAGCACTTTAAGTGTCGCTTTATTGCACTTTACAAATTTATATAACCTCATTTAGGCGGCGAAAGCGCTGTAACTGCAATGCGCAGAGTGCAGTTCGTGTTTATGTTTGTACGTTTGTCCGTCAAGTGACGTTTGAATGCGTACGTCAATTGTTTTGTCTCGGTGCATGTCTTGCGACATATTTATGGGCAGCGTGTTGCTGACTATAAAACATTTCAGTGTTGCACTAAACTTGGATCTATTTACCGCCGCGTAACTGACATACATTTTTTTTATATTATTTTTCATTTCCTCCTGTAACAAGACCACTTCTTAACATATGCTTCTGCATCACTTATGAGTAAATGGGCAATCAGTAGCAGAAGTATCAAATATTGGGAGCTAGTTGACCTCAGTTAATAAGTATATTATGGTAAATCAGCTCTTAAAATTACAATAAACAATTTAATTGTTACCAATGAAGATCTAACTCGGGTTTATCCGCGTATTTTGAACATTATTGACGAGTGACTATTCCTTGAGCTACCACAACAGCTTTTTGATGATTATACCATCAGAAATAACAAAAGTGCTAAGTTTTGCAATTGCTTATTTTTTACTAGATAATCCTCTACCAAGATGTCAACGCGAGTGGGCTGCGTTTCGGAAATCGCAATAAATCTACTTGTTCGGTACACATCGGAATTGAAAATATACAACCAGTTCGTGGTAGAGATGACTTACGGAACTGAAATATAATCCTTCACTGCTGACACTATAAGAAAACGCAAAGCAGCGAGGTATAGCGAGGGTTAAATCTATAACAACGACATCCCCAAAATAACTAAAGCAACCAACGTCCTACCGCTCGGGATTTGCCGGGCACATGCAACTGCATGGAATTTTTATGGCACTTGAAGGGCTAGATCAGTTTCAAATCGAAGTACATAGTATTTACTTCAACACAATTGACATTTATGCAACCCGTCCTAGTATTTAAAAAACTGCTATTAAAAAAATTATTAGCTTCTATTACACTTAATGTTACCTGCCTACGATGTAATATACGGTGTTAGTGTCAAATTAATATAAATATTACTGTATATCTTGCTACTTAATATATTTGTTCTGTTTGTGTCCAATAAATAGTTTAATAAAAATCAGTAACAGCTAAAGTGGCAAGAGGCGTGCATATAGCGCGAAGAAATAATAACTTCTCAAGTGGCAACCTCGTACTGACAAACCTCATAGTGACCTGACACGGGGTTGAGTGATGACGTGATAAACTATAAAACATGTAGGGAATAGCAGTGTGCAAAAAACCAGAGACTAATTACAGCGTAGTGCTGGTGTTTTTTCTCACAATGATGGGTGGCAAGGTCTAGAGAGCCCTTTGACTGTTAACAAGCCATTCCTCATAGGTCAAACAACTCATCTGAGTTTTGATTTCTAATCGAGAATAGGTATAAATGTCTATGAACTTCAATCATCAGATGGATTTTGGGCTCGTTTGTCACACCTGTATTAAAAAAGCACTTGTGTAAAAATATCAATTCGTTACCAAAACATAACCCAATCAATACAAGTTTAAAAACCCGTCATCTTAATTTACTTTCACTCAACGCCGTTCTATCTGCTTACACATTAGTCTTTCAAATAATAAAATACACAATACAATAAAACGGCCATTATAAGAAATATCAGCAGACCTTAAAAACCTTAAGGCTAAGAGGCCTTCTTAAATTAGCCTATTTAAAATGTCGACATCTTTTACAAATACATCAAACCTGTGGACCTGCTTGATGTGTTGGGACAATATGTAAGTCCAACATTGCCGTTAAATAATATGTTTAAAGAATTATACACTTTAAAATAGAAATATTAGATTTCATTTTAGCAAGGCACACCCGAGATTTGAGGATGAAGACAAACAACCGTTTAAAGGCGACAAAGTATAATCTTCTTTGAAAGAAATGCCTATCGATATAATCATTTTGTAATTTTTAACACAAAAAGTCCAATTGATCAACCTTCGGTTTAATCTTTAAGCTTTTTAAGGACTCATCTAATGATAGTTTTTTTCAAAAAAGTTAGAAGTGTGTGGTCGTTTAACAACATAAATAATAGTCCATATCCTCGAAGGCGATGATAAACACTGACACTGACACCAATCTATATACTCAGCATAGGTTTGTTGAACGTTATTATTATAAAATACTAGTTGATACCCAGCGCGATACGGCCGGTGAAGAAATAATTATGAAAATGTGGTTTTAAATTTAGAAGTTGTTTAATTAGGAATTAGGAATGATTATATTTTCATTGAATAAATACGACTTTCAAATAAATTTGTTGGTACGATACGTGCAAAATCTACTATAAGTTAAGTGTACTTAAAGTGTGCCCATAACCTTCGTGCAAGTGCAAGTAATGATGTAAGGAACGGTATATCAAGGCATAAAATACGTACAAACAAACATAAAAAACTACTCAAACTAAGTTAAAATCAGTTTACTACAGTTGTTAACAGACGGATTCAAAGCCAAAAAATTTAGTTTACTTTTAGTTTCGCAGTCTATACCCCTAATAGTTAGGCCACTTTCGCTACATGCGATTTCGCTATGGAAGAGACCCGTTTTTTATAAAAGACTTCGCATCTATTGAAGACGACTTCAACAGTGTGTGGCTGGTGACACTTCTCTTATTAACGAATAGACACCTAGTACAGACGTGTTACACGATTGCAGAATACTGGCGCTTTTGTACTGCTTCGCTTTTTATTCATCAATTTTGACCGATCAGGCTTTGTTGTGTAGTTTTTGATCTTTAACGGGGGTTCCCCATTGTATCTTGTTCTCCGCTAGTTTCTCCATGTCACCATTCTCGATATTGAATGAGGGCGAGTCACGCTTGACGTATTATTTAAAACGGAACAGAGGTTGTTCAAGGTTGCTCAGCGAGCTATGGAGAGGGCTATGCTCGGAGTTTCTTTGCATGATAAACTTAGAATTGAGGATATCCGCAGTAGAACATAGCCCAACGGATTAGTAAGCTGAAGTGGCAATGGGCCGGTTATATAATTCGAAGAACCGACAACTGATGGGGTAAAAGGTTCTCAAGTGGCAGCCTCGTACCGGTAGGCGTAGTGTACGGCGACTGTTACTAGATGGAGTGACGATCTGGTAAGACATGCAGGAAGTCAATGCAGATGGCTCAGGACCGTGCTTTGTGGCGTTCCTTGGGGGAGGCCTATGTTCAGCAGTGGACTTGTGAAGAGCTGTAATGATGATTATGATGAAGAGATCGCCCAACCATGTAGTGACGGTGAAAGAATATCCGCTAAACCATATGTGTCCCCTGTGGGTGATGTAAGAGGCGACAGAGGAAACAAATCAGGAGATAGGCAGCAGCGTCTCCATAATAACGACCAAAAATAAAAAAATGCAGTTGCCAACCTGCTTGCAAAGCGTGGCAACTATGGCAAATATCCGTCTTATATGGCAATCTTTGGAAGAGGCCTTTGTTCAGCAGTGAACTTTAAAAGGCTGTAACGGTAACGTTGAGGGTCGCCCAACACTTATTTATGCATTGCCACTGTACCAAGCGTAACTTGCCACGGAAGACGAGACGAGTTCATGTGATACACATGGTCCTGCAGACGTTGCTTTTAAAATAGGGCGATGAAGTTGAGTGGCTGCGCTTTCTCAAGGATTGACTCGTTTCTGCTACTGTTTTGTGATGTGATACTTAAGATACTTAGCTCAAATGCGTACGTGAAAAGCATTGACGATGATATTTAAGCTACATGCACACTCTTGTGCTTAGCAAGCTTGCTTGGTTTACCAATATTTTTGTCTTTCTACGTGGTAGGGCCATGGTGCAGCTATGTTATTATGGTTGTAGCACGAATGGGTGGCTCGACCGGGGTCGGACCACGCTCTCACAGAATACTAGCGTGAAATGGCAGTTTGATGCTGCTGTGTTTTGTATGGTGAGTGTAGAGAACCGGAGACCCCTTTTACTGAAAAAAGGCATTCTATCTCAGTACTTAGGGGTGACAACGCAACTGCATTTTGAATTTTAATCTTATATAGATGTCTATGGGCCTCAGCATCTACTTACCATCAGGTGGGATGGACTGTGTCCTTGTTTGTCACGCTTATTATTAAAAAAAAAGAAATTATGCTTCTTGTTGTAAGATGTTTGTCGTCCCATACAAAGAGAAACTAGACTTGAAAGACTGTTTACGGACGGGAATAGTAATAAGATACATGATAAACTATTAGGCATCGATTTTGCACAAATGTAGAGTAGTGATTTTTCACATATAGGTGTCTACATTAGACATGTGGCAATCGCGAAAGATTCGTTCATTTGACCCGGGTCGCATCAAAGTATTGATGATTGCAATTAAATTTTTTGATCGTTCCGGATTAATCAATTGATAGGACCTACGACCAGAGTCGAGCTGGTCTCACAGATTACAGAGTACTTAAACTCGAAAATATCCTTTTGAATGATCGACCCGGTTCGTAAGACAAATCAATGCTTGAATGATCGGGCCGCTAGAAATTAATAAACGATACGTGTGTAGTCTGAGTTTAAAGTTATTTCCCAATGTATCAATCAACTGGCAGCGCACTTCATTACGTTGTTAGTAATAGCGACTAATAGAAATTCCGACATGCATTCTAATCGCTTCGCTTTTAATGAGGTCGGTAATTACACATGTAAAGGCTGCGGGGCATAGTAAAGAGAACAAAACAAAGCATTTAATGATTTTTACACACGTGCCGACTGTCTACACTACTTTAACGGTATTTGTATTTTCAAATCAGTTTAGGTGTTTTAACTTTCCGCTATGAAAATCAAAGATTTTCAAAAAATGGGGAAGTAATTGTATTCACGTTCGGTTTTTGAAAATCGAGTTCTCATCAGATCTCAATGTTCCGAGGTCCTATGAAGCTATTCTGGCTATTCTTGTTATGATGTCTGTATGTCCTTATGTATGTGTGTATAAGAAGTTTTACTAGTCCTTTACAGTATAAGCTATAAATAACAATCGTTATCATATCACTAATTAAATAATGATCTCAGCATCACATAGTTCATCATCAGAAGGCAATTTAATTGTTGCACAATTCACATGGTTAGGGGTTATTGGTGGTAGTCCAGCCTGTTCTCGACGGCGCAACTCTAAATATGCTTCACGTTGAGCCCAATCTCTCATATGAACATCGGGGCTGTATGCCCACGAGATACCACCGAATACTAGACATAAAGTCACGGCAAAGAAAAAGGTTGCATTGTGTACGTTTGTATCCTCTTCTTTGTTATAATCGAATCCATAGCTAACCCAACTTTTTGTCTTCAGTAGATGTATCACAAGTGGCAGAAGCTGACTCGCTGTTCTTTTTAGAGGTAGTAATAGTTCGATTAAATTTATTAAAATGATTAAACACACATCTCTACACAACAGACATATGACGAAGTTTAATTAAAGCGGCCATAGTGTAATATTCGCGCAAACACGAACACAGTACAGTACACTGTATGTATGTAAATATCTCATAACTTTGTAACGGAGTGTCCGATCGAAAAGTGGTTTGCAGCATTTGAAAGGGCCTCGCTGAACTTAGATTTTCTGTGAATTTAGACCGAATCGTCACGGTATATTCTGAGTAAACCTCAAAAATTCGAGTTTTCTTAATTTTCAATGAGTGGGTTTCTTGGAATTACTTCGACGCCATTGTTTTCATCAATTCTATAATCTAATCACATCTAATCGAACCGCATCAAAATCAGTAGATTCATTCGAGAGATATCGTTGTCAAAAGAAATCTCGAAAAAGTGTTTTTTCAAAATAACTTGTAAAAATTCCGTGAATTAATAAAAATAATAGGTGGAACTTGGAGCGCTTTGATATTGACATTAGCGGGAAGTTCCAGGGATGGCCTGCAAGGTCAACCCATTTTTTTCTTATTGATTTGGAAAGTGATTTTATCGGGTGTGTGATCACTTAATATGAATTTAATAACACTTATGAGACGCTGAGGTCGTCTTGGCACTATTAGCACCGAATATTCAAACAATCATGACTGATATTTCGCATAAACTTTTATTGGGAAAGGCTAGAATGTTCGACATATAGAAACATCGAACGCATCTTTAAAAGTTGTAAATTGTAATTTCCTATAAACTTTCGTTTGTAAAAAAAGAAAACAATTTCAAGCAAATCACTGCCTTAAAACGATTTATCCCCCCGATTTATTACCCCTTTAAATAATTCTATTTTCCCTTCTTAATTCAAATCATACCCGTTCAAACAATTCTTTTATTTCCTTCTTTATTCAAATCTTATAAATAAATTAAAAGTAAATTGATTGAAATCCCATTTGCATTTAGTAAGTTAGCGCTTTAAATGAGCCGTTGAATCGAAGACGCAATCCATCAGTGGCTCGGCGCGATTGGCGAGTGGTCAGCTATAACTCAAACGGTCTTAAGCGCTGACAGCGCTGACCCCGAGTCTTTTCTCGTAAATCAGTCTGGCATAAACATATACCACACTTCTTGAAATTACAGCCCTCTTATGGTAAGTGAATTAAAGTTGTAAACAGAGAACGTACTAGTGAAACGATAATAGGAAAATGGTATATTTTTGGTAAAACTAGCGTTAGAAAAGATTTATAAAACTGCTTAACATATTAGATGTTCTACGTAATAAGTCTGACAATTTTAAATCTTATTTTTTCTTTTTTTTTTAAATATTAGTAATCTTATTAATTAACATTAATAATATTACTTTTAACCACTCCTGGTAAGCTTGAAACGCTTGTGTTAGGAGTGGTTCACGACAGTAAATGGCGGATTCGAACCCACGACCTTTGGAGTTCGCGATCCGCACCCTGTCATTAGGCTACTGTCGCTTCGAAATCTGGTAATGAGCTTGGCTGATCGGTATAACCCATATCACTCGGTTCCTATATTCAAGAAACGTTTCGTTTTCGGATACGAATAGTTTTTAAATAATAAGTGTAAGACATCCATTTATGCTGAAAACTTCTAGTCATTCAGACAATGGGAGATTTTTTTTATAATACCAAGCATGTCAACCATGACAATTATTTAATAGAATCGGGTGTTACTTTGCGAAAATCCGTTAGGTATATTAAAGACGTGCTGTTGCGCGACAACATCGCCCGCGTGTAATTTAGGGTTTTAATTTTTTTGCGCGGTACCCCAAATCTTTTACTAAAATAAAAGTAGCCAAAGTTACTTCTTATATCATCAGCTATCTGCCAGTGAAAGTCCCGTCAAAATCGATCCAGCCATTTCGGAGATTAGCCGGAACAAACTGACAGACAGATTTATTTTAAATTGTGTTTTTGTTATAAGTATCTACCGTATATAATGTCATGTAAATTTAGTAACAAGTATTTTGATGTTACAAATACACACTTTAATTTTATTAATTTGTGTAAATGTTAAAAATTAATTTGCTAACATATTTTTTTATAGAATAAGGGTGACAAACGAGCACACAGTCCACCTGATGGTAAGTGGATGCTGTGGTCCATAGACATCTACATTTATCTTCGATTAAGAATCAAAACGCAGATGCGTTGTCACCCCTGAGAAATAAGATGGAATGCCTCGATTCAAGTAAAAAAGGGTCTCCGGATCTCTACACTAACCATACGAAACACAGCAGTATTACGAACTCGTAAGCTGCTATTTTACGCTGGTATACTAGCGTGGTCCTTCCCCGGTCGAGCTGACCCGTTCGTGCTACAACCATAATATAGCTGCAGCGGGGTTCTGCCACTTATAAATATTCAGCAGTGGAGATTTTATAATCTGTAATGGCAAATGACAATGTTATGTAAAACAAGTCGTTAGAGAAACCAAAATGTTATTTACTATACATACATTTATGGTTTGTCGCAGTATAACTTGTTTATAAATAAAACATTCGCTTACAATTTATGTAACAATAAAACTACACTACCGACCAATAACTCAATATACTAATATGTTGGTTTTCGTCAGTACATCAGATAATATCTTGACTCAATTCTGATTTCTCACAAGAACATTCTGATAAAATTACTGTACAGTCCATTCATCTATTTGATATATTGTGGAGTAGTTTTCTTATATGTGCTCAGGTTTCAATGTTCTCGTTAACCTTAATAAAACTTAAACAAAACAATCCTAGATTCAAATATCAAACGTATTATTACTTTTTGTGTAATACAAAGCTAAGCTAATATGAGTCGGGCCTACACACGTATAATTGTGACTCATAGATACATTTTTAAGGATGTCATGGATCAGGATCAGGATGGATGGATGTGGAAACTTCAAAACATGGTAAAGCCACAACCACAGTACAGCGCTGTATGAATAGGTCAGCTCGAGCGGAGTAAGACTACGCTCATAGGCAATACCATCCTGAAGTGTTATGCTGCAATATTTTGTATTACCTATACTCCAAAATTATTAATGTTTGGTCCGATCTGACCAAAAATTAGTAATTGTGGAGTATGTTGGATTTTAAACTGAAGGTACCCGTGGTTAACTATTACATATAACGGATGGTAAGAAAAAACGAAACTCTTTCTTAACATGGAAAGCAGGAATTAAAGTTTTTGTAGTAGTAAGTATTTTTATGTCTGATTTCTGTTAGCTGAATACCAGCGTAAAACAGCTCAAAGCTGTTGTGTTTCGTACGGTTAGTGACTTAGTGTAGAGAGCTGGAAACCCTTTTATCGTAAACAAGGTACTTATTCCATCCTCCTCAGGGGTGGCAACGCATTTCGATTCTTAATTGACGATAGATGTAGATGTCTATGGGCACCAGTTATCGTTTCTCATCCTCATTCTATAAAAAAAAACGATCAACTCATTTTAGATTTTTCAAACAAGTAAGGTAAGTGAGTTGATGGTAAGTATTACTGCAACTCATCAACATCTACATCTATCGACAATTTATATTTCTTTAAATGCGTATGCATAGCTACTTCTAATGACTAAAAAAGAAAACCCTCTAACAAGTGAAAAGAAACGCTTCTTGAACGTCTTCTTGTTACTCGATATACGAGTGTAGTTATATGTTACTTTTGTCGTATGTTACATACAACATAACATCCTATTTTACGCTGATATTTCTTGGGAGCGTGATGATCTTCCCGTTTCTTCCGACTCACTTGTTTTGCAGGGTAATGCAACAGCTGGCTCTATCACGTAAATAACGTTCATAAGGGGCTGAATGTTTCACTCGGTATAAGTTTAAGTTTCATGGTATATTAATTTTGTATCTCTGACTGCTTCATGGCGTAGTGGCTTAGCACTAAATTACCGCTCTGAGGGCCGCGGGTTCAAATTCGAATTAACTATTTGTATGGCCTACAATCAAATGTTTATCCTAGTGTTTATAAATGTAAAGTGTGCCCACGATACAGTAGAAATACCTAGGGGAATAATATAATTTAAAAAAACAAGTTGATATTTATAAAACTTTTAGACAAATTTTCGATGATATCCATATGAAGCCGTTATTACCATAAACACCAAAAAGATGTTTTTTAATTGTTTTAGAAAATATAATTTTTGTTAAGTTTTCATATATATAACCTGTATACATTCTTAGGTAGTTACTGTTTATTGATAATAAACGTTATATTGTAAGCATTAAATAAATAATAAACGAAGTTTGTTCGTTTCATTTCATTTACGGCTCTTAATCGTTACTTTTAAATGTTTATGTACTATTTGTGTTTATGTATCATTTAATACGTTTCCTACCTGTATCCAGTTATATTTTGTGTGGATAGGTAAAAATTACTTATTTCTTTCTTTCCTTATAATTCTCCTAAAATTACTTGTTAATGATATATGATATGAGCAAATAATTAGTTACTTCGCCCATATCCGAGAATATAGTTTTACTTGCTGCGGAAATGCGAGCTCACAAATCTTTAGAATCTGATATTATTTATCTTTATCAGCAAATAACTGTCCACTTCTAGACAGCGCATCTTTCATTCTAGAGGATTTTCCGTAATCGCCACACATGGCGGCTAAATTTGCAGTTACAGTGTCGCCCATGTAAATAGTTCATCAACACGATCAGCAAAACGAGCAGCAAACTCAGATATTTTAACTTCCCTAGTTGCCTCCTACGATACACTATTTGAAATGGAACGATGGATTTTTAATGGCGACACCACGTGGTTTAATATCATCTTTTCAGTTGAATAGAATATGTTTACATTAAATGAATATTTTTTTATAGGATAGAGTATCAAACGAGCACACAATCCACCTGATTGTAATCTACATCTATGCTCATTACGAATCAAAATGCAGATGCGTTGTCACCCGTGAGGACTAAGATGGAATGCCTCGTTTTCAGCAAAAAGGTTTTCCGGTTCTCTATACTCAGCATACGAAACACAGCAGCGTTATGTGCTATTTAACGCTCGTATTCCGTGAGAGCGTGGTCCTTCCCCGGTCGAACCGACCCATTCAGACTACAACTATACTACTGATATATTTGCATCATGGCTCTACCACGTATAAATATAGTTTGATATAGAAAAAAATCTAAATGAAAAAAATAAAATGAAAATAGAGAACACAAGCAACAATTTGAAAAGTTATTACCTCGTATATGACAACATTTTCTAGATTCGAAGAAGTGAATATTTCCTGCTTACTAAATAGCGAGGCTTGCTAAATGATCCCTACAATGGAAGCATACTTCACACAATACAGCCATTTGGTTCCGCATAGTCTGTCAGTTTTCAAACTGTTGCATGTAGTATGTTCGCATATTATATTATTATGTGTCAGTCTTTTATATTTAACTATCTAGTAGTAGACTACTACTATCCGATCTATCCAAGCTGGATAGGATTTATTTAGATATTGGATAAAATTATTTAGGTTTAATATAAAAACCATAAGGTTTTTCTATTGTTTTTTTGATGTTTACGTTCTTCCGATAAAATATAGCCTATATCCCTCCTGACTAGCGTTGCCAGACGTCCGGATAAATCCGGACACAGTCAGGCTTTTCGGTTTCGTGTCCGGCCAAATTAGACGGTGTCCGGCTTTTGTAAGGCTTTTTAAATTTGACCATTTCTTCAATTATTGTTATTTCGTTAGAACTTCAGAAGATTTTACGGTAAATGAAAAAAAAAACATTGTTTTACTTTAAAAAAATGTCTTTTACTAAGACAAAAAAATAAGGGTGTCCGGTCTTTACATCAAAATGTCCGGCAAGCTCGCTGGTCTGTCCGGTTTTTCGCTCTTAGGACCCGGCAACCCTACTCCTGACATTGCTCTTTATCTGTTCGTAAGGTTTCACCACAGTCGCTTAATCATTCCGAAGATAACCGGACAGACAGACAGACAGACAGACAGACAAATAGACAAAAATTTATTTATGTTCTAATAACATTCAAGTTCTCCTCTGAGCTTAATAGAAGCCAGCTTTTTTATTACTACAGGTAAACACTTTAATCTTATTCATATGTATAGATTTCTTTGCTTCTTATGCCTCTGGTATATAGTATAATATATTAAAGAAGGAGATAACTAAACATTTAAAATTAAACCGTGATTTCATAATTTATATCACAGCTACTAGCTATATTATGGTTGTAGCACGAATGGGTCGGCGCGACCGGGGCAGGATCACGCTCTCACGGAATACCAGCGTAAAATAGCAGTTTAATGCTGCTGTGTTTCGTATGGGAAATCTGAATATGAAACCGAAGATCCTTTTTACTGGAAACGAGGCATTCCATCTTTCTCTTCGGGTGTTAAAACGCATCTGCAATTTGATTCTTCATTGAGGACAAATGTATATATCTACGGGCCACAGCATCCACTTACCATCAGGTGGACTTTGTGCTCGTTTGTCACCCTTATTTCATAAAAAAGGTAATGTTTATCTTAACATTGTAAGAAGATATCCTCATATTTTTGATAATTCAAATATTGTTAGTCCTTGGACAAATTTTTAAATTTATACATAGAAGTATCTTCTAAATTTGTGTTGTATAGAAATGTGTTTGGTTATGCTTTTTCCATTGTGTTAATGATAATAGATTTATACTTTTTTTTATTTATTAAGTAGACCGCTTTCACCTTATTATTATATTAAAGGCAGTAACCAGTAACTGTTCTGAGGAGGACGTATGAGCCGTTTCGAAGAGCGGTACGTTTCGTTTTAAGTTCTCCTTAAGTAGCGGCTAATATCGTTGAAGCCGTATCTTACCAGAACATCATAGCCTCGTTGCTCGCAACGTCGATGCATCATAGTTTAGAATTGTATAGCATCTGCCGTATATCATGTGCCGACAATTTGGCTGCGTTACCAATATGGCAGCAAAGCTATTACCCAGCTACGTTGAGTATAATAACTATAGCGCAGTCGTGAGATTAACAATAAATTATATATAATGATACACTTAAATACCGCACCTCAATTATACTCAAGATACCATCCACAATCCTAATTGCTTGCTTGACTAAAAGTAAAGTAAAGTTACGGCCTATATACCCACTGCTGGGCACGGGCATCCCCTCATTTCTGAGAGGATTTTAGGACAAAAAAGTGTCCGCCGCGCTGCCCCAATGCGTTTTTTTTTATAGGATAGGGTGACAAACGAGCACACAGTCCACCTGATGGTAAATGGTTGCTGCGGCCCATAGACATCTACATCTATCCTCGATTACAAATCAAAATGCAGACGCGCTGCCACCCGTTAGAACTAAGATGGAACGCCTCTTTTCCAGTAAAAAGGGTCTCCGGTTCTCTACACTCACCATACGAAATACAGCAGCATTAAGCTACTATTTCACGCTGGTATTCTGTGAGAGCATGGTCCTTCCCCGGTCGAGCCGACCCATTCGTGCTACAACTATATTATTAATATAGTTGTAGCATGGCTCTACCACGTTAAAGCCAACCTTGGCGAACTTCACATGTCTTCGAAATATTTTTTTCCTTATTCATCAGACGTGTAGGTTTCCTCACGATGTTCTCCTTCAACGCCGAGGACCAGGTAAATCAGCACTTAAAATTGCAAATAACAATTTTATTGGTGCCGCCGGGGATTGAACCCGGGTTACTTGCGTTCTGTTACATTTACATCGAGCGTTAACAATCTGAGCTACCACAGCTGCTTGACTAAATCTATACAAATAAATAAAATTTAAATGTCTATGTTTAAACTTAAATGTATTTTTTTTATTATGTGCGAGCAGCTATGCAGGTCTAGGGAAGGAGACCAGTATCACTGCGACCTAAAAGATCTATTGTGATCGCTGCTATGGCTATAGTTCACTGCTAATGTCTTCAATGAATTGGAGTTGCTTAGCCATGAGCAATTACACTTCTTCTGCGCGGAGTACATAGTTTCCCAGATGAGTGTTACGTTTGCGCATTAAGGGGCCGCAATCAGTTAGAATGTGCAGAGGTATTTCTTCCGTTATGGATCAGAACTGATACATTGAGTTGCTTAGTCCCAGGATGGACATGTACTTTTTAAGACAACGGTATCCAGTTAGGGCTCTTGCCAGAATGCGCAAATAAAGGTATATATGGTAGAACCAGAGTGATTGACACAGATAGACCATACATAGGTTAGTGAGCTGAATTGACAATGGGCCGGCCCTATAGCTCGAAGAACCTACAACCGATGGGGAAGAAAGGTTCTCGAGTGGCAGCCTCTTACCGGCGGGCCAATTGCATGGCGTCCCCCCACTAGATGGAGTGACGACCTGGTAGGACAAACAGGAAGTCGATGGATGCAGGTGGCTCAGAAACGTGCTTTGTAGCGTTCCTTGGAGGAGGCCTATGTTCAGCAGTGGACTTGTGAAAGGCTGTAATGATGATGATGATGATTACGTCTATACAAATAAATAAAATTGAAGCCTGTTTGTAATGTCAAAATAAAAGCTTTTTACTAAATGCTAACGAAAGTATGTGCGGTACTTATAACTAGCACACTTTTTAAAATTTTCGTCTGTCTATTTGTTACGGGTTCTGGCTAATCTCCGAAATGGCTCGACCGATTTTAACGGGACTTTTACTAGCAGATAGCTGATATTATAAGGAGTAACTTAGGCTACTTTTATTTTAGAAAAATAATTAGGGTTTCACGCAAATTTTTTTTATTAAATGTTAATCTACACACGGGCGAAGTCGTGGGGAACAGCTAGTTTTATAATAGAATGGTGCACCGCCGCAGCTTTGTCTGGATATTACATATCACTTAATGTGGCGTTATTTAGCTTTAATATAATAATCAAAAACAATATCATATAGTTATATTTACAAAATGGAAGGTAGGCGTCTGCAATTCCGAAGTGTTAATAAGCTTAGTTAGTGAGTGGGTTATTTGCATCACTGCATAAATAATCACTTTTTTTGTCTATCACTTTTATTTCTTTTATCTGTCTGTCCGGGCTCATGTTTGGAATTATGGAACTGATTGTGATGAAACTTCAAAACAGATAGAGAGCAATGCCGGATGTAATCTAGGCCATATTTTTTCTAAAATACTTTGAAGGGTGACAACGCATCTGCATTTTGATTCCTTATCGAGGATAAATGTAAATATCTATGGGTAACAGTATTATCTCTTTACTCCAGGTGATCTATGCTCGTTTATCACCCTATATTTTTAAATTCTATAAAAATAATCTGGATATTTTTTGTTTGAAATGGTTACGATGGTTGCTTGACTAGTTTCCAAACTTGAAGGATCTTGTAAAACATTCACATGCAAATTATGATGAAATTTGAGCTTTTAGTTTTAACGCCATCTATTGGAGGTGTTGAAGTATTGTAAGTGAAAACCTTGCAATAACTTATAAGCTGGAAGTATCTTAGAATCTATAGAATAATGGAATGACATAACACTATTATATACACGAGTGTATATCTTGGGCAATAAGTAAATGACTTTTGTTTATATTGTGCTAACACAAAACCCCGACAAAATAAAGTTCAAAGACCCGCCATATCGCTGAACCAGCAATAAAAACCTATTCAGTAATCGCAATGCGACTGACGATGTAACAACTTTCACACAGATGCTACAGTAACTTAATATGTCAAGTTACGACTAAGTTTACGACGTGTAAGCTTATTGATAAAATCATGCGCAGGCGCAGTTAAATTTAAGGGGAGTCAATATGGATGTATCCTTATGTTATTAAATGGATCTCTAGCTTTTCCCCTATTTGTTGTAGATTTCGACGACACCGACTATATCGGAGTCCGAAATTGTCTATACTGTTTTCTAACTGTATGCTTTAAGTCTTAAAGACAACAGCTTCAGAACACAATACCAACAAATGTATATGCAATCACCCGTATCCAGTGAACGCATATTAAAATCTTCGAATCAGTAAAATTCTGTCGGCTCGAATGGGTGGGTGGGTTCGAATCCCGCACGGAACAAGTATTGTATGACCTACCAATAATTGTTCCGTGTCTGGATGTTCGTCCTTGTGCAAATCATGTTTGTAAACTGGCCCTATGATATAGAAGATAATCCTAGTGTAGGTGTAACGTTTGTAACAAATAAGGAATAAATGTAATATTCATTGTAACTATTACTTATTCGGATACTTTGAATAATTAAAAAAAAAAAAAACAGGACAACATTTTTACGTAGTAGAGCCACACTGCAGCTATTATGGTTGTAGCATGAATGGGTCGGCTCGACCGGAGAAGGACCACGCTCTCACAGAATACCAGCGTCAAAAATAGCAGCTTAATGCTGATGTGTTTCGTGTGGTGAGTGTAGAGAACTGGAGACCCGTTTTACTGGAATCGAGGCATTTCATCTTACTTCTCAGGGGTGACGAGGTATCTGCATTTTAATTCTCAATCGAGGTTAAATGTAGATGTCTATGGAGCCACAGCGTCCACTTACCATCACTGGTGGACTCTATGCTCGTTTGTCACCCTTATCCTATAAAGAAAAAAAAACAGAAATTACATTATAGTGAACTCTGTCCCGCTCCCGTAAAGCTTGCTTGCTCTAAAAAAAGTAATTTATGCTAACACTTAACCTTATAATAATTTAAGATCTATATTTTGTAAAAGAATAGCTACCACTAAATGGAATAATATTGCATAAGACATTTTAGAAACCCGCAGCAAGTCTATATATACGATGAAAATCTGTGATGACACTACAAAGTAGCATATAAGGGCACAATGAGCGGTGCATTAAAAATAAGAATCAGGCCGTCGTTGTATTCCTACTTTTAATTAAAAAAAAAAACTAATCAACCTTCACTCGCTACGTTTCAAACAATTTAAAAGCCACTTTTTATTTTAAAATAATACATATAAGTAATGATTAATTTAGTAAAGCTTATTTTCATTTCATATATAAGATCCAATAATGATAGCCTAAACAGTAAAAGCAGTATATACACAGTTTTGAAATTGAATTTAAATGTTGACTATGACTGATCCCTGGAAGGGTGCGTAGTGTGGGATGCTACTTGCGTTGACACTTTGGCGGCCTCTCATCTCAAGGGTACCTCTTTGAGAGCCGGGGCGGCATCAGAGGCAGCCGAATTTAGTGAATGGCGCAAATATGACTCTTTGAGAAATGACTACATGTTTGTGCCATTTGCTGTAGATACTATCGGTCCGTGGGGTCCGCGTGCAGTGAAATTTCTAAAGGAACTGTATCCACGACTGGTCGTCGCTGCTGGTGATAAGAGGGCTAGTTACTTCCTCGCTCAAATGCTAAGTATAGCTATTCAGCGTGGAAACGCAGTCGGCGTTCTTGGCACTATACCACGGGGAACAGGTCTTTTTGACTATTAAAATTTTTAGTTTTAGATTTTCTTTATTATAGTTTCTTCCTTTATATTGTATATAATTAGTTTTAAACATAAATATTATAATTTTAATTATTATTTTAGTTAAGTTCATTATTATAATTTTTGTAATTTAAATATACGTAATATTATATCCAGTATAAGGACAAACTATGTACTCTGCCCAGAAGTAGTGAAATTGCTCACAGTTAGCCTCCTTCTATTCATTGAAGACATAGGGCTGAGCACTGAACTATAACCATATCAGCGATCACAATCGATCTTTTAGGTCACAGTGATACTGGTCTTTTTTCCTACACCTGCATAGCAGCTCGCACATATTTAAAAAAAAACTCCAGTATGTTGATAACCGCGTAGTGGCGGTGTAAGAATATCCACTGCCCCACAGAACACCTAATATAGCGCAATTCCGCTATATTAGGTGTTCTGTGGGGTACTGTCCCATATCAAGAGGCGACAGAGGGAAAATAAAACTGGAGATGGGCAGCAGAACAGCATATTCCTGATAACAACTCAAAAGAATAAAGAACTGCAGTTGCCAACACGCTTGCCAAGCTTACTAAGAATAAAAGAACTGCAGTTGCCAACACGCTTGCTAGCTTCTAAGAATAAAAGAACGGTTGCAGTTTGCCAAGCTTACCAAGCAAAATCCGCTCATGGAGCAATCTATGAGGGAGGCCTGTGTTTAGCAGTGGACTTTTATATGCTGGAGATGGATACAGTTTTTAAGCAGGGATGTTATGGAGCTCCGTAACCGTAACCGAAACTATCGGATATCCGAAATAAAAAAACTATTCGTAACCGTAACCGAATCCGATATAAAAGTTTCGGATAATTTCGGATAAGGGTAGGGGCTGAGTCTAAATGAGACTTGTTATAACAGGTTTCTTTTTTACATTAGCGGCGCGTGTCTCTTACTCTTGCATTGTTTGTTTATTATTTATGTTGCAGTCATACATAAGTCCCGTCAGTCAGTTTTATATTTAGGTACGAGTAATTAGTTTAGTTCGACGAAGTGAAAGAAAAGTGTTGTGTTATTAAATTGTTTACCTAATCTGGACCAAATGCGACCTAAGTCTAGTTTAATTTGGAGATTTTTAATCAAGTTAATGCAGATTCCGCAAAATGTAAACAGTGTGATAAAACCTTTTCACGAAAAGGAGGTGGCACTACTTCGCTTAAACTTCATCTTAAATCAAAACACGGTGATAAGTACGAAGAACTTTTGTTACTAGAAAAAGATATCCAACAAATACCACATACCACGAAACAGCTGACACCATTACAAGAGTGTAAAAAACAGCTGTCAATAACAGATTCTTTAAAAAATAAAGGCGCCTGGGATGAAAGTAATGTCAAGCAAAAAGAAATTGATAAATTAGTAGCTGAAATGATTGCATTACAAAACTTGTCATTTAACTTTGTGGAAGGTGTCGGCTTCCAAAGATTAATGCAGGCAGCATTACCACGCTATCATCTAAGAGGTCGGCAGTATTTTACTAATTTGCTGTGTACTGATATATACAATAAAATTAAATTAAAGGTGCTGGGATTACTTAAGCAATTTGAAAAGTTGTCATTTACTACAGATGTGTGGTCAGAGCCCAGCTCAAATGTATCGTTACTTAGTCTTACTGCTCATGGCATCACCAATAAATATGAAAGAGTTTCTATAATACTCAAGTGTGAACAATTAGAGGGTCGGCACACAGGTGAAATTATAGCAAATAATTTAAACAATATTTTGAAAGATTGGGGCTTAAGCACGGAATCAGTTCATTGTATTTTACGCGACAGAGGATCTAATATGATAAAAGCTATGAATATGGCCAATTTCACTGATGCAAACTGTACTATTCATCAACTACAATTATGTGTGCGATCAACGATGGAAATCGAAGAATTTCTCTCGTCAGTAATTACGAAGTGCAAGAAAATTGCAACTCACTTCAATCACTCCCTAATCGCGCAAAATGAATTGAAACAAATTCAAACAGAAAGACTGAACCAATCAGGACTAAGTATAATTCAGGAATGTTCCACACGGTGAGATTTTTTTATTCTATTTTATACACCTATCTATTATGTAATTTTTTTTTATTTGATTTGACATTGTTTTTTCTTTTTTCACAGATGGAACGCGACGTATTATATGATGAAAAGAATATTGACATTAAAAGACTCCCTTAGTACTGTATTCGGGCGCGCATGATATACCAATTCTTAATGCTGATGAATGGCTCGACTTGAAAAAGTGTGTTGCAATACTAAAGCCGTTCGAAGAAATTACAAAGGAGTTAAGTAGTGCTACTGCAACAATAGCATCAGTGATTCCATTAATATATACTCTTAAAAACACACTAGAAACAGAGAAGAGTAAAGAAGAGACTTCTGAGAACTTCAAATTAATGATTACGAAAATGATCCAAGACATCAATGTCAGATTTCAGGATATTGAAAATAATAAAATATATACAATAGCTACTTATCTAGATCCACGGTTTAAACTCAAGTTTTTTACTGAAATTACGAAGGAACAGGTACAGTCTGAGATTCTGGGGATTCTTGGGTGTTCAAAAGCTTCTCGTGATGAAGGTCCTTCTTCACCTAAGAGATCACGGAATGAGATTCCGACAACAAGCTCAAGCAACTATTCACACATTCAATCTTGTCTAGCTGAAATATTAAGCT
Organism: Parnassius apollo; assembly: GCA_907164705.1. Taxonomy (NCBI): domain Eukaryota; kingdom Metazoa; phylum Arthropoda; class Insecta; order Lepidoptera; family Papilionidae; genus Parnassius; species Parnassius apollo. Next base: position 2,503,443 of record CAJQZP010000049.1, on the reverse strand, counting down.
TAAGTGACGAGGAAGAGCAAAACATAGATTGTGGTGATGATGTGCACAATCAATTTATTGTTAAAAAGACATTACTAAATGAATACAACAGGGAGAAACGATTGACACTCAATGAAGATCCACTTTTATGGTGGAAAATGCATACCAAGTACCATTGCTTAAGTGATTTAGTAAGACAGTACCTTTCTCCACCTCCTGGAAGTGTACCAAGTGAGCAGCTTTTCAGTGCAGCTGGGTTAATTTATGACCCCTTAAGAAATCGACTTTCTGGTGATAAGGCTGCGAAATTGCTTTTTGTTAAGTATAATTTACCTTTGCTTAGTTTCGACTATTAAAAGAAATCATTAAGTGAAAGACAAGTAAATATTTTGTTATGTTATGTTCAGATTTTAGTTTTTATTCTTCAATATGCAAAGACTTAAGAAGACTGATTTATGCGTTGTAATAGTTCCTAGAAATATATTGAAGAATATAATAGAAAAAAAAACTAATAGCATTGTTTTTGATTATAATAATTTTGTAATAGCATTTTTAAGTAGATAACTTAAAAATATGTAGGTAGCTACATTAATTAGTATACTATTCTTATAAAATTGTTAATTACTTGAATAAATGACTGATTGTAATACCAAATGATAACCAAGATATAAAGCCAAATGATTACCTACTTATTTGTATTTTACTTAAATACCTCAAAAATCTTATCCGATCCGAAACTAACGGATAATCCGAAATAATTTTATATCCGTAACCGAAACCGAAACCGATATAATATTATTCCCATATCCGTATCCGTATCCATATCCGAAATATCATATCCGTAACATCCCTATTTTTAAGTCCTTTCTTGAGATTCGATAGCTTCAATAAGTGTCCATCGCATAAGTTACCAGCGTGGAATACCAGCATATTACTGCTGATTCAATGATGAGTGACGAAAAACGAAGGCCGATTTTACAGTTAACGAGGCATTTCATCATAACCCTCAGGTACGTCCTATTGTAAAAGAGATGAAATCTGAATTGAAAATTGTTTTTATTTTATGTGTAATTTAAGGTAAGCATAAACATTATAAATTGTTGTACATTCACCTTCAGCGTAAACTTTCTATTAAATAAGTATATAAAATTTAAATATGATGGTCAAATGAATTATAGTTCACTATGGTATAAATTATATCTAATTAACTACTAATTACAGGGTTTTCATCGCGATCCACTGCAAAGTAGTTCACCTGGGCTTTCTTTTTGATTAACACTTCGCTTTCACTGCAGATAGGGGTCATACAAAATAATAAAACATGGAAGAAAGTCATGCCTAAATAAGTAATTAAAATATTCTAAAAAAAAAAGAATTTTCCTCGGACAACAATTCTATATAAAATCAAATAAAAGGAACAAAAATGATTTGGGGTTTTAAAATGGCAACACCGCACACTAATTACGATAGCAGCCGCGCCAAAAGCGTTCACCTGTCATTTTATAAAAAAAAATGAAAGAGACGGGTAATCAACTACGAATATTTCAGCGTGTCACCTCATGAGAAAATTTCTCGTCTCGCTTGCACAGAGGCGGGGCTGCGTAAGCATTTAATCACCACACTCTGTTCATTATAATTATGGGGTATACATAGGCCCGCCATAATTTTCGGCTTTAAATACAGACGCGGATAAAAAGAAAATAATTATGTTCTTGAAACATTATTTGTTATAAATCTGTGTAAGTGGGTAATTAACAACTTAATTTTACAAAAAGAAATAATTATTATTATGTCCTAACGGTTCAATTGCCGTATTTTAATTTAGATAACTTTGAAGTTAATATCCGTGCTTTGTACCATTCCTTGGGGGATGTCTATATTCAACAGTGAACTTGTGAAGGGCTGTAATGACGACGATAATGATAATGATGATGAAGTTAATATCTTGCAACAAGAATTTAAATTTAGAATTTAAATTGTTGCAAATTCTAAGAAATCGTATATTACAACCAGCTAACCATGCGTAAGAATTAGTTGTTTATGTTTTTTTTTATGGAATAAGCGTGATAAACGAGCACACAGTCCACCTGATGGTAAGTGGATACTGTTACCAACGAAGTTAAATCGACAAAGTAGAGCCACGCTACAGTTATATTATAGATGTGGCACGAATGGGTCGGCTCGACCGGGGCAGGACCACGCTCTCACAGAATACCAGCGTAAAATAGCAGCGTAACGCTGCTGTGTTTCGTATGGTGAGTGTAAAGAACCGGAGACTGTTTTTACTGGAATCGGAGCATTCCATCTTAGTCCTCAGAGGTGACAACGCATTTGCATTTTGATTCATAATTGAGGATAAATGTGGATGTCTATGAGCTACAGCATCCACTTACCATCAGGTGGACTGTGTGATCGTTTATCACTCAAGGCTAAAAAAACGATTCGAAATGGAGATTCGTTGGCACTAAGACGAAATGCCTCGTTTCCACGAAAAATAGTTCGTCGTTATCCCGTTGTTAGTTTCTTTTTGATATCGCTGAATATGCAACCATAGAAACATTAAAATTTCTGAATTCCCTCATGACACTAATGCTGGATAGACCGTATACAAACATATTTTACATATGTATATGTATCATATTATACTAAATGAATGAACGCAAGAAGAAATGAGAAATGGCACATAAAAAGGCCAAAACATTGCTTTTAGGAATCAGTTGTTTATTTTTTTCCCGTTGTTAGTTTATTTTTAATACCTCTGTATGTGCAACTATGGAAACATTGAAACCTCGAGTTGTTTTCGAACATGAATTCCCTATGGCACCGTTGCTGCATAGACGGTATACAAACAAAAAGAGAAAAACATATACATTCAGCCTGCGAGAGAATGAGATAGAATACGGTATACAGTGTTTACTATAAAGAAATATTTTAATTACATAAACCCTACAATTATCCTAGTCCTGACACTCTGCATTCATCTCATTCTCTGGAAGTTAAGTTTTCTGAAAGTTTCACTTCTACCACGTGTGAACTGCACACTTGTTTTTTTTCACTTCCATCTGCATTAACGACCAAAATATTAAAGTCGGAAAGGAAGAAATTAAACTTAAGTAATGCAAGACTCATTCCAAACTATATCAGAGTCAGTTGGGGTAGTATTAACATTTAAAGTAAGTTACAAATCGATATTGATTCTTGTACGTCAAACTAAGAAAATAGAACTCGAATGGCGGGTAGCTGTATATACTTATTAAAAAAGAAAACAAAAAACTCGAGTTGGCTTTAAGTTTTAATCGCTTTATCACAAATCTGGAGATGGTGATAGTCACTTGTAATGAAAAGTAGATATATCTACAGGACCCAGGGAAACCAATCAAAGTATGTCTCCAAACCAAATGTAGCCAATTAAGTGACAGACAAGACCTAAGGGTGCGGACCGCGAACTCTAGGTCGTCTTCTGACACAAGCATTTCTAGTTTAGCTGAAGTGGTTAATGGTATTAACAATGTCAACAGCATGTTATTTTTTAAAGAAAAGTTTAAAGTTTTATACATAAAATACATACATAAACACTCACGCCTGTCACCCAGAGGGGTAGGCAGAGACTACAGACTTCCATTTAGCACGATCCTGACATACCTTTCTCGCCTCTTCCACATCCATATACCTACGCATACATGCTCGTCGGTTAAGGGTACTCTTAATTTGGCCCATTTTTAGTATATCGCCAATTTGGTCGACAAACTTCCGCCTAGGACGTCCCTTTCCGACTCTTTCATTCACTTCTGCAACATATATTTGCTTTGTCAGTCTTTCCGCATTCATTCTTTCTACATGACCAAACCACCGAAGCATTCCTTTCTTAATCCTGGTCACCGCATCATCTTGCAAACCACACTCTTCTTTTATCACACAGTTTCTCACCCTGTCACTCAGATTCAGCCCTAACATACTCCTTAGAGACCGCATTTCTACTGCAATTATTCTACTGTCGTGCTTCTTCTGCCACACCCAACTTTCACTACCATACGTTAAAGTAGGGACTAATACAGCACTGTGAATTGCCATACGTGCCTTTTTTGACACATTCTGACTTTTCACAATAGAGTGTAGAGCCCCATTTACTTTATTTCCTGCATTCACTCGTCGTTCAATATCCTTATCATATTTTAATTTTTATAGATTGTATAATAAATGTATTATAAAGTTTTATAGTACATTTATTATACAATCTATAAAAATGAAAAATACTTGGAAATTATATTTATAAATAAGTATTGATTCAATAACGAATAAGTCTGCTGAGTATTAAAACTAATAAAGCCTGTCCGATAACATTTCAAATGCGTGGTGAACATAAGTAATCAGTACAAAGGGATGGTTGCATACCGGCAAGTAATTAACGTCTGGTTTATGAAGCCCGATTACGTTCCGAGATCGAACAATGATGTTTAAATTACTGAGTAATTTTCAATTGCGAATTCCGAACCTTCGAGGTAGTAAAGATAAGATCACTACAGATTGTTTTAAAAGTATACTGCTATTCGGTATAAGGGTTAAATACAAATATAAGATTATTCTCGGATACTGCTTTTTATTTAATTTATATGTTAAATTGTTTCTATCGCAGTGGACTCTCGTGGACTAGTCATCCGCGCACGACAAGATTATAGTGCCGAAGCGTATTCTCAAACACAAGGGCACTCTCTGTTCCTTCACTCTCGTAGTCCCATGAGACGATTGTCCGCTACAACTGGTAAGAGATCAGGCGCAGGACCACGCCACAGATGAACAGGCTTTACGTGCTTTCCGAGGTGAGGGGTGGAATACCACCAACTTCCTGACTCCGGGCTGCTACTGAGAATTACGTTACAGAAAAATCAATAACTGATTCTTGTACGACCCGGGATACGAACCCGGGACCTCATGATCACAACTCCAATCAGTAGTCAATACAAATCTCCAATCACCCTTTCAACCATCACAGGTTATACCAATGTCTGAATACTATCATAAAATACTACCGATAAGGACCATTTAATTGGTTCTACCAGTAAGTCAAATTCAAGATTACTTAATTTATCAAAAGAATTTACATTTAGATATGTGAGAAGTTAAGCATAATTACAACAAAAACATTAATGGCGGTAACAATATCAAAGTATATAGTAGTAAGTACTTACATAGTTATTTTTAATATAAAAAGTAAGTACAATTTAAATACATCAATAAAAGCATTTTTATAACTGATGGGAGGTTAAATATCTTATATGTTAATCCAAAAACAAAATAATATTTGTTATCGTTTATATTCCGTGATTTATCAAGTAACACAGAATAAGCGTACCTAGATATGGCATGGATCCGCATAACAGAAAAATGCATTACATTTTGTGTTTTGAAATAATTGTGTGTGAAGTTTTGAATACTTTTAAAAGGTTGCATAAATTCTTCTTTTATGGCTTTTGGTAACTAAGTATATTATTTCAATCTTTCATATATCATACTATTAATAGTGATCGCCTAGTCGTCGAAATTCAACCATAATTCGATAATCTTTAAAGTTCGTATATTGGGCAAGCTGTATTTCATTTTCAAACGTAAATAAAACACATATATAATATATAAAATACTTAAAAAAAAACTTTTGGTAATAATAACAAATTTAATTATTTTAAATACACATAAGTTTTCACAAATAACCTTATTGCTCTTACTTCTTATTTTCTGATAATTTTATGTCAAACGTAAATAAATAAAGTTTGAAAAATCAAAAAGTGCACGACTCATGCTCATATGATTGTGAAAAAATGTAGAAAAAAATGTAGGCAATTACTTCAGAAACGTGCAACTCTCTCTATCGCACGACTGCAATACGGAGCGAGCGATGTGAAACAGATAGCATTATTGAAAAAAATACCACAATCCTCTTAAGTACTAACTTTAGTTCAATATATACCAGTATTTCAGACTTAATAAAAAAAGATTAACCAAAGCCAAACGGTCTTTTACGACGTTACGTAAGTACTTTAATGGCGAAAAGAGTAAGTTGTCTGTATGTCTAAGATATATTTAACTTGCATTTCTGTCTTTCTTATTTAAAGGGCGTGTTAAGGCGGAAACTTGACAATGAACATTTAAAACAACCGTTTAAGTCGGACCGGGGTCGGAATGTGAATGCGAACGTTTAATTCCCGCCAAAATCTAACAATTAATATTGACGTTTAAAACATACTCGTGGAACACTATTTAAAACACAGCTGTTAGCACACGCGTACATGATATTGAACTTATTGTTTTTTTTTTTATTCTTAAGGGCATTGGTAAGCACACCTCTTTTAGTTATTCGTGTTAAGGGGAAATATAACCTCAAATGGCTTAGCAAGATCCTCCGTTATGCCGAAAGTATTGCAGCATTAATTTTGAAATAAATATATGGTAAAGTTGAGGATTAATGTTAAGGACTATGTTACACGAAAACACGATTCCGTAAAATTTTCTCGATAGAAAAAAAATCCAAAGTTACCTCCAAACTGAACAATAAACCGCTGTTATTCATAAAATACTTTAAATAAGATCATGAAACTTTGCATACTAACTGAACTAACTATAAAGGAGTGCTTATGTTATTTACTTTTTTTTAAATACCATTATTTTCACTGTAAAAAGAAATTACGTAAACTATCGGCGTCTTGAAGCTTGATTCCTGTCGCCCCGTTAGTATCGCTTAGGCTATAGAGTAGAGTAATACTTATATACTGAAAGCTTAGGCTTTTGAAGGGAGAAGTTGTGTCGCTTACAATCAGAATACACATTACGCAACAGGACGACGCGACGTAAAATTAAAATGGGAAATAACCGTGATAAAAATAAGAAGCGACTGCGTTGGTATTAAGAAACAGGCATAAATATGATAAACCTAATGAAATAAGTATCTAACGACCTATCTACTTACAGTATTAGTGATTACAAACATGTCTGTACATAGCATACGACGCGCGGGGAAGTGGGGGCGAAATAAGAATTTAAGCTGACTTACTATATCCCCTTAAGATTTGGAAATAAAAAGTTTTGAAGTGAAACCTTTATTAGACAAGTTGGGCATTTTTAGGGTAGGTAAAAAGCACTCAACTGGCGTCACCTTTCGTGAACACCACCACGCTAATCAATCATTTGATTAAATACCTTAAATTGAAAAAGTACATAAATTTATAAATTTTTTAAATAGATAATAATCATTCTTTTCATATAAAAGAGCGCGATAAATGAAAATTTTATAAGTATATTAATACGTTGATAAAAATAATTTCTAACAAGTTTGTGAAGCTAAAAAGTTTTCACTTCTGACGTACAGTCCTACGACTGACAGTTTTTTTTTTTTAAATTTAAGGTTACGTTTGTCCACTAACCGCTTATTTCGTGACAACGTTATATATATATATATATATATATATATATATATATATATATATATATATATATATATACATGAGAAATAAATACATTGTCAAGTACTTCGCATCCACATTTAGAATAACAAATATCGGAGGGCCAACTTAAAATCGATTTTCACTTGTTAAATTCAAAACAAAGAACAAAAGACGCTGGTATCGAGCTCGCTCACATTTAGCTAACCAAAGTTTAATTGAGATTTAAAATTAAACATTTAAATTAACGAAGATTACACTCTCATGAAGCGCGCCGATCGAGTGCAAAACGAATGAGTTTATCTTGGAGTCAATTAAACATATCTTAATTCAAATAGCAGCGGTCTTGTTAAAAAGTGGACGAGTCATTCCCTTTTATCAATTATTTTGATAAAATCAATTATGTTTTCTCTAAAATCTAATTATCTCTTGTTTTTGTGATATTTCTTGAACTTAATGGCTATAAAATGACCCATAAAATAATTATAAATTTTTCTTTTTTTTTTTTTTTTTATAGGAGATTTTACCTCTTGGTACGTGACTATAGCCGTACATGAACAACTGCAACGTTAACAGATATGCTTAGCGGCATTTAAAAAAGGCGTAGGCTCTTTTCTTGAAGGTTCCTAAGTCGTATCGTTCCGGAAAAATCTTTGGTGGTAGTCGACTCCACAAGGAAGTTGTGCGAGGAAGAAAACTTCAGCGGTAGACCGACAGTCATCCAGATGGTATGGATGGTATTGTGAACTTTGTCGCGATGTGCGATGGTGCAATAGTGCGGCTGGAATTAGTCCGAAAAATTCCTCAGAACGCTCCTCCTGGTAAATGCGATAAAATACACAAAGAGATGCAATAACTCTTTGCAGTGCCATTGAGTCAAGCCGATCGGAAAGAGCTAGGTCACCGACGATTCGAACGGCTCAGCGCCGAATGCGATCAAATGGATGGTGTTGGCACTGGGGCTCCAGCCCAGAGATGCGAACAGTTTTCTATGTGCGGCCGAACTTGCGCCTTGTATAGTTGCAGGCGATGTGCCGGCATGAAATACTGTCCCACTCTGCTGATAACGTCAAGCTTTTTGGGGGCCAATTTAGCCTTCTCTTCCAAGTAACCACGAAACTGCACGTCACTCGATATTTCGACGTCAAGGATTTCAAAACTAGCACAACAAGGGAAGTGTCTTGAAACTGAGGAGATACGACGAAGGGGTTCTTTTCAGCGGTAAACACACAAACTTATGTCTTTTGGGGACCGAACTAGATTTAATCGCATTCATTTCGAGACTTTGTTCAATATAGTCTTGACTTCAGACACTAGTTGTTTCCGGTACTCGGCGACGTTTTCCCGATAAATAACATGGCCGATATATAAAACATCACCAGTGCTGTCGTCCGCATAGCAATAAATGTTACCGGTTTGCACTTGGTAAAAGAAACAGCGTTGGTAATGGATTGGAGCATGCATTGTTTACTACGACCTTGGTACTCCGATATGCAAGAAAACTGGAAATCCAATTGCACAATTTCTCGGGATGCCCATAGAAAGGAAGCTTCGAAAGAAGCGCTTTATGCCAAACCCGATCGAAAGCCTTCGCTATGTCCAAACTAACGGCCAACACCTCTCCCTTGAACTCTACTGCCTCCGCCCATCTACGAGTTAGGTAACCCAGAAGATCACCAGCTAAGCAACTCCGACGGAAACCGCACTGGCGGTCACTTATCAGCTAGTGATCCTCAAGGTACCTGAAGAACTGACAATTAATAATTATTTTCATTATTTTGGTGAACAAGCATGTGAAAGGAATGGGTGAAAGGAGGTGGATATGCCAAAACAAAGTCGGTCGATCGGTTAAACGGGAACCAAACCATTCAGCGTGGTGGGCGTAAAGACACCCGTAGATGCAGGGATGGTCGTCGCTGTCTAAACGCAGCCATAGGATGGACAGGTCCGTACCTTCAAGACTATCGAGGCGTCAAAAATAAATGTCGTTTCTGACGTACACCAGTATCCAGCCCGGGGCACAAAGGCGTGTTCTAATTTGTACCCAGGTTAGGAGAGAATTGAAGTATCAGCCCGAGAGGACACCTGTGTCTCGGTTGAAAAGAGCACGGCCATCTTCGCCGTTTCTAGATGGTAGTGAACGGCGTTCACTACCATCTCGAAACGCACACAGACACACACACACACAGACACACACACACACAGACATACACACACACACACACACACACACACACACACACACACACACAGACACACACACAGACACACAATCTATGAAAATGCAGAAGTCTACAGATGCGTTCTCACTTCTGAGGACTAAGATGGATTTACTCATGACTTTTAATTATACCTACTGGCACTCTACTTGTGGTCTAGTCACTTTTATAGGATGAAATGGACGGTTGGCCAATTTTGTGGGCAACACATAAATTAATAACTGCACTAAATAAAAATATAATATGAGGGAAAGTAAGAAAGAATTGGAAGCTGCAATACAATACTCGCAGTATACATAATCGCATGGCGAATTTTTGATGAATGAAGAGTCCAGGAGAATGAAGAAATATAAGCTTACACTAACTATAAATGTTGCAGTTAAACAGTGGGAATCAGGGTCGATATACTATGTCATTTTTGTGTTATATAAAAATTACTCTTAATCTTAGAAATTTCTGGTTTGGAGGTAACGTTTAAAAAATATTGTGGTTTCCGCGATATTTATTTAATTTGATAAATAATTAAATACATTAGCGATTTTTAAAATATTTAATTTTAAATAATATGTATTTGCTATCAAATTGAAGACTGGCAACTTTTTCTGATTTATGCGCTTCTATTTTAAAAAATGAGTACAGTTCAAACGCGGTAGAAGCGTAATCTTCAGAAAACCACTGTATACTATATTCTATTTCATTCTCTCGCAGGCTAAACCATATTTGTCTGTCTCTTTTTAGCGTCGCTTTTTCGTTTCATCGAGTTTATCACGGTTCTGAAGAAGTTTTTACTCCAAAATATATACAACATTCATCACCGGGTCTTTGTAGGTAGCAAGGTCTATTTTACTATATTTGTGAGGCTTTAATTTTCGTTAGCAAACTCTCAATACAGGAGTGAAGCGTCGCTAGGACTGCGACCGAGCGATAACACGTGCCACCCGTACTGCACTATTCTTGACGTTAGGGTTGTGCCTTTCTACAAATTATAAAAATAAAAACATTACAACTTATTTAAAGTGTTTTGTTATTATATTTTATCTATTTTTTTCTATAAAATTCAAATGTGTATAATATTAAAAACGATATAAAAAAATAAACCAAAAACCTTACATTATCTTATCTTACAGTTCTACTGCCCGCGGTATGGTGCCAATAACGCAGGCTTCCTCGCTGAATGGCTACACTTATCCTTTGAGCGCGAATACAACCATCACTCTTAGCAGCGACGATCAGTCGCACATATAGTTCCGTTAGGAGCTTCACCGCGAGTGGACCCCACGGACCGGTAGTCTCTACAGCAAATGGCATAAATATGTAGTCATCTCTCAGTGCCTCATATTTGCGCCATTTACTTAGTTCAACTGTCTCTGATTTCGCGTCGGCTCTAAACAATTTAATGATAGACATCATTGAATGTTCTTAAAGTTGTATTAACAATGATTATATATTATTTTTGGGTCTTTTACATTTTTTGGTTTGGAATTGGCATTTTTATTTGTAATGGCATGCTTTTAGTTTGGATTCAGGACTGACTTTTTACGTACGCTACAAAACACAAAAGGTGTACAAATTGTAATTTAATTTAAACTATAATGATTTCTTATATTTACGCGAACATTGCACATGATTAAAACTACTTAAGGAAGTCTGCAGTTTGTGATCATATCCTAGACGGCCCCAACCATTACATCAGATTTGATAGACCACAAATCCTCGCGAAAGAACACCGATTCCTACCAAGGATGATACGTGAGGCTACTGAAATTAAAAAACATCCTAATTTCAATAGAGAAGGAGGCTGGGTACTACCACCTGCTTGGGATCCTATAATCAATAAAATTAAAACTAAACCCAAGCATACCACTGCAAGACCTCAGGACATAGTCAGTTCATTTTGCATAGATCGGACCATAAACAATAATTAAAAAAGCTGAAGTTACTCCGGGTTTAACAATGACATCGGGACGTCAGTCATCTCAGTCCCCCGTGACCATGGGTGCTGGAAAGCGCCCGAAACGTCGGGAATTAAAAATAAAAAGTAAAAATAAACGCGAAAAAATCCGTAAAAGTAGTTTTAATTTAAACTATTCATTATTTACACACTTCCTGCTTATGATGGCGATTGTGAAAAATAAAATATGTGATTGGATAATAAATTCATGTCGTTCAATTGTTTGCTGACTGGTAAGGAAGAAATATATAATATTCATAAACATATTACATTATAGTAGGTCGGGGAAGAAGATTCTTCGTGTTTTGTTTGTATAGAATTGAAGAAAAATCACTAAGGTTGATGTCAAAAATGCAGCTTGCTCTGGTCGCTCTCATACGGATAAAGTCGATGCCGTTTTTGAAAACACGCTAAAAAGTGATGCTAAGTGGTATGATGGTATTGGAAGGGCATCGCTTATTATGATCTTTTACTCGGATCTCTACTGCCAATGACTAATGAGATACAAGGAAAAAATTGATAAAAAATGGCCGGAAACGATCAACAGAGAAGGAGTGATCACACCATCATGATAACACCAAACCACCACACATCTTTGGCCACTCAACAAACATTGAGGGAGCTGGGTTGGGAAGTGTTTATGCATCCACCATATAGTCCTGACCTTGCACCCTCAGATTTTCACCTGTTTCGGTCTCTTCAGATTTATTTGAGAAGTGTAAGGTTAACATCAAAAGAGGACTGTCAAAACTACTTGTCGCATTTTTTTAACAAAAATCCCAAGATTTCTACAGCAACGGGATTATGTCACTACCTACAAAATGGCAAACAATTATCGGACAAAATAGCACATATATATTATAATTAAATGCAGTTAAACTATGAAAAAATGTCTTGAATTTATATTATAAAATACAAAGAAACTTTTTCCCGACCTTTTATGTATCAACCCTATCTGCTGCAGATACCCAAAAGTTCAAACTCCTGCACACATCTTTAATGACAATTACTTTGTGCTATGAGGCTATGAAACATTTTCAACATAAATTGAATTTTCCTTGCTGGCTAACAGAATAATTTTAAATAACAGCTTTCAAATTTGAAATATATGGAGTTAACACAAATAAAGCAATATCCGAAATTCAAATTTCGAATCCTCTTTTTGTTGTACAACAAACTAAGAAACATCAACATATTTAAAAACTAGTTGATACCCGGCGTCTGCTACTTCGCTTAAAAAAGAAATACATTTTGTTTATTTGTTGCTTATTTATTAACTTTTTATATAGTGCCTAGTGCATTATTTTAGTGGCCTAAAACCATCTTCGCATTATTACCTTTCTCAAGAAACAGGGTGTTGGGGCACATCGCTTTGATGGTTTCAAAGTTGGTTTGATGGTTATTTGTTTTTTATATTGATAGTATACCGTCTCCGTCGCATAACAAAAATATATTTAATTAATTTTCTTTTTCTTATTACTTTGTAACTAATTAGTCTCAGATCTAAACTAGTCTGCTTAAAAAAAGTAGTCCCATAAAAACGTTCTAACTAAAATGTATGGATATGATTTTTTCTACCTCGAAAAAAAAACTTAACTCAAAATCTACGCTATAAATAAGCCACGTTTTGTAATAAGACGGCTATGTGTGATATAGTGGTAGCTTTGTAGTAGCGGTGTAAGAATACCCACTACCCCCATATCGTACCTTGTGTGTAGTAAAAGGCGGCAGAGGAAAACTGAAACGGAAGATGGGCAGCAGTGTCTTCATAACAACAACTAAAAAAAAAAAAAATGTGACACTATGAAATTGCAAATATCCCCTCTATGAGCCTATGTTAAGCAGTGGACTTTTATAAGTTGTAAAGTTCAATTTACATTGCGGCGAAATGGAATGGAACGGAACCGTCAATGTCACCGCGACGCGCGGGAAGGCGCGCGACTTCGTCTTTAATCTATACCACAGAATAAATAATAGTACTACGTATCTATACGACAGTCGGCTTGGGGCTGTTAAGTTGCTGCTGCTGAAAAGTTGGTCTAGATTCCACGCCTTCGCGCCACTTGACGCGAATTCCATAGACTTCGCCGACAGCTACGGGAATCCTCAAGAAACCCCCGGAAGACGCGCGACTTCTTTTTTGGCTCATATCTAGTTTGCGCGTTACGCAGTTAACATAAGACTCATTTTACTATGTTCAATTTCGTTACAAAACTTTGCTTCCATTCCGTTCTGCTGCAGTGTAAATTGAGTTTAATGGACGGAATCATTGTGAGATGCAGTTGTCTCTCTCGGTTTTCTATCTCGCTCTTTGTTGTAGAGCGCAACAGCAATACATCGTTAAAGTCTATTCTTCAAAGCTCGGATATTCTCTTAAGGAGACTGGTGATAAGAGAATGCCATACGATTTACAACAATGAGAGATTCTTCCGCATGATCTCGTAAGGTACATGAGGGTAATATAGTCACCTTAAATTTTGCCGCCCTATAAAACCAAAACTAGGAGGAAGATGGATAGATACAATAACATTAAGTCATATACTATAATTAATATATTATGAAGAAAAAAATAGCAAACAAGCTTTGGCAATAATTAGGAATACTTCCAAAAATTAATAAATGCGTCGATAAAGCAGCGCCCTTTTGACTCTTTCGACTTATTATTTGATTGACTGATGAAGAGCTATCGTATCCAGTGGCGAAGCTACAGTTCCAAACTAGGGCAAGCCCAAGATATAAATTGATAAAAATATAGATTGTTGTTTTTAGCAGTTTTATAAAAATACACCAATCTTGATCTGTCTCCACGCTTCAGTTTCATACTCAGTGCTGTCAAGGACGTATTTAATAAAGCACACAGAAGGCATACTACTGCTAGATAGATTTTATTACATATCAGCAATTGCATAGCTTCGGTGGCTTTGAAGAAGGCCGTTTGAGTTTGTTTAAGCAAAAGAAAAAAATATTTACATCCAATACAATACATGAACAAAAGTAAACATGAACAAAGTACAAACAAACTATGTACAAAATAAAAAATAAAATTATTTACATTCTAATGGATAAGAGATAAGATAAGATAAGTGGAATCGTCTCGCTTTCTTAAGGAAAGATTTAATTACGTCCACGTAAAATGTTGGTGAACGTTTTAATTGTACCAATAACTGTTTTTATTGCGATAATTGATAAGTCTGAAATACACTCTTGACCTTGTATATTATTTCAACAAAGTTTAAAGATTTTACCTTTTCCTCGCCGATTAGCACTTTAACACACTTCAATTTATCACAAGGAACATTCTTTCCCTCCATTTTCATTAAAAATCTTTAAAAAAGCATAAATTTTAAACTCGCAATACATTCGCTAAAGCTCAACACACAAAGCACAAAGTACTTTTTGACACAATGTAAACACTAAACATTGAAATGTGACGTGAACTTGCTAACATATCGTCGGCTTGTCGGCGTCGGCCGCGCGCCTCCTCTCTCGACTAACTTCATACCTAACGTGACCATACGTCCCACTTTAGGCGGGACGTTCCCGAGTTAAAGGTTTGTGTCGCGCTATCCCCAAAATACGTAAAAATGTCCCGCTTTGACAAACAAAAGCGTGACAATCATGCAAACCCTGTCACCCGTGCCATCATTATTACACCGTGCGTACCAGGTTTGTATAGCTTGTCTAGTTACGTGATTATTCTGCAAAGCTACACTTTTGAATTTAAAGTTATGAAGTGACAATTTTTAATTAATCTACAATAAATTATCAAATAACATAAGATATTTCCAATTAGTATTTATTTGATGTTCAGAATTCACTTTTGATATCAGAATGATCATTAAAAGACTCAAACAACTATGTGTTTTATTTATAAAACTATATTAAAGGGTTCCAGATTGAATTTTGGTAACGGCGTAAGTATAATACTAACATATACAATAACTGTAATACTACTGCTACTCAGAATTTTGTGACGGAAAAACCCAATAAATGATTCTTGACCCGACTCGGGTTTCGAACTTGGGACCACATGATCAGCAATTGCGTTTACTGCCATTAGACCAAGAAGGCAGTCAAAAGTGTTAGAACTATAATAATTTTAAAGGTGTCCCGCTCTGAGGAAAAAATTAATGGTCACTAAAAAGCCAGGCTTTTAATCTCCATACTAATTGCTATTTATACAATCGCAGTTATATTTCATTATAGACATTTTGCCACAGGTTAGAAAGGGAGCGATCGCCTTCTCGAAAGCCCGGTAAAAAGCCCACGCGTGCGAGGGAGAAAACCAATCGCTCAATTCAACTCTCCTTTTATGTATGACAGTTGACAGCAGTATTCGTAAGGCTACGAGGTCGAACAGAGTGCGCGGGAAATTTGAAATAGTTTGAAACAGTTTACGAGTTATTTTATTACTTGATATAATTGATTGATTCATCTTAATGAGGCAAGCCGGGCTTTTGGGCTTGTATAGAAGCTTCGCCACTGATCGTATCACATATTCTATGCCTATATTACCCTCATGTACTATATATTTAATATATCATTAATGAATTTCTGACATTAGAAATATATATATATATATATATATATATATATATATATATATATATATATATATATATATATATATATATATATATATATATATTTTATATAATATATATCTGGCATTATAAGACATTGTATAAAATACAATTTGAATATAAATGTTTAATTTTTTAATATAGGTGTAATCATGATGTAAATTTAATTTGCATGCTACTTATTAAAATAGCAAAACATTTTTGCAGAATACCACTAAAACATCTGCATATTTACTATTTTATGCAAATAATATTGTTATTATAGTTGTAGATAGATAACTGGCTAAATCCTACAGGCTGGATTTCCGATCGACTCGTTGATGATTATTTGATGCTAATTTAAGTAATTTGGTATTAAACTTCATATTAACATGTTAGTGCATGAACATTTCTGCAGCTTTAATTGAATTAAAAATGTATTAGTAACTACTATTTACTTTACGTCTGCCATTAAGAACATATTTGTATCTTCATTTCAAATTACCGAATTACCGTTAGGAAAATATCTGAATTTATTTACACAATGACCAGTGAATTAAACTTAGTAGTAATCATTGGTTCAAAATAAAAAAAAAATATTGCCAGGAATGATTGTTACTATATTACCGTTACACTGTTACCGTTACAGCATATTAAAGTCCACTGCTGAGCATAGGCCTCCCCCTTAGATTGTCTCATAGGAGGGATATTTGCCATAGTTGCCAAGCTTGGCAAGCGGGTTGGCAACCGCGGTATTTTATTTTTAGACGTTGTTAGGAAGACGCTGTTGACCATGTTTTGTTTTTGTTTCCCGCTGTCGCCTCTTACGACACCCACGGGATGATATGGGACAGTGGATATTCATTATTCATACACCGCCGCTATACGGATATATTATTTATTTATATATTTCTTATTTATACATTACTATTAGGGCTGATCCTCGTTATAATGCCGTTCACAGTTCGTTCTTGGTCCGATCTCGGCATAATAAAATATTATCATGTAAATAATATAGGTGTGCATTCATACTATCCGTAACAGTCAAGTTTCGCTCGAATCCCATTACATGTATAATAAATCAGATCGAGATCGGACCGAGAATGATCTGTGAACGGCAAATGAGGATCGACCCTTATAGTACTTATGTTACTATATTACTGATACGTTAATACTTATCGGAATATTTAACATTTTAATATCTTATTTAAAATCTAAAAAATCTGAAAAAACAATTTAATTATAAAATAGCATGGGGTAGCATGAAAACAACATTACTTTTAGAAATTATAGAAACTTCAATAAAAAAGAGGATATAATTTTAAAAGAGTGTGAAGCCGCTCTTAAAGTTATGAAGCGTCATAAACTTAGATTTTAAGTGCATTGATGTCTTAATGACAGACGTAAACCTTGCATAGTAACGGGTTTTGTGCGACAAGCTCGAGTCGAATAGAGTAAGTGCTCGCTTACATATGCAATATAAAATATGTTCGATAACGTACAAAATTGTAAAGACCACACTATGAGTTTCAGTTGCTAAGTGGTTGATTCTTTTTTTTTCTTAAAAGTATCAGAGAAATTAAAAATAAGTACAATTAAAAGCGAAAAAACAGTTAAAAGACAAGCATGTCTCTTCATTGCAAAGGAGTCAGCTTACCTTTACTCCTTCTTTCCTAAATGTATCACTGGAATACGCCAGTTATTGGGGTTTGAGATATCCTCAAACCTTAAATTCGGGCGGTTCATTGATTTCAGTGTCAGAGCAGCTGCAAGGAAGCTTGAAATCCATGCAAAGGTGCGGCGTTACTTCACGCCGGGACAGTAGCTTACGAGTACTTCATTCGAAGCGCAAGTCCACTGCATGGAGTACTACTATATGCAAAATGTCACCTAGCAGCTTTGAACTCAATGATAAGATGTGCTAAGAGATTTATCGGTGACCCATATCTGGTTAAAACCAATCTTACCAGCCTCGAACACAAGCACAAAGTAGCCAGCCTTTCAGTTTTCTACAGGATACATTTCGGAGAGTGTGCGCGGAAATTGCATATTTTTATTCCTCCCTCTTCCTTCCACCATCGGACAACCAAACGTTCGACCAGTTTCCACCTTTTCGTTGTACACTCACTATGCATTACCATCAGGTGGCATTGTAGCTAACCGCTGGCTTAGAATAGTTAAAAAAAGTAGTTTTATTCAACAGCGTAAATATAAGAAATCATTAAATTTCAAAGAAAGTTTAAACAAATCACAAATTAGAGCAACATACGCCAAGAGATACGGGTAGGATAGAAATAATTATAAATAACTGTGAGCCTAAATCCGCTTTTGAAAAGCTGGTAATAATCCACTATTAAATAAGGTCTTAAATTGTAATGAAAGTTATTTCAAAAAATTTGGCCATAAGAGGGGTAAGGGGAGATCTCCCGCCGGGCAAGGAGCCCGGAGAGCGGTCAGCACTCTTAGTGTTCGTTCGGAGCTATTTTGTATACTATACTGTTTTACTTCGGAACTTTCATAGCGCGATTTAGGCTTCGATGTGTTTCACGTGTGGCGTGACGACAGCGCCGCCACAAGCATCAAGTCAACAATGCGAGATTTATATTTGAAACAGAAACAGAATCAGAAACTATTTTATTCAATATAGGTTATAAAAAATACTTATTGAAAGTCACTTTTATCATTTAACACTGATTTGCAAAAAAACCTTTGTCCTGGTCAGAACCAGCAAGAAACCCAGCGGGACTTTTTTTTAAAATAATAGCTTACAATCATGTACGTTACAATTAACACGAAAACCAATTAGAAATAAGCTATTTCTAGCGATAACCCTTCCCAGGGTTTATTATCATCCATAATTTCGTTAATATTATAATAACCCTTTTTATACAAACTTATTTTAAAGTTTTGAACTTTGTGTATGTCAAATTTTGTATATTTTCTGGGATTTTGTTGTAAAAGCGTATACATCGCCCTAAGAATGAATTACTGACTCAGTGGAGTCGAGTAACTGGTACTACTAGCATGTGCAACGCCTGCGGGGGCGTTAATTAAAAAAATTACATTTTCATACTGTAGTTCTTATGGTATGTATGTATTTGAATAGGTCCTTAAATGGTTTATATTCACGATTGGAGACGGTCTTGGGGTAGAATTTCATAAAATCTGTTCTTAGCTTACTCCCACTCAGGAAAAGTTCTCTAGGCCTTTAAGGTTTTTTACGTGGCAGAGCAACGCTGCAGTTATATTAGTAGTATAGTTGTAGCACGAATGGGTCGGCTCGACCGGGGATGGCCCACGCTCTCACAGAATACCAGCGTCAAATAGTAGCTTAATGCTGCTGTGTTTCGTATGGTGAGTGTAGAGAACAGGAGACCGATCTTTTTTACTGGAAACAAGGCATTCCATCCAAGTCCTCACAGGTGACAACGCATCTGCATTTTGATTCGTAATTGAGGATAGATGTAGATGTCTATGGGCCATAGCAACCAGGTGGACTGTGAGCTCGTTTGTCATCCTATGCAATAAAAAAGAGAGATATTCTGATGAGTCATTACATAGGTTTAAATATCTATATATATATATATATATATATATATATATATATATATATATAATATGTGTGTATGTGTATATATATATATATATATATATATCATTTTACCGTATATAAAAAACAGTGTAAAATATTAAGGAAGTAGAATGTAGCCTATGGCACTGATATTTTACAAAAAATAAAAACAAAAAATTGAATTAAATAAATAAATTAATTAAAATCTATCGAAATTCAAATCATATCCACCCTAGCCGGTGACCCAGCGAAGTGACAAGGTCAAAGATGCCTATATAAATACTAGATTTATTGTTTTATTGTCATTCGTAAATTAGGGTGGATATGATTTAAATTTCGATAGATTTTTATTTATTTAATTACAAAATGTTTGTTTTTATATTTTGTAAAATATCACTGGCACATGCTTCTACTCTACTCATAACATATGAACCCTATTTTACACCCTCTTTTTTCCAGACGGTAAAAAAGGTCATCCAGTATATATAATATATATTAAACCTAACGCAGGGAATAGTTACACAAAATGTAGAGTTAACTACTGTAAAAACTTCAAAATACGCACACGTATATACGGTAGTTTTGGAAATTGCGTATCGAAAGTTGGAAAACATTTCAATTTAATTCTGGATACAAATTTCAACAAAATCAGAAAGCTGTTAAAAAGTATTAAACAAAAAGTATCTCCTTGGTATCACATGTTCTTCAAAAGAGCATGCTTAAGCGCAAATCAGGACGTGCAAAAGTGGTATAGTTTAGTTCGGAGGCTTAGTACTCTTAAAATCACTAACACATTTTTTCCATATAAAACGTTTTTTTTTTAGTATGTCGAAATAAATTCTTCTAGTAATAATTTAATATGCCTCTTATTTGCTCACAATAAAATAAAAAGACAGACAAAGCGTATAGACAAAGTACTTTCTCACATACAATCACTTACACATCTTTCTTCTGAGAGATTAAACAAGCAGAGTTATTAATCCCTGTCAAACCCATAATAAGTCTAAGTAGTAATTTGACAAACAAATACACGCTAAATTTAAGTAGATTTCTTACTGACCTTTTTGCGATATATTTTAATTTACAACGATAGTACGAAATGCCGCATTATACGAATACGTTTTTGTTCTAAGATGTCAAATTAAGCTTCCATAAAGTTTCATGGATTTATATAAGTATTACGAACCAGACTAATAAAAGTCATAGACTAAATGAATTTATCGACAAAGATTTTTTTGTTTCGCTAATGGCACATCAATAGAGGTGTCTATGAAATTGAAAAAGGGCAACAACCTTGTAAAAGCATCTTTCTTCCGTAAAATTTCACTGCTGGTTTTACACATATGCACTTAAAACTATGTTGTTGCCAGAAAATGCTTTTAGATACATATAATACACACAGAACACGCACTAACATACATGTACACATATATGTTAGTGCGTGTTCTTACAATAGGTTAAACTTGATTTCGGCTTGGTTTTCGCATCACTAGAAATATACGCAGCGTTCCGTATTTCTTTCTTTATTGGTCTGTTCTTAATAAATAATTTCTGACACGGGGTATAGTGGCAACGTAAGAGGATCTAAGAAAATATTTCTATGTGGTAGAGCCACGCTGCAGTTACATTATAGTTGTAACACGAATGGGTCGGCTCGACCGGGGTAGGAGCACGCTCTCGCAGAATACCAGCGTAAAATAGCAGCGCAATGCTGCTGTGTTTTGTATGGTGAGTGTAGAGAACCGGAGACCCTTTTTACTGGAATTGAGGCGTTCTATCATAATCCTCAGGGGTGACAATGCATTTGCATTTTGATTCTTAATTTAGGATAAACGTGGACGACTATGGGCCACAGCATCCGCTTACCATCAGGTGGACTGTGTGCTCGTTTGTCACCCAATGCTATAAAAAAAATATCTCATATCATCGCATCGGGTGTCGTTAGAGGGAAGAGAAGAAAATTAAAAAAGGGAATAAACAACAGCATCAACCTGATAACAGCTTTCAATAATGGAAAAATTCGTTTACCAACTATAGATAGATAGATAGAAAATTCTTTATTGCACTCAAACAAAACAATTTGGTACAAAGGCGAACTTAATGCCGAAAAGGCATTCTCTGCCAGCTAACCTTTTGTAGTGTGGTGAGAGCTATTGGTAGAGCCGCGAGAGAAAAAAGAAAGAAAACCTAACTTATTTATTCATACTATTCAAAATGCATTATATAATATTATGTATATGTTAGTTTATACATATATACACTTATACACATACATACATATATATACACACACATCATATATATATATAAATATATATATATATATATATATATTTAAACAAAATATATACTAAACCAATAAAGCATATATAGTATACGAAATTATAATAAACATAATCAATAAAATTAATCAAGTAATTTTAAATAATATGCCTCAAGTTTACGTTTAAATATATTTATTGAAGGAGCATCTTTTAAATATCGTGGAAGGTTATTCCAAAGTGTAATTGATGATACCGTGAAGGAATCTGAGTAGTATGCAGATTTATGCATCGGGATAGTTAGAGTTTTGTTGGTCATCGAACGGTATAAGCTTAAATATGAAAAACGCTCTTTTAGATAAACTGGGGAACAAGGATTGTGAAGAATACCATACAAAGTGGTTAGAAGGAAAGAGCTTACTCCTTTCTAAAGGGCCGGCAACGCGTCTGCAATTCCCCTGGTGTTGCAGTTGATCATGGGCGGCGGTAGTCACTTAACATCAGGTGAGCCACATGCTCGTTTGCCCCCTCTTCTATAAAAAAAAAAAAAGAAGGTGTGTGTTCCGGCGAAAACGGATGTCGAGCCACTTAAGTCTTAAGCGAAATTGTGATATATGATCAAACTTGCGCAGGCCAAAAATATAGCCTATGCACAGATTGAGCAGGCGGTCGAGTTTGCTGAGCAGCTCCTCAGTTACATCTGGATAGGCAATATCGGCATAATCAAAAATAGGAAGCTACAGAGAGTTGACTAGCGTAACCTTGGCCGTCTGAGGAATAAATTTTTACCAGAGCTTTAATGAATGCATAGTTCCAAAAATACGTCTCCTGACCTCATTAATCTGTAGCACCCAACTTAGATCGTCAGCCAAAATTAAACCAAGGTTCTTAACCTGCCTAACATATTCTAAATCTACACCGTTTAGAATGACCTTAGGTAGATATTGATATAATGATTTCTTATATTTACGCGAACACTATACATTGATTAAAACTACTTTTACGGATTTTATCGCGTTTTATTTATATTAATTTTAATACTCGACGTTTCGGGTGCTTTCCAGCACCCATGGTTACGGGGACTCAGGTGACTGACGTCCCGATGTCAAAGTTAACCCGGAGTACCTTCAGCTTTTTAATTATTGTCTTTGGTGATCTAGAATATGATCACAAACTGCAGACTTCCGTTCAACGTTCCGGGAAGTCTGCGGTTTGCGATCATATTCTAGATGGCCCCAACCATTACATCAGATTTGATAGACCACAAATCCTCGCGAAAGAACATCGATTCCCACCAAGGATGATACGTGAGGCTATTGAAATTAAAAAAAACATCCTAATTTCAATAGAGAAGGAGGCTGAGTACTACCACCTGCTTGGGATCCTATAATTAATAAAATTAAAGCTAAACCCAAGCATACCACTGCAAGATTTCAAAATACAGTTAGTTCATTCTGCGTAGATCGGACCAAAGACAATAATTAAAAAGCTGAAGGTACTCCGGGTTAACTTTGAAATCGGGACGTCAGTCACCTCAGTCCCCCGTGACCATGGGTGCTGGAAAGCACCCGAAACGTCGGGTATTAAAATTAATATAAATTAAACGCGATAAAATCCGTAAAAGTAGTTTTAATCAATAGATATTGATAGTCAAGTCGAAATGTGACAACTATGGCAAATGTCCCCAAAGGGGCAATCTATGGGAGACGCTTGCGCTTGAGAGAGGATTTTAATATGCAGTAATAATGTTGATGACAATGATGAATTTAATACGTCGTATCATATCTCGCATTTCGTCGTTGGGTGTAAGAAATTTCTATGGGAAAAACTAGAAAGATCTCATGGCTCTCTATGGATATCGACATAACGATCTCGTTTACGTCAGATATTAAATAGCCAGACCGGTAACCGAAAGCAACGTCAAATGGGGGAGAATTCAGATACTGCGGTTGCCCATCCGCCTGTCAAACGTAGGAGACCCATGTCCATCCATAGCATAATGTATGGTATTATTGCTATGACGACACGGGACTAACACTGATGTTATATTTGTTTTACAGAAGAGACTCTCTCTCTCTCTCTCTCTCTCTCTCTCTCTCTCTCTCTCTCTCTCTCTCTCTCTCAGACGAACTAATTATTTAAAGAAATTAATATATTAACATGGGCCTCTCAATAAATTTATGAAAATGTAGGGTATGTACACAAAAATAAAAGTAGTTTTACAATAATTCATTATGTAAATACTAGGTACAGACACAACGTAGTACCAGTTACCCAATTCCACCGAGTCAGTAATACATTTTTTGGGGTGACGTATACGCTTTTACAACATAATACCAGAAAATATACAAAATTTTATCTGCTCAAAGTTCAGATACTTTCATAAAGTAAGTTTGTATACGAAGGGTTATTATAATATTAAGGAATTTAATTATATTAAAAATTATATTATGCATAAATAATACAAAAAAAGTAAGGAAAATCCAAAATTGCATGCCTCAGGGGAATTTTTAATTTTTTCGTCAAAATTTCATTCAATTTTATTGGAAAAAATAAACCTCTTTTAAACGTCTATGAGTCTGGTAACAACCTCTTGAGGATAAATGGAACATATTCAGAAAGATTTATTTCATTTCATTGCGTACATTTTTCTGAAACGCGAAAACAAACAAGTGCACAGACTAACTGACAGTCGTACTAATCAATTTTTAACTACATTTTTTGTAAATGTAACTAAAATAATGAATAAAAAATACGCTGACATTATAGTTTTATCTAGTTTTCAAAACATCTATTTTTTATTAATTTAGTGTCTAAGTTGAGAGATACTAACAATTTTATATTGCGAAAGCGTCACATAGCATGTCAAGAGTAGGGTACTCCCACACGCTCGCGCGTTGTGATTCGTGAAATAAAACGAACTCACTACCCAGTAGTAACTTGTGGAGTTATTTTTTGTATCCGAAGCAATTGATTTTGTTCATGCAACATACAAATGATTGATTTTAGGATCTGAATATACCAAGTCTTTGACCCTGCAACCGACCGCATCGGAACTGGTATTCTGTGAGAGGTCTTTATCGAGCCAAACCATACGTGTTACAACCATAATATAGCTACAGCATGGCTCTACCACGCAAAAATTATATGCAGTAAAATTGTCATTTTTTTATTTCTAGCACAGTCTTCCTATATTCTCAGTTACAACATATTATGGTTAAGTCCGTTTAAGTATATAAGCAAAAATAATAATAAGACTTAAAGCGTTTTTAAAGTTACGTATTAATATTTATATTATTGAAGCACGAGCTATCTGCGCCGAACTGCAAACTTCATAAAGGTGGGAGTTAAATTAAGTATTAAAATTCACAAGGAGCCTGCGTTAATAGAGGATGTAGTATAAATTGTGGCGACCGATGCTATCAGCTTAATAACTTCTTTGGTAGCGTCGTCCCATCGAAAAACGATACAAAAACTTGATGGAAGTAACCACGCTGAGGTTTAAAGACGCCCCGGCGACTTTTTATGAGAAAAAGATAAAAGACGATTATATCATAAATTATGTGGATAAATCCTCAATGATAAATATGAATTTATATTATATCTACTATTATCTTAATATTATTATTATCTAAATATTATTATTTATGTGATGTCTCGTATCTCTCCTACCCGGGGTACAATCTGGAACACTCCTTTGTGCCTCGGGCTGGAGTTTGCGTTTACGTCAGAGAAGACATCTGTTCTCGACGCCTCGGCAGACTTGAAGGTTCGGACCTGTCCATCCTTTGGCTACGCGTAGACAGCGACGACCATCCGCGCGTCTACGGGTGCCTCTATAGGTCCCATAGCGGTAATGCCGAAACAGACCGACTCTTCGACCACGTCCAAATGGCTACAGATTCGTTGCAACAGCAGATCCCCTCCGCAGAGATCGTGATCCTCGGCGACTTTAACGCCCATCACGCCGAATGGCTTAGTTCACGTTTAACCGATCATGCGGGGAGATCTGTTCATGATTTTGCCTTGGCATATGGTCTGTCACGACTGGTTACTTCGCCTACGCGGATTCCAGATGTGGAGGATCATGCACCTTCCCTGTTGTACCTTCTGCTGACCTCTCACCCGGACGGATATCAGATTTCCGTTGATGCCCCTTTAGGCTCCTCGGACCATTGTCTTGTTCGAAGTGTGGTGCCACTCACGCTGAAATCGCAGTTGCAATCTGCAGGCTGCCGCCGTGTTTGGTACTATAGGTCAGCCGATTTGGATGGAATGCGGTCTTTCTTTGCATCCTACCCTTGGGGGCGGGTTTGCTTCTCGCCGGACGATCCCAACGTTGTTGCGGATTCTGTCACTGATGTGGTACTTCAGGGTATGGAACTTTTTATTCCTTCCTCTGTGGTGCCCATTGGAGGCAAATCTCAGCCATGGTTTGGTCGCTCCTGTAAAATAGCATCATGCTATAAGCGGGAGTGCTACCAAGCCTGGGCTGACGCATCAGCGTCCCGGGATGTAAACACCAGCGCTCTAAAAAAGAAGTATAATTCCGCCTCTAGGTCCTTCAAGAGTCATTGCCAAGGCAAAGTCAGAGCACATAGGCAGAATTGGCGAGAAACTAGTCCGCCTTCCTTCTGGAACCCGTGCATTCTGGTCTCTCGCCAAGGCTGTCCAGGGGAATTTCTGTCAGCCATCTTTTCCATCTCTGCACAGGGAGGACGACTCACTGGCCCATACCGCAAAGGAGAAAGACGATCTTCTAGGCTCTTTCTTTGCGTCCAACTCGACTCTCGATGACGGGGGGAGTACGCCGCCGACCATCCCGCGGTGTGAGTGCTCCATGCCGGAAGTGCAGTTCACACAGCGCTCGGTTCGCAAAGCAATCCTCTCCCTGGACATCCACAAGTCGAGTGGGCCTGACGGAATCCCCCCAATTGTGCTGGGGACGCGTGCTCCAGAGTTGGCACCGGTTTTAACGCGTCTTTTCCGGTACTCCTACTCCCTAGGCGTAGTCCCAAAATCATGGAAGACGGCTTTCGTCCACCCGATCCCTAAAAAAGGCGACCGCTCAGACCCGTCCAACTACCGGCCTATCGCCATCAAATCAAATCAAATCAAATCAAATTCATTTATTTGCATAATACAGGTATAAGAGTTGTTACAAAAAAATTAGAATATGTACACTGTATTATTACCTTATGAGCTGTGCAAATACTTTACAATATAGTCTACGCATTACTAATTCAATAATGGTGCTTTGAAATAAAATTAAGAATAAGAAAAAAAATTTATTGTCAATAGTTGAGTCTATAGTGCTAATTGTTGTCATACTAAATACCTTGATAACTCGAAATTAAATACTATAATAATAAACTCGAAATTAAATATTTTTGATAATACAAATAATCAAATCAAAAAATGTTGTCATACAAAGTTTAAGTTAAATTATAATTTAATATACTAATCTTATTAAATTGTTACAATGTGTCACATGTATTAGGTAAATGTATAAATTACTATTATTCAGTTATAATTAAATTCAAATTATTATTATTAAGTTACAATTAAATTAAAACTATTGCTATTAAATTATAATACTTTTGTCCTCTAGGTACTCTTTGACTTTATAATAACATTTATTAATCAGAAATTTGTGTAATATCGTCTTAAATCGTGAGATAGGCAACTTTCTGAAATCATCTGGTAGTTTGTTGTGAATCAGTGATGCCATATAAAGAATACTTTTATTGAGTAGTGCTGTATCTCCATACGGTATTTCTATGTCTAATCTTTTTTTGTCGCGTAACTGTCTATAGTAGCTTTTAAAAGCAGTCTTGTAAAAATTTGGATTTGATTTCACAAATAGATTTATTTCGTAGATATACATCGAAGGCAATGTCAGAATTTTTAAGTGTTTAAAATATGGTTGACAGCTTGTAGTATTATCCAGATGGCACATTGCTCTGATGCATTTCTTTTGAGCTTTGAATGCAGATTCTTTATTTACCGAGTTGCCCCAAAATATTACACCATATCTTAGGATATGTGCAACAAGTCCGTGATAGGCTAATCTCCAAGATTGTCAATAAACGGCTTCTTTATTGACAATCTTGGAGAGTTTGTAAAGAGCAAACGAGGATTGATTAACTTTTTGCAGACATTATCTAGATGTGTTTTCCATGATAGGTCATAGTTAATATTAATTCCTAGAAATTTTGTATTTGTCACTGGATGTACTGTATTGCCTTGGTAACTTACATGTATAGTTATGGGTTGTGTTCTTTGATAAAAGTGCATTATTTTTGTTTTGTCCATATTTATTTTAAGATTGTTTTTTAGGAACCATTGAATTATTGTATTTAATGTTTTATTGATTTCATTTTCGTAATTGTCTCGCCTATCACATTTTATCATTACTGTGCTATCATCTGCAAAAAGTACCATTGGATGTTCAATATGTCTAGGGAGATCATTTATATATACCAGAAATAGTAAGGGACCTAGGAAACTACCTAACACACCTCCTTGTTCTCCAAAACAATGGAGTCCATTGTAAACTGCCAGCTCATGAGGTACCTTGAGGATCACCAGCTGATTAGTGACCGCCAATACGGTTTTCGCCGTGGTCGGTCAGCTGGTGATCTTCTGGTCTACCTAACTCACAGATGGGCGGAGGCAGTAGAGTCCAAGGGGGAGGCATTGGCCGTTAGTTTGGACGTTGCGAAGGCCTTCGATCGGGTTTGGCACAAAGCGCTTCATTCGAAGCTCCCTTCCTATGGGCTTCCCGAGAAATTGTGCGATTGGATCACCAGCTTTCTTGCAGAACGGGGCATCAAGGTCGTTGTAGACGGTGCAAGCTCCGATTGCGAGCCTATTAATGCTGGTGTTCCACAAGGCTGCGTGCTATCGCCAACGCTGTTTCTTCTGCATATCAATGATATGTTGCAAACCCGTAACATTCATTGCTATGCAGATGACAGCACTGGTGATGCTCTTTACACCGGCCGAGCCAATATTTCTCAGGAAAACGTCTCCGAGTGCCGGGACAAACTTGTGTCTGAAGTCGAGTCTTTGCTGAACAGAGTCTCGGATTGGGGACGACTAAATCTAGTCCAGTTTAACCCCTAGAAGACACAAGTTTGCGCGTTAACCGCTAAAAAGAATCCCTTTGTCGTATCTCCTCAGTTTCAAGGCACTCCCCTTGTTGCCTCAGCCAGTATCGGAATCCTTGGTGTCAACATATCGAGTGACGTGCAGTTTCGTGGTCACTTGGAAGAGAAGGCCAAATTGGCCTCTAAAAAGCTTGGCGTGCTCGGCAGAGCGGGACAGTATTTCATGCCGGCACACCGCCTGCAACTTTACAAGGCGCAGGTTCGGCCGCACATGGAATACTGTTCCCATCTCTGGGCTGGGGCTCCCCAGTACCAGCTCCTTCCACTTGACCGCATCCAGCGCAGAGCGGCTCGAATCGTCGACGACCGCGTGTTTTCCGATCGGCTCGATTCACTGGCACTGCGAAGAGATGTTGCATCTCTTTGCATTTTCTTTCGCATATACCATGGAGAGTGCTCTGAGGAATTGTTCGGATTAATCCCAGCCGCCAAATTTCGTGAATGCACTACGCGGCAAACGTCGCGTACTCCTTTTTTATATGTATATTTATATATTTTAATTACTTCTGTCGATTATAATATACGTATATCCAATCTATATATACATTATTTTCACCTATGTACTGACTTATCACGATATCTACGGAACCATAAAACCTGAGAGATTTAACGAAATTCTAATATATTTAAGGGGATTACAGGGCGACACACCCACACACACACACACACGCGTACGCGCGCACACGCACACGCCCCTACGCGCACACGCGCACACGCACACACGCTCACGCGCTCACACGTACACGCGCACAAGCGCACACGCACACGACGCACGCACGCACGCACGCACTCACGCGCACGCACACGCACACGCACATGCACTCACACGTATAGACGTACGGACAAATATAGCATCGCAAAAATAGCCAGAATAGTTTCCTAGAACCACGAAACATCGAGATCTAATGAGAACTCGATTTTTCAAAACCAGTTTGAAAACAATAACTTCCCCACTTTTTGAAAATCATTGCTTTTCGTAACGGGAAGTTATAAAATTATTAATTATAGTTCTGGCTATAATTAATAATAAAATATATCTGTAGAATTGTTTGTGTGTATTTGAGTGGATTCCTGGTAAGTAGATGTTGTGGCCCGTAGACTTCTATATCTATCCTCGATTTAGAATCAAATGCAGATACGTTGTCACACCTGAGAACTAAGATGGAATGTCTCGTTTCCAGTAAAAACAATTGCTATTCGAACAGCAATATTTAGTTGCTATTTTACACTGGTAATCTGTGAGAGCGTGGGCCCGACTCAGTAGAGCAGGCCTATTTGTATTACAACCACAATATACCAAAATTAGCTTGCATTTATACTAATATTAGTTAAAAACGAAGCAATGATGTCAAAAATAATTGCCCGATTTCTACTATGTCGATAAATTTCACATCTCTACAGCTGCATTAGTACTTAATAATATTTTATATTTTTACATCGAAAGATATTTAGTATATCTATGCATCAAATTAAACTTTAAGAATATAGTTAAAAGTATAATTTTTCCTCAAACATATCCAATGGATCCAAAATACAAATCCCAACAATAACGCAAACAAAAAATGGACGCGCAGTCGAAAACTGTTGACAAGACCTGACATCGTTTAAAATTAATAGCGGTCGTTCATTATCTGACTACCAGAGTCAGAGGTGGTCCACCCTTTTACATGTTTTCGTTTACAAAATAACAATAAAAAGAACTAATGTCCTCATGATACGTCCTTTAAATGTTTTACCGTGTGAAATATGTCAGTAATTAAAACTTGAAATACCTACGGTTATTCTGACCTGTGATTCTTTTATAACGAGATATTCTTTGCGGGGTTTTAGTGTGATTAAAATTACTGGGATGTTTTTCGTGCTTATTCTGTCGTAGCTGGGGGAATGTTTTGTTACAGCTCTCTTTATCTCTTATATTTGCTTAGAAATTTGAAAAACTGTTCTACCGATTTCACAAAAATATTTTTAATTATATATTGTAATAAGAGCGATACTTCTTTAAGAAAATATTTTCAACAAACATCGCGAAATTCCTACCTATAATATTTTATCATTTGCGAACTTTGTACATATTAAAGCAGTATTAGGGTAAAAACTTAAAGAAACAAATTGAACCAGGTTACCGCAAGCACATAGTTGCGATGTGGTAAATCCTGATGTAGTTTCATTGAGGTTTAACTCGCGGCTGCGGTTCCAACGGTCGAATACTTTATATTTTAGTGGTTCGTTTGTTATAATACCGCAACACATGATTGCTTATATTATTCGTAAATAACTTTTGTAATTTGAAACCGAACCTCGCTACGTATGCCGTGGTAATGAAAGCATTATGAAGTTTATACAAAATCAGTAAGTTCTGTTTCCTCATATTTGACTTAAGCTGTACATTAGTTATTTTATTAGTTATTATTCTGCCCTTTTTGACGACCTTTGTCATGTCCTATTAAAAATCCTTAAATTGGCAAAAAATAAAAGTGGGTCACACATGGGCAAAAAAACTATCCTATCTCTTAAGTTGGACCAAACTGCATACGGTGTGCAAATTTGATTAAAATCGGTTGAGTAGTTTAGGATTCCATCGCGGACAAACAACGTAACACGTAATTTATATATAGTAAGATGATATTTATCGTTAGTTAGTTGTATGTGCCTGATAAATCTTGAATATAAATTAATTGTAACAAAACAACATACTTTTGGGCTTTAACTACAATCATTACCTAGAAAAATGGCAATCAACCCACAAACCATTCTTAGAGCAATAGACAACCTCCCCTTTTAGCGATCTGTCAATAAGTATAAATGTTGCCAGCACCAGGCCTCTTGATACATACGGGAAATAATTAGTTAGTAGTACGATTACATTTCTGTTAGGAATCGTATTTCAAGTTTATTTGTTGTTTACGCTATCTACCTTTTCCTTCCGAGCCAAGCGTCGCGATTCCCGACGAATGGCCTTGCAAGTTGCATGCGTTAGGCATCACAAAACTCACGTAGGTGCGAAAATATGGTCTGTTAATCATAGTCAGAATAGGTATTTCACCTAAGTAACCTAATTAATATTTCGCAATGTATTTTGTTACTCCTTATTGACATCCCTCCATAACAACGGAAAGTCCACCGTAACGTAAGAAGAGGAAAATGTGCAAAGTAATACGGACACTCTCGCGCAGCGATAAAATTTTATTTAGCTTGCGAGCGCGATTTATCTAATTAATAATAATTATGTAGGCTATTAAACGTCGGCAAGCAGTCAATATTAAAAGAGTGGAACTTCTGTACGTAGTACTATTATTTATTCTGTGCCAGCAATCACAACGAATACTCTACTAGAACACAGTAGTCGGTGATGGCTGCCTTACCACTGTAACAGGAGACGATGCACACTTATAGTTGGGAAATTTGTACAAATGCACTGATGTCATAAAAGTAACGGAAAACTTTATGATCGTTCTTAGCATACAAAATCAGTTACTAGCCTAAAATATCCAAAAACAATCTTTGTTTTGTTAATATGTAAAATTGTAAACGTAAAAGTGCGAAGAAATACGATAATTTAAAAAAAGGCAAATTCAGTACCCAACGGACCGCATCCGTATTTTTAATTTCTTTCAACTTGTTATTTCATTACCAGTCAAAAGGATCCCCGGATTCCTGTCACTTACCATACGAAACACAGCAGTATTATGATGTTATTTCACATACCAGCGCGTAATAACATAATAACGCTTTTTTATTTTGTGAGCGTGGTACTTGTTCGGCCGAGCCAAATTTTTAACAATAGTGTCATAGATTTACTGGAAATAGTCCATCATCGAAGTCTTGCTACTTTAACATGTTGTGTTAGACACTAACAGTAATTGCATTAACAATAAAACTAAAGTATACGACTAGAAAAAAAATATTGTTTGACAATATGGTGTCATAGATGTACTGGAAATAGTCCATCATGTAAGTCTTGCTACTTTAACATGTTGTGTTAGACACTAACAGTAATTGCATTAACAATAAAACTAAAGTATATGACTAGAAAAAAAATATTGCTTGCCAATACTTACGTTTAATTTTAATTTTGGATATATGATTTTTATCAGATTTTAAAATTCTCATTAACATCCCATAAAAATATTTTTATGAAAAGGAAGGATGGGTGGAATTCCCTCGTCGTTAAAGTAAGCATTTGAATTGTTTATTGGGTATTCGCGCATCGCTGCATCCACTATTAATATAATTGCACTCTACCTTACGTTGACGTTCCCGAGTTTATTAAAATATATATATGGATACATTTTTATTCAAGTTTAACTTTTTTTCTAAGTAAACACTGATATATATGTTATAGCGCCTACTTATTTACAAGTTTTTAAAAACTTTCAATATGTCTATTACATATTATTTTCCATAAATGTATATTATTGTGTACTACCGATAGGACCACTGGCCGTAAGACCGATTTTCGACACTACTCTCAGCATTTATTTTAGTTCTTCCCTTGGCTCTTATAGCTCACAAATATATGTCAGTCCTTTTGTAAGACATCCAACAAGAATTAATACGTTTAATGCCATTTAAAGATTCAGAATCGCATCATTCATGTCCAGAGTTGGTGGTTGTAGAAACAAGATGATTAGTGAGTTCGCGGTAAGTCTGCCGGCCACAGCCTTTTTTCAAAATGGCTTAAGATAACTGCTGGAATTGATGTTTCCCCCCGTTTAGACTTAGATATTATAACAATATAATTATTTTTAATTTTTAGTAGTTCTGTACTGTATTATTTTTTTTTATTGGCAAGTTAGATGGGTGCAACGCGCCTGAAATAAAGAGTTTTTTTTTAATAGTATAAGGGTGACATACGAGCACACAGTCCACCTAACGATAAGTGGATGCTGTAGCCCATAGACATCTACATTTTAACCTCGCTCGAGAATCAAAATGCAGATGCGTTGTCACCCTTAAGGACTAAGATGGAATGCTTCGATTCCAGTAAAACGGGTCTCCGGTTCTCTACACTCACCATACGAAACAGCAGCATTAAGCTGCTATTTTACGCTGGTATTCTGTGAGAGCATTTTCCTTCCCCGGTCGAGCCGACCCATTAACCATACCACCGTTAATACATATTTTATATCACATACTTTTTTACATAATTTTTTATTTACAAATTTTATTAATACATGTTTATGTTGTGACCTTACTAGCTGCAGTGTGAATCCACTACGTTGTATTTTTGTTTTATTTATTTATTTATAATCGTCATGCTTGGTAGGCGGACTAGTTGTTGCAGTTACTGATGTTGGATCTTACAATTTGCAAGTGCTTCTGAATCGGATAACCGTTGTCCATTTAGGCCATAAAACAATTGCAACTATTAAATTCGATACGTAGAGTCTAAGATCAAATGCTGCAAAAGATTAAGTATGTAATATATTTTACCATTGGCCACTTCGATCAACAATATCAACTAGATTTCGGGTCGGCACAAGAAATCCATCTCAGTAAATAAGAGCGCACATGAGACGTGAGCTCTTGCACGTGAGAGTGTAGCTCGCAAGACAATAATGGGAAAAAGAACTTTATTTGTTATTATTTAAGGTTGATTACACACTAAATTGAATAAAACTATTATTTACGGATTTTATCGCGTTTAATTACTTTAATTTATTTTTATTATTATCCCGACGTTTCGGGTGCTTTACAGCACCCATGGTCACGGGGGGGGACTGAGATGTTTGACGTCCCAATGTCATAGTTAGTCCGGCTACCTTCAGTTTTTTTTTAATATTAATTTTTGGTCCGATTTACGCAAAACGAGCTTATAGTATCATGAAGTTTTGCAGTGGTATGCTTGGGTTTTGGTTTAATTTTGTTAATTATAGGATCCCAAGCAGATGGTAGCACCCAACCATCTTCTCTATTGAAATTTGGATGTTTTTTTAATTTCAATAGGCTCGCGTATCATCCTTGGTAGGAATCGGTGTTCTTTTGCGAGAATTTGTGGTTTATCAAATCTAATGTAATGGTGGGGACGATCTTGAACATGTTCGCAGACCGCAAACTTCCCGGAGCGTCGGTGCTTCACATCAGCTATATGTTCCTTCACGCGGGTTTTTATAGATCTCTTTGTTTGACCTATGCAAGAGAGACCACATTCACAATCTAGCTTGTACACACCTGCATCTTGTAGAGGAATATTACATTTGATGGATGGTAAAAATTAACTAATCTTCTTCAGCGGCTTGTAGTATGTCTTAATGGACGCTCGCTTCAAGATGTAGCCAATCTTGTCCGTGACTCCTCTGACATATGGTAGTAAAGAGGGCGCGCGCTCGACTGTGGCCGGCTTCACTCGTTCACTGTGACGTAGGCGCGGGACCCGAAGCTTGTTGTCTTGCAATACTTCCTTGACGTGCTTCGCATACTTGCTCCGCGGCCAGATGTTTTCTGTCACAGATCCTTCGTGCTCTCTGAAACAAAGATTTACCCACGGTAGCTAACTGTGAAGGATGATGGTGAGATTCACCATTTAGATATCGGTTGGTATGGGTCTTTTTCCTATACACAGTGTGACCAATAGTGTTATCAGGATTTCGGATGACTAAAACATCTAGGAAGGTTAAAGAATTATTTGTCTCTAACTCCATTGTGAATTGTATTTTAGAGTTTATGGAGTTAAGGTGGTCTAAAAATACAGTTACTTTGTCAGATGGTAAAATTGTGAAAGTGTCGTCTACGTACCACTTGTAGAACCTTGGATTTACAGGAGCAGTAAGAAGAGCTTACTCCTCAAAGTCCTCCAGGCTATGGAAGACACAGGTGAGCCCATCGCCACACCATCTACTTGCTTGTAGAACTCCTCCTTCCACAATAGATAGCCAGATGTGAGGCAATGTTCAAGTAGTATTGCATATTCTTGAGGCATGTTATTTTCTTCTAGCTTCCTAGTTACAATTGAGATGCAGTCCACAATAGGTAGGCATGTAAATAGTGACTGAACATCAAAACTGACCATAGTTTCATTGTTAGCGAGATGTAGGTCTTTTATCTCACTCACAAAATGGTACGAATCCTTTGTGTGTGCTCTGGTATGTCCTTTCAGTGGTGATAGTATTTTTGCTAAGTATTGTGCCAGCTTATAAGTGGGTGAATGGATCTGGCTCACTATGGGACGTAGTGGAGCATTTGGTTTGTGTACCTTCGGTAACCCATACAACCTCGGTTGTTTGGCACACGATGGTATTAGCGAATTCACGTCGAGATTTAATTTTTCGGAGTATTTCTTTATTAAATCGCTAGTTGTTTTAAGCGTGTTAGTTGTAGGGTCTGTTTTGACCTTTTTATATGTACTTTCGTCCGATAAAAGTTGTTGTATTTTAAAATTATATTCCGACGCGTCCATTACTACCGTAGCATTTCCTTTATCCGCGCGGAGAATCGTGAGTTCTGGTCTGTTCCGTAAGTTATTTAGCGCTGTAAATTCTTTAGCCTTCCTAGATGTTTTAGTCATCCGAAATCCTGATAACACTATTGGTCACACTGTGTATAGGAAAAAGACCCATACCAACCGATATCTAAATGGTGAATCTCACCATCATCCTTCACAGTTAGCTACCGTGGGTAAATCTTTGTTTCAGAGAGCACGAAGGATCTGTGACAGAAAACATCTGGCCGCGGAACTTCAGCACGTCAAGCAAGTATTGCAAGACAACAAACTTCGGGTCCCACGTCTACGTCACAGTGAACGAGTGAAGCCGGCCACAGTCGAGCGCGCGCCTGCTCTACTACCATATGTCAGAAGAGTCACGGACAAGATTGGCTACATCTTGAAGCGAGCGTCCATTAAGACATACTACAAGCCGCTGAAGAAGATTAGTCAATTTTTACCATCCATCAAATGTAATATTCCTCTACAAGATGCAGGTGTGTACAAGCTAGATTGTGAATGTGGTCTCTCTTACATAGGTCAAACAAAGAGATCTATAAAAACCCGCGTGAAGGAACATATAGCTGATGTGAAGCACCGACGCTCCGGGAAGTCTGCAGTCTGCGAACATGTTCAAGATCGTCCCCACCATTACATTAGATTTGATAAACCACAAATTCTCGCAAAAGAACACCGATTCCTACCAAGGATGATACGCGAGGCTATTGAAATTAAAAAACATCCAAATTTCAATAGAGAAGATGGTTGGGTGCTACCATCTGCTTGGGATCCTATAATTAACAAAATTAAATCAAAACCCAAGCATACCACTGCAAGACTTCATGATACTATAAGCTCGTTTTGCGTAAATCGGACCAAAAATTAATATTAAAAAAAAACTGAAGGTAGCCGGACTAACTATGACATTGGGACGTCAAACATCTCAGTCCCCCCCGTGACCACGGGTGCTGTAAAGCACCCGAAACGTCGGGATAATAATAAAAATAAATTAAAGTAATTAAACGCGATAAAATCCGTAAATAATAGTTTTATTCAATGTGTAGTGTTCGCGTAAATTTAAGAATTCACACTAAATGTTATTTAATTTATGTCTTTTCATAGTTTATATTCATGCGGACAGTATTTAGCTATGATTTTGTACGTGACCCGTTATCTAGTTGGTTTTGTTGATCGAAGATTGGCCACCAATGTATTTTTTATTAGGTACGTGAGGGTAATATGGCCACGTTAAGCTTTGCTACCCTATAAAACCAAAATTAAGAGGAGGATGGGGACAAAAGCACAAGGTGGTATTACTATACATAATTTTCTTTATAGGATAGGGTAACAAACGAGCACACAGTTCACCTGATGGTAAGTAGTTGCTGCGGCCCATAGACATCTACATCTATCCTCGATTACAAATCAAAATGCAGATGTGTTGTCACCCGTGAGGACGAAGATGGAATGCATCGTTTTTAGTAAAATGGGTTTCCGGTTCTCTACACTCACCATACAAAACACAGCAGCATTAAACTACTATTTTAAGCTGGTATTCTGTGAGATTAAGACGAAATAATATATTAAGAAAAAAAAAACAAACAAGCTTTGTTAGGGACACTTCGAAACATCAACTTAATAAAAAAACTAACCACACTACTAATTGTAATTTGTCGAAATAGCTTGGATAAAGCAGCGCCCTTTCGACCCTTCATTATTTGATTAACCGATGCGATGAAGAGCTATCGTATCACAGAGCCGTCTATGCAAACAAGGCTGTAGTTTATAAGTTATAAGGAAGTGACCATATTAACCGGATAGCCATATTACCCTCACGTACTATATTTATATAGGTAATGGTTTTGTTGGCCACCTCATACGTAAATAAAGCAACACTTCACAAGACGCGCCTCTCAGCAAAAAGAGATGTTCCTACGCTGATGACGTTTTGATTGGCCTTTTTTTTACTTTATCACCGTTACAGAGTAGTTAAAATACAGAGGCGAACGAAGTATAATTTACACTCCTGAAAAGGGTTGCCAGAGTAATATGAAATTAAATGGCAAACACATTTCGTAATTAAAAAAAATTTTGTGCAAATGTTTATCAATGCAAGGCCTTATTTTTGCGTACAACCACCTTATCTTTTTATGGTTATTTTTAGAACAGCTGTTTTCAATAAATAGATCTTACTTTACTCGATAGCGTTGTAGCTAAGAGTTAAGCTGTGTGTGGGTTCGAATCCTGGCACAGTAGAATTATTTTATTGCCTACAAATATTTTGGGGGTGATGTTTATCCATGGGCATTTTAATAGATAGTAAAATAATAATTAATAAACAATGGAAATTTTTTACAACTTTAAGTATAGCTGCAGCGAAAATGCGTCGTTCGACCGAGTTGGAGGCAGGACCACGTTCTCACGGCATACTAGCGTGAAACAGCACCAAAGATCCTGTTTACTTATAACGAGGTATTCCATCTTATTTCATATGTGTGACCTTTTCTAGTGTGTTGCCACAGCACAAGACTGTGTGCTCGCTTGTCACCCTTATTCTATAAAAATATTAACATGTATCTAAAACGTCTACGCTATTTATGGTAATCATTTTTTTAATAAACGAGTGCAAGAAAAATTGATGTAGATTGATGAATAAATTACTGTTATAAATTTATAGTAAATAATAGTTATTTCGTTAGGTTTGTGCTCGTATAAGGTTTTAGGTGTCTACATATTACGCAAACATTATTAAAACACTTTTACTACTTTTAATTTTAGTTCGTAATTGTACTCCACGATTCAGTGTTAACAGTTGAGCAAAAAAATTGGTCAGTAATCTCAAACCTGCATGTTTAATTGTCTCTGCCATACCTTATCAATCTTTTGAATCCACATTGGGCTTATCGTCCGGTCTAAACAGGAATTTGTTTTGAATTGTTTTATTTGGCGCAATTATTTTGAATGTACATACAGCCATATTTACCGGTTACCAGAGCCACATTTGTAAGATAAGATAGCAAGGTGTAAATCATGGTTGGCATTGGATTTGGGATTGGAGATGCCAACTCCTTCCATACACTCTTAACATCTTTAGCAATTTGTACCACCTCCGCTCGGACGATGCAAATACCCGGGTTAGATCTTGTTGATATATTTTTAAAGTATATTGATTTTTGATTTTGTCTTTCTTGCGAAGTTAATCTATTGATTAAATTTTTGTATATATACTGCTATAAATTGAAAATAATATATAACTTTGTAAAAAATGATTGATTAAATCAATTCATTACAAAACTTAAACAATTAATCATTATTTTTTGAATAAAATTACTACAGGTATAATTTTACACCAAAATTTGACCAATCCACGTCAATGCCTGAAAATATCACAAATGAATTTATGTACCCCATGTATGACGCTGATATGATAGAAAATATTGGTCACAGATCAAGAGTACGTATGTCTTTTGATGGAAATTATGTACACGTGTCTAATACATCAACGAATGAAACGACAGTGACGGAACAGAAAACATCAGAAACATCAGAAATTATACAAGGCAAAATAGGTATCATTTTAATACTAATATAACTATACAATTGTCATTTCGCTTAATAAATGTATAAGACACAACCTTCGGATATATTATATGATGCGATATAATTTTTTGAATGATTAAATTTACCACTATTATCATATTTCTTTATATACTATTCGATAACTCACACTTAAAGGTGATCCGACGGCTGATCATCAGCGTCATCTCCTTCAATACAACACTATCCAAATCTATATTACATTAACTTTTTTAATAAAGAAAATAATTATTAAATATTTCTTTTTCCATGAAGGTTCTAATTTTTGTACAAAAATAAAAAATAAATAAAAGACAACTCTACCAAATCTGCTTTTCGACATAATTTATCGATATCAGGTATGTAACTAAGAACAATACTCTGTGCGTAGCGAGCACTATACGATCTGCTGCTCAGCTGATAACTTTCGCCAGTGTATCATAGATTCATAGAGTCTGCCGATTAGTCATAATTCTGATATCATCATTATTCTGTTTGTGTATAAAAATATTTTACTTTTGACACCCCTAACAAGGTTGCTTCATGTAAAAAATACTTGAAACTTTTTTCTTTTTTCAATAACTTTAAATGACCGAAATTTGTATCTATATAAGTGGTCTATAAGAAAGCTTTAAAAATAGGATCAAAGCTAATGCAAATGAAATCCACCATTATTACCAAGTGTCTCAGGTGTTTTTTGTTTGCAGGGATTCCACTAAACTTCCAAGAAACCTCGTGAGAACGGAACCCAAAGATTGTTACACGGCTCGTGTTACCGAAGATAGTAAATTAATGTGAAACTAATAATGGCAGAGTTCGATCGTGACTTCATCCTGCGATAATTAAAGTGCAATTGGAACAAACTTGTTAAAAATATTAATTTACTAGCTATCCGCCCCGGCTTCGCACGGGTGATTTCTTTATCTTGACAACAGCGCACCCTATCCGGTCCAATTTTGAATCACTAACTCAAACACACACAGAAAAAAAACTGGTTGACCCTGCAGGCCATCTCTGGAACTTCACACTATTTCCAAATGCAAATCGCTGCAAATATCACCAAATTATGTTGCGAAATCTCGAAGTTATGTTAAAAAACTTTTTTTTTCAAATTCTTTCTCCTTCGATATCTCACGAACGAATGAACCGATTTTTATTTCCCAAACGGCATTCGACGTCATTTTTGAGGTTAAGAGCTGATAAGTTTTTTTTAAATCGATTGGTAAAGCCATTACACAAAGTTATTCTAAAAAACAGTTTTTTATTTCATATCATAATTTTTATTTAAGAGATTTCTCAAAATCTACTGGTTCGAATCAGTTCATATTATCATCAAATCTATTCCACATTGAGATGTTTAGAACGCCATAACCGCATCTCAATAGATCAAGACGTACAATAGTTATGGAAGGTTTATATACTTACACACACACACACACACACACACACGCACACAGCAGCACAAAGACACGACACGACACACACACACACGCACACGCACACGCGCACGCACGCACGCACGCACGCACGCACGCACGCACGCACGCACGCATACATACACGCATACATACATACATCCGTACGGACGACCACGTGAAATTAGTCAGAATAGCTTCCTGGGATCTCAAAACGTCGACATCTGATGAAAACTCGATTTTCAGCGGGAAGTTAAAAAAGGTTCGTCAAAATCGATCGAGCCATTTTCGAATTATTAATATATACATATATATATATATATATATATATATATATATATATATATCATAAAATGTTAATGTTGCATCATATACTAGTATTAAAAATCGAGTAAAGAATTTACAGGTTTTGTGATACGGAGACGGCTTCTGAATCAAAAGTTACAAGTAGGTATATGCGAAAACACTCACTTATCCTAACATGAAGTAGGTAAACAAACTTAACGCTTGTTATATTAAGACTGGAGGTACCTAGTAGCAGTAATCTACTAGGTAGTAGAATTTCTTTTTAACTGACTTCGAAAAAGAGGAGGTACTGAATTAAACTGTACGTTTTTTTAATGCGTGTTTTTAACCGATTTTAAAGATTCTTTCTTTTATTTGAAAGGTGGTACTTCACGTGTGGTCCCATAAAAATTCTATCAAGATCTGATCAGTAGTTTTAGAGTTATGCTTTATAATGCGTATTTAATTGACTTCGAATTCATTGATGATATTCTCATTTTATTTATAATGAAGTCGGTTGTACGAAATTTTTAATTTTACCGCTTGTCTGCCTAGGAGTTCGTCTGACTAGGTATACCCTAAGACCAGAAAAACCATCTTGTTTTTCTGGTCTTAAGGGTATAGAGCGCCAGTATAATTTCAGGCACTGTTACTGCCTCGTTGGCTAGTGGTTGTAGTAGTGCGACTGCTGTTCATGAGGTCCTGGGTTCGAATCCCGGCCAAAACATTACTTATTGAGTTTTTCCGTCAAGAAATTCTCAGTAGTTGCCCGGAGTCAGGAAGTTGGCGGTGTCTCACCCCCGTGCCTCGGAAAGCCGTTGGTCCTGCGCCTGATCTCTCTCCCGGTCGTGTCGGTTTACCGTCCCATCGGATTTCGAGAGTGAGGGTATAGAGAGTGCAGCTGTGCTTGCGCATACACTTGGGCACTATAATCCTGTCCAGCGCTGATAGCTAGCCTCCGTTGAGGCTCGCCGCCGTGGCCGGAATTCGGTCTGGAGGACATTATTATTATTATTATTTCAGGCCACTAAGCACTCCATTTTAGTTTCGAGAAGCGACTAGTCATTTGTAGCCTTCTTTGTAGATGTTTGTAGGTGCTCATGGCCAACAGTGACCACTCTTACCATCATTCTTGCATTGCATTCATTCATTACAAATTACTAAAGTTGTTTTTTTTTAAATAGAATGGGGTGACTAACGAGCACACACTCCACCTGACGGTAAGTGGATGCTGTGGCCCGTAGACATCTACATTTATCTTCGAATAAGAATCAAAATGCAGCTGCGTTGTCATCCCTGAGGACTACGATGAAATGCCTAGTTTCCAGTAAAAAGGGTTTCCAGTTTCCTACACTCACCATACGATATACAGTAGCATTAAGCTGCTATTTTAAGCAGGTATTCTGTGAAAGAGCGTGGTCCTTCCCCAGTCGAGCCGAGCCGTTCGTGCTACAACCATAATATAGCTGCAGCGTAACTACCACGTAGAAAATATTTATAAGAAATACGCTTCTGACCGTCTCTTGGTTTTTTCCGATTCTCGCCTCCTAGAACACCAATGGGACAATATTTCACCGCATAACATCAAATTTACTTTCGTTTGCCACTTCAGTTATATAAAAATCGCGTCCATGGCCTTCAATAGTAATATACCTAAACCGGTCGGTGATGCAAAAGATATGTAGAAAATTACAAATACAGACATACAGACGTTCTTGCATTAATACTGATTCAGATTAAATTCAAATACTCTCAAGAGGTATTTTTTTATTTTCGTAGGTAATGGGATATTTAGTGAAACTAAAATAGACATACTAAATTGGAACAATGTCGCTTCACTCATCAGAGTGTAAAATTACTGACACATTACCGACGTAATTTCCTAGTATTCTGAAAGGTTACGCCAATAACTGCAATATTTGCTTTGAATAAAATTCTAGGAAAAAACAGCGAATATCAGACGTAAATTATTAATTATAATGTAAGCAGGAAACAATTTCGTTCAGCAAATTGATATTAAATACTTACTAATGAATTTGACAGTTGAAAGCAGACAGCGTGTCGCAGTGCTTAGTAATGAGTTACTGCGGTAGAAGCCGCGTGTTTGAATCCTGCACGGAACATGTATTTGTATGACCTACAACTAATTGTTCCTGGTCT
Organism: Parnassius apollo; assembly: GCA_907164705.1. NCBI lineage: Eukaryota > Metazoa > Arthropoda > Insecta > Lepidoptera > Papilionidae > Parnassius > Parnassius apollo. Next base: position 2,459,442 of record CAJQZP010000049.1, on the reverse strand, counting down.
GGATGTTTGATATGATATTTTTTGTCCATTCCAAAAGTGCCTAAAGTACCAAAAGAAATTTTCACTTCAAAAATACACAGTTCTCATGTAAAACACTATTTTTCAAAAGACATATAAACATACATAAACACACACGCCTGTCACCCAGAGGGGTAGGCAGAGACTACAGACTTCCATTTAGTACGATCCTGACACACCTCTCTCGCCTCTTTCACATCCATATACCTACGCATACATGCTCGTCGGTTAAGGGTACTCTTAATTTGGCCCATTTTTAGTATATCGCCAATTTGGTCGACAAACTTCCGCCTAGGACATCCCTATTCGACTCTTTTTTCAAGATATTAAAAAAAATTAAAGTTACAACCTATAATATGTTCCACCTGGGCACAGATCTCCTCTTTTTCTGTTAGGGTTAAAACCCTTTTAACTCAGAAATTTACAAAAAGGGGTGGCAATCAGTAGTGACAAAACTATTTTTTGCCTAAAGATATCAAGATGTTTAGTTACATTGGGGATATTATGTTTAAAAATGAATATTTTACGTAATAAAAATAATTATTTCCTTCTTTATACATCATTTAATTGCACTGTAAAATACACTTTTTTCTCATCGAACACCGTATTTTTCTCGCAAACACCGTTTTTTATGTGGACAACACGGTATTTTTAACAACTTTAGGGCAAGGAAGTGTCCGCCGCGCTAGCCCAATGAGTGTTAGGAGGCTTCACATGGCTCCGAATTATTTTTTTAATTTCTCAGATATCGTGGTCTCTACACGATATTTACTTCACTGTCGAGTACATGTTCAATCGGCGCTTATATTTTTAATCAACAATTTAAAAAATATTCAATTAACAAAAACAAATAACAATTTTAGGTACATTCTAGTTTCACTTTTTTTGTGGAATTCGCTGTGTTTATTTATCACCCTAGTCTATAAAAAAAAAACTAGAGCACGATTAAACGATGACGACATGACAGTGAAATCGGATAGCCGGCTCCTTGTACCTTGATCATTCACCAAGTGTATGAATTTATTATTTTAAGCTAACAAGTAAATAACTCTTAAACACCAAATTAGATTTTAGACATGATAATAATAATTATTGGTATTCTATATTTTACATTTTATACGTGGAAGAGCCATGCTGCAGTTATATTAGTAGTATAGTTGTAGCATGAATGGGTCGGCTCGACCGAGGAAGGACCACGCTCTCACAGAATACCAGCGTAAAATAGTAGCTTAATGCTGCTGTGTTTCGTATGGTGAGTGTAGAGAACCAGAGAGCCTTTTTACTGGAAAAGAGGCATTCCATCTTAGTTCTCACAGGTGACATCGCATCTGCATTTTGATTTGTAATCGAGGATAGATGTAGATGTCTATGGGCCGCAGCAAACACTTACCATCAGGTGGACTGTGTGCTCGTATGTCACCTCTCTTATAAAAAAAATTAATACAACGTTGTATTTTGTTGAAATACTTATTTCCATACACTTTATTTGCGTCTATAAAATAATACACCTAATAGGTATATAAGTATTTACGAAATAATACCACAACAAACACCACCTATCGTCCCGTAGGTGTCATAAGAGTCCACAGAAAGGAACTGAAACGGAAGAAGACTTCCTGATAACAACTCCAAATAATAATACTTATTTCCATACACTTTATTTGCGTCTATAAAATAATACACCTAATAGGTATATAAGTATTTACGAAATAATACCACAACAACCACCACCTATCGTCCCGTAGGTGTCATGAGAGACCACAGAAAGTAACTGGAACGGAAGAAGACTTCCTGATAACAACTCCAAATAATAATACTTATTTTCATACACTTTATTTGCGTCTATAAAATAATACACCTAATAGGTATATAAGTATTTACGAAATAATACCACAACAACCACCACCTATCGTCCCGTAGGTGTCATGAGAGACCACAGAAAGTAACTGGAACGGAAGAAGACTTCCTGATAACAACTCCAAATAATAATACTTATTTCCATACACTTTATTTGCGTCTATAAAATAATACACCTAATGGGTATATAAGTATTTACGAAATAATACCACAACAACCACCACCTATCGTCCCGTAGGTGTCATGAGAGACCACAGAAAGGAACTGGAACGGAAGAAGACTTCCTGATAACAACTCCAAATAATAATACTTATTTCCATACACTTTATTTGCGTCTATAAAATAATACACCTAATGGGTATATAAGTATTTACGAAATAATACCACAACAACCACCACCTATCGTCCCGTAGGTATCATGAGAGACCACAGAAAGGAACTGGAACGGAAGAAGACTTCCTGATAACAACTCCAAATAATAATACTTATTTCCATACACTTTATTTGCGTCTATAAAATAATACACCTAATGGGTATATAAGTATTTACGAAATAATACCACAACAAACACCACCTATCGTCCCGTAGGTGTCATGAGAGACCACAGAAAGTAACTGGAACGGAAGAAGACTTCCTGATAACAACTCCAAATAATAATACTTATTTCCATACACTTTATTTGCGTCTATAAAATAATACACCTAATAGGTATATAAGTATTTACGAAATAATACCACAACAACCACCACCTATCGTCCCGTAGGTATCATGAGAGACCACAGAAATTAACTGGAACGGAAGAAGACTTCCTGATAACAACTCCAAATAATAATACTTATTTCCATACACTTTATTTGCGTCTATAAAATAATACACCTAATAGGTATATAAGTATTTACGAAATAATACCACAACAACCACCACCTATCGTCCCGTAGGTGTCATAAGAGTCCACAGAAAGGAACTGAAACGGAAGAAGACTTCCTGATAACAACTCCAAATAATAATACCCAACCCGTCTGCCACAAGGCTGAAATGAATGATGAGATAGTACATATATGCATGGAAAATTATAAGCTTTGTCACTATCATCATTTATTACACCCCTTCACAAGTCCACTGCTGAACATAGGCCTCCCCCAAGGAATGCCACAACTCCCGATCCTGAGACACCTGCATCCATTAACTTCCTGCATGTCTTACCAGGTCGTCACTTGATCTAGTGAGGGGTCGTCTTACACTTCGCCTACCGGTACGAGGTTGCTGTTTTTTATAGCATTGGGTAACAGACGAGCACACAATCCACCTGATAATAAGTGGATGCTGTGCCCCATAGACATTTACATTTATCTTCAATTAAGGATCAAAATACAAATGCGTTGTCATTCCTGAGGACTAAGATGAAATTACTCGCTTCCAGTAAAAAGGGTCTCCGGTTCTCTACGTTCACCATACGAAACACAGAAGTAAAGTCGAGACGTAACAGCATCAAACAGCAGCATTAAATAACAAAAATGAGCCGAAGTACGAGTAGCTCAGGGGCTAAGCGCCCGCTGTAATTTTCGCAGTACGCGAGCAACCCGGGTTCGATCTTCACCAGCACCAATGAAATTGCTAATTGCAATTTTATGTGCTGAATTACCACGTACTCGACGGTGAAAGAAAACATCATGAGTATATTAGGTTAAATCATCGCGCTCATGTATACATTAGCAAGAAGCGCGGTGCCCCTTTCTACAGTATATTAAATAAACTTAAGTTAAAGTTTTAACTTAAGTTTCGATGTAAAATGTAAAGGAAGGGGAAATCACTTCTCAGTATGAAATAGCAGATATGTGCTACTCCTTCCTTTGCGTTATAAAATTAATAATGTTGTGTATAAATTTACACTCTTAAGCTTTTAAATTATAATATGTATTACCAAATAAAAATTGATAGGGGCGTACTCCAATGGTTTGGGCACGTTGAGCGAATGAGTGAAGACCGAATGGTGAAGAAAATATATAGCGCGAAAGTAAATATTAAAAGGTGTCGAGGTAGACCGAGACTAACTTTCGAAGACCATGTGAGCAAATTGCTCGAAGAGGGGAAGGTCAAGAGTACTCGGATACCTAAACGTGCATGTATGAAGAAGTTAATGCACCTGAAAGAAGCGAAAGAGGTATGTAAGGATCGTGACACTTGGGGATCTGTTCTCTCTGACTACCCCGTCAGGGATTGTGCGTGAAGATAAGTAGTAGTAGTAGTAGTAAATGAAATTAAAAAAAAATGCTGCATGTCTGACAAATAAGAAAAAAATATTTCGTAGACATGTGAAGTTCGCCAACACGCGGACATTTACTTGTCTTAAAACCCTCTCAGAAATAAGAGAAGGCCTGTGCCCGGCAGTGGGACGTATATATAACTTTTTATTACTTTTAAAGACAATCGAAAATTCTGTATAGTGGCGACTCAAGAGAATCCACTACTCCAATTAATCACGTGGATGTAGTGAGTGGTGACGAGGGAAAATGAAACGGAGGAATAAAACACTGTGGTTGTTATCTCACCAGCTAAACGTGGCCACTGTGGTAAATATACCTCTTATGGGACAAACAATGAGGAGGTCTATGTTCAGAAGTGATATTATGATAGGCTTTAATAAAAGAATGAATTAAGATTTCTTAGCTTTACGAGAACACTACACATTGAATAAAACTATTTATATGGATTTTATCGAGGTTCTTTTGCGAGGATTTGTGGTTTATCAAATTTGATATAATGGTAGGGACGATCTTGAAAATGTTAAACAGACTGCAGACTTTCAGTCTGCAGTCTGCAGAACACCGATTTCTACCAAGGATAATACGCGAGGCTATTGAAATTAAGAAACATCCTAATTTCAATAGAGGAGAAATATATAATAGTGAATGGATGGGTGCTGCCATCTGCTTGGGATCCTATAATACCCAAGCATACCACTCTTGCAGTGGTATGCTAGGGCTTCAAGATACTGTAAGCTCGTTTTCCGTAGATCGGCAAAAAATTAATATTGAACAAGTGAAGGTAGCCGGGCTATGACATTGGGATGTCAATAATCTCAGTAAGGGTTTTATAAGGTGAAAATGAATAAAGGGTGGGTAAGTAAATGGGTGTGTGAATAAAATTTTGGAGTGGATGGTTGGTGGTGCTACCGGGAACAAAGTCAATGGTGCCCTGAATGCGTTAATCAAAAGGCAAGGCGTAGTGAAGAGTGCACGCCTTGCAATACATAACGCAGTGTTGGTACCGACTTTGTTATATGGCAGCGAAACCTGGGTATGCTAGAAGAAGCATAAAAGCAAGTTGAATGCAGTGGAGATGCGATCTCTTCGTAAAAGGTGCAGCGTTACCATAGCCGACCGAAAGCGAAACAAAGAGATTCGCAATATGGCAGGATTGAAAGATGACCTTATCACAAATCTCTCCGATGGTTTGGGCACGTTGAGCGAATGAGTGAAGACCGAATGGTGAAGAAAATATATAGCGCGAAAGTAAATATTAAAAGGTGTCGAGGTAGCCCGAGACTAACTTTCGAAGACCATGTGAGCAAATTACTCGAAGAGGGGAAGGTCAAGAGTACTCGGATACCTAGACGTGCATGTATGAAGAAGATAATGAACCTGAAAGAAGCGAAAGAGGTATGTAAGGATCTTGACACTTGGCGATCTGTTCTCTCTGGCTACCCCGTTAGGGATTGTGCGTGAAGATAAGTAAGTAGGTAAGTAAACGCGCTAAATCCGTATAAGTTGTTTTATTTAGAATAGAATGAATGAATGAATGAATGAATACTGGATCGTTCATACATTAAATATTAATGGAAAATGGGGCGGCTCCTTGGCGAAGAGGCTTAGCAATGAGCTGCGGCGCAGAAGGCCGCGGTTTCGAATCTCGCTCGGAACAAATATTTGTACAGCCTACAAATAATTGTGCCGGGTTTGAATATTTGTCCTTGCGAATTTTATGTGTGTAAGCTGCCTCCACGATGCAGGGAAATCCTATTGCAATGTTTAAAAACAGCTAAAAAGAATAATTGATTGCTTCTCATACTTGCTCAAATAAAAGTGAAAGGTACTCAGTGATGTAAACACCTGCAAACATCATTTCGGGAGACCATAAATAAATACATTATTTAAATTACGTACCTCTATAATTATAACTGGAACACGCAAAATCTAAATTAATAATACGACCACCATTGCAGTGCCGACAACGGCGAAGCTATTAAATGACTGAACATTTAGTGGCGAATGGCGATACAATTATCTTTAAGGACATTGAAACCGAACGCCATTGTGAGGCGATAAAAAGCGAAATCTTTAGCTTTTAACGGCCGCACCGCAGAGCAGACGATTGCTTACAGAAAATAACTAATTTCCAAAGCATTTTAGCCAATGTTAACCTTTCGTTTTATTTGAGTGCGTTAAATTGGATTAGAAATTAACTTTGTACTCTTTTTCTAACAATAAGTATTATTAGAGACAGGAATAGATCTAAGGTTGATCACCTTCTATGTAATCAGCGAGCACCCATCTCTTGTGTCATTTTCACTTTAATTAAATTATTAAAACAATAACAAACTAAGCATTGTTTTAACTTAGCAAACTTAAAATAAAAGCGATAAAAATATTTTAAATAATATATTAGAGAAAACTATACCAGCGAGATAACATAAAGTAAAATAGTTTACAAAATAAAATAAACAAAACGATATAAACATTTATAATGTGAAATAAAATACATTTTATTTTATTTTCTATTTTGCCAGCGTTCTTGACACTATATCTATCGCTAGGAGTACCACTTTATTATAATTTATATTTTTAATGATTTATAAAATAAACTTGCAAAAAATTGTATCACAAATGTCGGTATACGACAAAACAGCACTGATTCCTGGTTTATTTATCTGTGGACACTGATCCATGTTCTAATGCAACCCCAACTGTTTCGACATCGCACCGGGCAGTGCGGCGGGTAACGTATGTAAATTCAGCCCGGGGCTATGAAATATACGACCAATAAATAAACAACACGCCGAAAGGGGTGAAATTAAATATTCATATAGATAGTGATGTGATATTATTAAAGATTATTATCGGTAAAATAATGTCGTTTTTTGATATCCCAAATATACTGCAAGAAAATTGTTACTTAATGAAAAAAATTTACGACTAGAATTTCGATAAACTACAATAGGAGAAAAAATAAAAATATACAAATTTTTCATATTATATAATAAAAAGAATAATATGAATAATTTAATAAAAAATAAATCGACAAGTATCAAGGAATCTCATCATTACAACCCTTCACAAGTCCACTGTTGAACATAGGCCTCCCCCAAAGAATGCCACAAACTACGGTCCTAGCCACCTGCATCCATAGACTTCCCGCACTTCGCCTACCGGTACGAGGCCGCTACTCGAGAACCTTTTTTCCCTTCAGCCACTTCAGCTTACTAATATATGTATGGTCACTCTGTTTCTACTGCAGATATCCTCATTTCTAAGTTTATCTCGCAGAGAAACCCCCAGCAAAGCCCTCTTTATAACTCGCTGAGCGACCTTGAGCTTCCTCAGAGCGTGAAGAACCACGTCTCAGATCGGTAAGTCATCACTGGCGATACGCACTGATTGTACGATCTCGTTTTCAAGTTTTGAGATATGGCCGTCCGAGTTGAATCCGTCGATTGACCCCTCGATAGAAGTTGGACTTAGTCGGACTAAATGTTTCAGGTAAATATACTCGTCAACAACTTCGAGCTTAGTGCTCCCAACAACTACCGGAATAGATGTGACTTGGACGTTAGGCATGATCTTTGTTTTCTCCATGTTCTTCTTAAGACGCATCCGTTGGGAGGCACTATTAAGGTCATTGAGCAAAGTGTTTAGGTCCTACAGCGACTCTGCCATAAGGACTATATCGTCGGCAAATCGAAGGTGATATACTCGCCATTGATATTAATACCGTATCCTGGTAAAGAAAAGATTCCAGTCTTGTAGTTTGAAAACGACTTCCAATGCCCGCTACATGCAGCGGTGAAGAGTTTCAGGGATATAACGTCACCATGTCTTACACCTCTCTGCAGTTGGATGGATTTCATACTCTGATTCTATACTCAGATAGCCATCGTAGCCCTACTGTGCAAACACTTCAGCACTTCGATATACCGACAGTCAATTTGGCACCGCTGAACAGACTGTAGCACTGTCCAAATTACGACGGAACCTTTCTCATAGTCAACATACGTAAGGCAAAGTGGCAGATTGTACTCTTCGGTCTTCTGTACAATTTGCCTTGCAATATCCCTTTCGAAAACCGACCTATTCGGGAAGCAAGAAGTCGTCGAGTCTGCGTGCGAGACAATTAGAAATGACTCTCCAAAACAGCACGTAGACGCGGCTCAGAAGGAAAATTGGTCTGTAGTTCTTCAAGAGAGTTTTGTCGCCTTTCCGGAAGAACAAGACACTGCACTTATTCCGTCCTCCACGGTGGTACTACGCCACCGGAGTAGCACCACCATGGAGGACGGAATTAAAGAGTTTCTAAAGGACTTCAAGTACTAGTTTTCTACCCGCTTTCAGAAGCTCTGCCATAATTCCATCCTCGCCCGGGAACTTGCCTTTTTTAAGGTGCTGGGGAGCCATTTTAATCTCGCCAGACTGAAGTCCAGAATATCATCGGAATAGTATGTATGTATATATGTATGGAAGCACTGTGGAAGTACAATTTATTCGTAAGAAGAAATAATTCAAATTAATAGGCCTCCTTTTTTGAATTCAATTAAAAAGCTTAAAACTTTTCAACAAATTAAACAACTATAGGACTATCTACTACCTAGTACCAATATCTACCCAATAACATATATTATTTACTAATTTTAATGAATTACTTAAAGTAACTTAAAACGTCATTTTACTGATAGAAAAAACTACATAAAAATAATGATATAATGGAAATAGTATCGATAGTACCCCAAACAGCCCAATAACACTCCAATAACATAATGGGTATTGTAAAGAGCGAAGCGACTTGTATAACATCACCAAATTAGCCAAGCGACATGCACTAGCCCTGAGGCTATGTAAATTAGGGTTGTCACATAGCATCTTTTCTAGATTAATAATATAGACATGATAAAACTTTCTTTAAATAATCGTTTCTAAAAGTATGTTAATTATTTTATGAGTACAAATATAATTTTAATTAAGAAAATAAATTGAATATAATATACAATGTGTATAATGTAGTTATGCAGAAAATTATTTGCGGAAAGGATGTACTCGTTCTTTTGATAAGCTCGTAAGTAATATGTAAAGTAAATAAAATATTTTAATTTGCCGTGAACAAAGTTCCCAGAAAACATTAACACGATAGTTTATATCGATTTCGTAAAGCTAAATCCAGAGTATAAATTAATTATCTGTATTTGATTTGTCTAGAACTCTGAATGCAAAAGATTGTGCAAATGCAAAAAGAATTATATTATATTAAGTCTATCACACAATATACGTTGTAGAGCCACGCTGCAACTATATTGGTAGTATAGTTATAGCACGAATGGATCGGCTCGAGCGGGGAAGGACCACGCTCTCACGGAATACCAGCGTAAAATAGCACCTTAACGCTGTTAAGTTTCGTATGGTGAATGTAGAGAACCGGAGATCTTTTTACTGGAAACGAGGCATTCCATCTTAGTTCTTACTACGCATACTTGACAACGCATCTGCATTTTGATTCTCAATCGAGGATAGGTGTACTCGTAGATATCTACGGGCCACAGCAACCACTCACCATCAGGTGAACTGTATGCTCATTTATTCTATATCCTATGAATTCCATATTATCCTATAAAAACACATACACTTAAAATACGTAACAACGTTTTGTAATTGGCCTATCAAAATCTTAAAAATACTGCGCTACCTTTGAATTTTCTGTAAATCTTAATAAATGCAATCAGATTGAAATGATTATATTGTTACGATCTGGGAATTCGGAATTAATTTATAATAGGGAAATTTTAACGGTTTGTTACAACCCTGACATTTGCCACGTCATGTAAATGTTTTGTAACGCCTTTATAAATGATATTGTCCTGTGTTTAGTATGAAATATTACGTTACAAAATTGAATTGGACGCAATCTTGCCGAAAGCAACCCGGGGCCATGTGTTGTTTGTACTCCCTGTGTAACATGTAGATTAAGGTGCAATTTATTATCAAATTTAAATCATTTTACACGCATTGAATCAAAGCTTCGAAGGAGTTACATTTTTTTAATATTAAGTAATGTTTAGATAACTTACCCGTGCATGAATTTAATTTACGGCCATTTATAACTTATAAATCAAAATTTAAATTTTTGAAAAACTTTGTTATTTTTTAATCTTTGCATATAACACATGTATAAAATCAGTCTATATAATCTGTGGATAGCTATGGTTCGGTCGTGGCATCGAGATGTCGAATCTCAGTCCCCCCCCCCCCGTGACTATGGGTGCTGTAAATCGCTCGAAACGTCGGAAGTATAAAATAGGTTAAAATACGCGATAAAATCCGTAAAAATAGGTAGTTTTATTTAAATCTATAACCAATTGGTGTATTAACCAATGAAATGGTCCAATTTGTCAAATGTTATATTCAGGTCCACACTGTTTTAAAACATAACAATCACTTTTCTCTAACTTCATAATATTTTATTTCTGTCATGCAGTTTTCCTCATGATATTTTCTTCACTTTAAAGACAGATTGTGTAGCAGTGTAAGAATATCCACTACCCCATATCATCTAGAATCAATCAATACCAAGTAAGTGGCGACAAAGTGATACAAATCAGGATACGGGCAGCAGCATCTTCCTAATAACGATGAAAAATAAAATATCTGCGGTTGCCAGCCCGCTTGCTTGGCATCTATGGCAAATGCCCCTCCTATGAGGCGGTCCATGGGGGAGGCCCATGTTCAGCAGAGAACTTTAATGGGCTGTAACTACATAACAAATATTTCCTATATAACTGAATTAACATCTACCAACCTAATCGAATATACTAATATATTTTTATAGCACTAGAACTTAACTTTACCTATTTTATATTCATATTGAAAATGACTTTAATTATTAACTTAGATCATTTTTCAATTAAAATCTTACTCTACCGGATGTAATATAGGCATTAAACACGGAACCCGTTGACTATTAAACGTTTAAACGAACGGTCAATGATTCGTATAGAAAAGTGTTCACTTCATTAAGATAAAATGCGAGATGTTAAGATATTATTTCCTTTTCCTGCTATTGATGCTTCACTTTGCAATTATAAATAAAAACAGGGAGACCGTTAGGTTAAACCAAACTGTACATTTGACGAAAATTTAATGTCTCCTAAAATATCCAGATGTAAATTATATAACCAAAGTAGCAATCAAAGATCCAAAGCATTCTAGCACTGCGATCTTCTATACACCTACGATATTATTTATTATATATCTTCTATACGCCTATGATATTATTTATTTTAACACTTTGCAATTATAAATAAAAACAGGGCAACTGTTAGGTTAAAACAAACTGTACATTTGACGAACATTTTAATGTCTGTTAAAATATCCAGATATAAATTATCTAGTCAAAGTAGCAACAAAGATCCAAAGCGTTCTGGTGCTGCGATCTTCTATACGCCTCCGATATTATTTATTATATATCTTCTATGCGCTTACGGTATTATTTATTATATTATATCTTCTATATGCCTACGATATTATTTCTTATATATCTTCTATACGTCTACGATATTACTTATATTAGTACTTTTCAATTATAAATAAAAAGAGAACAACTGTTAGGTTAAACCAAACTGTGCATTTGACAAACATTTTATGTCTCTTAAAATATCCATATATATACTATGTAACCAAAGTAACAATTAAAGATTCAAAGCGTTCTGTGCGATCTTCTATACGCCTACGATACGATTTATTTTTACATATGCACTTATTTTTCTACTAAATATTGCACTACTTTTGTTACATATTATTGAAGCCTTCGCTAAGGTGGCTTCTATTAATGTGGCGTTATTTAAATTTTAAATTATCGTCATAGATAAACTTATTTTATCAAAGCTCTAAGCTTTGATAAAATTTCTCAAAAAAAACTTCTAGTTATCCGATTAAAATAAACTCTAGATCACCCCTGGCATTGCTCTCTATCTCTTCTTTAAGTGTCATTACAATCGGTTCAGTCATTTCGAAGAATTAGTCCAAGCAGTCAGACAAACAGACAAAAAAATATTTTTTAATTAAAGTTAATAGTAAGTTCTTCTGAGTACAACAGCAAAGACAAAGACAAAAGAGTACATTTTCACTAAGCATAAGGTTGCGTTCAAAAACTAATATACATTCTTTTCTATTTATTGCAAATATTAACGTTCCGTTTCACCACAAGATGTCAACTCAATTATCATCAGAGATGTCACTGTTGCTAGAAAAAATGAAAGAACAACTTAATCTACAAACAATTACGATAACAGAAAACATTACGACAACAGTACTAAAAAAAAAGTTAATGAAAAAATGAAACCGATCATTGAAGAAAACGAAAAATTGAAAAGCGAAATTGAAAAACTTAATAGGAAAATAGAAAATCTGGAAAAAAATGAAAAAAAGGAATAATTTATTAATTCACGGGCTCCCAGAACAAAAAAATGAGACTCAAGAAGACTTAAAAACGCTCGTATTTAATACCATGAAGGAAATAGATGTCATACTAAAAGAAGAAGAAATAAATAGAATTCAAAGATTGGGAAAACGTGATACAGAAGTTGGTAAAATCAGGCCAATACTACTTGCTACAACAACTCTTCAAAAGAAGATTCAAATTCTCAAAAATAAGAAGAAATTGAAATCCAATACCTACATTACACAGGATCTGCCAAAAGCAGCTCTGCTTAAAAAGAAGGAAAAAAGAAATATAGATAGGAAAGAAAATGAAAAAAGAAAGAGATCTGAAACCCCTAGCCCAAAATCTAGTGTTGGCAAAATAAAAAATAATGATCCCAAAGTTAGGAAACGGGATGCCTTTCAGTACCTACGTGAGAGATCACACTCACTCCCAGACAAACATTTATACACAAATGAGGATACAGGCACCACAAGCCGGACAACTACAACACAATAAACAACAACAAGTTAACAGTCTCCCATCACGGTTGGTCCCCGCGGGAGTACTAGACCACTACCCTCCAACTAAAAGATCTGAGGTACTTCATATCGCAACACTAAATACGAGAACCCTTAGAACTCACGAAAGTTTGCTAGAATTGGAAAAATCATTAGAAAATATAAAATACGACATACTAGGTATAAGTGAAATGCGAAGACTGGATGAAAAAATAGAAGATCACGGCAGCTATATACTGTATCACAAAGGAGAAACTGCTGGTTGCAGAGGAGTTGGTTTTTTAATAAAAAAGTCAATGAAGAAGTATATACAAGAATTGATAGGAATATCTGATAGATTAGCAATTCTTAATGTGGAAGTACCAGGATATAAGAAACCTTGGTCTATCATACAGGCATATGCACCCACTGAAAAATCCGAACTATCAGTGCTCGAAGCTTTCTATTATGAGATATCTTTAACTATAAAAAACAACACCGACAAACATATAATCTTAATGGGGGATTTCAATGCACAAATTGGAGCTAGACAAAACAATAACGAGTACGTACTTGGCAAGTTCGGATATGGAAAAAGAAGTCGCAACGGGCAGAAACTAGTTGAATTTCTAATGGAGCATAACCTATCAGCATTAAATACCAACTTTAATAGGAACAAAAATAATAAATGGACATGGATTTCCCCGGATGGCTCTTATAAAAATGAAATTGATTATATATTGAGCAACTACCGAAAAGCTTTCACCGACACTACTGTTATAAGCAATTTGAACTTTAATACAAACCATCGTATGGTACGCTGCTCACTTAAAAAATTCCAAACAAAAATATCTCGCAATCATATTAAAAATAATGTGATTAAACTGTCAGGTCAACCTTACCTAATAAAGTGCAACCTGTTCAAAGAAACAAACAGACATATAACAAGCGATGAAATAGATACAACACTGAAATATGATATACTAGAAAAGGAATTACAAAGCTTGTATATCTCAAAAAATAATGCAGAAAAACCAAATAACTATCAACTGAGTGAGCATACCTTGCAACTAATCGGGGAAAGAAAGAAGCTTATAGCTAGCCAAGTAAAAAAAGAAAATATGAAGTTAGTTGCAGATTTAAGCAAAAGAGTAAGAGAAAGTATACGGAAAGATCGCAAGGTCAAGAGATTGAAAACATTCGAGCACTACATCCAAAAAAAGGGGAGTGTGAAAAAAGCTCTGAAAGAACTACGAGAAGTAGGCAACGAATGGATACCCAAACTAAAAGATAGGTCGAATACTACCACGATACGACAGAAAATTAAAGATTTAGCCACAAGTTTCTACCGTCAGCTGTATGCCAGCCAGCACCAAAGAACAACTGGTCACCAAAACAGAGTGCTCACTCAACAAAATGATGAAGGGAAATCAGAGCCTGTACCGGATATCCTATTGTGTGAAGTTGAAAAAGCAATTAAGAGCCAAAAGATGGAGAAGTCTCCGGGACCAGACAAAATTACCAACGAACTTATGAGGGGAAATATAAAAGAACTGACTCCAATTCTTACAAAGATTTTTAACTAAATCCTAACAAGTAGCCAAATTCCAAAACAATGGACTAAATCTCACGTAATCTTACTATACAAAAAAGGTGATAAGGAAAACATAGAAAATTATAGACCGATAAGCCTGATGTCAAACGTATACAAAGTTTTTGCAAAAGTAATACTAGACAGAATTAGCAAATTGTTAGATGAACAACAGCCCGTTGAACAAGCAGGTTTTAGGAAAGGATTTTCAACAATTGACCATATCCATACGATCAAACAGGTACTAGAAAAATATAACGAATATAATAAAAACATCTATGTAGCTTTTATAGATTATACCAAGACCTTTGATAGCTTAAGCCACGAATACATATGGGAAAGTCTAAATCAACAGGGAATACCAAGCGTGTATACTAAAATCATAAAGAACATCTACGCAGACAGTAAGGCCAGAATCCAGTTGGAAACTTTGGGAGATGAATTTAGCATACAAAGAGGTGTGAGGCAGGGAGATCCTTTATCCCCAAAATTGTTCTCTTTTGTGTTAGAAAATATTTTCCGTAACCTATACTGGGATAAGTATGGCATAAATATAAACGGGTCAAAACTGAACCATTTAAGGTTTGCAGATGACCTGGTATTAATTGAAGAACGCCCTGAAAATCTCGAATATATGATAAATAATCTAAATGAAGAAAGCATAAAAGTTGGACTAAAAATGAACCCCAACAAGACCAAAATAATGACGAGCAGCACAAATTTTAACATCACAATAAACGGCGATACTCTAAAATATGTAAAAGACTACATATATCTGGGTCAAGTAATTTCCATAGAAGATCAAATGACGAAAGAAATTAACTTTAGGATCGCAACAGCTTGGAAGAAATACTGGTGGTTAAAAGAGATCATGAAGTCCAAAGACTTAAGCATGTCAATAAAAAAGGAAAGCATTTAATACTTGCATTTTACCTTGTCTAATATACGGATGCGAAACCTGGACCCTCACAAAGGCATTGAGAGAAAAATTTGCAGTGGCACAAAGAGCAATGGAGAGGAGTATGACCGGCTATAAAAGACAGGATAAGATCAGAAATATTTACCTTAGGAATTTAACGAAACTTACTGACATACTCAAACGAATCGATCAACAGAATTGGAGATGGTCGGGACATATGATGCGTGACAAGATGGGAAAGTGGAGCAGGAGAGTAACAGAATGGTATCCAAAGGACAGCAAAAGAAGACGAGGAAGGCAGCATGCAAGGTGGGAAGACGAAATAAAACTTACAGCAGGACCAAACTGGAGAAGGGTTGCTCAAGATAGACAACAATGGAAATTGTTAGAGGAGGCCTTTGCCAATAGGCACGCCGAACTAAGAGACATTTTATTATTAGTTTATTTTTATTTATTTATTTATTTAATAACAACCTTTTTACATATGTTCATTGATTCCCTGGTCCCTGAGCTAGTGTAACTGTGTTTCAGGAACCAGTTCCTATTATTAGTAGTTCCTATAGTTAGTAGATTCTTTTATCTTAAGTTTTAATGTTAAATGCTATTAGATCGGAATAAAGGGCTTTATTATTATTATTATAATAGTAAGTTAATTCATTATCATAGACATACACGTCAATTTTAATTATCTGTATGGATATATAATTTGTCATTACTTGCAAACTTCTGTAGACTATGGTTCCATTGTTGGTACATTTCAACCCTCGTTTCATTACATAAGTAATGATTCTGTACGTAACGAATTAAAACCCCAGTAACACCCTACTTAGCGTCAAACGCAAACCGCGTCTGCAATAGTTTATTATTGGGGGAACTCATCTCTGCTCGGTTGCGATATGGCAACACTGATAAATGAAACTTGCCTTATTTGCACACAGCCCGTAATTAGGGGAAGATAAACAAATATTGTTAGATAACTACCATTTGCTACAGCGTATAAACTAGAAATAAATTTACTATAAAAATATTATCGACTAATCCAGTTATACAAATCCTGATGGATGAAATGCATATTGGGTGGACATAAATTCAGTAGTAGGTTATTTATGAAAACTAGACTAGGAACTTTAAATAATGGAAACCAAGATCTACTCTTAATCCTCCAGTCGACGACGAAGTGATTTTATGAGGTGTCGCAGCGGGTTCGCACGTTACAGATTCCAGTGGAGTATGCAAAAATAAAGGTGTATTCTCACTATACCGCCATATTTTAATACGTTAAAAAACGTTTCGTTTATTTTTGCTGATGAATCTTGACCCGGAAACCGTGAGCGAAGTACGTTAATCTGGTTCGTTCATCCTAAATAACATAAACATAAACACTCACGCCTGTCACCCAGAGGGTTAGGCAGAGACTACAGACTTCCATTTGGCACGATCCTGACACACCTCTCTCGCCTCCTTCACGTCCATATTCCTACGCATACATGCTCGTCGGTTAAGGGTACTCCTAATTTGGCCCGTTTTCAATAAATCGCCAATTTGGTCGATAAATTTTCGCCTAGGACGTCCCTTTCCGACTCTGCCATTCACTTCTGCAACATAAATTTTCTTTGTCACTCCTTCCTAATTCATTCTTTCCACGTGACCAAACACTCACCGAAGCATTCCTTTCCTAATCCTGGTCACAACATCATCTTGCAAACCACACTCTTCTCTTATTACACAATTTCTTACCCTGTCATTCAGATTCCGCCCTAACATTCTCCTTAACGACTGCATTTTACTGCGTTCATTCTACTCTCGTGCTTCTTCTGCCACACCCAACTTTCACTACCATACGTTAAAGTAGGGACCAACACAGCATTGTGAATTGCCAAACGTGCCTTTTTCGACACATTTTGACTCTTCACAATAGTAGGGCCCCATTTATTCTATTTCCTGCATTAACTCGTCGTTCTATATCTTTATGACATCTCCCATCCCTGCTAAATACGCAACCCAGATATACAAACTCATCTACTTGCTCGATCAACTCCCCTTCTATTCTTATTTCACATATCGTCTTATTTTCTTCTCTTTCAAAAACCATAACTTTCGTCTTACTTGCGTTCACTTTCATACCCCTTTCCTTTAATGATCTGTTCATTAATGTAACCATCATTTGCAGCTCGGCCGCCGACGACGCAAGAATAACTTGATCATCGGCGTACAAAAGGCATTTGACGGTTAACTCACCCATTCTTAATCCGCATTCTTCAACTTTAAAATTTTGCAAACAACTGTCCATAAATAGGTTGAACAGCCACGAGAAAGCCACACAGCCCTGTCTGACACCTTTATGAATGCCAAACCAGTCCGAGTAGACCCCGTTGATCCTAACACAAGCACTAGAGTCCCTATAAAGCGACTCCAATGCCTGTATCAAGCCAGCGCTCAAACCAAATGAATTCAGTGTTTGCCATAACACATCCATATCCACTCTGTTATAGGCCTTTTCCAAGTCCATGAACGCACAAAAAACCCTTTGGTTTTTGGCCAAAAACTTTTCCGCAATCATGCGCATGGAAAAGACTTGATCTGTGCATCCCATTCCCTTTCTAAATCTCGCTTGCACATCCCAAATTTTTTCATCAGTTTCTTTCATGGCCCTTTCAATCAGTACCTTAGCATACAGTTTTCCCACAATGCTAAGAAGCCTGATACTACGGTAGTTTTTACAGTCCTGCTGCGACCCTTTTCCTTTATATACTGGGACTATCACGGCTTTGCACCAGTCTACCGGTACCCGCTTCAATTCCCAGCATAAATTAAACAAGGTGTGCAGCATTCATCCTATCCAATAATAATCAACACCTTAGCATACAGGTTTCCGCAACTTTATATTAAAGAATACAAAAGTAGAAGGTATACACGATATTTAGACATATTGCACAAATTTACTTATATATTTTGATTTATTTACGTGGTAGAGTCACGCTGCAGCTATATTATGGTTGTAGCACGAATGGGTCAGTTCGACCGGAACAGGACCACGCTCTCACAGAATACCAGCGTAAAATAGCAGCGTAATACTGCTATGTTTCATGTGGTGAGTGTATAGAACCGGAGACACTTTTTAATGGAATCGAGGCATTTTATCTTAGTCCTCAGGGATGACAACGCATTTGCATTTTGATCCTTAGTTGAGGATAAATGTGGATGTCTATGGGCCACAGCATCCACTTACCATCAGGTAGATTGTGTGCTCGTTTGTCACCCAATGCTATAAAAAAATTATACTGGGTTGGATTGATAATGGCGGGCAGGCTTGTCTTTTTGTCTTTTGTCTTTTTTAAGATCTAATAATATTAATGTTAACCAGTTTTGGGCTCAACAATAAATCACGTGAATATCACCATAAATAAAATATTGTTATTATACAATTTCTTTATCTTCGTATCGTATACCAATAATACGATTTTGTAACCAAAATGAATGTCGTCCGTATCCTTCATTTATAATTCAATGTCAAAGGTTGACCTAGTATTAAACGACCTAATAAAGAGTACATCCATAAGTACAGCATTTAAATATTAATACAGATCCATATCTCAACATGTGCATTTCAATTAGCTGTTAACCTTTTAATCGATTTTAGAACACAATAGCTCTTAATGTAATTAGGGTGTTGAGCGTGATAGATCACTTCCTGCTTCTTTAGCTTTGTTTAATTGTTTCGAAAATATTAAGGTGTTGTTGCATTACGGTGTATCAAGTTTATTAATGTTCTATAAACTTGTAAGCATTTGTACCTATGTGCATACTTTATTTAGTATTAATTTGGTCAACACGTTACGAGAAATTGAACAACGATGTCCTTCTGCCACATTCAAGCGGCGGTGAAATATTCTATATACTGTTGAAAAGTCTGTGTACTGCTGAGAACTATCCACTGTGCACGAGACATTAGCGGTCACAAATTCAAGCACTCACACACAGGCACTTACTCGTCTTACCTAGTGTTAACCTATTTGACCCTATTTATTGCTTATGCGAAAAATTTGATAATCCTAGTAACAGTGACATTGAGTCAATGAAAACAAAATCACATCTTTAACGGTAAGAGAAATCAACATTTATCATAGTATATACACTATATTATGTACAGCTAATAAAATATGTTTTATATTATAAAAAAATTGTCTAATCTGAAAAGTGCACGGAATCCATTTATTTTTTTCTTTATACGGTCGTAGTAAGAAAATGAATAAGAAATATAAAAACCATTGAGTTATATGTACTACGTACTAGAGAAGCTATTTCAAACAAAAAATATGTATCCGCACATGCGCGGGAAACAGTAGAGTCGCGCATGCGCAGTTGATAGAAACGCGCGAAAATTGCATTATTCATAATAAATAATATTTTATTTAGGTTGTATTGTTAATCTAGTACATTTGTTTTAATTTTCGTTTATTTTGCATATGTGCTAATTGAATATAAAATTATTATTAGCGCCGCTCCGCACTGCATGAATATCGAAGCCACAATAACAGGTGTACGGATTGCAGTACATACAGTAGTTCAGTAACATAATGAGTGTTCGGAATGCCAAATCTAGTGCGTAGTACATATATATCGATGATAAAAACAGTTTAAAATACTCATCGGAGCCAGAATCCAACTGATCCCTAGAGTAATACAGAGTTGATTTTTTAAAATTCAATATAGTTTACAAGTAATTCTTATTAAAAGTAATTTTTAACAGACTTCAAAAAGGAGAAGGTACTCAATTAGACTGTATGTTTTATTTTTTATGTATGTTACCTCAGACCTTTTTTCTAGGTGAACCGAATTTGATGATTTTTTTTTATTTGAAATCTGTTGTTTTTCGTGTAATCAAGATCTGACTATTAGTTTTTGAGTTATCCTTAATAGTGCGTATTTAATTGAGTTCTAATACATTGTTGAATGATGAATTTCTAATTTTACCACTTGATTAATTAGAAATTGGTTCGGAAAAATAACCTCTGTCCTGGGAGGAACCAGCAAGAAATCCAGCGAGACTTTTTTTTTAAAGTTTATTAAACAGTGGTCGAAAGGCTATACCAACTGTTTACAAAACTTATTTAAGAAACAGCTTGAAAGCGACTACTTCATTCACAGGGGTTATTATCAACCCTGTATTCATTTATATTATAATAACCATTTTTATACAGTTTTTGTTTAATAAAATATTTAACTTGGCAATAAAGAACTTGTAAGCTTGTATATTTTCTGGAACTTTGTTTTAAAAGCGTATAAAATTTATAGCGTGCATCTGACTTCTAAGATATAACTACATCAAATAGCAAAAGAATTTCGCCTTAAAGAGTCGCTTATTGCGGTTCAATATAATATTTGAAACTTCTTCCAAACACTAAACTAAAACACACTAAAACCAAGTTCTCAAATAAATTTTTTGTAAAGTGCTATTGATTATAGTTGTATGTTTCAATTAATAAATAAATACATTTTAATAGTACTCGTATTATTGATGGATGTAGTAGATTAAACAATAAAAATGTTTTTTTAATGATATGGTCGACGAAATGAATAAAAAATATTATTTACACCATTATAACACTAGTATGACGAAGGCTTTATTAAAACATACTCGCATCAAGTCGTCGGCATCTCTTATCGTAGGCTTTAGTTAGTATAAGATATAATAACTAGGTTTCGTTATTATCTTTTAATGCAATGTTATCTTCTGTTTTCCTTATTAGAATTTTGCTTTATATGTACAAAGATATTAACATCCCATTACAGCCTATCAAAATTCCACAGCGTAACATTAGCACCCCCTCCCATAGATTGCCTCATATGGAGGCTATTTGCCATAGTTGCCATACTTGGCATGCGGATTGGCAACCGCAGTTTTTTTATTTTATAGTTGTCATTAGGAAGATGCTGCTACCAATCTTATGATTTGTTTCCCTGGGTCACCTCTTGCGTCACCCACAGAACGACATGGAGTATTGGATATTCTTACACCGCCACTACGTGGGATAAATTTAAGGTGTCCTTTGTAAAATAGTTAAATTTTCAACAAGTTATATTTGTAGGTACTTCTAAGCTTCTAACACATTAGGTAGTAATTTTGTTCGAAACTAAGTTCAAATTGGGTTAAATGAAGCATTTTACAATCAATCAAAAAAAATTAAAATCAATATTAAAAATATGTTTTATTTTTATTTTCTACGTTATGTGGACATATTTTTGTATCTGATTTCCACGGTTCCTTAACATTATAACACAAACAATCACCGATTCGATAAAAGCACATCCCTAATTCTCCTTTATACCCGGTAAAACGTCAGACTAATACTTAATTCAATGGATGTTCGGATATCTGAATGAAACTGATATACCTCAAGCACAAAAACCATATTGAAATTCTTAGTAAAATAATTCGTTGCGCTCCGTTTGAAGCGAACGAAGCGTTAATATTAACATCTGCCTACATTTGTCCCGTAACCGTAAAATATGGTTCTTTGAACTATTATTAGATCCTGTGTACACTCGTACTTTACACGCCAAAGGAAGCTGCGTAATGAAATCTTAGTATAATTGGCTACAATTTATTATTATGTTGGCAAGAAAATCAAACACGTGTGCCAGTATTTTATAAAAGGTGATGTTAATTTAGTGACCCTTTCAGTTAAGATCTTGAGTTAGATACATACTTATCTATGTGTATTCGTTTTTTTAAACAAATTTTTTCTAAGCTTATACATAAACATTTAGCTTACCCTCTATTAAGACGGGAGTCATGAATCGGAACTGACATCGAAATGGCTACAAATTAGTTAAAGATGTTTAGAGTTATTTCGCAACCATCCGCTCAATAAAATAAAGTGATGTGTCTTACATAGTTTGAAGGGTACCTGCCGCCTTCCTTCAATTGCGTGCACTAATCCCGTCATCTCTAATCCCAGCACCACTACTCCCAACACCACTAGACTAGGAAAGACACACCATCGACGATAACACGATACGTGTTTCGCCTCTACACGAGGCATCCTCAGGTGGTGACGGGATTAATGCACGCAATTGAGGGAGGGCGGGAGGTGCTCTTCAAACTAGGTAAGACACATTATTTTAATCAATAAAGAATGCAAGACAAGAAGGAATGGCATTTTTATTTAGTGTCAGTGTCGACATATATCACGGACAACCCTATAAGGCAATGTAATTTATTATGACAGCGATATAAAATCATTTTCTTAATTATCTTTGGATTAAAGGGTATCAGGACTGGTCCATTATAATTTGGGGTAAATGAAGGTGGTCACAGATAGGTCAACGAGTCTTAAACTTGTTTTAATTATTGCTTAGGTCTGTGATCCTTCGACTCTGCGCAACTCACTTTACATAAATTGTTCGCTTTATATTTATTCACATTATCTATTAATATTACTTTTTTTAATAATCTCTATATATCCCCGCCGGCACCAATGAAATTGTTAATTTCAATTTTAGTACTGAATTACCACGTGCTTGACGGTGAAGGAAAACATCGTGAGGAAACTTGTATGTCTTAAAAATAAGAAAAAAATATACGCTTCGAAGACGTGTGAAGTTCGCCATCTCACATTGCGGCAGCGCGGCGGACACTACTTTGCCCTAAAACCCTGTTCGAAATGAGAGGCCTGTGCTCAGCACTGGGACGCATATAGGCTGTAACTTTAACTAACTTAATATCTATATGTAAAAATTAATTCTCGCCGATTTGAAATTATTTAAATCAAAATAATTGCATAATCCCATACGTGGCCATATATATTTGAAATTTACAATCAGTTGATTGAGTTACGATGTCGCTACTATTCCTTATTTTTTACTATGATTTTTAGACCATTTGTTAGACAATACAAAATTTTGAAATGACAGTGCAATCGCTGTGTATCTTTTTATTTATTTTTTAATCTTTTTTTTTTGTGAGATGCCTTATAGTGAGGTTACAATGGGCGGACCTAGTGCCTTCTCTACCCCGAGAGAAATAGAGAAACAAAAATTGACAAGTGTTAAAAAAAACTGTCCAAAATACCTTAAATTTAATTCATTTTGTTGTACTCTGATCACTGAGTCATTATTCCTAACAATCTCAGGTTACTGACAGAGATTTACAAAAAAAACTTAATGCAATGATGACTTTGTCACTTATATCAATCTGTTTCGTTTTTATTTATTTTTTATTTTGTCCACCCACACCACTGACCTCCATATATACAAGTACTTGTATATATAGAGGTCAGTGACCCACACACAATCTGTCAATCTTATTTTCAAAACAATTTTATCCATTAAATTGAAAAGGAATAAATCCACGGAAGAGGTAAATGTTCAGCAATGCTTTTTGACAGTCTGATTAAGTCGATTAAGATAAACCTATCAGCCATAAAAACGCCACCATTGGAATTAGGAAGGCGGTTTTTTTCCCTGAACTGGTGGATAGGTGGCTGTTAGTGGTGCTTAGTATTTTTACGCAAATAGCTGGCTGCTAATTAAACAAAAATAACGTCATCATTACACACCGCCACTGAGTAAATTAGAAAAATGCACCGGCTGATATGAAAGGAACATTGTAAAAGTGCACGGGATATAATGGAGATAGAACGGGAAATGATTATAGCTGGATACGTCAGCTACTTTGCAAGCAGTACGTATGTTTAACCTCAAGCTTTATTTAACATGTAAGATGAAAAGGCGACAGAGGGAGACAGGCAGGAGATGGGCAGCAGCATCTTCCTGATAACAGCAACTGTACGACAAAAAAAACTGCGGTTGCCAACCCGCTCGCCAAGCGTGGCAACTATGGCAATATACCCCCCCATGAACAATTACACAAATAGACGGCCCCCAGTCCCCGGCGGCCCCGCTATTCCTGGCTACGGTGGCGACCATGGTAACGGCGGGGCAGGGGGTGCTAAGAATCTCCGGTGGAGGTTCGGTTGCCACCTACGACGACTCGACCTGGCAACATTTAACGCACGCACACTGAGGACTGACGAGAAGATCCTGGAGCTGGAAGAAGAGATAGACAAGTTGCGCTGGAGTATTATAGGATTATCCGAGGTCCGAAGAGAGGGGGAGGACACGGTGATTCTCGAATCCGGCAACTTGTTCTATCACCGGGAGGGCGACCATCTGTCCCAAGGAGGTGTCGGATTTATCGTCCACAAGTCTCTCGTCAACAACGTTGTACAGATTGAGTGTGTCGACGAGGGTCGCGTACCTGATACTCAGAATCACCAAACGGTATTCGCTGAAGGTCATACAGGTTTACGCACCAACGTCGGCACATTCCGATGAGGAGGTGGAGGAAATGTATGAGGATATTTCCAAAGCCATACATTCCTCCAAAACCCACTACACAGTGTTGATGGGAGACTTCAACGCAAAACTAGGCACAAGAGAAAGCGGTGAGCTGAAGTTAGGGAAATTTGGAGTAGGGCAACGGAACCGAAGGGGCCAGCAGCTGGCCGACTTTATGGAGAAAGAGGGACTCTTTATGATGAACTCTTTCTTCCAGAAGCGGCCCCACAGGAATTGGACCTGGTCGAGCCCCGACGGTTCGACAAAAAATGAGATTGACTTCATTATGACGACCAGACGCCAACTGTTCAGTGATGTCTCAGTGATCGCAAGGGTGAAAACTGGCAGCGATCACCGAATGGTTAGAGGCACACTGAACCTAAACGTTAAGTTGGAGAGGTCTCGTCTAATGAAGTCAACGCTCCGTCCCCCTCGTGCTCTGATCCAAAATCCCGAAAACTTTCAGCTCGAGTTACACAAACGCTTTCAGTGCCTACAAGATTGCAATGCAGTGGACGATATGAATGACAAGCTCGTGGAAACTGTCCATGCGGTCGGAGCTAAGTTCTGCAAGACCCGCCGCAGAAGAACACAAAAACTCTCCGATCACACTCTTAATCTCATGGCTGTTAGACGGGAGATGAGGCTGCAATCGTCAACAGATTTGACAGCATACAGGCAACTGAACAGACAGATCTCCAAATGCATGCGGCGAGACTTACGCAACTTTAATACTGCTCGTATTAAAGAAGCGATCGAGCGGAACCAGGGCTCCAAAGTCTTTGCCAGAGATCTGTCTGCCAGAAAGAGCCAACTGTCAAGGCTGAAGACTGAGTGTGGCAGCATCGTTTCCGGGACACCTGAGATTTTGAGTGAGATTGAGAGGTTCTATGGGCAGCTGTACACATCATCGTTGGAGCCACACGCAAGTGTGAGTAACGATCCAAGAGCAAGTCTTATCCGACACTATTCCGATGATATCCCGGACGTCAGTCTAAGCGAGATTAGAATGGCTCTCCAGCACCTTAAAAACGGCAGGGCCCCAGGCGAGGATGGAATTACAGCGGAGCTTCTGAAAGCGGGTGGAACACCGGTACTTGAAATCCTTCAGAAGCTCTTCAATTCCGTCCTCCATGGTGGCACTACTCCAAAGGCGTGGAGCAGAAGTGCGGTGGTCTTGTTCTTTAAGAAAGGCGACAACGCTCTCTTGAAGAACTACAGACCGATTTCCCTTCTGAGCCGCGTCTACGTGCTGTTTTCGAGAGTCATTACGAATCGTCTCGCACGCAGACTCGACGACTTCCAGCCTCCCGAACAAGCCGGTTTCCGAAAAGGCTTCAGTACCATAGACCACATACATACCCTGCGGCAGATTGTACAGAAGACTGAAGAGTACAATTTGCCACTTTGCCTGGCGTATGTGGACTATGAGAAAGCCTTTGATTCCGTCGAAATTTGGGCGGTGCTGCAGTCCCTTCAGCGGTGCCAAGTTGACTGTCGGTATATCGAGGTGCTGAAGTGTTTGTACAGTAGGGCTACGATGGCTATCCGAGTACAGAACCAGAGCTCGAAACCTATCCAACTGCAGAGAGGTGTAAGACAGGGTGACGTTATATCCCCGAAACTCTTCACCGCTGCTTTGGAAGACGTTTTCAAGCTACTGGACTGGAAAGGATACGGTATTAACATCAATGGCGAGTACATCACTCACCTTCGATTTGCCGACGATATAGTCCTTATGGCAGAATCGCTGGAGGACTTAAGCACTATGCTCAATGACCTCAATAGTGCCTCCCAACGGATAGGTCTTAAGATGAACATGGACAAAACAAAGATTATGTTTAATGTCCATGTCACACCTATGCCGGTAGTTGTTGGGAGCACTATGCTCGAAGTTGTTGACGAGTACGTTTACCTGGGACAAATATTCCGACTAGGTAAGTCCAACTTCGACCGAGAGGTCAATCGACGGATTCAACTCGGCTGGGCAGCGTTCGGGAAATTACGACATATCTTCTCGTCAGGTATACCTCAATCTCTGAAAACTAAAGTGTACAACCAGTGCGTGTTGCCAGTGATGACTTACGGATCAGAGACGTGGTCCTTCACTGCTGGCCGTATGAGGACGCTCAAGGTCGCTCAGCGAGCTATGGAGAGGGCTATGCTCGGAGTTTCTCTGCGTGATAGACTCAGAAATGAGGATATCCGCAGTAAAACCAGATTGACCGACATAGCCCAACGGATTAGTAAGCTGAAGTGGCAATGGGCCGGCCATATAGCTCGAAGAACCGATAACCGATGGGGAAGAAAGGTTCTCGAGTGGCAGCCTCGTACCGGTAGGCGTAGTGTAGGGCGGCCCCCCACTAGATGGAGTGACGACCTGGTAAGATATGCAGGAAGTCGATGGATGCAGGTGGCTCAGGACCGTGCTTTGTGGCATTACTTGGGGGAGGCCTATGTTCAGCAGTGGACTTGTGAAGGGCTGTGATGATGATGATGATGAAGATGAAAAACAAGAGTGTTATTAATTAAAGGTATATCTTAATTATTTTATATGCAAAAAATCCACATTATTTGTAACGGCTTTTAATAAATAAAAACATTTACAATATTATCCTTTAAATTACACGATAAATCTATTAATTTATCTTTATATTGCCGCAACTACTTTGGACTCCTCAAAATAGTAAACATAAACATTAAACATAAAGATAAGCTATAAAGCTCGATGAACTGACAACCGATGGGGAAAAAAGGTCCTCGCGTGGCAGCCTCGTACCAAAGGGCGAAATATAAGGCAACCTCGTAGATGGATGCATTTTGCGCCCTCCTTTCTGCCAAGGAGGGTCGCGTTCGTATACGGCTTAGAGATCTCTAGTCAGATCGTTAAGCCATTTCCTAAAAGGCGGTGTTTAGTGGGTAAAAGTCTCCACATAACCACGCAGCGGGCTGCGTGGTATGCTATGAGCATTCACCGCCTCCCTCCCCCGCTTTCGGAGGGTTGCCCATATTTACTTCGGGTGCAAAAAAAATGGATGCATTGATGCAGGTAGCTCAGGGCACCGTACTTTCTGGCATTCCTTAGGAGAGTCCTTGTGATTTGTGAAGGACTGTAATGATGATGATGATAAAACATAAGCTCTCTCGCCTGACACCTAGATGGGTAGGCAGAGAGCATAAGACTACGGACTTTTTGGTAAGATACTTCTTTTAGATCCATATAATTATCTACGCATACATGCCCGTCTGTTCTCGTTAAGAGTACCCTTAGAGTCTTAACGAGGCCCTTCTTTACAACATCGTCAATTTGGATAAACTTTCGTCTAGAGCGTCCCTTGCCGACATACTTCTGACAAACCACTCTTTCCTCATTCACTGTTTCTGCGTTTTCAAACCACTTAAGCATTTCTTTCTTAATCCAACATCAAGTCACATCGAAATAATGAATTTATCGCGTATATTTAACTTTTTAAATACCCGACGTTTAAAAGACGAATTTATAGCGTTAAAGAACCTACGCAATAAACCAGAACTTACGATTCTCCGCGCAGATAAGGGAAACGCCACGGTAGTCATGGATACGTTAGATTATAATTCTAAAATACAAGAACTTTTGTCGGATGTAAGTACTTATAAAAAGGTTAAAAACGACCCAACAAATAGCACACTAAAAACAACTAGTGACCTCATAAAGAAACACTCCGAAATATTAAATCTGGACGTAAAATGGATAATACCTACGTGCGCCAAATCACCAAAGTTGTATGGGTTACCAAAAATACACAAGCCCAATGCTCCATTACGTCCCATAGTGAGCCAAATCGATTCACCAACTTACAGATTGGCTTAACACTTAGCGAATATACTCTCACCGCTCAGGGGACATACAAGAGCACACATAAAGGATTCCTACCATTTTGTCAGCGAGATTAAAGACCTACGTCTGGCAGACAATGAAACTATGGTCAGTTTTGATGTGCAGTCATTGTTTACATGCTTACCTGTTGAAGACTGCATCTCAATTGTAACTAGAAGGCTAGTAGAAAACAACATGCCCATAGAATATGCGGTATTACTCAGACACTGCCTTACATCTGGCTACCTATTGTGGAAGGAGGAGTTTTACAATCAAGTAGATGGTGTGGCGATGGGCTCACCTGTATCTCCCATTGTCGCCGACATATTCATGGAAGACATTGAGGAGAAAGCCTTGCTTACTTCTCCCATAAATCCAAGATTCTAGAAGCGGTATGTAGAAGACACATTCACAATTCTACCTTTAGATAAACTAACTGCGTTTTTAGACCATCTTAACTCTATAAATTCTAAAATTCAGTTCACAATGGAGTTAGAGGCAAACAATTCCTTAGCTTTTCTAGATGTGTTAGTAATTCGGAATCCTGATAATACCTTGAGCCATACTGTGTATTGAAAAAAGACCCATACAGATAGATATTTAAACGGTGATTCTCACCACCATCCTTCACAGTTAGCTACCGTGGGTAAATCTTTGTTTCAGAGAGCACGAGGGATCTGTGACAGTAAACACCTGGCTGCCGAGCTACAACACGTCAAGCAAGTTTTGCATGACAACATGCTTCGGGTCCCGCACCTACGTAACAGTGAACGAGTGAAGCCGGCCACAGTCAAGCGTGTACCTACTGTACTGCCATATGTTAGAGGAGTCACTGACAAGATTGGCTATATCTTGAAGCGCGCTTCCATCAAAACATACTTCAAGCCGCCGAAGGAGATTGGTCAGTTTTTACCATCAGTCAAGTGTAACGTCCCTCTGCAAGATGCAGGAGTGTACAAGCTTGATTGTGAATGTGGTCTCTCCTACATAGGACAAACTGAAAGATCAATTAAAACCCACTTTAAAGAACATATAGCTGATGTGAAGAATCGACGCTCCGGGAAGTCTGCAGTCCGTGAACACATACAGGATCGCCCCCCGTCACTACATCAGATTTGATAGATCACAAATCCTCGCTAAAGAACACCGATTCCTTCCAAGGATGATTCGCGAGGCTATTGAAATCAAAAAACATCCTAATTTCAATAGAGAAGATGGCTGGGTGCTACCATCTGCTTGGGATCTTATAATAAATAAAATTAAATCCCAACCCAAACATACAACTGCAAGACTTCATGATACCATAAGTTCATTACTGTGTAGATCGGAACGAAAGTTAAATTTTAATCTATGGTAACCGCGGTTAACTATGACACCTGGACGTTGAACATCTCAGTCCTTCCCGTGACCATGGGTGCTGTAAAGCTCTCGAAACGTCGGGTATTTAAAAAGTTAAATATACGCGATAAATTCCGTAAAAACTAGTATTATTTCAATCAAGTCACATCTGCAAGATGCACCCTCTTTTATCTTATCACACAATTTATCACTCTATCATTGAGTGTCAACCCTATTCACCTTTTCACATTTATACAGCATACATTTTGCGTTCCGTGATGACTTAATTCCATCCATTAACCCTTAACAGCCTATATAACAATCCACTGCTTTGTATAAGCCTCTGCCATTGATTAGTACATAGGAGTTTTTGCCAAAGTTGCTAGTCTTGGCCTCATCATATAACTAAATTAATTAAATCAGTCTTACCGTGTAGTAGCAGTGTTAGAATATCCACTACCCCATACCCCTGGGCGTCGCAAGTGGCGACTGAGAGATGCAAACTAGCAGATGAGTAGCAGCGTCTTTCAAATAAGAAATGTTTAATAACTTGTTATTTCAACATGTGCCTATGTCCTGCAGGGGACTTTTGATAGTCTGTAAGGATGACTGATAACTTTTTTAAACTATATATTAAATTCGGTGATGATTTTTCCTGTCTTAGTTCTTAGTACTAAAATATGTTTCTTTGTTTCGACCATAGCTTACAGATTTCTTTATAAATTGATGTTTTCTAAATTTATTGTTTTTGAATAAAACTAAATTTACGGATTTTATCGCGTTTATTTCATTACTTTTACTTATTTTTAATTCCCGACGTTTCGGGTGCTTTACAGCACCCATGGTCACGGGGGGGACTGAGATTTTTGACGTCCCAATGTCATAGTTAGTCCGGCTACCTTCAGTTTTTGAATATTAATTTTTGGTTCGATTTACGCAAAACGAGCTTATAGTATCACGAAGTCTTGCAGTGGTATGCTTAGGTTTGGGTATGTGACCATGGGTGCTGTAAAGCAACCGAAACGCCGGGAATTAAAAATAATTAAAAATAAGTAAAAGTAATGAAATAAACGCGATAAAATCCGTAAATTTAGTTTTATTCAATGTGTAGTGTTCGCGTAAATTTATTGTTTTTATTCAGCGTAGGGGTACATAATACGCAAAAACTGTAATTAATAAATTTCTAAATATTTAGGTTTTGAGCTTGCCAGGCAGACGTTGTTCTGCCCTTTTCGACGAGCCTTTGTCATGTCCTATTAAAAATCCTCAAATTCGCAAAAAAAAATTACGGGTCACGAATTCCTATCTCTCAAGTTGGACGAAACTAAACACGGTGTGCAAATTTGATTAAAATCGTCTAAGTATTTTGCTAGTCCATCGCGGGTCCACAACGCGACACGTAATTTATAATATATATATTTGTACTATACTCATTGATTGAGCATTGAACTCTAGACAATGAGGGTCACATGCAAGGGTAAGAAAAAAAATCACTTCGGTCTCCTGATACGCTCTGAGCTATGTTTTCAGTTACTTTTGTCCTTCTACCGATAATCTCGTAATGGATTTTATCAGGTTGAGAAACTCCGAGCATAAAGTTCTCTATAACTCGCGTACGTACTGGTTCTACGTATGGAACGTTCATTACTATTTACACGCATTGATTTTCATGGTTTAGGATGTAAGAATAAAATAAAATTGCCCCATTTAAAAAAGCGTTAATAAGTAATTTTTACAAACATTACAGTTAACAAAGCCAACTTAAGAAAGAAAAAAAGGAATTTATATTATGCAGTTAAAAACTTTATTGCCAAAAACCTTCGCTTCTACAAGTTTAATGGTCGCCAAAATATTTGTGTTTGAAGTTCATTTAATGAAAGATGTAAGGAAGTTTAATGTATTTTTATGCAGCTGCGAACATACGTTGGTATGTTTACAAAATAGTCAAGCAAAAGGCGGTGAAAGTTATTCCATACTCTAGCCGGGCGGGGTATAAATAATTTTAACGGCCTCAAGAGCGACTCGGCGCGGAAATCGCGGGTTGCGACCGACAACATCAAAGGTTAGTTGACAAACATTGGACGAACGCTCCTTGTAACATAGTCACACGTACACGTTTTTTAAGAAGTATGTTTTTTTTTATAAAAGTCAACAATCAGAGCTGCCGATAAGTGTCACATAGACATTTATCCTCTGCATTCAAAATGCAAATGCGTTGTCGTCCCTGAAGATTAAAATGGAATACTACTTCCCCAGTAACAAAGTTCTCTGGTTTTCGTCACGTACCATACAAAATACAGCAGCGTTGTGCTGCTACGGGACGCTGGTATTTTTTTTATAAAAATTAAGTAAAAACAAACTTACAATCCACTTAAAGGTGCTGATATCTGCAACCCCCTTCAAAATAAAAATTGCAGCAGATCCGTTGTCATCTCTGAGAGTGAGAAGAGTGAATGCCTAACAACCGTATACTAGCTCTTTATACTCTTTACCCTTTTACCTTTACCCTCACCTTTACCTATTTACTTCAGATATAGAAGAGTCACTGCCACACTGCGGATATTGGCGGTGGGTGGTAATTGATTTGAAACAAGTGCCACACAAATGTCAGATTTCATTTGGGAGTTTCCTGACGCGCTGCTAAGAATCACTACATATTAGGTACACATGTACTGATGCGGGTAATATAACAAATAACTGATTCACGCATATTTAGTGGTATGGAGCAAAATAAATGAATATATCATATAAATGTAACTATTGATTTTTTGGGTAGGTAAATCATTACATTTTTGGGGAGAGTGGGTGGCCACCAAATCTCACTAAGGGGGAAGAGGTGTCCAAATTGTTAAAAACACCTCAAGCAATTAATGTACGTCCTCTAAGGGCAAGTGGGATGCGTAAATCGGTGCGAGAGTTCTAAGTACATGACAAGTTGACAAATACACGCTATTGCATTACGGATATATATATATATATATATATATATATATATATATATATATATATATATATATATATATATATATATATATATATATATATATATATATACATACATACATAATTATCAAAACTAGAGAGGGGCCGAATATGGATTTTACTGAATACGAGTATTTGGTCGAAAGTTCGGTAAAATTTTTACCGAACCGAATAATTGGCCGAACATTATTCGGCAGGATCACCTCGGTACCTTACCAATTTATGTCGAAACTTATTACCATGATGGGTGCAGGATGAGCGCTGGACCCTGCCCCTCGCACCCCCGCTACACCTGATATATTATTGCATCATCTATTACTGAACAAATTGCCGGCACATGCTTATGTTTTGACTAATTTTGTGAGAAAAGGAGTATTTCGTTGTGTTATTCTTAGTTGAAATTGATAATTATATGACAAAAATGAGTGGCAGGAGATCTACTATATATTTGGACTTATTTTAGCGAAACTGACGACCAAAGTAAAGTGAAATGTACTAATGTAATGTTATGTTTCTTTGTTTGAACCCAAAAACATTTTATCAAGCTTTCTATTTGCTATAATTGGAAATAAATCTACAGTGCCTCAAAAGCTTAACGCTAACAAGTACATTTAACCCATAATTAATATATACTTTCATCAGTAAAATTATGAAAGACATGGCATTACTCAATTCGTACATTTCAATAAAGTGGACACTTTAAGTACCACTTTAACGAATGTTCGGTGGTTTAGCCGAATATTCGGCTGAATACGAATATTCAGTAAAATTGCCGAATATGCCGAATACCGCATATGAAACGAATATTCGGCCCGTCTCCAATTAAAACTAATGGTAGCCTAGTGGTCAAATTCGTTAAAAACACATTTAAACGTAGTTAGCTCTTATAAAAAATATAAACTAAACGCTTTTTTGTTAAAATATACAGACTATATTGAAAAAGGAACGGTTAAATTCACACAAAATTTATACGTATTAATTTTTAGCAACATTTTAAAATTCTTTTGTGACAATCACTACTCTGTAAGACTGTATGACAGTGACAGTATGAAGGTTAACAATAAATGTTTTTTAACGTATTTTTAACACGCATTACACATAAATGTTATTTGTCTGCACTTCTCTGTATAATCTTTAACGCTGCCACACTTCTACGTGCGCGCATTATGCTTAAAAAGCGATATGAAGTTTTTCCTTCAAATATTAATATATAGACAAAGTCAAAGTAAACGTTACAGTCCATATACCTTCCACTGCTGGGCACAGGCCTCCTCTCATTTCTGAAAGGGTTTTAGGGCAAGGCAAAATATCGCCCGTTGCCTCAATGCGTGTTGGCGGTCTTCGAAATATTTTTTTTATTTCTCAGACATGCAGGTTTCCTTACGATGTTTTCCTTCACCGCCGAGCACATGGTAAATCAGCACTTAAAATTGCAATTAACAATTTCGTTGTTGCCGGCGGGGATTGAACCGCGTTGCTCGCGTACTGTGAAATTTACAGCGAGCGCTAACCGTTTGAGCTACCACGTCTCCCAATATA
Organism: Parnassius apollo; assembly: GCA_907164705.1. Classification (NCBI taxonomy): domain Eukaryota; kingdom Metazoa; phylum Arthropoda; class Insecta; order Lepidoptera; family Papilionidae; genus Parnassius; species Parnassius apollo. Next base: position 2,424,823 of record CAJQZP010000049.1, on the reverse strand, counting down.
TATCAGGTAAACAACAAGGGTAATTACTGTTTACTATATAATTTTTTATCATTTATAACTCTTAAGTACTCTTAAGTTGTGGTGTTCTTATGGTTCATATCTTGTTTATTTTAATGCGTTGCAGTTGAAATATCAAATAATAATTTATATTAGTACTTGTACTTAAACGTGCTTAACTGCTGCACTTAACTGCGCGGAATGTTATGGTGATATTAAAAATTACAGTTACTAGTATCCTGTATCTACTAAATTTAAAATTAATTAATTTAAAAAAACTACCCGCAGGAAAATTATTTAATTGATTTATATACTAGCTGCGACTTCGTTTTCATAGATCTTTATTGAATGATTTGCTTTAAAGTTTTATGCTTAAGGCCCTATTCATTATACTTTATAAACTACACTATTGTTCCAACTCAAATAGTAATAGCATAGATATTATTATACATATAAAAAGTGATTTAATCATGTAACCGATGAACACGGAGATTGTCATATCTTTTCAATGTTATATCTCTATAAATCAATAGCAATCCGTAAGTCTCGCTGAAATTCAAAAACGGCTCGACAGATTTCAATGAATTTTTTGTGTGAATTTAAATGGGTTTCTGGATGGTTTGCATTTGGACCTGCTAGGTGGCGCTGTTGTCGTGCGAATCCGGGGCGGATCGCTAGTTGAAAATAAAATTATACAACGTAGCGAAAATATGAAAAAAATACTAAGGAAGAGGTTAAAAGTTACTCTAATGGACGACACACACGGTCAGTTCAATCTGATCTTGCCAACTGATCAGTTCAAACTAAAACTGTTGATATTTTTTTAAATATTGGATTTAAGATTTATCGATAAATAAACTTATATATAAAACTCCGATATTGATATATTTACAATTATCGATTTACCGAAAATCCAATCTATTAGAAAGTATCAACAGTTTTAGTTTGAATTGATCAGTTGGAATGATCAGTTGAACTGACGGTTTGTCGAGTTGCAAATGATAAGGAGAAAACGATAATTACGAGTAGTTTGCCGTGTAAAAGTCACAGCTTATATATATCCCACGGCTGGGCACAGGCCTCGTGTCATTTCTGAGAGGGTTTTAGGTCAAGGGAATTTCCAGCGCGCTGCCCACAGAAATCGTAATGATCTTATTAACAATTTCACCTGTATTCGAAAATAAAGATAGGTTGGTTGATTGATTGACAAATAATTTAAACTGGGTGCTATCGTAAAGATTTGAAGGATATTTATTGAAAGTGAACAGTGACATCTGTCGATAAAGTGTTAAAGGATATACGTGTATAAACACACGTACAAAAGAATTACGTAATATAAAGATGTTTCAAGTGTAAGTAAGGTCCTATGTGTTGTAATAGAACGTACAGAGTAAGGCTCCAAGCTCAAAAACAAACAATTTGTGTTTTTTTTTAATTTTATCATAACCTTTTGAATATCGTAAACTTTATTACACTAATGAAGTCAGTTTAATTTTTCTATTTATATTTATTAAATGAAATATTAGAAAATTTGTGAAAAAATGGTTACACATTGAATTATATAAATACGTAATTTATTGCAACATGGCGCACTGAACAATCTTACCCCGTAAGTTCATACATGCAACACGATACTTGACTGTAAGTCTGTACCAACGTTGTACCTTACGAATGCCTCGTAGCTCTCAAGTGATTAATGAGGAAGGTCCCGTTGTGTTGGGTCGTGAGAAGAGGCTAGCTTTACCTTGTCATTAGAAAATTTTATGCCAGAGTTCAGTATTCGGATAGAATAAATTTGTACACTTAAAACAGATATTAGTTTTCTTCGACATCACAAGTAGCAATAAGAAATGAAAAACAAAAAAATCAAGACATTATCACTTTTAGTGAGCACAAATACCTAAATATAATTTCACATTCCTCGCCCCTCGATACTATGTTTGAAGCCGAGTATGCTTAAACACACAGGGCATATGTAATATAGAAATTTATATTATATCATTTATATTATTATATTATAATATTTATTTTAATATATTTTGCTTTATAAACCTACTTTTTACCATTACACAACCAAGCAATATGATAATGCATAAAAACACATAATATATTAAGATATATTAAGAGCCATGGTAGCTCAAGGGATAAGCGCTCGCTTACTCAAATGTTAACTTGATTCGACCCCTCCGGCGATAAAATTATTAATTGCTATTTTACGTGCTAATATTTCGGGAACATGTGAAGTTCGCCAATACACATTGGACTGAGCAGCGGATTCGTTCCTGCTCTAAAAACTCAAAAATGAAAGGAAGCTTGCGACTAATAGTGCTATTAGTGTGTGTATAGTTGTTATTGTTCTGTAAAAACTGTTCTGAATTTTTGTAGGATTATAATAACATAAACTAATTGTTTTGTTTAAGTGATATTAGTATTAACCCATCTCTTATTAAAAAGGATAAGCTATACATTAATTAATTCTATCGTTGAAAAAATTATAATAATTTAATAATTTTGTTATCCCCTTTATAAATCTATTATTAAAATACGTCCACAAACAAAAATCGAAACAATAATTTCATAGCCCTTAAAATGGATTAAGAAACAGTCTTCGGCTTCAAAAAACGATAAGAAATGAAATAATCCCTATTTGACGGGCCATGAATTGCAGCGCTAAGGGTCGTGGGTTCGAATCGCGCACGGAACAAGTATTTGTATGGCCTACAAATAATTGTTCCAGGTTTGGATGTTGTTCCTTGTGAAATTTATGTATGTAGATTTCCCCCACGATACGAGAGAAAATCCTAATGTGGAGGTAACATTGCTTTAAAAAAATCCTCACATAATAGTTTCTCAAATCGATGCTAAGCCATAGTGTATAGAAGAAACAAAGATCCGACTTCACAAGCTATTTTGTGGAGATTATTTTATACCTTTTACTTCTTTGAAGTCAGCTTTTACTTGTTAAAGTTTAATATCTTAACCCATTTAAGTGAACTAAAGAGCTCATGGTAGCAACTAGAATTTCGTTAACACTAAAAACTTCACTCTGAAAGTTGAAATAACTTTTCCAAATTTTTATTAGACCACCAGAGATATGATGTACACATTGAATAAAACTAAATTTACGGATTTTATCGCGTTTATTTCATTACTTTTACTTATTTTTAATTATTTTTAATTCCCGGCGTTTCGGGTGCTTTACAGCACCCATGGTCACGGGGGAGACTGAGTTTGACGTCCCAATGTCATAGTTAGTCCGGCTACCTTCAGTTTTTGAATATTAATTTTTGGTCCGATTTACGCAAAACGAGCTTATAGTATCATGAAGTCTTGCAGCGGTATGTTTGGGTTTTGGTTTAATTTTGTTAATTATAGGATCCCAAGCAGGTGGCAGCACCCATCCATCTTCTCTATTGAAATTTGGATGTTTTTTAATTTCAATAGCCTCGCGTATCATCCTTGGTAGGAATCGGTGTTCTTTTGCGAGAATTTGTGGTTTATCAAATCGAATGTAATGGTGGGACGATCTTGGACATGTTCCCATCATCACCATTACATTCATTACACAAGTAAAAGTAATGAAATAAACGCGATAAAATCCGTGAATTTAGTTTTATTCAATGTGTAGTGTTCGCGTAAATTTAAGAAATCATTATATGATGTGCAGTATAACGTATTAAATAAAAAGGAATCATTGAAGTTGATTTAAAATTTACAAAGAAATCACATATGAACACATTCGAATTGAAAACCTCGTACTAAGAGGATGGTGCGTACAATAGAAACCTAGATTTATATTTCATTCGGACGCTAATGCTTTGTCACTCCTGACGGTCATAGTGGAATACCTTATATATCGGTCTATTTTGGTCTTAAACGGTCTCCGGCTCTCGTTACTAACCATACGAAGATCTTATTACTAAGTATTATACTGTCATTCTGGAGTCATAACACAGTTGCAAATTATTCTACAACGTAAAAAAGACTTGTGATGTATGTAGGTGTACGTTCGTAATGTCAAAATAACACATTTTTACTTTGATCAATAATATACTATATATATAATTGATCGAAGCATTTTTACTTAATGTATATGAAAGTATATACGGTAATAATAACAAAAATAAACATTTTAAAAACAAATTGTTTGTCTGTTTGTTCCGGCTAATCTCCGAAACGGCTGGAACCGAATTTGACGGGACGTTCACAGGCAGGTACTTGATGTTATAAGGAGTAACACAGGTTTACTTTAATTTTTTTTTAAATTAGGGTTCCGCGCAAAAAAAATTAAAGCCCATGAAATTTAATCGTAAGAAATTTGCGTGGGAACGAAGTTGCATGGGAATGTTAATATTTGAATATATTTAATTATTATGGGTGCCTTTATATAAAGGTAAAGCAAGTAGAATATATAAATTACCGCGCAGTGGCGGTGTTAGAATATCCACTGCCCTATATCATTATATTATCATCCCGTGGGTGTCGTAAGAGGCGATAGCGGGAAACAAATCAGGAGATGGGCAGGAGTGTCTTCCCAATAACGAGTACACTGGCTAATATCCCCCCTATGAGACAATCTGTGGGGGAGGCTCATGCTCAGCAGTGAACTCTAATAGGCTGTACCAGTAAAGCAAGTAAAACATTTCTACTATGTGGTAGGACTTGTAATGTTGACCGAAAATGTATGTTCGTATAGACCTTCTAAGAGCATCTGAAATCAACATAAACGGGACGTAGCATTAGGCCTTGAACGCTACTCTCTCCCTCTCACTTAAAATAGTTACTGTCTTTTTCACCCTTGTTGTGCATAATTCTGTCATCATATTTTTGTTTAAAACATAATAAAATGAGTATACATATAGCACTGATTTCGGTAGGTCACTGGTTGGACACACTGAAAATCAGTGCCATGGAAAAAAAAAATTCATGGCATTATACTGAGTGTGCTCCTGTTCCCAGATGACGCCTTGACACATACGAGTATAGGTATTGTATAGTTTGTAATATGTAGTATATTGTAATTTGTATTGTATAGCCAATATTATTTGTAAATTATTTATTTTTTATTTTTTTATTTTTTATGTTATCTGTGATGGCGTCATTTTGGAGAATAAACCTTTCTTTCTTTCTTTCAAAATATCCTTATCTGTGCCCGCTCTATCTGATGTGATGTGATGAAGGCCCAGTCCCAACATATGCTTTATTTGGCCATGGCTTTATTTGAGAATGACCGCCAGCGAATCAACATTACAATTTTGATACCTAGGAGTCCGTCTGAATAGCTACCACCCTTTTTACCGACTTCAAAAAGGAGAAGGTATTCAATTCGACTGCCTGTTTTTTTATGTGTGTTACTTCATAACTTTTCTCTGAGTGAACCGATTATGATGATTCTTTTTTATCTGAAAGCTGGTGGTTCTCGTGCTGTCCCATATAAATTGAAAATCCTACCAGTAGTTTTTGAGTATTTTTAATAAAAGTTATTTAACTGACTCATAAAAAAACATACAGTCGAATTGAATACCTTCTCCTTTTTGCGGTCGGTTAAAAATGAATTTCATTAGCCGTGATAAACTAAAACAACTAATGTTAAGCAGTTACTGTGATTCATAGGAGACCTACAATCATCCTCAATAATCAAGACGTTTATTATATACACGAATTAGATAGTACCAGTCTTAATTACCAGGTTAATTGTCCTGGTACACAATCAAAATGCAAAATATCACAGCGTTTTAGTAACACCAAGCAAGAGGTCAAACGACTGATCCAACGCAGCTAGACCCCATTCGGGATATTACAACATATCTTGTCTAGTATTCCTTAAATTATGAAATCGAAAGGATCATCCACGTGTACGGAACTGAAACGTGGTCATGCAAGAAATTTAACGTCACCCAGAGTGCTAAGGACCTATTCCTTCCTCGTGAGAAACTTGTACGTGGTACAGTCATGCTGCGGCTATATTATGGCTACAGCAAGAATAGATCGGCTCGACCTAGGTTAAATCGCGTTCCCACTGAAACCAGCGTGGAACAGTAGAAATATTTTGCATTTGTATATAGAGAACCGATGACCTTTTTTTACTGATAATTAGGCATTCGACCTTACGGGTGACAACTTGTCTTCATTTAGGTTCTTAATCTAGGATAGATGTCAATTTATACGTAGTAAAGCCATGCTGCAGTTATATTAGTAGTATAGTTGTAGCACGAATGGGTCGGCTCGACTGGGGAAGGACCACGCTCTCACAGAATACCAGCGTGAAATAGTAGCTTAATGCTGCTGTATTTCGTATTGGTGAGTGTAGAGAACCGGATACCCTTTTTACTGGAAACGAGGCATTCCATCTTAGTCCTCACGGGTGACAACGCATCTGCATTTTGATTCGTAATCGAGGATAGATGTAGATGTCTATGGGCCACAGCAACCGCTTACCATCAGGTGGACTGTGTGCTCGTTTGTCACCCTATACTATAAAAAAAATTATGGACCGCAGCATTATCTTTCTATCAGATGGGCTGCGTGCTCGCTAGTCACCCATATTCTATTAAAAGTTGTGATTTCTGTGCGTGAAAAATCCGTAGCAGAACAGGAGGAAATTACTCTCGGATAAATAAGCTGACGATAGCATAAGTCGTGTTTTACGCTAATCTATGTCTCCCTCATAGAGTCTATATTCAACTGATGAGTAACGCCATTAATCCCCCTGATGGTAAGTTGATGTAAAGGTCAGATGCTGAGGCATAGACACCTATATCTATCATCTATCAAATAGTTACCCCTATGAACAAAACTGAAATACCTCGTTACCGTTAAAAAAGGGTACGGTCATTATGTAGCTATTTTATATTGATCTTCTGTGAGAACATGGTCCTTCCTCGGTTAAGCCGACCCATTTATGCTGCATCTACACAGCTGCAGTACGGTTCTATATTAACATACAGTCTCACAGAGACAGGCTGTTTAAGATAATACCTATAACTATATACAATTTTGAAGAAATGCTTTATCATTTATGAGCCACAATAAATAAAGAATTTCACCACATATTACCTTAGATAGTTATGATAATCTTTTCAACTAAATTTACGCATTAGAGCCGTGCTGCAGCTATATTAGTCGGCTCGACCGGGGAAGGACCACGCTCTCACAGATTACCAGCGCAAAATAGCAGCTCAACGCTGCTGTGTTTCGTATGGAAGAGGCATTCCATCTTAGTCCTCACGGGTGACAACGCATCTGCATTTTAATTCGTAATCGAGGGTAAATACAGACGTTTGTGGGCCATAGTGACCACTCACCATCAGGTGGACTGTGTGCTCGTTTTTCGCCCTAATCCATTAAAAAAAAAACTTGCAAGATTTCGAGTTCTGCCGAAAACTAATAACTGCGTAAGAAATATTACGAGTATAGTGTCACCTAAGTACGAGTATATGCTTATTCAAAACAATTTTTTTTAGATAGAATAAGGATGGCAAACGAACAAACTGTTCACCTGATGGTTAATGGATGCTGTGGCCCATAGACATCTACATGTGTCCTCGCTTATGAATGAAAGTAAACGCCTCGTTTCCAGTAAAAAGGGAGCCCCTTCCCCGTCTGCATACTCACCATACGAAACACGTGGTGAGCCGTGGTAGCTCAGTGGTTAACGCTCGCTGGAAATATAACAGAACGCGAGTAACCCGGGTTCGATCCCCGCCGGCACCAATGAAATTGTTAATTGCAATTTTAAGTGTTGATTTACCACGTGCTCGGCGGTGAAGGAAAACATCGTGAGGAAACCTGCATGTCTGAGGAATAAGAAAAAAAAAATATTTCGAAGACATGTGAAGTTCGTCAACACGCATTTGGGCAGCGCGGCGGACACTTCCTTGCCCTAAACCCTCTCAGAAATGAGGGGAGGCCTGAGCCCAGCAGTGGGACGTATATAGGCTGTAACTTTACTTTTTTACTTTACTTACGCTGGTATTCTGTAAGCGCGTGGTCATACCCAGTTCATAATATAGCTGCGGCGTAGCTCTATTATATATAAATTTGTATTTGTTTTAAAAATAGAATAGAATAAATAAAACTAGTTTAGAATTAAAAAAAAGGAAATTATCGAGTTCAATTTGATTAATTGAGTTGAAAATTGTTGCCATAAAATTCGTAAAATTTGTATTATTTAACGTGTATTATTCGTGTAAATATAAGAAATCATTTTTATAATAGATACGAGTAGGACAAGATTTGCGTACAACTGATTTTCACGCGGCTAATTAATTTTTATATCTTTAATACCAGATAATGTTAGAACAGACCCTTTCACCATCGGCGATGTGTAGGCTGTGTGTTTAGTACTTTTATAAGACGAATTTTAGCTGGTAAAAGACACCTGCACAGTTTCTCTTGTCTTTTTCAGTTTAAAGATATCTTGTTTTAAAATCTACAGTAGATTTAAGTAAGAGGTGTAACAAACGAAACCGTAACGTATTTTTACGTGGATAAATAAAGAGATATTATTTAATTTAAAAACATTTAATTTTGATAAGATTACTTGTTCAGAACTTTGAGTCAATATATTGGCCGTGAAGACCAAGTAAGTAGTCGTGGTATACATAGGATATTATTACGTAGAATATGGGGATTTACCATTCATTTCGATTCTACTACACACTGTAACATTTGTATGCACAGACTAAGAAAACAAAGAATCTGAACAATGCTTACGGTTGGAAGTTAATTTGACTAAACATATTTGCTAAGGTTTGCAAATGAACTGTTGATAGAAATAACGTGGGCTCAAACACAGTACATACGAGGAAATACAATAGGATATATTGTTTATTCACCGATACGTATCTCTGTAAAACTATCATTATTCAAAATCTTTATAACGTGCTTTTCGTCCTGAATGAACGCAACGTCACACATTAGATAATCGGCCCAATTCTATATATATATATTAGAGTTGGGCCGATTACCCACCGACTAATCGTTGAAGCCGATTAATCGGCTATTGTAGTACGATTAGTGGCGATCGGTAAAACCGCCGATTATTCGGTAATTTTCTGTGTGGTAAATGCGGCTACATTGATATGAGTAAAACTTTAAATTTATGAAAAGAATAGTTTCTCTCCCGTGCGTAAAATCACGTCAAATTTATATGTAGGTAAATCAAATAAATAATAAAATAAGTACGTTCATACATAACTTTTATTGAAAAATCAGTTTCACATGTTTTAGTATTAATTATTCTGGACATAGGAACTTTGGTAAAAAAATAAATAATCTGAGGTAGCTATTTAAATTTAAAAATAAACAAAAAAACTTGTTATTTACTATTTTAATTCCACTTTTTACCTTTTTCTAAACGTAATGCAGAGTCGGCCGTGTATTAATTTTCATTTTTTGTTGTTTGAATGTTTGTGATACCAGAAGAAGAGAAGTAGAGAAGTGAAATTGTTAATTGCAATTTTAAGTGCTGATTTACCACGTGCTCGGCGGTGAAGGTAAACATCGTGAGGAAACCTGCATGTCTGAGGTATAAGAAAAAAATATATTTCGAAGACATTTGAAGTTCGCCAACACGCATTGGGACAGCGCGGCGGACACTTCCTTGCCCTAAAATCCTCTCAGAAATAAGGGGAGGCCTGTGCCCAGCAGCGGGACGTATATAGGCTGTAACTTTACTTTTACTTTTTTCATAAGGCTAAATAACCGTTACTGCCTACTAAACCACACTGCTGAAGATGAGCCTCCCCTATAGGTTGCCTCATAGGGGAGATATTTGCCATAGTTTCCACGCTTGTGTAACTGTGATCATCATGAGTAAAACTGCATGACTGAGAAATAAGAAAAAAAATGTTTAGAAGACATGTGAAGTTCATCAACCCGAATTGGAGCAGTGCAGCAGACATTTCCTTGCCCCAAAAACCTTCTCAGAAATGAGAGGAGGCCTGTGCCCAGGAGAAGGACGTGTATAGGCTGTAACTTTAATTAAAGACATCGTATATCACACACATGTTCCGTGTCCGCTTTTTACTTAATGACAATATAATATGAACGCAACCAACCATTGTCCATTGCAAAGTGTTTCGGAAAATTTCGGAATCGGAAGCTACGAGTGTGTAAGTAAATACGGGCCACTCACTCGTCCTAACCTTACCGTATCCGAAGTAGTCTGGCAGACTAGTGCTAGGATAATGAACCTTCTGTTCTTTCCTCTTCATCATCATTACAGCGAACTTTAAATTCACTGCTGAAAACGATCGTTCTTCAATTTATTATAGTCAATAAAACAAGGTTTTATATCCGTCGTTTTATGGCATACCTTATCAGGTCGTCACTACATTTAATGCCTATCGTCCTACGCCGCTTGCTAGTAGCAGCACGATACAGCCTCTTGAGGATTTCTCTTCCCATGTATGGTATAAACTATGCTCCAGACCGAATTTCGGTCACGGCGACCTGCCTTAACGGAGACTAGTCATCGGGCAGGAGCGGATTATAGTGCCCAAGTGTATGCGCAAGCACAGGTGCACTCTCTATTCCCTCACTCTCATAATCCAATGGGACGGTAAACCAACACGACTGGAAAGAGATCAGGCGTAGGATAAACGGCTTTCCGATGCACGGGAGTGGGACACTGCCAACTTCCCGACCTCGGGCAGTTACTGAAAATTTCTTGATGGAAAAACTCAATAATTGATTTTTTTGGCCCGACCCGGGATTCGAACCCAGGACCTCATGATCAGCAGTCGCACTACTACAATCACTAGCCCAACGAAGCAGTCCATGCCTCGAGGCAATCGAGGCATTCATGTTGGTATATTATAATAATGTCGGTTGCTACCTCTGCGTTATAAACTGGTGTTATTTTGGTTCTGTTGCAAACGCTTTACAAAAATAACTCCGAGCATTGTCCAATCCATAATTTGCCGAACTATTTTACGGCTCTTCACACACCGTGAAAGATGAAACAGTCTTTATATTTCCTTTGCAAGTTTTAAAATTTAATATTTTGCGTAAAATCTTGATAGTTGCCTATTACCAATGATCTATTACAAAATTAACAAATCAAAAATCCTCTCACCATTAGTTTTTCAAACTTACCTAAATTTTTAAAAATTATTACCCGTGTAATTGTAATATTCTTTTCTTTATTTGTTAAGGATTTTATCCTGTATCGTGGAGGCAGTTTATATACATACATTTTGCAAGGACATACATCTGGACACGGAAGTATTATTTGTGGGCCATATACGTGGTAGAGCTATATTAGAGCTATATTAGTAGTATAGTTATAGCACTAATGGGTTGGCACGATCGGGGAAGGACCACCATATCACAGAATAGCAGCTTAATGCTGCTGTGTTACGTATGGCGAGTGTAGAGAACCGGAGACCCTCTTTACTGGGAGGAGGCATTCCATCTTAGTCCTCACGGCTGACAACGCATATGCATTTTGATTCACAAATGAGGATTGATGTAGATCCACCATCAGATGAACTGTATTCTCGCTTGTCACCCTTATCCTATTAAAAAAAATGTGCCATACATTTTTGTTTATGTATTTAGTATGACGCGGCTATAATATATAAATAAAATGTATGGGAGCAAGGGGCATAGACCGTACCTAAGGTAGTGAACACGGAGTGATGCGGCGGCGGTGCAACATCTGAGCAGTGTTGCTTCATTCTTTTACACAACACAGTAACATTAAGCTGCTATTTTACACTGCTATTCTGTGAGAGCGTGGTCCCGATCAAGCCGACCCATTCGTGCTACAACCATAATATAGTTACAGCATGGCTATACCACGTATAAAAATTACATTCTGATTACAAAAATCTGTGACTGCCATATTACCGCACGTTGACCTGATTCTACGCCGGAAAGCATAGCAGTGGAATATTTGCCTACATCTGTCTTTCCATCTGATTACAATGTAAACAAGTCAACAATAAATAGCTAAGTGATTGCGCTTTACCATCTCCAGCAGCATCACTAATCAACTTCCGGTGGGTTAGTAGTCAAGCAATGACTTATAATAGAAAAGAAGAATGGCAACGGAACCAATTCTGCGCTTTTATTGTTTTAATCTAGTGCTATATTGTCTTTTTGTCATTTTTTGCTCTGAACTTCCGCCGTAAGGTATCGTATTTGCTCATAGAAAAAGTAAACTTCTTACAAATATTATAACTCTGAAAAAGTACTAGGTGGTGGGATTTATTTTGGTATCATCAATTTCAGAGTAGGTACCACACTTAGCGTTGGCTGTAAATTTCACAGTACGCGAGCAAACCGGGCTCGATCCCCGCCGGCACCAAAAAAAATTGTTAATAGCAATATTAAGTGCTGATTTACCACGTGCTCAGTGGTGAAAGAAAACATCGTGGGAAAACCTGCATGTCAGAGAAATAAGAAAAAAATATTTCAAAGACATGTGAAGTCCGACAACACGTATTATGGCAGACAATTCCTTGCCCTAAAATCCTCCCTGAAATTAGCGATTCCCAGGAGTGAAACGAGTATAGGCTGTAACTTTAGCTATTAACTTTAAGGTATCATACTCTTAACTATCTGTAATACTCAGTCAGTCAGTATAATTAAAGACTGTAAAGTATTGGATCTTAAGAAGTGATAACGCAACTGCAGCATTCTTTAATTTTGAGTCCCGCAGATCATGTGGTCCCAGGTTCGCACCCAGGTTAGACCAAAATCAGTTATTAGGTTTTTTTGACCAGAAAGTAGTAACGCGGAATCAGGAAGTTAGCTGTGTTCAATCACTGTGGCTTGGAAAATACGTAAAACCGTTGATACTGGAGCTGATCTCTCTTCGGTCAGAGAGAACATTAATTTTTTACACAAAGGTCCAACTAGAGCCATTCCTTTGTCTCTAAAAACGAAATACCGTAGCGGAGATCTGACGTTTAGACACGAACCAAGTTATCATCGTTTAATTATTGTCATCATCGTCGCCACCATTAGCAGTCCCCTTCGAAAGCTTGCAGCCTGACCGATGATACTATTGTAAAAGCTAACTGCCTAAACAAGACTAATATTACTGAAAATAAACGATCGAACCCCACAGCAAAGTAAAAAGAATCTAAAATAACAAACCGTTATTGCAAATTATTAAAAAGGTACATAAAATATAAAATAACGTTATAAAATTCCCTGACTAATTAGCTGCAAAACTTGTTGAAAAAATCCGCAGACATAGAGCCGCCGTATGTAGACAAATCTCAAGTTAAGTGTAACCAGAGCGTAGTTTTTATCCTTTTTAACCGACTTCAAAAGGAGAAGGTACTCAATTCGACTGATTTTTATGTGGGTTACCTCAGAACTTTTTCTAGATGATCCGATTTTCATGATTTTTTTTATATTTGAAAGCTGGTATTTCTCATGTGATCCCATATAAAATTGATCAAGATCTGACTAGTAACTTTTGAGTGATCCTTAATAATGCGTATTTAATTGACTTCGACGACATTGACAATGTTCTCATTATATTTATATTGAACTCGGTTGCACATATTTTTTTTTAATTTTAGCACTTGTTAAAATGTAAATATATGAAAAATAACTCCTCGAAATTATCCCGCATATATTAGCTATATAAGTTGTTTTAAAAAAGAACAAATTTTACAAAAGGTAGTATAATAATTTAATAAGTCTATGTTCTTATCTCTCATCATCGAGAACAGCCTTTTTACACTGTTACTGGTCGTAACAGGCGACTGTAGGAAATGCCATACCGTACTTTAAATTTTATTCAAAATGATGAGATTTGACTTGTAATTTTTACTGTAAATTTTTTATATGTAATTATAATTTTATATTTATTGCCGATTTACATAATTTAATTTTATATTTTTTATTGTAATTTTATATAATTGTAAATTTGGTTGTTAAGCGTTTCAATTATATTTTTGCATGACTTATTCAACACAATTTGTATTGTTCAGAATAAATAAATAAATAAAGCCATAGACTTCTCCGGATAGATAAAGAAGTTCTGGACATTTTATTTTTGGTACTCAAGCATATATATAGTAAAGGCAAAAATCGAGTAGTAGTATAAAATCTGACTGGAAAACATGTATCGAACTATTTATTTGACTGTCCCGTTGGTCTAGTGACCGTTACCGCGACTGCTGATCATGAAGTACCGGCTTCGAATCCGAGAGCAGATAAAAATCAGTTATAGAGTTTTTCTAAAAAGAAATTATCAGTAGCAGCCCTGATTCAGGAAGCTGACGGTATTTCACCCCCGTGACTCGGAAAGCATTGAGGCCAATGGTTCTGCGCCTGATCTCTCCCCGGTCAAGTCGAATTATCGAATCGAAATATGAGAGTGCAACTGTGTTTGCAAACACACACGTGCACTATATATAATCTTGTCCTGCGGAATTGGCTAGACTCCGTTGGGATTCATCACCGTGACCGAAATTCTGCCTGGACCGAAACTATTTAAGCTTAATAAGTTGTCGTTTAGAGATTTGTGTGTAATTCAGAGGCTGGTTACACGTCACAAAATTTTACACCACGACCACAGAACAAATAATAGTACCACGACGTTGAGTGTAGTGATGCCATTTTTACAGTTGCCGTGTTCTGGTGACGTAAGTGAATCCATCACCGCATTTCTTCATTTGCGTGTCGTAAGAGACGACTATGGAAAATAAACCAATGATCTTCTTGATTCTTATAATGTAACCATTGCAGTTAAGCCAAAGGTAAAATTAGGGTTACAAGATGGTCGGAATTTGTCTGGATTCTCCCGACATTTTAGATGATCTCCTGACTCCCGACAAAACTCAAAATTTCCAGACAAACAGCTGCTCTTCACATCACAGCTGCATTTGATTTAATAAAAGCTGAGTAAGTAATTAGCCTGAAGTTTGAAGTAAATTGATTGAATTTTAAATCTACTGAATACTAATGAAGGATTGAATAAAACTAAATTTACGGATTTTATCGCGTTTATTTCACTACTTTTACTTGTTTTTAATTCCCGACGTTTCGGGTGCTTTACAGCAACCATGGTCACTCGGGGGACTGAGATGTTTGACGTCCCAATGTCATAGTTAGTCCGGCTACCTTCAGTTTTTGAATATTAATTTTTGGTCCGATTTACGCAAAACGAGCTTACAGTATCTTGAAGTATGCTTAGGTTTGGGTTTAATTTTGTTAATATATCACTGCAAGACTTCATGATACTATAAGCTCGTTTTGCGTAAATCGGACCAAAAATTAATATTCAAAAACTGAAGGTAGCCGGACTAACTATGACATTGGGACGTCAAACATCTCAGTCCCCCCCCCCCCGTGACCATGGTTGCTGTAAAGCACCCGAAACGTCGGGAATTAAAAATAAGTAAAAGTAGTGAAATAAACGCGATAAAATCCGTAAATTTAGTTTTATTCAATGTGTAGTGTTCGCGTAAATTTAAGAAATCATTACTAATAAAGGATCCAAATTGATGGATTCAGTAAAATCTAAAAATTAAGTGTACTAAAATTAGTCATGTCATGTGTCAACAATGTTGACAAAGAGTCTTTTTGTAGCCTATTCATTTAAAAAAACTTATTATTCTACATTTTTTATTTATAATATAAGTTATTTATAATATTAACTCCCGACAGCAACCCTAAAATTTTGAATCTTTTTTTCAATATTTTAGGGTTGTTGTCGGGTTTCATTTTGAAATTTTGTCCAGATATTTTGATCTTCCGATCTGGCATTCCTAGGTAAAATACACAAACCGGCGACAGGAAGCAGGGTTAATTGTACAGGACTTCTTTATGTTTACGACCCCATGATGATAATGAAAATGAATGTTAACTGCCGATTTGTTACGTTCTCGGCAATGAAAGAAAACATCGTTCTAAGATATCTACATGTCTGACAAATTTAAAAGATATTTCAAGAACGCAACCCATTCCAACCTTTTCAGTGACGACTGACGAGAGAAGACCTGCCCAGCAGTGGGGCGCATCCAGGACATATCCTTATATACTTTTTCATTTTTATGTAGCAGCAAACAGTACGAAATGTTCTAGAAATATTCGAAAAAATATTTTTTTTAATTTTCTGTTTTAGCTTGCTTCTCTATGTATTCGATGCCGTCTATAACGTGATCAATCAGCACTTATAATTATGATAATAAACAGTTTCGATAGTGCCGACGGGTATCGAAATCGGGTTGCTCATATTCAACGAAATATAAATCAATCGCTAATTTTGGACTTATCGTCTTAATAATATGTATTGCTTGAATTATTAGTAAAACACTTCCAAACAGACTTGTCAAGTAGTTTTGAAACTTGATAATAATAAAACCTTTTAATTTAGGCTTATAAACTTATAATAAATTTTAATAATTACTTATTTACATTATAATTTTAGACATTATAACACAATATTCCAACTTTTTTACAGTAATCAAGTTAAACTCTAATTTA
The DNA here is from genome assembly GCA_907164705.1 of Parnassius apollo. Lineage (NCBI taxonomy): Eukaryota > Metazoa > Arthropoda > Insecta > Lepidoptera > Papilionidae > Parnassius > Parnassius apollo. Next base: position 2,408,368 of record CAJQZP010000049.1, on the reverse strand, counting down.
AGACACGATCACGATATTCTTTAAAGCGGAAGTATTTTTAACTATAGTTTTAACTATATCGTTATTTATTATGTTCATAGACATCCTGAAAATTCAACATTAATATTCATTCATGACCGATTTCTTTTAATGATGGTTTTTTCGAAATGTTAATATCACAATTATGCAAAGGTGATTATAATCTAAATATAAATGTTTTTTTATAGAAGGTAAAGGTATCCCACAGTAGGATTTTATCCTGTATCGTGAAGGCGTTTTACACACATAAAAGGACAAATATCCCAACCATGGGAAATTCGAACCCACGACCCACGGCCCTAGAATCTTAACCAAAGCTTATGCGGTGCGCCACCGAGCCGGCAACAATTATTTTTATCAATCTTGTTTGTTTTGTTACGGTTTGAATCTTTTTGTCTGATTAAGGATGGGTACCTAAATTCTTACTTATACCACTAGTGCTTATACTATTAGTTTAAAATATTAAAGCAAATAAGAGATATGAAACCCCAGGGGAAAAGAAAACATAAATTGTCTGTTCTTATGGTATTAGGTAATCTTACCCAAAATATACTTTATTATAAATGTATATATATATATATATATATATATATACATAGGTATATATATATACTAAATGTTACATTAACGCTTTTGTACTAAGATAGAATGTCCTGAGAAATTAGAATGTATGATGAAACCTCAATTTAAGGATCTGTATGTAATTAGGTTGTATACTACATCTTTCCTTCAAAGGTTCCGCATTCAAATATGTAACAATCCTTTTGGTGCAACAGTCTGCCTGTTGCAATGCATGTACCTATCACAAAAAAAGGTTTTACTTTCTTTCAATCACAACCCAAAAAGCATTCATAATAATTTTAACGCTCAAATCGTTTAAGAAACAGGTAATTTTTCTCCTCGTAAAGTTTATCTTGTGTTAGTTTTTAGTTAAACTTGTAATTAAATAATCTTTGTATTTCTTACTTTATTTACATTGAAGTAATGACATGGTTCTTCTTTTATTTATTATTTAAAATAGATGACTACTTTTTTATATTTATTACTAATTTTAGAATACTGGTAATTTTAATAAAATATGATAAAATATTTTTAAATTTGTGCATTTTACTAGTGCATGTTAAACAAATTGCAGTTTGTTTTTAAACCACGTGTCAAACTACAATGTAGGGAACAAAGCCAAATGTAAACAATTCAATATTTATGTTGGAGAAAAGCTATTTATAGACAGCCAAAAAGTAACTAGTTGATGTTTAGGTTTTTTACCGGTACAGCTATGTATCACGAACAAAAAGCTGTAAAAAATGTACACGTGAATAGAAAATAAAATGTTTTAATTCAAAATATGAACTTACCACCAGTTACCCGTAACAGCTTGGATAAACAGAATGAAAGAACAGATAACTTTCCAAAAAAGCTTCATATTGCGCAGAAGTTTATCAAAATAACACTTTATATAATCTATTTACAACTAAACCACTTCAAAAGTTGTTCACTCCACAAAAGCACAACGAAACATCAAAATAATATTTGCATATCTTTATTAACAGAATATTAATAAACAAAATAAAAATGAACAAGAAGCACAAAACAATAACATAACATTTTAACCACGAAACAATTATAAAATCGAAAACCGAAAATTAAGTAAAATAAACTATTTAAAACTTTCGTAAAAGTTTATGACACTGAAGAGACTCGAAAAAACAATAGGCAGGTCAATATTCAATGGCGAGATTTATTAAAAAAAGAAAAAAGCGGGAGTATTCCTTTTTCAAATTCGAAAGAGACTTTGGAACGGTTATGTTTAGACGAGCGACGCGCCTGCGATCCGTGCGCATGGAAATACAAAACCAGACTGGCTTGCTTTTAAGTCGTTTGTAAGTATTCCATAGGATTCGCCGTAAGGGGAAGGGTCGAAATGGAGGGCGCGTAAATGCAATACAAGCACGAGTTCATCCTTTAAAGCCCTTACCACGAGTTACGACAACTATACTGCACTTTGAAATGTCAAGGCAAAAATATGTGTCTCCGTGCACGTACCAAGATTTTAATCCTACACCAAAACTCGTAGTAGGAGTCGACATTAAACAAATGCTAAAACATATTCCAGAAACCATTATTCCAAGCTTACAACGACCTAAGTAGGTAATAAGTTGAAATACTGTCACTTACATTCTAATTAATTGCTCGACTTCGATTTAAAACCTTAAGTTATCAATTTACTTACGTCTCTGATCATTCATCCTAATTAAGCCAAAGTAAGCTATGACTAGTGGTTGATTGTAGAGTTCCGTACTAAGATAAGCTCGAGAAAGATTTACATAAAATAGATAAGATTGAGTCTGTCATATTTCCTCTTATAACTAGCTCTGAGTGGACTTATGATTAGCTATATGATTTAGAAATACATAAAATGGAAATTCCAGTAACCTTATAATTTGAAATGCTACGCACCGACACTACACCTGATTAAAGTTTATTAACTTTGAAATTACTCGCGTCTATCATTTCGATTGAAAACGTTACCTACATTTCAACTAAACCTATTACTAACTGTTTCATATCAATGTTAAAGAGCCTGTAAGGCGCAATATATAAAGTATTTAAAAATAAAAAGGGAATAAGTCAAATAAGCCTCCTTAAAAATCAAAAACTAGGTGGTTACTTTCTGCCTTCTAGAGACCAAGCTGCAGCGCACACACTGCAGCAGTCCGGTTTGAAAAGCAATAGACGAAGTATAAACAAGGCTCTAAAACTCTATTTTATTATTCAAAAATGATAACGCATCTGAAAAATAAAAGTCATTGCTTGACTATTTGATGGTAGGTAGCAATACAGCCGAGGATGTAAAACAGGAGCACTATCCTATAACAATAGTCTATTCACTTTTCCTTTGAAGACGCTAAGCTTCCAGACGTATGGAAAAACATATTATGGCAACATTATTTCATCAATTTGCCATACGTGTGACGAAAGACAAAGCAAACTGTTTGGATCTTTGTTTAAAAATGGCTGCGTTTGGCAGAAAAAAGCGCTAGCGCTTGTAAGCAAAATGGAGATCGTAAGCGGTAAGCGCTGTCAAATCATAAGTAGCTATTTTCCTCTAGGACACGAAGTTAGCTTTAACCGGGGAACCTAACCTAATTTAAATATATGATTGTAAAGTATTCGTATTGAAAACTTACCAATCATAAATTTTTAATAAAATGTATAATATGTTTATTCATGACATTATACTATACACTTGAAACTAATATTGCACAAAACAACTTATAAACACTACTTCAAAACAAACAAATTAAATAAGCAAAATGGCGGATTGTGTCAGCGCTACTGATACTGAAATTAGGAAACGTGTCCTGACCGAAAACTGTTTAGTTTCGCCATTTTGCTTACAAGCGCTTGCTAGCGCTTTTTTCTGCCCAACGCAGCCAGTTTGCAGTTACTGGATATTCAAGTAGACTTTTAGCTTATTTGTCACACCATTATTAAAAATAAGTGAAATGACAATGCATTAAACTAGTTAATGTAATAAACATTACAAGCTATATACGTCCCAGAGCTGGGCACAAGCCTCATCTCATTTCTGAGAGGGTTTTCATCACGATGTTTTCTTTCACCGCCGAGCACGTAGTAAATCAGCACTTCATCACATCAGCACAATTTCATTGGTGCCGATGGGGATCGAACCTGTTGCTCGCTTATTGTGAAATTACAGCGAGCGCTTAGTCCTTGAGCTACCGAGAAATATTTATTCAGCAACTTACACTCACACAGCTTTAACACAGTATACAACAGCCTTACGGATTTTATCGTTTAAATCTCTATAAGGCTTAGAATTATACAAACGTGGTTGTGTATGTGATCTCCTTTACGAATAGCAAATAAAATGTTGCTAAATGCTATGCGTTCCTAATCCATCTAATAACGATATATCATCTCTCATAGCTCCTTATGGTATGTTAGTCGTCTATACCAATTTTATAGAAAAATAAACAACCACACAGGCCGCCTGATGGTAATGGTAGATGCTTTGGCCCGTAGTAAATTAACATACATCTATCCTCAATTAAGAATCAAAACGCAGATACGTTGTCAGCCCTAAGTACTAAGATATAATGGTTATCTACACTCGCCATTCGCAACACAGCAGCGTTAAGCTGCAATTTTACGATGGTATTCTGTGAGAGCGTTGTCCTTTCCCGGTCAAGCCAACACATTCGTGCTACGACTATACTACTAATATAGCTGCAGCACGGCTCTACTACGTAAAAGTTATCATATATATTAATATATAGTATTCATAAATTTCAACTGTCCGTGGACTGCTGTAGCCTCTTACCATTAGGTGAACCGTAAGTTCGTTTGCCACTTCATTTAAAAAAAAATATATGTAAAAATGTGTTAAGACTAGCTGTGTGGTAGTGGCATAGAATAATCCGTGACTCCATTTCGTCCCAAGAGAAGAGTTAGAGTAGTGGAGTAAGAGGCAATTATGGGATATGTCAAGAAAGTCTTATATTAGTCTTTAGTAGTAAGTCTTTTATATGTGGTAGAGCCGTGCTGCAGTTATATTAGTAGTAGTAATAGCAGTAGCACGAATGGGTCGGCTCGACCGGGGAAGGACCACTCTCTCAGAATACCAGCGTGAAATAGTAGCTTAATGCTGCTGTGTTTCGTATGGTGAGGCTACGGTCTCCTATTAAATGCTATACGCGACGTCCGACTTCAGAGTAAACGTTCCGATCGGCGTCTGAACGCCAGGCACAGCGTCAGCGGTCAATACATATTGTTACGCGCCAAAGTCGACGGCACTAGCGCCATCTAGTGTCGAACCGAAGAACTAAACTTCTTGAAGTCGAAACTCGAACTCTCGGTACCTTGCGCGTATTTACTCGAATATTCTGGACGTTTTCGTGGAAGAGCCCTATATAAAGGCGCTGCAATACGCGATCAAGGAAGTATTGGATTTGGCGAGACAAGCGAAGCTTCGGAGCGGAATAAAGTGAATTAGTGTGTTTAATTATTAGTGTTTTAAGTTTTAATTGGTGTAAAGAAAATTAAAGTGTTAATTTAGGTAATTCTATCGGCAATTTTTATTGTCACGAACCTCAAGCTCGTAACAATTAGTGTCAGAAGTGGGATAAAATCATGCCGATTTTACCTAAGGAGGAAACGGAGGGTGTCCGTACCCGAAGTCAACGCCAGCAGGAGACGGACCAAAGAAGATTTGGTGGTACAACGCCGCAGACGTCGGAGGGCCAGCCACCGGCTGCAGGCCCGTCAGTAGCTCCTACATCTGCAGCACCCGACTTAGGTGCTCTGATGGTGATGCTGCAGGAACAGGCTCGCCGACAGGAGGAACAGGTCCGACGGTTGGAAGAGCAGCTACGGAGCGGACAGGATGAACAGGCCCGTCGTCAGAAGGAACAGGTCCGCAGACAGGAGGAACAGGTCCGTCGGTTGGAAGAGCAGTTGCGGGGCGGACAGTATGAACAAGCCCGCCGACAAGAGGAACAGGCCCTTCGGTTGGAAGAGCAGATGCTCCTCATGAAGGACCTTCACGCTACCTTCGGAAAAGAGATACGGGAGGTGAAGGATAAGGTTGCTCAATATGACAACCGCCTGTCGGAAGCTGAAACCCGAATCGACCAAGTAAACAATCGGGTTGACAACGTAATGGCTGACATGAAGAAATCACTGGACGAACTCAAGCTTGGAGATGAAACTACAGCTCCCGTTGTAGCTACAACACCTTCGCTACGTGGGTTCAAGGTGCCACCGTTCGACGGGACTTCTTCCTGGTCAGCCTACAAAATCCAGTTCGAGGCTGTTATGAAGGCGAACGGCTGGAATAAAAGTCAGGCCATGACTGCTCTCACACTAGGCCTGCGTGACCAGGCCTTAACTGTTCTGGAAGCTCTCGGTGAGGAAGTGACTTATGAGCAACTCCTTGAGGCATTGGAGGCGAGATATGGCGACGCTCACCTGGAACACGTCTTTCGTGCGCAGCTTAAAGATCGCGTGCAGCGCATCAACGAAAACCTGCAGCAGTGGGCTCTAGAGGTGGAGAAGCTGGTGCGAAAAGCATACCGGTCTGTACCTGCGCTCATTGAAAGGAACCTGGTGCAGACATTCATCGACGGCATCCGCGACCTGGAAGTCAGAGCTGCTGTGAGGCTCGGGCATCACGAGACGCTTAAGGACGCCTTGGCCCATGCACTGGAGGTGGAAGCCGTGCGGCAGGATCATCGTTCCCATCGCGTCAGGGAGGTTGCAGCAGCTACAGTTCGCGACCGCAACAAAGGATACAGCCCTAGGTGCTATGGCTGTGGGGAAAAGGGCCACCTTCGATCCAGCTGCCCTAAGCGAACCGCAGAAAGGGAAAGTGAACGATATCAGGAGGGTAGTGCAGCTAACGGCACTGCCTGGCGGCGACAGGATCATCGTTCACCTCACGCTAGGGAGGTTGCAGCAGTTACAGTTCGCGACCACAATAAACGATACAGCCCTAGGTGCTATGGCTGTGGGAAAAGGGGCCATCTTCGGTCCAGCTGCCCTAAGCACACCCTAGGAAGGGAAGGTGAACGGTCTCAGAAAGGAAGTGCGGCTAACAGCACCGCCCAGCAGCAACAGGAATACGACTTTACTATCTGACACTGCAGCGGGAAATCTCACGGCAACGCAGATGCATTGTCAAGAAGACCTTGTCCTAAAGATTGCAACCATTGTAGTAGGTAAGGTAAGGAAGTGGTATCCGTGAGGATGCTCAGGACAGACTACCTCAGCAACGGGTGGAAGGACAGCCTACGACATGCACAGCAGGAAGATCCGGACATCAAGCCGATTCTGGGATGGATGAAGGCCCGTGCTACCAAGCCTAAGTGGAGGGACGTCTCAGCGATGAGTTCAACCACGAAAAGCTTTTGGGCCCAATGGGACAGCTTGCTGCTTCAGGATGGAGTCCTGTGCCGTAAATGGGACAATGGTCGAGGAGACAGCTGTCGTTTGCAAATGGTTGTCCTTAAAGCTAAAGTGCCGAATGTTCTACAGCTGTGCCATAATGGTCGTTCAAGAGTCCATCTGGAAGTTAAACGAACTTTACTGAAGGTTCGAGAACAGTTTTACTGGGTCCATTATCGTGACGATGTCGAGGATTGGTGTCGTACATGTACAAGTTGTGCGGCTCTGAGGGGACCTCAGACACGGAGTAGAGGAGCATCGAAATTGTACAATGTTGGTGCACCACGGGATAGGACATCCCTTGACATTACGGAGCCGTTACAGAAAGGCGCAAAGGGGACTCCTAAGATCGTCCATGTGGATCGCTTGGCGCGTTATTATGGGTCCGATAATGCTCGGGACGAGCATGTCTTAGGAGGGGGCAGTGTTACGCGCCAAAGTCGACGGCACTAGCGCCATCTAGTGTCGAACCGAAGAACTAAACTTCTTGAAGTCGAAACTCGAACTCTCGGTACCTTGCGCGTATTTACTCGAATATTCTGGATGTTTTCGTAGAAGAGCCCTATATAAAGGCGCTGCAATACGCGATCAAGGAAGTATTGGATTTGGCGAGACAAGCGAAGCTTCGGAGCGGAATAAAGTGAATTAGTGTGTTTAATTATTAGTGTTTTAAGTTTTAATTGGTGTAAAGAAAATTAAAGTGTTAATTTAGGTAATTCTATCGGCAATTTTTATTGTCACGAACCTCAAGCTCGTAACAATATCTTAGCAATGAACGACGTCTAGACTTTCGATCAAACAACAGTTAAGTAGTTGACAGTGCCCACGTGTGGTTGTATGTGTTATTTGTACATAAAATGGATATAAATTCAATACTTTTGGCGGCGCTTGTGTTACTTGAAGAAGAGACACAAGACGACGTATACGAAGAAAAATAAAGGCAACAAGGCACCGATTATTTATGAAGAGAAATGAAGAAGGATGTTTCCAGCTATTATAATGAAACACTTAAAAAACAGCAATTCTAAATTTACTGAATATTTTCTTATTAATCAAGAACAATTTAAACATAATAATAAATCAATAACTCGTCTTTTTCTTTATAAAATTTTGTCATTTTATACTGACGCTAGACACGACCTTTACGCTGCAATGGTGCGATATAACTAGAGACGCAGCGCAAACGCAAAGCGTCTTAACGCCGCCTACGACGTCCATACGCCGACATCAGCTTGTGAAAGAGACCACAACAATACATTTCTATAGTAAGCATCGTAACGCGGCGTACGGTGTGACGCTGTAAGCGGCCGATGGCGTTTATAGGAGACCACCGCCTGAGTGGAAACGAGGCATTCCACCTAAGTCCTCACGGATGACAACGCATCTGAATTTTAATTCGTAATCGAGGATAGAAGTAAATGTCTATGGGCCACAGCAACCACTTACCATCAGGTGGACTGTGCGCTCGTTTGTCACCCTATCCCGTAAATAAAAGTCAAAGCCTACCATTATAATATTCCTTGTAATTATATGCCAGCAATAGCTTGTTTATTATTTCTAGATAAAAAAAGTATTGCGTTGTAAACAATGTTGTATATATAAACAGTTCTACGATATATCGGTCTGCTTGATGGGGTGCAATTACTGTTTAGTGCGGTTGTAAGCATGAGTTACAAAACCGTCAGTAGGTAAGCCCTATTGTTGATCACAGTCGTAACAACAAGTTTGTACAAATCTTTATAATACTTTTTGGTTAGCAGCGAAGATTTTCATTTTTCAATATAAGTTCAAAAACTTTACTAAACTATGTTTGTATAAAAAGGGTTATTATAATATTAAGGAATTCATGGATGATAATAACCACTGGGAAGGGTGGTCGTAACCAAGTCGTTTCTAACATTATGTGTTGACATGATTGTGAGCTGTTATTTAAAAAAAATAGTCCCGCTTCTTGCTGCTTCTTCCCAGGACTGAGGGGTTTTTTCCGAACCAGTGGTAAATTAAAATAAAGTGACGTGGGTAAGTTAATGAGTAAGTGACGTTTTATATGTGGTAGAGACATGCTACAGCTATATAGTGTTTTTATTAAATAGAATAAGGCTGACAAACACAAAATTAACACACAAAATTAAGCTACTATTTGACGCTGGTATTCTGTGAGAGCGTGGTCCTTCCCCAGTCGAGCCAAACCATTCGTGTTAAAACTATACTAATAATGTAACTGCAACATGGCTCTACCACGTAAAAAATGATGATTATATATATAATCAAAGATATATAGGTATATATTAGGGTATGATATATGGTATATATGTAATGTGTGTGTGTGTGTGTGTGTGTGTGTGTGTGTGTGTGTGTGTGTGTGTGTGTGTGTGTGTGTGTGTGTGTGTGTGTGTGTGTGTGTGTGTATGTGTGTGTGTGTGTGTGTGTGTGTGTGTGTGTGTGTGTGTGTGTGTGTGTGTGTGTGTGTGTGTGTGTGTGTGTGTATTGGTGAAAGTGTAATTCGATGTGCACGATGTTTTCCTGTATCGACGAGCGCATGGTAAACTAGCAACTAAATTTTCAAATTGCAATGTTAGTGAAAATTGTCAAAATGCACCTAGTTTCTGAACACCGCGCCTCTATTATTGAATGATATATCAATATTTATATTAGTGCAACTAATATACTTTATCATCGCCATCATCATAACATACATCATCATCATCGTTGTTGCCGAACACGAACACCATTAAAGACCAACACAAAACATGTCTTTTTCATCTTCGTAACTACTATCTATCCAACTGCAGAGAGTAGAGTGTAAGACAGAGTGAAGTAATATCCCCGAAAGTCTTCACCGCTGCATTGGAAAACGTTTTCAAGCTACTGGACTGGAAAGGATACAGTCTTTGATTATATAGACAGGTATATAATCAAAGGATACAGTATTAACGTTAATGGCGAGTACATTACTCACCCTCGATTTGCCGACGATATAGTCCTTATGGCAGAATCGCTGGAGGACCTAAGCACTATACTCAATGACCTCAATAGTGTGCCCACTCCAAGTGGATAGGTCTTAAGATGAACATTGACAAAACAAAAGTCATGTGTAACGTCCATGTCACACCTATGCCGGTGGTTGTTGGGAGCACTAAGCTCGAAGTTGTTGACGAGTATGTTTACCTGGGACAAATAGTCCGACTAGGTAAGTCCAACTTCGACCGAAAGGTCAATCGACGGATTCAACTTGACTGGGCAGCGTTCGAGAGATTGCGACACATCTTCTCATCCAGCATACCTCAAAACTAGATTGTACAAAACTGAACAGTGCGTATTTCCATTTATGATCTATGGATCTGAGACGTCCTTCTTCACTGCTGATCGTATGAGAAAGCTCAAAGTCGCTCAACAAGCCTTGGAGAGGGCTATGCTCTAAGTTTCTTTGCGTGATAGACTTAAAAACGAGGAAATCCGCAGTAGAACCAGAGTAACTGACATAGCTCAACGGATTGGTAAGCTGAAGTCGCAATGAGCTGGCTATGACTATTAGCTTGAAGAACCGATAACCGAAATGCAAGAAGTCAATGGGTGCAGGTGGCTTGAGACCGTGCTCTGTGGCGTTCCTTGGGGGAGACCTGTGTTCAGTAGTGGACTTGTGAAAGACTTTAATGATGAACGACGACATCCTGCATATTTCGTACGTATAAGTACAGACATAACCCTTGAACGAATTAACCACTGGACTCGACATAAAACACAAATGTATGAAAACTCGTTCAACCAAGTGGAGAATAACGCGCACGGAGATCTTATTACGTTAATGTAGACACAGATACGAAATTCGTAGAAGTTTACTCTATTTCTAGTGCTTGATCGTAGTCGATAAAATATATCGATGAACCATTGAGAAAGAAAAGGCGTATCGTAAATAAACTGTAAAACAAAGGAAATAAAGGGATAATGAAGGTGAGGTAAGCTTCCGGTATTTAAATTTTAATTAAAATAAAAGAAACAGGGCATTTTTATAGACTTTATACAATTATAGTTATGATAAACGTCATATGTTTTGTTAAGTTTAAATTATTTTAGTAGGTTTACTGACTTATTATGTATCATCTTTCTTAAAATGTGTTTCTTAGAATTTGTTGTGTTCGCTTGTTTTCTTATATAAGCAATTCTAATGTTTAAATACTTTTTAGCAACGACTTTAGTTAATTCTTCGACGTGATTCACATAAAATAATGTACTTACAAGTGAAAAGAAATAGTGCTGCTTCCGCCGCTATAGTTTTTACACCATTTAACTGAACATTTAGTCATTTTTGGGAGATGTTTTGTCGACAAGTAAGTGCTTGAGACTGACGCAAAAACAAACGACCAAGCCTAAAATTGCTTGGTTACTGACAAGACCGATATAGGTACGTCCGCTCATATGTCGGGTCCAGTGGTTAATTCGTTCAAGACATAACCCTTATTAAAATCAATTTAGAAACCCAGTAAAATAAATCTATAAACATAATACGTCTCACAGCTGGATACAAACCTACTCTCATGTCTACACTCAAAAAGCTTCTGCTAGAGACAGTTAACAACGGTAGTCGAACGGCTTATTCACTACTTTTAACTTTTGCAATTCTTTTTTTAAGTACTAGTCTAATAATTGCACGGCGCTAAAAGAAAACGTCGCGGGTAAACCTGCGTGTTTGGGGAATAAAAATATTTCGACGTGAGTGATGATCACCGAAATGTTACAGAGCGCTGTATTCCGTTACCCTCTCAAGAATGAGAGGCCAGTGCAAAATAGTAGGACTTATGTGTGTCTTATACAGATTGTAGTTTGGTATGACTTATATGATTGTACTTATGTATAATATAGATTGTAATGTAAGAATATCCACTACGCCACATCGTCCCGTGGCTGTCGCAAGAGGCGACAGAGAACAGAACCAGGAACCAGGAACAGACTAGGAGATGGGCAGCAGCGTTTGCTAATGACAACTAAAAAATATAAAACTGCGGTTGTCAACCCGTCTGCCCGGTATATCAACTATGGCAAATAACCCCCCTATGTTGCAATCTATAGGCGAGAGATGTTCAAAGTGGATAGGTTATAAAGGTAAGGGTAAGGTGTATAATAAGTAAGTGACAAGAGATCTTTTACTAGTGACGAGTCATTCCATCTTAGTCTAAGAGTAAACATAATCGCTTGCTTATTGTATACACTACGATCTTAATCCTTAGGGGGTTACGTAGTAACTTATCTTATCTGTGTCTGAGGTAATTTGTGTTTTTTCAATTTCAATAAAATTCTAATATTTGCCTGATTCGCTGGTCTAGTGGTTGTAGTAGTGCGACTGCTGATCATGAGGTCCTGGGTTCGAATCCCGGGCTAGCCAAAAAATTAATTATTGAGTTTTTCCGTCAAGAAATTCTCAGTAACTGTCCGGAGTCAGGAAGTTGGCGGTGTCTCACCCTCGTGCCTCGGAAAGCACGTAGAGCCGTTGGTCCCGCGCCTGATCTCTCTCTGGTCGTGTCGGTTTACCGTCACATCGGATTATGAGAGTGAGGGAATAGAGAGTGCACCTGTACTTGCGCATACACCTGGGCACTATAATCCTGTCCTGCGCCGATGGCTAGCCTCCGTTGAGGCAGGTCGCCGTGACCGAAATTCGGTCTGGAGGACATTATTATTCTATCTTTATCGCGGTACACATTAATAAATTCATCATCATCATTATTATTACTTACAGCCCTTCACAAGTTCACTGCTGAACATAGGCCACTGCCAAAGAATACCACAAAGAACGGTCCTTAGCCATCTGCGTCCATCGATTAGGTCAACCCTCCATCTAGTAGCCTACTGCTACAAGGCTGCCAAGTCCACTTCCCCTGAAGTTGCCTCAAGTAGAGGCGAGACAGGTGTTGTATTATCGAAGGTGTGTCTTTCCCGGTTAAGAGGTGTCGGTAGTAGTGGTACTGGGATTAGTGGTGACGGATATAGCGCACGCAATCGAGAGGGCGAGAGGTGCTCTTCAAACTAGGTAAGACACATAATTTTATTTTGTAACGTGGATATTAGCTAATTAATTTTTAACAACTTAAATATATATATATATATATATATATATATATTTTTTTTTTTTTTTTTTTTTTTATATATAGAATTTGGGCAGAGTAACGCCCGATTCTGTTAATAGAATTTATCGTAGACTTTCGTAAATTTTTTAAAAGTTATATTAAATTATGATAGCTAAAGTTTTCCTGTAATTAATTCAAAATAAAAAATTATAAATTAAATGATGTTTTTATATATTTTGAAATTAGAACAACATGCATAGAGTAACGTAAATAATGCAAATAGAATCGACATTTTAACATGTCGTAAGCTAGAAGCCATAGAGTTAGATACCGCAAGATTATCAATGCAAGTTGTCGTACTACTGATGTATCCAATCCCTTTAAGCTCTTGTCGTTGCCCCTTTATTTATCTATGGAACAAAATTGAGCGAACGTAACGTTACTGCTGTAATCCTTTTACAAAAGCTCAAAAGGCTTTTTTTCATATAATGAGGAGAGAGAAAATTCATTTTTATTAATTTTGATTAATTGGTGTCACGAATCATGTTAATTAGAGCGAATTGAAGTCGATCGCCGCAATGATATTAACATAGAATACTATAATACACAATAGAAAGGCTGTCAAATTTATTTTGTACAAGGTTGGGCGTCGCCAAACCCGATTCGCTGTGTTGACAGACTGAATAAATTTACACATTTTAGACTTTTGATTAATGTTCAAGATCATCATTAAAAAAACGTTTAAATTTTAATACATATTTATTTGTAAATAGGGTTTGGAAATTTGGAAACGATTGTAACGTCAAAACACGTCTCGAGTTGACATTTATATGTGTGAATTGACGTATTAGTGACATTTTAGTGGCTACGCGGGCTCCGCCCACTCCCCCGTTATATTATGTATGTATTATAGTACCTATTCTATGGATATTATTATATACAATATCAAGTATTATAGTTATATTTCGTAATGTTTATGACAATTTTAACCTGATTTATGGGGAGAGAGAGAGTTGGGGGACGGAAGACCCACGCTACTTAACGTGGTGCAGTCGAGGGAAGCGGGCGACGGAGCCTCCTACAACTAAGTGATTTATAAAAAAATAACCAGGAAGAGGACGGCTGGGTGTATTCGCCGTCTGCTCACTCAACCCGTCTCCCCTTCTATAATGTCCGACTCGGGGTGCCCCACGTCCCAGGCTCGCTTCGCTCGCTATTGCACTCAATATAACATCAAAATGTTAACTTTTATAACTATTTTAATTTACATACATAATTTATGGCTGCCACCATTTGTAAGAAAGGATCTTTGCGATATTTAGCAGTATTCCGCCGCCACAAATCACAGAATACATTTACCCTGACGGGCCACAAATATTCCACTATTCACCAAAATTCCGAAACTCGAAAGCAACGGCATGATGGCATGACGTAAAGCTGTCAAAAAAATGGCCGGCCCAGCGATAAATTTTACACATTTTTAAATCGATTCGAATCGAAATTGGATGAATCGATTCATAAGAAATCAAAATTTTAAAGATCGAATTAAAGAAGATAACATTAAATGATTGAATTGAAAAACTGTCATTATCTTAATATTAGTAGAATGTACTCCAACTAATTGTAAATAATTTTATAGTTCCTCTGAGCTTACAGGTTAATAAGACAGAAAAAGATTTGATCTCGATTCTCTCGGGTGAAATATCGATTCACTAGATCGATTCAGTACTATATATCGATATGATATTGACGTCAAAAACGTGAGAATATTTAACTAACTAGTTATTTACTAATATTTTTAAAAAATAATTAAAAATACTTCGACGCTGCTGCGGCAGCAAAAATCGCATGGGGATGCTTCAGATGAACCCCTTCGACCGCCCCACATGACAGAATCCTCAAATTCAGGCGACCTAATTTTAAACCCAACCCAAAAGATAAAATTATGAAATATTAATACTGTGGCCATGATTTTACCGGCCGATGGCGTGACTTTGAACGTCTTGGGAGGGCGGGGGGTCTAATCCCCTTTTGTACCATTCTATAGACACCTGTTTACTCTAAGGGCCATAGTGGTGAACCCACGTTTCATCCCCGCTAACTAGTACTAACTATCCAATCGAAAATACTTGCTGTGTCGTCACCACACAGCTGTAAAAACTCCCTGCAACAGTCAACCCGCGCCTGCTTTTGAAGCACAATGAGAATTCCCATCTTGCATTAACTTTTGTGAGGTTGAGATAGTCATGCAATATGGTGTGTATGGTACGAATGTAAGTCATTTCCACCAACATCCTACTTGGCCAGACGGCATACGCGCAAAGAATTCACTCTCTGTGACTTGAACTGAATTCACTTGACCACTTCTGTACGATTGATATTGAAAGAGCAGAGTCTTGGTAAGCGGCCACCGTTTGGTCATGAATGATTTTTTGAGTTTTTTCTTGTTTAGTGAGGAATTTAATCGTCGTCTATGACTGAAGGTTACATAAGAAGTAATGAAGTTCCTTATATAAAAATACTCTGTGTAATGAAGTTATCAAGACAACATTTCGTATTTACCCTCAGGTAGTATCGTTAGCTAATGATTTTTTAATTACCTACATTATTAGCAATACCTAAGATGTTTTTATTTTTTATACGTCTTTGCCTAATATCGGGAGTACATTGTATGCCCCTCGTAAATCTCAGTTAGGCTGAGAACTTTTCAACTCGTATTTTTAATAAATTTTCTTGTTATTTATTACATATTAAAGCCATGCTGCAGTTATATGCTCGTTGAAGTACGACAGGCTAGTTTGACCAGGGAAGGAGCACGCTCTCACAGAATGCCAGAACAAAACCAGCAGCATTAAGTTGCTGTTCTTGTATAGCTAGCTGGGTTTTGTATGGTGAGTACTGAAAACCAAAGAGAGAAAAGGCTCTCCCCTTTTTATGGTTCTCTGGGTAACAAAGCATCTGCATTTTGATTCTTAATAGTGGAGAGATACAGATATCTATAGATCACAGCATCTACTTACCATCAAATGAACTGTGTGATCGTTTTTCACGTTTATTCTATAAAAAAGTAATCTAAGTAGAAAAGAGTTCGATGCGCTAATCCGATACGTGTCCACTTCGAACACCACCTCGATTTTTTTAACTTCTCAGGCAATTTAATTTACATCAAGTCATTGCCCTTTACCGCTGTAAATCATACCATCACAAGCCCATGGACAACATGGTAACATGGGCTTCCCCTAAATATTGCCCAAAGCACGATTCTGAGCAATATATTCCTAATTCATATTGATACCGTATCTCTTTTAGTCCGGTATCTTGCAAACTTCTTTCGATTATTTAGAATTGTTATTACAATTTTTATTACTGCTGGTAAAAATTGAACTATAGCTGCTCGTAACGAATACTTATCTCTGAGCTACTGCGGTCTTCTCTAGATGCAATTTTTCAGAAACCGTGCCTTTAATTTAACAGTCAGTGTTTCAAGGGAGAGACCACCGACAAACATCAATTTGCGCTTTTAAACATATATTATTAAAGTTCAATTGAAGTTAATCAATGTCAGTCTTATCTACGTCAAATGTACGTATCACAAAGTGCAGTTCCGACAGATCGAGCACGTTTCTAGACGTCTTAATGAAATAATGTGCTAAACAATTTAAAATAGTCATTTTAGCGTTTTACTTACATTGACCGCAATTGAAGATTCTATTAGTCTTTATGATATAGTCAATAACATTTGATTACAATAAAAACATAACATTATCACTATTTAGGGACAATTACATACATAACTATTAGACTATTAGCCTTTATGTTATAGTCAATAACGTTAGAACACAATAAAAATATAACATTAGGACTATTTTGTACACAATTACATACATAACACTTCATCATCATCATCGTTACTTACAGCGCTTTACAAGTACACTGCTGAACATAGGAATGCCAAAAAACACGATCCTAATCCTGAGCCACCTGCATTCAGTGATTTAGTGCATGTCTTAACATATCGTCACTCTATCTAGTGGGATCCGCCGTACATATGGATTACCGGTACGAGGTACATGACCTAAGTACTCATTGCCGCCTATAAATTGGTTATGGACAGAATCTTACAATACAACTAAGCACAGTTACTGGCGCATTTTTCGAAAAATATATACAGACGTTAATTCAAATGATGATTAAGATGACTAGTATCCAGCCGAAGCTTCGGCTTCAGCAACCTTTTTTATAGCATTGGGTGACAAACGAGCATATAGTCCACCTGATGGTAAGTGGATGCTGTGTCCCATAGACATCCACATTTATTCTCAATTAAGAATCAAAATGCAGATGCGTTGTCACCCCTGAGGAACGCTTCGATTCCAGTAAAAAGGGTCTCCTGTTCTCTACCATACGAAACACAGCAGCATTACGCTGCTATTTGACTCTGGTATTCTGTGAGAGCGTGGTCCTATCCCGATCGAGCCGACCCATTCCTGCTGCAACTATAATATAGCTGCAGCGTGGCTCTGCCATCAAAAAATACGGCTTCGGCTAAAAAACCCATCATCGCCGAAACTTTCAGCTACGGCAAAAATAGGCCGAAGTTCTGTTTGAAGCAGAAGGTTACTAGCAAGCGCCGAAATTGAACGAACTGTTTCAAATGAGCGAAAGCGCGATGGACGCGGCGACGTGCGGAGGGTCACACTCATAGAAATTTAAATAAGAAGCCACTTATTTAGATTTCTGTGGTCAGCCAGGGGCGTAGCTACTGCCGTATCAGCCGTAATCAATGATACGGGGCCCCGAACGTGTGTAAGCAAAAATTCGTAAAATTTTATCCACAATATCACTCGTAGGCCGTACTTTTCGACAAAAAAATCATATCATCAAATAGTGCCGAATGTGCCTAAAGAATGTCTGTCAAAAATTGACCAACTTTCTGTAGTTTTTCAATACACGTCGATAACAGAAAATTATGATAAAGTACCTAAAGAAATAAAAATCTGCGAGTTCTTTTTGGGGTTTATAGCAGTATGCGATAGTAGTGCAGGACATAAAACTGTAATTTTAAATACCATAAGAGATTATAGAATTAATCTGTCCAAATGTAGAGGGCAGGGTTACGACTTACGATGGAGCAAATGTCATGTCGGTTGTATATGGAGGATTACAAACCCTTTTAAAAGAGCATGCCTGAAATACTGATTATATAGTACTTATATAATACTGATGCGGTACATCGCACGATGAACATAATCAGCATGACACGCAATAAATTTAATTTTAAAAGATGCTACGAAATGTGTTCCTGAAGTGTAAATTTTTTCATTATTAGGAAAAAATAAGGTTATTCCGTTTATCCACTCTAGGCATCCACTAAAAATAACCTATTTTCATACACAAAACAACAACTTACAATTTTATTATACGTCGGGGGAAAAGTTTCTTCGTATTTTTTTTTATAAAATTGAAGAAAAATCTCTTTGGTTGTACTGTTTGTACCTGGTTGGTTTTAGTATCAATACATATAGGACATTAAGAAAAAGAAAAAGAAAAAGTAAAAACACTTTCGCGCCATTTTTCAATTGTTTTTCTCTTTGCCAAAATGAGTGAAGCTAACGAAGAAATTCGATACATTCTGAAGTTCTATTTCAAAAAGGGAAAAATGCGACTCAAACCGCGAATAAAACTTGTGACGTTTATGGACCTAATGTAGTGTCAGTAAGAGCAGCACAAAGTTGTTTCAAGCGTTTTCAGACGGGGTATTTTGATTTCAAAGATGCAGCTCGCTCTGGTCATCTTCATACGAATAAAGTCGATGCCATTTTTGAAAAAGTGGAGCAAGATCGGAATATTAGTAGTTCTTTACGACACTGCAGAAGAATTGAAGATTGACCACAAAACAGTTTTGAGCCATTTGAAAAAGTCTGGATATACAAAAAAGCTCGATATTTAGGTACCACACGAGCTCACTGAAAGAAATCTAAGGAATCGTGTACTCATTTGCGATTCTCTATTGAAACGTAATAAAACTGAACCATTTTTGCAAAGAGGTGATGCTGTGTATATGGTGGGATTAGAAGGGCATCGATTATTATGAGCGTTAACAGCTGGGCAAAAACATCGATTCGGATCTCTACTGCCAGGAGTGGTCTTTCATCATGATACCGCCAGACCACACAAATGTTAAGCCACTCAGCAAATATTGAGAGAGCTTGGTTGGGAAGTGTAAATGCATCCACCATATAGTCTTGAACTTGCAACCTCAGATTTTCACCTGGTTCGGCCTCTTCAGAATTCTTTGGGTAGTGTTAGGTAAATATCAAGAGAGGACTGTCAAAACTACTTGTCGCAATTGTTTGGCTAGCTTTGTTCCTAGTAGTATATTAATAGTATCTAATTATTAACTGAGCGGTTTTGGACCTTTCATTTCGGGCCCCCCAAACAAATTTCAACCGGGCCCGTCTAAGGCACGCTACGCCACTGGTGGTCACACTACATTGTGGGCTTGCGCTGGCCGGCTAAGTGTAATATAGTATGGTATATAATAATTTTAGCCAATATTGAACTGAATTTCTTGGGGTTTTTAAATCTTCGGCTTCGTCTTTGGCCGCAGATTGTTTCAGTCAGATTGCAGAATTAATGCTTCGGCTATAAAAGCTTCGGCTTCCACATCTTACAGAATCCAGTTCCGTCTGCGCACCGCCCCCGAGCGGTCGTGCATACAGTTCGTGCTCCGACCTCGTGCGGAGTGCAACCTCTCGCCCGTGCGCCCCGCTCTCCCCGGCTAACACCGGCCGAGCAGACGCCGTTGGTAGGTCCTTTGTTTTCGCATCGTTCTTGCCCCCACGCTCCGGCGGGGAGGTTTGAGCGCGCTTTGCTTTTATTGTTTTGTTTGTTGTTTTACTTTTAATTGTTCTGTTATTGTTATACTGTTACTTTGTTGTTTGTTACTGTTCTTGGAAGATCGTTATTGCTCTTCTCAGAGCGAGCCCTTGTTCTTGTCAGAACATAGGGACGTCTAGGGAACATAAGGGCCTATTCTTCTCAGAGCAGGGACCTCTAGATTCTTAGACTAAATCATGTCTGCCATAGACATGAGAAATTTCGAGAGCCAACTTATGGCCATGGTCGCCTAATTCGTCCAAGCCACAGGCCTACCCATCCAAATCAACGAGATTGTTCTCGTCAACGCTTTTTCTCCCATTGCCCCTAAGGCATGTGTCCCCCCGCCCGCCGTCGCGGCTTTCCCCGCGACCCAAGCGGCTGCCCCGCAGACCGACTCGCCCGCGTCCCCCCGACTGCGATATGGAGCACTCGGACACCACGTCCGTTACCTCCTCTTCCCGAAAGAGGGCCGCCCTCAGCTCCACCGGCTCCTCGGATTCATCCGACTCCGAAGGAACGATAACCGACTCAGCTCAATTCACGCTAGTGAAATCTAAACGCGGCCCGAAACGCGCCGCGCCTTCCCGCACTCCCCTCGCCCCGGCGGCCGCCGCCGCCGCCCGCACACCCTCCGCCACTGCCTCTACCTCCGCAGCTCCCACCGTTGCTCCTACTTCCGCAGCCCCAAACGCTGCCGCCTCTCAGTCGAAAGACACTACCGCCAAGCCAGCAACCCGCTGCGCTCCCAAATTGGCTAAAAACCAAGTCCCGCCCCCCTGTCTTTCTCAGAAACAAGGCTAAATTTACACAGTTATCCAAAACCCTCTACGATAAGGGTTTCAAATATGACCAAGCCACCAATGTCGGCGAGGCCATCAAAATCATGCCGGCGTCTATAGAAGACTTCCCGAATATAACCCTTCACTTCACGGCCGAGCGTGTGTCCTATCACACATACGCCCTCGCCGAAGAAAGGAAGGTTAAGGCAGACCTCCGCAGAGTTCCTTATGAACTCGCAAACGAGGACATTCTGGTAGACCTTAAGTCCCAAGGCTTCCCCATAGAGGCTGTGACAAAAGAGGGGCCCAGCGCAGTGCCACCGCTGCCAACTCTATGGGCACGCGGCAGCCAACTGCTCAGCTCCACCCAGGTGCGTTAAGTGCCTAGAACCCCATCACTCGAAAGAGTGCCCTCGGCCCAAAAACGCCGAATCCCCACCCTCATGTGTCCTTTGCGGACAAACAGGCCACCCGGCCAATTTTAGAGGTTGCCCTCGCGCTCCTCGCCCACCTCCGAGCCACAAAGCTCCGCCTCAGGTCAATGACCGAACCTTCCCGGCTCTTGTAAGCCGCAAGCCCCGCCAGGGCCAGCCCCTACCTCAACCCCCCTCAGGGCTCATCTCAGCCCACACAGGGCATCTATCGGCCCCCCTCAGAGCCCTCCTCGGCCCCTTATGAGCTTTCCGCTCTCCCAGCCTGCGCCGCTTCCAATAAACCCTTGGTTCCCAAAGGCGTCAAATATCCCGCGGCCCTCCGCCGACCCACAAAATCAGGCAGACCGTGTAGTAGAAGATCTAAGCCTAGTGTATAACACTATGAATAAGATCAATATAGAGGTCAGAATATAGAGGTCAAATAAAAGCCGGTGTCCCTCAAGGCTCTGCGCTTGCCCCCCCCCCCCCCCCCCAACAAGCTTTCGGCTGACCTGAACTGCCTCCTGGCGGCTCAGGCCGAGCCTACATAACACATCCCTTAATCTTCCTTAGTTAGGCACTCGTCTAAGCGGCTTTTCGCCGCTTGCGCCCTCCTTTCTGCCAAGGAGGGTCGCGTTCGTATACGGCTTAGAGATCTCTAGTTAGACCGTTAAGCCAGTCCCTAAAAGGTGGGGTTTAGTGGGTAAAAGTCTCCACATAACCACGCAGCCGGCTGCGTGGTATGCTATGAGCATTCCCCACCTCCCTCCCCCGTTTTCCGGAGGGTTGCCCATATTTGCTTCGGGCGCAAAAAAAATCTTACAGAAATTTACTTTTGAGCCTTTACTTTTTATTATAAGCTTAATATTAAATTCTTACGTCGCCATTACATACTTAGTAATGGCGACGTGAGAATATCCACTGGCCTATATCATCCCGTGGGTGTCGAAAGAGGCGACAGGGGGAAACATATCAGGAGACGGGCAGCAGAGTCTTTCTAATAATGACTGGAAATAAAAATTGCGGTTGCCAACCCGCTTGCCAAGCGTGGTAACTACGAAAATATCCCCCTACGAGGCAATCTATGGGGTAGGCCTATGTTCAGCCGTGGACGTTAACCTGTGGGGTGTAACTGAGTGAACTAAGTAATATAACAACTAAATTGTTGTTAAATTAAAGACTCCATCTTCATTTTTAAACTCCTAGGGGTAAACTTTTATATGGGACCACCCCTGAAGTATGCCCTATTTAATAAAAAAAAGTTTTATTGAAATCGGTTCACAATTGACGAAGATATCGAGTTACTTACACAGTACAAAAAAAAACAGTGTCGAATTGAAAACCTTCGTTTTTTTTGCTTTTTAAAATCAGCCAATAAGAAAGTGCTTATAAAGCTTGTCAAGTAATTCTTAGAACATTTGTTTTCAAGGTACAAGCATTGTATAATCGACTTAGTGTGAGTACTTAGTATTAGTAGTTTATATTTTCCAACATCAAACAGTAGAGCAGTGAAGTATTAGTGTCCAGCTTTTTTTATAGAAGTAACGTCACAGGATATTTTTTATGTTTATCAAGAATAATTTTGTTACATTATCCAGTACAATACTAGCACGAAAACCTCTAGGGGTTTATCTACGTTAGAGAGTCGTCTTATATAGGTAAACAAAGATGTATTAAATCACAATATTCTAATAGACGTATGTACTACAATAAATATGGTTGATTTAACAAATATGATTTAAGTTTACTTTTAAACAGTTTTGATTTACCGTATGTTTTATGTAATTCTATAGGCAAGTCAGTAATAAATGTAGCCTACAAGGTGGAGCAACTTTCTTGCTCCACGGAAATTTTTAGTGTTCAGAACATACATGTTGGATTTATATACTATATTTCGTAGATTCACAGGTCGTTCAGAACTAAATATCATCAGAACTAAATATTCTGAATTACTTACTTCCGTCAGTAGCGAGACATCTGGTATTGCTATAGTTAATCTGCCTACCTACCTAACGTAATAAATAAGTTCAGTAAGGTAAGCCAATGTCCATAGTGGATATTTTTCGGAATAATATAAAAGGATTATGATTTCTTAAATTTACTACTACACATTGAATGAAACTATTAATACGGATTTTATCGCGTTAGTATCGTTGATAGTTCGTAACATCGAGAATTAAAAATTTGTTAATTAAACGCAATAAAATCCCTATAAATAGTAGTTTTATTCAATAATATAAAAAGGATGACAAACGAGCAAACAGTAAATAGATAACTTGGTCCGTGTTTTGAATTTGTTCGATGTAATTATTTTCTTGTGTGATGTTTTGAATTTGTTCAATGTAATTATTTACAACTTACCTACATTTTTCTTTTATGTTAGTCTGAATTTGAAATGTAATTGTCAATGTATAATTATACGTGGTAGAGCCATGCTGCAGTTATATTAGTAGTATAGTTGTAGCACGAATGGGTCGGCTCGACCAGGGAAGGACCACGCTCTCACAGAATACCAGCGTGAAATAGTAGCATACGGTGGGAGAGGAGACTCTTTTTACTGGAAACGTGGCATTCCATCTTAGTCCTCACGGGTGACAACGCATCTGCATTTTGATTTGTAATCGTGGGATAGATGTAGATGTCTATAGGCCGGAGCAACAAGGTTATCAAAGGCAAAAATTCAGTCTTATCGAAAACCATGGGAAATAAAACAACATTATGCTATTTTACTCCGACTTCACTGCAGAAAACTCAGTTATAGTCTTTGTAAGATCTTTCATGTTTGCTAACGATTAACGAAGTGTCAAAACGTCAATAAATTGTCAAAATAAAATTTACAGTATTTCATTAATTTAGTTCTTTACTTCGTCATGAACAAGAAACAAAGAACAACCAACAAAAATATTTTAAAACATTCCTCGCAGATTTTATTACTATCGTAAATTAAAGCATGTTAATAGAGATAAACAAATTAATACGCAGTAAAAATGTACAATATAGACGTACAAGTTTACATTGGGCTTTATAAAGACGTATGGTTCTGGTTTTTAGCGTTGAGTGATCTGAAAACACCGTGATGATTGACCGCTGATACAAACCAGTATTTCGATAAATAAATAAAGAAAAAAGTGATGTCAGTGATGTTCCTTACCGATATCGATAATTTATCGGTAACCCTAAACCTTACTAAAATAAATGTTACTTACCATGTAACAAATTATTAAAAGCCTATAAACCAATAATCAACAAACTTGGTGGTGAAACACCTTCTCTGCTTAAGGGTCCGCCTGGGTATGCTCCACCCTCTTACTTATTTCTGCCGCCAAATTGCAGTGCTGTGTTGTAGTCTAAAGGTGAAGATAGCCAGTACAATAACGAACAGTACACACAGTATAAAACTAAGGGGTGACAACGCATCTATTGAGATATAAAGAACACATACCCTACAAATTAGTGATGAGTAGCATTACTAATCCGAAGATATCGGCTCTGTAATCACTACACGCCTTCTCCTCCAGTACGCAAACCTTTTTAAAAATTAGTAATTTAACGCATTCTCAGAAAAGCTTATAATGCAGCCGCGAATTTCCCACGTTTATCCAGCATTGGGAAGAAATGTATGTCTGTCAAAACAAGATGCGGTGATTGTGACTGAAAAGGAGAAATTAAGCTCACTGTTAAGTGACACTTACTAATGTCCAATGAAAATGTTTAATAACATGTAATTTTAAAACAAACCCTTAAAACAAGTAGAGGCTCGTGGCCCACCTGTGGGATTAACTTATAGATACGAAGCAGATATCTTTCTTTTTATTTTTATTTTTCGTTGGCAATCCATAAAAAGTACACTCCTAGATATGCGCATTTTCCATAGTACTGTGGAATTACCGTAATCGATACGCTTGGCAAAGGAATTATTGAACACAATACGTTTGTTTGAAGCTGCTCTTTGTTGCCTTATGAGTTTTATACGTACAATATTATACGATATGGTATTTCGGCATCTATGGGAAGCTAATTAATGAGGAAGAGAAATACCCAGAATCTAGGTGATGGATTCCCTCACGTTACTGCACGGTAAACAAAATCCATTAAAAGTACGAAAATATCATTTGAACTTAAAATAAAGTAAAAATTAATTTTAATTTTTCGATTTACTGTAATAAACATCGACATTAATAGTGACATCACTATCTTAAAAAATAGTCTAGTGTAAACGAAAAGCGTTTACCTAAGCGCGATGTTTTTAGTCGAGCAGGCTCGATGGGCGATGACGTCTACACCAGGCCACCGCCAACTGATTAATTTAAAAAGTATAAAACGTACTAATGGTGCCGTTTCCGCCGACCCCATTGCTCTTTTCGAAAGTTTGACGTTTTTGACATTAGTCGATTTGGACCGAGATATATATTTTTAGAACTACAAGATTTTCAATACTCTTTACCAGTTTATTCTACTCTACTTTATGTGACAGTTAGTTTACGCACATACTAAAAGCAAACGGTATTTACACTGATGGGAAAGATATGTATTTTTTAGTTTGACGTTTAATAACCATGGCTTTGAAACCCTAACAAATCTAAGTAACTATGTCTTAAAGACCTATTTAAAATACTAAAATGTTTGTGTTAGCATCAGCTCGGCTGTACAATTTCAATCATAATTTTAAATTTACGCCGAAATTAACATTGTAATTTTTTTCTTATAAAATTAATGTATCAAAATAACTTAGAGTCCACCTAAGTGGCTACTGCAGACGATGGACCCTGCAACCAACATCAAAAAATAAGTCTACAGAATCGCTGTCACCTTCGCTTCAACAGTGGTAGAGACACGCTGCAGCTTTTACTGTCACACGGATGGACCGGCTCAAACCGGGGGAGAGAGTTACCTCTGCGTTTCACTTGGTGAGTGCAGATTTTCGGAGGCCTAATCCCCCCTTAACATGGTAGCGGAATCAAGTGAAGAACCAACCGAGGAGGGTACCAGCACCCCTGGTGATGGAGAATCCTACACTGAACATTCACGACCAAGTTATCCTACTCTTCCTGAGCTTGGGTGCTCAGGCTGCCCCGCGTATTTTGGAGGGCGGAGGAGAGGCGCAATCCCGCCCGCGACAAAAACTGCTCGGGGCAAGCGGAGCAACAACACCAAGGCAACCCCTGCCACGCTATTCTGGCCTCTCGTCAAGGCTGTCCAAGGGAATTTCCGTCAGTCATCTCCTCCATCTCTGCACAGAGAGGACGACTCACTGGCCCATGCCGCAAAGGAGAAAGCCGATCTGTTGGGCTCTCTCTTTGCGTCCGACTTCACTCTCGATAATGGAGGGAACACACCACCGACCATCCCGCGATGTAAGTACTCCATGCAGGATGTGCGGTTTACACAACGCTCGGTTCGCAAAGCACTCTTCTCTATGGATGTCAGTAAGTCGAGTGGGCCTGGTGTAGTCCCTCCCCACTGTGCTGAGGACGTATGCTCCGGAGTTGACACCGGTTTTCAGCGTCTTTTCCGGTACTCCCACCGCCAAGGTGTAGTCACGAATTCTTGGAAGACAGCTTTGGTTCACCCGATCCCTGAAAAAGTCGACCGCTCAGACCCGTCCAACTACAGGCCTATCGCCACTAACTCCTTGTTCTCCAAAATAATGGAGTGTATTGTAAACTGCCAGCTCATGAGGCACCTTGAGAATCACCAGCTGATAAGTGACCGCGAATACGGTTGCCGTCGTGGTCGATCAGCTGGTGATCTTCTGGTCGTTGGGGCTTTCAATCGGGTTCGCACAAAGCGGTTCTCTCGAAGCTCCCTTCTTATAGGCTCTCCGAGAAATTGTGCGATTGGATCACTAGTTTTCTTGCTAATCGGAGCATCAAGGTTGTAGTAGACGGTGCATGCTCTGATTACAAGCCTATTAACGCTAGTATTCCACAAATCTGCGAGTTATCACCAATGCTAGACGCAGCACTGGTGATGCCTTATACACCGGCCGTGCCAATATTTCTCGGGAAAAATTTACCGAAAAATGTACCGGGACAAATTTGTATCTGAAGTCGAGCCTTTGCTTAACAAAGTCTCGGATTGGAGGCGACTAAATCTAGTCCAATGCAATCCTCAAAAGACATAAAAAAACCCTTTGTCGTATCTCCTCAGTTTGAAGGCACTCCCCTTGCTGCCTCAGCTAGCACCGGAATCCTCGGCGTCGACATATCGAGTGACGTGTAGTTTCATGGTCACTTGGAGAGGCAGGCTAAATTGGCCTTTAAAATGCTTGGCGTGCTCAGCAGAGTGAGACAGTATTTCATGCCAGCACATCGCTTGCAACTTTACAAAGTGCAAATTCGTCCTCGCATGAAATACTGTTTTCATCTTTGGGCCGGGGCACCACAGTGCCAGCTCCTTCTACTTGACCGTATCCAGAGCAGAACGATTCGTATCGTCGACGAAAGAGTTCTTTCTGATGGCTCGATTAACTGGCACTGCGTAGGGATGTTGCATCTCTTTGCGTTTTCTTTCGTATCTATTGTTCTGAGGAATGGTTCGGATTAGATCCAGCCGCCAAATTTCACGAACCCACATCGCGTCAAAATTCACGATACCATCCTCACCATCTGGATGCTTGGCGGTCCACCACTGCGCGTTTTACTAGGAGTTTTCTTCCTCGTACAACTTCTCTGTGGAATTGTTTACCATCGGTGATTTTTCCGGACCGATACGACTTAGGGACCTTCAAGAAAAGAGCTTACTCCTTTCTAAAAGGCCGGCAACGCACCTGCAATTCCCCTGGTGTTGCGGTTGTTCATGGGCGGCGGTAGCCAGTTACCATCAGGTGAACCGCACGCTCGTTTGCCCCCTTCTATAAAAAAATAGAAAAAAATTATACCATCTGATAACAATGTGAAAGTATCTGTCATCCAAGCATAAAATCACCAGGGTTAAAGTTTTTTTTTTAAGAATAAGGGTGACAAACGAGATTATGAATAAAAATGCAGATGCGTTTTCATCTCTGGGGACTAGGATGGGATGCCTCGTATCCAGTAAAGAGGGTATCCGGTTCAGAAGAAATAAAAAAATAATTTTAGACAGGTTGCCACTAGAAAGCTCATTCATTAATTGATAGAAATATATAGGTTGTATTTTGTATTTGTTTGTCAGGTGCGTTTTTTTATAATTGTTAAGTCGCTGTCGGGAAGATGGTACTGGCCATCTCAAAACAAATTAACACGACATTTAGATAAGTGGGTATTTTAAAATAATTATGAATTCTGTAATTAGTTCACTTTCTAGCTCCCATTTTTCGAAATATCGTGTTCAAATAACAATACTTTTTACTCGTTTTATTGAACAACCAGCTGTCTGTTAATTTTTTACGCGGAATTCTTATTAATTTTCTAATATAAAAGTAGCCTAATGTTACTTCTTATGACGTCAGCTATCTGCCAATGAAAGTTTCTTCAAATCGGTCAAGACGTTTGAAGATTAGCCGGAACAAACCGACAGACAGACAGACAAAACTTTAAAAATTATTGTTTGTTATTAGTACCGAATATACTTTTATATTCGTTTAGTAAAGAGCTGCTATTTTGACATTACAAATATACAATTGAATTTTATTTATTTGTATAGATGTGTACGATAAAACGTACTTAATCCAGTAAGGTTCAAGTTGTTTAGGGACTTTTTTATAGGATAGGGTGACAAACGAGCATACAGTTCACCTGATGGTAAGTGGTTGCTGTGGCCCGTAGCCACCTACATCTATCCTCGATTACGAATCAAAATGCAGAAGCGTTGTCACCCTTGAGGACTAAGATGGAATGCCTCGTTTCCAGTAAAAAGGGTGTCCGGTTCTCTACACTCACCATACGAAACACAGCAGCATTAAGCTGCTATTTTACGCTGGTATTCTGTGAGAGCGTGTTCCTACCCCGGTCGAGCCGACCCATTCGTGCTACAACTATACTATAACTGCAGCATGGCTCTACCACGTATGAACTATATGAAGTCTGTAACGAAACTGTAACTGTTTGGTGGGTTACCGTTACCGACACTACCAAGAGTCTATCAAAAGTCCAATGCTGAACATAGGCCTCCGGGATTGCTTCATAGATAGCAATATAAAATCTTATTTGCCATAGTTGCCACGCCAAGCAGGCGAGTGGGTAACCACAGTTTTTTCAGTTATTAAGGAGACGCTGTTACTCATCTCCTGTATTGGTATTTGGTACCCTCTGTCGCCTCTTACGATACCTTGGGAATCTGCCCCACATCGAGAGGGTAGATAAAGTGGATATTCTTTCACCGCCATTACACGGTCACTAAAAAGATATTTTGATAAGTAACAAAATAATTAATAAATAATTTTAAGAATGAATTTCCTTCTTAAAAATCTTAAAAATATTGATGAAATTTGATTACAATGCATTATGTAATGTACTATATACGAAAAAATAGGTCATGTTATTTTTACATCAACCTTCAATATAAAAAGAAGTCACTGTCAGCGTCATTTGCGACAAAGAAAACATCATACAGGTAATATGGATACATGATACTGCGTGGCTTGGGTTCCTTACCAAGTTACCAATAAAAACAGTGTGAACAAAGTACCATTTTCTCTTTATAATAAAATATCTATTTTTTCATATTACTAACAGCATTTACTACTTTTATTATAATCATAAAGTACCTGCATGACCGAGCTTGCTCGGTATTTATTTTTTTTTTTTTTTGGAAATCGTGTGTTTTAGAAATTATATTTAGATACAAATTACATACTGATATGATATATGAATAATATTTTTTGATCTTATTGACATAATAGAAAAAAACTGAAGTGGTTATTTGAATATAAAATCATGAGTGCAATTAGTTTAATTTAAATTTTCGTATTTTAAAAAAAATACTAAATAAAGGGCTTGAAATAATAGATTTTCTCACAAAAGAAGGGAACTTGAAAATAAAGGGAAAAAGTCGGACCGTATACAGGACGAGAACTAGGGCCCTACGACTTCGCGGCGGCATTTGAGCTATTACGATCATTAATATTTTACATTCTTATATTGCAGCAGTTTTTCATTGCCTGAAAACACGGACAAAACGACATTTTCTCTAAATGAATCCTAGCTAGATCGATTTATTGCCCCCGAAAACCCCTGGATACTAAATGTATGAAAATCGTTGGAGCCGTTTCCGAGATTCCAATTTTATATATATATATATATATATATATATATATATATATATATATATATATATATATACAAGAATTCCTCGTTTAAAGGTATACGATACATTTTCTTCCCAATTAAGGTGGATTTTTCATAGGTGAAGTATAAAATACGGTACCTTACGACGCTTACCGTATATCATTTGGAATTTAGCCTTCGCGACAAAATAAAGCTTTCTATCATGTCTCTCATCATTTAGAATGTGTCTGGTCTTTTCGGATAGTACGAGAATTTTTGGAGCCCTGTAGGTAGTTAACCTTTTACGATACCTATAGGAAAAGATAGATTTTGGTTTTTTACGGGTTTTTAAATATTTGCATAAATATCATTCATAACATAAAAATCAACATCAACAAATAAAAAATACAGATGTTTGAATAAAATAGTTCAATTGTTTTACTTTTATATTTAGCTTCCCTAATAAAGCATCAATTGTAACCTGATTTTACAGCCTTATACGTACTGGCAACAAATCTCAATTGCTAAAAGGAGCAAAACGGAGGTTCATGAATTATAGCCATTTTGTAATTCAAAAACATCATAAAAATTCCATGTTGTACAAATTACGTATGCAATGACAAAATAAGTAATAAAAAACCTACCACGACACGGTATGCACAGGCACGGCCTCTTCGAACATGCTTTGTTCACTGTTAAAGTACAAAACATTGTATACAACTTGACATGGAAAAGCGTAACTTGGATAAGCTTTGTACTAAAATTGGTATAAGGAAGTCGCCGTTTATTTATTTGGAAGTCAGTTATTTTCACCTATGAAACTGAACCCTAACAAACTTAATTTATGACTTCGCGTACAGTGGCGGCCTCTAGCCGTTGAATGAAGTAAACAAAAGAATAAAGATTCGCGCTCTATGAATAAAATAAAAATAGCGCGAGATGATATCGGCGAAACGAGCTGAGTATGGAATATGCCGACTTATTAGACTCCTAATAACCGAATCGTATTAACTTCGTTCATAGATCGAAAAATTTACAGACATGAAACTTTCATGAAATTTTGCTTCCTGTTTAGTATTAATGATATTTTTAAATATTAAAATGTTGTGTAAAAGAATATGTCATAAGAAGCAATGCTGGAGAACCAAGCTGATATTGTAAACTGTAACATGTCAAGATGACCCCATGACCTCCGATAGGTGAACTATTACCATGGCGACGATGGCAAATCCTCACTATTACTACAGTGGTGTTCGTTCCGTTGATTGGCTTGGTTCGTGCCCGGGGGGGGTCTGAGCTTAGTAAAAAATGGGTGGGTTCGCCTCGGGGTTGGGGGGCGAACTTTTCGTGACCCCAGGGGGTGAGAGGCCTGACAAAGAAGAAAAATATTCGTACAATATTCTTATAGTTTCTAAATGTTTCAAAACTGACAACTGCCTATTTAATATTTCAGACTTATTAAAATATTTATTATTTAATTCACAAATAAAAATTTCTGTTTCTTACTTTGATATAAAAGATAAAGATTTTCTCATGGTTGGTCAATAAGCAAGCAACATTATCCTTGCCAAGTTAGCTAATGAAACAATTTTAAAATACCGAGGGTGCTCAAAATAGCAAATATACTGATCTAAAATATGCTTCTTGATGTATGGTACCCAGTATCCTTTGGGACCACCACACTAAGATTTTGTTTTCTATTATTTGTGATAAATTATGTTCTGTCTACACGATTTGTAACACACGCTATCAATGTCTTAAAGGCATTTATAGATTATTCATTTGTATCTCGCAATATCGATTCTTTTATGTTATTGTTTGGCCGTCGTTTTGTCTAGTCCTCCCATATGTAACGTAATTGGCAGTCGAAGTATTACAAACTTTCTTCTTCTACTAATAAAAATGTATTACTTCTGTCATAAGGTGCACATTCCATTGGAAAGAATGGAAATATCCACGCGAATGTTTCAGTAAGCTTTTACTTTGTACGGGCTGAATATTACCTTTATGTTTTATGTATTTTTGACTTTGCCGATTATTTGTAGCCGGTGGAAATAGAAAAAAACGTGTGTTAAGACTCTTGATAACATAACAAATTGAACAATTCTTTGAAGAGGTTATGCTGTAAATTAATTTTTTTTTCATCGAGTTTAATATTTATAGCATATTGATGTTAATCTTTAAATTTGATGATGAAACCAAACCATCAACCATCGTTATTATAAAGCAAAACTATCACGTCGTAGCTTAGATATTTCATTTCTGTAAGAATAAAGTAGCGAGAAATGAATGCGCCACACCGTTCAGTGCGTGCTGAAAGACTTAAAACATTCTCAAAATGTATTTTATTTAATGAATTTCCTGACATTATTTCCTTCACCAGCACCTGCTAAATCCTCTGCCACAATACTCATCAGTCTGCAACCTTCGCTGTTAGACGTAAGTAGACGTCTTGATTGCGAAATAACATAGCGTTTAGCTGCAGTTTCGTATTCCGCACGTATCTATATATATATGTATATAGATACGTGCCGATACATATACATATATATATCTATATATATATGTATATGTATCGGTATAGTTTACAAATAAGATTGTTTCCGATCTGAATGTTTGTCCGTGTAAACACCGTCACGATTCAGAAGAAATTCCTAGAGTTGTTCCGCTTAGTTTAATGTAAACTTACCAACATTTAGCCCCCATTTTCATTTTAGTTACTCCATCTAGTCAGAAGACGTCCCAAATAGCATTTCTCTAAACGGTGTCTTCTCTAAAATTCATCTATTTAAATAGTGGTGTTCTTTTATAAAATAAGGGTGTCAAACGAGCACACTATCCACCTGGTCGTAAGTGGAGGCTGTGGTCTACAGACGTCTACTTCTATCCTCGATTAAGAATCAACTTGCAGATGCGTTGTCACTCCTGAAGAACAAGAAGAATACCCCGTTTCCAGTAAAAAAGGTTGACACAGCAGAATTGTTCTGCTGTTTTACGCTGGTATTCTGTGAGAAGGTGGTCCTTACCCGGTCGAGTCAACTCATTCGTGCTGCAACCTGCTGCAACCATATAGCTACATGGCTCTACCATGTATAAATATATCAAAAAATTTCAACACCGCAGCGTCATATCTAATACAGACATGACTGAATGGTCGGACACTTACTTTCAAGATTTTTCAGACTTTTATTTTCATAAACTTACAAAAAATAATGTTGCATGAATAAGTCAACTAGCGCCATCTAGTGTCAGGAACGAGAGCGAGGGGAGCATTGAGAAAATGACATCACAAATCGCTCAACTGACAGCGCCTAGTCGAAACTCGAACGCTCGGTACCTTCCGCGTGTTTACTTGAACATTCTGGATATTTCTTTGCTAATTCAAATATATAGGCGCTGCAAGATGCGATCGGGGCAGTGTTGATTTGGGCGAAACAAGCGAAGCTTCGGAGTGGAATTAAGTGAATTAGTGTGTTTAAATTATTGGTGTTTTAACTTTAATTGTGTAAAGTAAATTAAAGTGTTAATTTAGGTTATTTTATCGGCAATTTTTATTGTCACGAACCTCAAGCTCGTAACAATAATATAACAGGCATACATAACACTCAAAAGACATATATTTATGCAACGAAATTACATAAATAATACCTGAACTACCCCATACGTTTTATATTTATTTCTTTCTATTTGTATAAACAATTCAATCGCTCCCTATTAAATGTAACACAAACGCAGAGCCTTTATTAATTTTGTCTTTATTTAATTGATTAAAGAGTAAATGTGCTTAATTTTGCATATTTAAAGCTCCTATAAACTTTAAAAAATTTTAAAAGTCTTTGTTTCCTGTATTTTTCTTAATGTAAATTTTTCCTCCACTTTTAATAGCAAGTTATAATTAATACCATACTTACGAGTATGTTATAAAACTGATATTTACAACTTATAAAACTCAGGGGATAAGCG
Source organism: Parnassius apollo (assembly GCA_907164705.1). Lineage (NCBI taxonomy): Eukaryota > Metazoa > Arthropoda > Insecta > Lepidoptera > Papilionidae > Parnassius > Parnassius apollo. The sequence continues at coordinate 2,374,100 of CAJQZP010000049.1, read as the reverse complement.
TACGCGCGCAATCTAAGTTCAATTTTCACTAGTAACAATGAACTTGTTAATTAAAATTTTGTGTACTAATTGACCACGAGCTCGGCAGTGAAAGTAAAAAGAGAGAGTACGTGCGTGCCCAACGGTGATACCAATTTATATAATATACAGTATATCTTCCGATGGTGGTGAGAGAATCAATTGCCGATTTCCATTCGTGGGTGAAATAATGTAATAGATATGTTCATGCCGCCATCATCGTAAATTCATAACTTAAAACATAAATTCATCTTTAATTTGGCTGAAAATTAGCCTTTTCCGTTTAAATTTACTTTTTAAATTGTGTAATTAACTGCCCCCCGTATTTCCATATACGGGGGGCAGTTAATTACACGTTTTTTTTTGTAAATTTTCACATTTAAATATTTTTCAGTTAGAAAAAATTAGATCAATTAGAAAAAAATTTTATTTTTTTTTCTAATTGATCTAATATTTTCTTTAAAAATTATTATTATTTTATATTATTTATAATTATATTATTTATAATTATATTAAACATGCCATAAAGATCTCATGGCTTACGATAAATGGCGGTATGAACATATCTATTACATCAAATGTAAATTATGAGGGTAGTTTTTCCAGCAACGGGTGCACGACATCTAGAATCGTACTACATATGGCAATTCGGCAAACAGCTTGCCAAGCCTGGCGATTACGGCAAATCCTTAACCCGGAAAAGGCAGAGTTGAGCACACTTTAATTAGCAAATAATGAAGAAAAAGCATTACCAGTAATCAGAGGTATATTTTGATCTACCCTACTTTAAAACTCTCCATAAAAACTTGAATTGAATTAAATATTTATGACTTTTTTTGCGTTAAATATACATAATTTTATTAACAATATATGTTGTCTACTTAGCAAATAACAGATGCATTAATTATTTAAAAAAAACATTGGCATACAGAGTTAAAACTATTAAATAAAAAATGGATCATTTGTAGTGGTTTCTGGATTCATCATCTTATATAATTAGATGTAAACTGATACTCTGTATGCACATGATCACGTTATAGTTAAGTTTATTAGTTGTACACAGCTCAACAAGTACATGCGGTTGGGGCACGGTAAATTTAATCCTAGTTCTCACATATTGACATTATCAGTAGGACTAGATTAATACCTATTCTGCTTTCCTGTCCGGTGAGTAGTTTGGCAAATGGCCCTGGGGGAGAGCGCAGGTCGTATTGATCCCCAGGGCAAGTCTGAAGAGTTCTTCCTTCACGTAGTTCACGCGCCGCCTGTTATTTGGTCCGGTTTAATAGGAAACAGACAGAACAGAAACACAGACGATGCTCTTTTTTATTTTATCCCACTCCCTTTTTCCTATCCTAACCCAATCCATAGTTTTAAGTGTATCGTGCCGATGGATGCGTGGCTCGGGGGGGGGGGAAGGTCGTAAAAGGTGTCTACCCTTGACAGGGCTATTTGGGTAGCATTGTGCGGGGGTGACCGAATATTTCCCTAGCTAATCGTGGGTCAATGGATGTTTGGAATGTAGAAGCATCACCAACACCCTGCAATACAACGCCCCAACCTGGGACGTGAGCCGTGAAGTGGAGGGCACGTCTGCAGCCGAACCACAATCGGAAACGGACCAGGGAAAGGACAAAAAGGTTAGCTAGGCCTTACAAGGTTAGTGGGGCAGAACGGAAGAGGTACAAAAAGCTGATAGCCGCTGAGATAGGATCCGAAAAGACCCTCTTTCTCTGCGAGAAGTCCTAAGACGAGATTCCTTTGCCCGAACCTCCCCCAGTTCCGAAGGAAAAAAACGCTGCCGGTCGTAGGAGGAGTCTTCCAAAGACCAGCTCAAGAAATCTGTGAAGCTAGCAACGGGGGAAAAGAAGCCAAGATTTAACGCGGTAACTGGCTCCGTGCGTATAGGAATTCGCAATTAAAATCCTATGAGCGTGGAGCACATGCAGCTGGTTCACCGAGCACTAACGCAGGCTATCGCTTAGACAGCCTGTGTGGCGCAGCCAAGAGCGGGAACGAAATTTTCGGGTTTCACCTACAAGCCAGGTCGGATGTTAGTACCGTGCTTGAATAAGGCAAAGCAGTACTGGATTGTAGGTGAAGTCGAAAAACTGAGGGAAAGGGAAAGGGAGGTGGGAGTGACAGAATGAAAGGTGTGGTGGGGTCAGGAGCGCCAGTAAAGGACGTCTTTGTCCTCAGCAGGCGAAAATGACCCCTACCACCCCACGCTCCATGCACGTAAATGACTAATCCTAAGGTTAAGACAGGGGTACTACAGGCAAGTCTTAACCATGCAGCAGCTGCTTCTACCGTGGTGAAGGTTTGCTTTGTAGAAGACAACATTGACCTTGCCCTCATACAAGATCCTTAGGAGGCTAACAGTCAAGTTCTGGGATTGTTGGCTGTTGGTAAGATCTTAGTTAATACTAAAGGTAGCAGACTCAGGGCTTGTATAGTTTACAATAAAAACATTGAACTTTTAGCAGTTCCAGAGTAACGCAACGATGACCTGGTTACAGCCTTCATAAATCTCAAGGGATGCACAGGGGCCAGAGTAATAATTTGCTCAGCCTACCTTCTTCCTGAAGAGAACTCAGAGCCTACCATCGAGTTAGAGCGATTGGCGGAGTTCGCCCAAAAACTTGTGGTGGGTTGTGATACTAATGCTCACCGCTCACCACACAGCCTAGGGAAGTACTAACATCGACGAAAGAGCCGAGTTACTTTATGACTTTCTTATCAACCGCCTGGTAAGCCTTAACTTAGGGTGTACACCAACCTTTGTAACACGTGCTAGTCAAGAAGTATTAGATGTAACATTTGCTACCAATAACTGCTACGAAAACCGATGTCTGATCACAAACACGTAAAGTTTGCGATTGGAGCATCACCAACTTATAAAACTGTTGCTTTTAGGGATCCAAAAGCGACCTCCTGGGATGTCTACAGAGATAGCCTAAGGAGAAATTTGGAAACGTTTCCTAAAAGCATAAAGACGATAGAAGGTCTGGAGTTAGCGACGGAGATAGTAACCGTAGGTATCCGTGAAGCCTTCAAGGACAGCTGTCCCATCCAAACAAAAACTTCAACACGAAAAGTTCTTGGGTGGAACGCTAAGTTAAAGGAGCTTAGGGAAAAGACCAGGAAACTATTCAATAGTGCTAAAAAAACAAAGAGTGGGATATTTATAGTGCAGTCCTAACCGAATATAATAAAGAAATTAGGAAAGCCAAGAGAGCATCGTAGAGGAAGCTATGCGAGGATAGCCTGCTGGTAACTTCACTACTAGTAAAACAAAATACTTTGAAGTTACTAGCGTTAACCTACTTCCCAGAGTCACATAAGACTTTTGCCTTGAACTCTTTCAGAGTCCTACGATGGCTTTGTAATGACGACTGGTTTAGGGCTGCAAAGATAATAAGGCCGAATTTGGTGCAGTGGGCTGTTGACTCCTTTAAACCATATAAGACAAGCGGGGAGGATCGAGTAGTTCCCATCCAATTAACCCACTTCCCAGGGTCACATAAGACTTTTGCCTTGAACTCTTTCAGAGCCCTACGAAGGCTTTGTAATGAGGACTTGTTTAGGGCTGCAAAGATAATAAGGCCGAATTTGGTGCAGTGGGCTGTTGACTCCTTTAAACCATATAAGACAAGCGGGGAGGATCGAGTAATTCCCATCCAACTAACCCACTTCCCAGGGTCACATAAGACTTTTGCCTTGAACTCTTTCAGAGCCCTATGAAGGCTTTGTAATGAAGAGTTGTTTAGGGCTGCAAAGATAATAAGGCCGAATTTGGTGCAGTGGGCTGTTGACTCCTTTAACATTGACAAGGGGGAGGATGTTGAGGGGTGATTCCTTCTTCCTGGTGCGAGCAAATTTTGCAAGGGGTTGGGAATGTCAAAGTTCACTTTATACCTAAGGTTGGTAGAAAGGACTACGCCTTACCAAAGTCCTTTAGGCCTATGAGTCTATTTTCCTTTCATTTTAAGACACTGGAAAAGGTAATAGATAGATATATAAGAGATGATGTAGCTCTAGCTATGAGGCCCACACATTACAACCCTGATCAGTGTTATTGACGGGGTCGAAAAAGCGCTGGAGGATAAAGAAATAGCTCTTTGTGCCTTTCTTGATGTTGAGGGCGTCGACAGTAGCCGAACGTCACTGCTGATTGGGGGCCTGACATCTAAAATTGTAGAACCCACAACCATCAGTTGGGTGAAGTTGATGCTCTCAAACAGAAAAGCAAAACTAGCGCTGTTTCAGATTTCGATTGACGTTGAAACTACAAGAGCCTGTCCACAAGGTGTTTTGTCACCCCTTCTTTGGACTCTTGCGGTCGATCAACTATTGTACAAGATGGCAGACCTTCGTATTGACACACTAGGTTTTGCTGATGACCTTGTAAACATTGCGAGGGACTTTTGCCAAAGTACTCTGTCATTAATCATACAAAGAGCTCTAAACAACATAAATAACTGGTGTAGGGATAATAGTTAATGCTGATATATTGTTATAATGCCCTTTACTAAAAGAGAGTCGGTTGGATAAAATTAGTCACCAGCCAAAACTCAATGGTAAAGAAGTACCATTCTCGACTGAAGTTAAGTACTTGGACGTAACAATCGACTAAAAACTAACGTGAAACTCTCACCTTAGTTAATTTTTGCCTTATGCCCCATAAGGCAAAAATTGCTTTAGGTACGTGCAGTCGTTTGGTCGGGAACAACTGGGACTTGCGTCCAAGTACGATCATATGGCAGTTAAGTAATATAGTGAAGCCAATCCTAACCTACGCCTCTGCAACTACGCCACTGCCTGGTGTAACAAGGCCAACCAAAAGACGACTGCGGAAAGACTAAATAGTCTACAAAGGACTGCCTCCTTAATGGCAACTGGAACCATGCGATCGTCGCCTGGAGCGGCTCTTAATGCACTTCTATACCTAACGCCTCTTGATCTACATCTAGAGATGGAGGCGAGGGCTAATTTGTATAGGATTAATGCCTAGGGCGTTTTGAGCTTACTTTCTTACGTGGTAGCCACGCTGCAACTATATATTATGGTTGTAGCAGTGTAGTGTCGGCTCGACCGGGGAAGGACCACGCTCTAACAGAATACCAGCGTAAAATAGCAGCTCAATGGTGCTGTGTTTCGTATGGTGAGTGTAGAGATCCGGAGACCTTTCTTTACTGGAATCGAAGCATTCCATCTTAGTCTTCAGGGGTGACAACGCATCTGTGTTTTGTTTCTTAATCGAGGATAAATGTAAATGACAATGGGCCACAGCAGCCACTTACCATCAGGTGGACTGTGTGCTCGATTATCATCCTTATGCTATTAAAAAAGAGAGAGGTGGTTAATGAAACACCGGTCTTATGCATGATCTTAGATATCATGCGTCCACTATACACTTTTAATAAAATGTATACAGGGGAACTTTTCTCCAGAGAAGACTGGCTGGATGTCCATCATCTGTGAGTTCGGTAGCCTCATGACAGTTTTTTTTTTAAATACGTGTATCTATTTTTGAAATTTTAATTACCCTACAGTCATATAGATAAGTGAATCCTCTATTCGCCTATTCGGAATTGATTCATTTTAGTAGGTTAAGGAATTTGAGAATGGTGAAGTGAGAATTAAAAAATAATTTTCAGTTACAAAAAACACATGACAACAAAATAAGCGCAGTCATTTTGCGTAGAATCGAGATGGCGGCAGTATAGTTTAACTTGAATCTGTTATCTACATAAAATTTACCTCTTCAAATTAACCTAACCAATAAACGTCACATTAGATCTTCTATTATAGAAACTAAACTACGAACCTAAACTTAAACAATAACCGCGTCGCAGGTCGCAGCCATGTTGTTTCTGATGACGTTTAGACGCCATATTGCGTCGGATTGCGTTCCGAAACCCGTGCATAGAACAAAGGGGTTCCAGTTTCAATACAATGGGTAGTAAATGGATATCGAAGAGACTATTGATTGCTACGATGCATAATATGCTAATTTTGTGTTTAATATCAACAACTCATGGCGAATATGGATATCGATTACCAGATCACGTGATTGTTAATGTAACATATTTAGTTACCAGTTCATTACGCAATAGTAAATCAATTAAAAAATATTAGTAAGATAAGTTCTTTAATAATGCTAACTTAAATACCACAAATTGATAATGGACTTTGGGCTAACCAACCTTCCTAGCCTCCAACCCATTTTAGTGAATAAAGACAGCCCTTAGCTTTTAATATATCAATGGCCCTTAGGACATAAATGTCTATTAGCGCTATTCAAAAACCTTTGCCAGAGATGGAATTAAAAGGCCGAAGTGATGATGTAAAGTAATAGATATACGACTTTTTTATAGAATGTGGGTGACAAACGAGCACACAGTCCACCTGATGGTAAGTGGATGCTGTGGTCCATAGACATCAATTTATCCTCGATTAAGAATTGAAATGCAAATGCGTTTCCAGCCTTGAGGACTAAGATAGAATGCCTCGTTTCTAGTAAAAATTGTCTTTAAAATATTACTACAAATTATAAAATTATTAAAATGTTTAGACAAAATTTACCTTCGTTACAATATAATGAGATTCATAAAACCCTTCTCTCTTTATTTTTAACCGTCTTCAAAAAGGAAAGAGGTTCTCAATTCTAGTGTATGTTTTTTTGTATGTATGTTACGCGACACCTTCGCAGTTTATGAACCAATTTTGATGATTTTTTAGCAAACAAATAACTTCTTTTTAGCAATTTGAAGTAAGTTGGTTCTTAATTTTGTTAAAAGTTTTAATTATAACTTATCACTTCAATTTATCCATCATATAAATCACCTTGCGATAGCAGCAACACGAACTGGCTGTTGGCATCTCCCATGGCCAAGGCCTGATTAACACACATACTAACCAGGCTGGAGACTAGGATGCAAAGTTTGAGGAGGCGCTGAACTTGCCTTTGCAAGCATCCCTTATGTACAGAATAAAATTTGATATAAAATATTTTCAATAAATAACAGAGTAAGTGCCGCAATTTCTTTATTTTTGGTACAAAACAAATAAACAGATTGTAAAAATAAGACTGAGTTATTTGGTACATCTATACCAAATCTTCATCATCATCATCATTACAGCCCTTCACAAGTCCACTGCTGAACATAGGCCTCCCCCAAGTAATGCCACAAAGCACGGTCCTGAGCCACCTGCATCCATCGACTTCCTGCATGTCTTACCAGGTCGTCACTCCATCTAGTGAGGGGTTGCCCTACACTACGCCTACCGGTACGAGGCTGCCACTCGAGTACCTTTCTTCCCCATCGGTTATCGGTTCTTCAAGCTATATGGCCGGCCCTTTGCCACTTCAGCTTACTAATCCGTTGGGCTATGTCGGTCACTCTGGTTTTACTGCGGATATCCTCATTTCTGAGTCTATCATGCAGTGAAACTCCGAGCATAGCCCTCTCCATAGCTCGCTGAGCGACCTTGAGCGTCCTCATACGGCCAGCAGTGAAGGACCACGTCTCTGATCCGTAAGTCATCACTGGCAACACGCACTGGTTGTACACTTTAGTTTTCAGAGATTGAGGTATACCTGACGAGAAGATGTGTCGTAATTTCCCGAACGCTGCCCAGCCGAGTTGAATCCGTCGATTGACCTCTTGGTCGAAGTTGGACTTACCTAGTCGGACTATTTGTCCCAGTTAAACGTACTCGTCAACAACTTCGGGCATAGTGCTCCCAACAACTACCAGCATAGGTGTGACATGGACATTGAACATAATCTTTGTTTTGTCCAAGTTCATCTTAAGACCTATCCGTTGGGAGACACCATTGAGGTCATTGAGCATAGTGCTAAGGTCCTCCAGCGATTCTGCCATAAGGACTATATCGTCGAAGGTGAGTGATGTACTCGCCGTTGATGTTAATACCGTATCCTTTCCAGTCCAGTAGCTTGAAAACGTCTTCCAAAGCAGCGGTGAAGAGTTTCGGGGATATAACGTCACCCTGTCTTACTCCTCTCTGCAGTTGGATAGGTACTACCTACCTACCCTACTGTACAAACACTTCAGCACCTCGATATACCGACAGTCAACTTGGCACCGCTGAAGGGACTGTAGCACCGCCCAAATTTCGACGGAATCAAAGGCTTTCTCATAGTCCACATACGCCAGGCAAAGTGGCAGATTGTACTCTTCGGTTTTCTGTACAATCTGACGCAGGGTATGTATGTGGTCTATGGTACTGAAGCCTTTTCGGAAACCGGCTTGTTCGGGAGGCTGGAAGTCGTCGAGTCTGCGTGCGAGACGATTCGTAATGACTCTCGAAAACAGCACGTAGACGCGGCTCAGAAGGGAAATCGGTCTGTAGTTCTTCAAGAGAGCGTTGTCGCCTTTCTTAAAGAACAAGACCACCGCACATCTGCTCCACGCCTCCGGAGTAGTGCCACCATGGAGGACGGAATTGAAGAGCTTCTGAAGGACTTCAAGTACCGGTGTTCCACCCGTTATCAGAAGCTCCGCTGTAATTCCATCCTCGCCTGGGGCCCTGCCGTTTTTAAGGTGCTGGAGAGCCATTCTAATCTCGCTCAGACTGACGTCCGGGATATCATCGGAATAGTGTCGGGTAAGACTTGCTCTTATATCATTATTCACACTTGCGTGTGGCTCCAACGATGATGTGTACAGCTGCCCATAGAACTTCTCAATCTCACTCAAAATCTCAGGTGTCCCGGAAATGATGCTGCCACACTCAGTCTTCAGCTTTGACAGTTGGCTCTTTCTGGCAGACAGATCTCTGGCAAAGACTTTGGAGCCCTGGTTCCGCTCGATCGCTTCTTTAATACGAGCAGTATTAAATTTGCGTAAGTCTTGCCGCATGCATTTGGAGATCTGTCTGTTCAGTTGCCTGTATGCTGTCAAATCTGTTGACGATTGCAGCCTCATCTCCCGTCTAACAGCTACACAGATTAAGAGTGTGATCGGAGAGTTTTTGTGTTCTTCTGCGGCGGGTGTTGCAGAACTTAGCTCCGACCGCATGGACAGTTTCTACGAGCTTGTTATTCATATCGTCCACTGCATTGCAATCTTCTAGGCACTGAAAGCGGTTACGTAACTCGAGCTGAAAAGTCTCAGGATTCTGGATTAGGGCACGAGGGGGACGGAGCGTTGACTTCATTAGACGAGACCTCTCCAACGTTTAAGTTCAGTGTGCCTCTAACCATTCGGTGATCGCTGCCGGTTTTCACCCTTGCGATCACTGAGACATCACTGAACAGTTGGCGTCTGGTCGTCATAATGAAGTCAATCTCATTTTTTGTCGAACCGTCGGGGGCTCGACCAGGTCCACTTCCTGTGCGGCCGCTTCTGGAAGAAAGAGTTCATCATAAAGAGTCCCTCTTTCTCCTACTAAAGTCAGCCAGCTGCTGGCCCCTACGGTTCCGTTGCCCTACTCCAAATTTCCCTAACTTCAGCTCACCGCCTTCTCTTGTGCCTAGTTTTGCGTTGAAGTCTACCATCAGCACCGTGTAGTGAGTTTTGGAGGAATGCATGGCTCTAGAAATATCCTCATACATTTCCTCCACCTCCTCATCGGGATGTGCCGAGGTTGGTGCGTAGACCTGTATGACCTTCAGCGAATACCGTTTGGTGATTCTGAGTATCAGGTACGCGACCCTCGTCGACACACTCCCAATCTTTACAACATTGTTGACGAGGGACTTGTGGACGCTAAATCCGACACCTCCTTGAGACAGATGGTCGCCCTCCCGGTGATAGAACAAGTTGCCGGACTCGAGGATTACCGTGTCCTCTCCCTCTCTTCGGACCTCAGATAATCCAATAATATGCCAGCGCAACTTGTCTACCTCTTCTTCCAGCTCCAGTATCTTCTCGTCAGTCCTCAGGGTGCGTGCGTTATACGTTGCCAGATCGAGTCGTCGTAGGTGGCAACCGAACCTCCACCGGAGATTCTTAGCACCCCCTGCCCCGCCGTTACCATGGTCGCCACCGTAGCCAGGAATAGCGGGGCCGCCGGGGACTGCGGGCCGTTTATTTGTGTCGTTGTTCATGGGGGGATATTTGCCATAGTTTCCACGCTTGGCGAGCGGGTTGGCAACCGTAGTTTTTTATTATATTATTTTGTTTTTTATCATATTATTATTTTATCTCTATACCAAATAACTCAGTCTTATTTAGTCTACTCGTACTTATTTTTCAGTCTTACGTACAGATGATTATTAAGTAAAGATGCAAAGCATCTTTCGTTGACTGACTCGACGTAATTCAAAGATTTTAAACTGCTCAAGCTTTCTGCTCTACCTCTAATTTTAATTCTGTGTTTTGCCAAAGTTCTACAAGGGAACTTCTGTCAGCCATCAGTTTCATCGCTGCATAGGAAGAACAACTCATAGGCTCATGCCACAAAGCAGAAAGTCGATTTTTAGGTTCTCTTTGTGAGTCTAACTCGACTCTCGACGACGGGGGTACACACCACCGCTCATCCCGCGATGTGATTGCTCCATGCTGGATGTGCGGTATATACGGCGTTTAGAGAAAAATGAACTCTCCGTGGACGTCAACAAGTCGAGTAGTCCTGATGGAGTCCCTCCTATTGTGCTGAAGACGGATGCCCTGGAGTTAGCACCTCTCCTAACTCGTCTTTTCCGGTATTTTGACCGCTCAGACCCGTCCAAGTACAGGCTTATCGCCATTGCTTCTTTATTCTACAAAACAGTTGAATCTATTATAAACTGCCAGCTCATAGGGTACCTTGAGGATCACCAGCTGATTAGTGATGTCAGACTGCCAATGATAATCTCATATCATAGCGTAATCAGCTGGTTTTAGTTCCAATCTTATTATTTACCTGACTAATAGAAGAGCGGAAGCAGTGGATTCCAAGAGGGCGACCTTGGTCGCGACTTTGGACATAGGGAAGGTCTTCGATGTGCTTTGGCACAAAGCGATTCTTTAGAAGATTCTTTCCTATGGGCTTCCCGAGAAATTGTGCAATTAGATGATCAGTTTTTCTTGCAGATCGGAGCATCAAGGTGGTAGTAGACAATGCATACTATACTCTACGTATTTGTGTTCGTGTGCTATACTTACGCTGTTTCTTCTTTATATTAATTATATATTGCTGTTTGTATCACTGGTGATACTTTTTACTCCAGTCGCGGTAATATTAGGTCTTTACCTACGGAATTGCCATTTTTTTTAAAATGAAATAGGTTAAAGTCATTATTTTCCTATAATTTTTTATTAAATGTAATCACCCGTGCAATCTATGCACCTTTGCCAATGTAGTGGCAGTATGTTGATGCTCTCCTTGAAGAAATCAGCTGGACATCAAATTCTTCAAAGACATTTTGTACTACCTCTCGGGTATTGAAATTTTTTTCCGCATAAAACTTCGGAAAAAGTAGAAGCAAGGTCTGGTGAATACGGCGGATGACAGAGAGCTTCCAACCCCCAGCTCTTGTAACTTGGAGACCGTTGGTTGTGGAGTATGACAATTTGGTAAAAAGGCCGGACACCCTGAATCTTTTAATAAACAACATTTTTTTAAACTTAATGTTTTTATATCATTTACCATAAAATCTTCTTAAATTTTAATGAAATAACAACAATTAAATAAATCAGTTTTCTTTATTATCAATCGTTTAATATGCATTACAATAATAATTTCAATCATTGCTATAGTATGCATGTAAGATGTAAATACATGAAACATTTAAAGAATTGGTCAAATTTAGAAAGCCTAACAAAAGCCGGACAGACGACACCGTCTAATTTGGCCGGACACGCAACGAAAAGCCTGACTGTGTCCAACTTTATCCGGACGCCTGGCAATGCTACTTGGAGACGTGCGTGCTTCTCCATCATTGTGTTGAGTTCTTCACAGTACGCATCTGTAGTAATCCTCATCTCGTTTGGTAAGAAGCTGTGATGAATCACACCGACTCTAGACCACCAAACAGTGACCATCATTTTTCTAGGGGTAAGTTTTATTTTAGGGCACCAACCAAACCACCACCAAACCAAACATTTTTGAACTAGAATCCAACCAACTTTCTGAGGCACTTGCGATTATCCATTTTTCGTAGCAGGTAACGGTTGCGGTTCAAAAATCCTTCGTTTGCGTGCCTGTTGAGCAGTGCAAAGCACGTCGCTGGCGATCATTGAGTTCGTGGGGCACCCATTTGTCACGCTTTTTTACCTAGCCAATTTGACGCAAATAGACCAATATTGTTTTGATGCTAACGTTGAATCTGCTGCTATTTTAGACGTAGATTGAGCGCCAAACCTTCGTGAACGTCGTTGAAGTTGCGTGCCGCTTGTGCCGCGTTGCTGCCCCGACGGTAATTACTAATATTCCGTAATTACCTACTCGAATTTTTAACGTATCCATGATGATGAAAAAGATTCAAATGCGATGAAAACATAACACTAATCAATAAACAAATGGCTAATTTTGAAAAAAGAATTACGTGTTTAAAATAAAATTAATTTAAAATTACTTTCATTTGAAACGGCCAGTACTGCAGAACGGCCATTTCATATGTAAAGACCTATTACTTCTCGGGAATACGTCATCGTATATCGGAACAAACTTGTGTATGAATTTGAATCTTTAATAAACAAAATCTTGGATTGGAGACGACTATAGTCCAGTTCAAACTTCAGAAGAAACAGGTTTGCGCGTTTTCCGCTATATTTAAGGGCATCGGAATCCCCGGCATTAACATATCGGATGACGTTCGCGGTCAATTGGAAGGGAAGGCTAAACTGGTCTGTTAGTAGCTTCACGTGCTCAACAGAGTGGGCATGACACATATTTGATGCTGTACATTGGCCCATAATAATATAATAATCAAATATATATATATATATATATATATATATATATATATATATATATATATATATATATATATATATATATATTTGATTATCATATTGTTTGTGCCGACCACTTACCATCAGGTGGACTGTGTGCTCGTTTGTCACCCTCATACAAATAAAAAAGGTATGTTTCGGTAAACACCCAATTTAATTCAGAAATCAGTGAATTTCACAACAAAACAATCAAAATTTACGGAAAATAGAAATAGTTCGTTTAGTATAAAATTTTATTTTTATTAGATACTTCGATCCAGCAATTTCCTGGCGCTCTCTGATAACCTAGCTATAAGGTTAAACTGAAACTACCTCGGTCTGAGCGTCGCAGTACTAAATTTCATACAATATTACAAATTAAATGTTTCCTTTGAACTCTGATGCGACATGTCTCGTCGGATGCTATCTCTACATATAAAATTATCCATTCTATAGCTTCTGCCATTGAGCTCTTGAAAATTTTTACTTGAAAGTTTTGCTCAAAATGCACTATATTCTTATAATAGTTAACATCTCAAAGAAAATTACATAGGTTTATTCGGCTAACAAATAAAATCTAAACTACAAAAGTACAAAACGTAACAATCACATTACCTCTGGTGGGACTCGAACCCACAATCCCCGGCTTAGGAGGCCGATGCCTTATCCATTAGGCCACAGAGGCTGTTACTTCGTTGAACATAATTTAAATTCGAATGTGACGCAAGAGTTATGTTTTTAATCAATATATAACAATATTATCACTGGCAACAAATAAAAATTTTACGATGCGTAAAATAAAAATGTATCCAATGTTCCACGCCTAATTTCTTTGAAGAAAAAAAGAAAAACATGAAAATGTACTAAAACCTCTAAATAAATAAAACGAAAAAAATATCACGTAACATAAACGTTTAGACCTATCACCCAGGTGTGTAGGCAGAGACTATGGACTTCCATTTAGCACGATATAACATTAAAAATCGTAACATTCTATTAAAAGTTAATATTTCCTTTAAATCACTTTTATTAAAATTTTACAATAAAATCAAGTTTTACCGCCACCGACAACAATAAAATATTTCATTGAATAGGTGCCGATTTAACCACATGTACTAAGCAAAGGATATGTCGCAGTAACATGGTTGAAGCCGTGACATAGTTATATTGAATGAAACGATACGATATATTCCTAAATATATCGGATCGTTTCATTCGCCCAAATAAAAACAAACTTAGAAAACGGGTTTAGCCTTTGGAACCAACTTTTTTTTTAAACTTACACATTTACAAGAATTACGGAACCCGCGTGCATAATTAGTCTGTTGTAAGGTAACAGACATTTATTAGTTAAATCTTCTAACAAATTGCTGTTCTTGCTGACTTACTGTTGTAGTATAGGGGTAAACGATAGGATTTGACGCGACGTTCACAGGACCAATGCGGCTGCCGCGGTAATAAGAAGTCAATATTAGTGCGCTGGGTGTACGGATTTTACTTTTTCCCTTAGTGTGGAGAGGGCTCTATATGAATTATAATATTAATAAAATTCATAATCATCATCACAGGTAACTTCATATCCAAAGCTGAGTATACCTAGACCTTCTCCGATGAGACAGGTGTCTCATCGGGTATCATATGATTAGTAATAAAGGATTTTTTCCTTACGTGAAAAGCATATAACAAAAATGTACTTTATCATTATTAAAGTATAGGATATTTGTGAGATAAAATATTTTTTAATGGTCGATATTCAATAGAATCTACAAATTAAAGCTCCCAAATTATGTCTCTCAGAGTATTGGCCTAAACATGCATCGGGAGAATCATTATTACTAAATAAATAAATAAGTTATCTAAAATTTGCCTTGAGCTTATTGTAGTAGAGAAAACGGACTATTTTTAATAAGTAATTGTTATTTCAAGCAACGAACAGAAAACATATAATTTCAACGAGGAAACGTTAGAGAAAACTCATCACAAGAAATTTATTAAATCTTTAAGATTTGCTTCAATTCAACATCTCCTTCCAGTATCTTTTCAGAGAAAAGCTACAATACAGTGTCAGTAATCCAGTACTCGTGAAATGAAATGAAAGTTTATTGTTTAGAACATACTCTTAAATTAGTACAGGTTTGAGGACTTCTTTTAAGCATAAAGGTATTTAAGAAGGTCCTCGCCTTCCCTTGGCTAAGTACATTTAACAAAAGAGAAACACACAACAACTTATATATACCCACATCTAAAAATTAAATGTTGGTTAAATTTACTGTATTCAGTAACATTCCATTCTCTACCCTGGCATTAATCACAAATGTTCGAGTTCATCTGTTGGCAATCTATCAACCAAATGAGAATTATCAGCATGGAATTTAACATGTAATAAAATGATGTTAAAATATAATCATTATTACCAACGATAAAAGTCAGTCGCTAGACGCAGGCCTCTTTAGTGAAAGAATTTGCCATTACCGCACTGGTCGTAGAATCTCTCACTATAAGCGCTTCTTACTTTCTATACCGTTAGGACAACGGATGGGACGCAGCGAGTCCGCAGACGGGCGCGTGCACAGTGCACATCGTACATCCGCGTCCATGGGCGGTTCTCACCGCCCAGAACCAGAACATCGAACGATACGAGTTAGCCGTCAGAGCCGGGGCCTCTCACCCCCTGCTCGGACCGTTAGATAACTCACCCACATGCCTATGACAGTGTACAATACGGTAACAGTATAGTACGGTACGGTAACGATGCGGTATGTTCAAATTCAACCTTTTAAAGCCTGTGGCCTCTCAGGCCGCGTGCCCTGACACCTATGAAGTTGTAAAAGTGAAAAAGCTCACAGCATTAACGTCTTCGTAAATCAGATTTTCTATGAATTGTTATTACAAATACGATTTTTTAACATTAAATGGCCTTTTTAAACGAAATACATATACTACCACCTCAGTGTCTGTTAGTCTGTCATTGAGATATTTTTCTGGGTTTTTCTAATCGATGATTGAACTTTGCAATTATCCCAACAACAAAAGTAAGTGTAAAAATGGTGACACAGTACATTAATGCATAGGCACTTTTGTTGACATTTTTAACCAAACGAGTTCAGAAGCATAGCTAGTAAATATTATAACAAAGCATATTTTATATTATCCAAGCTTGCTACCGCTCCAGGCAGTCCGATAACAGGCCAAGTTTACACAGGGCCAATTAGAGCATGCCCGCGGCGCCGCCGGGGCAACGCAGTGTTTTCACATGCTAATTGTATCCATGTATCCTCCGCCCTAACTTAGTAAGTTCTAGAGATAGTTGCCTTGCTATCTCTACTGTATTAGAAAACTTTAGATGTCTTTACCATAACTTAACTATATCGTTTTTGTCTGCAGCAAACTGGTACGGTTAGCTTTTATATCCTTTTATTACAAAGAAAATATTTTTATAATTTATGTGATAGAACTACTTTGAAGAGATAATACTTTTTAGGTTTCCTCTGTCACATAAGAAATTCCTGTGATATTGTTTCAAATCACACAACTAGAAGTTTTTGACAAAATTAGATCAAAATTTACAGATATATTCGTTTAATGACTTTCCCCATATGCAGATTGTAGATGGAAGATGTTTCAATAAGACGTTTTAATAGTTACTTAAATGGAGTTTAGAAAGTGGATTACACTACACTTAAACTCCCGCTGAGTTTCATGCTGGTTTTTCCCGTGACAGAAGCTTTTCCGAAACAGTGGAAAGGCTTAAACAACTTTCTAAATTCAATAAAAATGATTCTATTCCATTAAATACTGTCATGTTTTATCTCTGTCAGTCACTGGTGAACCTTAAAATACTGAATATAAATGAGAATGTAGTTTTACTTTATAAGTATAAATTTTTTTGGGTTCTTTGATAATGAAAAATACCTTTTGTTTAATGTGGCGGAATGGAATGTAATTGATGGGACAACTGGTATAAATGCGAGATGGTTATATTATACCGTCAACTGCCATCTATATATTATAACAGTCACAGACATTTCCCTAATTAATAAAAAAATCCTTGTATTGACATGTGTACAAATATTTAAATTTAAGTGCCTAACTTATGTGTGTGGCATGTTTACAATAAATGTTTCTTTCTTTCTTCTTTTCTTTCTTTCAATTTAAAGGATAGTCAAGATTCACAAATACAATATTCAGTAATTAACTATTACACAAAACCGTCGCATTGTAATTTAACCTTTTTTAAACGACTTCAAAATGCAGGAGGTTCTCAATACGACACAAGATAATAATTTTTGGTTTGTAGTTTGTTACGTTATATCTTTACCGATTGTGAATCAATCTTAATGTTCTTACTGAATCGATAAGTCTAATTTATATTATAAAAGAACGTCAAACTCAAGGGTAGTCCTATTCTAATTTAAAGATTTTTTTTATCCCTAAGTTTGAATAAATAGAAGATAAAAATAGAATAATTTCCACATAACTTAATATATTCTTATTCTCTACAATGACTTCAGAAGTTAATAAGTTATGAAGAAATTGTTTTACTCTTTTTAGTTTTTACTTTTTTGAAATTTTCAATACCAAAAATATATACATTTACTATTTTAAATTAAAAGCGAAAACTAGGCGGCTGCGAGTCAACTTTTTTTTAGTTAACCTAGCCGAACACTTTTTTAAATAAAATTTATGAAAGTTTTAAATTATTATGTCTTAATTTTTTTTTTGGTGCCGGCATATCCATCCCAAATCAAATTTTCCCTTAACAATACCTTTGCGATACATTCTTTTTATAAAACTCCGATCGGACAGATATAGACCATAAGAGAAAATATTTTCTAGTATGCGAACATGCATCATAAAGTTTATTCATTATACACAGCTATATTTTTATTTATAACATTCTAGTCTCTCTTTTTACCTTTGCGTCTTTTTTCAAATGTTTATTCGTTCATCATCATCATAATTACAGCTTCACAAGTCCACTGCTGAACATAGGACTCGCCCAGGGAATGCCACAAAGCTCGTTCCTGTGCCACCTGCATCCATCGACTTCCTGCATGTCTTACCAGATCGTCACTCCATCTGGTGGGGAGCGCCCTACGCTTCGCCTACTGGTACGAAGTAGTAATGTGTTGGATCTTTAAAAATGTACCTATATCTGGTTCGGATAAAGCAAATACGGATTCGAATACGGATTTTTGGCTTTAAGATCCGCGAATACGGACGCGGATCGGTGCGCGTTACCTTGTAACGATAGCAGTACACTAAGAGGCAGAAAATATTTTACGTACCTACTTTACTGCGAACTTTACGTAAAGTCTCATCAAAAATAAAAATAAACATGTTACAAGATTTCGAGAAAGTTTCCTTCACATCAGATATCTGGTCAGAATCTTCATCAGGAGTTTTATTATTATCCTTAACATGTCACGAAAAATATCGTTTTGAAAGCGTAAGTACTTCAAAAACGTCACACGGGAGTTTATATTCCGGACACATTTCAAAGTATTGTTGCGTGCCTAATTTGACGTCTGGCACTGGCGCCATCTAGTGTCGGGTAACAGAGCGAGGAGAGCTTTCCAGAAAAACACATGCGGGGCGGACAGGAGGAACAGGCCCGTTGGTTGAAAGAGCAGCAGCTGGAACAGGCTCGCAGACAGGAGGAATAGGCGCGCCGACAGGAGGAACAGGCTCGCCAACAGGAGGAACAGTGTCGGCGACAGGAGAAACAGGTCCGCCAGTTCTAAGATCAGCTGCGGGGCGGACAAGAGGAACAGGCCCGTCGGTTGGAAAAGCAGATGCTCCTCATGAAGGACCTTCACCTTTGGGAAGGAGATAAAGGAGGTGAAGGATAGGGTTGCTCAGCATGACAACCGCCTGTCGGAAGCTGAAACCCAAATCGCGAAATGAAACCCGAATCGAGAAAGCTGAAACCCTAATCGACCAAGTGAACAATCGGGTTGACAACGTGATGGGTGACGTGAAGAAAACGCTGGACGACCTCAAACTGGGGGATGGAATTACAGCTCCCATAGTAGCTACAACACCTTCGCTACGTGGGTTCAAAGTGCCACCGTTCGACGGGACTTCTTCCTGGTCAGCTTACAAAATCCAGTTTGAAGCCGTTATGAAGGCGAACGGCTGGAATAAAAACTCAGGCCATGACTGTTTCACACCAGGCTTACGCGACCAGGCCTTAACTATTCTAGAAGCTCTCGGTGAGGAAGTGACTTATGAGCAGCTCCTTAAGGCATTGGAGGCGAGATATGGCGACGCTCACCTGGAACACGTCTTTCGTGCGCGGCTTCAAGATCGCGTGCAGCGCCTCAATGAAAACCTGCAGCAGTGGGCTCTAGAGGTGGAGAAGCTGGTGCGAAAAGCATACCGGTCTGTACCTGCGCTCATTGAAGGGAACCTGGTGCAGACATTCATCGACGGCATCCGCGACCTTGAAGTCAGAGCTGCTGTGAGGCTCGGGCACCACGAAACGCTTAAGGACGCCTTGGCCCATGCACTGGAGGTGGAAGCCGTGCGGCAGGATCATCGTTCTCATCGCGTCAGGGAGGTTGCAGCAGCTACAGTTCGCGATCGTAATAAAGGATACAGCCCTAGGTGCTATGGCTGTGGGGAAAGGGGCCATCTTCGATCCAGCTGCCCTAAGCGAACCCTAGAAAGGGAAGGTGAACGATCTCAGGAGGGTAGTGCGGCCAACAGCACCGCCCAGCAGCAGCAGGGAAACGAGTAAAAGCCAGAACTGCGGGGCGGGTGCTGGCTCATGTCAAAAGAGCCCCAAGGAGCTCGCTCTCACAAACCCATTATGGGAACAGTCTAATCATCAAGGGCGAGGTCAACGGAATGCCGTGTAAACTGACCATAGACACTGGAGCCCCTCGTACGGTTGTTAGTTCCCAACTTATAAGTCAGTTCCTTGGGGACTCCGCATACAACCGAGAAAGCATTAATTTGGTAACAGCCACCGGTCAGCGTATACCCGTCCGTGGAGAGAAGGAGATGGAGTTGAAGCTAGGCAACGTGATCTACCTGCATAATGTCATCGTAGCTGATATAATGGACGACTGCATCCTGGGCCTAGACTTTATGAGGAATAATTGTTGTGAGATCGACGCAAGGTGTTTTGAAATGTGGACAGGAGGAACTTTTATGGAGGGTAAACAATGACCTTCCATGGAAAGTAGCTCGAACCTTGGTCAGAACCACTGACATCTCAGGAGTACGTGTACTGAACCTTTGTGACCAGGAACAGATTATAGAAAAAGGCACTCTGGTTGGTACTTGTGAGGAAGTGGATTGGTTACGTCGGTGCCAATATCTATCGAGTGGGACCCCCAGCAAGGATGCACGAACGTGAGTGACCACACTTTTGGAAGACTGTCGCAGCGTTCTCTCCCCGAACGAACTTTTTGAGTAACAACTTTGAACTACTTGAGTAACAACTTCTTCGCCTTGACCATCAAGGCGAAGAAGTTGTTACTCAAGTATGCCGATGTATTCTCATCAAACGATGCTGACATAGGTAAGACTGGCTTAGTTCAACACAAAATAAATACAGGAGAAGAATTGCCTATCCGTCAGCGGCCAAGAAGATTGCCGGTAGCACGTGAAAAGGAAGTGGAAACCATGATTGAGGGAATGGTGAAGGATGGTGTTAGAACCTTCATCTATTCCATGGTGTTCACCCGTGGTGCTGGTAAAGAAGAAAGACGGCAGCATGCGGTTCTGTGTTGACTACCGCCGTCTGAACGACGTTACAAAGAAGGACAGCTATCCCTTGTCAAGAACTGATAACACGCTGGACATGCTTACAGGAGTAAAGTGGTTTAGCACGCTGAATCTAAAAAGTGGCTACTGGCAAGTTAAAATTGACCCTAAGGACAAGGAGAAAACTGAGAAAGGGTCTGTGGCAATTTAAAGTAATGCCGTTTGGATTGTGCAATGC
This sequence comes from Parnassius apollo, assembly GCA_907164705.1. Taxonomy (NCBI): domain Eukaryota; kingdom Metazoa; phylum Arthropoda; class Insecta; order Lepidoptera; family Papilionidae; genus Parnassius; species Parnassius apollo. Next base: position 2,353,241 of record CAJQZP010000049.1, on the reverse strand, counting down.
TCCAGCAACGTTTGAAAGGCTGATGGAGCTTGTACTTACCGGGCTAATTGGCGATGCCTGTCTGGTCTACTTGGATGACATCATCATCGTACGTTTGAGGAACACCTTCAAAACCTGGAACGCGTGCTCATGAAGATTCAGAGTGCCAACCTCAAGTTGAGTCCGAAGAAATGTTCACTATTCAAACGGCAAGTCAACTTTCCACGGATCCGGAGAAAATCGCCGCTGTCAAAGATTGGCCGGTTCCAAACGACAAGACGCAGATTAGAGTATTTTTGGGTTTGTGCTCCTATTATCGGCTTTGAGAACTTTGCAGATATAGCCAAACCTTTGCCCAAGCTAACCTAGGAGAAGCGACATTTCTGCTGGAATGAAAGTTGCAATATCGCATTCCAGGAGCTCAAGGACCGTCTGTGCAAAACACCTATTTTGGGATACCCTGATGCAAGCAAAGAATTTATAGTTGACACAGACGCAAGTGATATAGGATTTGACGGTGTGTTGTCTCAACGGAATGGTGACCAAGAGGTCGTGATAGCGTACTTCAGCAAGTCGTTGTCAAAACCGGAAAGGAACTATTGTGTCACAAGACGCGAATTGCTAGCTGTGGTAAAGTCGTTGCAGTGTTTTAGCAAATATCTTCTGGGGCGGAAATTTCACTTACGAACTAACCATGCTGCACTAAAATGTCTATTACAGTTTAAAAATCCTGAAGGACAAGTTGCGAGGTGGATTGAACTACTGCAGGAATAAGACTTTGAGATCGAACATCGCAGCGGGAAATCTCATGGCAACGCAGATGCATTGTCAAGAAGACCTTGTCCTGAAGATTGCAAACATTGTACTAGGCAAGAGAGTAAGGAAGTGGTATCCGTGAGGATGCTCAGGACAGACCACCTCAGCAATAAGTGGAAGGACAGCTTACAACGTGCACACCAGGAAGATCCGGACATCAATACGATTCTGCAATGGATGAAGGCCAGTGCTCTCAAGCCCAAGTGGAGCGACGTCTCAGCGATGAGTTCGACCACTAAAAGCTATTGAGCCCATTGGGACAGTCTGTGCCGTAAATGGGAAAATGTTCGGGGAGACAGCTGTCATTTGCAAATGCTTGTCCCTAAAGCTAAAGTACCGGATGTTCTACAGCTGTACCATAATGTTCAGGAGGCCATCTGGGAGTTAAACGAACTCTACTGAAGATCCGAGAACGGTTTTACTGGGTCCACTGTCGAAACATTTGGTGTCGCAAATGTACAAGTTGTGCGGCTGTAAAGGGACCTCAGACTCGTAGTAGAGGTACACTGAAGTTGTACAATGTTGGTGCAATGGGAGAGAAGAACCATTGACGTGGCGGGGCCGTTTCCGGAGAGTGAAAGCGGTAACAAGTATTTCATGGTTGTGATGGATTACTTCACTAAGTGGCCAGAAGTCTTCGCCATTCCGAATCAACAAGCTTCAACAGTTGCAGATAAACTAGTTCAGTTCAGTCTTCTGTCGTTTTGGAGTACCTTTAGAGATTCACAGCGATCAAGGAAGAAATTTTGAGTTTCAAATATTCCAGGAAATTTGCCGAGTTATGGGTACTCATAAAACAAGAACGACTTCTTATCACCCGCAATCTGATGGAATGGTGGAACGATTTAATCAGACATTGGAGAGGTACCTAGCAAAAGTTGTAGACAATCAGCAATGAGATTGGGACAAGCACATACAACCGTTTTTGTTGTCATTTCGAAGCGCTGTTCACGAAAGTATATCAGTGACTCCAGCTTTCGCAAACTTTGGAAGAGAACTACGGCTGCCTGCAGACCTGATCACCGGGATACCACCTGATGCCCCACGCAGTATAACCGATTATGCAAATGACTTACGGAACGAAATGAATGACATTTATGAGCACGTCAGATAATAGGGCCAGCAAAACGTCCGAAAAGATGAAAACCCGGTATGACCGCAAAATGAACAACATAGGGTTCGACGAAGGTTCACTAGTGTGGTTGCACAATCCAGTCCGCAGCAAAGGAAAATCTCCTAAGCCTCAAGCTAAATGGGACGGCCCGTACCGGATTCGTGACCAGGATCAACGATGTAACCTATCGGATACAGAAAAGCGCAAGAGGGACACCTAAGATCGTCCATGTGGATCGCCTGGCACGTTATTATGGGGCCGATAATGCTCGGGACAAGCATGTCTTAGGAGGGGGCAGTGTTGCGCGCCTAAGTTGACGTCTGGCACTAGCGCCATCTAGTGTGGGGTAGCAGAGCGAGAGAGCTTTCCACAAAATGACATGACTAATTTTTCAATCAACAGCGCCATCTAGTATCGAATTGAAGAACTAAGCTTTCTAGAAGTCCCACGCTCGAACTTTTGGCGCCTGGTCGGTTGGCGCGCATATTTACTCGAATATTCTGGATGTTTCGGTGAAAAAGGTGTATTTAAAGGCGCTGCAATATGCGATCGGGGGTTGCGCCCTCCTTTCTGCCGAAGAGGGTCGCGTCCGTATACGGCTTAGAGATCTCTAGTTAGACCGTTAAGCCAGTCCTCAAAAAGTGGGGGCCGGCTGCGTGGTATGCTATGAGCATTCCCCACCTCCCTCCCCCGCTTTCCGGAGAGTTGCCCATATTTGCTTCGGGCGCAAAAGAAAAAGAACGATCGGGACAGTATTGAATTTGGCGAGACAAGCGAAGCGTCGGAGCGAAATAAAGTGAATCAGTGTGATTAATTATTAGTGTCTTTTAAGTTTTAAATAGTGTAAAGTGAATTAAAGTGTTAATTTTGGTAATTCAATCGGCAGTTTTAATTGTCACGAACCCTAAGCTCGTAACAGTATATTGGAAGAATGGGGAATGGTACGGGGTATGGTAAGAGATGGGATCCAATATGCAACGTGCCTGTTATTTATCTGAAATACATAATATCGACTGTACAGCACACAGTTGCATTTGGTGGTTAAAGAAGCTATTTAAAAGTTGATATAATTTCTGTTACTTACAAAATGTAGAAAAATTGAGGACTTTTCAACCATTCCATAAGGGCAAAGCAAGAATTAGAAAAAATATAAGTTCCATGCAATCAAAAAGTTTTAAAATTTTCATAAGACTCATCGACACGTTGGAATTCCAGTTATTATATGTTGAAAAGACTTGATTGCATCAAGGTTTCGTTGTCGCTTTATTCTTCTAATAATAAAATAGAACAATTTGATGCCGTTGACTGAATTTTAATTCAAGAATATTAAATAAAAAATAATCTGAATTGAATTTAATAGTTTTTCATTGATACCTAATCACCTATATGCAGAAATTCATCTACGTATTGAAAATTAATAAGGTAAAATTAATAATAAAAGATCCGCCAAAAAACTAACAGATACGGATACGGATCTTTCTTCTCCCTCGGATATCCGCGGATATGGATACGGATATCCGGAACATCACTAGTACAAAGGTATACCACTCGAAAATCTTTTTTGCCCCATCGGTTGTCGGTTTAAATTATTAATAAAATTAAATTATATTTCCCTCACAAACACGTTTTATTCAATTCGCAACCTCAGATGAAATAATTTTACTTCATCTGAGTTCGCAACAATACCCCAAACTGTTTGCTTCGTTCTGTTGGTGATAGAACTTTGTTTAACGTCAGGGAATTTACAGCAATTTATATGTAGGTATATAATTCATATTCCTTGTTTTCTATATAATCTTACTTTGAAACGTAAGAATTGAACATTGTATAATAACGGTATCTCTTCAAATAACCAAACAGTATTTTCTAAGCCATGATTTCTCGACAGACGCATGCAGCGATAGGGTCACCATCCTTTAAAAGATAAATATTTTTATTGCACGCCTCATAACGCGACGCGTTTGAGATAGTGCATTACTCTCGACACATCAATTTTGTGGTCTTAAAATGCCTCTATCATAACTATATTGCACTTATACAATATGAATAACCGTATATCAAGAAAATACTTTAATTAATCCATCTTATATTTTCTAAAAAACATTTTATATTCCTACTTTGATAAAAAAACGGTTTGAAAAACTTTTTTAAGTGGACCTTCGGATGTCGATTTTATTTGTGGTCACGATAACTACCGCAAAAATTGACATATCGAGACCGAGTGTTTTTCTTAACTTCAGAATTACATCATATCAATAGCTTATTACTCGTCCGGACGCGTCAGGAATACAATTTATTTTTTTCATCAAAATTGAATGAAACGTCATGAGGCGTACACTTTTGGATTTTCCAAACTATTTTTTTTATTTTGAGATGAAATACAAAATAACTGTCCATCTGATGTTAAAAGCTATGACAACCACCTACAGACTAATATGAAATGCCTCATAGACTGTAATTATGTTTTTTTTAATTCGAAACACATCAATGGACACTGCTCCCTGGTGGCAGAAATAAGGAAAAGATGTATTCCAAGCTAGACGATATCCTAGGTAAAAAAGAAAAAGAAGTAGACTCCGAGGTATACCGAAGATAGCCAGAGTCCAAAGAGCAGCGAGCTTATCGTACCACATTTTGAAAAAAATATGGATTTAGATGAAAAATTCTTAAACAAGTTATAGATAGCTAGCGCATCGCCTTCACAATCACAAATCCAATATCTCATTAGTCGTCATTTACGACCTAGACAAATAACACAGGACCATTCTCTTTTGTAACAGTCCTATATAAAACATTGGAGCTATATGTCCCAGACTAACATGCTACCTTATAACGTATACGTGACAAAATACGATGAGTTGGTCCCATACACCTATATGGGACCAACTCATCGTATTTGTAGACAGCTAGGCATTTTATATACTTTACGTATATAAAACCTTTCAATGAATGCGCCGATTGGATTGGATAAATTACTGTCACCGCAAATATTAAATTTCTCAACTGGGCACATTTCACTCCGTCGACAACTGCTAAGTTCATTTCATACCCTCTAGCTACTCCAGCAGTGTTGTGGAGAGTTTTTGAACTGTTATTTATTGCTTTGCTTACAGATATGTATACTGTTCCATTCCATCCTTAGATTAGTACTCTTTACCTCTACACTCCGTAGTGAGAATGTAAGTAGGTTATGTAGATTATATTTATACGTGGTACTGCCACGCTGCAGCTATTGTGGTTGTAGCACAAATGGGTCGGCTCGACCGGGGAAGGACCACGCTCTCACAGAATACCAGTGTAAAATAGCAGATTAATACTGATGTGGTGTGTGTATAGAACCGGAGACCTTTTTATTACATATTCATAAAGGAAACGATTTAGCTATACACTAGAACTCATAATTCTATTTATGGCTGACAGAGTTATGAGATTGAGTTTATTAGACTGAAACACGAGAATTATTTTTCATCAAAGAGGAGGCAAATGATCATGAGGTCACCTGAAAGTGCTCACTATCACTCATGAACATCCGAAACACCAGGGGAATTGCCGGATTTGAAGTGTTATCATATATCCAGATCTTTTTTAATTTTGCAAAGCTGTTGCTACCGATAACATGATATCAAGAACCAATTTCTCTTATTTATCAAGAACATCTATTGAATTTATTTTATATTAAATATACATTTTAGATTTTCTTCTTTATAGCTAAAGTTATGGTAACCCTATGAAATTCATGCGCCTAGCGGCGACGTCGTTGCATTATTTGTCGTGGCTTAGTACCTTCGTCGGTGCTTTTACGTGTTATCGCTGCGGCAATATTTGCTCACCCGCTCGTTTGTGCGTCCGGCCACAGGCGGGAAAATAATATATAATCTGTTCAATCAGCGATACAATGACATATTTTTAAATGTATATTACAGATACTCACTAATGCTCATTTGTTTTTTATTTTTTAACGACTGCAAAAAATATTATCAGAGAAATAATTTTAATTATATCTGCATAATTTGAACTAACGACCCGGTGTTGTCAAGTATGTCTATCGTATGAAATAGAATTAAAACTCATCCGGAACCTAGAAAATTCAAAAACTATTAGTTTTTAGGTCTAAAGCAATGAGTCCATTCCTCTGAAACTGTATCTAGGCCTACCTCTTTCAAAGAAAATATAAATTGGCGACCTAGTCTTATCGCAACGTAACATCGAACCCGGATAGTTTAGAGCGAGCCTCAAAAATACTAGCATCAAATAAGAACGGTAAAATTATATTGCACGAGTGTTTTGACATTATATAATGTCCTCCACGAACATTGTAAACAACTTGACGGCTCCAGCGCAGCGGCTTAGCAATGAATTGAAGCGCTGGGGGCCGCGGGTTCAAATACCGCACGGAACAAGTATTTGTATAGCCTACAAATAATTGCACCGGGACTGGACGTTTGTCTTTGTACAATTTATGTTTGTAATACATACAGTACAGAGGAAAATCCTAGTGCTAACATTTTTTTAAAGAGAAAAAAACTTCGTCAGGTATTCGTAACTACGGGAATACGGTGTGTTACATGGCATCTTTACCTTGTTTATGCTCATGATAAGAATAGTACATAAGGTCTTCTTGTGATTATGGCATAACTTTATCGTAGAAATAACTCAGTTACTTATAACTTAAATTATTAACCCACTTAAATCCCACGAGTTCTCGATTTTACACTGATAAATGCGCTACGCGGATATTTTAAAGATTGACTTTTTATAGAATAAGAGTGACAAACGAGCACAGAGTCCACCTGATGGTAAGTGGATGCTGTGGCCCATAGACATCTACATTTATCCTCGATTAAGAATCAAAACGCAGATGCGTTGTCACCTCTGAGGACTAAGATGGAATGACTCGTTTCCGGTAAAAAGGGGTCTCCGGTTCTCTACACTCACCATACGAAACACAGCAGTATTAAGCTGCTATTTTACACTGGTATTCTGTGAGAGCGTGGTCCTTCCCCGGTCGAGCCGACCCATTCTTGCTACAACCGTAATAGAGCTGCGGCATATAGCTCTACCACGTATAAAATACATCTACAACAACGCATCTACGTAATGATACTTAATCAAAGATAGATGTAGGTGTCTATGCACCGCAGCTTCCACTTATCATCAGATGGACTGTGTGCTCATTTGTCAACTTTATTGTATCTAATGTTGTATACGTGGTAGAGCCACGCTGCAGCTATGTTATGGTTGTAGAAAGAATGGGTCGGCTCGAACGGGAAAAGACCACGCTCTCACAGAATACCAGCGTAAAATAGCAGCTTAACACTGCTGTGTTTAGTATGGTGAGTATAGAAATCCGGAGACTCTTTTTACATAACGACATAAATTGGTTAGATACCGAGGTGATACTGGCGAATAATGTTCGGCCGAATATTCGTTCAATAAAAGTTTTACCGAAGTTTCAGCCGAATATTTGTATTCGGTCAAAACCATATTCGGTCCATCCCTAATCACCATACTAACCACAACAGTGTTAAGCTGCTATTTTACGCTGCTTTTTCCCGTTCGAGCGGACCCATTCTTGCTACAACCATAATAACTTCCCGTATTCTCAAAAGTATTTCATTGTATTATTCTTAGTGAAAATTGATAATTATATAATAAAAATGAGTTTCAGGAGATCTACTATTTGGACTTATTTTAGAGAAACTGACGAGCAAAGTAAAGTGAAATGTACTAATGATTTAATCACGCTTTCTATATGCTATAATTGGAAATAAATCTAATGCCTCAAGAACATAACGCTATACAAGTAGATTTGACCCATAATAAATAAAATACGAGTATACTTTCAACAGTGAAATTACGAAAGACATGGCATTATTCAATTCGTACATTTCAATTTTCAATACAATGTAGATTATGTAGACCCTTAGTACCTCTTTAACGAATGTTCGGTGATTTAGCCTAATACGAGAACGAGGCACTTTGAGTTTCAAACACTAGGAAAAAGAGCAGGTTACAAATTTTCAATTAGCTCCGGTTTTTGACAAATTATAGGAGAATACTTTTTGAAACAGAAGACTAGTGACAATTTGTAAATGTTGATAATTATGATATGAGTATTTTGAATTATTTTTTTATAGAAGAGGGGGGCAAACGTGCTTGCGACTCACCTGATGGTAATTGACTACCGCCGCCCACGAACAACCGCGACACCAGGGGAATTGCAGGTGCGTTGCCAGCCTTTCAGAAAGGATTAAGGGAAAATATAACCTCAAATGGCTTAGCAATATCCTCCGTTATGCTGAGAGTATTGCAGCATAAATTTTGAAATAAATATATGGTAAAGTTGAGTATTAATGTTAAGGACTATGTTAGACGAAAACACGATTCCGTAAAATTTTCTCGATAGAAAAAAAATCCAAAGTTACCTCCAAACTGAACAACAAACCGCTGTTATTCATAAAATACTTTAAATAAGATCATGAAACTTTGCATACGAACTGAACTAACTATAAAGCAGTGCTTATGTTATTTACTTTTTTTTAAATACCATTATTTTCACTGTAAAAAGAAATTACCTAAACTATCGGCGCGTAAGCTTGATTCCTGTTGCCCCGTTAGTATCGCTCCGGCTTTTGAAGGGAGAAGTTGTGTCGCTTACGATCAGAATACACATTACGCAACAGGACGTCGTAAAATTAAAATGGGAAATAACCGTCATAAAAATAAGAAGCGACTGGGTTAGCGTAAAGAAACAGGCATAAATATGATAAACCTAATGAAATAAGTGTCTAACGACCTTTCAACTTACAGTATTAGTGATTACAAACATGTCGGTACATAGCATACGACCCGCGGGGAAGTGGAGGCGAAATTAGAATTTGAGCTGACTTACTATATCCCCTTAAGTTCTTTTATTGAAGTCGTATCGGTCCAGAAAAATTGCCGGTGGTAAACAATTCCAATGAGAAGATGTACGAAGAAGAAAACTCGTAATAAAACGCACGGTTGTGGACCACCATGCATCCAGATGATGAGGTAGTATCATGAATTTTTTTCGTTAAACTAAGCGCCTTTATAATTTTAACCTCTAAAGTTCGTCTGCTCCTAGACTTTGCCGTAACTAATATTAGTCACACATTTGTTATAACAACACAAGAGAATCTATTGACTCGTTTTATCAATATGTATTTCCCGCAGATGACTCGAAAAGCAACGCGATCTGATACAAAACCAGGAGGCCAATTAAAATATATTTCCATGGGGCCAAGGTAGGTACATAAATATATACGCCCAGGTAGATCCGTGCCTGCAGCTGTATCATAGATTCAACATGAAAGAGTCGACATTACCGAAGAAGAACCACGCTGTCAAAGAATACGAGATATACGATAACAGCACAATGCTGCTGTGTTTTGTTTGATGAGTGACGAGGTGTGGTGTGTACCTAACTCCTATACTTGTTAATGGATGATATAAAATTCGCGATCGAACGGGACTGGGGCTCCAAAGTATTTGCCAGAGATCTTTCTGCCAGAAATAGCCAACTGTCGAAGCTGAAGACCGTGTGTGGCGGTATCGTTTCCGAGACACCTGAAATTTTGAGTGATATTGAGAGGTTCTATGGGCAACTGTATACGTCATCGTTGGAGTCACACGCACGTGTGAGTAACGATTCAAAAGCAAGTCTTATACGACACTATTCCGATGATATCCCGGACGTCAGTCTGAGCGCGATTAGAATGGCTCTCCAGCACCATACAGCAAGGCTGCAGGCGAAGATGGAATTACAGCGGAGCTTCTGAAGGCGGGGGAAAATCGGTACTTGAAGTTCTTCAGAATCTTTTCAATTCCGTCCTCGATTGTGTGACAATTTCGGAGGCGTGGAGCAGAAGTGCGGTGGTCTTGTTTTTCAAGAAAGGTAACAACGCTCTCTTGAAGAACTACAAACCGATTTTGCTTCTCAGCCGCGTCTACGTGCTGTTTTCGAGTCATTACGAATTGTCTCGCACGCAGACTCCAGAACAAGCCGGTTTCCGAAAAGGCTTTAGTACCATAGACCGGCAAATTGTACAGAAGACCGAAGAGTACAATCTGCCACTTTGCCTTACATATGTAGACTATGAGAAAGTCCTTGATTCCGTCGAAATTTGGGCGGTACTACAATCCTTTCAGCAGTGCCAAGTTGACTGTCGATATTTCGAAGTGCTGAAGTGTTTGTACAATAGGGCTACGATAGCTATCCGATTACAAAACCAGAGTACCAAAACCTATCCAACTGCAGAGAGGTGTAAAACAGGGTGACGTTATACCCCCGAAACTCTTCACCGCTGCTTTGGAAGACATCTTCAAGCTGGTGAGTACATCACTTACCTTCGATTGTCTGACGTTACAGTCCTTATGGCAGAATCGCTGGAGGACCTAAGAACTATGCTCAGTGACCTCTAGTGTCTCCCAACGTATAGGTATTAAGATGAACATGGACAAAACAAAAATCATGTGTAACGTCCATGTCACACCTATGCCGATAGTTGTTGGAAGCACTTAGCTCTAAGTTGTTTACGAGTATGTTTACCTGGGACAAATAGTCTGACTAGGTAAGTCCATCTTCGACCGAGAGGTCAATGGCAAAGGCAGCGTTCGGGAAATTACGACACATCTTCTCGTCAGGAATACCTCATAACCTGAAAACAAGATTGTACAACTAGTGCGTTTTGCCAATGATAACATATGGATCTGTGACGTGGTCCTTAACTGTTGGCCGTATGAGGACGCGCAAGGTTGCTCAAGGAGAGTAGAGAGTCAGTAGAACCAGAGTGACCGACACAGCCCAACGGGTTAGTAAGCTGAAGTGGCAATGGGCCAACCATACATGTAGCTCGAAGAACCGAGAACCGATGGCGAAAAAAGTTTCTCGTGTGGAAGCCTCATACTGGTAGACGAAGTAGTAGGTGACCGCACTGGATGTAGTGACTGCAGGTGGCTCAAGATCGCGCTTTGTGGCATTCTTTGGGGGAGACCTATGTTCAGCAGTGGACTTGTGAAGGGCTTTAATGATGGTGATGATATAAAATTATATAAAGATTGCTATGGTATGCTATTCGAATGATAAGAAACGACTGCTTACTACGAATGCCTGTAATGTACTGATATAAGTTCACTAAATTAAAACTATATATATATATATATATATATATATATATACATCGCGCCCGTAGGCTTCAACCCCTTAATCCTAGGCCCACCCTACACGTGTCCCCCGGGTGGTGCTAAATTAGCGACATGCACAGAATCGGTTCTTCGTAAAATATACCACCCCATAGTTTTGCACCATGTGGCACCAAATAAAAGAAATGGAGTTCCCGACGCCCCTTTAGTGGGGCAGGGGTGCGAAGAATCTCCGGGAGGAAAACCGGCGACGAGGTACTCCACACGTCCTCCCGTCCCCCTCCCGCCACGTTCTGTTTCCCGGGGTGGAAAGGTGGAGTGCAGAAGCCCGTCTGGCTACGCTGAATATATGTGGAGCAATGAATGATAAGATGGATGAAGTATGCGATATGATAGTGATAGTCCCAATATATAAGGAAAAAGGGGTGCCGCATGACTGCAAAAACTACCGCAGTATCAGCCTTCTTAGCATTGTGGGGAAACTGTATGCTAAGGTACTAATTGAAAGGGTCATGGAAGAAACTGATGGAAAAATTTGGGATGTGCAAGCGGGATTTGGAAAGGGAATGGGGTGTACAGATTTTTATGCGTTTTTTATGCGTTCATGGACTTGGAAAAGGCTTATGACAGAGTGATCAGGGATGTGTTATGGCAAACACTGAACTCATTTAGGTTGAACGCTGGGCTGCTACAGGCATTAAAGTCTCTGTATAGGGACTCTGGTGCTTGTGTTAGGATCAACGGGGTCAACTCGGACTGGTTCGGCATCCATAAAGGTGTCAGACAGGGCTGTGTAGCTTCCCCGTGGCTGTTCAATCTATTTATGGACAGTTGTTTGGAAAATTAAAAGTTTAAGATTGTGGATTAAGAATGGATGAGTTAATCGTCAAATTCCTTTTCTATGTCGATAATCAAGTTATTTTTGGGTCGGCGGCCGAGTTGAGAATGATGATTACATTAATGAACAGATCATTAAAAGAAAGGGGTATGACAGTGAACGCAAGTAAGACGATAGTTATGGTTTTTGAAAGAGAAGAAAGTAAAACGATATGTGAAATAAGAATAGAAGGGGAGTTGATCGAGCAAAGTAGATGAGTTCGTATATTTAGGATGCGTAATTAGCAGGGATTGGAGACATGATAAGGATATAGAACGAGTGGACGCAGGAAATAGAGTAAATGGGGCCCTACACTCTATTGTGGAAAATCAGAATGTGTCAAAAAAGGCACGTATGGCAATTCACAATGCTGTGTTGGTCCCTACTTGAACGTATGGTAGTGAAAGTTGGGTGTGGCAAAAGAAGCACGAGAGTAGAATAAACGCAGTAGAAATGTGGTCTTTAAGGAGTATGTTAGGGTTGAATCTGAGTCACAGGGTGTAAATTGTGTGATTAAAGAAGAGTGTGGTTTGCAAGATGATGTTGTGACCAGGATTAAGAAAGGAATGCTTTGGTGATGTGGTCATGTGAAAAGAATGAATGAGGAAAGAGTGACAAAGCAAATTTATGTTGCAGAAGTGAACGGCAAAATCGGAAAGGGACGTCTTAGGCGAAAATTTATCGACCAAATTGGCAATATATTGAAAACGGGCCAAATTAGGAGTACCCTTAACCGACGAGCACGTATGCGTAGGTTTATGGATGTGGAGGAGGCGAGAGAGGTATGTCAGGATTGTGCTAAATGGAAGTCTGTAGTCTCTGCCTACCCCTCTGGGTGACAGGCGTGAGTGTTTATGTATGTATATATAACGTAAACACTTTTTGTTGATAAAATTAAGTTTAAAAAATATAACAGCTTTTGCTATTGATCACAAACTTTTTGATGTGTGTATAGCATGTATATATATATATATATATATATATATATATATATATATATATATATATATATATATATATATATATGATGACTGACTGACACCCGATTTACTTGAAATTTAATATAGTTACCCATTTCGCAATGTAGATGCTTAAATAAAATCTTGATATTTTATATCTAGGTTCCGTAAGCGAAGCGAGCGGGTATCAACCTACAGATGACACCGGACTCCTTTTACTCGTAATACAAATAGGGCATTCTTTGTCCTCAAAGGTGACGAAACTGCATTTTGATACTTGATCGAGGGTAGTTACATACATCTATATATTTATGGGCAGTACCTAGATATCCCCGCACCATCAGAAGAACTATGCTCGTTTTACTTGTACAAAAAGGTCAAGAGGATGTATATGGGTTTGTTCCACGGAGCAAATACAAAGTGTACTTATTTGCTTTTAGTTATATTTGCTCCGTGGTTTGCTTCTAAAATTTTAGTGGAATAGTAAATTATGCGCACTTGATTTTCTGCCACGGATCCGTCTGAATGAAATGTAATGAAATTCAGACCGAATTTCGGTAACGGCGGTAAGCCTTTACTCAGACTTAAGTCTCGGTAACCCACACCGAATACACGCTGCCAGAATTCGCTATGTGTGACAGACTATTCGCTGCGAATAAATTCATTCACCGCGAGTTGAATTCGCTGCGATTTGAATTGAGCATGTTCAATTTTACTGTCTGCGAATGCGCACTCGCCGCGAGAATTTGCTGTGTGTGACAGGTTACTTGCTGCAAGTAGCCATTCCGCTCAGCGCTCTCAGTCGTTCCAGACTACACAGTGTATAGAAAATATGAAGCGACACAAATAATATATAATAGGACACAAATAACAGTAATTAAAAAAATGCAAAGGCAGACGACACCTCTTGTGCATTTTGGGCTTAATGGCTAAAGCCATCTGTGCAGGGGAAAATTTAAGCTCATGGACATGTGCGCAAACACAAATACACTCTCATATTCCGTTTGGACGCCAATCCGACGCGACCGGAGTAAGAGCTGGCGCAAGATAAACCGCCTTACGAGTTTCCGAGCCACGCGAGTGAAACACCGCCATCTTAATCTTAAGACTACCATCGAGAATTATAGCCAAAGATAATATTGCAGTGATTTGTATCATTGCGATAATGTCTCGTTCACTCGTAACTTTTGAACGTCAACTACTATTTTTATCTAATAGACAGTGGTGTAAGCTCTAAGAGTAATTTATAACGTACTTACTTGTATGCACGTAAACGCGTAACGAAACCACCCTGAAATGACTTCGAGCATGTGCGTGTGTATGCGTAATTTCTTTAAATGTTATCTTTCGTTTTCGTTGATAATATTGTTGCGTGAATAAGTCAACGTCATACACCAGCGCCATCTAGTGTCAGGAACGAGAGCGAGGGGAGCTTTGCAGAAAATGACATCATAAATCTTCCAACCGACAGCGCCATCCGAAGAACTAAGTTTCTAGAAAATCTACACTCGAACACTCGTCGCCTTGCGCGCATTTACTTGAATATTCCGGATGCTTCATTGCTAATTTGTATATATAGGCGCTGCAAGATGCGATCGGAGCAGTATTGGATTTGGCGATACAAGCGAAGCTTCGGAGCGGAATAAAGTGAATTAGTGTGTTTAATTATTAGTGTTTTAAGTTTTAATTTGTGTAAAGTAAATTAAAGTGTTAATTTAGGTAATTTTATCGGCAATTTTTATTGTCACGAACCTCAAGCTCGTAACAATATGTACTAACATCATACTGTATAAGTATATAGTACAAGATCTGAACATTGATTATATGCTCTCTGGATCCGAATTATCATGGACTTTCGCTCATACTCTTACTGAATGAAATGTATTTATCAATAATTGCCAAATTATCCACGCTTGTCAGGCGAGATTGAAACAGCAAATTTCTTTTTACTTTGATTTGTTATTAGGAAAATACAGCTAACTATCTCTTGTTTCTATTTTCCTCTGTCCTCCTTTAAGACAACCCCAGGGGACACTATGGACTAGTGGATATTCTCAACCCACCACTACTCGGTTATCAAACATGTTAATATTTAAATAAATATATCGCGGATGCGCCTACTCATATTAATATGATGACTACATTTAAACTACAAAAAATAACGATAATTTGCAACACAATTTACAATGTACTTTCTTCATGACTTGTGAGTTATTACAAACTTCATTATACTTACACTGATACGAACGAGGGTTTTTTTATATAAAAGAGGGGGCACGAGCGAACGAGCATACGGCTCACCTCATGGTAAGTGATTACCACCGCCCATGAATAACTGCAACACCAGGGGAACGGGAATTGCAGATGCGCTGCTTTTTAAGCAAAGAGCTTACTGCTTTCAAAAAGCAGTAAGCTCTTTGCTTAAACGTCCCTAAGTCGTATCGGTCCGGAAAAATAAATTTAGTAGAAAATAAAACAAAATACAAAGAAATGACTTTTAGCAGCCTTTTATATTAAAATCAATGAACTTTAATATAACTCTTTTTTTCGCCATCGGATGTCGGTTTTTCGACCTATGTGATCTGCCCATAGAATACTATAATACATACACAATTATAGTATTCTATGGACCTGCCCACTGCCACTTTAGCTTACTGATCCGTTGGGCTATGTCGGTTACCCTGGTTCTTGTGCGTGAATATAAGCGTAGATCTTAACAAACATACTAACATGGTGGGTAGTACACGTCGCCAAAAGTGATTGTTGTCACATATGCAAAACAAGGCTGCGATGTGACGTAATAGATATGTAAAATAAAACTAATTATTTAAAATGTATTTAATTTATTAAGATAACTTTTCACAGCGCACATACATTTCATGAAGACTATTAACACCTTAAGGCGCTTTTAAATGAACGACACTCCATCTACGACTTGAGCCATCGTCACTGTGCCTATTTCAATTCGAAAGTAAATAAGGTACAGTTGCTGTCTTCTAGCTTTTCACCGAATCTTTCAATTTTATGCCATGTTTACGTAACAACGAAGCAAACAAAATGCATTCAATAATCAAATACAAATTTAGTTATTTATTTTACTTAAGAATTCCGTGTAGTGTCATACGGCGTACGTCAACGCTTCTTTCTGAGAGACTTCCAGGTATATAAAAAGTACTTTGTGATGTGTATAAAAAGCACTCTGAGTTACCGACTATCGTTCATGTAAAAGCGCCCCTTACTGACATATATATACAAATTACTCGTAACATTATAAATGCATAACATTAGTAACAAAATGTCATAAATATTATTAAATTTTAAGTTTGTAATTTTTAACGTTTGCCTATTCCTCATTATATATTGGTAAAACTCTTCTAAAAAAAGGTATTCGAAAAACTTGACTCAAAGTTCTTCAAAAGACATTACTCAAAACATTTTATGCTTTATTTATTTGCAGGAAGTGCACCCCCAACGCAACGCGCAAACCTCACCAAAATTGATCACTCTAGAGTGACGAATCCTTGGTAACACTGTTTCCTTTCTCCTTTCTTAAAGTAGGTAATTTCCATAGACCATGACTTAGTTACTTACGGTTCATTAAAGATAGCTTGATCTCTACGACAGCTGTCAGTAAAAATCACGCCTATGAAATCCTGAATTGTAGTATATTACTAGCATAACTAATTATCTACCATAAACACCATAGTCTACCATAGACACCTTACTCTACTATAGACAAAAAAGCATACAAAAGATGGTCACATTTCCAAAGGTAGAAAATTGACCGCAGATTCGCACTTTATTTTCACACTTGTTTCATATTTGCCATATGATTGACACAACCAAGTCCGGATAAACATAAACACAGAGTAGCATTTGAGTCTAGCACCACTAACAAAAGCTAGAAAGTTGGAAAAATGAATAGAGGCCGGATATTCACATTGCCTCTAGTCCAAATATAATTAATGTAATACACCAACCATCTGTAGCTATTCCCAGCTGTAGCTGATATATTTAAAAGCACAAATTATTTGTTATCTATTATCTGGATATGATGTGGTCTCTGACACATCACATGGAAAGCTAAAAAGAATGTGTGCATACTTCTTGAATGGGATCCTATAGTTTATAACTTCGGTTATCTATGGTTGAAAACAGCCAGGCGAAATCCCAATCCCATCAAAAACTATCTTTCCCAAAATGCTGCCCCCTAAAATTTCCCACCCGAGGTCATAGCCATCTAACCACTACTGCGCCGTGTCACGGACTTGGGAAAATCTCAAGAAAAACCCGAATTCAATTATTTGTATTTATAAACCAGTTTTGGCTCTCAATTATGTCAAACTCCCATGAGCCTTGCTGTACCATAACCAGCTGTGAGATTGTGTAGTACTGGACGCTGGATGTTGGTTACAGAATAAAATAATGAAAAAAAAAACAACGAGGATGCGACGTCTGCAACCATTCTCACGTGAGCAACATAATCTCACTGCGGGTATTATTTTCACCAGAACGCCCAGTCGTTCCATACACTGGGTACGGAACTGTTAAGTTGCACCTATATTAATTAGAAATTGTCTATGCTTGCATAATGTTGTAGGGATAAAATATAACACAATAACGTAAAATTGTAGTTAAAATATAAAACATCAATTAATTTTTCCTTGGCTTCCTTTTGCGGGGATATTTTCGCTACAAAACAATACGCATTAAATATCAACAAAATAATAGATTTTATTGTAACAAAAGGATATCCAAAAGAATCAATGATTGATTACATTTTACTGCCAACAATAAGAAAACAACTACAAACACTTTACGCATTCCTTGCACTGGTGACATTACTATAACAAATTCAAACTTTTATTATTTTTCGTCAATAGGAAAAACCAAGTGAATTTCATTTTTAAAATTCACCTTTATTACCTAACCGAAGAGGGACCAGCAGTAAAAATGACAAACATCTGGTATTGCCAACGCGTAGTACTTCAGCTTCACACTTGTTATTTACAAATTTTGACCAAGTACATCGACTACTTCAATCACTATATTTAAAGCGCAAAATATAAAAAGTCTAACTCTCTTCTCAAGAAAAACTAACGAGCAAATTAACAGTTCAACTAACGGTAACTGGCTACTGAAACCATGGACCTGTACACCTGCAACCAAGTTTTAAACAAAGAAGTCCACAATTGCATTGTCACTAGTGGACTTAAATGAAATTTTTTACTGCCTTTAATTATCCTGGCTCTATTTCCTTACAAACCAGAAAACATTGGGCGCACTGCCCTTGAACGGTATAAATAGGTAAATAAATGGGTAGATACCTAATCAGAAAAAGTACTTCTCGAAATGAAATTAATTTCTAACTGTACCATTTCAATATAAAATAAATATGAATACAATTCTATGCAAATAAATAGGTTATTTTCTAATCTAGTACAATCACTGTTTCGGTCCCATTTGTAGGCTCATCGCTTTGTCAGCTGGCATGATAGAGACCAGCCATTGCATCTTGTAAGGCACGTAGACAGGGTAAAGTTGAAGAATAACCACCGGCTTTCTCTGTTTCGTTCTCTGCTCTGTAAAATTGATAAATGAAATATTAGAAAATGCAAATGCAAATTATGCAAACACACACACGCTACACAGGAAGGTGATGGTAACTAATATTAATTTGCCTTTGAAACATTTTTACTATGTGGAAGTACATCTTTTCTGCCTAAAAGTCCGTCTGGGTAGAGACCACCTCTTTAACTATTTCTACCGTAAAGCAGTGGTGTATGCACTACTGTGTTTTGGTCTAAAGGGTGTAGAGAGCCAGTATAATTACAGGCAGTTAGACATTCCATCTTAACCCTCAGAACGGATTCCGCATCTGTAGCCCTCTTAGTTTGAAGTTAAATGTATATGTCTATAGGCGGCAGGGCCACTTACCATCAGGTGGACTGTAAATATGTTAGACATTTTAATTTGATTATAAAAACTATAGTCCGTATGGATAAAAATTGGAATTAGAAATGTTGGCTTATGAAGCCCATAGCGTCAAAATGCACAGTACAATAGCGAAAACTTACTTATAACGATGAGAAAATATTTGCAAAATAATGTAGGAAAATACAGTAGAGCCTCGATAATCCGAACCCCGATAATCCGAACCCCGATAATCTCGAACCCCGATAATCCGAAAGCCTCCATAATCCAAACGTCCTGCTTATTGTCTCACAGAATATAGCAGCAGCGATCAGAAGAATATCTCTATAATCAGTCGATTGATGAAAACTTCACTGTTCTGTACATGCCATCTAGCTGTACAGCCTTAATTCAACGAATGGATCAAAAAGTATAGTTTTTGCTCAGCAAGGAGAAGATTCACAATTCTCATTATCAGAAATTATTAACACCATTTAAGATTTGATGAAGCTGTAATTTCTCTGGCTCAATGTTGGCAACAAGTGTCCTCAAATCTGAAAGAATTAAAAAATCTTGAAAGACTGTGGCCCTGGTTATTTAAACTGGAGGAAACTTCTGGTCGCGATTTGGATGACTGACCCTGAAAATGATACATATAATATCTACATACTATAATCCGAACGCCTCATTAATCCGAACAGGGTGTAATTTTTGGGTGTTCGCATTATCGAGGCCCTACTGTATTTGCAAGTAGTAACATTTATTTTAAAATTAAATTTATAACCAGCGACCCACTCTGGCTTTGCCAGGGTGGTTTCTAATAATGTGACATTATTTAGACTTAAGATAATCATTAAAGTTTATTTATTTAATCTCATCAATATTTCCATTTGTGATAATGATAAAATTAAGTTTAGATCTCTCCGGGTATTACTTTCTATTTGTTCATGAAGTTTTATTGCAATCCTTTCAGCGATTCCGAAGATTACTTCAGACAAACAGACAAATGAAAATTTTATAAATGGTTACTCATGTCTCAATGGCATCTAAATATTTTATACAAAAATATTAACAAACAAAATCAACAATAATTATAAAGAAAACTCTCTTAAAATGTGTCGTAGCTCACAAATTAGTAATGTGGAATGATTTGTTTTTTGGGCTTTATGGCATTTTGTTATTATTGATTCCATTGACAAGTTGGACTTGAAAAACACATATTGCAACATATTTTTGAGCGAGAGAACAGAGGCGGCGCCATTTTCAAACCTGTTCTTTACCGCTACATCGGAATCGGGTAGTACATCATAGGCTAGTAAGCAGTTTGACTCTCATCAGAATGAGTGGTGATTAAAGATATTGTAAAGAAACTTACAAGACAAGTTACACAGTCAATTACACACTAACGATGATATAGGTCTTTACCTATGAATTTTTTTATGTTATATTAGTAATATAGTTGTAGCACGAATGGGTCGGCCCGACCAGGGAAGGACCACACTCTCACAGAATACCAGCATAAATAGGAGCTTAATGCTGCTGTGTTTTGCATGGTGAGTGTAGAGAACCGGAGAACCTTTTTAGTGGAAACGAGGCATTCCATCTTAGTCCTCACGGGTGACAGCGCATCTGCATTTTGATTCGTAATCAAGGGCAGATGTGGATGTCAATGGGCCACAGCAACCACTTACTATCAGGTAGACTGTGTGTTCGTTTGTCACCCTATCTTATTAAAAAAAATGGATATTTAATAGGCTGTTATTGAGTGATTAATGTATGAATGAACAAAATTAGCAGTAACTTACCTAACATGATGCAGATACCCTCCATTGATAATATTTTGTATAGACGGTGGGTCTGGACCACATTTGTCTGGTACAATAGGTGCTTCATATTTATACAATGGACCTTCCTCTATTATTGGAACATTTTGTTGACTACCTGATCCTCGTGAAAATTTCACACCAGTTGAAAATTGTGTTACCTGTAAATAAAGTTTGTAAAAGGTAAAATATAAATTTCTGTAAACAGTCCCCAAACAAATCACTAGAGCGCAAATTATAAATTGCTCTTACTGCTCTTTTTTGTAAAATAGAATAATAAAAATACCATAAGACTAAGCTGTAAAAGTAACTAAAGTAATCTAACATAGCAGTAACCACATACTTTTGTTGACAAATCTTTACAACAGCGTAAGCAGCTCAGCCGAGTTTATTAGCTAGTTTATCTGTGGACCTCATTGCAATCCACTATCGAGAGAGATTCCCAAAAATACTATTTTTACTAGTAATGAGCCATTCTATCTTAGTCCACAAGGGTGACAATACAAAAGGGGTGTAAACAAACTAATTTAGGCTAGAGACATAGGGGTTTATGGGCCACAACATCTGTTCACCATTAGGAAGACTGTATCCTCTCTTGTATCCCTTATTCTATACAAAATATTTAAATATATATGCAAACTAGATAACAATACCTTAGGCACTATTGGCACTATATCAATCTCTTCCTTTTTAGCAATACTTTGAGCAAATGTATTTAATATATCCTTAGCATCACCTTCAGCAAACATTAACTCATCTATAAGTGCTTCTTTCTCTCTTATCTTTTGCTTTTTTGCTTCTTGTTCTAATCTGGATATTTCAGCTCGACGAAGAGCCTCCATTTGCTTCTCTATTTCTAAGATCTCTTCTAATTCTAGCTCTTCTCTACCTGAAGTTTAGAAATACCATCATTTATGTAAAATATCAGCTTATAATAAGTAGTTTTAAGACACTGAAAACATTTAAAGATATATATGTAAATATTTTACCTATTTTTGCCTTATTTTTCATAATTATTTCCTTATTATCTTTTTTATACTGTTCTATTCTTTTATTAGTTCCCACAACATCTATATTATTACATAAATTGTACACAATTGTTTCTATTTCTTCTAAATAATCATTATACTCTCGTAGTGTAGCAAAATCTTCCTCTTTTTTATTGTAGTCTTTAAGAACTCTCTTCCTTATATCTATTTCTTTTTCCACCATTGAATCTTCAAAAAGCTGAACTCTAAAATTACTCCGACGTAGGGGCACATTACAATCAGGGCACGATCCAGATCCTAAAAAATATATCTAAAGGTTTTAATTTTATTCAGTCATAAGCAAAATAATGCACTTCAAGAAAGTGTCATCGTGAACAATAAAAATACCAAACAGCATTACTCTATATTATGTAAATAGAACCATTTGGAATAGAAAACTTACATATAATAGCAATATAGCTGTATATAAAGATATAAATATATGTGTACCTTTCAAAAACAATAAATCTACACAGTTTTCACATAAAGCGTGGCCGCAAACGTTTACCATCAACTTTAGCGATGGGTTTCGATATTTTGTAGTTTTACAACGGGGGCATGCTTGATCATCCATTATGTATTATAACATATATTATTAAACAATATCTAAAACTCCTTTCACGGTTTGTTAAGAAATTTTATAAAAAACTTTAAGCTACGGTTTTATTTTAGCCACTCCAGCCGGTCACCATCGGCATCGGCCATCGTGGATTTGACAATTGAGTTGACATTTGGGTTTGACATTTACATTTATATATGGCAAAGTATCTATGGTCATACGGCTAACGCATGTATACAAAATTCTTTACAACAACAAACAAATGGATTACTTTGTTAAGTTTTTAGGAGACTTTGATCACACGGCTTAAAACAGAGTTGGATAGTTGATAACGATCTAATCCAGCCGTTATCATCCGAGTCATCTGGTCTTAAATACATATTTTTTGTAGTTCTTGAACGGCGGGTATATAATCAGGTTAGTAACTTTCTTTGTAATAATTCCATTTTAATTTATTTTCCTAGTTTCTTGATTTCGTAATACGCTCAAGTGACTTCCAATTCATCTTCGCCGGAATGCTTATATTATACTGTCACATCTATAATAATGTTCTATTTTCTTTTCTGTTTAATCCCTCCTATCCTTCCCATCTTAAGAATCGCTTTAAATTCCTTCATTATTACAAATGAATAGTTTTGAGCACATCAACAAATTTCTTACAGGTCGTTTACTATTTAAAAAGTCTTCTTATGGGATGCCCTACCTCTACTAGTGAAACGCGCTCAGTCCTCATCTATTTTTAAACGCATGTACACAATTTTAATTTTAATTTTTGTGTTCGTGCAATTTATATGCTTAATATATTCTATTGTGATCACCTGATTTGAGTCCAGGTGACGAGTGATTCTCGCGCTCAAAATGGATGTTAGTGTCTTGTATATGGTCGGTAGACACGTGATGGGGCGGTATTTGCTCGGGTCTGTGGCACCCTGATCTTTAGGAACCAAATGAGTGATCCCAGTAGTGAAGAGGCTCGGGAGCAACTTCTGGTTGAGAGCCCCTTGAAACTGTCGAGCGAGCACAGCATGACACACCATGAACCCCTTCAGCCAGTGGTGATGCAACCCGTCAAGCCCCGGACTTTTCCAGTTCGGGGCCCTACGGACCGCCTCAGCTACGTCATCTGGCGTTATGATGACGGGATCCATGGGCGTAATACCCGCACACTGTCTCGCCACAACTTCCGCCCAAGGGTCCTCGTTGTGGTTTACGGGCTCTGACCACAGGCTGTGCCAGAATGCGACCGTGTCGGCCTGATTCGGTACTGGGCCCGTTCCACTTACCATTGGTCGCTCCAATGATTTATAGAGCCTCTTCTGATCACTCTGGAAGAGACGATTCTGGTTGAACCGTGTCGACCTCTCGGTATATCGCTGAATCCGCTTTCCCCAAGCAGTTATTCTCTGCTTCAGGTCGTCTATGCGCTCCGTCAGTTTATGTATTATATCCGGCTGGGAAAAACTAAGATTTGTCCCAGCAAACGCCATCCTGACGGTGCGCACAATCCTTGGGCTGGTATTGCCTGACTTGAAGCATATCAGTCTGCCGATGAGGGCCCTAGCCTTTGCGATACGTTCTTCAATTCTTGTTCTCCAGGCTGGGATAGCACTACTTTATCCAGTAGTGCGTCCAGCCTTGGAAAGTTTGGCGCCTATAATACGGCAGACTGCCAGTGCGGCGCCAAAGAGAATTGAGTCCGTCTCGCAAAGGTCCTGGCTGGCTTCCAAATAGGTCACCAGTGTTGGGTTCAGAGCCCTCACGATAGCCCAATTCCGCTTGCTGAGGGCTATGCGCGGAAGTCGCGGTCGATTTTCGAGAGGCGTACTGCGCGTTTCCAAAATCGCCTCATCCAATGTACTCCTCATTTGCTCCATTATTATGCTCTATTATTATTATTATTATTGTTTATTGATATTATTATAGTTCTTTATTATTATTAATCTTAAAATTATTATTAAAGATTAGCCTTAAAGATGTTTAACAAAGGTGAATTAGAAACATTTGTTTGTTCATTCAGCAGTGCATAATTACCATTATTACTTTTTAAAATCTCCAACTGCTCCAGCACACACAGTCGCAGCCCCTTATTACAAGTATGTAAGACTTCAAAGGAATGGTCGCTAGCTAGGTTGTGTCCAGTATCCAAGAGATGTTTAGCAAAATGGGATTTATCAGGATTTCAATTTCCGTACGCGGCCAAATGCTCTTTATAGCGCGTCCCGAAATTGCGACCAGTCTGACACACGTAAACGGCGTGACATTCGTCACAAACAAGTTTATAAACACCCGATTTTTGACTAATATTTAACTTATCTTTATTATTACAAATATTCCTAAGCGAATTGCTTGTTTTTAATGCCACGTTAACGCCATTTTTCCTAAGAGTATTAGCTATTTTTTCCGATATGGAGCCTAAGTAGGTCAAACTACCCACATATCGCCAAACACTTTGAGATCGAACCGCGTACAAAGAATTGCGAACAACATGCTTTTGTTTCTTTTTAATAAGATTATTATTGAGACTTTTTGAAAAACCGTTAGAGACTGCAATTTGATAAATTATATTAAGTCCTTTTAAATAATTTTCTTTACTCCCCTAAGATATCGTGGACATGTTGACAGGTCCAAGTTTTGTGACCGCTAAGTACAGAGGACATGTATACATGTCCGCATTACGTGCTGCTATTTTCGTCATTAATTGATATAAAAATACAGTATATTTTCGATTGAACACTATTTCATTCGATTCTGAACGAACTAAAGAATATTCTGTAGCATTCATATTCACTCGGGTACATAGACATCATCAAATATAACAGCCATTCGCTTTTGCGTGCCGGTGCGGTTGGTTGCGTAATCGTTGAAGTTTTGTGATTGTGATTTTAGTTGGATTTTCTTTCAAAAAAACTGTAAGTAATGTTATTTATCTTTACTACGTAATGTTTTTGAATGATTTAAGTTACAACAACAGTAACTTTTTATGTTTCAATTGATAAAAAAGTAGAAATAAAAAACCTCTACGCGAACAATTCGTAACGGTCAAGATTTCTAATAAGATAATAATAGTATAATAATAGTATATTTCTTATTGGAATACCATAGTAAATACTTTTACTAGTAATTGCTAAATGTTATATCTATATGATTGTATAAGAAAAATAAAGGAAGACGATATAAAATATATACACAAAAAGGTTTTGAAAATGAGTTTAGTAAGCGCGCGCAAACTGTCTATTGTCGAATTTTTAGCAAATGTTTGCAAGTGAAAAAGTAGAATTATTATAATTATTACATGCATAATTTCGGTTCATTTAGGAAGAATATGTTGTATTGATTGTAAGGACATAAAAATAAAATAAAAACTTACGATATTTCATTCATAAAATAAAATTTATCGTCAGTAAGTACACTTTATCAAGATCCGTTAGAAACAAAGAGCTGTACAAAATAAAATAAACATTTATATGTTATGGTTATTGTTTCTACTTATCGAAAATCTTATCGGCTTTAAATAACTGTAACTAAAACCTCTTTAAACATAAATGAAAGGTCGTGAGAAACATAAATATTTAAAACAAGTGCCGCCAGCTGAGGTGACGACGGACGCCTCGGTACAAAGCTGTTTTTTGTTATGGCGGGCGCAGTGAGTGATAGGTTAATGGAACAGTGAACAGACGGTTAATGTAACAATAAAAAGTGGCTAATTTATGTTGCCATGGATGACACGACGAAGCGGGGACGACCTTGTCGGTATGAGTTGGCTTTCGATAAATTTGAAAAACATGCAACGACTCTTTTCTTGTTATTGTTAAGTCAAGGAAATTAAGGGAGCAATCTTGTTCCAATTCAAGCTTAAATTTAATTTTTTCGTGGACTCTATCGCGTATAGAATGCCATCATATGCACTTCCCCCAACCCATTCGTAGTGAAAGGGGTAGGCAGTGCCCCAAGAGTCGCAGCCATCACCTTTTCCCACCACCTCTACCATCCGCGTCGCGCGCCACCTGCCGCCGACTCGTTGGTATGATTAGATAGGGCCTCCATAGATTACTCATACAGCGCTACAAACGTAGGTAACCAACACCATGTCGGACAAGGGATACCCCCCCCTCCTCATTGAACACGGAAACCACCGGACCCCAAAGGAGTTTTGGAACGGCCATTCCTCGTCAGGGACCTAGCGAACCCGCAACGGTCAAGGATTTTGCCATCTTTCTCGCAGATTCCAACCCGCAAGCCCGTGTGGCCACATAAGGAACCCGCACCGAGCGCCGCACTCATGCCTGCTGCGTCTAAGCACACAGCCGGGCAGGAACTGACGCTTCGACCGCAGCGGGCTATGGAAACGGCGAGACGTCATACCTCACCGGAGACCGAGGCCTCCCTCCATGAGAAGAGGCAGCGCGTCGACCCACAGGACTCATCTGCATCTGCAGTACCATCATCGTCATCATCGTCAGAGGATGAAGAGCCCCAACCGGTGACGAGGAAGAGGGTTTATAACTCGCTGCCGAAATCGCCATCACCACCGCAACCAACCCCCTCCATCTCACCGGACCGGCATAGCCATGACTCAGCCCAGTTTGAGCAAGGAGGAGAGGAGTCCTACAGCTGGAAGTCCACTATCTACGTGACCCTGGCTGCATCCGCCAGCTGATCATCGCCGGTGCAGAACACTAACCCGTCCGGGCTACCGCATGACGACGATCAATGGCCCTCAACCGGTTATGCCCACATGGCAGCAGCACCAGCAGTGCAACAACCCAAAGCGGTGGAAGAGCCCATACTGGTGGGTACCTGTGTACGGCTACGTATATGATTGTCAGCAATTATGAAATATATCAGTGTGTTATTTGCAAGCGGTTGTTTCACTCGTGCCCCTATAACGCATACTTAACAATGGCGACGAATACCCACATATTAGTTAAAAAAAAGTGGCCACAACGCAGTTCGGAATTTTGTCAATTTTCGACTACAATGTGCAGTCATGAAAGTCGTATAAAGACCGCCTCACGCATTGGTTCATTGCGAATAGTATTACCTCTGCTACAGATACACGAGTGAAAAAAAGAAGAGCGATACTCTTGAGCGCACTGTCTGACGGTACACACCAACTAGCGTTAGATCTTGCACTACCTAAAGAGATCCAAGAGGTGCCATTTGAAGATATCTTAAACCTCCTGGATAGACATTTTATACCAAAGCCCGTGACGGCTTAGTGAAAGAAGTATTTTTTACTCTAAAACGCAACATCCAGGCGAATCACTTGTCCAGTGGGCTGCAAGACTTCGTGGTTTGACAGCTCACTGCTCATTCAGCAATGTCGAAGAAGCATTACGGGATAGATTCGTAATGGGGATGTTACCGGAACCCGAGCGCGAGAAGTTGTTCGCCCAGGAAGTGGAAGAGCTATCGTTATCGAAGGCAGTCGAACTGGCAGAGACGATACGGTGCGCGCGCATTGCCGCATCTACCTCTGCTACAGGGCATGCAGCAGCGGTTCTCCCTGATGTCAAGGAAGATCAGCTTTTCAAGATCACGGAAGGTTCATCCAATTCCAAACGAATGGAAAAGTGTTCTGTGTGTGGACGCTCTAACCACAGTTCAGCAAGGTGTCGGTTTGCACAATATAAAAATAACCAACCTTTTTAAAACTAGAAACACAAAAATGAGATAACCTGTTTTTGCTTAAGAGTTACCCGACTGTGGTAAAAAGCCGCCAGCAAGTTGAAATTGCCTTTAACATCAAAGGCGCCCAGAACCGGCCCATTGTAGTGGGCTGTGATGACCATCCAGGTAAAGGGGTACACCCCGAGGCCCCAAACCTGCTGGGCAGAAAGCCCACGCAGAAGACGACACGAACAAGAATAAGAAATGGCATTGTATAGTTTTATGTATTACGAGATTTGTCTGTAATTTATTAATCTGTATTCTGTATGAGAATTAGCAATAAATGAGAATTTATTTATTAGTACAGAAGACGTTAAAAAAAAATCTCGCTTAATCCCCCCTATATTTGTAATTTCTTCTCTCCTTCGTATAATATTATATTTAATAGGAATTCTAAAGTTCGTCTGTTCTTTTATTTTTATAAGCTAATAGGTCGCTATACATAATCCTGTACCCCTATCCCTACAGACTATATAAAATATTTTTATCAATTTTTAATCTATTTTTAATTTAATGCTTTAATAGCAATCTTATAATAACATAAACTTATTTTCCTTTGAGTATTTAAATATTTACAATATTCTATTTGCTATCAATTTCGTTTTGACGTTTACCTACATCAATGTTTGTCCAAGAATGTACCCAATATGAAATTGTAATTTTTTGACGATTACTTAATATGTAACTTCATATTATCGTTTTATCGTTTAAATAATGGCCTGAAGTGGATTTTAATACGTAAATGTCTACGCGTGTGAACTATATGAGGAAACGATATTATACAGGGTACTTTTGTAATGCTCCCGAAAATGAAGACAGACGATAGTATTAAGGATACATTTGATGATGAGACTCAAATAAAATCGACCCCGATGCAAAACTAATCATTTTTACAACGTTTAATTAGCTTTATTCACGCTCTATCGTGTTAGTACAGCTAAATAAAACGATAATTTCATAAAAAATTATGAAAATACCTAAACATAAAACCAGCAATGAAACTTCAATACCTGAAATCAGCTGATAAAAGGTCAATAAACGCGCGACGCCGAATGCTGATACTCAGCCCACATCGTACCAGTACCCAATAATTTACAATACTTGTCTAAATGCCTAACTTATCCACTTAATCAACTTTTTTACTATTATGCTAGTCTGCACCCACTTTAATTCGAATTCACAGCACAGGCGATATTCAGCGACTGTTCTGTTCATTCTGTTCAACTGTTCATTTATAAAGTTTAGGTATCGCTGTCCGTTAAGTCGCTGTGGCAGTAACACTGGTCGTAGTATGCGATCCTTAAATAATCCTGCCCATACGTTAACTGACCATTGGGTTTGGTGCCCGGTTTGTCGAATAGCGTGCGGGTTGACCTCGCAATACACGTGAGTATTTCTTCGGTTCCACAGGCCATTTCTGGTAAATATGGACTCGTCCATCCAGATGACGTGCTCAGTGAAACCTGGTACACGTTGTTGCTGGTCTAATAGCCAACGGCAAAAAACTCGTCGGCGGTCATGATCGCCTGTGGCTAAAGCTTGCACTTTGTGCACTTTGTATGGTCGCATTCGGTTACGCCTTAACACTTTGTGAACTGTACAGTATGAAACACTTGTTCCATCCCGATACCTTAACAATTTACCAATACTTCGCATACGACATCTAAAATGCGCTCTTTAGAGTGAACAGTCACTTGACTTCCAACTCCTGCCGCTACCGGAGCAATGGGTCGATTTTCCAACACTAGCTGAAATGCTGCTGTTATCAGACGAGAATCAGCTGGGTGTCGAGCGGGCGGAAATTTTTCTCGTTAAATTCGTAACGCACCCGCAGCATGCCCGCAGGCTTCTCCAAGGCACATTAACATGTTGCCGTATTCACTAGCACTATAAACGTACGCGTTAGGCATTTTTAAACCAAAACAACAAACACTAAACGTAACAATAAAAGTAATAAAAACAAGAATTTAATACACAAAACAACTGAACTGCACACGCCATACATAAGCGGGAGGCTCACGCGCACGACGACACAGAACTGTCTCAAAAACTAAAATTAATAATCAATCCCACCGAAACTAATGCGTACTGCGTAGTTCGTGTGTCCTTGGTCCTTGCGGTAGTCGCGGCGGGCGGCCAAGCGAGAATTTTCCACATGTTGGCCTTGTAAATTGCGAGGCGACACGTATTGGCAGCGCGTGTGTATTTATTCTGTGGTTTCGTAACGAGCTAAATAAAAGAGATCAGCGTCCGCGCGTTTATTGACCCTATAGTCAGCTGGTACCATTTTAATTTTCACTGCTGGTTTTATTTTTCAGTATTTTCATGATTTTTTATGAAATTATTGTTTCATTTAGCTGTACTAACATTATGGAGCGTGAATAAAGCTAATAAAACATTGTGAAAAGATGATATTTTTTCATTGGGATCGATGTTAACCTTTTTTTTTTTTTGCATGGGGAAATGCCTACGCATACCCGCCTCGCGGGGGCAAGGACGGGTTATGTCGGACTCGCACCGACTAAAACCCCATGGTGTTCCACCTTTGTCGCATAGTGACAGGGCTACGGGAACGCTTTCGCACACATCCGCGGCCCTACTAGCGCCTGCCGCCCCATGGCAGCACCTCCTCGGGAGAGGAAAATTCCTCCCCGTTCTCCTTCCCAGGTAAGGCGCACCAGAACACATGGCGCGCCTTCCTCCACGGCCTCCAACTACGTCTGTGCAACAGACGCCCCCGCGTCCGATGCACAAAGGCCATGGGGCCAGGAAAAACGAGCACTTAGAAGTACTAGCCTTCCCGACCCCAGCGGCGGATCTGGTCTATGGCTCCGCCGCTAACCAAGATTCGGCTGCGGAGGGTAGGGAGAGCGGCGCCTCGCAATACCGACAATCCTCTCCCCCCGCAGCCCCACCACCACCGCATCAACGGTGCGGCCCCGTTTGAGTCGCGAAGGATAGGGCGAGTGGCGCATCGCCATACCAACACTCCTCTTCCTCCGCGACTCCACCTCGGCTGCAGCGGTAGAGGGTGCGCGAGTCCCCACTCGCTGCAGTCCACCAGCACACATCCGAAGTGGGCTCCCCAAGCCCACTCGGAGCGGCCACCTCAGGCCGGCCCTTCACCTCGGGCCAGCCACGTGGGTTCCTCTTTGTTCACCGTGGGAGACCAAGCCACGGCTACTAAGCCCCCCCGCCACGACAAGGCGGAAACCCGTTCGGGGGGGATCGATGTTAACCTGGTCCCATCGTCAACGGTATCGTTAGTACTATAGTCTGTCATCGTATTCGGGAGCGTTACAAAAATACCCTGTATGTGCTTCATTGAAAGAAAGAAAAAAAGAAAGAGATATTTATTTGGCCATTTCTTAAAAAAATAACAATAAATACTCAAAACATACATTATAATTAGATATTCTTATAAGTAGACTTAATTATACACTTACAAAAACTTAAAAAAAGTGAACAGCTAACTTAAAAAAAAAACTTTTTTTAAAATGGGAAATGGTCCAAATAGGACTGCCACTCAGGAAAGGCTAAGATGTATCATCCGAGCCCTGATTTTCAGTGGCTACCTTAAGTACATTATATAGATACACACACAATTTTGTGTGTATCTATATAATGTACTTAGTACGTTTCCTGAGTCCATTCCTTTTTAAAATGGGAAATGGTCCATTTGAACCATTTCCCATTTTAAAAAAAAAGTTGAGTATGCTAGGCGAAGCTGTTGTCAAAATCTCTCAAAATGTTCGCAATGTAACGCATCAGCATATTGATAACAATTTAGTGAATAAACATCAGACTAAGTTGTTTGGCTTAACTCTACAAGGCACTCAGTACCATATGCGGGACAAAATTTATACCAAAAGTTTATGTTTGTCGTTTGCGTAAATTGAATAAATAATAAAATATCGTTACATTAAAGTTTTGATCCGGAAAAAATATTACGTATTGTAAAAAATTGTTTATTTTGCAGAGGTAAGTTAGTTTTTCTGTTACGGTATTATATATATTAATAAATTGGATTTTGATCTGTGTTCCACATACGGTACGTTGAGCTTTAGCCTTCCTTTTTACGAACACGTACTTACGAGAAGTATACTTATGAATATATTTATTTATTACAAATTATGTCAGGGAAACGATTGTGTGATGAAGATATCGAAGATTTCTTGGGTATACCATCAGGGAGTGAAGATGGTGAACACTTTTCTGAAGCTGGAAGTAATGAAGACGTAAAAAAATTCAGTCGACCATCAATATATTCTCTGATTTCCTTACGGTTATAGAAACATCACTGCAGAGATATCTCCGTTTTTTCCCACTAACGAAGATGTTCATTTATCGAGCGAGCAGCAAATAACAAACACTCAACCTAATACTTCAGACGTGACTTCAGGTGACAATAGACAATCACATGAAAAGAAGCGATCATCGACTTCTGTGAGTATGGTTTTTGAACTAACAGAACTAGACTACATGCCTCTGCATCTGTCATCAAAAGGAAAAATTTTGCAAAAACTTTAACGCTATTCACATAAATGCTCAAAGTATTCCTGTTTATTACCCCGACATGTTGTCAAGTTTTAATAGCAAAAACATACACGCTATCCTTTTTCGGAGTCGTGGTTAAAACCATGTCTTCCATCAACATCTTACTCGCTTCCAGGTTTTCATTTGATTCGTAACGACCGTACCGATCGGGGCGGTGGTGGTGTAGCTATTTATCTGCGCTCTCATACACCTTTTTCAGTAATTCAAATGGTTCGCAGACTGGAAGCGAAGCTGAATTTCTTTTTATCGAAATTCTTCTTGGTCATACAAAATTACTTCTCGGAGTCTTTTACAGTCCGTCTCTAACTGTCGACTACTTCACCACGTTAGAAAATATTCTTGACAATCTTACATCTATCTATTGTCACAGTATTATTATGGGTGATTTTAATACTTGTCTTTTAAAAAACAACGTTAGTCAATAAAACTTAAATCTATTATTGAAGCAGCAAATTTAAAACTTCTTCCTACTTCTGCCACACACTTTTTCCCGAACTGTGCCCCTTCTCTTCTCGACATAATATTTATGTCTTCACCTACCATGTTCTTAAATTTGGGCGACATGCTGCTGATTCTTTTTCCTATCACGACCTTTTATACTTGTCATACAAAATCCATCCCCCTAAAGCTAAGTCAAGGATATTACTTCAGCGTAACTTTAGTGATTTGGATTTGGAGCAGCTTATAAATGACGCTGTAAAGATTGATTGGAGTGTAGTCGTCAATGCGTCTACTGTTGATGAACAGGTTGCTTTGTTCAACTCTCTGTTAATTCAGCTTTACGACGTTCATGCTCCTGTTCGTCCTGTGCGTGTAAAGCATCCTCCCTCTCCTTGGCTGACCGATGATATAAAAAAAATCATCTACATTAAAAATTGTGCCAAAGCTAAATACAAGTCAGTTCCTAGCGATTTGAATGGAGAGAAGTATAGATTAGTACGGAATCGTTGCAACAATCTGTGTAGAAAAGCACAACGACGCCATATCCATGAATCAGTACAAGATCCTGACCCTGCTAGGGTCTGGAAATTTCTTAAGTCTTTAGGAGTTGGGAAATTACGACAAAATCTCACACACCATAAGTTTTATTTCAATCAACTTAATTTGCATTTCTCATCTTTGTCTTGCATTAACGATAAAGTAAAACATAATACTTTGGATTCTCTTTCAAAAGCTCCCACTCCGGACACCCCTCCTTTGAATTTTAGCCAATTTAACAGTTGTGATGTTAACAGAGCCATAATTTCCATCCATTCAAATTCGATTGGTAGTGACTGCATTAGTCGGAAAATGGTCATCCCTCTCATTGATCACCTTTTACCTATAATCACTTCTGAATAATTCACTGAATTCTGAAACTTCTTTTTTCCCTTCAGAATCAGAAAATATTTATTTGCCTACTTGTGTATTTACATTTGCAACCTCACGGCCGGTGAACCGAGGGTGAGTCAGCTAACTTATGTCCTAGGTGGATCTGTGTTTGCTGTGTTTTGCTTATTCATAATAAAGTTTATACAATAAAATTATTATGTATTTCATTTGTTTTTGTGTACTTATTTGCTAGCCTTAATTACCTTATCCTAAGAGGGCGCGGGGCTCCCGTGTTATCGGTGGGCCATCGCTTGTAATTTTTCTTTTTGGGATCATATACAATTTCACCTATTCTATGGTTGGTCCTGAGGGGATTGAATTCTCCGTGCGCCAGGTAGGCGTCACCGGGGGATTCTAGGTCTTCTATTTCTAGTTGGGCAATGTTGTCCAACATCTTCTGATTTATGTCCTCGGCACGTAGGCTTCTATGTCAGCCATCTCCCATAGCGTCTCTGTGGATATTCTTTTCGGTAGTTGGGCAGCACTCTTGAGTGCCATTCTGTATTGTCTTTCGATTTTACTCAGGTTCGTCGCGCTGTACCTCGATAGCAGTTGGACCACTCCGTAGTCCAGCAGTGGCAGAATGCAGGCCTGTATTATGACCAGTTTAGTTTCTAGATCTGTTTTTGCGTAGTATCCAATTATCGGGCCAAGGGCTCCTCTGACCCATTTCAGTTTCTTCACTACCTTTTCGGTGTGTTGATTCATTCTCATGCGCCGCCATCTGGTTTTGGTATGGTAGCATCTGTTGTTTTAATTTTACCGCTGGGCGGTATTTACTTTTCTTTGAGAACATAATGCACTCGGTTTTCTCTATGTTGCATTTGAGCCCCCATCTCGTATAGTAGTTAATAATAGTTTCTGCTGCCCATTCCAATCGCATGGTTGCATGGTCTGGGTTTGTGGCTCTGTTGAGAATGCAGAGGTCATCCGCGTACTGTGAGAGTTTGAGCCCCTTAATTCTGTCATGTATGTCCCAGATGTCATGGACATACAGATTGAAAATCACCGGTCCCAGGATCGATCCTTGAGGCACGCCATGGAGTATAGGTTTCTCCTCTGTTTCAGTTGTTCTAAACCTGCCTTTCAGTTGTCTGCCTGCAAGGTAGTTTTCTATAATTTTTGTGATGTTAGTGGGTACGTCTTTGTCTTGTAGCTTTTTGATCAAGCCTTTGTGGTTAATCGAGTCAAAGGCTTTCGAGAGATCTGTTGATATCATGGAGACGCTGTCGCCGTTGGCCAAGGCATCTGTGATTATTTTACCGGTGCGAAGGATCTGGGTCGCTGTGCCTCTGGCCCTTGTGAAGCCGTGTTGGAATGGAGGTTGCAGCCGGTCCACCGTGGCGGTGAGTCGTCTCAGGATCAGTCGCTCGCACAGTTTGCCCATTATGTTGAGCAGTGTAATCGGGCGGTACGATAGTGCCTGGCGATGATCTTTGCCAGCTTTGTGCAGGAAGATGCACACGCCGGTTTTCCATCTCTTAGGGAAGTAGCCTGTGGACAATATAAAGTTAGCGAGAGGCACGAATGCCTTGGTGAAGACTTCTCCCCCGAGTTTGAGGGCGTCTGCCTTGATTCCATCTAGCCCGGGAGCCTTTTTGTTTTTGAACCTGCTCAGTGCTAATTTGACTTCGTGTTTTGATGTTGGGTCGAGTGGCTGGAACGGGGTCGTTTTCTCTGTGCCTCGTCTTTCGTCGCAATTACTGCCTCTTTTACTATTGCTGCCTCAGTCAGTGAGTCGATCGTCTCTTTTTCCGTTTTGCAGCCCGTTATGTTTGGTAGTCTCATGATTGGTTTCTTCATGTTGCGTTGGATGCGCCACATTTGCGACCTATTGTCATTCGGATCCTGGATCTTATCCAGCCAGCCCTTCTCGGTATATTCTCTCAGTGCTTGGTCTGCTTCTTTTTTGGCTTTGTTGTAGAGGGCACGTGCCTCTCGTTGTAGGTTGAGGCTGCCATGCCTTGCCTGCCATTTAATTTGTTTCAGCTTTTTTCTGAAGTCTATCTTTTCATTAATTTCCGGTGGTAGATGTTCTCGTCTCGTTGTTGTTCTGAAAGGTGCGTGTTCGTCGAGGGCTGCTGTAATGGATTTCTCCATGGTTTCGACGTATCTTTCGCAGTCTTCCTCCGTGATTATTTCCCCGTGTAGGTAGCGGAAGCCTTCCCACATGGTTTGTTGGTATGCTTCCATCGCCCCCCTCGTCCTCGCGTATCCTCCTTGTGTTGCGAGATTTGTTTAGCTCTATGTTGTGTTCGATTTTTGCAGTGAGTAGCCATGGTAGATGGTCTAATCCGACGCTTTCTAACTGCTTGGCTTGTGCCTCGATCTGTTGGTGTGTTATTACGGCTATGTCCAGAATTGCGTTGCCTTGGTTGGCCGGCCTCGACGGCGCGCCGGCGTTTTTTAGCGAGCAGATTCCGTCGTTTATTGCTTTCCTGATTACAATGCCTAGGCCTGCGTCTCTTCTTTGGTTAAGGGCGCGCATCTGTAGATTCAGATCTCCTATTATGATCGTTGATTCGTCAGCCAAGGTTTCTTCAAGCTCTTCTCTGGCTTGGTGTTGATTTGGGATTTGAAAATAGGTCCCTTTTATTTTTATGTATTGTCCGGTCGCGTGGTCTGTGAACAGTTTGATGCCCACGTCTTCAATTTTTCTTCTCTCTTCTCCCCACCCCGGTGTGACCTCTGTTTCGGTCCATCTTAGCCCCTTTTGTATGTACATGGCCGTGGTTAAATGGGTTTTAAGCGAGTGTGTGATTTTATCGTATCTGTGGCGGCGCTGTTATCGCACCGCAAGCGAAACACACCGAAGCTTAAATCACGCTATCAACATTCCGAATCATAAACAGCATATATAGAACATCTCCGAACTATCACACGGAGCGTTGGCCGCTCCCCGGGCAAACACCTTGCCCGGCGGGAGATCTCCCCTTTTCCTTCCACGACCACAGTGGTGACCCCGACGTGATTCGAACACGCAACCAAACACCTTCGGAAACTACAACTTCAATCCTTCGTCATTATCCTCAAGAACCCCTACCATTCACTACTGTGAATCGTATTCTGCAGTCTTCAGTTCCTGCAAGCCAGTCCAACTTGTTTTCAAGACTCACCGCAGATTTATAAGGCAGACTTCTGGCACTTGCTCCGGCACATCGTTCTCACCGGCATCACTTGCCAGTGCGTAGTACGGCATGCATTACACATCGGCATATCATTCGCACCGGTGTCACTTGCCGTTACGCACACAGCATGCATTCCCCATCGGCATTAAGGACGCACCGGTAATCGGACTGCACTATCGACCTCTGGTCTGAGCAGGGGGGTGATGTGGCGGCGCTGTCATCGCACCGCAAGCGAAACACACCGAAGCTTAAATCACGCTATCAACATTCCGAATCATAAACAGCATATATAGAACATCTCCGAACTATCACACGGAGCGTTGGCCGCTCCCTGGGCATAACACCTTGCCCGGCGGGAGATCTCCCCTTTTCCTTCCACGACCACATATCCTTTCATGTTAAACTTCTCCTTGTCGAAGTCGATTTTGCATTCGTTTATCACTATTATGGCTGGCCTGTATTTTTCTGCCAGCTTTTTTACTTCAATGAATTTATTTCTCAGTCCTTGTGCATTTAGGTGTAGGATTTTGAGGTTCTGTATTCTTTTTTGGTCGTGATTAGCTATTGGTCTGTCGTTGTGTGTTATTCATGGTTTCTATGAGCTTCATTAGTAGTTTTTCCGTTCGCTCCAGTCTTAGGTGGAGGCTTTCTATGGTTGTTTCGTACATCGGTGGTAACATTGCCTGCTCCCCCCTGTGATAGTGTCGGCTCCTTCTGTGGCAAGGCGGGGAATTGTCTTTTGCTTGAGACGTTCGCATATCTGACTCCAGGTCTGACTGTTGCACGTCTGATTCTCTCTTCTTGTTTAGTCTGTTTGGCTTTCGCTTGTTCCATTTGCTTGGATATCATTTTTTGAAATATCGGGCAGGTAGCGTTGTTCGCGCTGTGTCCTTCTTTCTTACAGTTTTAGATCGTTTAGTTTTTGCAGACCATCGTCGTAGTGCCCTCGGGTGTATTGATTTTGATCTGTGATTCTTCTTGTCTGCCGTAGCAAGACTGTTTCGAGTGGTCAAATGCATAGCATTTTTGCATTGCACTATGTGTCTCGGGTTTTCTCTGAATGGCTCTACCTTTATGCAAGGGGCGCAGAAGAACTTCCTGTCAGCGGTTTTGCATGCTTCCAGGACGCTTTTTTGTTTATATTTATTTTCAAAAATCAAGAGGTGTATTTTACCTGCTTTTCCTAGCGGTTTTATTGATATCGGTTTAATGCCAATGCATTCCGCTATCTCTTCTGCGATTATGTCAGTGTCCTCACCGTATGTTTCATTTTTCAGCACCACTTTTGTCGCCAGTTGCCTGTCAGCTTTCGGTTTTGGTGCTATTATTCTTGATGGTTCGCACACTTGGATTTTCGTGAGAATGTCTTCCCGGGCTGCTGAGCTCCCCGGGTTGATTTTTATTTGTCCGTTCGTCACTATAAGCGTTGAATTATTTGTTGATGTCGCCTCTCTTATAAATCTGAGGGCGCGTTGGTCTTTCATTATTTTTTCATCCCTAATTATGTATTATATCAGGGATATGTGTGTTTTTCTGTGTGGGCGTCACGAACTTATCTGTTCCGGTGCGTTGTCTTTTTATTCCTCTATTTTCGTTTTGTAGCGTTTCAAATCTGTTTGCTAACGGTATATTATAGATTGTTTCCGAGTTGGCCTCGGCTTGCCTGTCCGCGCGCTGGGTGTTACATGTGGCGGCCAAACTTTGGGTTGTTTCGGTCGCGCAGGTACGCGCCGTGGTCGTGTGGCTTGGGCGATGGTGTCGTTTCTTTTGTTCACTAGCGTAGACGCTCGCACGCTGTGTCGTTCCCCTGAAGTGAGGCGGGGGGCGGTCCGGGCGGCGAGCGGCTTGCATGTGCCGTTCGTCGGCTCTAACCTCGTTCGTTGCACGTGCACTTCCTCTTGCAAGCCAACGCCCTGGTATGTATTTAGCGCGCAAAGTTCGACGGTATTATTTGTCGTTCCTACCTTACGATTTCTTTTTTCTTGCCTCTTTGGGTGGTTAGAGACGGGCTTGAATCCTCTGCCGTAGTTTTTATAAGTGCGCATTGATTTTTGCCGCACTTACAGATGAACCATTCCTCCGATGTAAATGCGTCTATCGGTAGAGTGATCAATTCTCTCTTTGTTTTACAGTCCACGCACGCACGAAAGTTGCTTACTCCGGTTTTTAGCGAGGCTGTGTATATTGTTATGGTAGTTTCGATTTTTAGTGTTTCTTTTTCGAATTTGGGCACTATAGTAGTGGCCGCCTTTATGAGAAAGCTTTCCATGCATACCTTACATTTGATTTTCCTCGTATTGATTGGTACCCCACAGGGGGGCGTCCGTTTGGAAGTATTGTTCGCATTCCCAGCACTCTATTATATTTTTATTGAACTCATTGAGGTCCATTTTAACTTTTTTCACTTTGTCTCACTTGTTTACTGTCCTTGTCTAGACTAAGTAGATCCGTGTCCATATCATTAGATTTGTGTGAACTTTTACTGTTGTTTTTCGAGAGCATGTTTCCTATTACTCTTGATTCACTAATTCTGTTGAGTGTTGCCTGTCTCACTTCTTCTGGTGAATCCCAGGGGGTGCTCCCCCCGGGTTCCTCACAGTTCATGATTTTTCACTTTCTATTCACTTCAAGTCTCGTTCCAATGTAGATTGTTTTAAGAACCGCACAAAATTTCAAGATACCACACGCAGTGCGTGGGTCGTGCGCGGATCGGCTCTAGGGAGCTTTTCGCTGTGCGCATCTGTTCGCTACGGCGGTCCACGCGAGTCCTTTCCC
The DNA here is from genome assembly GCA_907164705.1 of Parnassius apollo. Lineage (NCBI taxonomy): Eukaryota > Metazoa > Arthropoda > Insecta > Lepidoptera > Papilionidae > Parnassius > Parnassius apollo. The sequence goes on along the minus strand of CAJQZP010000049.1, from coordinate 2,313,507 downwards.
TTCAGCTTCGAAAGACGCATTCGTAGCTTCTCTTCCGAAAAAGTCAAATCTCTCTAGTTTTTCTGATTATAGACCTATCTCTATTTTGCCTTTCTTTCCCAAAATTCTAGAACGTCTTGTGCACAATCAATTAAGTACTTATCTTTTAAAACACAATCTTTTAAATCCCTTGCAATCCGGTTTTCGTCCTGGCCATAGTACGACTACTGCACTTTTACAAGTCACTGATGATATTCGGTATGGTGTGGAGAAACAAAAGCTTACCATTCTCACGTTGCTTGATTTTAGTAACGCATTTAATACAGTAGATTTTGATATCTTGTTAAACATCCTGCGCTCTCTCAACATATCTCCAACTGTAGTTGACTAGTTTCGAAGTTACTTGTTTGGTCGCCGACAGCGAATTCAGGTGTAAGAGATTTTTTCCACCTGGACAACTACAGCTGCTGGTGTACCACAAGGTGGCGTGTTGTCTCCTCTCCTTTTTGAAATTTTCATTAACTCTATAAGTCATAATTTGTCCTCTTCCTACCACTTGTATGCTGATGATCTCCAAATCTATACTCAGTCCTCTCTTGAAGATCTATCTAAAGCAGTTGACACTATTAACGCTGATCTGACTTGTATTTCGAATTAGAGTAAATTTTATGGTTTAAGGATTAATCCTAAGAAAACTCAGGTCATTGTCATCGGTAGTTCTAGATTAATTGGTAAAATTAACTGGTCTTCCCTACCCCCTATTATACTAAACTGCACTCTAATCCCTTACAGTAACTAGGTTAAAAATCTGGGGTTGTATCTTGACTCCTGTATGTCTTGGACCTCACAGGTTAATGAGGTCAGTAGAAAAATGTTTGCTATGTTAAGCTATTTACGTAGATTACGTAATTTTCTTCCCACAGCAACTAAAGTTACGCTCGCCCAGTCTCCACTTCTGCCTATCCTTGACTATGCTGATATTTGCTATCTTGACATTACCGAGGAGCAGCTTAATAAGCTTGAGCGCATTCAAAATTTATACATTAGATTTATATATGAGCTTCACAAATATGATCATATCTCCGAATTTCGCAAACAGCTCAAAATGGCTCCCAAACCGCCTTCGCAAGAATACTCACATTCTCTACGCGTTTAAATTCTGTCACGTCTGGTTTAAGAAATATTTATTAACTTAACTGAAATACATAATTTTGGTAGTAATACTACAAAAACTAATTTTATTTAAAGCTTCACTGTTTTTGTCAAGCGCCTTCACAAAATCTTTCATGAGCCCCAATTTGATGTGTAAAGGGGTAGAGTGAAGTTGTCGGGATCTACCAACAGCTCGTATTTAATGCCATTTTGCCCAGAATATACTCTTACATAATGATTGTTTCGCTATACTGTCCCACAAACAGTTGTACCGTATTGTACCTGTATTGTAACAACAAACAGTATTTTTTGTAACCACCATGCAATCCCAATAACATACCATAGCATTGGTGAACCAAATTGAAGGTGAACGTTTTCTTCTGATGACCACTGGAATAAGACTATTCTACAGCTTTCGCAAAACACATGAGGCACCAAGTTTTTATCTTGATTTGCAACAGGAAATCCAAAATAATAAAGATATGCACTTTTAACGAATCTACAATGGGTCTTCTCTTTTTTGAAAATATAAACTGTCCACAAACATAACAAAAACGATCAGAACTTTGTTTACACTTTCTACTCGACATTTTAAATCAATCCGAAACAAGATAATTGTCGTTTGAAGCGAACGAATAAACAATAAACTGTCGTCACCACCTTAGATAGTTAAAAAAAAAACATTTGACTGCAGGAAGAAATTGTGACGTGATAAAATATTTCTGCTAACACTTTGAGGTTTAAGGAAGGTAGATTAACATATTTATATACATTTATTTTGACGTATAAAAAAAGTTCAATTTTGTAAACTATATACATAGTGTTATTTTATCTCATGTACTTATCCATAATACCTAGGTGGATTGAAAAGTACTCGGCCAAACACAGATCCATTCAATTCTAAAAATCAAATCTACCCACATTATTTAGTTCAGTTCAGACTAGTTCATTGTGTGAAGTTCGAAACGTGTGCGATAATTAGTTGTGATTTTATAAATTTATTAACAAAGTAATCGGACATAATTTCCGCGAATGGAGCAAACCGAGCAGCGTGCCGTCATTAAGTACCTCCATAAGAAGGGGCTATCATCAAAAGCCATCCATGATGACATGGTCAGTACATTAGGCGATTGTGCTCTGTCATATTCATCCGTCAAAAAATGGATAGCAGAATTTAAGCGTGGTAGAGAGAGTGTGAAAGATGAACCCCGCTCTGGAAGGCCTTCGACGTCAACTACTGACGAAAATATTAAAAAAGTACTTGATTTAATAATGGGAGACCGCAGATTAAAAATTAGAGAGATAGCCGAGATTATAGGCATCTCTTATGAACGAACTCAAAACATCATTGTCAACGAGTTGTGTTTCCACAAGGTGTCTGCGAGGTGGGTTCCGCGACTGCTTTCAGTTGAACAAAAAAGACGCGATTGACTATTTCATGCGACTGTTTGGAGTTATTTAAAGCCGATGCAGATGATTTTTTGAATTGTTTTGTTACTATGGACGAAACATGGGTCCTGATCTGGCACAGATGATCAGACTTCTTTCTGTTCCCTAACCTAAAAAAGCACTTGGGAGGTCAAAGATTTTCGACAAACGACGAGGTCAAAGCAGCTGTAGACGCATATTTTGACTCTAAGGAGGAATCATTTTTTTTCAACGGTCTAAATGCTTGGAAGGGGAGGTGGCAAAAGTGTATTGAACTTGATGGTGATTATGTAGAAAAACAAAAATATAACTGATTTAGTATGTGTTTATTTTCTTGGTTAGGCCGAGTACTTTTCAATCCACCCTCGTAACATCACAAATTTTTTGGAGTTTATGGCCTGGTATCTAGACCTTTAGGCCATATAACATCACATGTGTTGCTATAGTCAACCAAATCTAAGAAATACCTTTTGACATTTCGTATTAATCATTCAGCAATAACTTTGCACAAGCGTACTCACACGATTTAAAATAACCTATTACAGAAATCCTATTAAAGTTATCTATATTTATTTACAACGTTTATAGTTTTTTATCACTAATTTAAATTTGAATCTTTCAAACAAAGCAATATATTAAAAAATTACCAGTATCAACTTTTTTTACTTGACGTCGTTTCAATGATATGTCGCTATGTACATTACCGTAGTGTTTGGATGATTAAAATTTATTGTTATGCGAATAATCGGCAAAAATATTCAAGTAATCGGAAAAAATATTCAAATAATCGAATCATTAATTATTTTATTTTATTATTTTTTTAAATTAATTTTTATTTTTAAAATCCCTTAAATTTCATGAATCATGAATAAAACAAGTTTCTTTTTTTAATTTGTCATTGTAAATTTGTGTAGGCAAAAAAACTCTAACACGAGGCCGCGCTGCAAAAGCCACTTCGTAATTTCAGTATCCACCATTTCGGGAGCTTACTGTGCGTAAGTTTGTAATTTTGTGTTTGTCTTCTTATTTTGTGACTCGTCTTTAACTATTTGGACTATTTCTTCTATATTCGTTGAAGCATGTGCCCATGTCACAAAGGATCATTAGGCAAAAGTAGTAGAAAAAAAACAAAAAAATATTATGGATGTCTTTGAAAGAGACATTAATTTTGACTGCATTATTGAAAAACAAATAATAATAAATCTAAACAAAGACAGCTCAACTAGTTGTCCTGCAAGTGATTGAATATATTTGTTTTTAATCTTGTTTTAATCTTAAATTTTTATAACTGTGCCTCTAGAAATAAGCAGTAACAAGAAATACGTACAAACTGACAAATCTTGTGTTTTAAATTATCCGTTTTTAATTTATTCTGGTATTATTCAAACCAAACTGTAAATAATTACCAACTCTAAATAATCGATATCGATTTTGTACGTTGAATATTGTACGTTCCCATTTTTTGATTGGTATGCCTGGTGCAATAAGTATGACAGCTGTCAAAATGTATTTCTTAGATTTGGTTGACTAAAAATATATTATTTTTTATTAGCAACAGAAAAAAAATGAGCCTTGTAGGGTTAAGACCTTTGCCTAGATTAATTAACAAATCATAGCAACGACTCTATGGCAACAACAACAAATTTTAGTGATGGAACTCGAGTCTATTTTTACCGAGGAGTCATTCAGATCAATTCAGAAGAATTTCAATCGTATATCACTCGAGTGATCATATGACTCGGTTCAACCTTTTATTACATAAATGATTACGGGAGCTTATATATGAATACTATTTTATTCTATACAATTATAATGTTGTCGAAACATGTATATTAGTAACTTAATTTACTATTTTACACCTTTTGTGATGGAATTATCTATAAATGTATGTAGGTTGATCCCTGAAGTATAAACTAATAAAAAAAAACACGATTGTTGAAAATATCACGTAATATACATGTAAAAAAAAGTAAAGAAAAGTACATACAAATATTATATGTATTAGTAAGGTGAAATTGGGAACCTCATCTTTTTTTTTTGAAGACACACATAACTAAATTAAATAGTATTGCAGTTTTTATTTACGTTTTCAAGCCACGATAAGTAACTATTTAGCTCGATACAATCAGAAAACAATACACTACTAACTACAAAGAGTAATCTATCGAACTAATACTTTCGAGTTGACTAAGCAGCTCGAGTCCAGTTGATCTTGAGTTTATATTATTTCTCTCGAATACGAGCGAGTAATTTTGACTACCTGCGTTACATCACTGTGTTATTGTAATTTTTTCGGTACATATTTATGAAACAGAAATTATTTTCTTGTTTTTCATTGTATCTAAGTTAGACATTAAAATAATATTATTTTTAGATAAAATAACGAAATATGAATTTAGCATTGAGGCAAGTTCTAAGTGTACGGACTTTTAGGTTATGTGAAAGGCTTTCACCAAAAATTTTCCTAACTCCTGTAACAACATGTCCTATTATACAACACCGAAACTACTGCGAAGATCGAACGGAGTCCAGAAAACTGCCACAGTTGATGGAGTTCCCTCCAATCGTGTGGCCATCCTTTTTTAAATACATAAAGAACTGGATGTTTGCTAACTTTATCATCAGACCTTATTTTGATCCGGAATTTAATCTTAATGAGTTTATTGAAGCATCCAAGCATGCAGTTCAGGTTAGTGTATGGTGAATATTCTTTCCAAAATTTATTAATTGCTACATTTTTCTATTGAATAAGGATGACAAACGAGAACAATTGATGTAAAGTGGATATAGACACAATTCCTCAATTGAGACTCAAAATGTAGACGTGTTGTCCTCCGATGACTAACATGAAATGCATCATTAGGTACTAGTAAAAAGGGTTTTTAGTTCTTTACACATACTTTATATAACAGCAGAATTAGGCTGCTATTTACGGTGCAATCATAAATTTATCTGCAACTTGGCTCTACCATCTGAATACTATATGCTACTTCTGCAAAATCATGTTACATACATTTATAGGAGTTTAGAAAAGTAAGGTAAGTGATGTTTTGCTGCAGGTCCTGAAAGCAAACCCAGTTCAAGTCAATATGCATTATGTTGATTTCCAGGAATTATTGTATTGTAATTGTCTCCTCCAATTTTGTGTTCCATCTATTCCATCGATTAGTTCTTCAGCATATCTAGATATTTTATTGTAGTATAGTATGGCCCCACTTATTTATTAACTAGTCAACTAGATATATTCTTTATTAATAGAATAACGATAGTAGCCTATAGTACTGATGCTGTGGCCCATAGGCATCCACATTTATCCTTGATTAAGAATGAATATGCAGATGCGATGTCACTCCTGAGGACTATGATGACATGCCTCGTTTCCAGTAAAAATGGTCACTGAGTACTCACCATACAAAACACAGTGGCCTTAAGCTGCTATTTTACGCTGGTATTCTGTGAGAGTGTTATCTTACCCCAGTTGTGCCGACTCATTCATGCTAAAGGTAATATAGCTGCAGTGTGGCTCTACCACATACAATTATGTGATGAAGTTACTTCTTCTCAATATGTCAATGTCATCTACACATAGTGCATACTGCAGGTCATAAAAAACGGCTCTGGCAACTAAATATACTCAGTATCTATTTGAAAGTACTTATTTGAGTCATTATGCTCTATGTTTATACCCATCCACATAGTGTGGGTCTATCTTTCAAGTTATGTAGTAGTGTAAATTAAAAAGCCTATATACAGCAGAGACTAAGCAATGACTCAACAACAAAAAGGAAGAGAGAAATTACCAGCATCTGTATTTTTGTAATGGGATCTGGATATAATTGTAGTGAAGTAGGCTTAAAGTTATTAAAATAATAAAAAAAATTGGAATTTTATGTGGCAACAATCACTAAGATTTCTTATTAGGTTGTTTCAGAATGCCTACAAAAGAGTGATTTCAAAACATTGGAAGGGCTAGTTGAAAAGGATGCTATTACTGCACTTAAAAATGCTGTATCAAAGCTATCAGTATCTCAAAGACAGTTGTTGCCTGTTGATAAAGAGGATATTTTTTATGCTTTTCCTTATCAGGTAAGTTGATGTTTATTTTTTTTTACATTCAGTTTGAACTTGAGTTTCAGTATGAACTTGTTTACCTCTTTCTGATAAACGTATTTTACAAGTCAAGCTGTTTGAGCATGATTATGTCTGTAAACGAACTTTAATGCCATGTAGGGTTAATTATCTATTGTCATTATCATCTTCATTACAACTACCGACTACCGAACATAGGCCCCTGCTAAGTCACAACAATTATACATGTTTTCATATTTTATGTATATGTACTTCATAAAATTAAACTATTGTTAGCCATATCATTTGGTTCTACAATACGCAAAATTATCAACCTATCTATCCATAACAACCTATAAAAATCCACTGCTGAACATCGGCTTCTCTAATAGATTGTCTTACAGGAGTGAGTTTACCATAGAATAGTTGCCACACTTAGCGTGTGTTGGCGATCAGTTTTTCTTACGATTTTTTTATTATTATTATCAGGCAGAGGCTGCTGCTCATCACCTGTTTTAGTACCCCTGTCTTCTTATACTACACCAACTATGTTAAAAATTATACCATTCTATTATTTGAAAACTAATTATGGATACTATAATATGGTAACTATAGTACTGTACTGTACTTGCACTGAATTTTACTTACTTTTCAATTGAAAATGATCAATATTTTTTTAAATAATCCAATTATAACAATAATATTCTTCCCATTTTCAGGTAGGTGTAATGTTCGATGACTCAGATAAGCGTTGGGTAGAGATAACAATGTGCTATCATGTTTTAAAAGGACTGAAACAAATGCAAGAAACCGGTGACCTGCCCCCCATTTCATTAGGGTAAGTTATTGATTGGTTTCACTTACTTACATTAACTCTGTCTGATATTCTACTTATGTGCAAACACATAGTACAAATAGGTTTCTACCCTGATTGTTGGAAAAAATAGCTCGGGTAAGAAATGATGTGTACTGCTTCCAACTTTTAACCCTACAATCCTAATAAAAATCCCATGCAGTTGCATGCGTACGCACCCACCCACAGCACTTAAAACCATTAAAACTTATATTTAGAGACTACTTTTCTAGGAAGAAGTTTGGCATTATAGAATCAATATGAAATCTTCTATCCTCTAGTGCAATAAAAAGTTAGTTATCCTATAGATATTTATTTATAATCTATGTTCATTTCGTACGCCATTTTCGCGTGAACTTTTCATTATTAGGAAGACTCTTCTGCGCATCTCCTGATTTGTTTCCCTCTGTTGCCTCTCATGACTCCCACAGGATGATATGTGTTGGTGGATTATGCAACACTGATACATTTTTTAATCTTACCCCCATACCTGAATTTTCTCCTGTATTGTGGAGGCTACTTCATTGAATATTGATTTTTTTTACTTTATATATATCTATTTTGTAATTTATATTGACTTATATCAGTGCTTAACCACAATCCCAGTGTGTGGTGATGCAGACTTAGATGGTAAATTGCACTGTCTTAGCATAACAAATTCATTCTTGCTTTGAAGACGCCCGGATTGTATTCAGACAGAAAGATAGACGCCGGAAAATTATAAAACTCTCTGGTTCAAATGCATGGAATATCGACAACAAAGGGGTAAAGACCCGCTGACCTTCCGTTCGTACGATGGTGGAAAGGAGAGGGAGGAATTAAAGCATGCATTTCCTGCGCACACTCACTGAAATGTATCCTATAGAATACTGAGAGGCTGGCTACTCTGCGCCTGTGCTTGAGGCTGACAAGGTTTGGTTTCAACCACATCAAGGTCACCAAAGAGCCTCTTAGCGTGTCTCTCCATTGAGTCCAATGCTGCCAGGTGATATTTTGCAGCACTAGCCCATATGTGACAGCAGTGGCGAAGCTAGAGCTCCAAACTAGGACAAGCCCAAGATATAAATTGATAAAAATATAGATTTTTGTTTTTAGCAGTTTTATAAAAATACACCAATCTTGATCTGTCTCCACGCTTCAGTTTCATATTCAGTGCTGTCAAGGACATGTTACAAAGCACACAGAAGGCGTACTACTGCTAGATAGATTGTATCAGCAATTGCATAGCTTCGGTGGCTTGGAAGAAAGCCGTTTGGGTTTGTTTAAGGGAAAGAATCAAATATTTACATCCCATACAAACAAAAGTAAAACATGAACAAAGTACAAACAAACTATGTACAAAATTAAAAAAACAAATTATTTACATTCTAATGGATAAGAGATAAGATAAGTGGAATCGTTTCGCTTTCTTAAGGAAAGATTTAATTACGTCCATGTAAAATGTTGGTGAACGTTTTAATTGTACCAATAACTGTTTTTTAATTGCGATAATTGATAAGTCTGAAATACACTCTTGACCTTGTGTATTATCTCAACAAAGTTTAAAGATTTTATCTTTCCCTCTCCGATTAGTACTTTAACACACTTCAATTAATCACAAGGAACACTATTATCCTCCATTTTCACTAAAGATCTTTAAAAAAGCATAAATTTTGAACTCGCAATATTAAATCGCTTAAGCTAAACACAGAGTAAATAAACATTGCAAACGTATTGCCCGCACGCCTCCGCTTTTGACAAATTCATTCTTAAGGCCTGGCTTTTAATCTCTATACTAATTGCTATGTATACAATCGTAGTTATATTTCATTAGAGAATATTTTGCCATAGGTTAGAAAGAGAGCGATCGTCTTCTCGAAAGCCCCGTAAAAAGCCTACGCGAGCGAGGAAGACAACTAATCGCTCTATTAAAACTCATTTTTTATGACAGCACTAAGGCAATACGAGGTCATCGGTCGACATGTGTCGAACAGTGGAGTGCGCGGGAAATTTGAAATAGTTTGAAACAGTTTACGAGTTATTTTATTAGTTGATATTATTGATTGATTCAGTTTGATAAGGCAAGCCCGGCTTTTCGGCTTCTATGGAGGCTTCGCCACTGTGTAACAGCAATACTCCATGCACGACCGGACTTGCGCTTTATATAATGTAAGAAGCTGTCCCAGCGTGAAGTACCGCCGCACTCTTGCAAGGGCACCAAGTTTCCTTGCGGCTGGTTTGGCTTTAAGGTCACAGCTCATTAGAGCCACCCGGCACCCAACCCTCACCGCCTCGTCGCCAGGCGTCCACTCGTAGTCGTCAGGTGGACCATGGGTGGACGCCGCGTTGTTACCAGTGAACCTCGCGTGGTCATCGAGTGGACCTCGTGTCGTCAACGAGTGGTCCTCGGATGATCAACGAGTGACCCCTCTTGCTTCTTCTTCTACAAGTTTTTCTTTGTTCGTTTTAAAAACAAACAACAATGCGACCGAAACATTCGAAAGAAAGGCTCGAAATGAAGGGTTGGTGGAGAGCACCGCATCGCACTCGCATGAACCGCGCGTGGCCAGCTCGCGCTTCACGCGAGGCAAGGATGCCAACAGCGAGCTATCATTGAGTGGTCCGTTCGCAGTCCGCGCGTGGACACCTCGCGAGCGAGGCAATCCGGTGATGGTACGGAGTTGATGTAGTGAGCGCAGGCCCATACAAATCGATACGAAGAATACGAAACGCTCGAGGCGAGGCGGTGAGGGTCGGGTGCCGGGTGGCTCTAATGAGCTGTTACCTTTAGACTCAATGAACCGCCCATAGTTGAGGTTCGGAGAAAATTCTACCCCTAAAAACTGAAAGAGGGTCAGTGTAGTCCAAGTACACATTCCGGAAAGTTGGAGCCAGGGTGAGCGGGCTCCTTTTAGCGGTGAAAAAACACGCTTGTGTTTTGGAGGCGTTAAATTTCACGAGAGTCGGAGACTGTCTGTGGTGTGAGATTCACATGCTGAACCATAGCTTCTCTTTCGGACTCGATATGATCCTAACTGGCCCGAGCACTTGGTTCGTATCTCTCCACAACAGTGCCATTGTCTACATACCTATAGATATCAGGCATAAGGATCATTAATATCACAACAGGAAGAGAGTTGCAAAAAGAATGGACCCCTGAGGAACACCGGCGTCCGTCGCCACAGGATCGGATAAACAGCCATCGACGACGACCCGGAGACCATTCACTCAGAAAGTCCTTTACCTATTCAATCAGACCAGGGGATAAGCCGTACGCTGGAAGCTCACTCCTAAGGCTAGCGTGCAAAACTCTGTCAAGGCCTTCGAGACATCAAGGGAAACAGCAAGCGCTTCTCCACTGATCTCGAGTGCCTCGCCCCATATGTGTAGTATACGCTAGAAACCCCGCAGAAAACCCGTATTGCCGGTTACTAAGGAGGTCATTCTGTTCTAGGTATGCCATTAAGGGGGCGTTCAATATACGCTCCATAATCTTGTAGTGTGGAGGTATTGAAATTGGCCGATAGTTGGCAGGGTCGGTTCGACTACCTTTTTTAGGCACAGGCTGCACATTGGCCAACTTCCAAGATTTGGGCACTATTCCAGTCCTGAATGAGAGGCGGAACAAGTATGTCACAGACAGGGAGACAACAGCTGCACAGACCTTTAGAACTATAGCTGGTATACCATCAGGTCCACTAAATTTTTTTCACGTCTAGACCATAGATAGTTTTAAGAATCTCCTTGTTGGGATACGGACCTCTGACAGAGGCACCGCAGTGAGGTAATTGCGATGGTACGCTGTTGCTACTGTCCAGACGCGAATCGACCCAGGGTAAGTATGCTATATGCTTGGGCTTTTCACCACGAGCGCACCCTGCGTTGAACCATGGACGAGCTTTACCACCAATGGGCACGCCAGCAAAGGGGATGAAATACTCCATCGCATCAAATAATTTTATCCATACCTGTGTCTACCAATACCTAGATCGTAGAGAAAGAGGGGACTTCAAAGTGACGTCGACACTTACAGCAGATATCGTTGCGGACGTAAGTACAGACTCCGGCGCGCGGATGGAAATTATGCTCCAATGTGTATCCAGTGTAGCCAAGGTACGCTGCATCTAAAGGACATATGATCTGCGTCTCAGTCAAGAAAAGCAAGTGCGGCTTGTCAGTCTCAAGATGGTCATGAACTGCATTGAGATTACAGTGCAGGCCTCAGATGTTTGTGAGGTCCACTTTGATGGACAGGATTCTTTTTTATTTTTTGTGGAGTGAATAGGTTAAGAGAATGGCAGTTGGACGAGACGTCACACATATAACCTAGGGACGCAAACAGAGTCACAGCATCGATGGTACCTAGCATGGAGATCGCGGGGATGCCCGAACCCCCAAGAAATCTTCTCCAGGCCTTCCTCTGGTCGCCAATCCACATTGTGGAGCCAATCCAGGATTTGTCGTAACATGGCGGGACAGCCTTTTATGAGTACTCATTAAATGGGCCCCGAATCATCTACGATCGGCCAGCGGTGCAACCGTGCTTCGGATCCCGCTAACCTCCAGGCACCTGACACTAATAAACGGCCGGGTCGGAACCGGTTCTTATGCGCAACGCAACTGTCCAGACCCATTCTTTCTATGACATGGGTTTCACCTAACTTCATACCGGAACATGACTTGCATCATTTGGCGGTATATCTTTGCCAGGTGGGTGGTAACTAACCCTCGGCTGGGCCTCTCACTAGTAGAGGACCAACATACCACCAACATGTAGTACTGCTCGTTTAACACTACCCAGGGGATACATGTAGGGAGTCAGGATTCAAGTAATGCCTACGGACGCGAGCAGCTTCATCCCCAAAAAGAGACTAGACTAGACTTGGAACAACTATATGTAGGCCATTCAAACACTTGTTACTGCGGAATTCGAAACCGTGGCCCTCAGCACTGTAGCCAAACGCTTAGCTATTGTGCTATCATCAATTTTAGTCTCCCTTTTCTTTCGCCTTACCACCTTTTTAGAAATAGTCTTTGTTGCCCAAAAACGCATTTATCACATACTAAGTGAACTTTGGACACTAATTCAAGAGTGTATCACACAGGAGTCTCGTAACCATCACTTACCATGCAAAACAGCAGCATGCTATTAAATGCTGGATGTAAAGTAAAGATATGATCCAACCTCAACACAATTGTGCTGCTAATAAAATTATCTACGCTGTATCTCTGCCATGTCATATCAGTAATCGCAAAAACAAACAAGTCTTTGTTTTTGCGATTACTGATATGTCTGAGATGGTATTTCGAGTCGAATTAGAAAAAAGGAGGTTAATTCAATTATGTATGTTTTTTTGTATGTATGTTACGCTATGTCTTTGTCATAGAACCGATTTTGTTAATTATTTTTTATTAAATAGGTTATAACTTATATATAATTCAGGGGTGGTCTCATGTTATTTTAGAGAAAATATTCCACCCTTACGAGTGGAAAAATAGGAAATTTTTAAGTAGAACATATAAATGATATTGAGGTTGTATTAATTCTTAGTCCACTCAGCATTTTTGAGGTAGGATTACAAAAGGAGGTGCTTAAAAAACTCAACTAAAAATATAAAGTAATTTCACTTTTTATTAAAACTAAATTATTTTTCTCATCTTTGTGCATAGTCAACAATTTCCAATTCAAAGTTTTCTAGATCGCTAGGCTTCTTTTTTGTCTAGTAAATCGGAATTGGAGCCCCCAGGCGCTGCATTAAACTCGAAATTCCTCGATTTTCTTATTGAGTAGCAATTTGAACCATTTTAGTACATTTTTTTTTAAATAAAAGGGGGAGGGGAAACCTCTGTTTCTAACCCTACCTCAAAAATGCGTATTTCTTATTGAAATTCCCGTCAAAACTAATTTTAAGCAAATCTGCAGTCAAAAGCACTTTGACATAACATAAACATAAACACTCACGCCTGTCACCCAGAGGGGTAGGCAGAGACTACAGACTTCCATTTGGCACGATCCTGACACACCTCTCTCGCCTCCTTCACATCCATACACCTCCGCATACATGCTCGTCGGTTAAGGGTACTCCTAATTTGGCCCGTTTTCAATAAATCGCCAATTTGGTCGATAAATTTTCGCCTAGGACGTCCCTTTCCGACTCTGCCATTCACTTCTGCAACATAAATTTTCTTTGTCACTCTTTCCTCATTCATTCTTTCCACATGACCAAACCACCGAAGCATTCCTTTCTTAATCCTGGTCACAACATCATCTTGCAAACCACACTCTTCTCTTATTACACAATTTCTTACCCCTGTCATTAAGATTCAGCCCTAACATACTCCTTAACGACCGCATTTCTACTGCGTTCATTCTACTCTCGTGCTTCTTCTGCCACACCCAACTTTCACTACCATATGTTAAAGTAGGGACCAACACAGCATTGTGAATTGCCATACGTGCCTTTTTCGACACATTTTGACTCTTCACAATAGAGTGCAGGGCCCCATTTACTCTATTTCCCGCATTCACTCGTCGTTCTATATCCTTATCATATCTCCCATCCCTGCTAAATACGCAGCCCAAATATACAAACTCGTCTACTTGCTCGATCAACTCCCCTTCTATTCTTATTTCACAAATCGTTTTACTTTCTTCTCTTTCAAAAACCATAACCTTCGTCTTACTTGCGTTCACTTTCATACCCCTTTCTTTTAATGATCTGTTCATTAATGTAACCATCATTTGCAACTCGGCCGCCGACGACGCAAGTATAACTTGATCATCGGCGTACAAAAGGCATTTGACGGTTAACTCACCCATTCTTAATCCGCATTCTTCAACTTTCAAATTTTGCAAACAACTGTCCATAAATAGGTTGAACAGCCACGGGGAAGCTACACAGCCCTGTCTGACACCTTTATGGATGTCAAACCAGTCCGAGTAGACCCCGTTGATCCTAACACAAGCACTAGAGTCCCTATAAAGGGACTCCAATGCCCGTATCAAGCCAGCGCTCAACCCAAATGAGTTCAGTGTTTGCCATAGCACATCCCTATTCACTCTGTCATAGGCCTTTTCCAAGTCCATGAACGCACAAAAAACCTTTTGGTTTTTGGCCAAAAACTTCTCCGCGATCATGCGCATGGAAAAGACTTGATCTGTACATCCCATTCCCTTTCTAAATCCTGCTTGCACATCCCAAATTTTTCCATCAGTTTCTTTCATGACCCTTTCAATCAGTACCTTAGCATACAGTTTTCCCACAATGCTAAGAAGGCTGATGCCACGGTAGTTTTTACAGTCCTGCTGCGACCCTTTTCCCTTATATACTGGGACTATCACGGCTTTGCACCAGTCTACCGGTACCCGCTTCAGTTCCCAGCATAAATTAAACAAGGTGTGCAGCAGGCCTGCCACCACTTCCTCTCCAGCCCTTAGCATTTCGAGTGAAACTCTATCATATCCGGCAGCCTTACCTGCTTTCATGCTTTTCATTGCTTTCATTATTTCACCTACACTAATCTCGCTACCTCTTTCCTCTTCCTTCGGAATTTCTACTTCACTTAGT
Organism: Parnassius apollo; assembly: GCA_907164705.1. NCBI lineage: Eukaryota > Metazoa > Arthropoda > Insecta > Lepidoptera > Papilionidae > Parnassius > Parnassius apollo. Next base: position 2,298,480 of record CAJQZP010000049.1, on the reverse strand, counting down.
ACACACGTTGTCTCCTCACTCATAAACACGCTTTCAAAATATTCCTTCCATCTCTTTAAACTCAAAACTTCATCATTCAGAATATAGCCATTCTCGTCTCTTATAGCATTCATCATAGGCTGTTTTGAATGTCCCCTGGCAGTTCTTACAAGTTTCCAGAACATTTTAATATTTGCCTGGAAATTATCCGATATTCTTCTATCATTCTTATCCGTTCTTTCTTGCTTTTTTCTTTCAACTACTTCTTTTACTCTCTTATTAAGATGTCTAAAGACTGCCTTTTTTCTTTCAATATCATCATTCGTACCGCTAGAATTACCAGCCTTTGTTGCTAGTAAATCTAGCCATGCTCTCTTCTTTGCTTCAACTTCCATACGTACCTCATCATCCCACCATAACGTATTATTTTTCCTTTCATTCTTTCTCTTACTAACACCACATACTTCGGTAGCTGCATCCACTAAACCTTTCTTTACATTTTGCCATACATTCTCCAAGTCTAACTCCTTCATACATAATTCATCCAAACCACTTATATTTTCTTTCAGTCTACATTTGAACTTCTTTTTCTCACCTTCATCTTGTAACCTTTCTGTTCTAATACGCTGTAACGCAGTGGTAGACACAGATGACCGATGGCGCCAACGCCTGAATAGACCATTAATTCGGCATAGAACCAAATAATGATCCGTTCCTACGTTAGAACCCCGGTAAACCCTTGTATCTACAACTGCGCCCCTCAATCTTTCATCCACAATTATTAAATCTATCATGCTTCTATCGTCACCTCTTTCCCAAGTATACATGTGAATCCTCTTGTGGCGAAAGCAAGTGTTCGTCACAAAAAGATTCTTTTCCATACATACGGTGAGGAGACTTTCACCATTCTCATTTATACTTTCATCACCAAACGTTCCCAATATCCTTTCATAACCAAGCCTCCTCACCCCAACCCTTCCATTAAAATCTCCTAGCATAATAATATTTTCATTTCCCTTACACTCCATTAACACCATCCTTACCATTTCCCAAAACTGCTCTCGGATATAAGTGGGCTTAGACATGTCTGGGGCGTAGACCCCTAACACAAACAACTTCTTTAAGCCCACTTTCATTCGTATCCACAGCAGTCTTGGGCTTACACATTCATACTCTTTCACACATTGGCCCATTCTTTCTGAAAGGATGATACCTACTCCCTGGCATGCCCGCTCGATCTCGTCTACACCAGACCAGTATGCGGTATACATGCCATGTGTAGTGACATCCTTTCCCTTCCTTTTCGTCTCATTTACACATAACACATCTATTCCTCTATCATTCATCATATCGCATACTTCATCCATTTTATCATTCATTGCCCCACATACATTCAACGTAGCCAGACGGACCTCTGCAATCCACTTTTCGCCTCTCCGGGAGACAGAACGTGACGGGTGGCGAACCTCGTCGCCGGTTTTCCTCCCGGAGATTCTTCGCACCCCTGCCCCATTAAAGGGGCGCCGGGAACTCGGGGCCATTTCTATTATATTGTTCCTCATGGTGCGGATAAAGGGTGGTATATTTTACGCCTCTACCAGGGCGTGGAGCCGAGTCTGTGCTATCGGCTTGTCGCTCATTTAGCACCACCCGGGGGACACGTGTAGGGTGGGCCTAGGAATAGGTGGTCAGAGCCTACGGACGCGAGCGACTTATCCCCCAAAAGCACTTTGTTAGTGGCCATAACTGATTTTAGGACAAATTAGTTTTTCCTAGGCCTGGCAGGATGAACCAAATATTCGCGGCTGATGTATACTGCTAACCGCAGCTCGACACTGGGTGTCAAATTAGCAAAATGGCCGCGCCATTCCTGTTGTTATGCAACCAATATGATTTAAAGGTTGAGAAACCTCATTTACGAGTATGTGGACTGAAATTCTGACCATGTTTTTTATAAGTAAATTATGCTTGTGCAATTTCTTTTATAATATTTTCTTTGATATATATTTTTTTCATTATTTTTATTTCAGCATTCAGCCGGAGTACCAAGAGAAGATATTTATACTTAACTACCGATTTATAAGGGAGTTTACGAAGGGTGTTGAAGACAGTTGGTGGGTTAATATTGTGAACCATTTCCAGCCGCAATCTATTGCCAGATCATATTAGCTTTTTAAGAATATAATGAGGTTTTAATGTGAGTATATATAGTGAAAAGATTACAGTGTTAAAAGCATAATAAACTGTAGTTTAATTTTTTTTTAGTATTTTATTGAGTATCATCTCATATAATTCTACTAATGTTCGGAAATATCGACGTCGGTAAGAGTAACTAACTGTTGAAAGAGAAGTCGTTAATCAGAGGAAGTTAGCATAGCCAAAGGGGCAAGGTTCGAAGATTAATGTACCAAGTCAAGGAGTGTTATAGATGTAAAAAAACAGAAAGACGAAAGATTCCACAGTTATATCTAATATCTTAAAATAATAAACGTTTGTAACACAAAGGAACTTACGAGATTAATAAAGTACAATTGACATGGAAAACTAGGATTAAAGAAAAATACATTTGTGCTTTTTTGATTGCTAATTCCCAACTCATGATTAAATGAGAAAAAAATACCAAGCATGCTTGTCGAATAACATACTTGTTTTTGTCTCCCCAATAGTAATGGAATGATCTATCTATATTACTAAAGTTTTCTTGCATATATTTTACGCATTATGATAATAATATTTTAACATAACCATACATGTGGTAGAGCCAGGCTGTAGTACAAATGGTTTAACTCGATTGGTAAAATAGATGCTTAATGCTACATGTATATGTTTTGTATATATATAAAATCAATTATTAAGTTTTTCTGTCAAGAAATTCTCAGTAGCTGCCCGGAGTCAGGAAATTGGCAGTGTCTCACCCCCGTGCCTCGGAAAGCACGTAAAGCCATTGGTCCTGCGCCTGATCTCTCTCCGGTCGTGTCGGTTTACCGTCCCATCGGATTATGAGTGAGGGAAGAGAGAGTGCTCCTGTGCTTGCGCATACACTTGGGCACTATAATCCTGTCCTGCGCCGATGGCTAACCTCCGTTGAGGCAGGCCGCCGTGGCCGAAATTCGGTCTGGAGAACATAATAATTTGTATGTTAAGCATTGAGATTTGAATCCTTTCTACTAGAAACGATGCATTTCATTTTAGTCCTCTGGGGTATCAATTTTCATCTCCATTCTGAATCTTAATGAGGATTGATCCATATTTTATAAGAGAAACCTATTGTAAACTCAAAGTAAACTAATATTCTCGGCATTGGAGTGACACAATACGCACCATGCATGTATGAGTTTTATTGTACCTCGTTATATGTGAAAAATTATTTACACAAAATCTGTAACATTTTATTTATTGATAAATAAGGTTTTTTCTTTTTAACAATATTTGTAATACATAAAAATTTATATCAAAATAATTTAAAAAATATTAATAAAAAGTTAATACATGTATTTTATATAATGAATCATTTTATTCACTTAATCTAAAACACAGCACAGTTATCCTTGTATTTTTCAAGCACCTCCTTTAAATTGTATAAAACTACATCCGCATCTCCTGAAAAGTTATAATTAAATTAAGTTACTACTCAGTTCTCTTACTTTGTGTTTACTCTTTATTTATTACAGTTGGAATCAACTATAGAGGATAATTCAAACGCGGTGCAGTAATAACATGAGACTTCTAAAAAAAATCCCACTGGGTTTCTTGCTGGTTCTTCCCAGGACAGAGGGTTTCTCCGAACAGTGGTAAAAGTAAAAAATAACTCAATAAGCAGTCTTGTAATCTGTGTTGGATTAAAAATTATTCTATTCTGTTCTGTTATCACATTTCATACTACGGTAGTCGTAAGAGTAAAGAAAAAAAGTGGTATCCAATGGCTGGTGAAATAGCACAGATCAACGAGTGGCAGAAATATAATTCTAACCTTTTCTTTAAATAGTGCTTTTTAGACAATACGGGGCGTAAAAACTTTTTAATTTAATCAAAAAATTGAACGTTTAGTTGTGGAATTCGACAGTTTCCAACGAATACATTCCCTGTCACCTTATACATGGTATGTTTCTGTTTGTCAACTTTTTATTCATCTATACCGGCTAGAAGTAGAACACTTGACCGCATCCAGCGCAGAGCGGCTCGATCGTCGACGACCGAGTGCTTTCCGATCGGCTCGATTCACTGGCGCTGCGAAGAGATGTTGCATCTCTTTGCATTTTCTTTCGCATACCACGGGGAGTGCTCTGAGGAATTGTTCGGATTAATCCCAGCCGCCAAATTTCGTGAACGCACTACGCGGCAAACGTCCCGATACCATCCACATCATCTGGATGCTTGGCGGTCCACCACTGTACGTTTCAGAAGGAGTTTTCTTCCGTGTACGACCTCTCTGTGGAATATTTTACCACCGGCGATTTTTCCGGACCGATACGACCTGGGGACCTTCAAGAAAAGAGCTTACTCCTTTCTAAAGGGCCGGCAACGCACCTGCAATTCCCCTGGTGTTGCGGTTGATCATGGGCGGCGGTAGTCACTTAACATCAGGTGAACCGTATGCTCGTTTGCCCCCTCTTCTATAAAAAAAATTATGTACAAACTAATAATATAAATCTATCCCACTCCACACCCTTATTAGTACACGATCCCACTCTTTGTAAATATAGTACCATCAAAGGCTAAAAAAATATTTTGCCATTTGCTTAGTAAAGGCAAATAAGTTGTTCGACAATTAATAAAATGCCTTATAATTAATTTTTCAAATTTATAATGCTCATTGAATTAATACCATACCTCTAACAGGATCATAAAGCGATCTCCTTGACACCCCACATTGCACTTTAATTGGCCTTTGTTTTTTTGCATAGTTTTCTACATCTGTAAAATTAATTATATTGAACACAGTTTTTTTTTATAGAAGAGGGGGGGGGGTTAAATTATAATAATTATCCAGTTAGAATGTATTATAACATTGACTTAATTACATTATAACATTACTAGTGGTCGTCTCGGGATAAAATTCGACAGTAATTAAAGTATCTTTAGGTTTGTATATTAAGCAAATAAAAATTTAAGTTTGTATATTAGGACATGTAGTGGTTGTGAAATAATACCCACTACCGCATATCGTCTCGTGGGTGTCGTAAGAGGCGACAGAGGGAAACTGAAAGTCAGATAGGCAGCAGCATTTTCAAATAACGAATGAAATTTAAAAAAAACTGCAGTTACCACAACCCGCCTGCTAAGCATAGCAGCTATGGCAAATACTACCCTACAATGCAATCTATTGACAGACCTATGTTCAGAATGATGGCTGTAACAATAAATGAATGCATGACATTTACATGGCGGTAGAACTTTTTTTCTTCTTAAGCTGCTTAGTGTGAAATCGAAACTCACCATCTACTACACCATTATCAGGCCAGTTGTGGCTTATGCCTGTGAAACCTGGACTTTAACCAGAGAGACGAACTGAAGCTTGCCGTGTTCGAAAGGAAAGTGCTGAGGAAAATCTATGGCCCCATAAAAGAGCGTGACGGTATCTATCGTCAAGGCATGAACTATGAACTGGACGCACTTATCGGGCAAAAGAACATCGTCGGGTTCTGTAAGTCACAGCGAATGATGTGGGCTGGTAACCTTGAAAGAATGCCGAACACAAGAGCTGTAAAAATAATGACTAAGTGGACGCCGCAACAAGAGACCCAGAGGCAGGCCTGAAAAGCGTTGGTGTCAATGTGTGGAAAATCTCAGGAAGATGGGAAAGTTTACCAGCTGGAAGAAGGTAGCCAGGCAGCGCGACAACTGGAGGAAGATTGTGGAGGAGGCCTAGACCCACAAAGGGTTGTAGCGCCAACGGAAGCAAGTAAGTAGAACTTTTTTTCTGTCTGGGAGTTCTTACGTGTTGGTACTAGGTAGAACCGTGGATGGAAGGCTGTGAGGCATTCCATCTTGATTTTCGACCATCTGCAACCTTCTTTGTTTGCAGGCGTCCATGAAGTAGGCTCTCTCTTAACTTATATTTAATCTAAAAAGTGTGACGTGTTACCCTGCCTATAATCTCCTTAGTACCTGAATGACCACGTGATATCCACTTGAGCTATTACCATCATTAACACAGTGTCAAAATTTACCTTCTTATATTGTAGCAGTTTTTCATTGCCTGAAAACACGGACAAAATGGCATTTTCTAAAAATGAATCCCAGCTAGATCGATTTATTGCCCCCAAAACTCCCTGGACACTAAATTTTATGAAAATCGTTGGAGCCGTTTCCGAGATTCCGATTATATATATACATACATACACACAAGAATTGCTCGTTTAAAGGTATAGGATAACAGGGGAGACCTGTACATGACTGTCATAAAAAGAAAGATGGCAAAATTTGTCATAAAAACTTTCATTAGCATCCGTCAGTTGTTTGGCTAGTCTTTAAAACATTCAACCCTGACTGATCTGATACTGCTTGCCTGATATTACAATCGCCAAACTGCCAACTGTGATAATAAATGCAAAACTTACCAACTTGAAGTAGCTCATGTTCAGACAGGTCATTATAAAATAGAAATTACTAACTTATGCAAGGGTTCTCATGAAAAAATTTCATTTCCACCCATCTGTAGTTTGGCTCATTTTTACTAGCCTTTAAATTATTAGTTTATTGCACAAATTGATAACAAGAACCAGGTCTATTAAACTGTGTTCTAACTGTAGAAAATAAACTTGTACATCCATGCCATTATGGGATAGTGAGAAATCTCGTTACCAACCTCCATGTACTTTATCCAATAAAGTGCTGATATCCAAATTCTCAACTAATCTCGTACACAATGCATTCACGTACAAACTGGCCCCAGGGACAATTTTCTCTGTATCACCAGTTTTAACTTCATATGTTCCGTCAATAGTTGTTGAACATTCAATTTGTAATAATTCGTAAGCGGCTGCGGATGACTGCGTTGAATAGCTAATGAGTAAGTTGCGATGGATCGTGTAGTCCTCTATTGTGGGTAATGATGCGTAGATCTTAGGGTTAATATTCCTGTAACGCAATTTGTAACTATTTCAAAATCATATAAACTAGTGAAAGTTTAAGACATATAGTGAAGATTAGAAAATTCATTTTGTTTCATATTTGTACGCCAATTTGAGCTAGTTAATTTTTTCATCGGAAAGTAACGCGTGATTCTTTTTTTTATCATATAGTTAGTTACAATATAGACATTAAAAATGTCTAGGTGTAATTTTGTAATTTTCAGCTTCTAAATGATTTATCTGATTTTTGTACATAATTCTGATGTTAAAAAAATATTAAATGTCCCTCTTCATGCAATTCTTTAGTTCTTTTAGCAACAGATACAGCAGAAATTAATACAATCATCTGTAATTTATCTAACGACTCTGCCCCCGGGTGGGATAACATTCCTACTGCTTTTATTAAAATGGCCAAAAATTATCTCACCCCCGTCCTTTGTCATGTGTTTCCCCTCTGTTTTCAAAAAAGCTATTGTTACACCCATCTATAAAAGTGGAAATAAAGATGAAATTGAAAATTACAGGCCTATCTCTGTACTTCCAGTTCTGGCAAAAATTTTATAAAAGCTCATTAACAACCGCATTAACGAATTCCTTTACAAAAACAGCTTGCTATCAAATAATCAATTTGGCTTCAGAAATGGCGTCTCCACTGAAGACGCAGTTCTGGCACTTTCCGACACTATCTGTAAGCACCTAGATGCAGGCTATAAATGTGTCGGCGTCTTCCTGGATCTTGCAAAGGCGTTCGACTCCGTTTCAATTCCAATATTATTACATAAGCTATATCACATTCGCATAAGAGGGACACCCCATAAGCTACTCACAGACCTAACTACCTAACGAATCGCCTACAGCACCTAAAACTTGGTGACGTTATCAGCCAGTCATCTCCCATTACTTACGGCGTTCCACAAGGCAGTGTACTCGGACCGACATTGTTTTTGATATATGTGAATGACCTCTGTAGCCTCAAACTTCCCAATTGCGATATATTTACCTATGCGGATGATACCGCTCTGATTTTCAGTGAAAAGAGTTGGGATTCTCTTAGAATCACACCCCCAGGGACACCCAATAAGCTACTCACAAACTACCTAACGAATCGCCTACAGCACCTAAAACTTGGTGACGTTATCAGCCAGTCATCTCCCATTACTTACGGCGTTCCACAAGGCAGTGTACTCGGACCGACATTGTTTTTGATATATGTGAATGACCTCTGTAGCCTCAAACTTCCCAATTGCGATATATTTACCTATGCGGATGATACAGCTCTGATTTTCAGTGAAAAGAGTTGGGATTCTCTTAGAATTACGACTGAATCAGGATTACGACATATATCAAATTACTTAAGATCACATCTATTAACACTTAATGTATCAAAAACCCAATTTGTTCCTTTTACGATACGAAAATCTACCTTACCACACTCGGACTTTGCTCTCAAAATTCATAGCTGATATTGCTAGATCGTCTACTATTAAATATCTAGGTATCACTATTGACCAGCATCTTATATGGAACAAACAAATTGAGTGTACCATTGACAAGGTAAGAAAGCTTATGTGGGTTTTTAGAAGGCTCAGACATGTCGCAGATAATAAAATCCTTATATGTACGTATAAAGCACTAGCCCAATCTGTCTTAAGCTACTGCATTACAGCTTGAGGTGGAGCAGCTAAGTCCTATTTAATAACTCTTGAAAGGGCTCAAAGAGCATTACTGAAAGTGATGTTCTTTAAACCAATCCGTTTCCCAACTCATGAACTACACAAATCTTACAAAATCTTAACAACCCGCCAAATGTACATTTTAAAGAGTACTATTCGAACCCACAGCACTTTACCATACACTGCCCCTCAGACACTAAAACGTAGAATTCTACCTGTTTTCAATATTCCATATTGTAAAACCAAATTTAAGAAAAAACAATTTGCCTATCAATCAAAACATCTATATAATAAATTAAATAGTAGGCTTTATATGTATCCCCTCACTTGTACTAAATTAAAAAATTTACTAACTACTCTGCTTAGCCTCAACTATGAAGAAACAGAACTGCTTATTCGCTAAACACACTGTTCGCTACACACACACACGCGCGTGCACGCGCGCACACACACAAACACACACTTTCACTCTTTCTTAAGTATCAAAAATGTCATCAATGCATGTCTTAAGGATTGTTAAAGCCCTAATATAATATTTAATATCCTATGTTTCAAATTGTTAAAATTTATCTGTTGGAAGAGCGGGGTACCCCGTAACACAGGTTTTACCAACCCAGTACACTTGCCACTTGTTTGTTACTACCTTTTGAAACGCAATAAACAATTTTTAATTTTTTTTAATGTTAAAAAATATCTATCCTTTAAGGGTACACTAGTCACTCGTTCTTCCATACAAACGTAGTCTGGCGATTACTCCACTATTTGATCGTGTATTATTGTATGGTATTAAATCTTGTAAGATGGTACGGAAGCTCGGAAGTCGGATTCACACTTGGCAAATATTTGTTTATATTTAACCTTACCTCAGACATACTCATATTTTTATATATAATTTACTATACTACTATATAAGCTACTACTAAATAAAATAGTAGTAGCTTTGCTATGGTATTATAGTATATATTTTGGTTTAGATTTAATTTATTACAGAATAATACGAACTATATAAAAATTAAGGAGCGCATCAACCTACCTCAGATATTGGGTTATGAATACAGATAAGTACACATAGGATTTAGTTTCTAAGTTGTACATATTTTATAGCCTTCGTTATCAATAGCATAAACAGGCCAAGCCCTCTAGCCTACAAACGTTTCGTAACGAATCTCTTTCGACAATCGCGCCTTTTATTTGTTTGGACTGACCACCTGACTAGTTCAGTGATGTCATTCACATACAGTTTTAAGTTTTTAACTAGCGTTATATACTATCATAAAATAATTCAAAATTTTATTTATATTTCGCTAATTATCTCTGTACTGTGAATTTTATTTACAATCGATCTCCAAATTGTAGTTTTCTTCTAATTACTTACCTTGTCTAGTCGTGTTCTTTGGACTTCTGTAAGGAAGTCTGTGCTGTTAGTCCTATTCCGTTTAGGTACATTACTATTTTGATAGACGTTTGTGCTTGTCCCTGCAGTGACACAATTCCTATTGTTGATAACTTTCTAAGTACTAAGAGAATATTGCAAACCGCTATTGAACACAAACAATCAATAAACAATTTACAAACTAACATTTTTATTTATTTAATTAACCTACATAAAAGCCCCACTCACATCAGTCGCGCTGTCGAAAAAGCAGTTATCCTGACACTGGCTGGCATATACTTCGGGGAGTTGCCTGTGGGCTGTGGGCTATTATAGCTAACTAGCTATGGTAAGTAAATACCTATTTAGAATTCATAGTAACTAACCAATGTTTGCATAACCTACAATAAAATACAAAAACATAAAAAAAACATAATTATTTTACACTTTTTCTGTTTTAGAACTTGGTTATATTTTTTTAATTTTTTTTTAATGTTACTATTTTTTGTTGAGAGTTATGTCCCTTTAGTGGGTACAGGCGTGATATACTGTGTGGTTGCCTAAAGAATGCATAGGTACGCGATAGCAGCAATCGCGGTTGATTTGCTGTCATTTATTGAAGAGTTCCCTCGATTTCTCCAAGATCCCATCATCAGATCCTGATCTGACCATCATCGATTACCATGGGATCATCTGGAAAGTATATATTCTTTCAAACCAAAAAATAATTTTCCAAATTGGTTCAGGCATCTTCGAGAAATCGGGGAACAGAACATACATAACCAAAAAACAACGAATTGAGAATCGCCTCCTTTTTTTCGAAGTCGGTTAAAAAGTAGGTAAAAACAGATCAATGAAATTATTATATAATAACAACATCTACTTAAATTCACATAAGAACTTTAATAATTACAACTAAATTGGGTTCATAATAATAACACCAATTTGTTGCCTCTCTCTCTTTTCTCTTTTTAAAATACGTTACCCCAACAGTAGGATTTTCTCCTGTATCGTGGAGGCAGTTTACAAACATAAATTGCACAAGGACAAACATCCAGACCCGGAACAACTATTTGTAGGCCATACATATATTTGTTCCGTGCGGGATTCGAACCCGCGGCCCCCAGCGCAGCCTCATTGCTAAGCCACTGCGCCATGGAGCTTTCAATTGCGGTTTGAGTTTATGTTGTCATTCAAAAATGAATCGCATAGGTAGGTACACGATGACGCCGTCGCGCATTGCGTCACTCGAGTGCGTATGTGTGTGCGCACTAGCTTCTTACTGCTCATTAGACATGCGCAAAATGTGTCAGTGAAAAGAAATGAATGAAGTATATCTTTTCGCTCTATGAAGTAGTCCACTCATTTAGTTCAGTACTTCATTTAGTTCAGCAAACCAAAACGAGTCCGTAACCCTAGGATATCGAGCTCGCAAGAGTGATTGATGAGTGAGTTACGACGAATGATGCACTTCATTTAAGTAGATATGTAATTTATACGTTAACACAAAAATATAGGTACTAGAACAGTGAGAGTACGAATTCGTCTTTTTGGGTCCTTTTTTCGTAATATAGTTCCACCACACAGCACTTTCCTTTCTATCTATATTGTCACTTTTAGTTCAATCAATCATTATATTTAAAACGAAACGCTTACGCGAGCGCCGGTCATTGTGTGTGTCAACTGCGTACGTAAAATAATCGTTATATTTTTGACCACGAAACTGGATATACGATTATCAGGCTCGTAAGCAGTTTCTGAAACCGATTATGTTAAATATACGCTCTAAAACGCTACGCTATAAATAACGCTCACCTCTAGGCCTGTCTCGTGGTGTCTCGACGAGCGTGTACAGCGGGCATTAAAAAAAATACTAAAATAATAATTCATTACCTAAAGCATTTGTTTAGTTTACGTACATTTTTGTCCGCTAAATTAAACTTTATTGGTATAAACAGAAAGCTCATATTAGTATGTTTAGACTAACTACACGGTTGCATAATATTATTTGACCTTTCGTGCACGTGTGTCGTTTAGGCCTAGGCAAAAACGCCCCGCTGCGCCGCGCCTACACGTCGGCCGGCCAACTCCAGCCGAAGCCGACCGGCCGGCGGCGAAGTGACACGAACGAATCACGAGCATGTGCGAGTGAGTGGTGGAGCGAAAAGAAAGGCTGAACTAAATGAAGTAGAGACACATTTTTAATGATACTGAATGAATGATAGTTTATTTGCGAAATGAAGTAAGTAGTTCATTTCCCTCAATCGTTCGCGAACTACCCATGTCTACTGCTCATCACAGCGTCTATCCCTTTCACACGTGATGTCGGCTGAGATAGCATGCATTTTAACCCCGCCTACCATTTAATTCGAGCTATCGATTAGGGCCATTGATATATATAACACTAGATCAGTAATAACCGCGCCAAAGCGTTGCCACTGCACATATGGCTACAGCCATATGCCTAGCTAACGTGAGTTCATTGTTCAATGTGACGCCGACAGAGTTGAGCCGCGACAAAAATGGGTAAATGCGTAGTGAAAGAGTGCTATTCAAGGTCACAAAAACGTAATAAATCAATCGGAATCACTTACAACACATAATTTTTAGTTCTTGTTTTCATATAGACGTAAAAAACCTCAAATAATTAAATAAAATTATCGTATATTGCCATTTAGGTTCAATGTTGCCACTTTCCCGCATTTGTGATTATCCTACATTAATGAGAGACTATATAATTAATGGAGTAAGTTAATTTGTTACCTCTGATTTTAAATATTTTGGAAATTATAATAAAAACTACGTTTAAAGTAGTTAATATATTTAATAATGCATTATCTATTAAATATATTTTATTACCTATTTTATATTAATAATTTTATATTATTTATAATTTCATATAAATTTTATATTAATTATATTTTATTACCGTATTAAGTTTACTTCTATTCATCTGATAAGCTTTGTATCCTTTTTCTCTAAAGGGACGCTTAAAGGGACGTAATAAAGATTTTAAAATAAAATATACTTTTTTAACATAAAAACAATTAACTGTAGCTTAAAAAACTCATTTTTATTGCGTATTTTAGGTAAAATTTCATATAGTAAGCGACACCAACACGCCATTGCATGTTTGTGTGTCTATCTTTATCTAATCTCAACGACGATATTGTTTTCGCAACTTGTGTAAGTGAGATAGATATATGTTTACTTAAAATTGTTATTAGTTTCAAAGCTACGTCGTCGCGTTTGGATAGTGGTTACACTTTTTTGACGCGCGGTAATGTGGTTTGCTCCTCTAGTGTTGTATAACTCAATGACTAGGGCCACCTTAACGAATTTAACTCGGAAAGTAATGAATTCATCGACTCTGGAGCTAATTAATTTTTGTTTCAGTATAATAATCGTATTTTAGATGCTTTGAAAGATAGGTATGATCTTTTGTGTTAAATTTACGGGAACATAATCGCAGGCATGGATATTTAAAATTATATCCAAATAATGGCATCTTAGTTATGTTTTTTATTCAGGACTAATTCGATAATCAGTCCTGAATTGTTCGTATTTGACGATGAAGGTGCAGCCACTAGATCTTAGTTAGGAATCGTCAGTGTATACTCAAGGTTTATAGGTTTATACTCAACTGTTTTATTGTTTCACAATAAGCAAATATAATATGTTCTTTCTTTCATAATATGATTTATTTATGTATTGTATTATTATTTTGTACTAGCAATCCGCTCCATCTTAGCACGGGTGAATCTCGACCATAATTTCATCGAAATCGATCCAGCTGTTTAGGAGTTCAGTACCATACACACGCACAGAAGAATTACATACAGAGTTATTTTTTAAAGAGTAGCCAAATTTTAAGAGCCGTGGTAGCTCAGATGGTTAATGCTCGCTGTAAATATAACAGAACGCGAGTACCCGGGTTCGATCCCCGCCGGCACCAATGAAATTGTTAATTTCAATTTTAAGAGCTGATTTACCACGTGCTCGGCGGTGAAGGAAAACATAGTGAGGAAACCTGCATGTCTGAAGAATAAGGAAAAAAAATATATTTCGAAGACATGTGAAGTTCGCCAACACGCATTGGGGCAGCGCAGCGGACACTTCCTTGCCCTAAAACCCTTTCAGAAATGAGGGGAGGCCTCTGCCCAGCAGTGGCACGTATATAGGCTGTAACTTTAACCTTTAGCCAAATTTTAAACTTAAGTACAAATATATAAATAATGACATAGTGTTATTGCAATTTTTGAAAATACGAGTAAACAAGGCTGTTCTACTTTTATTCATTTGAAATTATCCCAAATTGAATGTGATTTATGAGCAACAAAGTATTTGCCTATCGATCGACCCTTACTATTGTTGTGTGCGCAGTTTAATCACTTAAAATAATACATAACCACCCATTTTGAATTTAAAAGATAGAAAAGACAGAATGTATGATTTTTTTTAAATTAATTCTTCTTCACCATTTGCCCACATAACTTATTCTGAACTCTGGTTATTGCAAAATAACCCTGTTTCTGTTGATGAAATCCGCATCAAAATCCGTTGCGTAGTTTAAAAGATCTAAGCGTGCAGACAGTGGGAAGCGACTTTGTTTTATACTATGTAGAGATTGCCTCTATTTTTTTAAAGAAAAAATTTAAATAGCATTTTGTTTGCTGTATTATATCTCAATACTGAGCAAGTGAATGTTACCCTTAACATCATTGAATGTCTCACAAGTCTGATCTGACGCTGCTTTCTATCGCTAGTCTACGTATTTTTAATATATATATATATATATATATATATATATTAAAACATATTTAAAATATGTGTAGATACTACCTGACTAAATAATTTCTGCACATGTCCAAAATCAAAACACATAATTCAGGCTTGCATGATGCCACTTGCTTGAGTAACCAATTCTCTGTTACACAATCATCAATGGTGATATCCTCAGTTGGACAGTCTACACTCAGCATACATCTTGTATTACAAAGTTCACAACCATGTCCTGCATAAAAAATAAAACCTGAAATGTTGGGTTGGGTTTGAAAGTAAGTTGCCTGAATTTGAGGATTCTGTCATTGTGGGGGGTCAAGGGGGTTTATCTGAAGCACCCGCATGCGATTGTTTTGCAGCTGGAGCAGCGTCGAAGTATTTTTAATTATTTTTTAAAAATATAGGATAAATACTAACTAACGTTAAATGGAACATACATTTAACTAAATTCTAGCGTTTTAGATGTTGTATCTGTCAATAGTCAAAATGCGTAAAATGAATCGCTTAGCCGGCCATTTTATTGACAGTGACAGATATACTTTACGTCATTCCGTTGCTTCTAAGTTTACGTGAATGTTGTGCTCCCTAACGTTTTTATCAGCCTCCACCTGTTTTCGACGACGTCGCTACCCCTCTGGAGCCTTTTTTACAAAAGCTATAAATTATGTTTATAATTTAAAGTAATTATAAAAGTTAATATTTTGGTGTTTTGTTGAGTGTGAGAGCGAGCGAAGCGAGCTCGGGACTTAGGGCACCCGTACTCCGACAGGTTAGGTTAGAAGGTGATGGCGGGGTCGAGTGAGCGAGCAAATCGAACGAATAGACCCCACCATCCCCTTCGTAGTTATTTTTTTCACAAACTCTTCAGAAGTAGGAACAGAGCGGGGCTTCGTCGACCGGGCTTCCCTCGTCTGTGCCGCGTTGAATGGCGTGGGCCTTCCTTAAATCAGGTTAATATTGTCAAAAACATTACGAAAACATAACCTTACAATGAGTTGCTGAATGATTTTTAAAAATTTAACACAAATTAAAAAACTAAGCACGTCCCGCAGGAGGGAAGTAGAGGGCGACTCCCGACCCACCACCCCCCAATTCAGGCGACTTACCTTACCTAAACCTTATCCATTTTATTAAACAATTTCATAATGAGTATGCAAGATAGTGTCTGACTATGGCAGTACCAGAGCAGAGTTATGACTAGCAGTGTCTGTGCCTGTATGTGTGAAGTCTGACCATATTCATTTATTCCTTAACTTTTCGATTTTTAATTAGACCATTGTAAAGCAATTTGATATTTCGTATTAAATTCACACATCGAATGAGAATCCATTAGCAGCTGTAAGAATTTTTATATAGAACAAGGATGAAAGACAAGCACGCAGTCCACCTGATGGTAAGTGGATGCTGTTACTCATAGACATCGACATTTATCCTCGATTAAGAATCAAGAGGACTAAGAAGGAATGCCTAAAATCCAGTCTCAGATGATCTCAAGATCTCTGGTTCTCTACACATGCTTTACAAAACACAGCAGCTTTAAGCTTTTATTTGATGTTGGTATTATGTGAGAGTGTAGTCCTTCCCCAGTCAAGCCAACCCATTTGTGCTACAATCAGTGTTGCCAACTGAGATTTTCAAAAAAGCGTATGCCAGATTAGAAAAATATGTATATTTAGTACAATTTTGCATATGGAAAGTTCGTAGATCTACATACTTTTTTTTAGAGTGAAATGAAGAGCATAGATTAAAGTATGTTTTTATCGGGATACAAATGAAGAGGTTAGGGTCGAAGAAACTGAATAAAAAGTTTTTTTTTAAATTAAATTATTCTTTTTTTATAAAATGTTGTTTAAATGTTATTAATTAGTTTGATGTGTTCCTGTGTAGGCTCGCGGTTTATTTTTAAGCCACTTTTCGTAAAAAGTAAGCTTGTTAGCGTGTTGGTAGAAAGTCTGTTTCTGATATTAGTTTTCATCAGATTGATCGCAGAAAACAGATGCTTAAAATTTGCACTGCTATGTGGCATGTGCAAATTGGGTCAATAAAGGAAACATTTGAGACAAATTGCCTTTTCCTATTGTTGAAATATTCGAGATGTTTCGCTTTACACACTCACATGAGTCATAGCACAGCTCTATGGAGTGCACACTTCCTTATTGTGTGGCGAGCTGGCGAGGCCACTATACATTTTTTTTTCTCGAATATACTGGGTATGATGCTCTTTCAGCCTAATGAATCATGTTATTTGGCAAGTGTGTAAAATTTGATAAAAACACATAGGTCCTGGGACTGAAGTTCGGTTTGCAGGAAAGGCTAAAAATAAATAGATCTATGTAAAAAGACGTAGAATTGGCAATCCTGGCTACAACCTTAATATAGCTGTAGCATTGCTCTACCATGTTTAAAGGGTGGGTCATTTGTGATTTTCACAAAACAGCTAGTGTTTTTAGTATTTTAGAAATTAGTTTGTGATTATTCATTTATAAATAATAATATATTTATGTGAATACTAACACAATGATTTCTTATATTTAAGTATAGAAATAATAGCATTATTTAACTTTAGCAGGCAAACATGATATAAAACTGCAATTAGTAAAATACTTACAATAAGAATCTTCAGGTATTAATTCAAATATTCTTGATAGATTTGTTTTCAAATCGATAGCAGTTAAATTTTTTAATGTAATTATAATAAATCCTAAACCTTTTAAATTTGAAGCCAAAGAGTCACAATCAATGGATGGTGTTACTAATTTAGATAAATATATATATTTTTCATTTCCTATTAATATTGCCACTTTACATTGTGGCTTGTAATAAGTTATAATCGCTTTAGCATTTAATGCTGTTGTTAAAAATTGTCTATATTGCTGCACAGTGTAACCACGTCGATCTAGAGTCTTCATTAAAATTTCCCCAGGTTTTTTACTTTCATTGAGATTAACTCTGAAAATGAATAAAAGGAAATTTATTAGATGAATCTTTATTTTTACAAACTTAATTTTCATTTGGAGGTATATGGGATGAAATGGTTTATGGTGAATGCCATTCTTGTTTGTTGCGACATTCCTGTAATACCAGCTTACATCATGGATGAAGTGAGTGTGATGCAGATCTGCACATTCAACTTCAGTGAAGATAAGATATAGGGAGGTAATTATGCAGCTATTCATAGCTGCAACAAAAATGGCTTGGCTTGACAAGGGTAGGACAACACTCACAGAATATCAGAATTAAACAGCAAAATGTTATTCTTTTTACTGGTAGCAATGCATTCCTTCTTAGTCCTTAGGTTTCTGCATTTAGATTCTTAATCGACAATAAGACCGATTTACACTTCGACAAATTCAAACAATGTCTTCGTGGCGAGTTTAGTTAAGGATGTTAGTTCATAGAGTTTGTTGGAGTATGACGTTTCAAGACTACAGAATTTTTCTGGTTTTGTTTAAGATTGTGATTGTGGATTACGTCAAGAATTAAATGATCCAGTCAGAGAAGTATTAATGGTTATTGTTAAAGAAGTTTTTAAGAATTATCATGAGTGCAGCATCTCGAGCAGATTTAATTTTACAATTTGAACTTCTACTATTGTATAAACATTCGTGTTCTAAATACTCCTGTATTTTATTATGTAAACCCAATATAAAACATATAAAATAAATATTCAATAAACAGTATTGTACAAACTTTGTGGCGATTTTAATTAATAAAAGTACGACTGTACGTTTTGGCACGCAAACTTTGCGTCATGGCAACTTATGCATTGTATGACTGAACTAAAACTAAACTCGCTCATTTACACGAACGGCGAGTTTAGTTGCGGGTGCCGGGAGAAAAAGAAAAACTTTGAGAAAAACAAAAGGAAAAAGCCCCTTTCCTATGATCAATAACAAATGTGGTAGTAAACTAAAACGAAATAGTTTATGTTATATTTATAGTACCTATATAAGATATAATAATATATTACTTTATACGATAGAACTGTATAGAATGAATATATAAGGGCCTTTTTGCCCTTAAAAAACAAAGCTTATTTAATAAAATTTAATATAAAAAGTTTAAAATATAACTATTTATATTAAATTTTAAGTAAGCTAACTTCTTATTCATAAGTTTAGTTTAATAAAAAGTTATGGGTGGCAAACCATGTATAAATTTTATTTATTGCAATGTATGCACAAAAAGCACGTATCCCAAAATTTCCAGCAGGCCTGACTTCCGGAATATATTACAGGAATAAAAAACTTGTTACCTACTTTAGATCTGCTAGTTTGGAAATTACTTCACATGTTTCAATATTCAACGCTAGAGCTTTTTGATACTCCGTATAAGATAATTTTTGCAACAATGACATGTTAAAAAAAAGATACTTTTATTAACACTTAACACAGGAATTTATATTCATGCTATTGTATCTTCTAAGAAATTTCATTGAATCATTGACAATCATCCGATAGGAGTAATAGTGTTCTGTGATCATTGATGGGATGGACTAACGCCATCTAGAAATTGCTTTATGAAACACTTAATACTTTTTAGCTGCTCTGGTATCTTGCATTTTAGCTACTTTATGTAAATCAATCAAGACAGTGTGGCCGCCACAAAAAATTAAGCATTATTAATAATAATTCTAATGATAGGTACACAAACTAATAAGAGTACTAGATAGGTATAAAGGAAATACTAAAAAGGAAATCATATTCTATTAAGCAAGTTATTGTTATATGTTACTGTATTAATAGTAATAGTAAAAATATCATCATCATCATCATTGCAGCCCTTCACAAGTCTACTGCTGAACATAGGTCTCTCCAAGGTATGCCACAAAGCACGCTCCTGAGCCGCCTGCATACATCGACTTCCTGCATATCTTACCAAGTCGTCACTCCATCTAGTCGGGGGTTGCTCTACACTTCGCCTACCGATACGAGGCTGCCACTCGAGAACCTTTTTTCCTCATCAGATATATCGAGTGTGAGTTGGGATACCGACCGGTTAAAACATGTTTTATTCTGCTCCGTAATAATTGATCTTATTAGTTGTTTAAAGTTGACGTTTAGTGTTAAAACGATATTACCCTTTTAGCTTGTAAAACAAGCTGACTAGTGGTACAATCAGAATCAAAATCTGTAAAATATTTCCCATGTTATAAATGAAAATATTTCAAAAAATTTGAATAACTGCTGTGTTCTTAAGCGTAACTTGAGCCGCCCACTGGAGTGAGTCATCGTATCTACGACCGGCGTGCACGCAGCAAGTGACTGTCGCCTGTATTACAATGTCGCCTAGAAGAGTTAATTGCGCGGGATGTCGCGAAGTAATTATCGAAGGTAACTTGTTTATAAGATGCGTCAAATGTAAACAGTATTATGACTTGTTATGTGCAAATTTAACTGCACAGATGTACGCAACGCTTTCCCCTGATTTGAAAACCTCTTGGATTTGCGTTGAATGCCGTTGTAAAATACCCAAAAGCGATAACTCACATACACCAGTTCGTCAACAATTAACGCATGATATGAGTATTGTAAGTGATTGCCCCGATATATCTATGAATAGCCCGGACAATGTTACTGTTCGTACTGGGGCTCGCTATGCACCACTATCTTCCAGACAGCACGGTACTTTGCTGGAAGAAATAGAGAATTTGCCGGGTTTCTGTTGTGCATGAATTAAAAGAGATGCAGGAGAGTTTTGAAAAAAAGTTTGACTACTAAAATTAGTAATTTGATTAGTGAACAATTTCTCACGTTTAATACAGAGCTTCGTAATATGATGACTGGGTTAACAGATAAAATTATTGAATTAGAGAATAAAATTTAAATGATGACTAAATCGACCCAATATAAAAACAGCAGCGAGGAGACTAGTACAACTGCATCATTACCCGCAGTCCATCCGCTAGACCCCACCAATACCCCAATGAGCCAACAAAAAAAAGATATTAAGGTCTCCACTACGGCAGTTGTTACTCCCGAGAGCCCGAGGGTCGATCAATCAACTAGTGCAGCCGTGAGTGACAATGCCCGTAATGTGGATCAGGCAGGGGAATGGGTGGAAGTGAAAAAGACTAAAAGGTTGAGAGCTTCGTTGCCTGGAGTGCTTCGAGGTACTGCAGCGCCGGGTGTTACATCTCTGCGCGCAGCAGAGAGATGGAGGTACGTGCACTTGTATTATGTTCAGGAGGGTACAACCATCGAACAAGTGCGGGCTCATCTTGCCTCTATATGTGGAAGTGACGTTTGCACAGTGGAAGCGTTGAAATCACGGGGACGATACTCGTCATTTAAGCTGGGAGTTCCGACCAGACAAGCTGAAAGTGTCATGTCACCGACGCATTGGGCAGAGGATATTTGTGTTAAACCTTGGCACCTGAACTTTCGTGTCAAAGAACATATTACGCAGCAATAGGCGCCAACGGTTTACGAAAACAACTCTGTGCTATCAAAATGTTCGTGGTTTGCGCTCAAAAATAAGAACGTTTCATAACAATGTGACTCAAGCTTATTTTGACATTATCGCCTTGACTGAGACGTTTTTGACTAGCTCTGTGTCTGATGGTGAACTTTTTCCCTCTAATTATGTTGTGATTCGTAGAGATAGGTCAGGCGAAGTTGGTTGGGGAGGAGTATTGTTGGCTGTGCGTGATAGCTACGACGTACGTGTTATCTCGGATATTGACGGTATGACACCCGATAAAGAACTAGTATTGGCACTTATAAGCTGCAAAAATGTAAAGTTTTTATGTTGTGTGGTATACCTACCACCAAATTATCGTGATGATCAGTATATTGATGTTCTTACTTGCATAGAGAATGCTTTGTGTGCTTATTCAAATATGAACGTATTAATATTAGGTGATTTTAATCTTAATTCTTGTAGCACTAATGTTAAAACTCAATTTAAATTTTTTTGTGACTTCTGTAACCTACAGCAACATAATAATGTATATAATACTCGCGGTGGGTTATTAGATCTCGTGTTGAGTGATTATGATCGTAACCTGGATTGGATCCACTCGTACCAATAGATGAATATCACCCTTCGTTGGAAGTCAAAATCAACCTCTCATACAGGAAGTTCTTGCCTAGGCTACAGTTTTCGTCAGATGGGAGTTCGGATAGGATCGCTGATTGGAATTGGTGTAAGGCGGACTTTCCAGGTCTGTATGCAGCGTTATCGGAATTAGATTGGTCTGATTTAATGACTTTTACAGACGTAAATGCAGCCGTAGATTTTTTTTAACAACAAATTGCAAGAAATTATTAATTTATATGTACCAAATAAACAACTTTTTCTAAATCATCGTAAGTATATGTATCCCAAATCGTTCACGCCTGAGATCATAGTAAATATTAAAAACAATATTTCCATCTAAAGAGATTTAAGCAAGAAGGAAAATTATTTAACAAAGAATTGTTTAACTTTTATCGATGGAGGGTTAAAGTTTTGATTGACAACGCATATCAGCAGCATCTTAAGTTGATACAGAAAAGTATAATTGACGATCCGGTATTATTTTGGAAATATGTAAGTGATAAAAAAAAAGAAAGACGACATACGGAGACATATAGTTATAAGGGTAAAGAAGTATCAGGTCAAGATGCGGCTAATGCCTTTGCTGAATATTTTTGCTCTGTATTTCATGATGAAAAGCCCCTATTAAATTATGCTGATGCCGAAAGTGCGGCTAATTTACAAGTTAATACAGTGTCCATCTCAGTCAGGCATGTAGACGAGAGTGATTTTAGATTGGCAATAAAACACCTAAAGCCACGATCCGCTGGTGGCCCTGACCGCATTCCTGCTTTTCTTGTCAAGGATTGTGCGCCAGTTCTTAAACCACCGCTCTTATTCATTTTTAATCTGTCTCTTAGACAGGCTAAATATCCAGAACAATGGAAAATATCTAGGGTGACTCCTGTTCCAAAGGGAGAACCTGGAAAGGATGTTTCTGCTTTTAGACCTATAGCGGTGCTTTCGGTTTTGGCGAAGGTATTTGAAACCATTTTGAACTTCCGCATTAGCAAACAGTTAGATAACATTTTGCAAGACAGTCAACATGGGTTCCGGAAAAATCGCTCAACGAATACTAACCTGATAGCACACGTTGACTATGTATGTACAGAGATGGATTTTAGGAGACAGGTAGATGCCGCATATTTCGACTTTAGGAAAGCTTTTGTTCTGGTGAGTAATGACATACTGTTACAGAAGCTAGCTAAGTTGGGTTTTACTCCGAAGCTTCTTCAATTTTTTGCTAGCTATTTGGATAATCGTCGTCAATTCGTTGGAGTAAGTGGTTACGAATCCGCTTATTATTTTACTAGATCTGGTGTGAGTCAGGGTAGTACTCTTGGCCCTACGCTGTTCTTAAGTTTTATAAATGACTTGCCTACTGTTACGAGCTTGAGGTTCGTGACAATAAAAATTGCCGATAAAATTACCTAAATTAACACTTTAATTTACTTTACACAATTAGAGTTAAAACACTAATAATTTAAACACACTAATTCACTTAATTCCACTCCGAAGCTTCGCTTGTTTCGCCCAAATCAACACTGCCTCGATCGCATCTTGCAGCGCCTATATATTTGAATTAGCAAAGAAATATCCAGAATGTTCAAGTAAACACGCGGAAGGTACCGAGCGTTCGAGTTTCGACTAGGCGCTGTCAGTTGAGCGATTTGTGATGTCATTTTCTCAATGCTCCCCTCGCTCTCGTTCCTGACACTAGATGGCGCTAGTTGACTTATTCATGCAACACTGCCCCCTCCTAAGACATGCTCGTCCCGAGCATTATCG
Organism: Parnassius apollo; assembly: GCA_907164705.1. Classification (NCBI taxonomy): domain Eukaryota; kingdom Metazoa; phylum Arthropoda; class Insecta; order Lepidoptera; family Papilionidae; genus Parnassius; species Parnassius apollo. The sequence goes on along the minus strand of CAJQZP010000049.1, from coordinate 2,274,793 downwards.
GTCCCATAATAACGCGCCAAGCGATCCACATGGACGATCTTAGGAGTCCCTCTTGCGCCTTTCTGTATCCGGTAGGTCACATCGTTGATCCTGGTTACAATCCGGTACGGGCCGTCCCATTTAGCTTGAAGCTTAGGAGATTTCCCTTTGCTGCGGACTGGATTGTGCAACCACACAAGTGAACCTTCGTCGAAACCTTTGTTGTTCATTTTGCGGTCATACCGGGTTTTCATCTTTTCAGACATTTGCTGGCCCGATTGTCTGACGTGCTCATAAACGTCATTAATTTTTTTCCGCAAGTCATTTGCATAATCGGTTATACTGCGTGGAGCATCGGGTGGTATCCCGGTGATCAGGTCTGCAGGCAGCCGTAATTCTTTTCCAAAGTTTGCGAAAACTGGTGTCACTGCTGTACTTTCGTGAACAGAACTTCGATATGACAACAAAAACGGTTGTATGTGCTTGTCCCAATCTCGTTGCCGATTGTCTACAACTTTTGCTAGGTACCTCTCCAATGTCTGATTAAATCGTTCCACCATTCCATCAGATTGCGGGTGATAAGAAGTCGTTCTTGTTTTATGAGTACCCATAACTCGGCAAATTTCCTGGAATATTTGAGACTCAAAATTCCTTCCTTGATCGCTGTGAATCTCTAAAGGTACTCCAAAACGACAGAAGACTTCATGAACTAGTTTATCTGCAACTGTTGAAGCTTCTTGATTTGGAATGGCGAAGACTTCTGGCCACTTAGTGAAGTAATCCATCACAACCATGAAATACTTGTTACCGCTTTCACTCTCCGGAAACGGCCCCGCCACGTCAATGGCTATTCTCTCCCATGGTGCACCAACATTGTACAACTTCAATGCACCTCTACTACGAGTCTGAGGTCCCTTTACAGCCGCACAACTTGTACATTTGCGACACCAGTCCTCGACATCGTTTCGACAGTGGACCCAGTAAAACCGTTCTCGGATCTTCAGTAGAGTTCGTTTAACTCCCAGATGGCCTCCTGAACAATCATTATGGTACAGCTGTAGAACATCCGGTACTTTAACTTTAGGGACAACCATTTGCAAATGACAGCTGTCTCCCCGAACGTTTTCCCATTTACGACACAGAACTCCATCCTGAAGCAGCAAGCTGTCCCACTGGGCCCAATAGCTTTTAGTGGTCGAACTCATCGCTGAGACGTCACTCCACTTGGGCTTGGGAGTACTGGCCTTTATCCATTCCAGAATCTGCTTGATGTCCGGATCTTCCTGCTGTGCATGTAGTAAGCTGTCCTTCCACTCGTTGCTGAGGTGGTCTGCCCTGAGCATCCTCACGGATACCACTTCCTTACTCTCTTGCCTAGTACAATGTTTGCAATCTTCAGGACAAGGTCTTCTTGACAATGCATCTGCGTTGCCATGAGATTTCCCGCTGCGATGTTCGATCTCAAAGTCGTATTCCTGCAGTAGTTCAATCCACCTCGCAACTTGTCCTTCTGGGTTTTTAAACTGCAATAGCCATTTTAGTGCAGCATGGTCAGTTCGTAAGTGAAATTTTCGTCCCAGAAGATATTTGCTAAAATGTTGCAACGACTTTACCACAGCTAGCAATTCGCGTCTTGTGACACAGTAGTTCCTTTCCGGTTTTGACAACGACTTGCTGAAGTACGCTATCACGACCTCTTGGTCACCATTCCGTTGAGACAACACACCGCCGAGTCCTATATCACTTGCGTCTGTGTCAACTATAAATTCTTTGCTTGCATCAGGGTATCCCAAAATAGGTGTTTTGCACAGACGGTCCTTGAGCTCCTGGAATGCGATATTGCAACTTTCATCCCAGCAGAACTGTCGCTTCTCCTCGGTTAGCTTGTGCAGAGGTTTGGCTATATCTGCAAAGTTCTTCACGAATCGCCGGTAATAGGAGCACAAACCCAAAAATGCTCTAACCTGCGTCTTGTCTTTTGGAACCGGCCAATCCTTGACAGCGGCGATTTTCTCTGGATCTGTGCGGATACCTTCTTCCGATACTACAAACCCCAAAAAGTTAACTTGCCGTTGAAATAGTGAACATTTCTTCGGGCTCAACTTGAGGTTGGCACTCTGAATCTTCATGAGCACGCGTTCCAGGTTTTGAAGGTGTTCCTCAAACGTACGGCCCACGATGATGATGTCATCCAAGTAGACCAGACAGGCATCGCCAATTAGCCCGGTAAGTACAAGTTCCATCAGCCTTTCAAACGTTGCTGGAGCATTGCACAACCCAAACGGCATTACTTTGAATTGCCACAGACCCTTTCCCGTCGAGAACGCAGTTTTCTCCTTGTCCTTAGGGTCAATTTCAACTTGCCAGTAGCCACTGTAAGCATGTCCAGCGTGTCATCAATTCTTGGCAAGGGATAGCTGTCCTTCTTTGTAACGTCGTTCAGACGACGGTAATCAACACAGAACCGCATGCTGCCATCCTTCTTTTTCACCAGCACCACTGGTGAACACCATGGACTAGAGGAAGGTTCAATAACACCATCCTTCACCATTCCTTCAATCATGGTTTCCACTTCCTTTTCACGTGCTACCGGCAATCTTCTTGGCCGCTGACGGATAGGCAATTCCTCTCCTGTGTTTATTTTGTGTTGAACTAGGCCAATCTTTCCTATGTCAGCATCATTTGATGAGAATACATCGGCGTACTTGAGTAACAACTTCTTCGCCTTGACCAATTCGTTCGGGGACAGAACACTGCGACAGTCTTCCAAAAGTGTGGTCACTCTCGTTTCTGAATCCTTGCTGGGGGTCCCACTCGATATATATTGGCACTGACGTAACCAATCCACTTCCTCACAAGTACCAACCAGTGTGCCTTTTTCTATAATCTGTTCCCGGTCGCAAAGGTTCAGCACACGTACTCCTGAGATGTCAGTGGTCCTGACCAAGGTTCGAGCTACTTTCCATGGAAGGTCATTGTTTACCCTTTCCACAAGTACACAACGGTGAGCTTGCCCAGCGTTTCGAGGTAGACTAACCGGAACAATCGTTTCCGATCTCGGCGGAAGAACAATCTTCTTGATGCTGTACACGTTCCCTGGTAACGCACCTTCCATAAAAAGTTCCTCCTGTCCACATTTCAAAACACCTTGCTTAACGTCGATCTCACAACAATTATTCCTCATAAAGTCTAGACCTAAGATGCAGTCGTCCATTATATCAGCCACGATGACATTATGCAGGTAGATCACGTTGCCTAGCTTCAACTCCATCTCCTTCTCTCCACGGACGGGTATACGCTGACCGGTGGCTGTTACCAAATTAAGGCGTTCTCGGTTGTATGCGGAGTCCCCAAGGAACTGACTTATAAGTTGGGAACTAACAACCGTACGAGAGGCTCCAGTGTCTATGGTCAGCTTACACGGCATTCCGTTGATCTCGCCCTTTATGATTAGGCTGTTCCCATCATGGGTTTGTGAGATCGAGATCCTTGGGGCTCTTTTAACATCAGCCAGCACCCGCCCCGCAGTTCTGGCTTTTACTCGTTTCCCTGCCGCTGCTGGGCGGTGCTGTTGGCCGCACTACCCTCCTGAGATCGTTCAATTTCCCTTTCTAGGGTTCGCTTAGGGCAGCTGGATCGAAGATGGCCCTTTTCCCCACAGCCATAGCACCTTGGGCTGTATCCTTTGTTGCGGTCGCGAACTGTAGCTGCTGCAACCTCCCTGACGCGATGGGAACGATGATCCTGCCGCACGGCTTCCACTTCCAGTGCATGGGTCAAGGCGTCCTTAAGCGTCTCGTGGTGCCCGAGCCTCACAGCAGCTATGACTTCCAGGTCGCGGATGCCGTCGATGAATGTCTGCACCAGGTTCCCTTCAATGAGCGCAGGTACAGACCGGTATGCTTTTCGCACCAGCTTCTCCACTTCTAGAGCCCACTGCTGCAGGTTTTCGTTGATGCGCTGCACACGATCTTTAAGCTGCGCACGAAAGACGTGTTCCAGGTGAGCGTCGCCATATCTCGCCTCCAATGCCTCAAGGAGTTGCTCATAAGTCACTTCCTCACCGAGAGCTTCCAGAACTGTTAAGGCCTGGTCGCGCAGGCCTAGTGTGAGAGCAGTCATGGCCTGACTTTTATTCCAGCCGTTCGCCTTCATAACAGCCTCGAACTGGATTTTGTAGGCTGACCAGGAAGAAGTCCCGTCGAATGGTGGCACCTTGAACCCACGTAGCGAAGGTGTAGTAGCTACTACGGGAACTGAAGTTCCCTCGCCAAGTTTGAGTTCGTCAAGTGATTTCCTCATGTCAGCCATTACGTTGTCAACCCGATTGTTCACTAGGTCAATTCGGGTTTCAGCTTCCGACAGGCGGTTTTCATGTTGAGCAACCTTATCTTTCACCTCCCTTATCTCTTTCCCGAAGGTAGCGTGAAGGTCCTTCATGAGAAGCATCTGTTCCTCCTGTCGGCGGGCCTGTTCCTCTTGTCCGCTCTGCAGCTGCTCTTTCAACTGACGGACCTGTTCCGCCTGCTGACGAGCCTGTTCCTGCAGCATCACCATCAGAGCACCTAAATCGGGTGCTGCAGATGGAGGAGCTACTGACGGGCCTGCAGCCGGCGGCTGGCCCTCCGACGTCAGCGGCGTTGCACCACCAAATCTTCTTTGGTCCGTCTCCTGCTGGCGTTGATTTCGGGTACGGACACCCTCCGTTTCCTCCTTAGGTAAAATCGGCATGATTTTATCCCACTTCTGACACCAATTGTTACGAGCTTGAGGTTCGTGACAATAAAAATTGCCGATAAAATTACCTAAATTAACACTTAATTTACTTTACACAATTAGAGTTAAAACACTAATAATTTAAACACACTAATTCACTTAATTCCACTCCGAAGCTTCGCTTGTTTCGCCCAAATCAACACTGCCTCGATCGCATCTTGCAGCGCCTATATATTTGAATTAGCAAAGAAATATCCAGAATGTTCAAGTAAACACGCGGAAGGTACCGAGCGTTCGAGTTTCGACTAGGCGCTGTCAGTTGAGCGATTTGTGATGTCATTTTCTCAATGCTCCCCTCGCTCTCGTTCCTGACACTAGATGGCGCTAGTTGACTTATTCATGCAACACTACTAAAGTTAAATCCGCGAAGTGCCTGTTATTCCTAGATGATCTGAAATTAAGCTTGGGAATTGGCAGTGCTGCTGATGCACAGGCTCTTCAACAGGACATAGATAGGGTATCGGATTGGAGTAAGGTGAACCATCTTCCTCTTAATCAGACTAAATGCAAGGTTATTACTTTTGCATTAAAACCAAATCCTATCATTATTAATTATAACTTATTTGACGCGCCTATGGTAAGAGTATATGACATAATTGACTTGGGCTTATTATTAGATACTAAATTAAATTTTCACAATCATATGACATCCATTTGCAAGTCGGCTAGTAAGACTTTGGGTTTTGTGATGAGGACTGCTGCTGACTTTGATGATATAATGGTGGCTAAAACTTTGTATAATGCGTATGTTCGGAGTAAACTGGAGTATGCAGCTGTGGCCAGGAATCCTTATGAGAATAAGTATACTATCATGTAATAGAGAATACAACGTAAATTTGCTCGTTGGCTTTATAAGAAGAGTCACGGTTACTACCTTTATTTGTATCCTTCCCTATTCGTTTTGGGTATGGTTGATTTAGAAACCCTAATTTTTAGGAGGGTGATGTCAACTATTATGTATTATCTTTTTATATTTCACCACAAGTTGGACTGCCAGTCGGTTGTTGAGAGAATCGGTTTGTTGGTGCCCAGGTACCTGCAGAGAGATAATGGAGGAACGGTGGCTCCGCGCCGTAGGCCGCGTCTCCTAGACAGACCGGCTACACGTACCAAACGTGCTGCCTATGCACCAACAAATCGAGCATTGATACTAATAGGGGACATACTCACTCAACACGATGAAATTGACATATTTGCAGACAGTATGACACGTCTGCTGAATCTTTTTAATAAAATTATCGATAATAAGACAATTAATAATTCGACAATTTAATTTGCTTGACTATGTACTATTTATTACTGTATTGTATTCAAGATGTAATTTTAATTATGGACATATATTGTAATTAGCTTTTATTGACATTGCATTATAAATTAATATGACAAAATATTTCATAGCCTGACATTGTATGATTGTGACCTTTTTCTTCTTATACTCATATTTTAATATTTTATTTTCATATTTTAATTTCTCAACACGCGCTGGTAAGGGCTTAGAGATTTTATAACACTAATATTGCATATTTGTTTAATTTATGATTATTAATTCATAAGTGATACCTATTAATTCGTTTGTTATAATTGGATGTTTTTTTATTTTTTTTTGCATGTAAAATTAAACCTTGTTTGCGTGTTGGATTTTCTGTAAGCCACAAGAGTTTTGGAATTAAATAAATAAATAAATATGGCCGGCACATTGCCACTTCAGCTTACTAATCCGTTCTTCTATGTCGTTCACTCTGCTTCTACTGCAGATATCCTCATTTATAAGTTTATCACGCAGAGAATCCCCGAGCATTGCCCTCTCCCTGGCTCGCTGAGTGACTTTAAGCGTCCTCATACGGTCAGCACTGAAGGACCACGTCTCAGTTCCGTAGGTCATTACTGGCAAAACGCACTAGTTGTAAATTCTCGTTTTCAGGTTTTGAGGTATACCTGACGAGAAGACATATCGTAATTTCCCGAATGCTGCCCAGCCGAGTTGAATCCGTCGAGTGACCTCTCGGCCAAAGTCGGACTTACCTAGTCAGACTATTTTTCCCAGGTAAACATACTCGTCAACAACTTCAAGTTTAGTGCTCCCAAACAACTAACGGCATAGGTGTAACATGGACGTTACACATGATCTTAGTTTTGTCCATGTTCATCTTAAGATCTATCCGTTGGGAGACATTATTGAGGTTACTGAGCATAGTGCTTAGGTCCCCCAGCGATTCTGCCATAAGGACCATACTATCGTCGGCAAATCGAAGATGAGTGATGTACTCGCCATTGATGTTAATACCGTATCCTTTCCAGCCCAGTAGCTTGAAAACGTCTTCCAATGCAGTGCGGAAGAAAAGACATATTGGTATTACTAAATTAATTAATTTTTTCTCCCAAAATAATAAATAATAAAAAATCCCATCATAGTTCTAAGTTCAAGTTACTTTATATTTGCTTCATACGTGAGGTTTATATTATAAGGAGTAATAGTAAAAATAGATGTTTAAAGTTTGTTTCATTAGGCAACACTGAATCTTATATGAATTTTATAACATTTCACGTTTTGGTGTTATTTTATTTTCAAAATATCATTTTCTTGAAAATTATGAAATAAATTTGTTAACAATACTGAAAATCTTTCTTTTTACCTAAGTCCTTCAATTTATCGAGAGTATATAAGCCGATTTCTAAGTAACAGTGTTTTTATTGTTATTTAGAAATCGATAAAATACTTAATAAAAATAACAATATGAAAGGAGTAGTATAGAGGTATATATATATATATATATATATATGTTATGCACGACGCAAAACGACGAGATACTAGCGAGGGTGCATACAACAACACAGAAAAACAGCCGTAGTCTTAATTATTGTATTTATTTTGTTAAACATGTATAACTTATATTCGATAATAAAAAAGAATGATGTTGTAACTATGCAATAACTCTCCCAATAAAGGCATCGAATAAATAACGAGAGTTAGCATAGATTTTAAAATGTAAATTGTACTCTTATAGTTAATTTACCTTTGTTGCATATCACCTTTATTGTATATTACCTTTCTTACATATTACCATTCATATAAATTACCTTTCTTGTAAGAAAAAGATAATTGTAACATTAACAGGGCATGTTATCGTGACGCGGCCGCGGAGCAAATGAAGCTACGCGTAGGGCGCTTTTTTTTTTTTTTTTTTTTTTTTTGCGCCCGAAGCAAATATGGGCAACCCTCCGGAAAGCGGGGGAGGGAGGTGGTGAATGCTCATAGCATACCACGCAGCCGGCTGCGTGGTTATGTGGTGACTTTTACCCACTAAACACAACCTTTTAGGAAATGGCTTAACGATCTGACTGGAGATCTCTAAGCCGTATACGAACGCGACCCTCCTTGGCAGAAAGGAGGGCGCAGCGTAGGGCGCCACGACGTTTTATATTTATAGTGCTGAGGTGCGGGGCAGGGTTCTCTCAGCTTAAAAATTGTAAATTACAAGGTTTAAAACATTTTAGAGTGTAAGATAATTATTGTGTACGTAATAGTATAAGAAGTAGATGTAAGAATATTATATAGTTAAATATGTTTGTTAATAAATAAGAGTTTTAAAGAAATAAAGAAAGGCGCGGGGGTGAGGCAAGGGTCCGCTGGCCAGCAGCGGCCGAATTATATAAAAGACGGGCCGACCGGTAGGGTCGGCCAGTCGCTCTCCAGCCACTGAAAAGGCACTACAAGAAGAAAAAAAGTACAAGTTCCTCCTCACCGCCGCTTGCCTCCTATATAAGCAAGAACAACGCGTTTTATTCATTTTTCGAACGGCGTTACGGCGATCCGTAACATTAATGGTCCTTCGAAGAGCCGAATTAAGAAGCAAACCGCAAGAACGAAAAAATATTATTTTGAAGAAAAATGGTGATTACGCGTAGTAACAGCGGAGAATCATCGAAGCGTCGTAAGGATGAACAGATAACCCAGGGGGCCACGGAAGAGGCCTCCGGGGGCGACTCAGCCGCTAGTGGCTCATCAAACACCACTAGCGAAACCACAACGGGCAGCGATACAACCGCTACCTCTGCGACCGATAAAACGACTGCAACGGAAGAAACCCAGCAAGAGAGTGATCAAAGATCGCAGCGCACATTAAAGCCGGGCGAGACTAGGTCACGCCGCTCCGTAGTCTCACGCAAGAGACTCCTCGCGGAGTTAGAGGCGAAAGAGCGGTTAGCCGAACTCAAGCTCGAGCAGGCCCGATTGCAAGCAAGAACGGAATTGCAAGAAATACACGTGCAGCGACTACAAGCAGAAGCCGGATCAACCGAGGACGAAGAGGAAGAAATAGAAGACGACTTAGCATCAGTGCGCATTAGTACATGGTTGCAAGAAAAACCTACATCACAACCCGCGCCGCAACCCGCGCCACAACCTGCACCACAACCCACGTCGCACTTCGCATCGCAACCCGCTCCGCAGTCTGCAACACAACCCGCGCCGCAGCCCGCGCCGCAACCCACGTCGTACTTCGCGTCGCAACCAGCACCGCAGATCGCACCACCCGTACTTCAACAGTATGCACCGCAATACGTTCCACAACATACCGCGCCGCAGAAAGAAGACTATGGACAGGCGCAGCAACAAATCGACGTCGCTACCTTAGCCGCTGCTCTATCACAAGCAGTACGAAGCACAAGGGAGCCGCCGAAATATTTGCAAGAGCTGCCCACATTCAATGGTAGCAGCAAAGAATGGCTCAGCTTCAAAACAACGTACGAAGAATCTTCAAAGTACTTCACGATGAACGAAAACATAGCGAGAATACGCCGAAGCTTAAAAGGGATAGCAAAAGAGGCCGCAGGCTGCCTACTTATAAGCCAATCAGACCCCAGAATAATAATAGAAGCTTTGGAAAGGAGATTCGGACGACCAGAAGCATTAATTCACTTAGAAATAGAGAAGCTGAAGCTGCTGAACAAAGTTACGGACAATCCCAGGGAGTTATGCATATTCGCCAATCGCATAGCAAACGTAGTGGGCACCGTGGAAGCACTCAAGAAAGCACACTATCTGCATAATCCGGAAATGACGCGAGTTATCACAGACAAACTCACGCCCATATTGAGAAGCAAATGGTACGACTATGCAGCCAGGAAGAAAGAAGATATCCCAGAGCTTAAGAAAATATCAATCTTCTTAAACGAAGAAGCGGATAAATGCAGCGCGTATGCCTTGCCGGAATTCATCACGGAGGACAACGAACCGAGAGAGCGAAGGCCGAGAAAAATAGAACGTGCCTTCGCCACAAGCAAGAAACAATATGAAGAACGCTGCCCTCAATGCAAACAAGAACACAAACTGCCCGATTGCAAGCCATACGCCGCTCTGTCCACAAATGACAGATGGGAAGTAGCGAAGAAGTATAATATCTGCTATCGCTGTCTGCGAGGCAAACATCGCCGATTGCTGTGTAAAGCTCCACCGTGCGGAAAAGGCGGATGCATGATGAAACACCATAAATTGCTGCATCACGACAGAAAGGCAGAAACTGAGAAAGAACCCGCTATGGAAACCGCAACATCGGCAAAGGAGGTCATCACAACGACTCGACCGTACAAACACCGCCGCGCCTACCTAAAGATTGCGCCCGTAACAATAAAGGGGCCGCTAAGCTGCGTCGAAACATACGCATTATTGGATGAAGGAAGCACGGTCACCTTAGTCGATGCCTCGATCGCTGACGTCATCGGCGCCGACGGCCCAGCCCACGCAATGTGGATACAAGGGGTTGGCTCGGAGGTGAAACATGAGAAGAGCAAGATCGTCAGCCTTAAAATAAGAGGAAAGCACGCGCAAGAGGAACACAACATAGAAGCAGCGCGTACGGTAGAGCGGTTGGACTTCGCGCCAGAATCCGTGAATGAAAATCACTTGGAGAATTGCCAACATCTGCTGGATATCAAAGAGGATATCACCTACGAACGCGCCTCACCGAAAATACTAATCGGGCAAGATAACTGGCACCTCATAGTGTCTAGAAAACTGCGCGTCGGTCGTCGAGATCAACCAGTCGCCTCATACACCAACCTGGGCTGGGTTCTGCATGGCTGTCATAGCTCATTGACGTCGACGGTCACCTTCTGCGGCAGACTACATCAAAGGGAAGAGGCACAGCCAATAGAAGAAGAAATAAAGAATTATTTCAAATTCGAATCACTGTGCATCGAGCCAAGAAGACCTAAAGAAGATCCCGAGCAGCGAGCTATGCAAATATTGAGGGAGACCAGCAGGAGGTCGGCGGACGGCAGATTCGAGACAGGGCTGCTGTGGAAAGAAAAGGATTTCCAAATACCAAATAATTACAAAGACGCGGAAAGACGTCTGCACACTTTAGAGAAGAGGCTCGACCGAGACAGCAATCTCAAGCTACAGTACGAAGAACGCATACAGAACCTCTTCAACTCGGGTTACGCAGAGCGCGCGCCCATGCCACCGCCACAAGGAAAGACATGGTATCTGCCACACTTCCCAGTCATCAACCCTGCGAAACCTAACAAGCCGCCGAGATTGGTGCACGACGCCGCAGCGAAGACAGCAGGAATATGTCTTAACGATATGCTTCACTCGGGGCCGGACTTATTACAATCATTGCCCGGAGTAATCATGAGGTTCCGACAGTATCCGTATGCAGTGAGCGCCGACATAAAAGAAATGTTTATGCAGATCAAAGTGCGCAAAGAAGATAGAGACGTTTTACGTTTCTTGTGGAGAGGCAAGCGGCGGGAGGGCCAACCGGAGGAATATAGGATGACATCGATCATCTTTGGAGCGACATCATCACCATGCACAGCATTATACATCAAAAATAAAAATGCTGAAGAACATTCAGAGGCATACCCAGAAGCTGCGGTCGCCATAAAAAGAAATCACTATATGGACGACTACTTGCAGAGCTTCCACTCTATCACGGAAGCTCAGCAAACTGTAAAAGCAGTCGATCACGTCCACAAACAAGCGGGATTCGTACTCAGCGGGTGGACATCGAACGAAGAAAAAACAATAGAAGAAATAACGACAGAGCATAAACAACACGACGCGACCGTGCGCCTGGGCGGAAAAGAAACTGAGAAGACGCTCGGCCTGCTCTGGCATGTACAAAGCGATCATATTGGATTTAATACAAACAATATGAAGATGCCGATCGACGTAAAAGAAAAACAACGCTTGCCAACTAAACGTGAAGCGCTGAGCATAATAATGGCATTATTTGACCCGCTGGGGTTAATATCACCAGTGACTACCCCAGCGAAGAGAATATTCCAAGACACATGGCGTTACGAGGCGGAATGGGACGACCCTCTGCCAATAGAGTTAAAAGAAAAATGGGAAGACTGGATTACTTCACTTCACGCCCTAGAACAACTGAGAATACCGCGATGCTACGATTACAACCCAGTGTCGACGCGGCAACTACACACATTCGTCGACGCAAGCGAGGAGGCCTACGCAGCCGCCGTGTATTGGAGAACGGAGCGAGCAGACGGCAGCGTTAACATATCATTGGCCGCCGCCAAGAGCCGCGTGACACCACTACAACCAGTATACATACCACGGCTCGAGTTACAAGCGGCACTACTGGGAGCTCGTCTTGCGCAGACCGTGATCAGTGAGCACGATGACGATATAGCGGGCAAGACATACTGGTGCGACTCTCGTACTGCACTAGTGTGGATAAGGTCGGAGCCCCGCGCGTACAAAGCTTTCGTCGCTCATCGCCTGGCGGAGATAGAAGATACGACCAAAAAGAACGAATGGCGTTGGCTACCGTCTAAAGAAAACGTGGCAGACGACGCGACCCGAACCACGCCAGAAAGGTTCGACGAGTCGCACCGGTGGTTCCGAGGGCCCCCGTTTCTACAACGTCCACCGGCCGAATGGCCGCAGGAGGAGAACACGACACAATACGACACCGGGGAAGAACGAGAAATATGTAACATCACAGTTAAGAATGAAGACTCGCCAACAACACATCTGCCACAAATAGAAAGATTTTCAAAATGGATTCGCCTCATAAGGGCGACAGCGAGAGTCCTCCTATTCATCGACATGTGCAGACCAAACAAGCACGTGGTGAAGGCTGGGCGTAAACGCAACAAAGCAAGACAAGATAGCGACCCTGGCTGGCAAAGAACAAACCGACGCAACACCCCCACCAAGGAGAAAAGGGCAACACCTACTGTCTCATCGCTTGTAGGAATACCAGCCGCTTATCATATAAGAGCCGAACAACTGTGGGTGCAAGCCAGTCAGCGGGAAAGCTTCACGAAGGAGCTCAAGAGGATCGCCAACGGAAGTGTTCCAGGAGGCGACGACAAATTAGGCCACCTGAGCACATACGTCGATGAAGAGGGGACCCTACGCCTCAGAGGTCGAATAAAAGCAGCATCAGAAGTAGAGGAGGACACGTACGACCCTCCCATACTAGACGGGAAGCACGCATACACTCGTCTGTACATAGCACACGTACACGAGAGGTTGCATCACGGAGGAGTGGAAACAGTCGTGAACGAATTAAGACAGAGATTGTACATAAGAAAAATACGTCCAGTAGTAAAAACTGTCATCAAAGGCTGCCTACCGTGCCGTCTAAGAAAAGCCAAGCCTGCATCACCGTCTACAGGAAACCTGCCGTCCGCGCGTCTCGCTCATCACGCACGTCCGTTCACATACACCGGACTGGACTACTTCGGGCCAATAGAAGTCACAGTGGGACGACATCGTGAAAAACGCTATGGCGCGTTATTTACCTGCATGACGTCACGAGCAATACATGTAGAGGTGGCCCACTCGTTAAGCGCCGACTCAGCCGTGTCAGCGCTTAGGCGTTTCATGAGCAGAAGAGGATGCCCAAAAGAAATCTGGAGTGACAACGCTACGTGTTTCAAGGCAGCCGACAAGGAGCTGGCCGAAGCAGCACTCGCAGCCCTCGAGAACGAAACCACATGTCGACAAATTGTGTGGAAGTACATACCACCATCAGCACCATTCATGGGCGGCGCCTGGGAGCGAATGGTTCGCTCCGTGAAAGAAGCCCTACGCGTCACCCTCAACGAGCGCTATCCCAGTGACGAGACACTGGTGACCCTGCTCGCCGAGGTCGAAAACACGGTCAATTCAAGACCTCTTACACACGTCTCAGTTGACCCAGGAGACCCGGAAGCCATCACGCCGAATCACATCCTCATCGGTCCCAACTCACACGTACCTGCACCGGGACACTTCAGCGAGAGCGACGTGACGGCCCGCCAGCAGTGGAAACGAGCTCAAGCCCTAGCCGACGTGTTTTGGCGAAGATGGGTGAAGGAATACCTGCCCCTACTCCAACACCGGCGGGAGCCCAGCAGCATAGGCGCATCGCCGAAGATTGGAGACCTGGTCATCATTTGTGACTCCAATCTACCGCGCAACATCTGGCCCAGGGGAAAAATAAGCAACGTATATCCTGGCGTCGACGGAGAGGTACGAGTAGTGGACGTAACCACTAGCAGTGGGCATGTACTACGAAGACCAACAAAGAAGATCGTCGTGCTACCAGAGGGATCGCAGCGTGGCGACGGCGGGAGAATATGCACGACGCAAAACGACGAGATACCTGCTTAGTGCAACCAGCGCTGGTTGAGCAACTCAGGGGCGGTGGGCGGAGCCACGGGGGTCGCGACCGGCGAGGTTCGACAACTAGCGAGGGTGCATACAACACCACAGAAAAACAGCCGTAGTCTTAATTATTGTACTTATTTTTGTTAAACATGTATAACTTATATAAGATAATAAAAAAGAATGATGTTGTAACTATGCAATAACTCTCCCAATAAAGGCATCGAATAAATAACGAGAGTTAGCATAGATTTTAAAATGTAAATTGTACTCTTATAGTTAATTTACCTTTGTTGCATATCACCTTTATTGTATATTACCTTTCTTACATATTACCATTCATATAAATTACCTTTCTTGTAAAAAAAGATAATTGTAACATTAACAGGGCATGTTATCGTGACGCGGCTGCGGAGCAAATGAAGCTACGCGTAGGGCGCCACGACGTTTTATATTTATAGTGCTGAGGTGCGGGGCAGGGTTCTCCAGCTTAAAAATTGTAAATTACAAGGTTTAAAACCTTTTAGAGTGTAAGATAATTATTGTGTACATAATAGTATAAGAAATAGATGTAAGAATATTATATAGTTAAATATGTTTGTTAATAAATAAGAGTTTTAAAGAAATAAAGAAAGGCGCGGGGGTGAGGCAAGGGTCCGCTGGCCAGCAGCGGCCGAATTATATAAAAGACGGGCCGACCGGTAGGGTCGGCAGTCGCTCTCCAGCCACTGAAAAGGCACTACAAGAAGAAAAAAGTACAAGTTCCTCCTCACCGCCGCTTGCCTCCTATATAAGCAAGAACAACGCGTTTTATTCATTTTTCGAACGGCGTTACGGCGATCCGTAACACATATAATATCTATAGTTATTTATTGTTCAAGTAGTAGTTAATGGTCGCTTTTATAATTTGCCGTATGACGGCACAGCACGGCACGGTTTTGCCGTCACGGAATATAATAGGAAATAAAATAGGAAAGCAAAATGTATGAAATTGTATGCAGACGCTTTTAATTTATCGGCCACGGCAATGGCATGCCGTAAACGGTAAACTTCTGCCATGCCGTAGCCGTAGCACACTGCACTCCCCATTAAACCGTCGCGGCATTATTGAGAGCAATTGAGAGTGTATTATGTACGTACAAGAAATGTAGCTGTGTGTGTGCGTAGCCAGGTAGGCGCGGGTGGGTGCGTCACGGCGCCATTTGCGTATGTTGTAAAAGAAAAATGACGTTTAAATACGATATAGTAACCTTACTGGAACTTATTGAAACAAGACCATATGCCTATGGGATAAATCATCGGACGCTTTTAAGATAAAGTTGTTAAACAAATGGCATGGAACGAGATCTTCTGCTTCTTGGAAGAACGTTATGGTGAATTAACTACCGATGAAAAGAAACAAGTTGGTAAGATATTTTTTCTGATATTTATTGACTGAATAAAATGTTCAAATAGATTATATTTTTTTTAATTGCTAGGGCAGAGATCCAACATTGGAAATAAAATAATTCGCAAAACATGTTCGGACACCTAGTACTGATTTGCATGTTGATTTTGTTTTACTTGAGGGTAAACTGGTCAATCCATCTTGATTATTTGAGATAACGCAGTCTTTTGCCATATATCCATCATACTCTCTGACAATATTATGTAGTACAACGCAGGCATTTACTATATACATGCTAAACATTTTTGACACATTTAGTGGCCGATGCAATATACGCCATTTGTTGCATAGTATGCCGAATGCACATTCAACGTATTGTCGCGCTCGAGAAAGTCTATAATTAAAGACTCGTTGTTTCACACTCAGATTATGCCCACCATATGGTTTTAGAATTTGCTCGTTTTCTGGAAAAAAAAAATTTTTCTAAAAAAAAGTTGTGTTTTGAAAAGTGGTAGAATCACAATCTTTCCCATATGCTCCAGTATCGACATATATAAATTTGTATTCGGTGTCACATATAGCCATAAGTACAATGGAGTAATATCCTTTGTAATTATAATGCAATGCACCTGTATGTGGAAAATTTTGTCTCTGATATGTTTCCCGTCGATTGCTGCTAAGCAACATGGAAAATGAGTATTTTTTTGAAGCCATTTGCAATCTTTCGCAAGTTTTCTTCTGCGGGTTTTGGTAGATATCGATGTTTTAATAAAATTCATATCTTCTGACAAACGTTTCGTATTATTTGGCTGAGAGGTGTAACGGCAATTCGGTAATTGTAGTTCGTATCTGATAATGTGTAGTGTTATGCTTACATACATACTTACATATCATTTTACACTATTTTATTTTTATTTTTCCATTCTGTTTTTGATTTTCTACATTCACCTCAAAACTGGATATTTTGCATCACCTTTATTTCCATAGGATCCTGTAATATTTTTTAATTCATAAGAACACAATAACAAATCATTTTCACTTCGTATTTTCACGTTATCAGCACTTTTTAAATCGGTGTCAATGGAGTCTACCTTTTTCGATCTTTTATTTAGTTCTCCGTAACTCTACAATTTCGGGTTTCGTGCGCGCTCTTGCGCTACCTTTTTTCCTATATAAATAATATCTCATTTTTCACTTAAATCTTGCCGTTTCTGTATTACGAGCTTAAAACCAAAATTTGACATGTTTTGACATCGTTGTTTATCTGGTTGTCGTGGCAATTTTTATTCAAATATTGTTACCGGCCTGATGTTTTTACTTCAAAAAATACTCTTTTCTTCTTGGCCATTTACAAAAATTTGCTTTTAATTTAAATAATTTCAAATAATTTCTCGTTCTTATCCCAGATCCGTCAAAAAGTATAAAAGCCGAAGAATCGGCGATAGAGGTCCTCACTTCAGCTTTGATACGAGAAGCACCTCTTAAAGGCTTTATCCGCACTGCCTCGGGATCTTGCAAGCCTTCTCCTGAAGTCGTCGCCTAGCCACGCCTACGCCTCCACCTATTAGTGCCCGCGCTATCTTCGGCCACTGAGCGTGCTTGTCTCAAGCGCTGCGTGTTCCTACTCCAGACGCTGCGTGTCTACTCCGGACGCTGTGTGTGTCTACTCCGGACGTTGTGTTTGCCTACTTCAAGCGCCACGTGTACCTACTCCAGACGCTGCGTGTCTACTCCGGGTGCTGCGTGTATCTGCTCCGGGCGCTGCGTGTACCTTCTCCAGACGCTGCATGTGCTTTCTCCAGATTCTGCGTGTACCTAGAGCAGGCGCTGCGCACCTATCATAGGCATAGCCTGTGCATACTTCGTTGCAGTATCTTTATTTTTGTTATTTTTTTTAATAATATTGTAAATCACTATCATCATTACAGCCCATCATCACCTTCATACCTTTTTTTTATAAAAGAAACTGTAAATCTTTTCAAATTTTTAAATAATTTATTTTATTTTTTGGTTGTTTTGTTGTAGTTAGGTTAGGTTATTTAGTTTTTAATTGTCGCTTCACGACAAATGTTGAACCAGTCGCCAGGTATCTGAAACAGAATATTCATTATTTTAACCCATTTTACTGTTTTAGGAGCCAAAATTACAACGAAATGGATAAATATAAAAGATTCCTTTCTTAAATCCTGAAAAACAAAGTCGGGACAGGGAGCTAAAAAAACATACGTGCCCATCATCTCCAATTTTTGTTAAAATGTAGCCAGAAAGAAAATACTACAGAGTCGCTGAGCAACACTGACAGTTCTGTAACTGGAGAATATATTACTTCTGCAGCAAATGATAAAACAGATGATGAATATATTGATGACGATATAAATCGTACACCAAACAAAAAGAAGATTAGGAAAGTAACAATGTCATCAAGAAAATTAGAAAACATTGAATCGCAAATAATTGAAGAATTGAAAAAGACAGAGACACATACGTCTCCTGACGATAAATTTTTTACATAATTTGTTCCATATTTAAGCGATATGTCCAAGAATGAGAAAATTTATTTACAAATGGATATTTTAAATTCCATAAAAAAATTAAACAAAATCGAGTTCAGGCAAGAAGTAACCCTGCTACTTATCCATCACCAAATCCACTATCTAAATCTAAAGCTAACAATGAAAGGCAATATTATAAGGAAAACAACCAAGACCCAGTGCAAAGACAAAATCTGCAAACGCCTTTTGTGATAAAAGCTCCACAGCCATCTCCATCCAAGTCAGTGATTATTCATGATGTTCAAATCCATAAACCACCACAAGACAACGATACAAACTGTGACAGAAGAGGAAGAGGAAACATTGTACATATATGAGATAGAACAGGTGGAACCGAATGAGTATCAAAATCTTTTTAATAAAATAACTTACGACGATGTTTGATGTTATTTTTTGTAGTTTTTTTTTTTATAGAAGAGGGGGCAAACGGGCACGTGTCTCACCTGATGTTAAGTGACTACCGCTGCCCATGATCAACCGCAACACCAGGGGAATTGCAGGTGCGTTGCCGGCCCTTTAGAAAGGAGTAAGCTCTTTTCTTGAAGGTCCCCAGGTCGTATCGGTCCGGAAAAATCACCGGTGGTAAATTATTCCACACAGAGGTTGTACGCGGAAGAAAACTCCTTTTGAAACGTACAGTGGTGGACCGCCAAGCATCCAGATGGTGTGGATGGTATCGGGACGTTTGCCGTGTAGTGCGTTCACGAAATTTGGCGCCTGGGATTAATCCGAACAATTCCTCAGAGCACTCCCCGTGATAGATGCGATAAAATACGCAAAGAGATGCAACATCTCTTCGCAGCGCCAGTGAATCGAGCCGATCGGAAAGCACTCGGTCGTCGACGATTCGAGCCGCTCTGCGCTGGATGCGGTCAAGTGGAAGGAGCTGGTACTGGGGAGCCCCAGCCCAGAGATGGGAACAGTATTCCATGAGCGGCCGAACCTGCGCCTTGTAAAGTTGCAGGCGGTGTGCCGGCATGAAATACTGTCCCGCTCTGCTGAGCACGCCAAGCTTTTTAGAGGCCAATTTGGCCTTCCCTTCCAAGTGACCACGAAACTGCACGTCAATCGATACGTCGACGCCGACAATTCCGATACTGGCTGAGGCAACAAGGGGAGTGCCTTGAAACTGAGGGGATACGACAAAGGGGTTCTTTTTAGCGGTTAACGCGCAAACTTGTGTCTTCTGGGGGTTAAACTGGACTAGATTTAGTCGCCTCAATCCGAGACTCTGTCCAACAGAGACTCGACTTCAGACACAAGTTTGTCCCGGCACTCAGAGACGTTTTCCCGAGAAATATTGGCTCGGCCGGTGTAAAGAGCATCACCAGTGCTGTCATCTGCATAGCAATGAATGCTACGGGTTTGCAACATATCATTGATATGCAGAAGAAACAGCGTTGGCGATAGCACGCAGCCCTGTGGAACACCAGCATTAATAAGCTTGCAATCGGAGCTTGCACCGTCTACAACGACCTTGATGCTCCGATCCGCAAGAAAACTGGTGATCCAATCGCACAATTTCTCGGGAAGCCCATAGGAAGGGAGCTTCGAAAGAAGCGCTTTGTGCCAAACCCGATCGAAGGCCTTCGCAATGTCCAAACTAACGGCCAATGCCTCCCCCTTGGACTCTACTGCCTCCGCCCATCTGTGAGTTAGGTAGACCAGAAGATCACCAGCTGACCTACCACGGCGAAAACCGTATTGGCGGTCACTAATCAGCTGGTGATCCTCAAGGTACCTCATGAGCTGGCAGTTTACAATGGACTCCATTGTTTTCGAGAACAAGGAGGTGATGGCGATAGGCCGGTAGTTGGACGGGTCTGAGCGGTCGCCTTTTTTAGGGATCGGGTGGACGAAAGCCGTCTTCCATGATTTTGAGACTACGCCTAGGGAGTAGGAGTACCGGAAAAGACGCGTTAAAACCGGTGCCAACTCTGGAGCACACGTCCTCAGCACAATTGGGGGGATTCCATCAGGCCCACTCGACTTATGGATGTCCAGGGAGAGGAGTGCTTTGCGAACCGAGCGCTGAGTGAACTGCACTTCCGGCATGGAGCACTCACACCGCAGGATGGTTGGCGGCGTACTCCCCCCGTCATCGAGAGTCGAGTTAGACGCAAAGAAAGAGCCTAGAAGATCGGCTTTCTCCTTTGCGGTGTGGGCCAGTGAGTCGTGCTCCCTGTGCAGAGATGGAAGAGATGGCTGACAGAAATTCCCCCTGGACAGCCTTTTCCAGAAGGAAGACGAACTAGTCTCTCGCCAATTCTGCCTATGTGCTCTGACTTTGCCTTGGCAATGACTCTTTTGAAGGACCTAGAGGCGGAATTATACTTCTTTTTTAGAGCGCTGGTGTTTACATCCCTGGACGCTGATGCGTCAGCCCAGGCTCGGTAGCACTCCTGCTTATAGCATGATGCTATTTTACAGGAGCGACCAAACCATGGCTGAGATTTGTGTCCAATGGGCACCACAGAGGAAGGAATAAAAAGTTCCATACCCTGAAGTACCACATCAGCGACAGAATCCGCAACAACGTTGGGATCGTCCGGCGAGAAGCAAACCCGCCCCCAAGGGTAGGATGCAAAGAAAGACCGCATCCCATCCCAATCGGCTGACCTATAGTGCCAAACACGGCGGCAGCCTGCAGAATGCAACCGCGATTTCAGCGTGAGTGGCACCACACTCCGGACAAGACAATGGTCCGAGGAGCCTAAAGGGGTGTCGACGGAAATCTGATATCCGTCCGGGTGAGAGGTCAGCAGAAGGTCCAACAGGGAAGGTGCATGATCCTCCACATCTGCAATCCGCGTAGGCGAAGTAACCAGTTGTGTCAGACCATATGCCAAGGCAAAATCATGAACAGATCTCCCCGCATGATCGGTTAAACGTGAACCGAGCCATTCGGCGTGATGGGCGTTAAAGTCGCCGAGGATCACGATCTCTGCGGAGGGGATCTGCTGTAGCAACGAATCTGCAGCCATTTGGACGTGGTCGAAGAGTCGGTCTGTTTCGGCATTACCGCTATGGGACCTATAGAGGCACCCGTAGACGCGCGGATGGTCGTCGCTGTCTACGCGTAGCCAAAGGATGGACAGGTCCGAACCTTCAAGTCTGCCGAGGCGTCGAGAACAGATGTCCTCTCTGACGTAAACGCAAACTCCAGCCCGAGGCACAAAGGAGTGTTCCAGTTTGTACCCCGGGCAGGAGAGATACGAGACATCAGCCGGAGAGGACACCTGCGTCTCGGTCAGAAAGAGCAGAGCCGGCCTCGCCGTCTCGAGATGGTAGTAGACGGCGTTTAGGTTAGAGTGAAGTCCCCTGATATTGCAGAAATTCACGGACAGCGTGGCAGGGGTCGCCTTGGTCTTGTTGCTCCGTTTGCCCCGAGCAGTTTTAGTCTTGAGCGGAATATTGCCCCCCCCCAGAATACGCGGGGCAGCCTGAGCACCCACGCTCAGAAGTGGAGAAACATGGTCGTGGATGCTCAGCGAGGGATTCTCCAGGGGTGCTGGTACCCTCCTGGGGTAGTCTATCATTTAATTCCGCTACCATGTTGATGGGGGGGGGGGGGGGATTTGGGCCTCCGGCCACCTGCACTCACCAGACGAAACGCGGAAGCAGAGCTTCCACTTCACGCCGGTATTCTGTGAGGTCGTGGTACCACCCCGGTTTGAGCCGGCCCATACGTGCGACAGCAAAGCTGCCGCGTCGCTCTACCACAGTTCATGACTGAATTAAAACTCTTATTATGAAAAATAAATATGGTAATTTTTATTCTTCTATATCCTACTACTTATGCCCTTTTCTAGATAACTGTTATATTGATAGAACTAGTGGGAAGCATTTGTCACAATAGTTTTATGTCGTAAAATTATAATTGACTGTTGGGACAAAAGTTTCCTCCTAGTTCAATCAATCAAACTACTGGGAACTTATGCAATTTTCATATTACTTACCTCAACGTGACGGCTACTGCTTCTTCAGGAGGTAACGATACATGTATTAGGCGAGCTTTCAAATCATCACTCAGATGAGAAAGTATGTAATAAAAGGTTGTTATTGACATCCGAAAATAATTGAAAAACTTATTTGGGTCTTTCTTCAGCTTATCAAATAGCGTACCCTTCTAAATATTTTACTCTTAAAAGTGGATGTTGCCAATACCTTCTTGTAATTTGTATTTTTTACGTCGTAAATATAACAAATAAAGAATAAGTAGTCGCTGTCGCTTCGAGAACATGACATCCACACTTGGAGCCGCAAAGCGTAAATGATTTTACGGCGAATTATAAAAGTGACCTACGGCACGGCATGCCGTCGACGGCTACAAAATAACCCGAGACTTCCACGGGAATATGGTGCCGTGCCGTCCTACGGCCAATTATAAAAGCGACCATTAAACTTGCTTCCAGGCGGCGCTGTTGTCGCGGCCAATTTTTACGTTAGAGGTTCTTATCTATTTCCGTATAATATACGTGAGTGATATTATCACTCATATACAGACCGTGCCACGAAAGATGAGACTTGGCGAGCGTCAGTAGTGGGGAGCTTGCGCAGGTACTGTCGTGTACGAAATATTATCCATAATTTGTATATCTATTCAGGGATTTTTCGACGACATTTGAAATTAACACAACGTAACAAAATTCTGAAAAATATTTATTACGAAATAATCAATTTAAAGATAAAAATGGCTGATTATCCTAGTCACTGTCGCTGTCAATAAATGATACACCAGCGGGAAGATTATCGTTTGTAACGCGGCTGCAACCAGGTACATTAACTCTAGAAAATACACTACTTGTTCCAGGAGTTAACAGATTATCGTTTTCGTCAGATGACGATGAGGAACTACCTGAGTCCCCTGAGTCGCTGTCTGACGAATCTTCTCCTAGTCTGATAATTATCTCCGTATCCGTCAAATTGTCTATTATGTGATCACTTTCTATGTAAAAGTCTTCAATTTTTTTTTGTTTTATCACATAGAGCTTTCCATTCATTTGGTCCCATTTGGCTTGCCTTTTCTGTTACTAACTCTATCACACGTTTGAGGTTCCATTGCACATTCTTACTACTCACATAACCTTTTATTGAAGCCCAAGCCATTTCGATTGGATTTAAATCTGGGTGGTATGGAGGTAATCGCAGTACGTCATGACCGTGTTCAGATAGTATTTTGTCAATGCTGAATGTCTTATATTGTTCTTTATGTATTTTTATCAATTTGTACAATTGTGGTTTAAGCATATCTGGAGTGTAGGGAATTCCTTTTTGGGTTAGCCAAGATTGCATATCAGCTTTCTTGGTATTTGAGTTTGGTGCAGATTCATACTCCTTATTGTGATACGGGGCATTATCAACTACCACGACGGCATTTGGTGGAAGATTGGGTATTAGCTGGGTTCGAGTTTTCGTAATTCATGTCGTCGTGGTAATCACCCGTTTTTGACCCCGATTTAAAAATCAGTAAAGCTATTGGTATGAAACCACTTTCAGATCCAGCAGGTACAATAACTACGCGCTGACCTTTAGATATTGGTTTTTTGAGCCTTTTATCTGAATTATCAGACCAAGATTTGGAGGTACTATGCGTGGAATGCACGTAAGACTCGTTAGTATATACAATAGAACGGCCTTCTTGGCGATATTTTCTGACTTTTTTTAAATATTCAATTCTTTTCAGTCTGATATTGGATTTTTCTATAAGAATTTTCCGATTATTTTCGGTCCTCGTTCATCGAAAACCAAGGTCTTTCAAAATGCGGCGTAGACTTGTTTTAGAACCTCGAAAGGCAATATCATCACGCAACTTTGCTAAAATTTTATTAAGGGTCGGCAGTTCCTTGTTCTTAACATGGAAGTTGTGAACACATCTTTTTATCACTCCTTTGTCAAAGTCATCTATGTCGGTTAAAAGTTTGGCTCTTGACCTTTTTTTTCCGGGAGTGCGGAAAATTAGTAGTAACTCGGAACTGTTTCCTTCCTTCACAATTCTTTTTACTGTAATTAATGATGTTCTAGTTTGGCCGCTGTACGCATTTGTACCTGCTTCAAATTTTGTACACCTTCCTTTGCTTCTTTTGACATATAGGTGTACACGTCTTAAACCATCTTCCTACTTTGTCGTCTTAATGTTTTACCTCGAGGCATAATCAAGATTTCACAAAGTTTCACTCGTATAGAACAACACAACTATAAACAAAGTAGAAATTTATAAACACAAGTTGCACTTGTCTGTACTTGCGGAGTCAAGCGGTAAGTGCACGGGGCGCGGAGAGCGGGAAGCAACCACAGAGTACATTGTATATACACGAAAGCAACTAATGTGAATGAGCGGCGCCGATGACGCCCGGTCCCTTCCCGCCTCAGACTTCATACCGCTAAAGAGACCGATAAATCGACTAATGCGCAACTCAAACCATGTGATGTATCAAGTCTCATTTTTGGGGCACGGTTTATACACTCTTAACTATGTTTATATTTATCAACAATTTTATTATCTTTTTTTATTGAACTGACATTACGGCTCTGGGTTCTAGCCTTTCTGAAACTATCATTTCCTTCGGAATTTTCATTTCATAGATTTTTTTGTTCACAATATGCTGATGCGCCATAATGTGAAGTTCTTGGGAGATTTTGACGAAAGCTTAACCCAACTGATAGCTAATGACGATCTCAACTCATAAAGCACCTAAGCGATCAAAAATGACTTGAGGTTTATATCAACATCGAAGCACTTGTTTCGTTGTTTTCTCTAATAGTTTACATGCAGACAATTTTTTACAAAATCGCATCACTTTTCCGAATCAAAACCCACTTCAAACTATTATTTAAATGATAAAACAGGAGCAACAATCCGTCAACGGCCAAGTTCCCGTCAAAACTCCATTTTTACTATCTTGAACATCAACATCGTAAAGTAGAGTAATATATACAGAAAATCAACATCAAATCGCATCAAATCCTTGTTTTATGGAGTGTAGAGGTACGGAGAACAATCTCTCATAGGAGAATAGTTGAAAAAGTGTTCATCTGTAAGCAATAAATAACAGTTCAAAAACTCTCCACAACAGCGCTGGAGTAGCTACAGGAAACAGCCACATGAAATGAACTTAGCAGATGTCGACGGTGTGAAGTGTGCTGCTAAACTGCTCAGTAGCTCTAAAATTATATTTATTCGGCGTATTCTTTTAAATTGACCCCGTAGCTATAGTGGCGCCACGCTTATTTAACGGTTTTCTACGGACACTTTTTAATACACAGTCTGCACCATGGAGTATAAAGGTAATGAGGACAATCTCCCATAGAAGAATAGTTGAAAATGTGTCCATCCCTTAGAAGTAAATAACAGTTCAAAAACTCTCCACAACGGCGCTTGAGTAGCTACAGGGAATGATGAATCGCCGTAAAATACGTTGAGAGTGATTTTGAGTGTAAAAATTTTGTAAGCAGTAAAATAATTATAGTAAAAAAGAAATGTTAAAAGTCTGTGCAATAAAAAAATCACAAAAATTTCTGTAAAATTTAGACTGTAGTTACAGTGGCGCAATCCTTATTTAGCGCTTTCCTACGGACACTTTTTATACAGAGTCTGTACTTCTTACCTCTACACTCCATACCTTGTTTTATGGAGTGTAGAAGTAAGGAGTACAGACTGTGTATTAAAAAGTGTCCATAAAAACCTTTAAATAAGGGTGGCGCCACTATAGTTACGGGGTAAATTTTAAAGAACGCACCGAAAAATACTAGTGGGATAGACGACTTTTTCCTGATTATAGTTACTAAATAAAATTATTTTAGATTTTAGAGCCACTGATCGCATAGCAGCACACTTAAACCGGCGACAACTGCTAAGTTCATTTCATCCCAGTAGCTACTCCAGCGCTGTTGTGGAGAGTTTTTGAGCTGTTATTTACTACTGTTACGAGCTTGATGTTCGTGACAATAAAAATTGCCGACAAAATTACCTAAATTAACACTTTAATTTTCTTTACACCAATTAAAACTTAAAACACCAAAAATTTATCACGCTGATTCACTTTATTCCGCTCCGAAGCTTCGCTTGTCTCGCCAAATCCAATACTTCAATTTGATACTAGATGGCGCTAGTGCCGTCGACTTCGGCGCGTAACACTCCCCCCTCCTAAGACATGCTCGTCCCGAGCATTATCGGCCCCATAATATCGCGCCAGGCGATCCACATGGACGATCTTAGGAGTCCCTCTTGCGCCTTTCTGTAACGGCTCCGCAATGTCAAAAGCTGTCCTATCCCATGGTGCACCAACATTGTACAGTTTCGGTGCTCTGTAGTAGAGCTACATGTCTGAGGTCCCTTCACGGCCGCACACCTTGTACATGTACGACACCAATCCTCGACATCGTCACGATAATGGACCCAGTAAAACTGTTCTCGGACCTTCAGTAGAGTTCGTTTAACTCCCAAATGGACTCTTGAACGACCACTATGGCACAGCTGTAGAACATTCGGCACTTTAGCCTTAGGGACAACCATTTGCAAACGTCAGCTGTCTCCTCGACCATTGTCCCATTTACGGCACAGGACTCCATCCTGAATCAGCAAACTGTCCCATTGGGCCCAATAGCTTCTAGTGGTCGAACTCATCACTGAGACGTCGCTCCACTTAGGCTTGGTAGCACGGGCCTTCATCCATTCCAGAATCGGCTTGATGTCCGGATCTTCCTGCTGTGCATGTCGTAGGCTGTCCTTCCACTCGTTGCTGAGGTGGTCTGTCCTGAGCATCCTCACGGATACCACTTCCTTACTCTTTTGCTTAGTACAATCTCCAATCTTCACGACAAAGTCTTCTTAACAATGCATCTGCGTTGCCATGAGATTTCCCGCTGCGATGTCTGATAGTAAAGTTGTATCCCGGCTGCTGCTGGGTGGTGATGTTAGCCGCACTTCCCTTCTGAGATCCTTCACCTTCCCTTTCTAGGGTTCGCTTAGGGCAGCTGGATCGAAGATGGCCCCTTTCCCCACAGCCATAGCACCTAGGGCTGTATCCTTTATTGTGGTCGCGAACCGTAACTGCTGCAACCTCCCTAGCGCGAGGGGAACGACGATCCTGCCACCGCCAGGCGGTGTCGTTAGCTGCACTACCCTCTCGAGATCGATCAACTCTCCTTTCTACAGTTCACTTAGGGCAGCTGGATCGTAGATGGCCCTTTTCCCCACAGCCATAGCACCTAGGGCTGAATCCTTAGTTGCAGTCGCGAACTGTAGCTGCTGCAACCTCCCTGACGCGATAGGAACGATGATCCTGCCGCACGGCCTCCACCTCCAGTGCATGGGCCAAGGCGTCCTTAAGCGTCTTGTGGTGCCCGAGCCTCACAGCAGCTCTGACTTCCAGGTCGCGGATGCCGTCGATGAATGTCTGCACCAGGTTCCCTTCAATGAGCGCAGGTACAGACTGGTATGCTTTTCGCACCAGCTTCTCCACCTCTAGAGCCCACTGCTGCAGGTTTTCATTGATGCGCTGCACGCGATCTTTAAGCTGCGCACGAAAGACGTGTTCCAGGTGAGCGTCGCCATATCTCGCCTCCAACGCCTCACCCGAGAGCTTCCAGAACAGTTAAGGCCTGGTCGCGCAGGCCTAGTGTGAGAGCAGTTATGGCCTGACTTTTATTCCAGCCGTTCGCCTTCATAACAGCATCGAACTGGATTTTGTAGGCTGACCAGGAAGAAGTCCCGTCGAACGGTGGCACCTTGAACCCACGTAGCGAAGGTGTTGTAGCTACTACGGGAGCTGTAGTTTCATCTCCAAGCTTGAGTTCGTCCAGTGATTTCTTCATGTCAGCCATTACGTTTTCAACCCGATTGTTTACTTGGTCGATTCGGGTTTCAGCTTCCGAAGGTTGTATTTAGCAACCTTATCCTTCACCTCCCGTATCTCTTTTCCGAAGGTAGCGTGAAGGTCCTTCATGAGGAGCATCTGCTCTTCCAACCGACGGGCCTGTTCCTCTTGTCGGCGGGCTTGTTCATCCTGTCCGCCCCGCAGCTGCTCTTCCAACCGACGGTCCTGTTCCTCCTGTCTGCGGACCTGTTCCTCCTGTCCGCCCCGTAGCTGCTCTTCCAACCGTCGGACCTGTTCCTCCTGTCGGCGAGCCTGGCAGCAAGGCACCTAAGTCGGGTGCTGCAGATGTAGGAGCTACTGACGGGCCTGCAGCCGGTGGCTGGCCCTCCGACGTCTGCGGCGTTGTACCACCAAATCTTTCAATTTTAATTTTGCTTGAGGCGCGTAACACTACTTACAGATGACCACTTTTTCAAATATTCTACTATGTGAGTTGGTACTCCTTACTTCTACACTCCATACCTTGTTTGTTCTATTATTTACCACAGACTAATTAGAAGATTCTACCGAAGTAGAAGAAT
Organism: Parnassius apollo; assembly: GCA_907164705.1. NCBI lineage: Eukaryota > Metazoa > Arthropoda > Insecta > Lepidoptera > Papilionidae > Parnassius > Parnassius apollo. The sequence goes on along the minus strand of CAJQZP010000049.1, from coordinate 2,246,075 downwards.
TCTGTATAATGTACCAGGCGGTCCCATAATGAATAGGCCCGATATAGTTCAACGCGACATGTCGCTACATGTTGTGTTGCATTAAATAATACGTTTATCGTGCACTTAATATAAGAAACATGCATCGACATGAAATGCTTAGTCTTAGTTTAACAGGCATTTGAATAACGAGAGTCGCGTATTTTTTCAAAATGTCGAAAACTGAGTATCAAAGTGTCATAAAGTTTCTCTTTAAAGAAGGTTTATCCCCTGCCCAAATAAAAGAATGATTGGATGGCGTGTATAAGGAGTCTGCCCCCTCCTATAGCACAGTGAAAAATTGGGTGAAAGAGTTTCGCCTCGGGAGAGAAATCGTGGAAGACTTTGGCCACGATGGTCGACCTGTGGAAGTGCTCGCTCCCGAAACGATTGCTCTTATCGAAGAGTAGGTTCTGAGTGACCGCCGTTTGAAGATTAGAGAAATTGCAGCAAGGCTTGGGCTCTCTAAGAGTACCGTTCATCGCGCGATCCATGAACATCTTCATATGAAAAAAGTGAGTGCAAGATGGGTACCGAAACTTCTTTCAGCGGTACAGAGACAGGAAAGAGTGCGCTGCGCTTCGGAGTTTTTGGATCGTTGTGGCGAAAATCCAAAGACTGTGATCGAGCGGCTAGTGACTGGTGATGAAACTATGATCTTGTATTATGATCCACAAAGCAAGCGCGAGTCAATGGAATGGCGTTATAAGGGTGAAAAGCCCCCTAGAAAGGCAAAGGTGCAACAATCGACAAAAACTGATGTGCACAATATTTTGGGATTTTCAAGGCATTTTGATGGTGGATTTTAAAGAACGTAATACAGTCGTGAACGGCGAATATTATGCTTCTTTAATATATAAATTACGAGACAAGATAAAGGAAAAACGTAGAGGCAAGCTGTCTAAAGGTGTCCTGTTGCTCCATGACAACGCCCCTGTTCATGCCGCTGGTTTTTCGAAGGATGCAGTTCGTCAATGCGGGTTCACAGAAGTTCAACATCCACCTTACAGTCCAGTCATGGCCCCGTCCGACTATTATTTATTTCTAAATTTAAAGCGGGACTTAAGAGGAAGAAAATTTTCAAGCGATGAAGAGTTGCAGGCGGCCGTCTTCAGTCATTTTGAGGATAAAAAATGTGATTATTTTTATAAAGATTTAGAGATGTTGATTCACAGATGTCAGAAGTGTGTTAGTATTCATGGTGATTATATTGAAAAATAAAATTGGTTTCGTTTCATTTCCTTCATTGGTTCATAGTTAGGCCAATTCATTATGGGACCGCCTACGTATATTTGGTGTAGACAGAGAATGATTCTCTGATGATACTTTGTCTATTGGTTTGTTGTAATGATCACGGAGATTAGAGAGAAGGAGAACGATCGCTTCGTACTCCTAAATTATAGCCCGCCTGTCCTTGAAAATTTGTAGAATTTTTAGCGGCATTTTTGACAAAAAGAAACATTAAAAAAATGGAAAAATATTTTATTATGCGAGGATATGCGGGAGGCTTAGCATCTGATCGGAAAAATAGACTGAAAATAACTTTTGTTGAGAGAATTTAGCGATCGCAGCGCCGCACTTATTTTGTTCATATTTCTAGGAGAATATTTTCTACAGCGATCGTTCTCCTTCTCTTTAACCTCCATATTTTCTAGCTTGCTAGCTTTCTACATATCTATTCTCTAGTATTAGTATATATTTTTTTGTCTATGGAAATATCAAAGATGGCTATCGGTGTTGACTCCTCAAAATGGAAACCTAGAAGATTAAAAGGAACTCCTGCAGCTAAAGTTTGTAATATAATCGGATTTAGCGTATTAACTTTTGGTATTATATGGGGTGCTTTATATCAGTAAGTATTTAATAAAACGTTAAAAAATGTAATATGCTTTTAGGTTAACTCATCTGTTTGTTTTTATTTTAGATTTTCAAGTGTAACAGAAAAACTTCGGAAAAAGTTAGACATATTTTATGAGGAATCTGTGACAGAAGTTGAAAGAAAACAGATGATCGCTAGTGGTTTGCGAAATAGAACAGGCGATATGATACGAAAGCTTATGGAAGAGGCTGAGAGACCTGATCGACCTGATAAGTAGCCTCAAATATGCTTACAATTTATGTAGATATATTTTACACCAGTTAATAAATTATGTAGAATATATTATGTTTGTTTGTATTTGCCATAATATGATTAATGACTAAACAAATTATAAAAAGTAAGTATTTTGAAAGTCCTGTTATGGATGAAAGTCTCACAGACTTCCAAGAGCCAAAAAACCAATGCACTGGTCCTAAAAGGTTTCAGAAGTCTAAAGTCCATAATAAAAAAGCTAAACCTAGGAAACATATTAAAGGTCAAAAAGATATAAGAGCTTTAATAAAATCAAAGAAAAATGATATTGTCACTTATACAAAGGAATTTAATGATGTTTGTTTAAAAAGCGGTATTGATGTCGACTCTGAACAGTTGCAGTTAGCCATAGCTTTATCAAAGTCTCTTCAGCACACTGGAGAGCAGACAGATGCAGAAAGCTCACAGACTACCAAGTTAACTTCACAAGAAAGAACAAATAAAATACGCAGGACATTAGAAGAATTCGGATTTAATGTTATTAAATCTGAATGGAAATTAAAACCAGAGACTAATAAGAGATTGAAATGGTGCAAAAAACAATGCAAATTACTATTGACGTCAGAAGAGGAAAGACAGCAAAAAATTTTGGATAAATATTCCCAAGTACTATTCCAAAATTTAGATTATTCGTTTGATAATGATAAATATGAAAACAATATAATTACCAGTGGCTTATACTATCTAACAACAAATATAAAATATGAATTAATGAAGAGTAATGAAATATTTTACGTACCAGGTTTACTACACGACATTTCTTATGTCAAAAGTAACTTACTGAGAGATTGGTCTGAAATACCTGGTAGACCAACAAGCCCTAAACTTAAAAAGGATTTTGTTGTTTCTATTTCAGATCTAGAATGTACTCAAACTGAATTAGATATAATACTGAGTGGGTCATTAAAAGCAGCAAAGGATATATATAAATTTAAAATCATTCATTCAAATATACTAAAAGAAGAACTAAAGAAGGGTTATGGTAAAGATTCTATCACATATCAAAATCTTGACAAATCTGTCATAAGTCTAAACAGAGATTCAAAAAGGGTTGAAACAAAAGTTGAATCCAATAAAACAACAATGCTTTCCTTACCACAGAGAGGAAGGAGCCTTTCCCCAGACATCTTTGGGGATGAAGCTTCTTCATTAATAGACAATTCTATTACGTACACAGGAAATGGAGATGAAAATATTAGAAAAGATGATGCTGATAAAGATGTGGTAGATTTAACACAGACTGTGGATGTTATAAGCCAATCAAATATAACTAAACCATGTTCCCAGCTGTCCCAATCAAGTAATGGAACTAAAAGAAAAACCAATGACTATATGGATTTAACTGATTGTGTGCCTGTGTCTTTGCAAAAATTAAATACTTATTCATTGTCTCTGACATCAAAGGTATCTGAAATTGAACAAGTACAAAATGATTGTATGGAAATCACTGAATGTGTTAATCCACTAAGTCAAGACCATAATATCCTTAATAATGAAAATGTTGCACTAACACAGAATATTGCAGATTATGCACATGTAGAAACAATGAATCATTGTAAAGAAAATAAGAAAAGTGTAATTACAATGGATCTTACACAATCATCTAACTCAGATGAAGATTTACCAATTGTAGATATTGGTGGTTCAGAAGCAAAGTCATCAGATGATATCATTATTGTACAACATGATGACTACAATAGTATCATTCCTACATCACCAAAATGTAAGAATTTAAAACCAAACCATGGTTTGACCAAAGAAGAAAATGTTATTTTTATAGAAAAAAATAATGGGGATTCTACACTAGATAACAATTTTGAAGACAAATTCAATAATTCTGTTATAGTATCACATGAATATGACCATAATGAACAAAATAGTGATATTGATTTAACTCAGTGTTCAGATTCATCAGTAGAAGTATCTCAAAAAAGCTTTAAATCTTGGAGTGTATCTGAAAATCAAGAATGCAATGAGTTTCAGAACCTAGGTAAAAAAGATAATGTTTCCATAGATTATGATGAAATTTGTATAGATGCTCCATCGAAAGAGAAAGGTTTAGATGGACAGTTTGATGATATTCACACAAGATATGCAAACATTTTCGAAAATGAAACAGAATCATGTAAAAACCAAATGGCAAGTTCCAAGAGTGATCTTGTTTCTAATTGTAGTAATAACTCTGAACCATTTAATTTGTCTGATAAGGAACTTAACTATTCCATGCATAGATCAAAAATAGAACATTTTGATATGGGTGGTATATCAATTATTGATGAAATTTGCAACATAAATGAAGCGAAAAATGATACTAACTTAAAGAAAAATTGTTCTTTAAATAGATCGTTAAGTGAGAGTTGTCTGCCAAACATTTGTTTTAAAGATAATAAAACAAAAACAACTGAAGCATACATTACACTAAGTCAATCCACATCTTCAACCCCAATAAAGGCAATTATTAAAGATAACGAAATTTCAGTACAAACACCAACAAATAGCGAATATATTGTAAAAGTGGGGGAAGTAACGCCTATGTTAGATTATGCAGCAATGTCTTCCCCTGAAAGGAATAAAGAATTAGAAAAATATGGTTTGAAGCCATTCAAACGAAAAAGAGGTAAGACTAAGAATTTATTAAAAATTTCCTTTGAGATTAAGTAAAACCGATAAAGAGTTTTTAATCTATAGCTATAGAGAGGACTACGGACGTACGGAGGAGACTCAGGGTTTCTCTGCATGATAAACTTAGAAATGAGGATATCTGCAGTAGAACCACAGTGAACGACATAGAACAATGGATTAGTAAGCTGAAGTGGCAATGGGCTGGCCATATAGCTCAAAGAACCGAGGCAGCCTCCTACTGGTAGGCAAAGTGTAGGGCGACCCCCTACTAGATGGCGTGATGACCTGTTAAGACATGCAGGAGGCTCAGGATCGTGATTTGTGGTATTCCTTGGAAACCTTGTAAAGGGCTCTAATGATGATTGTTGATGGTATCACCCCGAAAGAGATTACTGAGGGCAATAAATGAGGAGATGGGCAGCTGTATCGACTTTAACTATAACAAAAAAAAAAGCTTTGTTTGTTAACTCATTTAAATAATCAATAAATATGTATAAACTCATAATAAATGTTATCAGAATCATCCTATGGTTGTTTCAAATGATGGTTTGGGTTAATAAAATAAGTATGAAGCCTGTGTTTAATAGTCATGTTAGTTAAAGCACCTAATGTCATCAGGAAGCATATTCAGGAGCTTTGCAGCTTAAAGATAAAGGATTTGGAGATAAACCCTAAATAATGAATGAATAAATCCAGGGCGAATCTGGCCAACCTGTTACAAAAAAGGCAGTCTTGTCACAACGCATTTAATGCTAGTTCAAACTCTTGCTCCTTGCTCATCATTAATTATCGTATTATATTCGTTGCGCTTGTGCGCTCTCTTTAATACTTGCAAAAGATTTATTTTCGCTTTTTGAAGACTTCTTATCTTTAAGACATATAATCTGAAAATTAAAATACATGCACACTTCACTGGCCTTCTCAACAATCTGTTTCCAGTTCAAGCTGCACTCTTAAACTCTTTGCATGAAGACATTAGAAAACCACCAAATAGGTAAGAGTAATATATTGGTTTAGGAACATTTTTCAACAACTACGTCCAGATAAGATCCAAGGAATATTGTGTTAAAATTTATTCGTACTCAAGCTGTTTCCCGCGACTTTGCCCGCGTGGAATTTAATACGATTAGATTTCGTGAGCTTTAATTTATTTTTAATTTAAAGTAGCTTAAGTTACTCCTTATAGCATCAGCTATCTACCAGTGAAAATCCTGTCTACATCGGTTAAGCCGTTTCAGAGATTAGCTGGGACAGTCAGACGGACAGACAGACCTGCAGATGGATAGACAAATTTTTTTTGTTTTAAGTACCTTCATATGTACATATTTAGTAAGAAGTTGTTATTTTGACATGACAAACAGACATTTCAATTTTATTTATTTGTATAGATGTATGGATTAAGTTTGGTATATATTATGTATTTGTTTGTATTATTATGTATTCGTTTTTTAAAGTACAAGCAGATTTTTATCTTTTTATTATATTTAACTAGCGATCCGCCCCGGCTTCGCACGGGTGATATCTGGATTGCACAACAGCGCCATCTTGTTGACAAAGTTTTACCGTTATCTGATGAACGGTGTGGCAGCACATAAAATACGAACAAACAAATATTACTTTATTATATTGTATATCACACTAGCTGTTTAGTAGTAATAGTAGATATGAATTTCATGGGGTTTAATTTTTTTTGTGCGGAACCCTAATTTTTTCCTATAATAAAAATAGCCTAAATTACTCCTTATAACGTCAGCTATCTGCCAGTGAAAGTACCGTCAAAATCTTTCTAACCGTTTTGGAGTTTAGCCGGAACAAACAGACAGACAGATCATTTTTTTTGTTATAAGTAGCATATTTAGTCAAAAGATGTTATTATTATATTACAAACAGTCACTTCAATTTTATTTATTTGTATATATAATTTAAGACACCTACAACTACTTTTCAAACTGTCAGGGACTGTCTAGTGTCATCAATTCCATCTTTTGTTACGTTTAAAGTTAAAACATATATGAACGGTAACTTTTAAATTTTCAGCTATCCAGCTCTTAACCCATCTGTACAACCAAACTCATCCACTGATAGAGTACTGCTCTGAGCAACCTATACCCCCCAAGAAATTAAAACTTGATTCTCCTAAGAGCACATTAAGCTTACAACAGAAGCATAAAAGTCCGAAGAAAATTAAGGATATATCAGAAAACACTAATTTCAATAAGGGAAATGATATTTACAAAGAAACAAAAGATGTGCCTGATATAAGAGACATAGGATGTAGTGCTGAAGATTGGGTGTTTCAGAAGAGAGAAAAAGCTAAGGTAAATTACTGCACTGTACTTTCATCTTTAAATTATAATTTTGCGTCCACATGTACAACTTTATATATTAAAAAAGATGCACTATCACAACGACGTTCCTAAGCATCGTGTCAACTCCTTTGTGTTGTGATGGTGGCTAAAATATTTTCTTTAACAAATTAAGGAAGTTGTTCATATGCTTTCGAAGTTCGAAACTTAAGAGATTACTTAATATTTACTTTCTCTAAAATATTTTAATATTTATATTCTCAAGAAAAGTGTTTACTTTTTTCTAATAGGCTGGCAACACACCTGCAATTCCCCTGGTGTTGCGGTTGTTCATGGGCGGCGGTAATCGCTTACCATCAGGTGAGCCGCATGCTCGTTTGCCCCCTCTCCTATAAAAAAAGTTAAATCATGCGATATTAACCTAACATTATATAACTTGTGTAACTCTCTATTTGGAGTTAAAACTGCTATATTTGGAATTATTTTGAACTATATGAAGTCATGTAATCATTGGCCACAGTTTGCTGCAAGCAAGACGACGGGGTAATTACCTTTAGCAACATCTGTACATAAATTAAAAGTGCTGATGTCGATTTCAGCTGCTTTAAAAATATTGTTGCCGTTACAGCCAAGAATAGGTCTCCTCCATAGATTGCCTCATGGCATTTTTTCATTTCATTTTTCCATAGTTGCCACGATATACAAGCTGGTGGGCAACCGCAGTTGTTTTATTCTTTTGAGATGTTATCATGAAGATGCTGCTGCCCATCTCCTGTTTCATTTTTCCTCTGTCGCCTCTTACGACACCCTCGGGATGATTTGGGGTAGTGGATATTCTTCTTTTTACGTGGTAAAGCCACGCTATAGCTATATTATGGTTGTAACACGAATGGGTTGGCTCGACCGGGGAAGGACCACGCTCTCACAGAATACCAGCGTAAAATAGCAGCTTAATACTGCTGTGTTTCATATGTTAAGTGTAGAGATCCGGAGACCCTTTTTTACTGGAAACGAGCCATTCTATTTTAATCTCCAGGGGTGACAACGCATCTGCGTTTTGATTCTTAATCGAGGACTAATGTAGATATCTATAAGCTACAGCATCCACTTACCATCAGGTGGACATCACCCTTATTCTATAAAAAACTGCCACCACAAGGTAAAAATGCTGATGGAATAGAAATAACATAGAAAAAAAATGTATTTATTGTTTTCAGAAATGATGGTAGTGCTAGAGGGCGTTCCTCCGTGTCGATCAGTTCTTTAGAGAGTGATGATTTGGAGTTTTAATAGCTTACATGTAGCCGTGATTGTGACATTGTTTGCTTTGTGAAACCGAGAGAAATAACAATACTTGTGTCATATTGCACATCATGTGGCAATGTTTTTTAACCAATGCGAGTGCAGAAAAAATCGTTTCCAACGACATCAACATAAAGTAATTAAATTATTAAAACTGACATGAGTTATAGTATGTTCACCACTATACTTTTCAGATCCATGCATGCCGTGTGCCGTTGCACATAGTATTCCATAACTACGTCTCGTGCCGTCGTGGCTTGCGGGAAGCGATACTCCGCTATGAACCGGTCAATATTGATGTCATACACAAAGACCTCGTCTCTTATGGCTATCGCTATAATCCTAAGGTATCAACTTTTTTTTTAATAGAAATAAGGGTGATGAGCGCACAGACTACCATATGTTACGTGCTTGTTATGGCTGATATAAACCTTATAAATCCTCGATTATTAATTAACTGCGGGTGTGTTGTCCCCCAGGACTAAGATGGAATGCCTTTTTTATTCATTACCAAGGTTCAGCTCACCTTCCTATATATCGCCTCATCATCATCATCATCATTACAGCCCTTTACAAGTCCACTGCTGAACATAGGCCTCCCCCAAGGTATGCCACAAAGCACGGTCCTGAGCCACCTGCATCCATCGACTTCCTGCATGACGTACTAGGTCGTCACTCCATCTAGTGGGGGGTCGCCCTACACTTCGCCTACCGGTACGAGGCCGCCACTCGAGAACCTTTTTTCCCCAGTGGTTGTCGGTTGTCGGTTCTTCGAGCTATATGGCTGGCCCATTGCCACTTCAGCTTACTAATCCGTTGGGCTATGTCGGTCACTCTGGTTCTACTGCGGATATCCTCATTTCTAAGTTTATCACGCAGAGAAACTCCGAGCATAGCCCTCTCCATAGCTCACTGAGCGACCTTGAGCGTCCTCATATGGCCAGCAGTGAAGGACCACGTCTCAGATCCGTAAGTCATCACTGGCAACATGCACTGGTTGTACAATCTAGTTTTCAGAGTTTGAGGTATACCTGACGAGAAGATGTGTCGTAATTTCCCGAACGCTGCCCAGCCGAGTTGAATCCGTCGATTGACCTCTCGGTCGAAGTTGGACTTACCTAGTCGGACTATTTGTCCCAGGTAAACGTACTCATCAACAACTTCGAGCTTAGTGCTCCCTGCTGCTTATATCGCCTCACAAGAGTTATATTTGCGATTTATGCTATAGGTGTAGTTAACGCTGTTGATGATGAAATAGTAATTATGATAAATATTTTGATCTGGGAGTTCAGATTACAAGACTGTTGAGTTAGTTCATGAGTTAGAGTATCAGTTGAAGTCAAAAATAGTGTAAAAACCCCAAACCTAAACACTATATATCATGGGTTTCTAATATAAATAAAATAAATAAAAATAAAAGAGCCTTTTATTTCATGCTAAATAAGTTTTACAAAATAACTTTTTTTGCAATGTAATTTGCATTTTATAAAGAAAATATAAATTATGATTTTTTTTTTAGATTTTAATACATTAATTTATTTCATTTTTTAGATTTTTTAAGATTTTAATACATTAATTTATTTGTATATTATTGAATGAATTTGGTTGAGTTAATTAATGTCGTAATTTTGAGTATGATAATTATTTTTCATAATATTTGGTTAAAATTTAAATAGGTATGCATTATATTAGTAACATTAATATTTTCAATCAATGTAATTTATTTATAAATTTTAAGTGATTATTTTAAATGGATTTGGTTTTTTATAAAATTAAGAATATGATATATTTAATTTACATTAGTTGCAAATTGACAAATATTTTTTTTAATTAATAATTTATATAAATATAACAAACACAAATGAGTACATTTGTGTTTGTTTACTTTCCATGGACCCCCCTTAGGTGAAGGCCTCCTCCAAAGATTTCCATTAGTCTCTGTTTTTTCGACAATTTAAGGTGTCTTCCTTTGGAGGGTGGTGGTCATAATCTTCCACGGTGACCAGCCGGGTTGGAAGATATCTTATATTGCTTAATTGGACTTGTTATTTTATAAAATCTGTAGTAGGAGGGGTGCTAGTTGCTATGTATTTTTATCTTTGTTGTCATATTTGCCTCATTTTGTGTTGGTATTATTATTAACTAAATAGTTCAGCACGCCAGGTTTCAAAACTCCTTCAGAAATACTACTGGATCTTGGAGCTGATGATTGCAATTTCAGGGTTTTCTTTTTCTTACTGGCTTGCGTGTTTTTGTGTCCTTGTGAATGGAGAAAGTTTTCAGGTGAGGTAGACAATGTTCTTTTATTGTTGTTTTTTAATATAATTAGTTTGTCGTATTTTATGATTGCATTATTTCCCTTTTCTCTCTCTATTTTTAGTTGTTGTTGTAATTCTTTTTGCTTTTTTTTTAAAAACATATGCCGGGTAATTTTCTTTCATATAATATGGAGTGTCATTTAGTGCCCCTTTTTGTTTAAAAATTTTGTTCTTCAGGCCAAGAGTTGTAAATGTTACTACTATTGGGCGAGGTCTGTCTCCTTTTTTTCCTATTCTCTTCATTTCTTGGATATCTCTACTATCTAACTTAATAGAGAAATGTTGCTCTATTATCTTGGTAAAGTTGTTCACTAAGTTTTCATACGATGATTCTTTCTCTAATATACCAAAAAATACGATGATTCATTGTCTTGCCTCCTTTTCCAAGAAGTACAGTCTTTTCTCTTGGTTTACAACTCTTTCTTCCAATTTTTTTATGTTTTTCTTCCCATACACAAACTTTTTCTTCCAATATTTTATTTATATTCTGTGTTACTTGTTCTGTTACATTTCTCCGCTTTTACGAATCATAGTTTTTTTTGTTCGTCTAATTCTTTTTTGTATTTTTTTAAGTGCATTCATAATTTCTTCCATGGTTTATTATTTACCTGAGGCGCCCTCTTGTAAACAGACTTTGTATTATCAGATTGATGGTAAATACTCAATAAAAGCTCAATAGTTTAGCGTTGTAATATGGTCTGTTTATAACAGATGGCGCTGAGCGTTATTTGAGTGTTGTTGAACGGTTATAGTTGGTAATTTTTGAACAGTCATTTAATTTTGAGGTTGTGTTTTTTAATGTTTTTAACAAAATGGTAAAACTGCACTTAATTTTTGACCTCATAACACTTCAGCACAAGTGAACATTACTTTAATTAGAGTTTGGCCTGTATTTGCGAGAAAAAGTCCACAAACAGAAATCACTGACAATTGTTTTTGCACTATAAATAGTTTTGATTTTCAATTGTTTGTTGATAGTTATGTCACTTAACTCCAATATATAATATTTATGCCAAAGTTTTGTATCACTTAACACTTTAACACATTAAAAAAACCATTTGTTTTATATTTTTAACTTGATTTCTTTTACGGAGTCGATGTATACCATGACACAGTAGCGCCCTCTCTTCGGGTTTCTAATATAGCAGGAGTAAATTACTATGGGTTACTTATGGGTTATTTTGCAATAACTGACCAATTTTGTAGGAAAGGTTCAGAACACTGACCTCTATATATACAAGTACGCTGGACTGGCTATACACCGTGACATGATGAAGCGATTTGATTTCCGCCATTTTGGCGCTGACAGCAGAAGTGCACGTCCACGGAACTAATAATAGGGATGAGACAAATGTACCAAATTATATCGATAAAAATTCTATACCCTACCTATGCCTAAATAGAATGGACTCTATGGATAGATGGACCCTACTCGTAGCGTCCATTCTATATATGTATCATATTAATGTAATGCCATTATCATTCATCATCATTAAACCCCTTAACAAGTCCACTGCTGAACATAGGCCTCCCCCAAGGAATGCCACAAAGCACTGTCCTGAGCCACCTGCATCCATCGAATTCCTGCATGTCTTACCAGGTTTTGACTCCATCTAGTGGGGGGAACGTCCTACACTTCACCTGCCGGTACGAGGCTGCCTTTCGAGAACCTTTTTTCCCCATCGGTATTTGGTTCTTTGAGCTATATGGCCGGTCGATTGCCACTTCAGCTTACTAATCCATTGGGCGATGTCGGTCACTCTGGTTCTGCTGCAAATATCCTCATTCCTAAGTTTATCATGCAGAGAAACCCCGAGCATAGCCCTTTTCATAGCTCGCGGAGCAACTTCAAGCTTCCTCATACGGCCAGCAGTGAAAGACCTCGTCTCAGATCCATAGGTCATCACTGGCAACACGCACTGGTTGTACAATCTAGTTTTGAGGTATTCCTGACGAGAAGATGTGTTGTAATCTCCCGAACGCTGCCCAGCCGAGTTGAATCTATATCTATAAATCTGACTATTTATCCAAGTAAAAATACTCGTCAATAACTTCAGCTAAGTGCACCCAAAAACCACCGGCATAGGTGTGACATGGACATTACACATGACTTTTGTTTTGTCCATGTTCATCTTAAGACATATCCGTTGGGAGACACTATTGAGGTCATTGAACATAGTGCGTAGGTCCTCCAACGATTCTGCCATAAGGACTACAATGTCGACAAATCGAAGGTGAGTGACGTACACGCCATTGACGTTAATACCATATCCTTTCCAGTCCAGTAGCTTGAAAACGTCTTCCAATGCAGCGGTAAAGTATTTCGGAGATATTATGTCACCCTGTCTTACACATCCCTACAGTTGGATTAGTTTTGTACTCTAGTTCTGTACTTGGATAGCCATCGTAGCCCTTAGATCATTCAACTAAAAAATTATTAAGATTAAACTAACTACATGAAATAAAAATAAAAACATAATTTCTAAAATAATTTATTGTCAACCGTTCATTTAGTTCTAGTATTATAAAAAACAAATCAGCTGCTATAATTACGCCTATTCTAATCAACAACAGGGCTGTCTATAAACAGTAAAATATTTTCTACTATATAAAAAATTATGTTTGTTCGTACTTTCTACGATGCTATACCGTTCATCAGATTGCGGTAAAACTTAGTCAACTTATTGGTTGCACTTGTGCGAAGGTTATACGCATGGTACAATTAACTGACACTAGTTGGCGTGCGTATTATACTGACTACTTATTTGAAAGTTTTAGAAAGTTATATATCATTCTATTTCAATGATTTTATTATCATTCCTAATTATACAATGTAACTGTTCCACATTTTTAACGATATTTCCTCAATTATTTCTTCTGTAGCAGCAATGCGCCGGGTACGAGCTAGCAAGATAATATAAAATAATATAAACTTTGAATTACATAGTTATCAGTTATTTGCAACGTAATTTTCGAAATTAAAATAACAATATTAAAAAAAATAACTGAAATTATCATACATTCCTACTTTCCGTGGTATCGTCCCAAGAATGCTGGCTACGTGTCCTCTCAGAATGGCTAAACTTAGCCTTCAAGCGAGGAAGCAACAAACTAAACAACTTTTTATTACCAGCAGCAAAGATCAGTCACCGATACAGTTTTTTTTTCAGCCCACTAAAACACATTCAACGTGGCTCGACATCATCAGGCGACCTTTCGACACTTGGCTATGGCCCTTGAGTTTGGTGGAAAATGAGGAAAGAAGAAAAAAAAATACATTAGAAATAATAATCTAATGCTTTTATACTTACTGGTACTGGTACTACCAGAAAATATTGTCGGTATACTGCATCTTTTCAAAGTGGTGCAGTTCTCATGTCTAATAAAACAGTCGTCTGTGAAATGTTTGGAACAAATATGATCATTTTGTTTCGGACGCCAATTCACAATATTTATGCTTTTAAGCCATAATTTTAGTCTAGGTTCAGTTGGAAACCTGTTAATTAATAAACATTTGATGATCGTCTGTTGTTGGCGACTTTGTTTGTTAACATATATGGGTAGGAAAGAACATCGTTAAGTATTATAGACAAGGAACTCGACAACCAACCCTATTAAAATTTTATTGTTCATCAAAACTCAGTAATATACAGCCAAAGATGTTGGTATATATGATATTAAGATTAGTAACAAATTTGTAAGTACTTACATTATCAAATATTTTTAATTTGTTTAATATTTGCTGCAAATTTACTTACTTGTGAAATGTTATATCACTTCCCTTTTGGTAACGAGTTTTACAGATTACGCACACTCTCATTATTAATAAAAATAATACTTATTATGTAACTAATATTATACACAATTAAGCAACATAAAATACTTTCGTTTTTTAGTTTAAAATTTAAAAATACAGATTTATTAAATAAGACAATTTAAATATGACAACAAACTTTGGCATATTATGTCAATTTTATTTTTCAAGACATCCTTTAGCGGCGCTTCAAATTGGCACAGTCATTTTCTATGGTACAGCCAGTCCAGTGTACTTGTATACATAGAGGTCAGTGGTTCAGAACAAGTAATATAGGCAAATGGTGAAGAAAGAATAATTAAAAAATCTCAAATAATTAATTAATCTCGAATATCTTTTTGATATTTTAAATTCAAAATGCGTGGTAATGCATTATTTTAACTGATTTTATTGCGCACGCACACATTCGGAAGAGTCGATTGGTAGGCAAAAAACGTTGTTGCCCATAAATCACATTCAATTTAGGATTATTTCAAATAAACGTAGAAGCCTTATTTACTTGTATTTTTAAAAACTGCAATAACGGTATATCATTATTTATATATTTGCACTTAAGTTAAAAATTTGGCTACTCTTTGAAAAACAACCTTGCTTAACACGTTTTGTCACTGGTAAAAATAGATGTAAAATTCAATATACTCTGGTTCAGAAGCAGCATGTGCTGACTTTTTTTCAAATACCAACTTCACCCGCACTGCGGTGCTCCCTGATGATTAAGGGACGATCCCTACCAACCAACTGATAGTGGAAAGTTCATCTAAAGACGCCGAAACCAGACTTCACAGTCTGGTGGTGAAGTACCAGTGCTAATGTATTGGCCATGCACTCATTATTTCGCTTGTAAAGATATGGTGTGATTATGGACAAATCTTTTCAAGTAGTGCCAGCCCGCAATTTCTTGGAAGATCGTATGTCCAGCTTAGGGCATCCAATCCCGCAAATTATTTGTAATCGCGGTTTTTGTGTGGTCGGGGATTTGCGATCTCGCCGGATCTCGAATTTTGCGGGATTCCGCAAGTGTACGTAAATGCTACAAAAGCTGAACTATCTACTGAGTGTTGCGTAAAGAAAAGAGGTGTTTATATGTTAAAAATAAAAATCTGTATGTATGCATTTATTCTTGATCATCATTTATTAATTTTATTTATAATGAACTATTGAATTGCAGTAATGAAAAAAAAGTAAGGTAAGACTTCTTCTGTTGAAAATGTTTACGAAGAAAGCATAAAGAATCCAAAGTCTCATCTGCCAGACTGCTTCTATAATTAATGTAATACAGTAATACAATAAAATAACTTTATTTCAGGCATCAAGGACTTAAAAAAGTAAGAACATTGGCCCATAGCAATATACACCTTAACCTAAAAATATGTATAAAATATAAATATAACACTATTTAGGGAACTTTTTTCTTTGGCGCGTCCCTGAATCGGCGAAACACTACCCCAGAGGGCCAGAAATCGGGAGCAAGGAATGTCTCTTTGTATTTTGCAGGGACTTGGAGTACGTAGGATTTGAAGTTCGTTGACCTATTAGACCCCAGACGCTGCAAATGTAAAGAGATCGGATCCTCTATGCGGCATCGGTTTCGTTCTTCCACGAAACGCAGGACGTCTTCTCCCGACGTACTTTTGTCCAAACGGGAGATGTAGAGCTGTATGGTAGGCTCCACAGTACGCAGAGTTGTGCATGCATTTATTTTGGCGGTCCCACGCTGGTTACAGACGGGTCTCGACCGACGTCTCTTCTCAAAAAGAGTAAACCCGTCATTATCTCTCTTGTTTCGGGTCACCACAGGAACTGATATTACATCCCCATTATTTTGTTTTCGACCACAAGAGGATACCGGTTGTGAAGATTTTCGAGCAACATCCGCAAACGTCTTCCCTTGTTGACAGGTTGGCTTCGGCGGAGGAGTACTCAAGGGTTCAGTCAAGGGCTGAGGTGGTGCTGCAATGACGACCGAGGTCGCCCTAGGTTCACGGTCATCAACCCGCAGACAGACGGTATCGCGTGACGGAGTCGCAATCATCGGTGAAATATGACTTCTATTACGATTACCGCGTGTCGTATTTACATTTTTAAGTCCTTGATGTTGCAATTATGTTGCGCAACATAGTGACTTCGTTTTTCAGCTCAGTTGCGGTTCGTTCCGATTCTTCAAATTTAAAACGGAGATCGGTGACTTCGGCTTTCAACGTGGTGATGTCTTTCAACAATCTGGTCACGTCTACGTGATCGAACGTCACGGGAGGCAGCTTGTTGAGATCACGCGCGACGAAAGTTGGGATGTCATCAGCTCGGTCTCATTGAACAGCCTGCAGATGTCATGCAAGTCTTTCTTATCGCGTTCATCTCTATGACGTGTTATAAGACGGATTTGGGTCACGGCTGAATCTGCTAACACCTTCTTCGCTTGGATGATCTCGTCCTCGGTGAAGCTGGTCATCAGTATCTGCTCCAGGGACACCTGGTCCATGACGTCCAATTTTTGTTGAACAAAGGCCAGGAACTCGTTAACTACGACGGTATCGGAGCGTTTAGGTTGACACGCCATTTCGAATTATTTTCGCGCAGTTGGTATGCTTACGCTACGAAAATATTGTAGGTTCGGCATTAGAGCCGTCACATTACTATGAAGCGACTGCACTGACCGGCAGTAGAAATGCGACTCAATAATAAAGTAATAGAGAGCCTGCAGCCGAGAAAGTTCTTTCGGCGCTAATTCCTTACTCTGTGCTTTTGGCTTCCACACTAATGGGTGGAATAGATTTAAGGGCATTATATGTCAACGTCAAATACTTGCCCATCTAATCTCCCGATTCAGAGTAATTCTTTTTTAATTATGTGCTCGACGGAATTGACCTGGGACGCTACAGAACAGTTTCAGTTTTTTTCGTCATCATTTTGTTGCATCATTTGTCGCCCCAACAATAGAATGCACGTCGACGTCGTGCCGCCGTTCGTCAATATATACGCTTATATAATGCATCTTCTGCATTGACTCCTTTATTTCCTTTGGTAGCACATTTTTCGATGGAAAGCTGAGGCTTATTGGTAGTGTAGCTACCGGGACTTTGGAGATAAATAAAAATAATCAAGCTTGTTTTCCTTTGTAAAATACGTTGTCGTAATAAAAGATCCAATTCTACAGCCAACTTCGAAGTTGAACTAACTTCCTCTAACGACTTTATACTTCTCGCTAATCCACCAAATACGTGAATCTCGCACACGTCCCGAACCCCGCTCCCCGCGGACTAGAAAATGGTGCGGGATGTCGGTATTTCGAAATAATTTCCGTTGGTTGACTTTTGTGTCACCGTGGCGGTGTAAGAATAAACACTACCTCACATCGTACTCCGTAGGTGTCGAAACTGATGGAAAAAACTAATTAAAAACAAACTTTTTTTATAGGATAGGATGACAAACGAGCACACAGCCCACCTGATGGTAAGTGGTTGCTGTGGCCCATAGGCATCTACATCTCTCCTCGGTTACGAATCAAAATGCAGATGCGTTGTCATCCGTAAGGATTTACGTGGAATGCCTCGTTTCCAGTAAAAAGGGTCTCCGGTTCTCTACACTCACCATACGAAACACGGGAGCATTAAGCTACTATTTGACGCTGGTGTTCTGTGAGAGCGTGGTCCTACAACTATACTACTAATATAACTACAGCATGGCTCTACCACGTAAAAAAACTAATGAAAAATAACAAAATAATGAGAACAAAACTGCGGTTGCCAACCCGCCTGTCAAGTAACTATGGCAGATATCCTGCTTATGAGGCAATCTGTAGGGGAGGCCTATGTTTAGCAGTGAACGTTGGAAGGCTGTAAGGGGATAATGGATTCCCACATGTCTGCTACTAATCACTAATGTATAGATATTATAATGTTTAACATGTTTGCATGCAAAATATGTAAATTGTTAAATAAGTTGGCCATTGGTCAAACACTTAAACGCTACTCAGTTTCAAGATGTCGTAAGTCCCGTGGTGTCTCAGTCACTTTGACTTAAAGTGATAGAGACAGCACGAGACTTAACGGCATCTTGAAATTGAGTAGCGTTTTAACTTAATTGCATATTTAAATTTAAAAAAAAAATTATAAGTCTTAAGTTTTAATTTCTGTTTTCATTCCAGGATCTTCTAAAATTCTTAGATAAAAAATGCATCACTGTGAAGACTGCTGACAATAATGCAAGAAACAGTAAAAAATAACGCTTTTTGTAACAACATGTCGTTGTCAATGTAAATAATAGGGTATTTGTTAATATTTATACATTTACTTATTTTGTATAGAGATAGAAGCGATTCAACTATGTACATATGCCTTATTTTAAAATAAAAAAGTGACATTATGAGTGATATTATTGAATTGAAAAATCTTTATTGTAACATACTCAACAGTTTGTACATATATTAGTGTTTATTTTCAATTTTTTAATATTATTTCATACAATATAAAAAATAGTTTTATTCTCTCCATGTTTCATTTATACATGGTACATACTTATTAACTGGTGAGGATACAGAGGGTAAATACAAGGGATTTTAAAGTATATTTTAATTTTACTCTTTATTTAAATTTTATATCATAGAACTTCAATGTTAGAGACAATTACAATTCTCAAGTTGACGTATCAACCCGAGAATTGTAATTGTCTCACAGGATACCAGCGTAAAATAGCTGCTCAATGCTGCTGCGTTTCCTATGGTGAGTGTAGAGACGACTCTTTTTACTGGAAACGAGGTTATTTGATTTTAGTCCTCAGGGATGACAACGCATTTGCATTTTGATTTTGATTTGATGTATCTGTAGTTTGATTCTTAATCGAGGAGATGTCTATGAAAGAAGGAAACATTTATTTGCACATAAATGCATGTTCGGTGGCGTGTTCAAGCTTTCTTCTGCTTGTATTAGGCATGCAAATGGGTCACGGCATCCACTTACCACCAAGTTTCCTGTGTGCTTGTTTGTCACCTAGTGTAGAAGAAATTATATAAAAAACGAACAGTTTTAATTCACAATTAGCCTAAACAAGCCACTGCTCGAAAGATCCACCGTTGTTAGACAGATTGAAAATACAGTATCCCACCCCGTTCAGTTTTAATGCTGTCAAATGCAGTATTGCTGCCCGTTTAGCTTTAAATCTGTCAATTAAATATACATTTTGAATCTGAATGACAGGGTGAGAAATTGCGTGATAAGAGATAAATGTGGTATGCAAGATGATGTGTGACCAGGATTAAGAAAGGAATACTTCGGTGTTTTGGTCATGTAGAAAGAATGAATGAGGTAAGAGTGACAAAGCAAATTTATATGGCAAATGTGAACGGCAGAGTCGGGAAGGGACGCCCTAGAAAAAAGTTTATCGACCAAATTGGCGATATTTTGAAAATGGGCCACGTTAGAAGTACCCTTAAGGTGGCACTAGTCGAGGGCTCGAACTCATTGGTGGGCGCGGCCAAAAAGCACGTTGTCTCACCTGGCATCGTGCCCGACAGAGATAGTACCAGTGAAGAGCAGTTAGAACGCACGTCTTGTTCGTACGGCGTTCCGAACCGTTAGAACAAAAACGAAGTTACACGAACACGATGCACACATACATACCACCCTATTCTGTGCCGCTCGACGCTTGCTAAGAAATCAGCAGTACCTACCTACAAACTATAGATACCTAATATAGATTGCTTATTTTATTATGTTTCGTTTTCCCCGGGTCACGGTAATATTATTACCGTGCCCGGGTGGTCATGCAGCGATCACTCAAGAGTTCACGACGCCGAAGCATGAACTGGAACAGTCATCGCAGTTTATATCCGTACTAGCTGTTGCCAGCGGCTTCAAACGCGTGAACTCGAAAATTATCCCACAGGAACGAAATACCTGAATAAACGGTATCAAATGTGTTATTCCAGACCAGGTATAACCTATCTCTGAGCTAAATATCATCCAGATCCCTTCAGCTGTGATTGAGTAACATACATCTATCCATCCAAACTTTCGCATTTATAATATTTAGATAATAATTGTAATTAGTTCTGCCTACCTATAAATTGTCTTCAAAAATACTTACCTGTCTTCTTACTTTGTTTTATATACACACAATATCACTAGATGTAAACACATGTTTTTATCAAGACAAGATAAGTGACCCGTCAAGACTGTTTCCTTAGTACCGACGTACTTAGGCAGGTAGGTAGGCAGTTTAGATTTTAGTTTCCACGACGCAGCGACAGTTTACCAAATTTTGTTGTATAGGTTGTGGGTATCTAGGTAATAACAGTAGGTAGACTACCTATCCACCGTGCACGCCGCGCAAGTGATTCTCGTCCCACCTGTCCGCGCAGTAACTTTTTTTTACGACCGCGCGAGACTGTCGCAACAAAAACGATTACTACCGTAAAACTAAATAGGTACCTACCTAACATTCAAATAAAAATATTCTCAAAAAGCTCAACGAATTCAGAATTTTATTTTGTTAAAAGAAAATTGGTCAAATAAAAAATAAAGGATGAAAATAAAGCATATGGGAATATAAAAATAAATCGTATTTATTTGTTACTTATTTCGAGTTTTACAAGAAAAGTATAATATTTACTGGAGACAATTATTTTATTATTATAATAGTACATGATATTCCCTTTAAAATGACACCAATATGAATAATATCTTATATCTATATCTACAAATAAATAAAATTGAAGTGTCTGTTTGTAATGTTAAAATAACAGCTTTTTATTAAATGCATATGAAAGTACTATTTTTGTCTGTCTGTCGGTCTGTCTGTCTGTCTGTTTGTTCCAACTAATCTCCGAAACAGCTGGATCTATTTTGACGGGACTTTCACTGGCAGATAGCTGATGATATAAGGAATAACTTGAACTACTTTTCTTTTAGAAAAAGAATTAGGGTTCCGCGCAAAAAAATTAAAACCCATGAAATCCATATTCCACGCGGGCGAGATCGCGGGGAAAAACTAGTACTCAATATAGATAAATGTATACTTATTTTTATTTATTTATTATTTTAATAAATAAATAAAAATAAGTATTAATAATTTCTAGACACATCTCAACAGATATTTCGTTTATAAATTGCTATCAATATTGAAGCATTCTTTTATATTTAGCATCCATTTAACACAAAGCTGATAGGAATACTTTTTAAACAACATAATATAATCAATAAACGATAATCGCGTATAGTGAATTTCGAGGTAAATTATTATATGTAAAATTTCAAACACAAAACACATTTTTACTCTGCTATCTTCAGCGCTGTACACGAACGGAACGATGTCGTTGAGAGCCGTGGTAGCTCACATGGTTAGCGCTCGTTATAGGTATCACAGTACGGGAGCAACCCGGGTTCGAGCCCCACTGGCACCAATGAAATTGTTGCGTGCTGATTTATCTATCAGTTGGAAAGTCTGTTTTTCTGGGCCGTTTTGTTTTGTTACACTGACATCTCGCAAGTCACCTAGGGACCTAGGAGGTTGTCGGTTGCTTATTTTTTATTTTTCTTTAAAATTTTCGTCGGTAAAATAACATATTTATAAAAGTAAAAAAAAGTAAAGTTACAGCCTATATACGCCCCACTGCTGGGCACAGGCCTCCTCTAATTTCTGAGAGGGTTTTAAGGCAAGGAAATGTCCGCCACGCTGCTTCAATGCGTGTTGACGAACTTCACATTTCTTCGAAATATACATTTTTTAATTTCTCAGACATGCAGACCCGAGTTCGATCCCCGCCGGTACCAATGAAATTGTTAATTGCAATTGTGCTGATTTACCACGTGCTCGGCGGTGAAGGAAAACATATTGAGGAAACCTGCACGTCTGAGAATATAATTATAATCGAATGTAAATCAAATTGACATAGGTAAGTACAGATAAAATTAGCGGAACATTAATAAAATTTTGAGATCGTTTTTTTTTTCAAAATTTTATTTATATATTCCTCTATTTTTGTCTGTGCTTATATCAATTTGATTTAATCCAAAGTACAAGCAGGGGTCAATTTAGCGTAGTAATTTAGAGCGCAGGTATAGCTATAGTCATACGAACGTCACAGGCCGCAGCTGACTGCATAGATAAATAAATATGTAGGCTGACTGAGTCTATATTATAATAAAATAAAACTAGAATAAGCGCGCGTCACCGCGCATGCATGTGTGTGTAAGTGTCGTCCACCCGCACCGCACCGGGGGGGAAACATTATTCAGTGAGATGCACGATAATTCACATAAACACGCGCGCGTAAAAAAAATACGAAAAGGCCTTTGGAAGGAGGGGTTTTACGAAAAAACCACTGCTTGAATCAATTACCAATAAAATTTATTGAATTCTTCGATAATTGAGCTGTGTCGGTACCGACTTTGTTTTGGAAATTTTACACTGCTTTTATTACTAATTTACGCCCAAAGTTGTGTTAAAATTGGCAATAAAAACGAATCTTTGGTAGCTCGTAACTTTTTACTGACTTTTTATTTTACTATTCTGTTTCGGTACAGACAAAATTAATAATGAGACAAAACGATATCATGTTTAACTTTGGATGTACACTGTCAAACAGCGGAGTAAAACCCCTCCGAAATTTCTATGGAAATAATGTCGACTAGAGTCACCTTAACCGACGAGCATGTATGCGTAGATATATGGATGTAAAGGAGGCGAAAGAGGTACGTCGGGATCGTGCCGAATGGAAGTCCGTAGTCTCTGCCTACCCCTCTGGGCGACAGGCGCGAGTGTTTATGTATGTTTTGTTATTAAATATACATTAAACACAATTTCGCCATCTACCAGATGCCATTAATTTATACTGTTATTTTGACGTGCCTTTAGTAGACTCAATTAGCAAAGAGATGTGAGAAATTCTCTGTGCCGGCTTTGATATTAACTGAGTGCCTCGATGGTTTAGTCATAGCTTAAGAATATATAGTCAGTCATCGCGTTTGATGTTGTCGGAAAAGCCGACAAAACAATAAATTGCTAGGGTTGTCAGAACTGGAAGTAATAGAAAAATAAAAACAATTTTTTTTTTATTATGTGATAACTGATGAAACTTTAATTCATCACCATTACAGCTCTTCACAAGTCCACTGCTCAACATAGGCTTCCCCCAAGGAAAGCCACAAAGAACGGTCCTGAGTCACCTGCATCCATCGACTTCCTGCATGTCTTACAAGGTCGTCACTCCATCTAGTGGGGAGTCGTCCTACACTTCGCCTACCGGTACGAGACTGCCACTCGAGAACCTTTTTTCCCCATCCATTGTCGGTTGTTCGAGCTCTAAGGCCGGCCCATTGCCACTTCAGCTTACTAATCCGTTGGGCTATGTCTGTCACTCTGGTTCTACTGTGTATATCCTCATTTCTAACTTTATCAAGCAGAGAAACCTCGAACATAGCCCTCTCCATAGCTCGCTGAGCTTTAATTATATTTAAATGAGGATGACCCAGTTTTTTACCTCATAATATGTAGTGTGAAAAATTTTCGTTTATTTCCGTGACAAAACAACCCTAGCGGACAACTCCCGAGCGACCTCGCGACTTTTTCTAATTAAAAAAAGGGAAAGGCAATGAGGTGAGGATGATGATGAATGGTTTATGATTTGGTATTGTTACCAATCATCATGTCGCCTTTTTAGGCGTTTTTTGAGCTATCTAACCGCAGTCCGAGGGGGGGGAGCGGACCCCCGTCTCCGACTGCTCAGCTCGTGTTGGTCGATGGTCTGGGCGGTGAGAACCGCCCAGGAACGCGGGTGTACGGGGTGTACGCGGTGTGAGCTGGAACGCGTCGTGCCCGTCTGCGGGTGCGACGCGTCCCATTCGTAATCCTTATGTCGAACGACGGAAATGGCCCCGTTTTTATACGACATCGGCTGGGTCGACGAGTACAGTCCAAGCGACGGGGGAATGTTAACGACCAATCAGAGCGAGCCGCGAGAGAACAAGGCACGATGATATGTAATTACCTTACTGAGTCGCGTAACAGTTGAATTTATATATTTCTATGTAACTATTATAAATTCAATACATAACTTAAAACTAATTCTACTATAAAATTATGAGATAAAACTATAAGCTATAATAATTATTCACTAAACTACGAGTACAATATCAAACGCTTATGACTATGTATGTATTGTCCTATCTGTGTCTATATATCACTATTTTTCACTTGTCCTGCACAGTAATGATCTATCACCACAGATGCAAGAGGCCCTTAAAGTTTAAAATACGAATTGAAAAGAATCAAGTCCATGCACCATACAACTGGTGGGCTGTCACCCACAGAAAAAAGTCTAAAGATTGATTTTTTACAGAATAAGGGTGACAAACGAGCATCTAGTCCACCTGATGGTAGATGTGGTGTGCATACTGTAACCAATAAACTTCTACTTCATTAAACTTGTGTTTTCATTATTTTATCCTCGATTAACAATCTAAATGCAGATACGTTGTCACCCAATACATATACCAACAAGTTGTGTATATTCACAAATGTTAACTTTTTTTTCTCTCTTAATATATAAAGTAAGGGTTACAAACGAGCACTCAGTCCATCTGATAGCTAGTGCATGCTGTCGCCCGTAGACATGTACATCTATCCTCAATTTAGAATCAAATTTTCATCTCTGAGGACTAAGATGGGATGCCCCGTTTCCGCTAAAAGGGTCTCCGGTTCTCTACACTCACCGTAGGAAACACAGCAGCATTAATCTGCTATTTTACGCTGGAGTTTTTTTATAGGATAGGGTGACAAACAAGCACACAGTCCACCTGATGGTAAGTGGTTGCTGTGGCCCATAGACATCTACATCTATGATATGTAGATGCGTTGTCACCCGTGTAGACAAAGATGGAATGCCTCGACTCCAGTAAAAAGGGTCTCCGGTTCTCTACACTCACTATACGAAAAACAGCAGCATTAAGTTGCTATTTTACGCTGGTGTTCTGTGAGAGCGTGGTTCTACACCGGACGAGCCTACCCATTCGTGCTACAACTATAATATAGCTGCAGCTTGACTCCAACGTAAAAACATAGATAAGGTAAAGGCAGAGAGGTAAACAGGTAGATTTGTCTGATACAGCTCACTTTTACAGATAACATGCCTTAATTCTGAACTGTACTGTGGCTTGGATTAGGTTTTATGCAACGATAAAATTATGGGACGTGAATGAAACAGGAGATGGGCAACAGCATCTTCCTGATCACAATCAAAGTAATTAAGTCTGCGGTCGGCAACTCGTCTGCCATTTGTGGTAACTATAGCGAATATCCCCCTCGGAGGCGATCTACGGGGAAGCCTAATTAATAGCCAGCAGTAGACTTTGGTAGGTTTTAATGATGGTGTTGATTTTATAGGATTACTTTTACAAGAATGAAAGCCTTTGAGGTTATTTAACAAAACAATAAAAAAAAACTTTTGTTGAAATTCATATTTTAAGATCTATTTCCTCTTATAAAATTATTACAAAGGTGAAATATACAGATTGCATAATTCTGTCATGTATACATATTTACAATTCAGGTGTACATAATATATTTACATTTATAAGTTCTAAAATCTATATGGGTCATTTCTTCAGAAGGCCAGCTTGTTGTATAACTTGTCTGGTTGCATTGTTTATGTGGCGAAATCTGTCTGGACCGAGTTGAATTCCGCCATACCTTAAATCAATCGAAGCCATTTAATTGATTTGGTCTTAAACCATGACCGCGTAGTGATTGTAAGAATATCCACTACCGCATATCGTCCCATGGGTGTCGAGAGAGTAAGGAGTGAAATAAACCAGGAGATGAATAGACAATAAAAAACTGTAGTTGCCAACCCGCTTGCCAAGCATGGCATCTTCGGAAAATATCCTTCTTATGAGGAAATCTATGTGGAGGTCTGTGTGCGGCAGAGGACTTTGATAAACTTTAATGAATGAAGTTTTTACCTTTGAGGAAACATAATTTATGAATTGTTACCCTTGGGACACATTCGTTATAGGACCATTTTTATTTAGGTACTTAAAAACTGAACAATAGAAATAGCTAAAATAAAATAAAAAATGGAGATTTTCTATGTCCTTTTATTAAACAAAGGCCTGTCTGTCTCACTTCCGGAAAATTGTGGGACAGCGTTACGGTACAGGAAAGGACACTTGTGCGGTAAATTGGCGAACTTTATGTTTTCTGACATGTGGCAACACGTCATATACTGTGCCGCTTGCTATTATATGAATTACTCCCAGTTTCATTTTATAGCCCCTATGCATTGTAAGAGTGCAAAATGTAATGCTAGAAAGGTATCGTAATATAAAGGTAGCGTAATATCGCAGCGTATAATATTCAGACCGTTACAGGCGTTTGGTACCGACGCTGAATGGCTGCGGGTTCGATTTAAAGTTATTAATAGGAAGATGTTGCTGTCCATCTCCAGTTTCTGTTTCTTTCTGTTGCCACCACAGAAATCGTAATAATAAGTAAGACAATAGAAGTCACTAGACGTTGACGAAAATCATTCACCATTTTGTGATTTATTTGCGCGGGGAAAGTCGTACGTTAATTTATGTTATTATAAATTTATAATGGTGAACTTCAGCATAATCTGTTGTAAAACTCATCAAGGACGTGTAATTCAAATAACAAATAATAAAGGCATAACATTTCATCGGTAAAGTAAAGTAAAGTAAATTTACAGCCTATATACGTCCCACTGCTGGGTACAGGCATCCGCTCATTTATGAGAGGGTTTTAGGGCAAGGAATTGTCCGCCGCGCTGCCCCAATGCGTGTTGGCGAACTTCACATGTCTTCGAAATATTTTTTTTCTTATTTCTCTGACATGCAGGTTTCCTCACGATGTTTTCCTTCACCGCCGAGCACGTGGTAAATCAGCACTTAAAATTGCAATTAACAATTTCATTGGTGCCGGCGGGGATCGAACCCGGTTTGCTCGCGTACTGTGAAATTTACAGCGAGCGCTAACCATCTGAGCTACCACGGCTCCATCGGTAAGTTGATTATTTACTAATTATCATTGTTTTCACTAATTTACATCTGGATGAATACTTTACTATGATATTTACCTTTGTAAACTTTCATTTATTACTTTTCGTATTGTACTGATACCATTGCTGCTTTTGTTCTACCGTAATACGCGAAGCACGCGACATTGACAAACTCGCCAAGCAATGCAATGTGAAACATTAGATATTATTGTGCATTACCAGGCGGTCTCATAATGAACTGGCCTGATATAGTTCAACGCGACATGTCGCTATATGTTGTGTTGCATTAAATAGTACGTTTATCGTGCACTTAATATAAGAAACATACATCGACATGAAATGCTGTCTTAGTTTAACAGGCATTTGAATAACGAGAGTCGCGTATTTTTTCAAAATGTCGAAAACTGAGTATCGAAGTGTCATAAAGTTTCTGTTTAAAGAAGGTTTATCCCCTGCCCAAATAAAAGAACGATTGGATGGCGTGTATAAGGAGTCTGCCCCCTCTTATAGCACAGTGAAAAATTGGGTGAAAGAGTTTCGCCTCGGGAGAGAAACCGTCGAAGACTTTGGCCACGACGGTCGACCTGTGGAAGTGCTCACTCCCGAAACGATTGCTCTTATCGAAGAGGAGGTTCTGAATGACCGCCGTTTGAAGATTAGAGAAATTGCAGCAAGGCTTGGGCTCTCTAAGAGTACCGTTCATCGCGCGATCCATGAACATCTTCACATGAAAAAAGTGAGTGCAAGATGGGTACCGAAACTTCTTTCAGCAGTACAGAGACAGGAAAGAGTGCGCTGCGCTTCGGAGTTTTTGGATCTTTGTGGCGAAAATTTAAAGACTGTGATCGAGCGGCTAGTGACTGGTGATGAAACTATGATCTTGTATTATGATTCACAAAGCAAGCGCGAGTCAATGGAATGGCGTTATAAGGGTGAAAAGCCCCCTAGAAAGGCAAAGATGCAACAATCGACTAAAAAACTTATGTGCACAATATTTTGGGATTTTGGATTTTAAAGAACGTAATACAGTCGTGAACGGCGAATATTATGCTTCTTTAATATAGAAATTACGAGACAAGATAAAGGAAAAACGAAGAGGCAAGCTGTCTAAAGGTGTCCTGTTGCTCCATGACAACGGCCCTGTTCATACCGCTGGTGTTTCGAAGGATGCAGTTCGTCAATGCGGGTTCACAGAAGTTTAACATCCACCTTACAGTCCAGACACGGCCCCGTCCGACTATTATTTATTTCCAAATTTAAAGCGGGACTTAAGAGGAAGAAAATTTTCAAGCGATGAAGAGTTGCAGGCGGCCGTCTTCAGTCATTTTGAGGATAAAAATGTGATTATTTTTATAAAGGTTTAGAGATGTTGATTCACAGATGTCAGAAGTGTGTTAGTATTCATGGTGATTATATTGAAAAATAAAATTGGTTTCGTTTCATTTCCTTCATTGGTTCATAGTTAGGCCAATACATTATGGGACCGCCTACGTACGTATGTTATATATGTAAGTTGTGGCGACATCGGTTTTGAAAGTAATCGAGCGATAATTAATTTCTATTATCTTATTATTACTATTTCTGTGGTTGTCACTTACAACATACATGGGATGTTACAAAAACTATATAATAAAAAAACTATATTGTGGCAGTGTAAGAATATTCACTATCTCATATCATCCCATGTGTCATAAAGAGCGCGATTATTTATGTAGCTTTTTGAAAATTTGACTCCAATTTGTTAAAATATAATAATAAACGCCAATTTATCTTTCCTACGTTATTTTGATCTGTAGAATTGTCACAGAGGGAGACTGAAACACGAGAATGGCAGCAGCATCTTCCTGACAGCAACAACTCAAAATTCTATGGCAAAATTTCTCTTTTGAGGCACTTTATGGCGAAGGCCAGCGTCAGCAGTGGACTTTTATAGGCTGTAATGGACAAATTGGTCTCTAATATGCCAAATGTAGAATACTCAAACTGATTACAGGAAACAGTGCAAATCTGCTAGTCAGTCAAGCATAGCAAGAACAGCAAAATTCTTCCTGTATTGTGAGAAGCTCAAGCAGTGGACTGTTATGGGCTGACAAAAATAACAATAATATTTTTTTTATGTTTTCTTCATCAACATTATTCAAGCCCATCACAAGTCCCCAAAACAGGCCATCTCCAAGGAAAACCACAAAGCACGGTCCTGAGCATCTGGCATACATTAAATTCCTGCAACTCATTTTTCCTCAATGAACCTAGAATGGCTATTATTTATAACAAAATAAATAGGTTAAAGCGTAAGCTTACCATCTTGACACCACCACTAAAGTATGTTTTTGGTCTAATATTTGGAGTAAATGTAGCATTCTGCCACCAGCATGGGTTTCTCCGTCATCATCACAGTCTTGAAGCATGGAAGTACCCTTTTCTGTCTTCCTTTCAATACGATAAGCATACATATTGTGTGTGGCATTTAAGATCTTTTTGTTTTGCTTCAATTTTGCCAAGACTGCACTGTGAAAAAAGTGTCCTAATTACAATTAGAAATTATAAACGACTATTAACTAAATCAGCTAGTTGTATATTACATAGTCGGGTCATAAGTTCTGTCAAAACCTTATTATTTAAAAATTTTGAATGCTGTATAGATAAACTTCATTAATTTTAAAAATATAACGTTGCGCTTACCGAAAATAAAAAAGACATTAATTTGCATTCATTTCCAAATATGGAGTGGTCGAAGAAAGAAGGAGTAGTGGTTATCGCGCGTAGCACTGCTGTGGTTATTTTTTTAATTATGTGCGAGCAGCTATGCAGGTCTAGGGAAAGAGACCAGTATCACTGCGACCTAAAAGATCTACTGTGATCGCTGCTATGGCTATAGTTCACTGCTAATGTCTTCAATGAATTGGAGTTGCTTAGCCATGAGCAATTACACTTCTTCTGCGCGGAGTACATAGTTTCCCAGATGAGTGTTACGTTTGCGCTTTAAGGGTCCGCAATCAGGATGTGCAGAGGCGTTTCTTCCGTTATGGAACAGAACCGACACATTCTTGAGTTGCTTAGACCCAGGATGGACACGTGCTTTTTAAGACAACAGTGTCCAGTTAGAGCTCTTGCCAGAATGCGCAATTTATTTTTACTTAATCCTAGGGCTTCCGAAACGAATTTACGATCAAAAGCCCGGATTAAGGCTTTAGAATGTTTGTCTGGTTTGTCTTAAGTGATTTATTGTGATAAAGAGTTTCAAGGGTCAACCGGGCTAGGCTTCTTGAGATTCCACAAAATGGTTCAGGTTCAAATTGTGTGCACTTTGAGCCTGCCCGTGCAAGTTTGTCGGCAAATTCGTTGCCTACAATACCCGCGTGACTCGGACCCCAACTTAAAACCACCCTGTTGTTACATCCCAGGGCGTTTAAACGGTTCACGCAGTCTCCAACTAGCTTCGAGTTCACTAAGTTTGACCTCAGCGCTGCTAGCAGTGCTGCTTGACTATCAGAGTTTATATAAATTACATGGTTGACGTAGTATTTTTGCAGATTGATTTCCGCACACTGAAGTACGGCGATTTCTGCCTGGAAGATAGAGGTGTATCTACCCAAATTCATACTAAGTTTGAATTTGGGGATGCATGGATCTCAATCTGTAGGAGAGCAAGCTCAGACCGCCCTGGACGTTAATCCTATACAAACTAGCTCTCGCCTTCTTGTCTAGATAAAGATCAAGAGGCGTTAGGCATAGAAGTGCATTAAGAGCCGCTCCAGGCGATGATCGCATAGCTCCAGTTGCCATTAAGCAGGCAGACCTTTGTAGATTATGTAGTCTATCCGCAGTCGTTTTTTGGTTGGCCTTGTTACACCAGACCAGAGTTCCCCAAACTTTTTTGTGTCGTAGACCCCTTGTCATGTTTTTCCGTGTTGGGTAGACTTACCTGATATTGATTTCCTGTAAATTTCTAACTGTAGTGAAGTTTAGTGTTAAAAACTTAAAGTAAAAACAAATATTAATTTATACATTTATTAACTGAATTTAAATTAAAAGTACTCGAAATAAAATTTTGTATCTGTTATGTAAAATATACGTAGCATTAAATAAACATAAAATAAACTATAAATAAAATAACATAAGCAATAAGACAATATTTTTAGGGAGAAGGATGAACCTGATGCTTTAATAATAAATTTTCAACATTTGGCGTCAATTTGGTAATTTTGTTTTATTAAGTAATCTTAAATCTCCTCGGCTAATGATGTCCAGTCTGTTTCTTTTTTTCGTTAGGAGATTGGTAACAGCGCTGAACCCCCTTTCCACTAGGTATGACGATGGAAAGGAAATTAAAAATTTCCTCGCTATATTCCATAATACGGGATAAGTAACGGATATGTTGTTTTGCAGCCAGAATTGCTGATATCCGTTTTTAAACTGAACCTTAAGTTCTTCGTTTGTACTTACTTCAGTCAGTTCCTCTTGTATTATGACATTCGTTTCTTCTATGTCACCATATGGATTAATTATCCACGGTGGTATTACCATAGTCAAAATATCCTCAAACCTAGATTCAAAATCTGAATAGAGGGCATTTAAATGTTGAACGTAAGTTGAAACTTCGTCTTCCTGGCAGCTTGTCTGTGACAAATTGGGGAACTGAGAAAATTCGCCCCGTCCAATATTTTGCTTCATTAGTTTAACTCTGGCAAGAAAAGCTGATAAGATGGACTTTGTTTTAATCAAATTTAAACTGTCGCCTTGTAAACAAATCTGTTAAAAAGGCGATGTCTGTTTTCCTCTTCATTAAATCTTCTTTTAAAATTTTATCTTTAGTATGCAGAAATTTTAAAATAGTCTCAAAAAGTGCAAAAAAATCTTGTCAAACATAAGCCTTTCGACAGTCAGCGTACTTTAGTGTGAAGGAATAATTAATGAAAGTGTTCGTCATTTTCTTCACACAACTGCGCAAATAACCGCGTATTCAACGCGTTGCTTCGGATTCGGTTTACTGCATCAATGACTAAATGAAGTGATTCATGCAATCACATTCAAATTTTTAGCAACTAAATGTTGTCGATGGATGACGCAATGCATTGCTAACACCCCTGACACATTTTGTTTTAAATAGCTTATAAATCCACGATAACGTACAACCATGGCAGGTGCTCCATCTGTAGCTACTAATATTATATTTGATAAAGGAATTGTTTTTCAATGAAGTAATCCTTCAAAACATGAAATATTGATATTATTCACCTTTAGTGTCGGTTATCAAAATTCTTGCGAAGAGCAGTTGTTCGTAGATTTCTTGATTCATAATAAAACGAACATATGCCAATAATAATGCTGCATTATCAGGTAAAGTTGACTCGTCCTGTTGTATAGAGGAATGGGTCGTTTGCAAATTATTACATAAGAAGCTTTCAATATCAGAACTCATTTCATCATACGTCTTTCGTATTGTTGCTTAAGTGAATTCTTTTAATGATATCAGATGCAGGTTTTTGTAAAACAGTTTTTAAAACCTCTTCAACGGCAGGCAAAATTAACTTCTCTCCGATAGTATGCAGTTTTCCGGATTTTGCTATAAGGAACGAGATATTGTAAGACGCCCGCAAATCATCATCATTTCCTTGTGACGTCGAAGCGAACATTCTGTCCAGTGTAGGTCTCTTCTGATGTTTATCTTTGAGTGTTTGAAAGTATTTCAAATCTTTCTCTGTTTTATCAGGGTGGCATCTCAGATAATCTTGCAGTTTGATGGTTTCATAGCGTCATTTCCCAAAACTTTGGTGCATAAAAGGCACATAGGCAACTGTTTGTCCGGCAATGATGGAATGAAGCCAAATTTCAAATAATCGACACTGTACTGTCTACATTTCTTTTTAGATTCGGACATGGCATCAGTATTCTGTGGGCAAAATTAAATTATTTAAATAAGACAGAAAATCCAGCAGCTGTATATTAAAAATATTTTTTGATTTTTCTGTAAACATTCCATAATTCGAACATCTTCTTGCAACAATTACCTCGAATTACGGAGATTGCACTGTAATTATAATACCGATTGCTAAAACTTTCAAAAAGAAACTATTGAGGATTACTCGTGTAATTTTGCATGATTAAATAATGTATAAACTACTAATAACTAAAGTCATGATTGGCGTAATTTATCTATCTTTGTTAACTACGAGTACAAAACTAAAATTTAATAAAAAATAATGTACTTACTTTTCTCCAGCACTCTCAAACAAAATAACACTGACTCACTATAATTTGTGTGATATACTATCTGTTGATATTTTTTAAAATATTTTCTTAGCACTTTCCTTTTCAAGATTCAGGAAACGTCAACGTATTTGTCCCACATTCGTATTTATAGAGTGACGAATTGAACAAGTCAGTGCAAGGTAGCGAAGCTCTGAGACTGCGACTCTCAGGTTCAAAATGTATTGCGACCACAAAGCGAATACAAACATCCTACAACTTACACAATTTTATAAACATATATAATAATTTTTTTACTTCATAGGTACTTTTATAAATAATGTATATGTTTTGATATTATAAGATGGTGTGATGTAAGTAAATAGGTACTATCAGTTTATGTGTTGAGATCTACTATCTTGGACCCCCATTTTCATTTCATGGACCCCCAAATTTTTTTTCGCTGACGGAAGGGGTCTATCCTTGCAGGTTGTCATAGACCCCTAGGGGTCGATATAGACCACTTTGGGAAGCACTGCACCAGACAATAGAGGCGTAGGTGAGAATCGGCCTCACTATGCTGCTGTACAGCCACAGGACCATACGGTCAAAAGAGTGATCAATGAAGACCTAGGACTACGAGCTTATTTTAAGAAGACCGGACATTTTTGAATTTTTTACGGCGGTACGCGGGAAAAAATACCGCGAAATTTTGTTTATTGAAAATTTTTTTAACATCGAAAAAAGTTATAATAAACAAAATGATAAGGTGTATGCCCACAGCAGAGAAGAAGCCAGCACGCGTATTCCGCGGGTTCAACGATCACATTATCATTCGTTACTCATGGTTTGGCTTGGAGTCTCATATTCAGGCTTAACTGAGGTGTTTTTCGGTGAAAAAGGTGTAAAAATCTTTGCCAACCAAACCAGTGCCGAGGTGTACCAAAATACCATCCTAACAAACATAGTGGAACCTCTTTCTCAAACAATGTTCAAAAACAGACATTGGATATTCCAACAGGACTCGGCACGAAGCACGCAAAACTGGTTGACCGCCCGTGGAATTGACTTTATCGGACAAAGGATAAGCCCACTGGATTATAAGATATGGCAATATTTAGAGGAGAAACTGCGCTAAATCTAATCAGAATTTGGAATCTCTCCGAGCCTCTTTGGTTAAAGCAACGGTAGAAATAGATATAAGTGTGGTGCGTGCTGCGATTGATGATTGGCCGCGTCGATTAAGGGCATGTATTCAAAGTAGGAGAGGTCATTTTGAATAATGTAAATAAAATCGTATTCCTAATTAAATTACCTTTCATTACATGTATAATTTCTATATAATTATCACAAAGTGTATCATTAATTTTATAAAAAGTTTTTGACAGAACTTATGACCTGACTAAGTATATGGCAGATTCCGACAAAGTTAGAGGATGTCAACTTGGCGTGAAAATAAAGTGACAAAATATGTGTATGTATTTTGGCATAGTTATATCTTATATGTTTCTCCATGTACTGGCTGGCAGCTTTAAAATTAACTAGTCTATAATATCCCATATGTGTAGTAGTAAGTGGTAGTAGCACCTAGCTCATAGTAACTCAAAATAATTAAAATCTGTATCTAAGAGGGAGTTCTACGCTATGTAGCAGGACTTTTGAGAAGCTGTATGCTCTTTCCTACATTAGAAGTGAACTCGTTTCCTGTGTATATCCTGTGTCCTTATATATAAGTACATATAAACAAACTTTCATGCGTTGTCAATCCTGAGGTCTAAGATAAATTGACCCACAGTCTTTAATTATACTGGTACTCTATAGTCTCCAGATTGGAATACATCAGTGTGTAAGCACTACTATTATACTATATACTATTTGGAAGCAGAAATGGGCAATAGGGTATCCATGCTTTCATAGCCCACATTCAGATGTAGACATAGGCCTCCCCATAAATCGACTTTCATAGGTTGCCATAGTTGCCTCGCTAAGCAGGCAGGTTGGCAACAGTTTATAATTTTTTAGCTGTTGTCAGGAAGATGCTGCTCACCCATCGTCTGATTTGTTTTTCTCTGTCATCTCTTAAGACACCCATGGGACAATATGGGGGGTAGTGGATATTCTTTCACAGCCACTATATGGTTGATATAATATGGCTAAGTAAACAATGATACTTACTTAACATCATCAATACTGTGCACTTCAGCTGCATGGCCTTGGAATGAACTCTTTCTATCTATGATAACTTCACCGTGAGTTATTTCTGGACAGTTTATTTCCAACTGCAAGTTATGATGCTTTAAATATTTAATCAAGAGCTATATTATGATAATATATGTTTGCATTAATAATAATGATCTACCTCTAAACTATTTCTATAATGGTGATAATCATAGAGCAACATGAGCCAAAGGCGGCTCGGAGAGGAGTAGCCATATTATACAGGTGTTTCCTTCTGTCAAAGTATAAGTCCACGCGGCTGTGCGTGTGCGTTAAATTGGCAAAGTGCGAGTTGGACTCGCGCATGAAGGTTTCCGTATCATCGTAAAAACACGTTTCTAGTAGGGTAGCCCCCTTTAATTTTTAGTTTATTTTTATATGTTTTATAGTGACAAGAAAATACACATTCTAATTTTTTATAGGAAAAGGGTGACAAGCGAGCACACAGTCCACCTGATGGTAAGTGGTTGCTGTGCCATATAGACATCTACATCTATCCCCGTTTGCGAATCAAAATGTAGAAGGCATTCGACATCGTCTCACACTCTATCTTGGTCAATAAATTGCAAAACACTGGTGTATCTGGATTAGCTTTAAAGGTTCTTGAATCTTACCTGAAAAGTCGACAACAAATAGTAAAAATCGAAAATTTTAAATGTAATCCATGTGATATCACCTGTGGTATTCCACAGGGATCCATCCTTGGTCCTCTGTTATTTTTAACCTACATAAACGACATCGGAAACCTTGGATTGACGGGAGAAGTATCTTTGTACGCTGGTGGTACATGTTTATTTTATTTTGGAGATTCAATTCAAGAGATTATGTCAGATGCACAAGCTGACCTAAATACACTGAGTGAATGGTTTCGGTACAATCTGCTCACTATAAATGTAACAAAAACGTCTTACATGGTTTTTACTGCGAAAAACAAAAACGTTTCTAAATTCGATCCCTTAACAATAAATAACCAAGAATTTAAAAAGTCAGAATCAGAAAAATATCTTGGTCTCGTTTTAGATTCTAAATTAACATGGCGAGCTCATTTAGATTACCTGCAGTCAAAAATAACATCATTGACAGGAGCTTTGCGCAGATCTACACGTTGTATACCTTATAAAGTTCGAAATATTATTTATAACTCACTAGCAAAGTCATTACTAGAATATTTAATAGAGATATGGGGAAGTGCATCTAAAACTAATATAAAGGACCTTCAAATATCCCAGAACAAATTGTTAAAAGTTTTATTCCAACTTGACTACCGCTTTCCTACTAAAGAGCTCTATAAAAAAACTGATACATTATCCATAAGTCAATTATACAAATACAAAACGTGCATACTAGTCAGAAAAATTATCTTAGATTCGATACACACCCAAATTAGTTTTAAAACAAAATCTCATAAATACTGTACACGAAACAAACATAAACTGCATTTACCAAAAGCTAGGACTAAAACTTATGGTTCGAAAACTATTGAAGTTGAGGGAGCGCTATTGCACAAAGCCTGAATCAGGTATTTCATGAAAAATCGTTTTCAACATTTAAAGATAAATTAAAAAAGCACTGTCAAACATTAATTTAAAGACAGTGCTTTTTTTAATCCTAATTTCGATATATTTATGTAACTTTATTCATATAAGTCACCGTGTTTAAATGTATTAGTTTTTCCAATTATGTTAATTTTAAGTCTCATATAAGTGAATATTTGTTCTTTTTGAGATAATAAACTCTTTAAACCTAAACCTAATGCAGATGCGTTGTCAGCCTTGAGGACTAAGATGGAATGCCTCTTTTCCTGTAAAAAGGTTCTCCGGTTCTCTACACTCACCATACGAAACACAGCAGCATTAAGCTGCTATTTGACGCTGGTATTCTGTGAGAGCGTGGTCCTTCCCCGCTCGAGCCGACCCATTTGTGCTTTATCCCAAGTCTTATTCAATTTGGGATCATTTCAAATAAAAGTAGAAAGCTTATTTACCAGAATTTTCAAAAACTGCAATAACGGTATATCATTATTATATTTGAACTTAAGTTTAGGCCACTCTTTTAAAAATAAAAAATAACCTTGTATACAGTGGATCCCGGAACCCCGGTAATCCGACAAACATTTTGCAGGGCAATGTCGGACTATCGAATATGTCGGATTATAGAGTACTCCAACAAATTACAGATCCAATGATAAGATTCTATATGTTTTATATAATATGTACTCTGAAGTGCAAATCATTCTTCATTATGTTTGTCAAATTTAGTAAATTAAATAACACAATAGAGAGCTTATATTATAAAATAAACATCATTAAAGCTTACAAAAAATACGCAA
This sequence comes from Parnassius apollo, assembly GCA_907164705.1. Classification (NCBI taxonomy): domain Eukaryota; kingdom Metazoa; phylum Arthropoda; class Insecta; order Lepidoptera; family Papilionidae; genus Parnassius; species Parnassius apollo. The sequence continues at coordinate 2,207,820 of CAJQZP010000049.1, read as the reverse complement.
TAACTTTGCATTAATAAATAATTGTGTACAAACAAATGTTCATACTAAAATAATCAAAAATTATGAATCAATCAATTTAAGAGCGTTATCAAAGACGCAATAATGCTTTTTGTGGAAAATTATGATTTTTCAACCATTTTCATAATCAAATTTTTCAATCAGAATCAAAACTATACCCTACGCGTCGAGCACAATGGTGGTGGGGCATACAAGTTATAACTGATCCAATCATCAAACAAAGATTGCCAAAAAATATTCAATAATAAGTAATAGAACATGTCATTGTTATTGCTATTTACTTTTTCAAACTTAAAAATTACAATACATGCCATGTTGTTAAGGATTTGTTTATCGATACAGGCAACTTGCACTCATATCTGTATCAGAGTTGTCGCTGTAACTGAGTAATTCTGTTACATTATAACATAATATATCTTTGTGTGTGAAATCATAAATTTATCTGGCATCAGTATTAATTGTTACGTGCCAAATAATTTCACAAAATAACAATAACAATAAATATTACAACAAAGGAAATCAACAGACGTATATGAAATGGAAGCAATACTGGAGGCCTGAGGAAATAACATAGATAGAATAATAAAAATACTAGCATGACCATCAAACGCAAACCTTTAATTGAATTTGACTGTCCTATTATGTGGCAGCAAGTCCTGGGTTCTCACTAAAACTGATATTAAGAAACTGGAAATTTGTCAAAATCCCATGGAGAGAACCCTGATGGGAAAAAGATTATCTGACAAGTCATTCCATCATATTCCTCACAGGTAATAACGCATCTGCATTTTGATTCATAATCGAAAATAAATGCCTGTGGGTCATAGCATCCACTTACCATCAGATGGACAGCGTGCTCATTTGTCACCCTATCCTATAAAAAAATTCTATGTCTGAATAAAGGGCTATAAATATTATGTGTGAGTTTTATAGTGACAGACTTTTATTTTAGTGTGCAGATTTCGCTCCATAAAAATGACAGATGGTTTTGTACCAGAAAAAACGCTATCGCAATTTTCTTCCAGTTTGCCGGTGGGCCCATGTTGTTCTATAGGTGAGAATTATGCCAAAATTTATATGCATAATTCTCATCAGATGAAAGTGGCAAAATGTCCAATGCAAATTGCATAGATACAGCTTGCATTGGAAATTTTGTGGCATTCCTTGGCCGCTTATTAGCCTTGGGAGGCTTATATTCAGCAGATGACTTGTGAAGGGCTGTAATGATGATGATGGTGCAAATATAATTGAAATGTACATCAGCAAAATATGGTACCTAATATGGTAAAGTAATTATTTTAATTAGTAATTAATATAATAAGTTTTATATGGTTAGATACAAGCACAGTTACTCTTTTAATCTACCTATTTCAATTGTAATTTTAACACTTATGTCATAAATTGTTATCATGAGCTTAAATCTGCATTGAAAAAAATATAGCTCAGCCAGGATTCTAAGTAGAGTTCTAGTATGAGAGTGATGTTTTTATAAAATAGAAAATAAAAATCATGTAATATTATTACTAATTTTTGATTTACCGATGCCAAGTCTAGCACTTCATCAACCGTAATATTGTTGCTAATTTTCATAGGAGTTTCTTTAGGCTTTATTTTCTGTAAAGTTTCTCTAATTTTTTCCACCCATTGATATATTACAGTCTCACCAATATTCTCTCTGGAAAAAAAATACTTCATTAGGGGTACATTTTTAAAATTTGTAATAAATTTGCGAAAGAAATAAATTTCTGATTAGAGACATACAAGTAAACTTCATCTAGGCTTATATGTAGCTTTTCTTTTTCTCTTCTATCCATCCATGGAGCGGATAATTCATATTTCGGTGGCGCTTGGCCGGGATAGTCAGGCGGCATAGTTACGTACAATATAACTTCACGATCATTTTCTTTTATTTTTATATTGTAGGATCTGTTGGATTCGCTTTCTGTTGTCCAATCTTCACCATAAATTGAACTTAAAGCTTCCACTTCTTCTATCTGAGGGCAGTGACATCATATATAAAATAATATTGAAATATTTTTCTTAAAACAAAAGTACCAATTTAAGATTTAGAATTATAAACACACTTGTTTGGTTAAATTATCAGAATCCATGACTGAAATCTGCTAAATGAAATCTAAAGCACACTATTTTGAGTTTGAATACCACTCATATATTGAAAGACTTTGATTTTATTTTCTTCAATACAACTCAAGGCAATTTTTACTAGGAGTAATAGTGTTCTGTGATTTTTATCACACCATCATCAAACCTTGGTTTTGGACGGTTCTGGATGGTTTTTTTTTGGTCTTGTTGTCACTTGTCATCACTTGTCATTTGTCAGCTTGTCACTCATTCATTATGTCACATAGACGTGTATATATTTTTTTGGAATTTATGGCCTGGTATCTAGACCTTTAGGCCAAGTCTTGAGTATTTTTATTCGGTTTATTATAATTTCCCTACTGTATTTTTGATATATAGAGGCACGTAATAGGATCTATTTTTTAACATATCACTCAGGCGGCGGGAGGGATCTTGCACTGTCAGCTGATATATATTGGTGTATGTAGATAGTGCATATCAAATACAACCCAGTACACTGGCAAATGCGAATGACGTCATCAATTGACACTATATTGTACTGGCGTGCCGCCGCCATATTGCGTCGGATATCCGGCCACGATAAAACAATTTTTAATTGTGTGTGCGCTGAATGAAGCATGCCAGAATTTGTTTTTATTTACTCAAATACAAAAAAATATAGAATAATTGCTGGTATCTCCATTAGGAAGATATAATAATTTTTGGAACACAAAATGACAAAATAATCGACAACACTTTTCCAATATGGCGTAAATGTATGACGTCATATCCCTCTACTGGAATCGCTAAAATAGGTAACGTAGTTGGTATCGGGGGTGAAAAATGACCCCTTTAATTAAATGATGCAAAAATATTACAAATAACCACATATTTTCAATTTTAAATTTTATTTATTAAACTACAACTTTGAATCTAGAGATCAATCAGTATTCAAGCCCAAATTAATCTTAAATCACATTTGTTTTCAAATTAACCTATATCCTTTTTTTGTAATTACTGTAGGTACATGTTACTTTAGGAACTCTTCTTTCTATTAAAAACATAAATAGAACATTATTTTTTTTTCTTGTCTCGTTTTCTTATATAGTCTAGATATAAAAAAATAGAAACTTCTTTTCAAATGTAATAAAAAAAAGACGTGTGGCACTCGGGGACTGCCGCGGTAAAGCTATTGCATAGCATTTTGTATCAACTTATGCAATTATAATTATTTATTTTTTTCTTTGAGTATTACTTTTTCTTTGATATTAATTCAAGTTACACTTTTTGAGCGTGGTGACCGATAAGAAAACATTTTTTTTTCTTTTATTAAATAAATAAAAAGTTAATATTGTTTAAAATATTTTTATTATTTTACAATACATGTGGGTTTTATTATCTTACAGTAGCTGTTGGTTATTCAGGAATATTTATCATTGAAACTATAGGTTTGTGATAACTGAAATAAGAAACAGAAGTTTGTTAATTAAATGCACGTTGTTCATTCATATTCAAAACACTATACACAAATTTTACAAGTACAGCTATTCACTGTTGTACATAAATACCTATACACCTATACACTTTCTCATAAACAGCTGCTTATGTATTCGTGCGGTTTCGGAGCAGCTCGTCTCGATTCGTGCGAGCTTCGTAGAGTCGTACAATACGTCTAGTTGCACGCACACAAACACCGTGTCGAAGACTGCCGAAAAGAAACGACGTCAGACAATGCACGGCCTTCAAGCCACACCTCCGTGCCCGTCGGACTGGGGAGCGTGAGGTTTTTTTTCGTTACGGAATTTCTGGATTCGTTCCCCGCGCTCAAGGCCCGCGATAGAAGCTATGCAATAGCTTAAAATGACAACATAAAACAAAAGTTCCAAAAACTACCTCTAAATTTTTAACATTTGGTACATGTGACTTCTTTGGCAGTATGCTCTTTACAAATGAAAAGTAAGCACTTGCTACACTTTTTCGTACACTTTAGGTCTTTTTTGCGATCACATAAGTAGCACCTTCCTCTCTTACGGTTGCTAATTTGAGAGTCAAAAATAGGCATATTTAGTTCCGGTTCCACGTCTTCCTCTAGATGTTCTTTCAGAAATGTTTCTATACGTCTCTTTAGATCTGCCGAGAAATTGGAAGATTCTTTTTGTCTAATTTGCACAAATGGTGTTACTAACTTAATTCCAATATTCTTTATATATTTATTTCTTTTTAGACGCTTATCTGGGTTTGTTGCATTCCACAAAACGTAACCGTTTACCATCGAAATATTCAGGATAGCCGAAAACATAACGCATGGCCATCGTTGAGTTCTCCTGGCTACCGAATAATTTGCACATTTTTGATCAAGGGCATCTACGCCTCCTTTTGTAGTATTGTAAAAAAGTATGATCTCCGGCTTGCCGCTTTCTGGATCAATAGATTGATCGTGGTGCATGGAGGAAATCATAACAACACTCTTGTTTTTTTGCGGAACATACGATGCCAGTGTTTTATCGTTGGTAAATCCGAATAAAGTAGAGCCTTCAGGACGCGTTTTATGTGGCAAAAATTCAGGCGGCACCTCACGTTTGTTTTTTCGCATAGTTCCAACATACGTCAAACCATTTTCTTTCAATTTGTCAATCAGTTCAACCGATGAAAACCAGTTATCACCTGTAATATTTCTGTGAATTTTCTTCACAGGATCAGCCAATTTCAAAACGGTTTGTGTAGGTACAGACATCCCATCTCTTCTGTTTGTTCCAGTCTTTCCGGTGTAAATAAACTAATTATATAAATAATGTGTTTTAGCGTCGCACAAACACGACACTTTTATGCCGTATCTAGCTGGCTTGGATTTCATGTAAACTCGGAAAAGGCATCTACCTCTAAATGGGCATAACATTTCATCCACAGTCAAGTGTTGAGCATCTATAATTTTTTTTGACAGTTTTCAATGAATTTGTTGAATATTTCCAGAAATAAGCGCAGCCCTGTCGGTCTCTTTTCTTTCGTTTCTTGTCGATACATCATCAAATCGTAATGCTGATAAAATAAATAAAAACCTCTTTAGAGACATAGTGACTCTAAATACATCGCGACCTGTGCCATCTGTAGCCCATAAACTATCAACATCCTCACGTCCGGACTTGAAAACACCGGCAAGTAGAGAAAGTCCAAAAAATGCCTTCATTTCTAATAAACTTACTGATGCGCTCCTTGGCTGCTATACTTCTCAGTAAATTCAGTAATTTTTTCGTTTGTGTGCAAACACACAATTTCGATCAGATCATCACGAATCAGCAATTGCCAGGATTCAGTTTCCGTCATATTCATTTTCTCACGCGCTTCTCCTGCGAGGCCCGGACGCTGTGTGATGATATTGTGTTGTCTTACCCGGGACGAGCTAGGTGGATTTTTAGACCACTTGTATCTATTTTTACCCCTATAAAAACCAGGAGTTTGTATAGTTTCTTCTTCTTCCTCACTGCTTGAACTTGAAGAATCCAAATCTGTACCTAATGTACTTTCTTCAGAACAGCTGACTACCTCCGCTTCCTCACAATCACTAATGTCTTCATCGTCACAGAATGTTGTTGTGGTGTTTTGGACGGTTTCTGAATCAGATTCTTTATCTTCGTCTTCCAAAAGTTGCGCAATTTGATCTAAATTTAAAAAACCAGACATCGTGATGATTATTGCCTAAAAAAGATATAAAAATGTTTCATAATGTCGGGGGGTGATTTTTGACCCCAGCAGTGTACGTACATCCGCTTCCAGCAATATTAGAGCGACGAACGTCCGTCATCCGCCGCACCTCGCGACGTACTGAGATTACATAGACGCGCAAAATTGTGCGTGGTTAGACTAGGAAGATATGATGGAATATGTGTTCGCTTGGGGTGGGGTTATTTGTGACCCCCGATACCAGTTAAGGGATACTCTCTCCTATGTTTTGGAACGAATCACCAGTATAGTGTCGATTCATGACGTCTTTTGCATTGGATAGTACACTGGTTTCTATTTTGGAACATACCCTTGATTTTGCGCTATGTCACTAATTTCACTGACAAGAATCAATCTGTCAAATGAAAAGCACTCACATATAAATATGAAATGCTTTGACTAGAGAAAAAAGAAAGGACACGACATACCTAAGAAAAACACGTGTATACCTAAAATGAGTCTGGCACAAAGATGGCGGCTTGACGTAGTGCTGCACTATACTTAATATCGATAATGTAGCGCTTATTTAGAATAAGATTCTTTCTTGTGATTTATCTCAAACACTCGTGTCTTCTTAGATAATTTTTTTTAAATCAATATGACGGATTTTTGTCGCCAAATTGTAAGTCAGTAATTTTTTTTTACTCAAGCTATCGATTGGGGTATCTAAATAAAAGAAATTAAAAGGAGATTACTGAAGTATATATGAGTTATACCGATGTTTTCAGTTCATTACTTTTAAGCAGTCGTTTTTTTTTTTATAATGTAACTATCTATTATGTTAATATTTTACCTTTTAATTCATTTTGTAATTTTTAATTTTTATTTAATTTTTTTTTTTTAGTTTTTTTTTGTTTTCCGGGATTATGATTTTAGGAATTTTTGTTTGTTTTGTGGAATTGTCAGTTTGATTGTTCACGGTATCTTAGGGGTAATTATAATAAATGTAAAAGTTTGAATGTGTGTTTATTCCTCAATCACGACAAAAGTATCAGATTAGTTTGGATATAACAATCCGACACGCAAATAGTTTATTACCTGACTTAACACATAGGATACTTTTTATCCCGACTTAGGGGTCCCGAGGAATAGAATAAGAAATTTCGTAATAATCGAATTCCACGAGAGAAACATATAAAAATAACACACTCCCTCACTATAGTCTGTTCGCGTTAAGAAAATAGTGAGTCATCAGTGCAACTACAGGGTAAAGGTGTATTTACAGTGGAGTAAAAATTCTTTTTTTTCAAACATTTATTTAAGTTTAATGGAAACAAATTTTCTTAAAATTACTTAAATCACTAATCAGTATCGCTAGATTCTCCAGTTACATTAATTATGAAAGAGTTTTGTTCTGTAAGTTCCATGATGTCATCCAAATTCCACATGGTATTTTCTTCGCATATCACGTGGTCGCAGCACTTCTTCCAACGATTAGCGTCTATTAATGCTATTGCGTCATCTAATATTTTTTTATGTCACTCATTCGTTTTATTGGCACCAACATAATTTTTTATTTGGGCCCAAACCAATTCAATTGGATTAAGTTTGCAATGGTAAGGCGGTAGGCGAAGAATTGTAATGCCATTACTTTTGGCAGTCTCATCTATCAAATATTTATTATCGGGGCGATTTCGGCAACTTTTATTAATAATTAATTTTCGGATAACATTAATAATTTTCGGACACACCACATGCACTTGCTGTTTTTATTACTGTGCTCTCCACAGTCGCATTTAAATCACACAGTTTAAAGTACTTACAAAAATTGTAAATTACGCGTCTCTCTCCGCTATGGATTATTGATTCACTTTTATTCTTTCGAATAGGTGAGGTATTCATTTTCAAAATTTAATGAACGAGTGACACGCAAAATACACAACCGTTTTGTTCGAAGGCCTGACTTCAACTGGTCACTGTGAACTCGACTTTCTAATTTCTTGCATTTTAATTGGCTGGGGGGCGTGGCCAGGCCGGTGGACAACGATTACTCACTATTTTCTTAACGCGAACGGACTATAAAGTCGCAATGACAACTGATATAGTTGTCATTGACTGTGACAAAACATGGCGCCCGGCCGCAGCGAAAACATTTTTGCCATATTCGATAATGATAAAACTACTGTTGTCCTTTTTTTTACATACGAATATACTCATAAGCTAAAAAGAGACGCCGATATTTCGTTACATTCCTACAACTAACGATATTTATGTCATGTCCTTTCTTTTTTCTCTAGTCAAAGATGAAATGTTCGATATCACCAACAGAATTATTGCAGTAGGTGCAGCAGCTGCTTTCCACTATGCCCAACTGAGCCAGGTGGGCCGGGACGGTGGAGAGACCAAAATGCAGTCTGTTTATAGTCGTAATAAAGTCCCGACTGGCCATTTTCAGTTTGTTATACCATGCTGTTACAGGCAGATTTGCTTGAACATTTCCGTACCATTTACCCTTCTGTTCTTGGTCTTGTTTCCAAAATTCGACCCATAAGCTATTGACCTGGTTGTCAAGAGATTGATAACAGTCGCTCAAAGGTACTTTTACTATGGAGCTAACATCCAACATGTTGGTTCTATCACTACTTATACATACATACATAACTAAATAATAATTTTTTAATATTATACAAAATATAGTTTTTTTTAAAGTCAAATAAAGAGATTGGTTAAACTTTGGACCATACTTAAACTGTCTGTTAAAATTAAAAAATTATTAAAACGATTTATATGTGCGATCCTCTTCAGGACCTCGAAGGCCGCATATACCTCTGCAGTAAAAACACTGCATTTAGGGTCCAGAAGAAAACTTTGACCAATCTTGGATTGGGGATCATAAACACCACTGCGCACAAAGAGCTCACTTTTGCTACCATCTGTATACAAAGTATAGTAGTTATTGCTGGAAAGAAAACTTAATAATTCACAGTTATTAAAAAAAAATTTAGTAACAATATTGGTCTCAAATATAATACAGGAATATGGGTATGAGTAGCATGTCCACTTTGATAGTTTAATTAAATTTTTAAAATCTTCATTCTATGTAGTACAATGAGAGGCAAAACTGGGAAATAACCTCGTAAAAGCTCACCTCCCGAAGTCTGCTGGGCCGAGGATTGTACAGGAAAAGGTACTATTTTTTTTGAGAACCAGATAAGAGCTTTACTTAAAACTTTGGGGTCTGCACCCCAAATCACACCAGCTAATCATCTTATAATATTTAAGCCCTTAAGAGAGTTAGTTATAATGTAATTGATGTGTAAATCAAAACAAAGTTTGTTATCAATGACAACACCCAAGAATATATGGTGAGGTACAACTGAAATTGGATGATTATTGTAGAGTATGCCATTAGAGGGAAAATCTTTACTAAAAATCATGGCCTTGCTTTTGTTGGCGTTAATCTGTAGATCCAACCTGTCGTTATAATATATGTACAATTGGTCTAAAGCATTATTTATACTATTTACAGCTCTATCTACATTATGATCTGTACAATATATTATAAGGTCATCCGCAAATTGTAGAATATTTACCTTCTATATTTACAAAATTAAGAATTTGACTAGTATATTGTACAGCAGCTAAAACAAGTGAGCAAAAAGGTGTTTGCTACTATGGGTTCACTTCGTCGTTTACGTTCTTTTCTCCCCATTCCCACTAAGATTATGTTAGCACAATCCTTACTTCTCTCTATTCTCGATTATGCGGACGCAAGTTATCTCGATTTAACTGAAGACCAACTGAACAAACTTGAGCGAATTCAAAATATTGCAATTAGGTTCATATTTGGTTTGCGCAAATATGATCATGTATCCGAATATCGTTTACAGCTCAAGTGGTTACCCATTCGCTTTCGCCGGAATCTGCAAACTGTATCTCTTTTGTACTGTGTGTTGTTCAATCCTTTGACTCCAAGCTACTTGAAGGAAAACTTTAAGTTTCTTGGTCATGGTCGACCTGATAGAGTTCTTCGGTCAGCCGGCGAACTAATTCTAGAACCATGTTCATTTCGAACAAAATTTATGAAATATTCTTTTACGAGCCAAGCCATAAGGTTATGGAATGAACTTCCACTCCAAATTCAACGTGCACAAACTTTGGAAAGTTTCAAAAATGACGTCAAGAAGCATTACCTAACACTTTGTGGTTATTGATAACCATTTCTAGCAACAGATAGTTATTCTGTGTTTTTTTTTCCTCTTTGTTTTGTATTTATTTATTTATTATCTATGTATATATATGTATGCGTATATATTTATATATATACCTATTTATTAATATGTATGTTTATTTTATTGTTATTTTTTTATGTATTATTTTGGTATTTTAATAAATATAGTAGTAATATTAGAATGTATGTGTAACATAAAACGCACAACCTCCTACTGTTCTTAATTCCAGTTTCTCCTTAACCCAAAAGTTGTCTGGAAGAGATCGCTCTTTAGCGATAAGACCGCCTTATTGTACATACGTATATATTAAGTTTTCTCTGTAATGTGTTTATTCGTTGTATATGTGTGGTGTACAATAAAATAATAATAATAATAATAATAACTGTCGACGTCTGTCGAGCTTGTCGCCTTCACGGGGAGTCACTTAGGCATGTCATCTCCGGTTGTTCGGCGCTTTCTAACTCTGAGTACTTGCACAGGCACAACCTAGTAGCCAGAATTCTACACCAGGAGCTCGCTCTGAAATACGGTCTCGTGGACCGAAAATTGCCGTATTACAAGTACTTGCCGGAAGCCGTGCTCGAAAATGACCGCGCCAAGCTCTACTGGGACCGGGCAATCATCACAGACAGGACTATTCTTGCGAATAAGCCTGATATTGTGCTGATGGACCGGGCACAGTCAAGGATATTTTTGATCGACATTACCATTCCGTATGACGAGAACCTCGTGAAAGCCGAAACAGAGAAACGAACAAAATTTCTGGACCTGGCTCACGAGGTGACCGACATGTGGGGTGGTCTGCCGACCGAAATTATCCCTGTAGTCGTCTCTGCGAATGGGCTAATCCCAGTCAGCCTCTCGGGTCATCTGAGGCGACTGCGCCTCCGTGACGGACCGCTCCGGGCTCAAATGCAGAAGGCGGTGCTTCTCGATACCGCCCGCATCGTCCGCCGGTTTTTTTTCCCTTTCCCCCTAACCCTCGGCCGTTTGGTCTCCCCTGCCGAGGGCTCCCATCTGGTTGGATCTTATTTATTTATGTAGTTTTTGTATTTATTTTATTTTATTGATATTTATGTATATTTATCTTTTCATTTTAATTTATAATTATATATTTATAGAACCCAACCAGGTGAGAAAATTATATAGATACCCCAATAATAATAATAATAATACAGCAATGGAGATAATGTAGCCCCCTGCATTGTACCTTTGGAGACCTTTCTGGGACCATGGAGAATATTATTATGTCTTATACACAAAGTTCTATCTGTTAAAAAATTAAGTAACCAATGACAAAGCATGTCTGGTATACCGATGTCAGAAAGGACTTGAACTAAAATGCCAGGGTCAACATTATCAAACGCACTTTGAACATCCAGAAAAACACAAACACTGGACTTATTATTGTTATTGGAATATTTCAGATCTGACAAGAGAGAGATGAAGCTGTCAGCACAACTTCGCCCTCTCCGGAAGCCATATTGAACATGTGGAATGATGTTGTTCGCCTCTACGTAATACTCAAGACGCATCTTTATCATGTTTTCATTAAGCTTTCCAACACAAGATGACAACAATATGGGACAATATGAGTTAGGATCTTCGGGTGGCTTGTCAAGCTTAAGTAGAGGGATTACACATTGCATTTTCCAAGATTTAGGAATATTTTTAAGTGCCAAAGGGCATTAAGATTAGCTAATAGTTTTTTTTTGAACGGACTGATTTAGGTTTTTAATCAAAATGTATGGACAATCATCTAAACCAGGGGTTGTGTTTCGTCTGGATTGTAAACTTGTACAAAACTCACTCCAAGTAAAGGGTTCTATGAGGAAACTGGACTTCTGAAGGCTATTATTAATTTGAAATTAACTTTCTAGATAATTTCTCTAAGAGAGGGACAACAAATCCATCTTTATATGTTCTATTATTACATTTTATTCGTTTAAATTCTTTTTTTTTTTTTTTTTTTAAAAAAAACGTTACCCCTACACTAGGATTTTCTCCTGTATCGCGGGGGCAGTTTACAAACATAGATTGCACAAGGGCAAACATCCAGACCCGGAACAAATATTTGTAGGCTATACAAATACTTGTTCCGTGCGGGATTCGAACCCGCGACCTCCAGCGCAGCCGCTCATTGCTAAGCCACTGCGCCACGGAGACGTCATAACTTGATGTATTTCCAAATAATATTAACAGGTGTAGTTCTGTTAAAAGTATTACAGATGTTCGCCCAACCATTGCGTTTATGATCTGAAATAGTCTTTTTCTTAACAGCATTAAGACTTTTGTAATTAATATAATTATCGATGGTTAGATCCCTTCTGTACAGTTTTAAAGCTTCATAAGTTTTAATAAGACTCTGTTCACATGTGTTACTCCACCAAGGTGCTGGAGGTTTGCAACGATAGTTATTTGCTTTGACAAACTTTGGTACAGTATCCCTCTTAAGTGTATCAAGCCTTTCGATAAATTCGTCATATGACTGTAATGGATTCTCATTATTAACTTCAAAATTAGAAAAAGCAGTTATAGACAGCTCATTGTATTTCGTCCAGTCTGTTTTGTTGTATAAAAATTTTTCAATGGGAGGATTAATTTGGTATCTATCAACGGACAATAAAACACGAGTAAGCGTAGGAAAATGATAGCTCCCCATACAATCATCATGCACCCACCATTTGCATAGTGGAGTGATTAGAGCACTACAAAAACTGACTTCAATAGCCGATGGATTTCGGTTAGGATAATTAATAGCAGTGAAGCTTCCATTGTTAAGGACACACAGATCAAATTCATCTATTAAATCGTATAATTGATGACCCCGACTTTTCGTGGTCATACACCCAAATGCCACATGGTGAGCGTTGAAATCTCCAGCCACATATATTGGCTTAGGCAAATCTCTAATTATATCACGCAGTTTACTTATTCTGAAGTTACCATTCGAGGCAGGGCAGTATACATATAAAAACGTTAAGTGTTTACCAGTTACAAATAACGATAATGCTATAGTCTGAATGTCTTGGTAAAATCTGGTTTGAATAATAATATTTAAAATATGATTTGATCAAAGTTGCTACTCCACCGTGCTCATTTTGGGCATTATGATAGTGGGAATTATATTCCGAAATTTTAAAATTCTGAGTATTTTAAACCAAGTTTCACTGAGTAGACATATATCAACATTTTGCTCAGCTAAAAATTTAGACAATAGGGTTTTTTTCTATGTATACTTTGAATATTGTACTGAGCTATACATAACTGCTGTTTAAAAGTACCTAAGTCTTTAATGAACAGTGTAGTCACAGGTTCATTATCTGTTTTATTACCCAATTTAAGTAAAGTTTGAACCATTGCCACCAGAATATTCTTATTGTTTGCAATTTGAGCCTTAAGTTGAGTTTGGTTCAAGATGGGTTCAGGCACTGTTTTATTTACATTATTTACAATTTTTACATTTTTATTTAATTTATGTATATTTTGGCTTATTGATGATATAGGGTCTTAATAGTGCTGCTCGACTGTGCCGGTAAAGACAGAAAATCAGATGACGTAATTGTATTAGCCACAGAGGCATAAGTAATGTTACCCTTTTTTCAAGTATTTTTTCATTTTTATTGGGCAACATTTGGAAATGGCCAGGTGAGAACAGCCAGGGGTGAACATATAAATTATTATGTTAAAATGTGTGAATACATATTAAATGTAACAATCTTTATTGTAGTATACGGATTTAAAGGTTAAATAAAAATGAAAATAAAATAAAATTTTGTTATTTTTTATGAACACTAAGCTCGGCCTTCGATCCGGTGAAAGTGACACGGGATGGGAATGTCAGATCGGAAAACCAAAATATCTGGACAAAATTTGAAAATGTCAGGATTTTGGGATTATTGTTACTGAGTCCACCAATTTGGATTTTTTATTAGTATAAGAAAATTGCGAAAAACATACACACAAAATTAAACTAAATCAAATTCAAAGAATCTTAATTATTATAACAACAAATGAAAAAGGAAATAACTACACCAAATTATTCTAATGAAATAGTGAAAATGAAAAAAAAAATTGTACAGCAATCGCAAATATTCGCTAAGTAGGTAATCTAATAGATTTCTAAGGAAATTTCGAAGGAAAATCAAGGTATAAGGTAAGTTTTTCATTCAAATAATCCAAGAACAAATAAAATTGAAATTTCTAATTCTAATTCATAAAAAAATAAAGAGCATTGCACCAAGCTTTTAAGTGAGTTCAACGTTTTGAGTTTTCAAACATTTGTGAAAATAAAATGTAATGTAAATGAAAAGCACTAAGGAGTATAGCTGTCAACTTCTATGCAAATTACCCCTAAAATAACTTTCTGGGATTCTGAATTTAATAAATTTCTATGTTTTAAATCTTTGATAATATTACTAAAATGAGCAATTTTTTCGTCTGTCACTACTGTACTATTCAAAATACTTCATTTTCGTTTGTAGGCATTTCCTTGCGATGGTGTACGTAAAGATTTTTGTGAGGTGTCTTAGAAATAGGAAGATGTTGACTCTTTATGCGATATTGACTACAAATGAATGAATTATTTATAACTTAATGCACAATGTGTGATCAGAATTTAAAGTAAGTTTAGTGTTGTGATAATAATAATAATAATAATAGTGTATAAAAATGTCTTACAAAAAATAAAATTACATAACTATAACTATTTTAGTTTTATTTTATCCCTCATGCTCCTCTAAAGTAAATTCGAGTAATTTTGGTGCAACCTCACAAATGTATTGAATTGCACCCAATAGGTTTGTAAGGCTTGAGCCATATTTACTCGAATTTGCTTTAAATAAACAAAAAGTTTCAAAGTTACAGCAGTTATTTTTTTATAGGATTAGGGTGACAAACGAGCACACAGTCCACCTGATGGTAAGTGGATGCTATGGCCCACAGACATCTACATTCGAATAAGAATCAAAATGCAGATGCGTTGTCACCCCTGAGGACTAAGATGGAAAGCCTCGATCCCAGTAAAACGGGTCTCCGGTTCTCTGCACTCACCATACGAATCACAGCAGCATTAAGCTGCTATTTTACGTTGGTTTTCTGTGAGAGCGTGGTCCGTCCCCGGTCGAGCCGACACATTCATGCTACTCGTACAACCATAATATAGCTGCAGCGTGGCTCTACCACGTCTAAAAGTTATTGGAAGACGAAAAAGAATATGACATTTATTGTTATGTGAATAATGCCTCTGAAAAATGGGATGGAGATCGACTCAATTTTTATATTGCGGGAAGAAGAAGATTGCTATCAAATACTTATAAAAAGAGATTTAAATTATAAAGATATCACATAAAGGTAGGTTTTCAGCAACAATTTCTACCAGTATCTTGTACTCGTCGAAGAAAATCCATCATTGTGCTATGTTTCTCTGCTGCGACACGCTACGGCACTGTCTCTAGCACGACCGGGTCGTGATCGGCAAGCTGTTCACTGGTCACGATAATAGGTCGCGCGACGACGTCGCTTGCGTCTGAAGATGTTTCATATTATTTCATACGAGGCAAAGTCTTGGTCGCGCGTCGCGGTCGAAGTCGCGCGTCACGTTTGCTAAGAACCGAATACCATCATAACAGGTCTGTGGATGAAAGGTGTTTGATTAATTACGATATCCTGTGGCAGAAGTTAAGAGACATTGATATTCTTAATAAAAAAATAAGGGTGACAAACGAGCACACAGTCCACCTGATGGTAAGGGAATGCTGTGGCCAAAGATATCTACATTTCCCCTCGATTAAGAATCAAAACTCTGATGCGTTGTCATCCTCGAGGACTAAGATGGAATGCCTCGTTTGCAGTAAAAAGGGTCTCCGATTGGCTACACTCACCATACGAAACACAAGATGAAAATCGCTGTCTTCTACTATTAAACTGGACGGGACTCCGCTAATAAGAGGGAAATAGTTTAAATATCTCGGGCATGTGGTATCTTCTGTTCTGAAAGACGACGCAGATATATAGAGAGAACGCAGGGATTTGTTTCTAAGGTAGAACATGATCAGACGCAGGTTTGCTCGTTGTTCCTTGCCAGCCAAACTCACTCTTTTCAGAGCATACTGCACGTTCTTTTAGGTACACGAGTAGTCTGTGGGTCGATTACACGCAAGGACAGTAGGTATAACGCCTCGCCGTGGCGCGTGTAGAATGCTTTAACACTATTATGCGAAAATGGTGCACATACTTGTTGCGTAGATTCCGGAGCAGCTCCAGTAGCATCCTGAGAACATTTGCTGATCGATTGTATGTAATTGAATCACTGATGTATGGTTGTTCATGTGATGTAAAATCGTTCCTGTCTTAGATTAAGTAGGCTTTACATTATTTTAGTTTTACGAAATAGGTTTAAGACACTTATATTACCTATACTACTAACGCATAATATGTTCCAAGATTGTCGAAATAAAATATTTTTATTTATTTATTTAACACATTGATGGATTTTCTTGGAATTAAATGTGTTAAATAAATAAATAAAAATATTTTTTATTATAATTCCAAGAAAATCCATCACTTACATAGGGCATTCTGAAAGTTTAGCGCTCTTAAACCGACCGCTCATAAATGTTTTAATTTCAAATGTAAAAAAATTTTAAACAAGAAACTCGTATTTTGATTAAAATAACGGAAAGTCGCGTGTCAATTATTATTATCACAAATTTAAGTTCGCCATCGGTAACAAAAATGGAATTAACGCGAAAAGATTTTAGGACGATGATTTTTAATGATTTTAAAAGTTCACCTTCTCTGCAAGGTTCCGAAATGCTTTTGATTTAATTGAGAGGGACACATTTGCGGACCGTAAGGCGTTAATAAACAGAATTTGATCATAGACGCGTTTTTCTCCATGATGCAATTCGTGAAGATGGTCCCTTGACTGCGATTACAAAATATGGCTACAGTCAGCCGATTTATTTACGTGGTAGATCCATGCTGTAGCTATATTATGCAGTATGATCTATCATACTTATTTAACATAATTTTCAGACTTAGAAGGTGGGATTTGTTTTCTTCTCTCGCCTTTTACGACACCCATGGGATGATATGGGTAGTAGATATCATTACACCGCTACTACACCGTCAACGTCAGGGTTTTTCTCATACAATAATAATATTATAATCTAAAATAAAACGCAAAATTTACATTTGCATGCAACAAACACCATGTACTTAGTATAATCAGTCTGAATTCACATAAATTAATTAGGTGCTCAGAAGGCAAAGGTGTGATTAGAAAGGCCACAACTGTCATTAAAAATTCCGCGTCAAATAATTGACACCTATTACGAATGCATTAGGTTCGTTTAAATGCGCTACATAATTGCTAGAACCACTAGAACGGTATGCAAATACAAAGCGTAATCGATGTATTATGGAAATACGTTGACCGGAAACTTTGGAATTTCATGCAAAGCTTTGATTCAGGTTATGTATAATACAATATTATGTAAAATGCCGAAAGTGAGATCAATAAAAATGTTTTTATAGTATAAACACATTACATTATGGTGTCAATGATATTTTATTATAGGTTAACGTAATTAGATCAGCGTTTAAAATTAGTTACACCCATACCGACAGACACCCACACGCACTCATATACACACACACACACACACACACACACACACACACACACACACACACACACACACCGCGCACACACACACAGACACACACACACACACACACACACACACACGCACACACACACACACACACACACACACACACACACACACACACCGCGCACACACACACACACACACACACCGCGCGCGGGCGCGCCCATGCACACACAATGTTTTTTTACATTTTACCTGTGCACATGCACAGGTAAATGTAAAAAATTTACAATCCCAAATTTTATGTTAAGTAACTTTTGTGTGACTAAGTGACTTTTGAGTGAATGCAGGAAATAAACTAAATGGGGCTCTACACTCTATTGTGAAAAGTCAGAATTTGTCAAAAAAGGCACGTATGGCAATTCACAGTGCTGTGTTAGTCCCTACTTTAACATATGGTAATAAAAGTTGGGAGTGGCGGAAGAAGCACGAGAGTAGGATAAATGCAGTAGAAATGCGGTCGCTTAGGAGTATGTTAGGGCTGAATCTGAGTGACAGGGTGGAGAAACTGTGTGATAAAAGAAGAGTGTGGTTTGCAAGATGATGCGGTGACCAGTATTAAGAAAGGAATGCTTCGGTGGTTCAGTCTAAGTCTAAGTCTTATCGGTCCGGTAAAATCACCGGTGGTAAACGATTCCACATAGAGATTGTGCGAAGAAGAATACGCCCAGTAAAACCCGCAGTGGTGGACCGTTAAGCATCCAGATGGTGTGGACGGTATTGCGAGTTTTGACCACCACCACTTACCTGTTTCTGCTGCCAAACAGCAGTGAGTGCACTGACGTGTTCTGTCTGAAGGATAGAGCCGGTATAATTATAGGCTGTGAGGTATCAGGCTGAATGATCTTAGTCCTCGCAAGTGAAAACAAATCTCTAGCCTTCTTTAATTCAAGTTAGTCACCGCGATCCGTGGTAGCTCAGATGGTTAACACTCGCTGTAAATATAACAGAACGCGAGTAACCCGTGTTCGATCCCCGCCCGCACCAATGAAATTGTTAATTACAATTTTAAGTGCTGATTTACCACGTGCTCAGCGGCGAAGGAAAACATCGTGAGGAAACCGGCATGTCTGAGGAATAAGGAAAAAAATATTTCGCAGACATGTGAAGTTCGCCAACACGCATTGGGGCAGCGCGGCGGACACTTCCTTGCCCTAAAACCCTCTCAAAAAAATGAGGGGAGGCTTGTGCCCAGCAGTGGGACGTATATAGGCTGTAACTTTACTTTACTTTACTGGTGATCCACCACCGTGCGATTTAAAAGAAGTTTTCTTCCTCGCACAACTTCCTAGTGGAATCGACTACCATCAGAGATTTTTCCGGACCGATACGACTTCAAGAAAAGAGCCTTTTTAAAAGGCCGGCAACGCATCTGCAATTCCCCTGGTGTTGCAGTGTTCATAAGCGGCGGTAATCACTTACCATCAAGTGAGCCGTATGCTTGTTTGCCAACTCTTCTATAAAAAAAAGTTGGATGCCGGTGTCCACGTGTTGCGGTAGCTATTTACTATCAGGTGGTCTGCAAGTTCGTTTTTTACACAAAAAACGAGACTAAATTAGGTTTTTGGTTTACCTTTTGTTAATAATCAAATCAGATTTATTCATTTAATGATAAACTCTAAGTAGCCGTTAAGTTTTTGTTATTATTTTTTGGATTACATTATCATTTAAATATTATTTTGCGTTAAATTTATCATTACCATCACAGCCTATCAAAAGTTCAAAAGTCTACTGCTGAACTTAGGCCTTCCACATAGGCTGGATATTTGCCAAAGTTTTATTACTTTTTTTTTCCTCGTCTAGCAACGCCCCCCGAGACGATACAGTGTAGTGGATTCTCTTCTGCCAGCACTACATGGCGAATGTATTTATTTTTATTTATTTATTTAACCTTTAATACACCCCTTATAATAAGGGATATAAAGGGTGGATTTAATGCCTTATTACGTTCTCTACCAGTCAAGCCTGGATGATTTGAGAAACTGACAGGCGTAAACAATCATGTCTGATTTCTTATATTTACGCGAAAACCACACAGTGATTAAAACTAGATTTAAGGATTTTATCGCGTTTCATTTACTTGATTTTTAATTTACGATGTTTCGGGTGCTTTCCAGCACTCATGGTTACGTGGAACTGAGGTAACTGACGTCCCTATGTCATTGTTAGCCCGGAGTACCTTCACCTTTTTATAATTATTATTTATGGTCTGATCTACGCATAATGAACTCACTTCGTCTTGAAGTCTTGCAGTGGTATGCCTGAGTTTAGTTTCAATTTTATTAATTATGGGGTCCCAAGCAGGTGGTAGTATCCAGCCTCGTTCTCTATTGAGATTAGGAAGTTTTTTAATTTCAATAACCTCACGTATCATCCTAGGTAGGAATCGATGTTCTTTCGCAAGGATTTGTGGTCTATTAATATAAAAATATAAAAATGGGTGTAAGGTGCTCCGCTAAGATCTTGGAGCCAACCCCGCCTGCACGTGGCGCATCTGCTGGACAACGGAAAGGGCTCTGGCGATGCCACTCCTCTGGGATTCGTCCTAGGGGTTCGGGGGTCAGACAGCAGTCGCCCCGGTAATTGGCACTAAGCTACTCAAAAATGGAAAGTAAAAGCGGAACCTGGGCTCTCTCACGCTGGGCGGGATGAGCAACCGGAATAAACGCTAGGTAGAAGAAGAATATAAAAATATAAAAATCTATCTGATGCAATGGCGGGTGGCGTCTAGGATATGAACACAAACTGCAGACTTCCCGGACCGTTGGTGCTTCATGTCAGTTATATGATCTTTTACATTGGTTCTAACTGATCTTTATGTTTACGCTATATATGAGAGACCACGTTCACATTTAAGATTGTAAACTCCTTCATCTTGTCACCAGAGGGATGACGACATTACACTTGTCGGATGGCAAGAATTGACTAATCTTCTTCGGCGGCTTGTAGAATGTTCTAATAAAAGCTCGCTTCAAGATGTAGCCAATTTTGTCGGTGACACCTCTGACATATGGTAGTACAGTAGGCAAACGCTCGATTGTGTAGGTTTATGTGTTTAAGTTTTAATCAATCACGTCATATATTTAATAAATAACTAATAAAGATATAAGATACTTAATAAAGATATTTATGAAATTGAGAAGTCTACTAAAAGGTAAAAATATATCAGCATCTATTTTATGGTGTCAATAAATATTAAATAAGACGAATGATATAAATTCAATATCACAAAACATTGCTATATGTTAGTCTGTTTCCTCCGAAGATTTAAAAAAGATCCGCCAGATGCAGCACTAATGGCGGTTTTGATTTCCCTAGATTTATTTTTTTGATAGTAACGTTAAACGCATGTCTTATCACTAAAATAAACAAATTAATAAAGTGAATAAAAAATATTAAAAAAATAAATTATCATGCCTACAAATTATTGTGCATTTGCGAATTGCACTTCTGACAGTCGATACAAGCAAGATGGTATAAAATTTGTGCCGTTTATAAAACCTCACGTTGACACGAAAAGTTTTTCACAATAATTGATTATTAAATAGTTAAATATGTTAAAACACTATCTGGATTATTCAAATTCAAATTTTATTTATTTGTGAATACAGGTAATGAGACAGAATAGATCTTTTTTAAAAAAATGTTCGCTGCATTCAACCCGTAGGTATACAAATATTATAGTATACAATTAAATCTATTACATTTCCACAATTAAATTATTTCATTATATTATTTATATTATAATTATGTTAGAATATTCAACAATGATGTAATAATTAATTAGAATGGGATATTTACAACAAAATAATATAGTCTAATCGAATGTCAAAAGAATTATATTTATGTTATTATATTATGCTTACTGATGCGTTAATTATTCATCGATTGAGTAGTAGCATCTCTCAAGTAGAAATGTTTTAAATTCTTTTTTAAATTTATGAATATTTTCCATTTTATGAAACATAGATGGATCCTTATTATGGATTTTAGATAATATACCGAAAACACTTTTTCTAAGTAAAGCTGTCTTTGATGAAATTGTATAAATTGTATTTTTACCTCGATTATTAAATAATTTAATATTATGTAAATATTAAAGCATTTTGTTATTATGTAATCATTATAAATATTTCAGGATTAGTTTTTAGAAATGTTACAATTTCATTTTAAATTGTGGTTTACAGCTTTCTGTACTCGGTATACTTGCAATAGCACGCACACACGTTTTTTGTGCTTTAAATATACGCGCACAGTAGAAGATACGAAGCCGTGATATACTGTCCGTAAAGCATCTTCATTAACTACTTTGGATAACATGTAGAGCCAGGCCTCTATCACTCTTGCTACCTGCGTGAAATAATTACCTAAAATCGCGACGCGCCCGGGCGAAATAACGCAGTCAGGGCTAGCGCGTTGGAGGCGATTGAATGTTAAAGTTTTTTAACGCTGTTTACGTAAATAGTTTTATGTAAATAGTTGTTGAAATAGTTTTTGTTTAGTGTTTAGTATATTTAATTGTAGGTAAAAATAGTTGTAAAAGTTTTAATGTATTTTAAAAATTATATAATATGTATATTACCTATTTGATAAATTATAATAGCAAAACGTCGTTCCTACTATAACTGTTGCTTAGATGTATACTAAATGAAATGACCAACAAAAGGTTTCATATCATTCTTTAGGTTAACGAAGAATTTTGGAAAGAAGTTATGAAAGGTGAATTTATTTAATTTTTTTGTTAGATAGGTACACACAGCAAAAAAAATTAAGTAATAATTTGGTCTACAGAAGAAATACCATTTATTACAAAAGTTAGTTAAAATTTACTTCACTATCCAAGTATTTACTTATATACCTAGGTGGATTGAAAAGTACTCGGCCTAACACAGATCCATTCAATTCTAAAAATCAAATCTATCCGCATTATTTAGTTCAGTTCAGACTAGTTCATTGTGTGAAGTTCGAAACGTGTGCGATAATTAGTTGTGATTTTATATATTTATTAACAAAGTAATCGGACATAATTTCCGCGAATGGAGCAAATCGAGCAGCGTGCCGTCATTAAGTACCTCCATAAGAAGGGGCTATCATCAAAAGCCATCCATGATGACATGGTCAGTACATTAGGCGATTGTGCTCTGTCATATTCATCCGTCAAAAAATGGATAGCAGAATTTAAACGTGGTAGAGAGAGTGTGAAAGATGAACCCCGCTCTGGAAGACCTTCGACGTCAACTACTGACGAAAATATTAAAAAAGTACTTGATTTAATAATGGAAGACCGCAGATTAAAAATTAGAGAGATAGCCGAGATTATAGGCATCTCTTATGAACGAACTCAAAACATCATTGTCAACGAGTTGGGTTTCCACAAGGTGTCTGCGAGGTGGGTTCCGCGACTGCTTTCAGTTGAACAAAAAAGGACGCGATTGACTATTTCACGCGACTGTTTGGAGTTATTTGAAGCCGATGCAGATGATTTTTTGAATCGTTTTGTTACTATGGACGAAACATGGGTTCATTACTGTACACCGGAAACAAAACAACAATCAAAACAGTGGATAAGACCTGGTTCACCACCCCCTAAAAAAGGCTAAGTCGATTTTGTCGGCAAATAAGGTGATGGCTTCAGTATTCTGGGACTCGAAAGGTGTGATTATGATTGATTATCTTGAAAGGGGTCAGACTATAAACTCTGATTACTACTGCACCTTACTACGTCGTTTACGAGAGGAAATAAAAGAAAAACGTCGAGGAATGCTCAGAAGAAAAGTCCTGTTTCATCAAGATAACGCCCGTGTTCACACGTCAGTACAGTCAATGGCTGAAATTCACAACTGTGGCTTTGAACTGTTACCGCATCCGCCGTATTCACCTGATCTGGCACCATCAGACTTCTTTCTGTTCCCTAACCTAAAAAAGCACTTGGGAGGTCAAAGATGTTCGACAAACGACGAGGTCAAAGCAGCTGTAGACGCATATTTTGACTCTAAGGAAGAATCATTTTTTTCAACGGTCTAAATGCTTGGAAGGGGAGGTGGCAAAAGTGTATTGAACTTGATAGTGATTATGTAGAAAAATAAAATATAACTGATTTAGTATGTGTTTATTTTCTTGGTTAGGCCGAGTACTTTTCATACCTATACTTGTCTTTTGTAATTAAAATATTTTGTGTTATAATAACACAAAATACTGAAATTAAAACTTTGTATACTAACAAGATTTTTAACTAAGTAGAATAGATCACATTTCTGTTAGAAATCGTATTTCAGGTTTATTTGTTGTTTACCCTATCTACCTATTTCTCCCAAGCGTTACGATTCCCGACAAAGTCAGAATATTAGTTAGTACTTCACCTAAGTAACATAATTAACATTTCGCAATGTATTTTTTTACTTTCTATTGACATCCCTTAATAACCACGGAATGTCCGCCGTGACAAAAAGATGCAAAGTAATATGGACACTAGCGCGCAGCGATAAAGTTTTATTTAGCTTGCGTGTGCGATTTATCTGATTAATAATAATTATGTATGCTATTAAATGTCGGTAAGCAGTTGACATCAAAGGAGTGCAACTTCTGTACGTAGTACTATTATTTATTCTGTGGTAGAGCGTAAGAAAAGGTGGTTTAACTTTTTGTAAATATATTCTGTATTAGTCTCCCAGTTTAAGTTGTTGTCAATATAAAGACCTAAGAATTTACTACTTTGGTTTCACTAACGGTCTCACTATCGTAATAAATCAAGGGGGGATTCCGGTTCCGGTGTCGAACAGTGAACGGCTGTTGTTGTTGCTCGTCATAATATAATTCCAATTTGCCGTTAATTTCTGCACAAACCATTTAAAACTGTTATTAATGTGGAAATTGGCAACAAAAGCAGGTGGTGAATATGTGGATAGATGAGATGATAACCAGAACTCTAGACAAAAATCCGCCCAGAGAGCAGGCCGGCTTCAGGATAGGATATTTAACGCTAGATCACATACATGCTGTAAAACAAATTTTTGAGAAGAACAAAGAATTCAATGTACCATTCTACTGCTGCTTTATCGATTATAACAAGGCATTCGACTCAATAGAACACGAAAATATCTGGCACTGTCTGAAGAACCAAGGCGTCGAGCATATGTACATAAGAATTCTAAAAAACGTTTACACCAACAGTACAGCTAGGATAAAATTAGAAAAAGAGGGAAAAGAAATAAAAATAAATAGAGGCGTACGTCAAGGAGACCTGCTATCAACTAAATTATTTACAGCTGCCCTAGAAGAAATCTTTCGCAAACTAAAATGGGACCAGTATGAACTAAACATAAATGGAGAAAAACTAACCCACTTACGCTTCGCCGACGATATTATATTATTCGCCACAACAAAAGAGTAACTACAAAACATGCTCGTAGATCTGGGAAAAGAAAGTCGCATGGCAGGTTTAACAATGAACGCTTCTAAAACCAAAGCCATGACAAATGCACACGAAGACACTATCATCATAAATGGCGAGCCGATTAAGTATGTGAAAGAGTACACATATTTAGGATAACAAATCTCAACCATCGACATAATGTCAAAGGAAATTGATACTAGAATTGGGAAAGCATCACTGACCTCTATATATACAAGTACGCTGGACTGGCTATACACCGTGACATGCTGAAGCGATTTGACTGCCGCCATTTTGGTGCTGACAGCAGAAGTGCACGTCCACGGAACTAATAATAGGGATAAGACAGTGTACCAAATTATATCGATAAAAATTCTATACCCTACCTATACCTAAATAAATAGAATAGACTATATGTATAGATGGACTCTACCCGTAACGTCCATTCTATTTATGGCATCATATTAATATAATGCCATTATCATTCATCATCATTAAAACTCTTCACAAGTCCACTGCTGAACATAGGCCTGGCGAGAAGATGTGTCGTAATTTCTCGAACGCTGCCCAGCTGAGTTGAATCCGTCGCTTGACCTCTCGGTCGAAGTTGGACATACCTAATCGGACTATTTGTCCCAGGTAAACGTACTCGTCAACAACTTCGAGCCTAGTGCTCCCAACAACTACGGGCATAGGTGTGACATGGACATTAAACATGATCTTTGTTTTGTCCATGTTCATCTTAAGACCCATCCATTGGGAGGCACTATTGAGGTCATTGAGCAAATTGCTTAAGTCCTCCAGCGATTCTGCCATAAGGACTATATCGTCGGCAAATCGAAGGTGAGTGATATACTCGCCATTGATGTTAACACCGTATCCTTTACAGTCCAGTAGCTTGAAAACGTCTTCCAATGCAGTGGTGAAGAGTTTCGGGGATATAACGTCACCCCGTCTTACATCTCTCTACAGTTGGATTAGTTTTGTACTCTGGTTCTTTACTCGGATAGCCATCATAGCCCTTAACCATTCAACCAAAAAATTATTAAGATTAAATGAACTACAGAAAATAAAAATAAAAACATATTTTCTAGAATTACTTATTGTCAATCGTTCATTTAGTTCTAGTATTATAAAAAAACAAATCAGCTGCTATAATAACGCCTATTCTAGTCAACTACAGGTCCGTCTATAGACAGTAAAATATTTTCTACTATATAAAAATTTATGTTTCTTCGTACTTTCTACGATGCAATACCGTTCATCAGATTGCGGTCAAACTTAGTCAACTTATTGGTTGCACTTGTGCGAAGGTTATACGCATGGTACAATTAACTGACACTAGGTGGCGTGCGTATTATACCGACTATTTATTTGAAAGTTATAGAAAGTTATATATCATTCTAATTCAATGATTGTATTATCATTCCTAATTAAACAATATAATAACTGTTCCACATTTAAACGATATTTCCACAATTATTTCTTCTGCGGTAGCAATGCGCCGGGTACGATTATATAAAAAAAATATAAACTTTGAATTACATAGTTATCAGTTAGTTACGTCATTTTCGAAATTGAAATTACAATATTTAAAAAAAATATCTGAAATTATCATAAAGTCCTACTTTCTGTGGTATCGTCCCAAGAATGCTGGCTACGTGTCCTCACTGAATGGCTATACTTAGCCTTCAAGCGAGGAAACAACAAACTAAACAACTTCTTATTACTAGCAGCGATAATCAGTCGCAGATACAGTTTTTTAGGAACTACATCGCACGTGCACCCTACGGACCAATAGTCTCTACAGCAAATTGCACAAATATGTTCTTATCTTCCAGATACTCTGGGCTATTTACTTGGTTCAGTGTCCTCTAATGCCACCCCTGCTTTAGACGAGGTATCCCTGAGATGGGATGCTGTCAAAGTGTTCGCAAGTAGTATCCCACACTAAAGCTTTATCTCTCTCTCTCTCTCAAGCAACTAAAACCATACCGTCGGGTCTCCTGGTATCGTCTCTAAATATTCTACAAAGATCTTAAACAAAAACGAGCACTTGGAAGCAGCAAGTGGTGCAGCCTCACCAAAGTCGCGAAAGATAGTCGAGTGGCGCATCGCCAATCGTCATACCAACACTCCTCTTCCCTTACGACTCCACCTCGACTACAGCGGTCCAGGGAGAGGTTCTCCTCTAGCCGCAGCCCACTAACACACATTCAACGTGGCTCGACATGATCAGGCGATCTTTCGACACTTGTCTATGGCCCTTGAGTTTGGTTGAAAATGAGGAAAGAAGAAATAAAAAAACATTCGAAATAATAATCTAATACTTTTATACTTACTTACTTTATACTTACTGGTTACTGGTAACAGAAAACATTGTCGGTATACTGCACTTTTTCAAAGTGGTGCAGTTCTCATGTCTAATAAAACAGTCGTCTGTAAAATGTTTGGAACAAATATGATCATTTTGTTTCGGACGCCAATTCATAATATTAATGCTTTTAAGCCATAATTTTAGTCTAGGTTCAGTTGGAAACCTGTTAATTAAATAAATATTTGATAATCATCCGTTGTTGGCGATTTTGTATGTTAACAGATATGAGTAGGAAAGAACATCGATAAGTATTATAGACAAGGAACTCGACAACCCTATTGAATTTTATTGTTTATCAAAACTCAGTAATATACACCCAAACATGTTGGTATATATGATATTAAGATTAGTAACAAATTTTTAAGTACTTATATTATCAAATAGTTTTAATTTGTTTAATATTTGCTGCAAATTCACTTACTTGTGAAATGTTATACCACTTTGCTTGTGGTAACGAGTTTTACAGATTACGCACACTCTCATTATTAATAAAAATAATTCTTATTATGTAACTAATATTATACACAATTAAACAACAAAATACTTTCGTTTTTTAGTTTAAAAGTTCAAAATACAGACTTATTAAATAAGACAATATAAATAAGACAACAGACTTTGGCATATTATGTCAATTTTATTTTTCAAGACATCCTTTAGCGGCGCTTCAAATTGGCACAGTCATTTTGTATGGTATAGCCAGTCCAGTGTACTTGTATATATAGAGGTCAGTGGAAAGCATGGAAATGTTACTGGCAGCTAAAATAAGTAATGAAAAATACAGAAATTAAGATGTCCGTCAAATCAAAGCTTTACAACACCTGCGTGCTACCAGTCCCAACATATGGCTGCCAAACTTGGGCACTTACTAAAATGCGAAACAAGAAACTAGAAACCTGTCAGAAGGAGAGGAGCATGCTGAATATAAATAAATGGATAGAGAAATGAAAATGTATGGAAATAAGAAAACTTTGAAAGGTGGGTAAATAGAAAAAGAAACGAGGTAGACAGTTTAGAAGGTGGGAAGGCGAAATAAAGGCCACGGCAGGGAAAACATGGACTAGGAAAGCAGTGAACAGAACAGCGTGGAAAGAAATGGAGGAGGCGTTTGCCAAAGTTGGGCAAACAGACCATGTTGTTGGTGTCATCGACTAACCAGAGTCGTGAATATAAGATTTATGTTAAAAAAATGTGTCTGAATAAAGGCTTATATTATTATTATTGTTATTATTAAAACAAAGGAGCCATTTTCGTTGATAAAAATTCATTTTTTGAGTCTTATTTTAAGTTTGGTTGCGCGGAAAACCATTCGTATTTATTTTATTTGACGGTAGGCTGCCAAATCGGTTATCCCTTTCCAAAACGATATCATTCATACCC
The DNA here is from genome assembly GCA_907164705.1 of Parnassius apollo. NCBI lineage: Eukaryota > Metazoa > Arthropoda > Insecta > Lepidoptera > Papilionidae > Parnassius > Parnassius apollo. Next base: position 2,179,011 of record CAJQZP010000049.1, on the reverse strand, counting down.
TCCTATCGACACATCGGGGTGGTGGGGTGGGAGGGGAAAGAAGATGATTCTAGAACATCACGTAATCATCGGAACCGAGGATATATAAGACACGCGCGACCGACGCGTGGCCTCTTCCCGCCGCGCTCGCCGTTGAAACCACACCGCCTAGGATAATAGTGTCCTAAAGAGCTCTCTTCCCGCCGCGCTCGTCGTTGAAACCACATCGCTAGTAGAAACCGCTTTAGCCTGGAAGCAGTCGAGCTCCAGGAAGCCCGCCTCACCTCGTGTGAGATATAGTCGCGCACCGCTTCTCTCCGGAGTGTTCCAGAAGAAGTTCCAGAAGTCGCAGTTATAGTGCTCGACCGCATAGAAGAAACATCCCGGTGAGTCAATATCCAATATTATTGCCTGCTTGATATAATCGTTTAACCCGCTCCAATTTTGTGTTTTCCTTATCAAGCAGGATTCCTTTTATCGATTTGGCAAATAATAGTTCGTTTTTGTGGGAAGAGCGAGTGCATTGTACCGCATATATAAGTGTAGAAGCATTAGTAGATACAGTCCACTTAGATTAATATCTCGCGTAATAGGTTTAAGGTTCGACCGGGGAACTAGACTTCGGCAGCCTTAAACACGTGGCTCCACCAAAGTTTATTATTAAATTATTTGACTTAAGCCAACTAATTATATTCTTCAGGCTGTTATCAAATTAATTTTCATAATTATTTATGTCTGTACATGTAAACGCCATAGAGCTATAATCTGCAAATAGAGTCATAGGAAAGTTTACGCTGTTAGGTAAATCATTAATATATACTAAAAACAATAAAGGAACATGTACGCTTCCTTGAGGAACACCAAAATTTGGAGATCGAGGATAGGACCAATAATTATATTCATTTTTAGCTTTTGGGAAAATCCGTGATACTTAAGTAATTTGAATCCAGTGTGTCAAGTAGGATTTTATAAGATCAAGTGTTTTGCCTATTACACCATCTTTATTTAATTTTATAATTAACAAGTCATGCCTAACAAAATCAAAAGCCTTCGAAATGTCCATATATAGGGCTGTCACTGGTACTTTTCTGTCAACGTTTGTAAATACTTGATATAAACATTAATAGATTAGTTTCTATGAAAGCCTTTTTGTTCTTTTGCAAAATATTGAAGTTTTCAAAGTAATTATATAAATTCTTATAAATCACTTTTTCTATAATTTTTGAAAATATAGAAGTCATAGCAATCGGACGGTAACGGGATAAGTCCTCCCTGCCATCTTTTTTAAAATAGTGGTTTAATAATGGACGTTTTAAGAACTTCAGGAAATACAACATCTTCAACAATAGGTTTATAATATGACTATTAAGGGTACATGTGTTTTAGGTTTTACTTTTGGAATGTTTTATCTTTTTTAAATGGAGATTAGTGTGTATAAAGTACAGCAATGATATGGGAACAGTTCTTCGAAACAGATGCTGGACACTGACACTGAGTATTAATAAATTTGCTTTTTTGAACAAGTTTAAGGCGCTTCGCTGGGCGTGTGGCTTCGTGTGGGCGGACGTCACTTCACATGATCGACGATTCGAAATATTTTTTAATGCTTGCACTTGCGCGAAGGTTATATAAATAATACAATTAACTTACACTAGGTGACAACTTCTGACATTTTATTCATTGTCAATCACTGAGAATTTCTTTTAAAGTTATGGATCATTTGATTACAATGATTGTATTATCATTCCTAATTAAATAATACCGGGTGTTACAAAACTACCCGTAAAGCCGAAAGTAGGTTAAATGGGGCCCAATAACGAGTATAAAAAAGCGCTGTATAACATACCCAAAAAAAAAAAATATTATTTTCACTGATGTGCAAACCCTATTTCAGTAAAATTAAAGAGTAAACTACGCCGAATGTATCTACATTTCTACTTAATTCTCGGAATGCTAAAAATTTTAAAAGACCTAACCTAACAAAACAACCTAAACGAACATTTACTTTTTCATAATAAATGTCAAATTTACAGAAACAGCTCAAAGTGTGCTCCGCCTTGCTCAATACACAACCTCGCTCATCGGGATATGGATTGTGTGGCATTTCGCACCATCGTTGGTGTTATTGATGCGAAACCCGATCTAACACGCTGTTCCATCTCGGCAACCGTTGGGCAATCGGAAAAATACACTCTGTTCTTCACATAACCCCACAAAAAGAAGTCCAAGGGTTTGAGGTTCAGAGAACGAGCAGGCCATAGCACCGGTCCTCCGCTGCCGATCTATCCTCGCGGAAAGCTGGTTAAGATGTTCTCGTACTTTGCGAGCAAAATGTGCCGGAGCTGAATCATGCTGAAACACCATGTTTCTTTGGTTCTCATAGTAATCCCAGTCAGCCACAGGAAAGTCGTTAATCGCCTCTTCGAATTCCGTTTGTAAAAACGTTAGATAGTTGCTACCGTTCAGACGTGATGGCATAATGACGGGACCGATGACATGCCCGTCATAAAGGCCAGCCCACACGTTCAGCCGCCACTGGTGTTGGAATCTGCCCTGCCGTGAAGCATGTGGATTCACGCGAGACCAAACGTGATCGCTATGCATAATTGAACGTCCAGACCTCGTGAATGTGGCCTTGTCCGTCCAAAGAACATAGCTTACGTAATTAGGGTTTTCCTCTAACTGCCTGAGGTACCACTAGCAGAAGTTTCTCCTGGGTGCAAAATCACAGGGTATCAGCTCCTGTGTATGGCAATAGTGATAAGAGTGACTTCACGAAGAAATCGCCAAACTGCAACATGGTTTATACCGAATCTTGTTCCGGCTCGCCTCATACTTGTGGTCGGTTCTTCTTCAAAATGCTCTAACACTAATTCAGCCTGTCTGGCGTCCACTGTGCTTGGACTTCCACTTCTAGTAGACCAAGTCATACCGTCGGGTCTCTTGCCATCGTCTCTAAATATTCTACAAAGCTCTAAAACCAAGGGAACAATTATAGAGACATGAGTTCTTCAGATGACTTCGTTCAAAGAACCGTGACGGGACAACATTACATTAAACAATACAATAATATCACATAATCAATATTATTACAATATATATACACGGCAATACAATATTATTACAATATACCGTGTAATAAATAATCTGGTGTTAAGGGGTAAACCACTTGTTTGGCATGTCTCCCTCACTATGTTTCGTTTACTGCCAAACACTCAGTTTCCACTTAAGCTTCTTACGTAAATCAGTACAGAAAATCGGCAGGGTTCGAACCCGGGTTAGGCTTCTTGCGTCTGTGAAATGTACAGCGAGTGATAAGCAATAAGCGAATGTACTGCAAACGAATGACACGTGATACACCAAATATTCAATTACGATTTCTCTCAATATGCGAAGAAAACATTTTAGTATTAATCACCTAAAAATGTCCGTCAACCTCGCTCTGCCCCGTTGTGCGTCATCAAAGAGACCTAGAAATCAACTAGTGCTCAGATCAAGGTTGTAATAACGATTCATACCGCTATCTGGCTCGATAAGAATGGCCAGCCCAAAAAGCCCTGCAAAGACCCAGCTTGGTAAAGCTACTCTTTATCCGAGTTGGTCCACTGGCAGGCCATAGCAGCCAAGGTGAGGGCAGAGGAGTGTTGGTATGATGTGGAGCCACTCGCCCTATCTTGTGCGACACTGACGGTGACGCACCGTATTAAAAAAATTAGGTACTAGTCGGTATTGCATACAAAAACTTTTTGTCACAAATCGTAGTTTTTGTTCGTGTTACCTATTGTACTCAGAGACATTTATTATTGTTATTATTATACATCGTACTTGACAAAAGTTACGAAGAACCATAGATGGCAGTAGAAGTCTGGTAAATTTCGATTCAATTCCATGTTTTATTGCTAGTATACAAATTAATTTTTTAACGTGATAAATACGTCTATAGTCGAAGGCGGGTATTAAGGAGTTATAAATTTTGTTTAACGAATTATTAGATTAATAATCTTAAAAACTAATTTCACCCTTTTGGTACTATTATCACCTGATAATATCATGTTTTCTTTGTTGTTGAGTTGTATTAATACTATGATTCACTTTGCAATGGGGTGAGCATAAATACTCGTAATTTGCGATTAGATTTAGGTCCTCAGACCCAGTGGACGTTTACGGTTGTTGATGACAATAAAGATCCCACCAAAAAAATTCTGTAAAAAACTAGCCAAGTCTCGATGGAGCTGCTTGTTTATCTCTAAAAAGTAATGAAATCTAGACAAAGTCGTGCCAAGTCTACTGCCCACCAAGGTTCGCCTTACTGCGATTTCTTTATTATTATAGTTAATGTTGTGTGACTTGGCCGTTGAAGGGTACACAAGGGTACAAAACCAGGTACTACATGACACCCTTGCACCAATCTCTCGCCAGAACCGCTATCCATTGACGATGGAAATTTACCACTTGGAAAACGTTGATTGAATAACCAGTCAATTGTAGGCGTTAAATCGACCACCGATCTAACATAAAATAGACGTACAGACGGACTTCTATCAATGATTCGAAGTCCGCCTGTACTGGAAATAATTTTTTATACTGTTTGTTTCAGGCTCGCCTATACAAAAGTATTATTGAAATACGCAGCCAAGCCTTTATCAAGCCTACAATTGACTGGTTATTCAATCAACGTTTTCCAAGTGGCAATTTTCTATCGTCAATGGGTAGCGGTTCTGGCGACAGATTGATGCAAGGGTGTCATGTAGCACCTGGTTTTGTACCCCTGTGTACCCTTCAACGGCCAAATCACACAACATTAATTATAATAATAAATAAATCGCAGTAAGGAACCTTAGACTTGGCACGACTTTGTCTAGATTTCATTACTTTTTAGAGATAAACAAGCAGCTCCATCGAGACTTGGCTAGTTTTTTACAGAATGTTTTTTGGTGGGATTTCACTTCTTTTTGTAGATACGTGGGCACATTGATTTGTTTTATTAGATTTTCTTATTCGACACATTCTTTTTCTTTTTAGGAGTAATTTTTTTATTATTACAAATCTTTCTTTCCTTTTTTTTTGATTTTCAGTAGCAACAGTTTTTCGTATTGCCCATTCGCGTTCATTATTTATTCTTTTAGACGGTTTAGATGGTTTAAAATCTGAAAGATCGGCGCGATATTTACGCCTAAGCCGGTTGTATTCGGTGATCGCTGAAGCTTGAGATTTTATACTCTTGAAGTCAACATTTATGAGGTGCATCCCATGAAGATTGGTTACTCGTGAAAGCGCCACGTAGGCTTGGCCACAAGTGAATATGGAGGCGCCAATGTCCATGAGGGCATTATTTAGACTTAGATCTTGGCTCTTGTGAATTGTTAGGGCATACGCCACACAGATCGGGACTTGTTCCCTGTACACGTATGCCCGGGGTATGATCTCAAATTTTGACTTAATAGGCAATAATTCGTGAATCAAATTATTAGCGAATTTTACTACCAATTGTTTAGGCTTTGTTTGGTCTTCCGGGTCCCACCTCACTTTTTGTACAACGCCTAATGACCCATTCACTAAACCTAAAGTAACATCAATATTTCTTCTAAGCATTACTTTAGCTCCCTCTTTAATGATTATAGTTTCTTCCAGTCCAGCAGTCATCGACGCATCATCTTCATATTTTTGTAAACACGCCCGGGCTTTCGTTATCATACATTTTGAACAATCCAAGGAATCTTTAGCAACTAACTTTATCTCGGGGTGCGAAATCGCTTTTAACATAGCATTATTTAACTGCATACACATATTTCTAGTCGATAGTAAACAAACAATATCTTCTGGTAAGTCTAGTGTAATTTGTTTATTTAACCTTTCTCTTACTGCGCCCGCCGTAACAAAAACAGCTTTGTCACCTCAGCTGGCGGCACTTGTTATAAACATTTATGTTTCTCACTTATGTTTAAAGAGGTTTTTGTTACAGTTATTTAAAGCCGATAAGATTTTCGATAAGTAGAAACAATAACCATAACATTTAAATGTTTATTTTATTTTGTACAGCTCTTTGTTTCTAACGGATCTTGATAAAGTGTACTTACTGAAAATTTTATTTTATGAATGAAATATCATAAGTTTTTATTTTATTTTTATGTCCTTACAATCAATACAACATATTCTTCCTAAATGAAAATGAAAATGAAATTATGCATGTAATAATTATAATAATACTAATTTTTAACTTGCATACATTTGCTAAAAATTCGGCAATAGACAGTTTGCGCGCGCTTTGTAACCTCATTTTCAAAACCTTTTTGTGTATATATTATAGCGTCTTCCTTTATTTTTCTTATACAATCATATAGATATAACATTTAGCAATTCCTAGTAAAAGTATTTACTATGGTATTCGATTAAGAAATATACTATTGTTATCTTATTAGAAATCTTGACCGTTATGAATTGTTCGCGTAGAGGTTTTTTGGTTCTACTTTTTTATCAATTGAAACATAAAAAGTTATTGTTGTTGTAACTTAGATCATTCAAAAACATTACGTAGTAAAGATAAATAACATTACTTACAGTTTTTTGAAAGAAAATCCAACTAAAATCACAATCACAAAACTTCAACGATTACGCAACTAACAGCACCTACAGCACAAAAGCGAATGGCTGTTATATTTGATTTTGTCTATGTAACTGAGTGAATATAATTCTTCAGAATACTCTTTAGTTCGTTCAGAATCGAATGAAATAGTGATCAATTGAAAATATACTGTATTTTTATATAAATTAATGAAAAAATAGCAGCACGTAATGCGGACATGAATTCATGTCCGCGGTACTCAACGGTCTCGTCGAGATGAATTCATGTCCATGGTACCTTAAGGCCGAATACGAAGAGAACTGGCGAAAATTAATGTATTTCTCTTGACTAGAACTTTGACCTGAAGTAATTCTAAGCTTTAAAACATTTTTGTAGGTTTGTTCGGGTCCTTCACAATGTGACCGTCATTTTAAAATTTTAAAATAAATGGATATACCAACAAATAAAAAAATGTTAAGAAATGATATATAAAATTATTGTTCTTCCAAAACTCTGTGAATTTTAATTTAGGAAAAATTCTTTTACGTAAAAATGTTTGTATTGTGATTCCGAAGGTACCTGCTATCTTTATTTCGATACAAAATATTATTTATTAACATAATTCGTTTTAATTAAAAACACCTAATAATAATATCGTATATTGCCAGATAAAAGTTTGCCGTAATAAATTACCAGGCGCTACGTGTGACGTAAGGTAACAACAGTCGATGTGTCTGTAGCGAAAATTGTTAATTTTGTGTTTTATACGCGTTTAAGTGACTATAAATGTAAATATGGGTAGGAAAAGAAATAAATGTTACCTAAGTGGTAAAACAAAGAGAGTTTATCGCATGAACGCTGCTCGAATGTTGTATTTTGAGGTTAATACTTATATTTTTGTAAGGTAATTTTTTGTTTTATGCTGCCTAATAGGTTGCATTTTTACTCATTTACATTAGCCAAACTGATCATTTATACTTTTCTAGTTTCAAGTGAGAAACACTAAAAATGTATATATCAAGTCCCAGTCGGAAAAGAATGTACAGAGTAGTGCATGCACAGAGACCGCAAATAGTGTCATAGTCAATGTATTGTCCGAAAGCATGGGGTAAGTACATAATTAAGAAAAACCGAAATACTTCGGATGTGAAGTGATTGACCAGTCGGAGTAGTCTTGTGAGAATTTACATACACAGTACCTATCCCCACTATGGGGCAATCACTGACTTTTTAGTTTTTTTTCTTTATTATTTATGCAATTTGCATTACGGTATCTTGTAAGACTCACAAGAACAAACATTTTCAGTTATATGAGGTTCTTTACGTACGATGCACCAATTAAGAAAAAAAATCGTTATCAATTCAATAACTTTTCGAACAATATTTTATAACGAATAAAGTACAGAATTTATAATCTATAGGAACTAATATTATAAATAAGAAAAATTTATTTAAGAAGTAAGCAATGCTCTCTGTGTTGTTCATTACTCTGCATACTCGGTCAAATATAATATAATCAAAGCCCGTACGGCTTTGATCATAGGTATTATACATGTCTATATAAACAAAGCGTACCGGCGGCGCGTGGTTTGCTGCGAAACGAGCAAGGTCATTCGCGTCCTATTCGGCCTTAAAGGAATTTGAGTAATGTTCGAGTAGAATAAAGTTAATCGTTCGAATATTTTTACTTGTAAACTTGTAAGTATAAGTATAAAAGCCAATCTAGTGTTATCCAGAGTTTTCCTTTAATTTTATTTATATGCGTATTAAAAGCAGAAAGGGAGGCATTCGCCTAGCAGTGGGACGCTATAGGCTATAGCGTCCCACTGCTAGATTAAATTAGATGTGTCCCACTACGCTGGATTTTTGCAATGACAGTAGATTTTTATGTACCAATGGTAGAAGGGGGCATTACCATATCTCTAATACAGCTGAGGCCAGCTGAGGGTTCTTCATCAGATACTTTAGACCTTCGATTTTTGACATCAAATGAAGCGGCCCACCAAGCTGAATATTTTTTTGTAAAGGCGGTATGTCGATCTCTTCTAATAGTTTGGTTGGGCTCTTGTGTTTTCTAATCAGGGTCACCAGGTACTCCAGATGTTCGATTATCCTAGTTTTTATAGTTTTCCCTTTATGTGGCCATTAAACCCTAACTCTGTACCAAATTTCAGCTCTCTGAGTTTATGGGAAGTACTATTTCTATTCTGATGATCATGAGTGAGTGAGTGGTCTAAAATGCGAAACTTTGCTTTCGCTTAACTTCGGAACTAAATGACCTACGGACTTGAAATTTTGGATTTTAAGTATGTGATTATAGTTTACTGGATGACGAAAATTTCTGCGTTCTGGTATTATCCAGAGATTCTCAAATAGGGACCTGAAAATGCGGCGAAATGGTACCAGTAAAGGATGGTACGGCAGTGTTTGCTTCGCGCTCGACTTGGCGGGGGCACTGCCGTGCCCCCCGATTAGGTTACAAGTGTCGGTAGTGCCAAGTTATTCTGGCGAGGATAGACTGGAAGATTACGTGTCTATTTTTAAGGTCTTCCAGAACAATTTCAGTCACAGCGATTAGTTTCAACGCAAACATTAGCCACAGGCACAGGAATATAAATTATAGCACCTGAGTATGAGAATATTCCGATCGGACGGAAACAATCGGAGAGACATCAGGCGAGACCAACGCCTCTACGTGCTTTACGAGACACAGGGGTGTAACACCGTCAGCTTCCTGATTCCGGGCTTCTACCGAGAATTTCTTGTCAGGAAAACCCAATAACTGATTTTGACCTGACTTGTGATCTGAACCCAGGATCTTAAGATCGTCAGTCGCGTTTACGACCACTAGATCAAAGAAACAGACATCCATTTTTACGTTAGTACGGGTTAGTACACAACCATTGTGTGCCAACTCTGTGTGTAACGTAAAAATGAACCAAAATTTTACAGTAAGCGATCGTCCCGGGCTTGATCCCCGATCCCCTAATACAATAAAATACATACCATTGAAAGTGTTAATTGCAGCTTTAACATGTGCTTGACAGTGAAGTAAACATTGTGAGAAAACCAGTATGTCTGAGAAATTAAACATAAAATCACGTATTTCGAAGTATGTGAAATTTGCCAACACAGAAAAAAACCGCGCGGCGTACTTGCTTTCCTAAACCCTCTCAGACATGAGAAGAGACCTTGACTCACCAGTGGGACATATATAGGCTGTAACTTTATCCACCCACTAGGCCAGGTAGTCATGTTGTGATTTTACAAGTTGTGACACAGATATTGTTTAATGGCAGTGTAAGAGAATTCATCACTGCTTTCTTCTTGTGAGTGCTGCAAGAGACAACTATGGGTAATGTCAGAAGGATATAATCATCTTGTTTACTCCAGACAGAAAATACTATTTTATAGACTGATGAAAAGGAAGGAGAAAGTTCAAAAGCACACAACTCGCGGCACGAAAGTCTAGCGGTGACCGTTATTGCGCATAATTGGTCGTATTACGCATTATTGCGTATGACTGGCTGTGCATATCTATCGCAGGCGCGGATTGGCTCTCCAGTCGCATTCCGTCCCCCGTACTGATACGACATTCGCAGCTATCTCCTCCACGTTTCGTTCAGCGCTAGAGTTACGTGCCGCGAGTTGTATCTGGCTACTGGATTGCCGGATTGAGTTTGAAAACCAGTTAAACCCAAATTATATAAAAATGTGGAAAAAACCATTGCATGAAAACAGTAAACACATTTACTATAGTAAATAAAAACAACTTTAATTCCATTATTTGGTTTATTGTGCTGTAATAAACAACTAATTGTGTATTTGACGTCTGCACTGTTCCTAAATTTGTTATAATTATTCTAAGGCATTTATTTTAAACATTTATGGATCTCTTTTTACAGGTAGCTATAATCTATGTGGTTATATTATATTTTATATGTATCAAAGAAACACGTAAATGGCTATCTATGATATTATACTAAATACACTTATTTTGCTAATTCTATACATTATCACAGAGTCTCAATACAAAATCCATTCATAAAGTTATTAATCTATTTATTTTATGCTTGACTCACTGCTGGTTTTATTTCGTTATAAGGAAAGGATAAACACGGATTTAAGGTTAAAAACTGAACAATTTCATTTTAGGTGTAAACTATGTTTAAGTTTATCCAAATCAAAATTAACGTTAATTCAATCATTTCAATGTCTCGTATAATTCCTGCTTATTATGCATAAGTATTAAGTAATAAGCTTAAGCGTATTCATAAGGTGGTAGTAAGTGTAACAAAACAAAATATGAAAGTCCGATTCCGTGTTATTTGTAATAATATTCTTTATTTAAGATTAAGATACATTAAACGAAATAGTTTTAAAACCTAAGGGGTTAAACTATGGCACAAACTAGCCAAATTTTCATTACACATTGCACTTTTTATATATTAATAACGATTTTAACTGTATAGAATAAAGAGGGTCAAATACTAAAACTAATTGAATGGATTCTGTATACAATACAACTACATTTTTCTACGGGAAATTATTTTTAATTAAATCTAGTTACAGAAACCGAATCTGTTTTTTTCTTTTCAATTTACGCGTTCTGCTTCTACTATGTAGTGTTATTAATTAATAAATAATGTAATAATATGCGATATTGAAAGACTGAATATTTTATAAGATATAAATATATTTTAATGTTGTTTGTTAACATTAATTAAAACGCTGTTTCTTTTTTAATTCAACTATTTCAAATATCAAGTTTAACCCATTCACTGTCCCGTGAGACACACACGACATTTCTATTGTGTTACTGTGTCTGTCTGTCTCGAAACCGGACAGTGAAAGTGTTAGTGTCGTGATAAACGTCGATTATTAAAAAATAAATATTAGTTTCCCGCCTTTATTTCCGAGCTGACAGTTTCATTAAAACAATCATTTGAGACGCCACTTTGCACTGAGCAGTAACTCGCTGGCGAACTTCTTTCACTTGAATTTTTTTCTAGACATTGATACTCTACCATACTGCCACTTGGCTGACGAAGTATATTCTGGAATGCAACTGGAGAAGGATTGACGATTTTGTCGGGTTTTTTTAGAAGCTCTTCGATTGAATAAGGGTTCTTCTTTTTTTCTTTTTCTTTCGAAGTTTTGTGGTCTTGTTCGTCATCTGGCCTGTCAGTGCTATCATCACTAGCCTCAACAGAAATATGTTCTGAACCTTCTGATTTGACTTCATCAGGGTTAATTCTGTTGAGAAGATCATTATGAAGACTGAGAGCGTAAGGAGTAAAATTTTTAGAGTCCGTATGATACGGCATCATGATTCTCTGCCAGGGAGAAATTGGATACGGTTTTAACAATCCTTGTGCTTGTACTTGATTTGCTAGGAGCCAAGATGTGGCCAGTCGTCTGTCGTAGATCTGGGAGGGATCAGTGGGGTGGGGTTGATGAAGTCGAACAGTCGAATGCGCGAAATATGGCGATCCTTGTTGTGGCGGTATTGGTGCTGGGGTCAGTGATGTTTTTAAGGACATGTAATCCACGACGTTAGGCGATAACTCCGGTTGGGGATATGGTTCTGAAAAGATATAATTAAAGATTAAAATGTACACTTAAAACTTGTACCTTTCATTTAAGGTTTATACGGTTTATTTGTTTTTTTACCAATACGTGTTTATGATAAAATGGCCGCATTAGCAGAATTAACATAAACAAATGTAGTGTTACAAAAATTTCACCATATCTCGTAATAGTAGGAGCTGTTAGGGTCAACTAAGGAAATCGAAAGAAAACCCAGTGACATCTGATAACTCGAATGTTTTATTAGAGTTAAAGGAGTTAGGGGAGTCTAGAATGTGAATTTATACTTGAATATGAAATTGATCTATCAATGAATACTACTGTTTGGGTACTTGGTTGATTGGGTCGTATTACGTATTTTAATGGCAAATACAGCTCCCATAGATAAGAAATAATGAAAATGAGCTACAACATAATAAGTAATGTTACATGTGCCAATTTATACGTGGTAGAGCCATGCTGCAGTTATATTAGTAGTATAGTTGTAGCATGAATAGGTTGCCTCGACCGGGGAAGGGCCACGCTCTCACAGAATACCATCTTAAAATAGCAGCTTAATGCTGCTGTGTTTTGTATGGTGAGTGTAGAGAACCGGAGACCCTTTTTACTGGAAACGAGGCATTCCATCTTAGTCCTCACGGGTGACAATGCATCTGCATTTTGATTCCTAATCGAGGATACATGTAGATGTCTATGGGCCACAGCAACCACCTACCGTCAGGTGAACTATGTGCTTGTTTGACACCCTTTTTCCTATAAAAAACTTGTTAACAACACAAGGGTTATCTATATATAATGCGGGACAAAACATTTATAATACTTTATTTCTATAAAATAAAGTTTTCAACTAAAAACTTTTAAGAACGGTATAACGATAAGAAATAATTTATTATTTTATATACATGTTCCCTGTTATGTTTTGTAAAAGATTACAATTAAAATTTATTCAAAAGAAAGTGGCTGTCATGACACGTCATTTATAAAACCTAAATAATTAATTACCTATATTTTTATCAGAGAAACTAAGTAACTATAAAAATGTTGGCAGTGATAATTGTTAAACATATTACATTATAATCAGTATAATTTATCGTTGTTTGCGCAAGCAAATAATAGTTTTTACAACAAACTTCCTGCTTTAAATTTGGTCATGTCGTCTAAAATAGTATAAAAATCCAATTTCTTGGTGAGAATAATTCTGTTAAATTTAATTAACATACGTTTTGATAATATATTACCAAAGGCTATTTAGTTCGCGCCCGATGTGTAGTAGTTAACATGTCTTTTGATTGTGATTATCTCATTTCGAATTAATTGAATAAGAAACTATAAATTTTCATGTTTTTTTTGACTTCCTTGCACCTGTCTTACGAAAAATATTAAGTGGCCCTTCATTTAATGGCATTAGAATAAACTAAGTTTACATTATTAATTTGGTTTTATTAAAATGTTAATATAATGATTGTATTGTAAAAACGAAAGTATCAAAATGTAGATAATGTTTATGAGTGAATGCTTGTATTAAGCTTCTTATTTGGTTGTAAAGTAAATTATTACTTTACTTCCTCGAAATATTATTTTATTTCAGAGTTCCTTAGGTGTAAGTAATATATTGAAAAAATCCTAAAGGGTTTCGTTAAATGCTAGAGCTTAAGGGTGTTACCACACCAATCGATCGATCGACGATCAATGCCATGGATGTCGAATGATTGGTGTGGTAGCTTTAGCAGATCGACGGATATTGGTCGATAAAACGTTGTTCAATCATCTATCGACGTCGATCGACAATATATCTATATAATAATCTGTGGTTGTGGGCTCATCGTCAGTTATCTTTTATAAGGCGGTTTGATCAGATTGGAGCAGAGCGAGATGTCGAATAATCAAGTTGCTCGATTAACGTTGACTAATGCATTCTACCATCGATCGATGCGATCGATCGATGGGTGTGGTAAAAATATCGATCGATGTCGACTGATCCATTCCACCATCGATCGATGCCTTCGATTGGCGACCGGATCTGCATGTTTGCCTGTGTGAAATTTATGTATACTCGTAATGTAAAACTTCTTCACAATACCGGAGGAAACTTAATAAAGTTTTTTTTAAATATTGGAATAAATACAATGAATAATTTTTGCGCATAAGTTACTTTCGTCGTCATCGTCACAACTCACATATCATAACTTGCTATCAGGTGGGATAGTAGTTAAGCATTAACTTGTAATTTAGCATGAGTAGGCTTTAAACGATGCCTTCCTATGTACGCGCCTTCATACTTCAAAAGGGGTGTAGTGGCGTAGCATGGTTTGCTGTGGCCTGGGGCTTCTATAGCTAACATTATTCCTATTTTTGTATCTTAAATAAATCCATGAAAGTCTGCAATAGATTTTGTATCTATTTTTAAAACCTATTAAATTAAACCGTACGCGAAACGCGCAAACCGGTTTGATCCCTGCCAGCACCACAGAAATTGTTAATTTCAATTTTGAGTGCTGATTTACCATGTACCATGTGCTCGGCGGTGAAGGAGAAATTCGTGAGGAAACTTGCATGTTTGAGATTTGAAAAACAAAATTTTTCGAAGACATATGAAGTTTGCAAACACGAATTAGGGCAGCGCGGTGAACATTTCCTTGTCCTAAAACCCTCTCAGAAATCAGGGAAGGCCTGTGCGCAGCAGTGGGACGTATACAATATGTAACGTAATTAACGTACACCCTCAGACACCCCAATTAGTATATTATTTTATAATCATAATACATACACTGAATTTTTAGTTAAACATTTTAATGCACTGATTTTATTTAGGTTCAAATTAGTTATACTAGTTCCGGAAGAATGTTGTGGTCACAGTACAAATCCACGAACGCAAAGACTTTAATGTGTTTGAAATAAAATTCATTTTTCTTTATTTTTGTTGAATGACAAAATTAGTAATAATACAAATAAAACTGCACTCTTAAAAGTCTTATTGCCTTAAGTTACGGTCCATTTCAGTTTGTTTTGACTGTACAGATTTAGTGTGACTGTAATTTACGTAGTTTTAATTATTTTTGGGATAAAAAAAATACCTATATTAAAAATGATAGTAATCGATTCAGTAAACGATTCTGAACAAACTACTTTCTCAAAGTGCGTTAATTATGTTACGTGTTGTATAGACTGTAACTTTTTACGTCTATGAGTCAGTTAACCGCGTGGTGGCGGTGTAAGAATATCCACTATTCCATATCATCCCGTGGGTGTCGTAAAAGGCGACAGACAAATCTGGAGATAGGCAGCAGCATCTCCATAATAATAAAAACTATGGTTGCCAACCAGCTTGCCACCCGTGATAACTATCTCAAATATCCCCCCTATGAGGTAACGGTATATGTGTGAAAGAAAAACTTAGGTTTAAGTAATAGGTACACGAAGATATACGAAATATACATATACCGGAAAATTTTATCACTTAACGTTAAATAAATATTGTTTTTTTTTCTTACCATGTCCACTCCTTGGTTCTTCATCACTCCACGCTAACCCGCTGTTCCTCAGAATTCTATTTACGGAGGAAACTGATGGAATGGAGTGAGGCTCGCATACTCTCGCGCTAAGAAGCCTCTCTCTGATCTCCCAAGCGAACATGCCGGGGTTCTCTTGCTTCAGCCGTAGTATCTTCTTTACGACTGTTGGTGTTGCCACTTGCTGAAAATAAATTTTAGTTGTAAATATTATTTAATGGAGCTTTTCTATATAGTGGCATAGTAAAGGACCTTTCTTTATTTTTTTTAAACTCGAAAAAGTCCTGAGTTAAACCTCTTTTGTTTTAAAAAGGATTTACTATAATAGTCATGGTAGTCGGTTGATTGTGGCACCAGACGCCTCGCACCTTTTAAATTGCATCCCTTCGCCGATCTTGGTATTATAAAACTGGCTTTTTTTTAGTCTTAGTATTATAATGGTAGGATTGTAACTGGTTACTCTAGTTCGTAGACACCACAACTAACTTCAAACAAAGGCTGCAGTTGCGATGTCATCCCTAAGGAATGAGAAGGAGTACCTCCCAGCCTGTAAGTTGACTGTCTCTCTTTATCCTTCAAACCAAAACATAGCAGTACAAGCACTGCTATTCGAAAATTGCTATTTGATATTTTTATTGCATGCGTGAAAAAGACGTCGCCACCTAAAGTAAGCAGTGAGACCTTTTTGGTATTTGCCGTAGACGCTTTTTATAATTTCCATAAGACGAATGGGGGCGTTACATGAATTCTTTCAATCCTCGACAATCAGATTATAAAAATCTATGTAATGATTTGTTATATTTAAGCGAATAATGCACATTGAATTGAGGTATTTTATCGATTTTATCGCGATTAACTTTAGGTTATTCTTGAGCTTCGCAGCATTTATGACCACGGCGGAACTGAGCTGTACAACATCCCGATGCTATAGATACTCTAATCACTTCAGATTCTGATTAGACTATAGGATTATTTAGACACATTGAATAAAACTGATATTATGAATTTTGTTATATCTAATTTAAAGTTATAATAGAGAGTAAAAGAATATTGGTGTAGAACATAATTTATTTTCGTTCTCAAACAAAATGTAAATGTCTGTAAAAAAAAAAGAATTTGCATTTCGTGAAATATTATTTCATGAACAAGCACAAGTTAGTTATACCAGTTACTCGACTCCAAAGAGTCAGTAATTCCTTCATGGGGCAATGTGTAAGCTTTTACAATATAGTCCCAGAAAATATGCAGACCTTATCTATCAAAAGATTTAAAATATTTATTCAGCAAAAATTGTTTAGTAAGGGTTGTTATACCACTAAAGAGTACATGATTGATAATCACCCTTGGGAATGAGGTGGTCGCTACCAAGCAATTTCTAAATGTTTTCATAACAACTGTATAAAATATTATATTATAAGTTACGTTTTTTTTTAAAAAACATAATTTATAATATAATGTTGGGTTTTTTACTGGTTTTTCCGAGGACAGAGGTTTTCTTTCCGAACCAGTGGTAAAAGTAAAATTAAAAAATGACTTTTAATAAGTATTACATGTAACCAACGATATTATGAGTAAAAAGGTGTCTTATAATATCATTGCATGTAACCTATAATGAATGAAAATGATTCTATTCTATTCTATTTTAAGCAGGCTTAAATCGTTTTTTGTTTAACGTGTGTTCACAAGACTGTTCACAATCAAGCTTGTGGACTACTACCAGGATTCCTCTACAAAATGTCTTAAAATAACTTAAGATGAAATGCATTGAACTACGCAAATAACTTTTTTTTTAATTTCTACGTAGTGTAGAAGCTACGGACTCTATGAAATATTGTGGACCACACATTCATATAAACTAAAGACTTAGACAAGGATATGGTTTTATTTTATAATGCATTTCACTGTTTTAAATAACGCAAATGAAAAGGTGAAATACGTTTTTTCCTTGACATATATGAAATACGAATCACGTATGGTTAGGATGGACGTAATGATTATTAATTCCTCTGTGATGGTTACGCTAAAAAATTGATGAAAAGAAGTAAATATGCACATACGCCGGTAATAACACGAAATTACTGGGTTAACAGCACATGTCATGAGATTCCGATGAGCGAGGCTTACGCGTAATGTATGTTTAATAATGGCGCTCACTCGTGATGTTTGTATTTACGGGAAACGTGTCATTTACCACCTCGAAAGTGTGAAAGTCATTCATTTTTCTTTAATGGGAAATATGAACCGTTGGGCCTGTAGTAGGAGACGCTTTAGCGTAAATGCAGTTATTTTCCTCATCTATTTCCTAGTCTTTATGTTAATTTTTTCGTACACACAGTGGAATGATATCGAATCATTAAAAATATAAGAATAAAATTGTAATTTGGATAAGTTTTCCAAAATATGTTTACATATATTATGTTTACACAATATGATTATTAATATATATTAATAGTAACGAGAGTTAAAGTACATATTGTGAGATAAATAAAATAAAGTAGCCACATATTCTCCTTTTATAACATTTAATATAGAATCAATTTATTTGTTTTTCGAAAGGTTTAGGTAAATAATACCTAATAATTAAAGTTACAGTAGCGTTTATACGTCCCACTTCCGGTTAATGGTAAGATATACTCAAGGAATCAAGGAAGTGACACAACATTACTATTTAAAAATGTATTAATTGCTTTTCGAAGTATTCTCCGCGAAATTTGACACTTTTTTCCATACGATGGAACCAATCATTGAAGCAACCATTCCATTCGGAAGTTGGGATCTCCAAAATGGCCGTTTTGTAGGCGTCCACAGCTTCTTCAGGTGATGAAAATCTCTGTCCACGCAATTTATTCCTTATTTTAGGGAAAGTATAGAAATCATCAGGGCTTAGATCGGGGCTATACGGTGGATGGTCTAATAATTCTATGTTTTCTTGCTTTAAAAACTCTTTTGTTCTTTGTGCGGTGTGAGAACTTGCATTGTCGTGATGGAGGATGATGCGGCGGTTGCAGTTATCTTTACGGAGTTCAGAAACGATCTATGGCAAACAAATGCTAGCATACCATTCTGCATTAACCGTTCTTTGTCTTTCAAGAGAAATAGTCGTAACATGGCCGGTTTTGGAGACAAACGTGGCCACCATTTTTTTTGCAACACTCCTTGTACGAACAATTTTTGTTGGCTTTAACTCATTTTCGAACACCCAAACTCGTGACTGATTTTTTGTTTCGGGTTCGTACGCATATATCCAGGGTTCGTCACCTGATATGATGTTGTATACAGCATTTGAGGATCCTGCGTGAAATCTTTCGAGAGTTTTGACGCACCAAGTAACGCGAGCCGCTTTTTGCTCTTCATAGAGCGAATGCGGTATCCATCGGGAAAACTACTTTTTTACACCTAATTGTTCACGCAAGATTATTTGTATTTGACTCATGCCAATGTCTAAAGTTGCCTGAATTTCGCGGTATGTCACATGTCGATCTTCCTCAATCAGCTTACGCACAGCATCAACGTTTTCTTGGGTGACTGCAGTTTTTGGACGACCTTGACGGGGATCATCACTGAGCTTGACACGTCCAAGTTGAAATTCAGCAAACCAGCGATAAATTGTGGTTTTGTATGGGGCTTCATCACCAAATGCAGAAATCATCCGGTCAACACACTAATAAATCATCGCTCTTGAATTTTCTCGAGTCAATTCCATTTTCTCAACGACTAAACAAGTTTGACAAAACCTTGTAACAAGACCGAGAATCTTTTTTTAAATAAATAAATGGTATTCGATTTTTAAAACCTAGGAGTTTTCAATAAAAAGGATTTTAATATGACAGGAACATTGGAAATATTCCGTTTCCGATACTTTTAGTGCAGCCTAGTATCTAAAATAACTTTAACAATATTAAATGGGATACATTTGCAGAACACTCAACGGCAAACAAGGACAGTGTGTTAATATTTCGAACTTATAAAGCTAAGTTTAATATTAATAACAAAATTAAAATAACCAATAAAATCTAATAGCATATAAAAAAGTAATATAATTTTTTTATCAAGTGACATTTGTCTATACATTAACATATTTGAAATTTATAATAATAAAGAGCTCAGGAACTAATTATAACCAACCCGGTTTCGAATCTCGCCGGTACCAATAAAATTGTTCAATGTTTCCTGTTGTGCTAATTCAAATTT
This sequence comes from Parnassius apollo, assembly GCA_907164705.1. NCBI lineage: Eukaryota > Metazoa > Arthropoda > Insecta > Lepidoptera > Papilionidae > Parnassius > Parnassius apollo. The sequence continues at coordinate 2,159,181 of CAJQZP010000049.1, read as the reverse complement.
CGTGGTGAAGAAACTCTAATCAGAAATTAAAGGAGGCCTGTGCCCATCAGTGGAACGTATATAGGCTATAACTTTAAGAATCAAAATGTAGATGCCTTGTCACCCCCGAGAACTAAGATGAAATGTCTCGTTTCCAGCAAAAAATGATCTCCAGTTCTCTACACTCACCATACGAAACACAGCAGCCTTAAGCCGCTATTTTACACTGGTTTTCTGTGAGAGCGTTGTCCTGCCGCGGTCGAGCCGACACACTCGTGCTACAACTAATGTAGCTGCAGCGTGACATTACCACGTATGCCTAGGACCAGCAATTGACTGTTTAGTGTCGATAAAGAAGAAAGAAGGAGAGAGAAGAGATAAAACTTTTGATAAATCCAAATGTTCATGCCTTAAGCGCTCATGTAAAACGTAAATTTTTTAAAGTATTTTAAATACAGAGATATTTTCACAAATAACCTTATTACTATTACTTCTAATTTTCCGATAATTTTATGTCAAACTGCAATAAAAAAAGTTTGGAAAATACAAAAATGCACGACTCATAATGCTTATATGTTCGTGGAAAAATGTAGAAAAAAAATCTTAATCAACAATAGAAATTTTTTTTTCTAATTTTACTATGTTAATATTATTGAGATTCAAAAAAGTCTTATTATTGTTAATTGAAAAAAAAAAAAAACTTTTAACAGCATTATCTTGAAACGATCAGAAATCAGCTTTAATATTACTTTAATTTTAAGGTATTTGTACTCAAGCGTTATCGTAAAGACTAGTCTTTTTTACCTGACTCGTTAATAATTTTTTTTCTCATCAACTTTATTTCGTTTTCAGAAAGTTTTTCATCTAGTTATAACTAGTATTTTAATTTAGCATCCACCAAATTAGAGCTTCAGGTCACTCCATAAAGAACAAGACGTATAAGTACATTTATATATAAATTCTATGTACTTTTAGCTAAACAATATATTGAAATGAAAATCTGTGATTATAAAAATAATAATAATATCTTACCTTGGTCAAGTAAGTATCAAATTTGGTTTTTGGATATTTTTTATTTCTACAGCAATCGATATTTTTCATCACGAGCCGCTGTAAATAAACGATAACCCACTCATGACGGCGTCCGAGCCCGGAGTGAGTCAAAGTGTATCTGTATTTAGTAAAATATATTATTAAAAGGCTGCTCGAACACCGAAAATTTCACAATTGCTCAGCCGAAAAAAAATAATTCATCATATATACATAATCATCGAAACTAAAAAACTAAAACAAATTGATTATAACAAAACAAAACAAAATTAAACAGCCATTTACATTCCATGGCTACCCACATGATAGATGAAGAGATTAAAAAATAAATTGAGTCGAACAATTGACATTTTTAAAACTTATCGTGTTTACCCTCCATACGAACTTCATAAATCCACACCATAAGCCACTAAAACTACTTTTTTAATGTAAAAATAGCAATTAAGCGATTAAAAAAATAAGTTCAACAATCATTTATCTTTCTGACAATGTGCTTTTTATATCATTTAGATGTTCAATATGATTGTTTGATACGATTTCATGCGACAAAACGTTGGATTCTTGATTTTTAGGCGCTAGTAAAACATACTCGTACCTACGGGCTTTGCGCTTAAGGCACTTGCAGCGTATAATGGATGCAGCAAATGGTTCGGCTCGGCCCGGCATAGCCAGGTGCTATAGCAGCAAATTGCTGCTATGTTACTAAGATGGAATGCTTCGTTACCAGTAAAATAGTCTTCGGTTCTCCGCACTCATTGTACGAAACCTAACAGCATTATGTTGCTATTTTACGCTGAAGTTTGCGAGTGGTCCTTCTCCAGTTAAGTGATATGTTTGTTAATTCACCAAGTGCAGGTATGGGTGACACTTAAAGAGTTGGTACACACCCATCATCATCATTTCATCCCATCATAAGTCCACTGCTGAACATAAGTTACAAGACACGGTTCTCAGCCATCTCCAAACAAACGAGTTACCCAAGTTCAGACCGGTCTGGCACAGAATATAAGTATTTGTATATTTTGATTATCTTGAATGTCTTACACCTCCAAGGGATCAAAACGTTAGTATTTTGTCTCACTTTCAATTTAATAATTCTGTCTATTCTTGAGAAAAAGGGTCTTGACGGTAAGATGGATTTGCTAGGATCGTGTTTTATCCGTCCAGACGGATATCTCTCAATTAGGGTTTCGTTTTTTCCTTTATAACTACGGATCCCTAAAAACAAAGTATTTTTATACGTAATAATTTGACTATGTACTTAAGAGGTTAGAGTAAGTCAGCTCAAATTCTAATTTCGCCCCCACTTCCCCGCGCGTCGTATGCTATGTACCGACATGTTTGTAATCACTAATACTCTAAGTAGATAGGTCGTTAGATACTTATTTCATTAGGTTTATCATATTTATGCCTGTTTCTTAACGCCAACCCAGTCGCTTCTTATTTTTATAACGGTTATTTCCCATTTTAATTTTACGTCGTCCTGTTGCGTAATGTGTATTCTGATCGTAAGCGACACAACTTCTCCCTTCAAAAGCCGGAGCGATACTAACGGGGCGACAGGAATCAAGCTTACGCGCTGATAGTTTATGTAATTTCTTTTTACAGTGAAAATAATGGTATTTTAAAAAAAGTAAATAACATAAACATAAGTTTCATGATCTTATTTAAAGTATTTTATGAATAACAGCGGTTTATTGTTCAGTTTGGAGGTAACTTTAGATTTTTTTTCTATCGAGAAAATATTACGGAATTGTGTTTTCGTCTAACATAAACCTTAACATTAATCCTCAACTTTACCATATATTTATTTCAAAATTAATGCTGCAATACTTTCGGCATAACGGAGGATCTTGCTAAGCCATTTGAGGTTATATTTCCCCTTAACACGCGCGTACAAAAGTGGTGTAATATTGCATCAAAAGTTAGATATTTATAATAAACTGGCTGGCCATGGGCCAGGCAGACTTTGTTCTGTCCTTTACGACGAACGTCTGTGCTTAAATAAATCTTTAAATTCGCAATAAAAAATATTGAGGGTCACTTCTAGCGAAAAAAAAAATACTCTCAAGTTGGAGCAATCAATGCACATTAACAATATTTTATTAAAATCGGTGAAGTGGTTTCGGAGTTCATCGCGGACAAACAATGTGACACACAATTTAATATATAAAGATTATCGTCATATAATATCCAAAAACAAAATCATCGAAAAACTAAACTCGTTTGTCTTGATACCGACCCCCAGTAGCGTCCAATCTGACATATCGACGATAGAGGCCCACTCTAACACTCGCTAATGAGCAAAGCCGTCGCTTTAAGCCAGGTTATTATTGTAAGCAGATGTCCATTCACACGGACTTTAATTTCACTGGCAATATTACATTCAGACATGAAGTGTAGTAAAGATATAGCGTAATGAAAATTCCTATACTAATAAAGTTCTACTTGATGGTTAATATTTAAGTATTCGATGTCTTTATCGTTAATTAAACGTTTTATTTTGGGGATTAACATGCGCTGGACATTTATCGTAAAATGTTTATGTTATTTAGCGTTTTATATTTTGTATTATTATGAAAATGTAGAATAGGAAAATAAGGTAATATATTATATTACACCAACCTAATCCTGTTTACAAGGAGGTAGTAAATAAGCAAATTAATAATAAAAGATGTTATACCATAGCTCACTGAGTGACTTTAGAAGATTATGTACATATAGTCCGTTAATGAAGAAAACTGCAAAAGATCTGGAGAAAGCAAGATAGCCCAATGGATCAGTAAGCTGAAGTGGCGATGGGTCGGCCATATAGATCGAAGAACCGACAAACGATGGTGTAGAAAGGTTCTGCAGTGGTAGCCTTAAACCGGTAAGCGAAGCATAATGTGGCCTCCCACTAGATGGGGGTGAGATAAGTACTACGCAACGTCATGCAGGAGTTGTGGACATGTTCATGGCTCACGATCGTAAAAAGTAAAGTTACAGCCTATATACGTCCCACTGCTGGGCACATGCCTCCCCTCATTTCTGAGAGGGTTTTAGGGCAAGGAAGCGTCCGCCGCGCTGCCCCAATGCGTGTTGGCGAAATTCACATGTCTTCGAAATATTTTTTTTCTTATTCCTCAGACATGCAGGTTTCCTCACGATGTTTTCCTTCACCGCCGAGCACGTGGTAAATCAGCACTTAAAATTGCAATTAACAATTTCATTAGTGCCGGCGGGGATTTCCCCAAAAACCCAGATTACTCGCGTTCTGTTATATTTAGGCTCAGGCAGATTATTAGCAGAGCATTAGCAGATGTAAACGCGTAACTTTATATATATATATATTAAAGAATATATAATGTGACTTGTGCTTGTTTGAATTAAAAAATAAATATCAAAGTATACATTTTCCACTGTAATTAAACGGATTACACATTTACTTGAAGTATTTTTAAACAAACATTTCTCAAGATGTTTCTTTTGTTGCCGGGATTGTAAAACATCTGTAATTAGACTGCAAACATTTTTACAATATCTTTGTTGCTGGATTACAAAAATGGCTAATCAATACAACTTAGGGTACCTCATGTACTATGGAGTACAAGTATTAACCAGATTTAAAAAAAAAAGTTTTAAAAGAATATTAACAATACTATAAACATTACTAATATTCCCCTTAACCACTCGTGGTAAGCTTAAATTGCTTGTGTTACGAGTGGTTCACGCCAGTAGTCGAATGGTGGATTCGAACCCACGACCTTTTTGAGTTCGCGGTGCGCGCCCTGCCATTAGGCTATTGTCGCTTCAATTACAACAAACAATTTAAAGTGTTAGCTTTTGTTTACGTCTGTAATGTGCACACTATCACACTATTCAATTGAGAAAATTGCCCGTGGCGGACGGACGGACTAACTGAAGTTCCACTATACACAGTAACGGTGATTTAAAAAAAATCAGGAACAACAAACAGTTCTACAATAAAATAGAATTTCTAGTACGGTATTTTGAAATTATACGGTCAGGGTAAAAATGATAACATTATAAATACACGATACAAAACTTTTGTTGTAAATTTGTCGGCAACTTATTGAAGTTTATATAATGTAGATCGTTAAATATTTTTAAGCTTACATGTTCACTATATTTTGAATAATTTTAGTGGTTTTTCTAATTTCGTCAATATAAATTCGCGAAAAATGTTTTATAGTTAATAGAATCCTAGCATTCAGACTCCGTTTATCATAAAATGGTGTGAACTAACTAGAGGAAGCATAATGGTGTTCCAAGAACGCTTCTATAGGAGATGCGTGCCCGTGCGTCCTAACATAATCTATGCACGGGTACGTAGTACTATTATTTATTCTGTGGCAGACAATTCAGAAGGAATTCGGAGACAATTATCACACGCCACAATTTAAAAATTAAAGTCTATTCCATTTTACGCTCCATAAATTTTTATACTATGAACTTTGAGTCAAATTACCGGCTTTACTAATAAGGTACACCTTAATCTTTGCCGCCCTTTAAAACAAAAACTTTGAGAATGATAGAGAGAAAAACACAAAGTCGCATACTATAACTAAAATATTATTAACAAAATAGCAAACAAGCTTTGGCAATATTAAGGAATACTTCGCAAAATCAACTTAAATTAAACTAACTACGCTACGCAATACCAGAAACGGCTAAAATATTTACTATAACGTCACCTGTAAAAATGTCGATAAAGCAGCGCCCTTTTGATTCTTTATTATTCGATTGACCGATGAAGAGCTATCATAACACAAAGTCGTTTATGCAAACAAGGCTGTAGTTTGTTAGTTATAAGAAAGTGACCATATTAACCGGATGACCATATTACCCTCACGTACTATATTATTGCATGCGAGTTATTAGTTCCATGACAAATAATAATTACTAGATATCTGCCCCGGCGTCACACGGATGATTTCTGACTTTGACAACCTGCCGGGTCCAATTGTGAATTTAAACCATCGAGGGACCCACTCAAAGACACACAGAAAATTTAATCAAAATCAGTGAAGCCATTTTCGAGTTTTAGCGAGACTAAAGGATAGCAATCGATTTTAATATATAGATATTAATGAAACAATAACCCTCCCTTTAGTAAAATTGTTTAATTTATCGATATTGCATAACATAACTTTATGTAGCTTAACTCTGTATTTATAACATAACCACATTAATATTAGAATTATTTATTCAAACCGTACAAAATATTGTGACAGCAGCTTTTGTGAACGCATCAAAGTAATTACAGACTGGCAACCTGAGCGCCCTTCGATTAGAGAAATAAAAAGAAAAAAGCACGGCGCTAAAATTGAGCGTTCAATAGGATATCGATTGAGCACCTAATAGCCTAATAACTAGTTTCCTACCAAAATTAACGCCTTGCATCCGCAGTGGGCTCTCTGCCACACCTTACTCCAAAGGCTACTATTTACACATTATATTTGACAGGCTCCTTAAAAGTCATATAATTATTTTAAAGAACGCATGCGTGTAAGGCATGCGTTTTCGTGGCAAAAAAATAGGATATGTTTAATGGATTTCTGACTTTGAGTTTTGATAATTGACCAAAATTTTTTTTGAATTAGATAATAATTATTTGAGACGTGGCACGCATTTCCTGGAAATTAAGGCAACGTGTGTGTGTAACTGGATTTTGTTTCAAAAGATTTTGGAACAAGTAAAATAATAACAATTAATACATTTAATCAGAATCGAATAGGTATCCTTTCAGATAATACTTCTACATCCCATCTAATACCCATCAAAAGTCCACTGCTGAACATAGTTCCCCCCTCACCCATAGAATGCTACAAAGTACTTAAGCCTACATCTTTCATCACACAACACTGGGCTTGGAGTTCGAAGCTATGTGGTTTCCATTTGAGAATCTTTCTTGTCCATCGGTTGTTGAGTCCACGAGCTATGAGTATATAGTCGACTTATTGGCATATATGGCAATAACTTGCCACTTCGGTTTACTGAACCACTGGGATATATATATATATATATATATATATATATATATATTGCCAGGCAGACTTTGTTTTGCCCTTTTCGACGACCCTTTGTCATGTCATATTAAAAATACTTAAATTAGCAAAAAATTGTGGGTAAAACATGGGCAAAAAAACTATCCTATCTCTCAAGTTGGACCAAATTGTACACGGCGTGCAAATTTGATTAAAATCGGTTAAGTAGTTTAGGAGTCGATCGCGGACAAACAACGTGACACGTAATTTATATATATTTAATTTTTACACAATTTCAATACAATTACTAATAGAAATCTGGTACCACGTGGTAGAGCTATGTTGCAGTTATATTAGGTTTGTAGCTCGTATGGGTCGGCTCGACCGGAGTGCGGCCACGCTCTCACAAAATACCAGCGTAACATGGCAGCTTAATGCTGCTGTATTTCGTATGATGAGTGTAGAGAACCGGAGACCCTTTTTATTGGATACGTGACATTCCATCTTAGCGCTCTGGGATAACAATGCACCTGCATTTCGCATCTTATTCGAGGGTAAATGTAGATGTTTATGGGCCATAGCATCCACTTACTATCAAAGATTAAAATAGTTAGATGCGCCTTCACCTTGAAAACTGTGGCATTATTTTTGGATGTGTTCGTTTGCAAGACGCCGACGCGCGCACACTACTGCAATAGTGTCATCTCTTATTATCTTACAGAAATTGTGTATACAACTATCTCCGTCGCACAAATGAGCACTGATTTCGAATGAGTGAGCTCACTCATTTGAGAATAGACACATTTCGGAGTGGTCATACTATGGTAAGGGCGCATCTAACTATTTAAATCTTTGCTTACTATCGGGTGGCCTGTGAGTTCACTTGTCACCCTTATTCTAAAAAGAAATTATTCTTCTTCTTCTATCTGTTTCTCGGCAAGTAACGTGCCAAGAAGTAGGCAACGGCGTCTTTTTAATAACAACTTAATATAACAACTGCAGTTGCCAACCCACTTGCCAAACGTGGCAACTATGGCAAAATCTTCCTATGAGACCATTCAAGAGGAAGCCTGCGTGACTTTAGAACAGCTATGAAGGTAACGGTAACAGCAACGTTACATATGAATGAAATTGATGTACCTTAGGCGGTCCCATAATGAATTGGCCTAACTATGAACCAATGAAGGAAATGAAACGAAACCAATTTTATTTTTCAATATAACCACCATGAATACTAACACACTTCTGACATCTGTGAATCAACATCTCTAAATCTTTATAAAAATAATCATATTTTTTATCCTCAAAATGACTGAAGACGGCCGCCTGCAACTCTTCATCGCTTGAAAATTTTCTTCCTCTTAAGTCCCGCTTTAAATTTGGAAATAAATAATAGTCGGACGGGGCCATGTCTGGACTGTAAGGTAATGTAAGTAAGATGTTGAACTTCTGTGAACCCGCATTGACGAACTGCAGCCTTCGAAACACCAGCGGTATGAACAGGGGCGTTGTCATGGAGCAACAGGACACCTTTAGACAGCTTGCCTCTTCGTTTTTCCTTTATCTTGTCTCGTAATTTATATATTAAAGAAGAATAATATTCACCGTTCACGACTGTATTACGTTCTTTAAAATCCACCATCAAAATGCCTTGAAAATCCCAAAATATTGTGCACATCAGTTATTTAGTCGATTGTTGCACCTTTGCCTTTCTAGGGGGCTTTTCACCCTTATAACGCCATTCCATTGACTCGCGCTTGCTTTGTGGATCATAATACAAGATCATAGTTTCATCACTAGTCACTAGCCGCTCGATCACAGTCTTTGGATTTTCGCCACAAAGATCCAAAAACTCCGAAGCGCAGCGCACTCTTTCCTGTCTCTGTACCGCTGAAAGAAGTTTCGGTACCCATCTTGCACTCACTTTTTTCATGTGAAGATGTTCATGGATCGCGCGATGAACGGTACTCTTAGAGAGCTCAAGCCTTGCTGCAATTTCTCTAATCTTCAAACGGCGGTTACTCAGAACCTCCTCTTCGATAAGAGCAATCGTTTCGGGAGTGAACACTTCCACAGGTCGACCGTCGTGGCCAAAGTCTTCGACGGTTTCTCTCCCGAGGCGAAACTCTTTCACCCAATTTTTCACTGTGCTATAAGAGGGGGCAGACTCTTTATACACGCCATCCTATCGTTCTTTTATTTGGGCAGGGTATAAACCTTCTTTAAACAGAAACTTTATGATACTTCGATACTCAGTTTTCGACATTTTGAAAAAATACGCGACTCTCGTTATTCAAATGCCTGTTAAACTAAGACTAAGCATTTCATGTCGATGCATGTTTCTTATATTAAGTGCACGATAAACGTACTATTTAATGTAAAATAATTAAAATTGAATTGGCATCCATTAAGCTCGGAGATTATTCTTATGCCATTAAGACACAAATGATATAGGGTAAATGTTGAAACTTCCTCGTTTCTGCAGTGCATCTGAAATGTTTGCGCAGATGAGAACTCATGCGCAAGAAAGTGACGTCACTGATAAGCTGCGTACGGGGGATTGACAACAGCATCCTGAGTACGGTAGCAGATGATCCACATGCACCTATATTAAGGAGCTATGTGCGTACAATGTCCGAATTCGTAAATTCTTTAAATAAAATTATTATAATAATTATCCTTCAAATTACTATTATGGATCTATATTGTCCGAAAATAAAGTGATTTGATTTGTTTTGATAAATAACAATTTAAAAAAATGTTTGTCTGTCTGTCTGGCCGTCATCATTTCATCGGAAAAACTTAAATTTAAAAAAAAAACGTAAAATTAATAAAATAAATGGTCTTTGATTATTTTAAATCTAAATAACGCCACATTAATAGATTCTATCTAGGCAAAGTCGGGACGGCTTGCTAGTCTAATATAAAATAAATTTGGAAAATCCAAAAGTGCACACCTCGAACGCTCGTGTAATGTTTTGAATAATCTATTTACTTTTATTAATAATCGAAACACGTATTTCGTTTAAAGCTACTAAAAATTGTTTCCGATTTTTTTCACTGCTTGATACCGGTTATTCGTATTTTGTTACAGAATAAAATTACAGTTACAGTAGTAAAATTTAAAAGGCTTCCTAAGGATAATAAAGTAAAGCTAATAAAAAAATTAAAGTTATAAGTTCAGTTTTTCGAAATATATCTTGTTCACATCCATACGTCCAACTGACATCCAAGTGAAATTATTTTCAACTATCTTTTTTTAATAATAATCGAAATAAATAATCTTATAACTACGCCAGAAGTATTAATTTTAGTTGAGTGGATCGCTATTTTTTGATTTGGTGACACCAACCTCCGCTTAACGTTCGATGTAATACTGAAATCTTGACAAAGTTGATAAATATATAATTCGTTTGCATTTCTAACGTATAACATGATACGGCCGAGAAGTGTAGTCCATTATGAATAACGCGTATCACGGTAGCGGACCGTGTGTCATGGCGGCATTCCCGCGTCACGGAGCGTCCCGTTTGCCGTGCGACGCTTTTTGCTGCGCACGCGCATCAATCATACTCTGACACATCCAATATCGGTTTTTGCGCAGGCCGCTACGCGAGACGTAACAAAATGGCGCTGGTAACTGTCCACAAACGCGTGGACGATTAGTGTTTCTTATTACTGATTTCTATTAGACTTTCCACCTTCCTGATGGGGTGAAAGATAATTTGCCGGGGCGTGAGACCGTTGCTTTAATGACGGATTGATTCGATATTAATTCGAGGGAGGAAGATGTGACGTTTCTCCGTTAATATTCGCTTAATGCGCTATTGCAGGTGCTTCTTGGCTAGTTATCTAGGAGCCGACGAGTTTTTACTGCCATCAAAAAAGTACCGTTCCTCTAAAGGCATTAATTAAGGCTTTAGTTATGACCAATTTAGGTGTATTACAAACTTAAGTACTCTTTGCGGTAATATGTTCTTGTATTACTGCATAAATATAATGGGAAATTGGTTCTTTAGAGATAATTTAAATTTGTTAGTTGTTTACTAAGATAAAATGTTTTAAAGGTTGTATGTAGTATATATTTTTTCACACTATTAATTATAATCAATAATTTATTTAGCGATTTAATAATACTTACTTTCACAAATGGCTGCAACATTTAGTAGTATCTTAGATGCTGTGTAAGTAACTGTTGAATTGAAACAAACTAAATTGATAATACACAGTTGCAGTTTTGAAGTCGCTGACTTTAGATGGACTACAAAAGATTCTCGTAACGGAAGTGTTCCATATTTACTATCAAATATATTGTAGTTAGCTCTGCGTAATCTCTCAAAAGGCTCTTTAGTTAAACTCATTTCAGTAGCATTACTGGCTATATTAATTCCTTAAAGTATTTATAATCATGTAAGTGTATGCATTTCATTCTTACCTGAAGTGTGATTGAATCTAATTTTAATCTCACAGTATATTCGAAAACCAAAAGTTTTAGATTTTTATGCAAAAAGTAACGTACGACAACGATACTTCTGACAATAATGACGTTAAAAATCATTACAATAAATGTTTTTATGAGTTATATGTACGTATATTTCAGATAGATTGATATAATATATATCAACCAATGTGATAATCATCTAAATAGTTTAAAGAACATTTCTTCTGCTTAATAAATAAGGATAAGAATAATAAAAAGTAATATTAACTAACTTTCCTCCAACAGGCAAGAATGCACAACTTGTCGTTTGTAGAAATCCGGAGTTTTTTTTTAACGGAGTAAAAGTGACAAACGAGCACACAGTCCACCTGATAGTAAGTGGATTTTATTATATATTGACATTTATCCTCGATTAAGAATCAAAACGTAGATGCGATGTCACCCATGAAGACTAAGATGAAATGCCTCGTTTCCAGTAAAATAGGGTCTCTCTACACTCACCATACGAAACACAGCACCATTAAGCTGCTATTTTACGCTGGTATTCTGCGAGAGTGTGTTCCTTCCCCGGTCGAGCCGACCCATTCGTGCTACAACCATAATATAGCTGCAGAGTGGCTCTACCACGTATTTGTTTTATTTTTGACATTTGAATGATTTAGTTTAGACTATTCTTTTTATTTAAATTTATAAGGGAATAGATAAATATGTATGATAAGGTATTATAATATATGAAATATGACTCCATCACAATGAAATGATATAAGATGTCTAAGAATAATAAATACCGGTATGGCACAAAAGTGGCAATTTCTGTCGATACGAGTTGTATAGGAAAATATTTCCAATATGTTTTATGAAGCAGCTTTACGGTATTAAGAGGCGCGTAATAATATTGACAGCATAATCCAGCGGGAGGACCATAAAGGGGTTATTATCGTTGCAAATCCGGCTTTGCATGGGTTAATCCAAAACGCTTCGATACCAACTGTACCTATTGGTACCTATTGACTGATATATGTGAAAATGGCTTGACGACTCAGTAGTGTGCATAGTTTATAAATGATATTTTAAATTAAAATTGATTTATAATTTTTTATACTTGCGCGAAAAGAATTAATAGTACCTACGATCACTATCTAACCAAATTATTTATTTAATTTTTTTAACCGATTTTTTTTAAATTTTAGATCACAATTCAGATAAAACATAACGAAGTCCATCATCCAACAGTACTATAAAAGTACGACATTTATTTGTTATACGTTAATCTTATTTTATAATGAGTATATTATTTAATTTCAGGAAGGAGTATGCTCTTTTCTTGAAGTTCCCATATAAGTCATATCGGTTCAGAAATATCACTGGAGATCATAACAAATTAGCGACATTCGAAAATACCACAGAGTAATATGCATAGTACAAATGTTACGCACTATTGTTCGTGTTACGAGGAGACCAAAATTAAAAAAAAAATTAACAAACAGTGGGTAAAAGCAATACTTTGGCAACTGGAATCAATTCAAACAATTCTTTTGTTTACTTCCTGTGGTAAAAAGGATAAAAATGCAAACATATTAAACGGAAGGATTTGGTAACCTACAGCGACTTCTTGGTCCAGAGATAAACATTTCATACGTGGTAGAGCCACGCTGCAGCGATATTATGGTTGTAGCGTGAACGGGTCGGTTCGACCGGGGAAGGAACACGCTCTCACAGAATATCAGCGTAAAATAGCAGCTTAATGCTGCAGTGTTTCGTATGGTGAGTGTATACAGTATATCATTACAAAAAGTAACAAAATGTAATGAGCTAAAGATAATCTTAAATAAAAAGAAGAGCATGTTACTGTTGTTGTATTAATAATAATGTGTGATACATTTTTACCATTAATTTACTGTTTGACAGCGTTTTATGCTAGTTTGCCATGGATTTCCTGGCCTTTGAAATTTTAGGATACACAATTTTAGAAAACATTAAACAGAATTTCTCATTTATGACTTACGAATAAGTACGTAAGTATTCTAATCGCTGAGCTCGGCTATTATCGGATACTTACACGAATATAATATTGTAAAAATTGTTCACGAAACCTATAAGGTATTCGAATCGGCCACTTTTAAAATAAAAATCGAATGATATTGTATAAAAAATCAAAGGGTAAAATTCGTCTCCACCTGGGCCATCCCCATTCTTATTGACGGGTACACGTATGTTTATTAAGGTTTCAACAGCTAGCCGTGGTTGACAGCCGACAGGTGTCCACCGCTCCCATGACCCGAGCGTTTGACCAATCGACTCATTACTGTTACAAATTGCTACCCGATTCGACCCGCGATTGTGACATCGAAAAATACTTAATTGCTCAAGTTTTAGTTTTTGACGCGACTCAATTGTTAGTGTGCTTTTTAATTTAGTTTTTTTTTAAATATTGATGTTCTTTGAATTTTTGATGACACATTTGAATCCGCATAAAAGAATCGACTACACCATATCTAATGTGTGACGTAATGGACGACATAGGACAGTCAGGAGATATCAATCAGGAGATATGCGCAGCATCTTCCCCTGATAAAATCTCTCTTACAGAATGCTATGATCTATTTTTAGCAGTGATATTTTAAGAGGCTGTCATGTATGAATAAAAACAATTTCAATATTTATCTTATTAGTTTATAAGTAAATCCATCTTTTTTTTTAAATTTATTATGGCAACAAACGGTCTTATACAAAAGAAAATAATATACAAACAACTTATCTATTAGAAATTGACCTACAGTGCCGAAAAGTTAAATCTTAATGATGATGGTGATAATGTGCTTGGTTTTCAGGGCAGTATTTGGGAAATTCCGTAATCTCTTAATTGACATGCCTATATAACCTATGAAATCAAGTTTAATAACGGGTACTGTGAAAATGGATTGGTAAAAATAGTGACTATTTCTTATTGCGTGTTTTTCTATGTTGCAGAAGAGATTTCTACAACAATAAAGTAACCAGTTAGCTAATGGTGTACTTGATGATATCAGTTAGCTTTTACTGCAAAACATGGATATCTGTAACCAACTTGAATCTAAGGAGGCTACATGTCCGTAGGCATTGCTTTAAGAGCTAAGGTAAAATTTCTCATAACCTATAAATATACTGGCTTCTTATATTTTTCACACTAGACAATAATAGTGAATGGATATTCTGTTCCTTGATGACAGGTGACCAGTGTTGCTAGGACACCAAAATTAAAAAAAATCAACAAACATGGTGGGGTGTAAGGTCTTTTTCCCAAAAAAAAAGGGGTGTGGGGGCAGGAGGTTCTTGATTTTTAGATTGTTGATTGTTTAAAATTTAAAATTCTGTCGCTGGATACGATAGTAGTACTTGGCAACTGGTGTTAATTCAAACAGTTCTATTGTTTACTTCCTGTGGTAAAAAAAAATAAAAATGCAAACATATCAAACGGAGGATTTGGTACTGCGTCTTTTCGGTCCGGAGATATTATTTACCTTAGACAGAGTTAGGGATGAATCGATACGAGTAAATACAAGTACTTACTCGATACTTTTCTTTCGATACCAAGTACTTTTGGTATCGATAATTTAAAACTGAGTACCAAGAAAAGTACATCCGCCAGTTCAGTTTACAACGAACGGCTTTTTTGAAGCAAAAAGGAGCAAACTAGATCCAAATAGGGCCGAAAAACTAGTGGTTTTGCATCATAATCTTCCTCTCTTAACTTATAAATATTAGTAATAATCATTTATATTATAGATCCTTATGTACGTTCTCAATATTTCTGCTGTTTCCCATGTTCCTGATGTTTTAAGGTGTCTGATGTAATAATAATGATAGAAACTGGCATTTTGTCTTTATTTTTCTCTGAAAGATAATTAAGGCCGAGTACTCGTTACTCGGCCGTTAATACTCGGTGCTCGGCGAAACCCTAAAAAAAGGCCGAATCCACCTAGTACCGAATCCAAACCTAGTACTCGTCCCATGTCTACTGCAGATGCGTTATCTCATCTGAGGCCTAAGATGGAATGCCTCACAGCCCGCAGTTATACTGGGCTTTTATATCCTTCAGGTCGGAACACATCTGTGCAAGCACTGATATTTGGTGGCACAAATAATTAAGAGGATGGCAGCTATATATGAAGGAGGCGGCCTCCTACCTAGAAAACAAGTCTTTATGCGTTTTTTTTTTATAAAATAAGGGTGACAAATGAGCACTCAGTCCACCTGACTGTAAGTGGATGTCGTGACCCATAGACATTCAACTCAACATTTAACCTTGATTGAGAATCAAAATGCAGATGCGTTAACACCCCTGAGGACTAAGATGGAATGCCTCTATTCCAGTAAAACAGGTCTCCCTTTCTCTACACTCACCATACGAAACACAGCAGCATCAAACTGCTATTTTACGCTGATATTTTGAGAGAGCGTGGTCCTTCCCCGGTCGAGCCGAACCATTTGTGCTACAGCCATAATAAAGCTGCAACGTGGCTCTACGACGTATAAATAAAGTATTTTTGCTATCAAAATGCTATTCTATGGTTTTTGTAGTTTGTTGATATTTATAAAAATACACGTATCAATATCTATCTAGCCTAAATTAATAGGTTTTAGCGATTCCCGGTAAACGAACGCGCGTGAGTTGCCAGCGTAGAATAAACGTCTATTATCATTTTTAATACGAGCATGCAATAAGCTTCGGGTTGATTTTAAAATAAATAATAGTTGCGCTTCGGTGTTGCTTGCGCGATTAAACATGACCGGTAACGTGTTGCCGGCGCTGAATATTTGATATCCACGTTATATTGTTTGACAGAACTGTTAATGTCGCTTTGGCATGTTATTGCGTTTATAGCGATCATATCGCACATTTCAATATTATAGGAAAAATGTGAGGTTATTTAAATTCACAGGACAATGCGTATCTATTCGTCATCAGTGTGAGGTTATAAAATTTAATCAATGTTGCTTTGTGGAATTATAAAATATTCATGTATTGTATACGAAGGTGTAAAAGAAACCTTAAGTTCTCCTTAAAAGGGTCGTATTATGTATGATAATACGACCCTTTTAACATCTTTTAGTTTCTATAAAATACCAACGAAATCATTAGCGACGTGCGAAAATACCATTTTAGGTATATATCTGTTGAATAAATAAATTAAAATTGCTCATTATTGGAATATTGCCTAAATTTACTTGATAATTTTGTTTATATCATTATAAAATGTAAATTTAATTTTAGGTAATGGAGTAAGTACCTACTTCCATTTATGAAAATAACTTTTTATCTTTCCTATTTATTTAAAGGTGTCCGGTAAACAACAAATGACTTCAAAAGGAATAATTTCTTTTAAAATTTATTTAATTAGCAGTACCTATAACATAAATATTCTTAAAAATAAATGCTAGTATCCTTGTTATAAATACATTTGTAAAAAAAATGATTCTTTTGGGTGATTTCAATACTTGATTAAAATATATATATTTCAATTAGATGTATTAATAATTCATAACTATCCTATTTTGGAAACACAAACATTAATTCATTTAAAATTAGTCAATTTTCTTTAACTTCTGTCAATCTACATTAGTTAATATTCAAACCACTTACTTTCACGTTGATTTATATATTCAGAAATAATGTCGTATAAACTCAATTCCATAATATCAAATTTTTTTAGGTTACATCATAGTATGGTCTGGACTCAAATTAAGACGCTATAGAGTCTGAGTTTGTCTCTGAATCGACCTTAGTGTAAATTAGTGTAAGTTTTGTACCTGGCAAGTTCGAAGAGGAAAACATAGAAAACTAAGAAAAGTACACGGGAATTATCTTATTTGAATAAACTTACTTTTATATGAAACATACACATAACCTATTAATCAAATTATTTGTTGTTATTTTAATTAATGTTCGTTGATATCTATGCTATTGAAATCCTGTACTGTACCTGTACATCCGAATTCCAAAAACAAGATATAGGGATTAAAGTAGTGGCTTTTGTAATTTTCAGGAAAATCCGTTGTGCAGTGTGCAAGTGCAAGTGGCGTCGTGAAGAAGTTGTGGACAAGATAAATTGACTAATCTTGGTTGTTTGAATCCATCTGTTATTATTTTTCATTCGTTTTACAGTTATTCAAGATATCTAACAACCACATATAAAAAATAATACAGTCGAATTGAGTACATACGTCCTTCTTTATTTGGAATTTTCTTAATTTGAAGATATGTATTATTTTAAATTTAGAAAGCAAATCAAACAAATGCAATTTTTAAAAGGCCACTTTTAGAAGACGACAAGTTCATCGAATTTCCATTGAGTCCATAGAATACTATAATACTTATATAATATAGTATTCTATGGATATGACCCCAATATTGTGATGATATTATTATTCGCAATCATTTGTACAACATAGGAGAATTAGAAGTTAGGCTAACCTGTAATATAAATGTCAAAATAAAGAGAGAGAGAGAGAGAATTGTTTTATAAAAGTGGTGGTAGAGCTGAAGTGCAGGTAAGATCATGAGATTAAAAGGAAGATAAGATCGGTTACCTTACTGTGACATTCGTATTAACACGTTTTGATGAGCTACATCCCTCTGTTAAGTCCGGAAATTAGGGCAATACCAAAAACATGTATGGATGACATTTAATTAGACCGGAAACGAGTAGGGTTGGTTTTATTTGCTTAACGATTCGATTTACACGACATTTTGAAATCGGACATTCATTAGCATTTTTTATTCAGTTTTTATTTTGAACGACAATGGAAGTATAAGAAAATTATCGAAAATAAAGATTTTTGCAGTCGATCGGCGACATATACGATGGGAATTGTCATATTGCAGTGCAATGTGCAATCGTAGTAGCGCAGCTGTCAATTGATTAAAAAATACAATTTTTAATGTTTTTTATATAATAAGGGTGACTAACGAGGACACAGTTCACCTGATGGTAAGTGGATGCTGTGGCCCATAGACATCCACATTTATTCTCGATTAAAAATAAAAATGCAGATGCGTTGTCACCACTAAGGACTAAGATGGAATGTCTCTTGCCAATAAAATGGATCTCCAGTTCTCTACACTCACCGTACGAAATACAGCAGCATTAAGCTGCTATTTTACGCCGATATTCTGTGAGAGCGTGGTCCTTTTCCGGTTGAGCCGACCCATTCGTGCTACAACCATAATATTATAACTGCAGCGTGGCTCGACCACGTACTTATAATTCAGTAATGAGGGGGTCAGATATCGATACTTAATCGGATACTATAAAATTTGGGTTTGACCTCAGGTCTCTTCGATATAAAGGCCCAGGTTATGTATATGAAATGATATGTCAAGTCAATCGACCTAGAAAAGTCCCACTGCTGGGCACAAGTTTTATTATATATGGGTGCCTTCTCTTACGTCGCCACCACTTGATTTTTTAGCGTTTTGTAAAATTAAAGTCGAGCCAGCACTTGAGATACCAAAGCTTGGATGTTAAAAAATAAAAAATAAAAATTTATTGTCTTCACGCCTCTATTGTTTATGGATATAAATTACTTCCGCGATACTAGAGTTTACCATAAACGTTTTGTTAGCCGCGTCTAACCTCCGTACAAATGTCACTAGTTAACGAAGTTCGCGAGAGTGCGCGAAGTCACTAATTGGTCGTAATGTTTTGGCGTTAATGTCTAGTGGATGTGTGTAGTGAAAATACCGTGACCTGTGCGGCATGTGTACTGTTAGGTTATTTATTGGTAGTTGACTTTATGTTCCTAAGTTAAGATTCAAGATTCCACCTGTTACTCATGTTCCTGGCTGATTAAGTGGTAGAGCCACGCTGCAGCCGCAGTAGGAGTGGGTCGGCTAGACCGGTAGGACCACGTTCTCACAGAATACCAGCATTAAATAGAACAATAATGTTTCAAGGTGAGAGTGCAACATAACTCAACAGTTCAGTAAGTTAAAGTTACAGTGGGTCGACCATATAACTAGAAGAAACGACAGTCGATGGAGAAGAAAAGATCTGTCTGAAGAAGAGTGACAGCCTTATGCCAGTAAGCGAAGAGAATGGTCGCCACTAGAGGGCGTGACAACCTGATAAGACATGCAGGAAGTCAATGTCTGCAGGGATCCCAGGATATCGTTTTGTAACATTTCTTGGGATAGGCTTATGTTCAGCCTTATAAAGATCTGTTTGATGGTGATGATGATTCTAAGTAAAGGTGGTCCTTTCCCGGTCGAGCGGACCCATTTGTGCTGAATTCTATAATACTACTGACAAAAGCAGATTAAAAGTCCATAGAGTTTGAGGATAGCACTTCATGGGCGCCCCCTGGCAGCCATGGATTATAAATTATTGTTTAAATTGCGAACGGCATGTGTTCTCTTAACAGGTGAGCTTGAATAAAAACTGATGAAAGAGTGAGGGTGATGAAGGAGTACCTAATCAAGTAAACGATTTTATTTTTCGCTTTAATACTCGTGCGCCCATAGTCACGTGCCTAATTTGCCTTCAGGATAAATCGCCACTGACTACTGAAGCATATTTATACCACGTAAAATACTATCCCAGGATCACTGGTATTACATCTGAATCTTCTAGTATTTGTTAGCAGCTTTAAGCTCTGGTTGTAAGGTAGATGTTAGGATGATAAATAATTCTTATCAACGTATACATCTACTTAGGTACTTTACTAATGACATAATCAGCGGATTTTAGTCTTGTGTCAACGAAGTCTCAACCTTGGGGAACTAAAATATTAAGTGGTGGCAAATATTTGAAAAGGAGACCATAGTCGAAAACCTATGATATCTGAATACTTCAACAAACCTCTAAAATATGACTCAAATATTAAGCAAAACTGATTAAACTAAGTTCAATTTTAATTTTAACCTGTTTTTAATGCCCGTCGTTTCGAGCGCTTTGCAGCGCCCATTTCCACGGGAAATATCATTATATTTTTATTCACTTAAGTATACAAACAATTTAGTATTTAGTTTTAGTTTTCCTTTATTATAGTTTTTTTTAATATTGTACGTAACTTTTTAGTTAAAACCATTAATCAAATTTAGTTAAAAAATAATATAATTATTAATAAAATCGTATACATTATTTTATAAATAATATAAAAACGATTAATCAATCAATTGCAATTAATATTTAAAATAAAAACTAAATCGTATAATCATACTGGCTGCCTATATTGGGTTCTAAAACATGGCGTGAAAGTAGTCAATGGGCAACCGCCCTCGACCATAAAGCGCATTGAAGCGGTGTCGGCTTCACTAATTATGGTCATTTGGCCATAAATGTGTGGCCATCGATCATAAATGCCATAACTCGCGGTCGTAAAGCCGGAATAGGTATCACGTGAACGTTTTGGCTCTCGGTCGTGCAAAATATAACAAGTATGCATAAGAATTTCAAAGATAACTGCTTTGTGTAACGTAATATATCAGCATTTGTTTCGAGTTGTTTAATAGAAATATAATTGTAGTACGGCATGTGTAATAAATTCCTCATTCTCATATCTAACTAAACAAGAAAAAAGTTAAACATGACATGAAACAGAGAGATTTATGTCTAGTGCAAAAGACAAAGGGGCCGTAATACGTTCACTCAGGGAGGCATTGGTGGAGCGGATAAATGCGACTTTAGTCTTGTTTCCCAATGGGGTGACGACAACCTGGTCACTTCAACGCCGCCAAGTCTTTTGGGGTGCCCCTACTTTCCGAGGTATCTCGAGCTTTCGGATAAAGTTGAGGCTAACCTCAACTTTGGCAACGTTGAGTGGAAAGCACAAACTGTGGCCAAAAAACTAAGTATTAAAAAGAAGGTAAAAACTATATTTCACGTCTGGATAGCTTCTAACTTTATATAAATCTCAAGTCAGAATTTGGGATGGCTTATACAGATTTTACATCGGAGAATGTGCTCATGGGCTTCATAAGCTCATACCGCCATCTCCATTCTTCTATCAGAGTATCAGACGTTCTGCAGGCTATCATCCACACTTAGTTGATATTTAGAATACTTGGTTGATAATTGCTATAAGTCATCTTTCATAATGCGCACAGCCAAGGAGTAGGATTTCCTGTCGGTGTTTGTTTTTTCGAGTCTCTATAACCAGAACTTCTTCGAGGTGCGTGTTAACAGGCTTCTCGGGGGCAAACTCGATCCATCGTAGACCTCACCTTAGCTCCGGGCCAGATGGAGGTCAAGAGTGAGACGATTTTAATAAAAAAAAAAACTAAGTACATAACGCTCTCTGAAATAAGAGGACTGCCTAGCTGTGAGACGTGTGTGTTGTAACTTTTTTTCTTTCTTTCTTTTTTTTATTAAAAAACGATACCACTACACTAGGATAAATTGCACAAGGACAAACACTTTTTTATTTTTGGGGCTTTTGCGGTTACTGAGGTCGTTAAAAACGTTATTATGTAACTTTATTGACTGTCTCGTTGGGTTAGGTCGAAAAATCTGTTATTGAGTTTTTGCGTCAAGAAATTCTCAGTATTTTTTCGGAGTTGGCGGTGTCTCAACCACGTGTCTCGGAAAGCACGTAAAGCCGTTTGTCCTGCGCCCGATCTCACTCCGGTCGTGTCGGTTTACTATCTCATCGGACTGAGAGCGAGGGAATAGAGAGTGCATCTGTGCTTGCTCACACTCTTGGGTACTATAATCCAGTCCTGCGCAGATGGCTAGTCTCCGTTGAGGCTGGCCGTCGTGACCGAAATTTGGTCTGGAGGATATTAACTTTATGTACTGCTTTGAGCTGTTACTTTATTTCTAATGCACGAGTTAGGATCAAACTCTTTGTGACTACTCGTTTCGCTTTTATAAGCCTGTACTGTAAGGAGTTTTTAGAGCAGTCCAATAACGACGAAACAGGAGTCTTCGACAAAATAGGGATTGAAGATGAAACGTTGCTGCATCATTTATTGGTCTTAAAATTACTAGGACTGCATACAATAGGATCATATTCCGTAATTGGTCATTTATTGATTTCATAACATTTAAAAAAGAAAACCAATGTCCACTATGCTTTATATTTAAATTATTAGTGCGATATATTTAATAAGATAGAACTCATTTTTGCCTTGGTGTGAGCCTAATGGTGCCGCATTCTACTACCGAGATGGGTATTACAGAGAGCCAGTTTAATTTTTTTTATAGGAAATGGTGCAAACGAGCATACGGTTTACCTGATATTAAGCGACTATTGCCGCCCATGAACAACCGCAACACCAGGTGAATTGCAGGTGCATTGCCGGCCTTTTAGAAAGGAGTAAGCTCTTTTCTTGGAGGTCCCTAGGACGTATCGGACCGGAAAAATCGCCGATGGTAAACTATTTCACAGAGAGGTCGTCCGCGGAAGAAAACTCCCAGTGAGACGTGTACAGTGGTGGACCGCCAAGCATCCAGATGGCGTGGATGGTATCGGGTTTGCCGTGTAGTGCGTCCATGAAATTTGGCGGCTGGGATTAATCCGAACATTCGGCGTTTCATCTTAGCCCTCAGAGAGGTTTTTATAATCTGAATAATTTTAATCCTTTCGTCTACAGGAATACCTCGCTACCAGTATTAGGGGTTTTCGGTTTCATAACTCACCACGCGAGACACATCGTCATTGTTCTATTGTATGCAAGTGTAAATAAGTTCTCACAGAATACCAGCGTGAAATAGTAGCTTAATGCTGTTGTATTTCGTATGGTGAGTGTAGAGAACTGGAGACCCTTTTTACTGAAAACGATGCATTCCATCTTAGTCCTCACGGGTGCAAGTGAGGATAGATGTCGATGTCTTTGGGCCACAGCAACCACTTACCATCAGGTGGACTGTGTGCTCGTTTGTCACCCTATCCTATAAAAAAATATTTTTTATTACGCTAGTACAGTTCGATAAACTGTCTAGGGCTTTATCACCGTTTATTACCAGAAGGAGTTGTGGCCAAACATATAAATCATATTATTTAAGATATGCTGGTAATTCAGTGTTAGCGTGGGCTCATCTATGTTTATATGGATTCGCCTTAAAAGCGACTTATTTGATACGAGATTAAATGTTTGATGGACTTTATTATATAATCATCAAAAGACTTGGGTACAGATATCACTCCATTATAATAAAGACAAAAATTCTAATAGATTAATTGCTCGAATCGAAATTGTGACGATACGTAAGTTCGTTTATACAAAATGAAGAGTTCTCATCGAGAAATAAACGACCTTACAGCAATAATTATCAAAACGTTGTTTCCATTAATTTATAATCGAGCGTGTTCGAATGATAGTATGGATCTCGTGTAAAATGGCAGTTAAATAAGAAGAACGGATCGTTATTTCTAAGATCAATTATAACAAATGGAAGCCAAATTGACGGACACAGCTTAATGCTTCTGTGGCGTAGCCGGAGATTGAACACGAAAAGCGTATCGTATTGTGATGTTGAAAAAAAAGTACGCTAATCGTGCGTTTTTCGCTATTCGTAACACATGTTAATAACGGTAAATATTTGTTAGAAGGAAAAAAAGATGGCGGGTTAGCGTGTTTTCCCACACTAATTGATCGAAGCGTTCTGGATCACTTTTCTACGCATGATTTTATTGTTTCAGATTTACAAACTCAAATTTTTATTTATTTTTTATTTGAACATAAAATTAAAACGCAATTTTTTTTAATGAAATGGTTTGTGTTATATAATAAATACAATAGCAAAGACGTCTTCAATTTTAAAAAAGGAAAATTATACACAATATATGTTTAATAAAGCCAAACATATATGCGATAAATAAAGGTAAAACGTATTTAAAAACGTTTTATTCTTAAAAATAGGTCATAATAATCCAAATGAAATATCTTTATCGATTTGTCCTTAATTGGTTATCACTGAAGGTCTGTCAATTTATCCAATTTAATAATATTTCACAGAAGTTGTTTACCAGATAACATTAACATTAAAGGAAAAATACTTTTGAAATGTGGAGTAATTATTTCGCGGAAATTACGCATTTTACTGTCTGCTAAAAAATTTTCAATATATACGAGTAGGTACAAATCCAAATCGCCAGAATAGCGTTCATCGAAACCAGATAGACTGGTCATGTTGCTTAAAGAACCGGCAACTGGTGGGAAGGGGAGGTTCACGAGTGTTAGATTGGTAAGTAAGCAGAGGGTAGAAAGCGAAGAATGCAGAAGCAGGCAGCTCAGGGCCGTGCTTTGTGGCACTCTTTGGGGAAAGACTGTATTCAGCAGTGGCTTTGTATATAAGGAGGTACCTGGTACGTGTATTTTGTCGCCTGCGTCGTGGTGGAACATTAACAAAGATTTTAATGTAGTTAATTTAATGATCAAAGTGATAATTAGTAGTAATAATTACAACTCAATGAAATTAAGAAATCTAGTTGAAGCAATTCTGGATTGTAAACGATTAGGTATGATATCTATTTTTGGGAGATACAAATTAATTTTAAGATTTTGCCGATGGATACATCTCTTCTATAATAAATGTGACTTGTTTTTTAAAATTTTCTTCAAAGGTTTGTTTTTACTCACAGAGATTTTGTGAGATAACGGAAATAAAAAAATCTATATTAACGTGTAAAGTACAACATTATCTAGATACGAAACTTCATCCAAATCGTTAGATACGTTACTGAGAAATCAATCATTAATCAAATTAATCGAATAATTTTTCACGCTGTTTTATGTTTTTACTAGTGAACATCAGAAAGTTTTGATCGCCAAATTTGGACAGTTAAGTGTTATGGCGATGAAATCACTGTCAAATACATCTGTAATTATTCACGAGGCAATTTCGATTTATATTCAACACAATCGCCGAGCAATCTAGATGATTTCCGAGGTGCCTTGATTAGTAGTCAATTACGTATTCTCATAACAGCGCCAATAAAAGTATTCGGTGATTTCGAAGTATTTTGTTGTAATCAATTTTTGACGTCGGCGTTCGTTTGTGGAACAACAAAATGGACGTTTTATTAGCGTACCAAATTCGGTGAGGTCGGTATGGTATATCGATGTCGGGTTCAGTGTTCCGATACTATGTGGGTGTATCTCGCTATTTAAAATCGATGTATGTAAAATTTTTTAGAGATCGTTTAGATTGAATTTAGTTAGGGTTTCTTGTTGATCTTTAACTAATGAAAATAGTAATTATTTTATAAATTTAAACGCTTAACACACAGCCCAAAAATACAGATATTTCATTGTTACATACTTGAATGCCAGGATACATACCAGGATCTCGGATCTGCAATCTGATTATTCTATAATATTATCCCAAAATATTGCTTCGGGTACAGGAAATTAAAACTAAGTAGGCTCATCTAAGTTTGCTTTGACACGTAATTGAGCTTGTCTTTTTTGTTTGAAATCATCCAAACTAAAATATAAAGGCATATTTGCAGAAAGTTTTGCTTCAGTTCGCATCGTTAGTTGGTTATTTTAACATAATTTTAAATTATGAATCTTACAAGACATTATGTTATAATTTCGTATACCTATGTAGTATGTACTTAAAACCTTCAGTTAAGAGACATACTTGTTAAAATAAATCGTTAGTTAAAATTTATTTATTTAAAATTTATACAATATGATATATATGCGGACTTAATGCCCGAAGCATTCTCTACTAGCTGGTAAGATTATTATTCTGTCGAGGAGTCTCTAACCTAGGTAAACGTAACATCTTCTTACTTATTTTTGATGTTAAACAACAGAGCTTGCACGGCTGTGTTCCGATTTGAAGGTTATATAAGACTACGATACTAGTAAGTCTCATTACAGGCTGTGAGGCATTTAATCTAAATCCTTACAGGTGACAACCCTCTTTAGTCTTTTTTTTTAAGGTTATCAGGTGTCCATGGGCTATAGTAGTCACTTATTAGGTATTCATCAGCAGTACTCTAAGTTCGATGGTTACTTCAATTAAAAAAAAAATGGCATTGAAACGTTTTGAGGTGGGTGGTGAAAGCTATATTCTTTATAATTTATTAATAAACAGTTAATAAAATTGCTATGTGAACAATAAAAAGAAAAAAATATACACGGATCTCTTATGCTAATCGTTAACGTCCCCGTTCGGGGCGTATCGAAAGGCCAGCGCCAAGAAGCCGAAAGCCAGGTCATTTTATAGTTTATAATTACGACTGATTGCCGGCGTGACCCGTTCGATTCGCTCCCACTAAATTTTATTGAAGAGTTCAGCCGCCGACAGATCATCCGTACGGTTGTAATGTTGATTTAGTTTTTTATATTTTATTTTATACGTCTCTTTTTATAGTGAAAATTATTTATTGCATAGTTGATAAAATGCATCTAAGAGTTCGCAATTAAAAATCTTCATGTTTGTCAACTTCTTCATTTTGAGATTGCCAAATTTACCTTTCCGATAAAAGTGATACGCATCTATCTAGTATAATTATAACAAGGGTCCTCCTGAATTCTAATTTATTATCATCAACGGATAATCATGTACATAAACTATATACAGTTATTTGCCCGAGTAGATTTAGAGTCTGTAGCTTTTCAAAAATAATGATTAATAAAATGTTAACTGTTATGCCGTCTTCTAACTAGAAATTTTAAGTGGTGGAATTCATTGAGTTAAATGATAATCTTGGTTCTGAAACTTGTGTTATGACCAAAATATTTTTAATTCAAGCTTTTTAGACACAAAGTCTGTCTGATGATTAGTGTAATAGATTAGTGATCAACTGTGCTCGATATAATCTGAACTTGAACCATTGCTCCATAATCTATTAAAACATAAATGCGTTTTGGATTTCATGGACAATCTCATAGCCAGTTGTTAGTGTTCCGGCACTCTGCAAAGAACTTTTTTTATAACGTTAGAGTGTCACCCCTGAGGACTAAGATGAAAATTACGTTTCTAGTAGAAAGGGTCCTCGGTTCTCTACACTCATCATACGAAACACAGCAGCATTATGCTGCTACTTTACGCTGATACTGATATTCTGTAAGAGCGTGCTCATAACCAAAATTTTAATGAATTACGGTCGAATTTCGAAAAAAGAAAAAAAGAGGAAGAAAGAGAAAATCAAAGAAAGAAAGAATAAAAGACTTAAACCAAAAAAATCACAATGTAGTTTCAGTGCGAGCTTAAAATATTTATTTATTTCTCTAACATAATATGTGAGGTGGCACTTCTAGAGAAAAGCGTCCGGCTACTTCAATATTTCTTGTAATTAACTTAATAAGTCTTATTTAGATTACCGTATTCGGTAATAAAGGGATAAGGTGTAATCGATCTCGGTGTTTATGATTATCAATAAAATTCGTTGTAATATCCAATCTCTAATAAGCTGTAATTTTATGGAAGTCCGATAAAATTTTATCACTAACCTTAGTCTTACTACCGCCAATCGAGCCCGGTCTGATAGATCCAGTTTCATAAAATCGAGTCAAGATCTTGGAGACACAACCATGGGAGACGAGAAGTTGCCTGCTGATATCGCAGGGTCTTACGCCCAAGATGGCCAACTCCACTATCTTTTTTCTGACTACATCGGGAAGTGGACGTCCATTTACAAATACTCCGCCCAGTTGGTTTACGCCCGCTTGACCTGAAAAAAGTATAGTATTTTTATTTCATTTTATTAAAATAAAAAGTAACAAAATGATTTCTTAAATTTACGCGAACACTATATTATAATATTATTTACGGATTTTATCGCGTTTAATTACAACTTTAGTTTATTTTTATTATCCCGACGTTTCACGGGGGTTCGACATGGTCACGGGGGGGGGGGGGCCTGAGATGTTTGACGTCCCAATGTCATAGTTAGTCCGGCTACCTTCAGTTTTTGAATATTAATTATTGGTCCGATTTACGCATAAATTAATATTCAAAAACTGAAGGTAACCGGACTAACTATGACATTGGGACGTCAAACATCTCAGTCCCCTCCGTGACCATGGGTGCTGTAAAGCACCCGAAACGTCGGGATAATAAAAATAAATTAAAGTTGTAATTAAACGCGATAAAATCCGTAAATAATAGTTTTATTTAATAAAAAGTAACAATTTTTATTTTATACAGATCTTTTTTAATAATATCTCCTAAAGTATTATCATAAATATTATCAAACTTTAGCTGGAGTACAAAGGTCAAATTTATTTGTATATATAATCTTTTTGCATTTAGATATTTTTTTAAATGCTAATAAACATTTCAGACGGTAAAGGCAACCAGGTAGATCGTTATCGTATAATTTATTGTACCTAAAGTTTGTAATAGTCAAATAAAGATAATCTGCTGGTGCTGTTAAAATAAAATAATACTGGTCACCAGAAAAAAAAAAACAATAATTTTAGTTCATTAAAGAGATCTTATTTCTTTTTCCAACGAACAAAAGGAACATTGAGTTATTTCGCATTAACGGACGTCATACACCTGTTCCATTTAGGACTAATATTTATTTGATTGCTAAATCTACAGGGTGAACTTCCCCTTAGGAAATCGCCAATTATAACAAAAAAGCTACTTTTTAAGATCAGATAAGTCAATGGTCGGCTGTCTTGAAGAATTTATGCGTTAATATGAAATAATAATGAAGAAGTAGGGAAGTTTTGAGGTTATTTATGCGAGTTGTTTTATGACAAGTTAATAATTGATTAGGAGTTAATACAATGCTTACATGAGAGATAACAAATCTTTGTCGTTATATTATTATTTATTTCACAAATGTCACAATTTAGGAAAAAAATTTTAAACACGTTCGTTTCGTGAGTGTCGTAATAGGAGGCTATGGAAAAGGCCATAAAATGGTCTCTGATAGATGACGATATACAATTTAAAATACTTGCCTGATTTCATAAAACACATCGTAGCTACTGTTCACTCAATACCAATACCCAATCATCCCGTGAAGGGTGGCAAGTAAGGCAGTTAAAGTTACAGCCTGTATACGTCCCACTGCTGGACATAGGCTTCCTCTCATTTATGAGAGAGTTAAAGGGCAAGAAGTGTCCGCCACACTGCCCAAATACGTGTTGGACCTCACATGACTTAGAAATATTTTTTTCTTATTTTTCAGACATGCATGTTTTCTCATGATGGTTTCCTACACCGCCTAGCTCGTGGTAACTCAGCACTTAAAGTTGTTAACAATTTTAATTGTGCCGGCCGGGGATTCAACCCGGGTTGCTCGCGTACTGTGTAATTTATAACGAGCTGAACCGTCACGGATAGCCACTACTCAATATAGGCAGATCTTTTCATTGATATAGATATTTTTAAAGGTCTTAATACGATTTATACGTGATGATAGAGCCATGGTGCAGTTATATTAGTAGTATAGTTGTAGCACGAATGGGTCGGCTCGACCGGGGAAGGACCACGCTCTCACAGAATACCAGCGTAAAACAGTAGCTTAATGCTGCTGTGTTTCGTATGGTGAGTGTAGAGAAACGGAGACCCTTTTTACTGGAAACGAGGCATTCCATCTTAGTCCTCACCGGTTGAGGATAGATGTCGATGTCTGTGGGCCGCAGCAACCACTTACCATCAGGTGGACTGTGTGCTCGTTTGTCACCCTATCCTATAAAAAAAATGACATTGTATGTAGTAGAGCTACGCTGCAGCTAAATTATGGTTGTATATATATGTCGGAGAAGGAATGAACGGGGAAGGACTACGCTCTCACAGAATACCAGCATAAAAAGCGCTTGCTTAGTTTCGTATAATGTATGTAAAGAACTGAAGACCGTTTTCAATTGAATTGAGGCATTTTATCTTAGTCTTTACGGGTGACAACACACACATCAGGTGTCAAAAACTTTGCCTTTGATCTTTGCCTTATCTCCGTTGTGAATATTTACATGTTGCATATACGAAATGGTATACGGCTACCTGTCAGAGATCATTAGGTCTTTCTCACCCTCCATATTCGCCTCTTCCATCAACCACACAAAGAAAAAGGACGGTGGATTAACTTACGCATTACCACAGATATCTTTGTCACGACAAGAGAAACGTGTCACTCAAATTTCTTTTTAGTAAGGCCATAATCTAAAAGTAGATTTAGAGCTGGTAAGATGCAAAAAAAATAAAATGCAAAGCTGGTAGACTGCCTCGTTGGTCTATTGGTTGTAGTAGTGCGACTGCCGATCATGAGGTCCTGGGTTCGAATCCCACATCGGGCCAAAAAATTAATTATTGAGTTTTTCCATCAAGAAATTCTCAGTAGTTGCCCGGAGTCAGGAAGTTGGCGGTGTCTCACCCCCGTGCCTCGGAAAGTACGTAAAGCCGTTGGGAATAGAGAGTGCACCTGTGCTTGCGCGTACACTTGGGCACTATAATCCTGTCCTGCGCCGATGGCTAGCCTCCGTTGAGGCAGGCCGCCGTGACCGAAATTCGGTCTGGAGGACATTATTATTATTATTAAGATGGAAAATAAATATATTTGATAGAATTTGCGCCATCACACAGGTATTTGTTAAGGTTATGTATATTTCATTAAAAAAATCGACTTATATTTATTGAATTCCAAGGATTCTAATAGTTTCAAGGCTTTGTATTTCTTTAAAAATTTAAGGAATTTATTTGAATTTATTACTTATCTTACATTCGAAAAATAAAATACCGTTAACTCAAGTTAAAATCTTATTTAGCTCTTGTTCGTATGTGCGCTTTACGGCTACTGTTAACGGGGACCATTATAAAGTAATAAAAAAATCGACAATCGCCTAGCAATTTATTACCTTAATGCAGTAAAATTAGCGTTCTAATTTGCTCGTAAGCAATCTGAGTTTATAGCGTTTTTCTTTAAGGCCGACACCGCTCTTGCCACTGCGCCATTTCACGGCTATTGTCGCTTAAAAGCCTCCTGCCGATTTCGAATGATGCAAATTGCTTTTCTTACTTTATCCCTAGTGATGGCTCGATGAAGATCTTTGTTTTAAGGTCTTTGACGATTATTTTTTTTATAAAATTAAGGAGACAAACAAACTTTCTGTCCACCTGATAGTAAGTGGCTACAGTGCATGGATACCTGCAACTCGTACTTCAGAAGAAGAATACTACATATGTGTTGTTACCTTTGGGGACTATGATGATATTAATTATAGTGGCTCTTTTTTATTTTATAGACTTGCAATAAATAGTATACACAGCCATACGCCTAACATCGAATATTTTGGGGACTTCCTGGCCGAATAGCTGAATATAAGGCAAAAGTTGGCATAGAAGGAAGTAGTGTTTATTCTTCAGATCATCTATTCTCTGAAGCTGAGATTGTCCAAGAGAAGGAAAGGTAAACTAATGCCTGAAAATTAATAAAAAATAGTATTTCGGCACCATTATCTTCGACTTTAATTACGATAATTCGAGTCCATAGATGAATTTTTACAATACCTACAGAAGTAGGTTATGTGTGACTACAAGAAAAATAATTATAAAATAAATAAATTTTCTGATTTTATCAATTATCTGACTACGATAAATCTTCTTACTTATGTATTTGATATTCGGCCGAATAGTATCTAGATATATAATAATAAATGAGTTAACTAAAAAAATCTCGGCGGTGGAAGGTGCGCCCGTGGATTTCGAGACGGATAATTAAAGGATCCTCACGCACCTCATTATCTCTGTCCTGCGGCGCGCGGAATAAGTCACCGTTCAATCTTCATGTAATACACGTTTCAACCGCATTGTACAATGACCAATTTTGACACAATTGCATTGAAAGGGTTCTATGAATCCTAGCATTCAATGAGATTGCGCAATCGCATTGAAATGTATTTAGATGTATCGATGCTATAGAAGTAATTAAATTGAAAGCAGTATTAAACCGAAATTGAAACGTGTAATTAAGGGAAATGATAATGATGAAAACCAAATTCCAAGACCGGCGACGGCAATAAGGTATAAGGTGCATTATAAAACATTGATGTGTTTAAAAATATATCCGACAAAAAATAGATGTGTGCACGCACGATGCTGAGTATTTACGTTTGCATTATACTGCACATATTGCATTTTTATTCTGAAATAAAAATTTAGCGCAAATCCTCGTTATTATAAAACAAATTTTGTATTTTGTATAGAGTTTTTATCGTTACCGGCGCCGTTGAAAACTGGCGCAGTGCAAACTTTTCACATTAAGACCAACCAGACCACAACACTATTTTATTATTTTTCTCCATTTGATAGGTCAGAATAATGATTGCGACGTTGCCAGATAAAATTGAACTGTCAAATCAATCAATTCGAGTCGAGTTAAGTTTTATTTTAAACTCTGGACATTATTAGAAGATTTCAATATAAGTCTATCTTCGTTCAACTTTTATAGGTTTCTACCAAAGTCTTTCGTACTAAAAGATTAAATATAGTTATTTCCCGCCTTTTAAATAGAAAATGTCTGGCTTACACTTATTTGTATTTATTTGATTACGAGACTTCAATCTTAATTTGTTCTCCGACGCCGATTAAATAAAGATCTAAGGAAAGACCATAGTTCATACTCGTTATAACCATTAGTTTGTTCTTTTATATGTAATTAGGTGGTATGAATGCTAACTTTATTTATGTTGGCATCACTTTAAAAGTACCAGTTCTTTATTCCTTTAGTAACCCATAGTAGTAGACCAATGCTGAAGCTATATTAAAACTACAGCACGAATAGGTTGACTCGATCGGAGAAAGACCACGCTCTCACAGAATACCAGCGTAATATAACAGCTTGATGTTACTGTGTTTCGTACGGGTGTGTATGAGAACCAGAGACTTGTTTTTAATGGAAACGAGGCATTCCATTATAGCCCCCGGTGCTGTGCAATGCATAGCTACGTTTTGATTCTCAGTCGAGGATGGAAGTTGTCTATGGGCGATATCCACTTACCATCAGGTGTACCAGTGGTTGTGCTTTCTTATAAAATATATGTTATAACAACCAGTTTACATTATCTTAGATTTAGAAGAGTACATTAGTTAAAACGTCTAAACGGTAGCTGTTAGTTATTAATAGGTGCAACTCGGTTTAGTACGATTCCACGTACAATTTTTACCTGTCAATTAGAATCGAATAGCATCGCTTTTAATTTTATTTTGAATGTTACGAAATGTACTCCATACTAATAAATAAGTTAGATAACGTACTAAAAGCGGTTATGGTTAATGTGAGTTACATTTTTAATAATTTAGTTTATGTAAATCTGACTTGAACTTTTATATTTTATTATAATTTGTCATTGTTAACAATAAGAAAAAATTTTGAATATTTCTTTCAAGAAAAAAAAAAAAAGAGAGTTCTTCATACTTCTATCATATGATTTGTTTTTTCCATACATAATTTTAAAAACTAGGACATTTTCAAATTTACTAAAACCAGTTATCCTACCGTGAATACACTTTTCATGTTCGTTAAGTTTGTTTGCTAGATGTCTGTTAACAGGTTTTAGTAATTTTAAAAGGTTCCTAGTTTTTGAAAGAGTTAATTTGTAGAGAGAAAAAAACATGCGAATGTCCCACTGGTAAATATATATATATATATATATATATATATATATATATATATATATATATATATATATATATATGTATTGTAAAACATATTTTCTCTAGTGTCGTTATTTAGAAAGAAATATCTTTCTTATGCATCGCTCAAATATTTTCTCAAGAACTGAATACAAAATGTGGTTCACTTGCCGCCACTGAGCTATCAAGAACCTGTTGTATCATAACGAAGTTGTAATTTATACTATAGTTATTATATGCACTTTATATGGCCGATTTGATAATGCTTATAACGCCTCATGCCTTACTTATTAAACCAATAGCGGAGAGAACATGTCTGCCGGAATGACCCGCGCCCAGCAAAAAGGATGCAAATGTTTACACTTTATGATGTAACATTCGTGGAACGACTCTAAAAATACGATTTGCACGCGTCTGAAGATTGCTGTATCGCTAATATGCTCCCAGTTTTACAATCGGCCGGCTATAAAACGTTGTTTAGTGTTTTTTCGTTGCTGGAGAATATCGCTCGTATATCGTACACGTTATTGCACGGTTTATAACTTGTGACTGATTTTATAACACCGCCAATTGACGCGGTGGTAGGCTTCCAGTAGGAGCTCCTTGAGGTTATTCCCTTTTAATTTTCGATCTGAAGTGGTATGTGCGATGTATGCATGCTGGATTATTTTGCTTCAGTGATTTTAAACTATACGTGTCACAAACATAACGTAAAAGTGCAGACGTGTGGCATTTCTTAAATTATATTATTCTTAGTATGCCAACTATAAATAAAATTTAAGATTCACTAGATTTTTCAAATTTCGACCAAAGAAAAATGACAAACTACCGTAAGTGTACCACCTTCAAACAACATTTAACAAAGAAGCCTGCAATTATACTGGCTCTCCTTCAGACCGAAACAGAGCAGTAGAAGCACTGCTGATTGGCGACAGAAATAGAAAAGAAAATCCTCACAGTCGGGCTCCAAAATAAAGAAGGAGTTGCACCACCTAATTACAAAAAGTTAATAGTGAACTTTTTCACCTTAAGACTCCGTCTGTGTTGGTACCATTCTTTTACTTACCACCATTAAGCACCCATCACTGTCTTTTGATTAAAAGATTAAGATAATTCTATAACTGAAGGCTGTGAGATCAATAATAAGTTGTTAGTTCATGCTGTAGCCAGTTATCATCAGTCAGTTTTTCTCGAAGCAAATATGGGCAACCCTCCGGAAAGCGGGGGAGGGAGGTTGAGAATGCTCATAGCATACCACGCAACCGGCTGCGTGGTTATGTGGAGACTTTTACCCACTAAACTCAACCTTTTAGGAATTGGCTTAACGAACTGACTAGAGATCTCTAAGCCGTATACGAACGCGACCCTCCTTGGCAGAAAGGAGGGCGCAGCAGAAAGGAGGGCGCACTAAATCAAACACGAAAATACATACATATATACACCTTTGTGGATCTACCATGTCCACGAGTAAGCGTCACCTTAAACGGGCCAGTAAAGTCTGAACCAGTGTGTATAAAGGGCTTTACGGACTGTGTTACACGACAGAACCCGCCCGCCGTTTCCTGGAATGACGCCCCGATTGCGAATTAAGTTGCGAGCAGAAAGAATTCAGTAATTCTGACGCAAAATAGACGTCTAGAATTCAGGGTCAGCGTGACAATTCAATTTATGGCGATAATCAACTAATACATTCAAAATATGATCCTTATGCGGTAAAACAATAGGGTATCGTTGATCGAAACTTAAACTCGAGTTAGATAAGCGAACACCTACTCTATTCTTTAAAAATGGTTTTATGCGTAGAAAAGTGCGACTACAAACCTTGCCTGATTGCAACCTTGCAATTTTTTTATAGGATAGGCTGACAAACGAGCACACAGTCTGACTAACTGATGGTAAGTGGTTGCTGCGGCCCATGGACATCTACATCTATCCTCGATTACAAATCAAAATGCAGATGCGTTGTCACCCGTGGGGACTGAGATGGAATGCCTCGTTTCCAGTAAAAGGGGTCTCCGGTTCTCTACACTCAACCGAATACAGATTGCTTTCACGCTGGTATTCTATGAGAGCGTGGTCCTTCTCCGGTCGAGCCAACCCATTCGTGCTACAACTATACTACTAATATAACTGCAGCTTGGCTCTACCAGGTAAAAAAATTTATTGGCAAAGTGCGAACGTTGAAGTTCATAAAATATTAATAATTATGCATAACTATAGTCGGCCGCAGTGATGTAAGGAGGTAGCGGTAGAAGCTTTAAAAATCGGCAAACGTAAATTACGCTACGCAATAATTTCGAGCAGAAAGAGAAACTACTTGCTAAAGCAATGATTGAAGAAACCTCACTCAAAGCACTCACAGAGAGTGATATTTGATACTCTAATATTAAAAAACGTGATAGGGATGGAATGAACTTGTGTTGGTAGCATAATAGAATTTATCACACCATTACATCTCGTGGGTGTTTCAAGTGGTCACTTTGAGAAATCCCAGAAAGATCTCACCGTATCCGATAGATGGCGGTATAAGCTCGTTTAAATCGTCACTGGACTGATTGATTAATACTTCAATTCTTTTTCTTCATTAGCTGGTGAAGTCCACAGCTGGACATAAGGATAGACGACTTTGTAAACGAGATGGCATCTTGCATACACGAGCTTATACTGCCATCTATCGGATGCATTGAGATCTTTCTGGAATTCCTCAAAGTCAACCCGAGGAAACAACTCCATAGTTGTTTCCTCAGGTTGCAATACTACTAGTGACTAGTATTACTACTACTACTAGATAGTTACTATTACTACTAGTACTACTATATAGTTGTTCAGATCGTCATTTAAGAAGGCTTCTTTTTATGTCTTATGCCATCATTCTCTTGTTTTATCTTATGTGACAGAATTATACTTTTGAAAATATTGTAACGAAGAGTTAGAGAAGAGTATAATCATTATTAAAATTCATTTCGTGTTTTAAGGGTTTCATTTAATAAATTTTTCACTCAAGGCTTAAGCAACGCTATATTCAGAAGCGAATATTTTTCTTTATACTCCCAAACTTTTCCTTTGTACCGTGGAGGCGTCATACATGATATGTGTGCAGCGTGGCTCTACCACGTAAGAAATCCTTTGCGAGCGTGACCTCCTTTAACTTAAAAAGCTTATTTTAAGTTTGTAAAGAATTTAGGAGTGCGTGTGATGGTTTGATTCGTCTTCAATTTCGAGTATCAAAGACTACATTTTATGTTAATAAAAATACTACCCTTAAAAACAAAGTAGCATAATTTGAATTATTATTTAAGTTGAGTTAATAGTATGTGTTGTAGATAATAATATGCATATGTCGTATGTTATAATAATATACAAGATGTATCCTTTAGCTTTGAATGCGGGTTCCAATACTTTCAATGGAACAACGGATCAGTAAGCTAAAGTGGACATGAGCCATGTAGCGTGAAGAACTGACAACCATTGAGGACGAAAGATTCTTAAATGGCAGTTTCGTACCGATAGGCGGATGTAGGCGTCCCCCCACTAGATGGAGCGACGACTTGGTAAGAGACGCAGGAAGTCGATGGATGAAAAATGTTGATTTATTTATTTATTTAACAGATACACCATTGGCTTATCACTAGACATTGTTAAATATAACACAATTGGTTTTGTTCAAAATGATTCGCCTTTAAAGGTATATACAACATTCACAAAAATAGTGCAACTAATATTAGAAAGTTGTTAACTTACTTAACTAGAACAATATACAATAAATTTACAAGTAATTTGATTACAATGAAAAGAATGCTAAACTTGAAAAAGAGAGAAAGAGTTATAAGTACTTATTACATAATCTATTACATAATACGTTATCCGTATGGAAAATGTCGACGTCGCCGTTGGTGGTTATGTCGTTATACGTTTGCATTAACCTATTTATTGGGGCTCGGTTACCTAAATTCGTTCTCTGGTTGGGTAAACAGAAGATTTTGGTAATCAATAAAATAAAAAAAAAATAAAAAATAAGTAAAAAAATAATTGATGTTTATGATAAAAGTGCTTACTATGGTTGTTTATTGTGATTGCTAATACTAAATCAAGCGGTAAAATTAAAAAATTTGTATAAACGTCTTGTATATATGTATTACTAAAATGAGAACATCGTCAATATAGTCGAAGTCAATTAAATACGCATTATTAGGGATAACTCAAAACTACTAATCAGATCTTTTTTTTTAATTTGTTTATTTAAGAAATTTATGATTACAAAGATGAATATTTTTAGTGTAAACATAAACTCATTAGAGTTTTTCCGTACACCATTGCTGTCGACACATTATTATAATTAACACTTTATAATACATTACATTACCAACGTTACATTAATATTACTATCAACTTAAATTAGGTGCATTAAATGTTATGTTTCTAATTGACAAACTATTTGTGGGTACAAAAATATAAAATAGTTTTAGGCGATGAGCGTAAAATCACATGGTGAACTTATTGCATTCTGTGAATAATCGTGATACAGGCTGATTATAACATATATTTTCATAAATTTATAATAAGATAATATGTTGGTAAAGTAAACCAATAATATAGAACGAGAAGTTGTTTAAAGTTTTACGAGTATTTAGTAAGAGTTAATTGTATATAAAAAAAATTAATTTATATTTTATGTTTTTACGTGTAATGACGTCTTTCAAAGATTTAGGTAACTGATTGATTAGATTAGGTATAACATAGTTCAAAGTTCTTTTTCCGTATAAGTTATTATATCTAGGTAATTGCAGTTTTAGATTATCAGTTCTGCGTGCGGAGTATAATAACTTATCTACCTTTTTAAAATTTTCAGTAAAGTAATTTTCAGTTAGTAATGTTAGTTCAACTTTGTCGTGAATAGGTATAATTTTACAAAATGAAAATAGTTTTCGATAATCATCTTTAAAATTAATTTTGAGATTATTAGGGACTATTTGCTTTAAAATGCGCAGCTGGAGTGAGTATAGGTAATCGATCTAGATATGTTTTATAGGTTCTCCCATAGCTTGACAAGCCATATTGTATAACAGATTCAGCTAAGGATTTATAGAGCATTAAAGAGGTTTTGTAATGTATTTTTTGTTTGATTAATGTAAA
Organism: Parnassius apollo; assembly: GCA_907164705.1. Taxonomy (NCBI): domain Eukaryota; kingdom Metazoa; phylum Arthropoda; class Insecta; order Lepidoptera; family Papilionidae; genus Parnassius; species Parnassius apollo. Next base: position 2,120,059 of record CAJQZP010000049.1, on the reverse strand, counting down.
TTTTGCTAATATCCCTCTTAATATATCACAAACACGATTTACATGCTCTTTCACCACGATTTACATCGTCAATTATTAGACCAAGATAGGTGTGCTTATTTACAATTTCTATGGCATCGCAATTACAGGGTGTCGAATTGTCAGTATTTTGTATATGAAGGCAGTGATGTGTGTGCGCTATTAGTTTAGGTATAAAAGAACTTCTGTTGTGGCTTGTAATTATATACATAAGTTTAGTTTTGGCAGCACTGAGTACTAAACCGACGTCGTGTGACCACTTCGTCAGTATGTCAAACTCTTTTTGAAGTTTCATTAGTAGCTCCTGTATACTACGCCCAGCGAGCTACTAAACAGGTATCATCTGCAAACTGATAGATCTCACACTGTTTAATTAAATTAGAAAGATTGTTTACGTAGGTGAGAAAGTGTAAAGGTCCAAGAACTGAGCCCTGTGCTGTGCCTTCAGTTACCTGGTCAGGGAAACTATTTAGTTTCTGTCCAGGTATCACCAATTTTTACTCGATAAGATCTTTCATGGAGATAATTTTCACGCCACGCTAGTAATTTTCCTCTAATTCCGCTATCATTTAAGCTTTTAATTAATTTGTTGTGTCTTAGCGTGTCAAAAGCTTTGCTATAATCAATGAAAACGACTAGAATGTGCTCTTTAGAGTCAATATGCGTGTACAAACTGTCTGTGAATGCAGAAAGTAGTCGTGATGTATTCTTTTGAGGTTGGAAACCATATTGTTTGCTAGTTAATATATTATTACTTTCATAATACCTATGGATTTGTGCGCTTATATATTTTTCGACTATTTTGTCTATGGTAGGTAATATCGTTATTGGTCTATAATTCTCATACTCAGTCCTACTACCTTTTTTGTGTATTGGTCGAACGATTAAATTTTTAGCAGGGGAGGATATTTACCCGTAATAACGCTTGCATTTATTAATTTAGCAATAACTGTTTTGATTTTTCCGCACAGCAGCTTTATATCAATGGCTCTTATCCTGTCTGCCCCAGGGGCTTTGTTACTGCTTATTGATTTAATAATATTTTCCACAGCTTTTGAATCGGCAGGGATAAATCGCATGGTTACATTTGCAGCAGATTCATAGATTGCTTTGTCAAGCAGTAATTCCGAACATTTCGGAATTATTTGTTTCACACTATTGTTGAATGTACTAGCAAATTTGTTCGCAATGTCTTTACTAGTGCAGCCATTACTACCGAAATAATTATGAAGTGCATCATCAATTGAAGACTTAATCTTGCCCGTCAGCCTATTTAAAATCTCCCAAAGATTTTTAGAGCTTTGTTTATTTGAAATAATTTCAGATTTTGTATTTTTATTTTTAGATTTGTTAATTAGCTTATTTGCGTAGTTTCTAGCCCTATTATATTGTAGTTTATTTTCTGAATTACTAGTGTTTTTTATCCATTTTAAAAATAACTCGTCCCTATACTCACATGCTCTAATAATTTTCTTATTTATCCAGTTATTATTTCTTGTATTATTTATTTTAATTTTTACTGTGTAAACCGAATTTCTATAACAATCCATGAAGTTTGGATAAAGAATTGTACATATTAATTGGGCATGTCATATTGCATCTAGACTCCCAATCAATTTTTTCTAATAATGTAAATAGCTTTTGGTTATTAATGCAAGTTTTATATTTTGAGACAGCCTGTGTACGTTCTCCAAGACAAGCCAGTATTATAGTCCGATGATCGGCTAGTGTTGTTCCAACTGCTGCAGTGTATAGGTCTTGTGTGCGGGATCGAGCGTAAATATGATCTATACATGATTTACTTAGTTTTTTATTACATAATTCGATCCTAGTATGTGCTGTAATCCCACATAGAAGGCCCAAACTGTGCAGCATATTATTGTATTTATGTATTATAGGGTTTTCCGATTTCAGGTTTATGTTAATGTCTACTAGTAAGTATAAATCAATAGATTTTGAGCATTTTTTGATAGTATTTTGGAGATCGTCGATAAAGTGATTTTTGCTACAACTTGGGGGACGGTAAATTGCACAAATGTTCGCAGTATAGTTAAAATGAGTGGTGATATTTAGTAAAATGTTTTCAAAATGTGCAGTTTTTGTTGTTATTATGTTACATTTATGCTTGTTACTTACGTATATGATGATACCACCACCCTTTCTTGTCTTTCTTAGGGCTGTGAACATTTGATAACCATTTATTTGATACAGGCAACTAATACTATCCGTTATGTTAGCCTCCGTTAGAATAATGACGTCTATGTTTTTATTAGCAGTAAGTATACATTGTTCGAGCGTGGAGAAGTTTTTTTACGATTGAACTTATGTTAATGTGAATACATAGTAAGTTTATATGCATATTAGGAATATTACACAAGAAATTATTTATGTTTAAACAATCTGACAGTTCATTAATATCGTCTTGTACGATGTCCAGTTTAATAACTATGATTTTTGTTTAAATAAATGAGTAATAACTACATATTATTAGGGCTTAATAGATGACTTGTGCTTATTAATAGTTAAAGCTTGTACGTCCTTCATTGTTCTTAAGGTATAGATTTTAGATTTCTCATCCTTTCGTGCCTTTACAAATCTCTTTTTAAATCATATATACTTGAAGTTTTGGTTGATTTTTAGCTCCTGTTTAGCTTCCCATAGTATGGCCTTGTTAGCTTTTGTCATGGCCTCTCGTATGTATAAAACATTATTATTGTTTCTCTCGGAAGGGCATATGTCACCTACCGTGGTCTTGATAGTTTTCGCTGCGGTCATCCATTTTTCTCGGGCTTCTTCGTCCTGCAACTCTACTTCAATATTGAATGGTTGGTCTTTTCTTCCAGGCAATCTCCGAGAACTTTTTATTGCTTCGGGGGACTGTTTGAGCTTCAAAGCAACATTTTCCACTAATTTGTTGACCACTTCTGAGCTTTGATAAGGAACGTTGGCTATTTCTATATATTTTATGAGCTTTTCTTGTTCCATTTCTTGCAAACGTTGTTAAAGGGCACCGACACGGGTTTCTAAATTAATATTCTTGTTAGTTAGCTCCAAATTCTTCCATTCAAGGGATTTTATTGTCTGCTTGAAAGCATCAATACATTCTACTACTTCGTCTAATTTCGCACTATGAAATTGAAAAGATTCATTTAAGTCGCGCAATTCATTTTTGATAGTTTTTTCAACTTCCTTAGTTATATTGCTCAGCAACTTTTTGGCGTTTATTTGGACAGGTGTATCATCTTCTTCGACGTCTTCTTCAGGAATGATTATGGATGAGTTTCGCCTCGGTGATTCTCGCTGGCATTGGAGGCAAGTCCACTCCAGACTCGAGGCCGCCTTTAATGCAGAAATCTGTTTCGTAGTTAAACCACTGCATCTGGTGTTAAGATGCATAATCCTTTCACACTTGCTACATTCCAGTCCAGGCATGGATTTCGTTTTTTTACACACATCGCACTTTGACATTGTCGGTAAGAATATATTGTAACAGGGAAGTCAATAAAGACTGAGACTGAAAGATCTCTAGGAACACAGTTATCCAGATAAGAAAATAAATCACTGAGAGCGATCCGTATTGTGTGTCTTATCCGACACTAATTCCAATCAACAACTACCTACTAATTTTATAAATATAAATCAATTTTATAAATTAATTTAGAAATATATATATATATTCAAATAAAAAAGAATCAGCAAAATCTGTTAACCTTGAAAAAATTCTGAGGTATCACTCATAAAAAGCTGTCGAATTGACAACCTCCTTCTTTTTTGGAGTCGGTAGAAAAATGGTATATGTTATAAAGTGAACCCGAGGCAGTTTCATGTAACATCTTAATATTAAAAATAATCATGAGTTGAGAGGGTAAAGTTTGATGATCTTAGTGTGAATAGTAGGTAATGAACTTAGTTTACTGTTACAGGTTATTTGGAATAATTAGACATCCGGATGTGTGTGAAAAGTCCATGTTTATAAAATTCCTATATCTTCATAAATGCAAACATACTCGTACATACAATATGCAAGTCAAGGCAATAAAAGCGTGCTAGTAATAAAAAAAGGTTATAATTTTAAGCGTATTTATGATATCACCGTTACATTTTACTTCATTCAATTACAAAAAAAAACTTCGGTAACACACTCTTGAGAATGCTTCTGACAAAAAAGGCATTTAAAATTTCAACGCATGCCAGATACAGCTAGTAATACTTAAAAAAACGTTTAAAAAATGTCCATATAATAAATACTGGCTGGTTACACAAAATTAAAAATGCAAATTTTGACAAAAGTAATGTAAAATAGTGACAAGCCAGTGATAGTTAATAAAACTATTATTATTTGTTAATGTTTTACACCGTTTATTTTATATTCTTTTGAGCGATAACGTTTTTGGTATCAAATGTTTTAGGCATAAATGTGTTTAAATATTATCTGATGAAATTTATTATTAATGGACAGGTGTAGATGTGAGGACTATGCGGCCGCTGTCTCCAAGTTGAAGTTCTACACGGTGGGGACATTGAGGCCAGATATTATCGACAATTACGATAGTGAGTAAAGTTTAAATAAAATATAAAGAACGAGACATCTTAAAAACATAATATAAAAAATGGATGTGGGTACGAGTTGATCTTCCCACACTGTTAATATCCCAATTCGAACTCTTAAGTTACACATAAGTTAGTTTTTTTATTATAAAAGAATCTTAAACAATATTTAATGAATTAGGAATTAATAAATATTTAATTTCGAAAGTTCGAATCATCATCATCATGATCATCATTACAGTCTTGTTAAGTCCACTTCTGAACATAGGGTCCTGAGCCACCTGCTTCCATCGACAGTCTGTGTTTTTCATCAGGTCAATACTCCATCTAGACCCCAGGTTGCCAAACACTGCGCTTCCCTACGAGGCTACCTCTCGAAAACTTTTCTTCCCCATCGGTTATCGGTTTATCAAGCTGTATGGCCATCTCTTGAAATAGTAGGTACAAAAAAGTTAAATCAGACTTCCGATATTTCATTATTTTCTCTGGGAAATTGAAGAAAATAATAAGGTCTCTATATGAAAAATAGATACTTGCCACCCTTTGTTATCGATATACCATGCATTTGAACGGAGAAGCAAACCGTCAGTTTAGTGGTAAGCTAGGTAAGTAGATGCCGAGACAGGGACTGATAGTAAGTGGATGCCGAGGCCGATAGGCATCTAAATCTAACCTCGATTAATTATCAAAATAGAATACACCCACCACTGAGGAGTGAGATGGAATGCCTCGTTTCCAGTAAAAATGGTCTACGGTTCTCTACTCTCTCACCATACGTAACACAACAGGTTTAAGGTCTTAGCCCACTTACACGACTCCGCTCCCACCCGGCAAAAATAATATAATTCAAATATGGGCTTTAAGTATTGCCTTTTAGATATATTTTACATTGGCAACATAAATTAGCAGACAGCTCGCTGACAGCGAGCTTACCGCTGTCAGGACTGCTCGGTAGTCGACGCCTCGTTGACACGCGATGGTAGCAAGCGGTCTGCGCGGGCGTCCACGCGCTGACTGCTAGCGGTCGCCGCGCCGCGCCCGCCGGTCGGCCGTATTTTATGCACCCAAAATTTTCGTCTGTAGTTTTTTGAGCTTCTATGTTTATCGTCAAGTCCAATAGCAATAATCGCTAGTTCGCGCGTTGTGAATCGAGACAGCAAAAATACGAGTTACTTCAATGGAACCTGAAAAACGAAAGCGGTCGGCGCGTGGACAGCTGGGTGCCTGCTAGCTGTCGCCGCGTAGACAGCTGGGTGTGTGCTAGCTGTCGCCTTAGTTCAGAGCGGTATTGGGTAGGAGCGGTGTTGGAGCAGAGTCATCAATCATGTACTCTTTAGAAGTATAATAATTAATTACCTGCATTAAACAATTTTTGGTTAATATAAATTTTAAACCTTTTGATAGATAAGGCCTGAACACTGTAAAACAATGAACATACGATACTGAATAAGTTGTTATTTGTTTTGAAAACAGATTTTTAAATATACACCTCAGCTTATTAACTCTACATTCTCATATATTTATTGTAAATATCTTTTCGTTTACACTTTTGTACTGTAGCTTATTTTATACTTATGGACGTTTATAACCTTTCCCTACTGTTAGTTATTTAAGAAAAGTGTATTATTGCAAAATACAGTCAGTTTACGTGTATAAAACGTTACGACGCAAATGGAAAAGGCACGACGTTATTTTTATAAAAAAGCAGCATCAACTTATTCGTAAGATAGCACCATAAGATAGGGGTGGGTATTCCGACGACGAACCGTTTTGTCTTCTGCGGCGATGACACCGTTTTACGTCCTGGGTTCAGTCTTCGTTGCACAAACCAGTCTTCGAATTACTTGGTGCGATTTTTTATTTTACGCCTATGAAAATACAGTCGAGAATGCAAAGATTCAACTATCTATCTCACTCGACGCTTCGTTGTCATTAACGTTCCGTGTTATATTGTAGTGTTTGGTCCCTCCCGCTTTCGTTTACAAACGTAGACAAAGATTCAACAGTTTTTATAATAAAAATTAACTTTTTGTCAATAAAATACAGTTGCTAATGTTAATCGTAATGCTAAGTCTGTCCCAGCCAGTCCTAAGCCTGGAAAAATTATGAAGGGAAGTTCATTTCATCGTTAAGTCGATTGATAAAATGAATTATTTAGTAAACTATTTCATGCATTTCAAATCATTGAAAGTTGTAAGAAACTGCAACTATTTCACTCGACGAAAACGCAATGTTATTCCATGTTGGATAAATTTCGTCCTTTAAGTCGTCTTCAAACGAGTTGCAACGTCTACTGTTTCCTGCTCTCTTTGAAAAAACGGTTGCGTTTCGTACATCAGAAATTCGACAACGACCCACCACTAGCATAAGGGGATGCATCACGGTTTTTGTATTACGAAGGAAACCGATGTTTTCTTATATAAATGTCCAACACCTTTTTTTAGGGTCTGATTACAAAGTAAGCTGGATAAGGCATAGTGTGGATTCCGAAGATTTAAACCTTGAAAAGCCCAAAGTGTTGTCTATTCGGGAGCTGCAAATCACAGAAAATCAATTATCAGTTGAGAGTCGCAAGATCGAACATATGTGGTGCCCTTATATGAATTCCACTCCGCGGTGATTTTTATTTGCATTGTATGTAAAATTGACTAAATAAAAAAATACTAACTGATTAATTTAGAATAAATTTAAAATACAAATATTTGTATCATTATTATCCATTAGCCTATCAAAGTCCGCTGCCGATCGTAGGCCTCCCGTATAGTTTGCTTCATAGATATTACCTATAGCTGCCACGTTTGACAGCCAGTTGATAGGCGCAGTTTATTAATATTATGAGTGGTTATTTAAGAAGTAGCTGCACACAATTTGCAGAAATGGGTTCAGTTTTCCTTTATCACACGATATGAAATATGGAATTAAAATAATTGACCACTTATTATATTTGTATAAATAATTTGACTAACCCCGACTGCGACATGACGAACCTTTCTCAAATTTGGCATCTCAACTTTTCTATTCCACGAATTGCTTCTGTTTTCATGGGTATATTTAGGATACTATTATAATTTATACCACAACCATCAGCTTTCGATATTAAAGTAATTTAAAAGTGTAGAACGTTATAAGACGAACGAATTAAAGAGAAGCGATCCACTTCAGAGCATAACTTTTTAATATTGAGAAGGTGAAAAAGGTGGGCAGGAAAGTGTGATATGCTGTTTCGGCGTTAGTTAGTCATTAAGTGCTCATACTTCATGGTTTTCTCAAATTTAAAACAATAACCTGAATGGCTGAGGAATTTTCAAACAACTTGAAGAACCCCAAAACTGCTAACTTGCGTTTTGGGGAAGAGTGACGTATGTAGATTTTGTATTTCATATGAGCTTACACTTTGATTTTTAGAAGAGAATACAGTTGAGAATGAAACGAATGAAAATAAAGAATGTGATAGGAAGGTGGCGTTGGCCCACAGCATCCACTCATCATCAGATATGATATCATAGATCCTAATTTACATAGAAAATACCTTTAACATCGAATAACACCATATTATTTTGCGTGACATGTGCAGTATGTCCCTACCCTAAAAAGAATAGAAAGTTAGTTGTTTAATCCGTAACCTATCAGACCATAACATTAAAGTGATACACAGCTAAGATTACATCTCGTGTAACCGCTGGGGCTTGTTTTATTCGGATTGTTGTGATAAAATCTGGATGTTATCATTTTTATCTTCATCGATTTCTGTTTTTATCAACTAAGTAGTCGTTCTTGTTTTGTTTTAACGGTAACACTTCAAAAATTTTTTAATAGAAAAATCTGTCAGTATAATATATTATAGTCATAAATAACGGATAGATAGTTATAGTAATATATATTAGGTGGAAGTACTGCCGTCCCACCTTTTTTGCCGAGGAGTCAGTCTGGCTGAGTAACATCTTCTTAAGTGTTTCTGTCGCCGCAAATTGTCTGTTGTAATTTAGCTGCTGTGTCCCGGTCTGAAGGAAAGAGATCCAGTAAAACTACAGGCTTTGAAGTATCCCCATCTTAGTCCTCAGAGGTGACAATGCATCTATAGCCTTTATTTAAAGTTGGTTGTTGAAGGTGGACTGTAATTACATTTGTCACTTATATTTTGTTAAAAACTAGATCTTTAGAGCCATACTACAGCTATGTAGTATAGTTGTAGCACGAATGGGTTGGCTCGACCGGGCAAGGCCCACGCTCTCACAGATTACAAAAATAGTAGCATAATGCTGCCGTGTTTCGTATGGTGAGTGTAGAGAACCGGAGACCCTTTTTACTGGAAACGAAGCATTCCATCTTAGCCCTCATGGGTGACAACGCATTTGCATTTTGATTCGTAATCGACGATACATGTAAATGTCTATGGGCCACAGCAACCACTTACCATCAGGTGGACTGTGTGCTCGTTTGTTACCCTTCTATAAAAAAATAACACGATGATATGATGTCCGATGGCAACATCGAAAACAATTTTCAAATAATAGGAAGGTATTAACAGTCTCAGATGCGCAAACAATGTCACTTGTGCTCCCTTACCTCTATACTCTATGCTTTAACGCGATAATATTGGGTTGATTTTGGTTGATACCTACATACATATTCTTGAGTACTTATAATAAAAAAAAATGAGAAAGAGTAAATGTTGAAATCAAGAATTAAAAAAAAATCAATATTTTACGAATTTTCCGTGAAATATGGCAGTTACTATATAAATGTACAAGTAGTTCCATATTTTTAACAACGAACTAATTTACACAAATGCAATCAATTGACATTCTAACAACTTGTCCATCACTTAACAGTTTAGAAATCATTCCAAGAAATACATCAGTGTGCTCGTACCTTAAATTCTATTCTTGATCATCCATCCATGCATTTAAACCCTATAAAATTTCATTGCTGAATATAGGCCTCCCTCATAGATTGCCTTATGGGGGGATTTTGCCATAGCTGCCACGCTTTGCAACCGGAGTTGTTTTATATTTTGAGTTATTATCAGGAAGATGTTACTACCCATCTTCTGTTACATTTTCCCTCTGCCGTCATTACGACACCCACCGGCCGATATGGCGTAGTGGATGTTCTCACACCGCCACTACTCGGTTATACCTACGTTATTCTTGACTGCGTCGGTATCCTTTTTACAACCTCGTTAGTCTTGCGGCCGCAACTGTGACTGCAGATCATGTGGTCGCGATTTCAAGCCCCAAGTCGGGACAAAGTCGGTTATTAGGATTTTCGTCAAGACATTCTAAATAGTATCCCGAAGTAGTTGGTGTTTTTTGGGAATGGTTTGTAGACTGCCATTGAGTGCAGTTTGTGTGCCAACCGATACGCTGCTTTGCGTATGAGATAAAGAAGGTAAATTATAATCACTTAATTTTTGCAATGCACTTAACTTGTTTTTATGTTTTGCTTTACAACTTCGTTACTCATTTACTTGAACGCATCAATATCGCGGCCAGTTTTTTTGACACGAAAAACTTTTACGCAAGTTTTTGTTACCGTATTCGGGTTTTTTATTACTCAGTCTTAATTAAAATCTGAATTGTCATGATGTAGCTTTAATTAACTCGAGTTGTTATGGCTTCGGTAATAAAAAGCACTGTCGTCAATAAAAATGCTGTAAGCGATATAATAATTTCATTTTTCACAATTACTTTCCTGTTGGCAGTAATTGCTGTATTAAAATGATAGTATGAAGTATTTAATATAATGGCAACGCTTGGCGGAACAATCGGCGATCGTAGCCTCAGAAGTGTCGCACCCTGGGCGCTATTTTCTGTCAATAGCCTGGGTATTTAAGAATATTTTTTATATACCTATAACTAGCGATTTGCCCCGGCTTCACACGGGTGCTATCGGATTCTACAACAGCGCCACCTATCGGGTAATGCATAGTTGGATCCCAACTATGCCTATAACCTTCGCGAAAGTGCAAGCTATATGTTGACAAAGTTTTACCGCAATCTGATTAACGGTTTGGCAGCGCATAAAATACGAACAAAAAATATTGGTTTTTATATACTACGACGAGCACACAGTCCACCTGATGGTAAGTGGTTGCTCTGGCTCATAGATATCTACATCTTTCCTCGCTTACGAATTAAAACTCAGATGCGTTGTCGCCAGTGAGGAATAAGATGGAATGCCTCGTTTCCAGCAAAAAAGGGTCTCTAGTTTTCTACACTCACCATATGAAATACAGCAACGGTAAACTGAGCTATTTTACGCTGGTATTCTGTGAGCGCGCGGTCCTCCCCCAGTCAAGCCGAGCCAATCGTGCTAACTTTACTACTAATATAGCTGCAGCATGGGTCTACCACGTAAAAACCAACGCAAACAGTAATTGTTAACTTTTCAATCTTCTACTCAGTTAAAGTTATTAATTATCGTACCTAGTACTATCACGACGCAAAACAGAATTTCTACGAAACTGCTTGCAGGTTACGAAAATTGTTGCCATTCAGTGTGTGCCGTTAATGGTGAACTTTTAAATACATATACATAATATACAAAACTACCATAACAAAGCGGAGTAACGTTATTTTATCCTGAACCGAAAGGGTCTAATTGTAGTAAAAATGGAATTGTAAACGAATACTATACATTCAAAAAACTAATCTTATTGATTTTATCGTGATTAATTTTAACTTATTTTAATCACGGCAACGGAAAGCCCTAATGTCAATAGTTATATAAGTCAGGCTATTTTGAATATTAAACGTATGACTCACTTGTAATTACATACATATAACACTGTGAATCGGTCTGATTCTGACCTTAACGAACTAGGCATACTATTGCAATAATTTAAGAAACAGTAAGCTTGTACTGCATAGATCACGCCAAAAATGTTTATTTGAAAATAGCTTATTCAATACGATTGTGTAATTCACACTCTATCAAATTGATAATATCTATATAATATCTAATACCTCCAGTGATAGTGGACCCAAAATAAACCTTAAAAATCAAATGATTAAAAAATATAAAGTGCAATTAAAATATATTTAACAATTCTCAAACGTAGCACATTATTATTTGATTTGCATTTTATTATACATAGTTATAATGCATATAACACAATAACTAGAAACGATATATTTTTGTATCAGTATGAGTAATCTCTTCCCGGTTGATCTGTCTCCACAAACGTCACTTGTCCGGCTTCTCTTCCATTTCAATTAATAAACAATAAAATATAAAAGTTTACGACGTTAAATTGTAACACAGTTGTAAACATCGAAGTAGAAAATCGAATGTGATGTTTTAGATCCGTTTGATTAAGAATCGGCCATAACTGTGCCAGTAACATTAATATGGATGAGATAATAAAAAGTATTGAATTAATTCGTCTTAGTTACTATTAATTTTCTTATTCAATAACTGTTCTAAAATAACCATTACTTCAGAAAACTAACTTTCTTCAGTGTCCCGTAGCGAATTGCAAGAAACGAAACAATTATGGAACCACTTAAGTATATGTCTGTATGTCCGTTTTTCTCAATAACCAATTTACGTACATGATAATCGGCACAATTATTACAAGCAGTTGCCCAAACACCGATATTACGGTGTACAAAGTTCAAAATGTTGACTTAAGAGGTTAAGTGGCTTAAGAATAAGGGAATAAGAAGTACCTACTCGTAAAGTGCGTAATTTACGTCTTACTTTTTTAGCCGACTTCAAAAAAAGGAGTACGTTCTCAATTCGAGTGTATTTTTCATCGTTACAATCACCGTCAATTGTGGACCTATTTTGACGACTTTTTTGTAGGTTGACAAGTAAGTGATAACCTGACATTGTTAGCTAAAAAAGAAGTAAAACTGCTCTTTGGGGAAAGAAATAGGCAAGTAATAGGTTGTTAGTTTCAAATGGTTAGACGATATTGAGATTGTAATAGTCCTTAGTCTACGCAAAGGGGTTAAACTTTTACTTTAAAAAAGTAAAAAAAGTAAAGTAAAGTTACAGCCTATATACGTCCCACTGCTGGGCTCAGGCCTCCCCCTCATTTCTGAGAGGGTTTAGGGCAAGGAAGTGTCCGCCGCGCTACCCAAATGCGTGTTGACGAACTTCACGTCTTCGAAATATTTTTTTTTTCTTATTCCTCAGACATGCAGGTTTTCTCACGATGTTTTCCTTCACCGCCGAGCACGTGGTAAATCAGCACTTAAAATTTCAATTAACAATTTCATTGGTGCCGGCGGGGATCGAACCCGGGTTACTCGCGTTAACCACTGAGCTACCACGGCCATTAAAAAAAAAAAGTAAAATTCGACTTCAATACCTAAGAAAAATAAAATTAAGATTTCACATTCAGATGTTGGGGTTGTTATTCTGTTTTATTCTTTTATTTTTTTAACTGGTAGAGCCATGCTCTAGCTATATTATGGTTGTAACATGAATGAGTCGGCTCGACCGAGGCAGGACCATGCTCTCACATAATACCTACCAGCGTAAAATAGCAGTGTAATGCTTCTGTGTTTCGTATGGTGAGTGTAGAGAAGCGGAGACCCTTTTTACTGGAATCGAGGCATTCCATCTTAGTCCTCAAGGGTGACAACGCATTTGCATTTTGATTCTTAATTGAGAATAAATGGGGATGTTTTTGGGCCACAGCATCCACTTACCATCAGGTGGACTGTGTGCTCGTTTGTCACCCAATGCTATAAAAATGTATGAAATCGGGTTTTACTTTTTTAAAACGATTTTTTTTTGTTTAAACATATAAAATAAAATAAATATTGCGTACTCTATTAAAGCTTACTTATTTTTCAAAGCATCACGCATCTCGTCCATGTTAATCCATCAGACACTTGGCCGGATCGCGGCCGCCCAGAGAAGCCGATAAGTTAATTTGGCGTCAAAAGCTCGCCCGTCGGCGACGCGTCATGACGCCGATAAAAACGTTTACAAACCGGACGACTTCGTTCATTCCACTGAATTAGATCCATAGCATCGATAGCGTAGGTGTCGCCAATGGACTCATGAATTTATATGAATACGGCAATTGTTAATATTTTTGTGAAATTGCCTGTCTAACGCTCGGTGTGAATAATTAAAAGTGCGGAAGGCAACCTTATAAGCTTTTTCTGAATTATTGACGTCAAGTCGTTATGTTTCGTTTTTTTTTAAATTTAAACTCGTTCAGAAATAATATATTACGAGCTTTTATTCATTTCAGTTAATTAGTATTAAGTTTCCTTTTTTCTTACATGAGTCACATTGAAGTCAAATTTCTTTAGAAACTGTTTTCCAAGAAAGATTTCAAGAAAACTGGTTATACTCTTGTTGAAAAAGCTTATACAATCATCTATACATCTATACATTTAAATAAAATTGTACTGTCTGTCTGTAATGTTGAATTAACTGGCTTCTGTTAAACACATTTACATTAAAATTTAAATACGTATGCAGTAACTATTAGACAATTATAACCTTTTTATTGCATACGAGGAAACCCATCCTAGTCCTCAGGGGTGGCAACGCATGCATTTTAGATTATTAACGCAGGATAGATGTAGCCGTCTTTGGGCCGCAGTATTTACTTGCCATCTAGTGGACTGTCTCTCGTTTGTCACCCTTATTCACTTAAGAGAAGAAACTAAACTATATATAATAATGTAAGTATATAATGTGTCCAACATTTAGCAAGGATTGCTACAGTTTGGACAACGGTTGGAGAATACGCTATGACAACCTGACAACCAGGAGTAATAGTGTTCTGTGATGACAACGCATTTAGTCCCCTAGAGTAGAGTCCCGTAGAGTGGTTTGGTAACGTCACGTGTCATGCACGGAGCGTATCGATACCTGCAAAATATTCTTGACGTGAATTCGCTGTCGATATGTTAGTTGATATTCAAAATGATTCTATACAAACACATATTGAATAAAATTTTAATAAAAATTTAAAATCGACATCAAAAATTAAAGAGAAAATTAAATAACTTCGCTGTAGTCGGTGCCAAGATAGTGTATTGAAGAATTACGAGAGAAGCCATGACTTCAGAAGCTATGAGCAGCATACGTGCTGTAGACTTTCAAGAAAGTGAAAATTTTGTATTTTTTGGTTAGATAAGGGTGACAACTGACAAACTAGCACACAGTCCACCTGATGGTAAGTGGTTGCTGTGGCCTATAGCCTACTACATCTATCCTCGATAACGAATCAAAATGTAGATGAACTATCACCCGTAAGGACCATGACATAATATCTCGGCCTCCAGTTAAGAAGGTCTCCGGTTCTCTACACTTACTATACGAAACACACAGCGGCATTGAGTTGCTATATTACGCGGGTATTCTCTCTGTGTAATTCGGTTGTAATTTTAATTTGTATTATTAGGAGTAAGTGTTAAATTGTAATCAATAATATGTAAATGGCCCGGCCATATTGCTGAATCGATCGATTGATGAGGAAGAAAGTTTTTCGAGTATCGGCCTCGTACCGGGAAGCGAAGTGTATGGCGGCACCTCACTGTATGGAAAGTCGATCTGCTAAGAAATACAGGAAGTCGATGAATGCAGATTGCGCAAGCTTTTTGCCGTGCTTTGTAGTGCTGTGCTTTGTGGCATTGTTTTTCACTCGTTCACCATACAAAACAGAAAATTAAGCTGTTATTTTTCGCTGGTTTTCTGTGAGAGCGTGGTCCTTCCCCGGTCGAGTCGACCTTTTCGTGCTACAATTATAATTTAGCTGTAGCACATGCAATAACTACATGCAATATTGGAATTATTTCCTTTTGTTGAATAATAAACTTAAAGCAAAAAAAACAACTTTAAATATTTTTTAATACATGAGTACTATTGCTCGGTCAGTATTTTTAGCTCCCTTGTTCTTTTTCACCAGCCAGTTAAAATCAACTGCTGGATATGGGTCTTTACCGTTGAGGTGGGGGTGTCTTAATCGCCACGCTTGACACGCGCAGATCCAGACGTCTTGCACCTCGGATGCTGCTGCTCGTTACTGGATCTGGTAGTTTACGTTCTTACTGACTCATTCTTTAATATTCCTTCACGAAACCAACGCGACGAAATAGGGTGATGAATTCTCTTATATCTCTTCCATATGGCATTTCTTTGTTTACGGACTTTTTACTAAAGTATTTAGGGTCGACTTTTTGTCATATAACGGTTATTCTTTAAACGGCATAGGCGTCTTATTAGGACTAGATCGTAGGATTTTTCTTCTGTCTAGGAGTCCATCTGGGTGGGTAACACCTTTAGCCACCTATGCGCAGTGCTTGAACTGAAGTTTTTGGGTGTGTAGGATACGGTAACATCCGTTGGGTAAACGATGTCGCTATCGATAGGGTGGTTAAGAAACTGTTTGTGGATTGTAAGGTTTGGTTCATCACTTTAAATTTGTAAAAAAATACTAACCAAGGAAAGAAATCGAATGAAAAAAATATTTGTTGTTTGAGCACGACATTATAAAGACAGGCTTAAGAATCAATTGCAAAAAATTAAGTATACAATACAAAAAACAACAAAATTTTACTTTTTACAAACAAGAATATAAATTTTTACGTTCTTGCAGTCCATTTGATAATAGGTATATGAATACATTACACAACCTGCATTATAATTATAACCCTGATTACGAATCTTAGTGATCTATTTAGATATGCTCATAGTATGTTGCTTATCAAAAGTAAAACACCTACATTTGTCAAAGGTTAAGAATTCAAATGCATATGGTACTAAAATTGTTACCATAATGATTTCTTATTCAATCGATTGTTACGGGTATAAAGTTAATAGACTTTTTCTCTCCATTTTAAAACGGAATAGAACGGTTGGGTTTCTAATCTTACATAAAACGAATAAGATTAGCTTATACAACAAGCCATAGGCAGAAAAAATGCCATATCTAGTAGCAATAGATCATGCTGTAATCGTAACCTCATCACATATATTAATTGGCAATATGGAAGATATTAAGTATAACGTAAACATGAGTAACGTATTTTAAATTTTTGCTGCGACTGATTTTATCTTTCATTTCGTTTAGAACAAACTCACGATGGATTTATTGATTAATATAATAGGTAGACGTACGTATTTTCCCGTTGAATTATCATCTTATCGAATAGGTCCGTAATTTCTTGAAAATTAACAATGAACGCACTGTTTTTATATAAAAAAAAAAACACATTTGAAGACGAGTGCTCTAGTATACAGGGGTATTTTTCAAAAAGTAACCAAATTTTAAACTTGAGTTCAAATATTAAAATGAAATAAAAATGTTTTTATTATATAACGCATACGTTCGTTCGATTTTTGAGTATTGCAGCCCGGTTTAGTCACCACACTACGAAGTGTATGTTAAGCGACTAGAACGTGTGCAGAAAATATTTTTATGGCATGTCTCATTTCAATCCGCTAAGCAGTTGCCTTCGTACGTCGATAGACTTTCAAAATTCAAAATGAGAAGCTTAAAAAATAGGAGGCTTATATACGATAATTTGTTTTTACATGAAACTAGCTTGCCAGGAAGACGTTGTTCTGCTCTTTTAGACGACCCTTTGTCATGTCCTATTAAAAATCCTTAAATTCGCAAAAAAAAATGTGGTACACTCATCGGCAACAAACTCAAGTTGGGTCGAACTGCACACGGTGGGCAAATTTGATTAAAATCGGTTGAGTAGTTTATGAGTCCATCGCGGACAAACAACGTGACACGTACTTTATATATATTAAGATTGTAAGAGGTGGTCTGGATTGCCCTGGACATCGAATCTCGCGAAAAGGGAAATACACACCATTTACTACCAAGGAATCCAAAAGCAATCTCGGCCATTACGCGATCATGAACAGGCTGCAACGACAATACAATGGGTGCGTTTGGCAGAAAAAAGCGCTAGCAAGCGCTAATAAGCGCTGAAATAGTTTTCGGCCAGGACACGATTGCTACTTCAGTAGCGCTGACACAATCCGCCATTTTGCTTATTTAATTTGTTTGTTTTGAAATAGAGTTTATAAGTTGTTTTGTGCAATATTACTTTTAAGTGTTATAATGACATGAATAAACATATACATGTTATTAAAAATTCATGATTGGTAAGTTTTTAATATGAATACTTTACAAACATATATTTAAATTAGGTTAGGTTCTCCGGTTAAAACTAACATTGTGTCCTGGAGGAAAATAGCTACTTACGATTTGACAGCGCTTACCGCTTACGATCGCCATTTTGCTTACAAGCGCTTGCTAGCGCTTTTTTCTGCCAAACGCACCCAATGAGCTCCAGTAAAAAACGGACGTAGACATTTTTTCAAACAGCTTCTCTGAATTCAAAAGTTACTTCTAGGTGCAAGTTTGAGTACGGAATAATTTTGGATTAGTTTAGTTTCTCTTATATTTTTTACTTTTTAAATAAACATTAAACACTCACATTTGCATGTCGTGGCAGCCTGTAATTGAATCTGCACTTAGCTTAAATCTTAGATAATAGCTTAAGAATTTAATGTTTTCGGTGTGAGATTTGTTGGCTGTCCTTAATAAATAAATAAATAAAAATAATGATATACCGTTATTGTAGTTTTTGAAAATACGAGTAAATAAAACTTAAAGTTTTATTAGAAGTTATACCAAATTAAATGTGTTTAATTGGCAACAACGTTTTAGGTAGCTACCGATCAATCCTTACGAATATATGCGTAAGCAGTAAAATCAGGTAAAATAATGCATTATCACACATTTTGAAATTAAAAAATAAAAAGCGCAGATAGTTTGAGATTTTTAATTAATATATCGTTACCATTTTCCTATATTACTTATTCTAAACCTTCTCTGCGAATTTCGCAGGTTATTGCAAAATAAACCTGTATAGATGCTGATAAAGCGTGAACAAGAGATACTGAATACCTCCGAGAACATAAAACTATATATAATTACGTAAACGGCTATACTATTGGAATAAAATTCCATAGGTACAAGTGGTGGAGGTGACCGTCGTGTCGACAGTATTCAACCTATCGATAAAAAGATCGATAACACAACCACCGAAACTTCTTACCAGCGTCCTACTGTGCTCATTAAGATTATTAGGTAGCAAGATAGAGACAAGAAAATTCAAGAGGCGTCTTAAAATATCCGGAAACGACGTGTGTGATCCGTAAAAAAAAAATACCTTTACATTCGGTGCCGCATCAAAAAGATCGAATATCTTTAATGCTACGATACCATCATTTTTATGACTAAAGTATGAGATATTACGATAAAAATTGTAATTTTTTCAGCAATTACTATAATTTTTATGTTTAAAGTTATACGCATAGAGTTGAAAACAGCAATGGAGTTGTATATAAAAACCGAGCGTGATTTTAAGTGATTCGACGACGGTATTGAACGTTAGTAAGACTAATGTAAGTTTAAGCATGTATAATGAATTAGGCTGAGCGCAGATTGCAGTCACGACAGTTTTAAGACAGTCTTGCCTCATATAGACAAGTCTGCTTTAAAATAAAAACGAAACTCTTTTGTCTACGATGCGTCGCCCATTTAAAACAAAACTGTTTTGTCTACGACGACGCGTCGCACGCCGCGTCTGAGTCACAGTATCAAAATGGACTCACTGATACTGTTGCAATAAGCATCCTAGTTACACGTGCACTTGCAAAACGACTCAAACGTACCTAATTATTTGGTGCATCCCATTTGTTTTAAATTGAAATCAGAATATTCCCTACATAATTTATTGAAAAGTACAGGTCTCTTTTCAACCTCGTCAATTAGTTTTTCTACGAGTTCTTCGTCGTAAACATGATGCGACGTGTTTACTCTGAACGCTCGGACGAGACTAGAAGAGAGACAAGAGAGGGTATGTAGTCAAATTTCGGGAACGTTGAAAGGAGTTTTTACAAACTAAAATACAATTAAATTACTATGTCTCACCGATTTGGAGGTGGCTTTAATAATGAATCATATTCAAAGAGCCTGTTCATGCGCGGTGTTAGTTTTATTGCTTAGCCTAAATAATACAATATTATATATTTTAATATTCTAGTCTAAAACAGAGGGACGGAGTGTATCCATAACTATGTCGCCAGACCGTTTTGTTGTTGATGTGCGCGCTCGCATACATACAAAAGGGAAGCCGGCAGTCGTTAGTCAGACTTGTCGCCGAGCAGTTTTTGTAGGCAGTAGACTATTTTGTCTGTGAGACGTTTTGTTTGAAGTTTGCGCGTCTCCATATATTTTATAAAGCAATAGTCTGTCTTAAAACTGTTGTGACTGCAATCTGCGCTCAGCCTTAGAGAACGAGTTGCTTATGCCCGGGTGGGCCGCTTTTCGATACGGATTCGATATTATCTTGATATGAGATTCGGCTTTCGATTGCCTTAATTACCGTTAATGGTTCGGAGGCAATGGTCAGGGTTCTTTGAAACGCTTATGATTCAAACGCGCGGGATAAATTCCTTAAAGCCGTCCTTATCAGCGACGACGGTTTGTCTTAGCGACCTTTAAATGTAGGCTGTTTTGTTTAATTAAGATTTTTAGTTCAAGGAGTTTCGAAGAATAATTGTAGCACTTAGTTTCGGTTGGCAAATGTAAGTATTTGCATCGGCATATTGCTTTTAAGTGCTGTAGAACAATTGAGTATGGAGATAATATTGTTAATTATCGTCGACCGATTTTATTTTCCTCATATATTTCCAATTATCAGGTATTGGAGTGGCAGATTTTTTACTGTTAAATCTACATGTATTTATTATTATTTTAATATATATTCCTTATTGCACATCATACATTTATTGTTGGTGGTGAAAAAATATCCACTACCCCATATCATCCCGCGGGTGTCGTAAGGGGCGACAGCGGGAAACAAATCAGGAGACCCATCTCCAGCGTCTTTCTAATAACGACTAAAATTAAATCGTTTGGAATGAGCGTTTTTATTTTCTTTCATCAAAATTTCATTTAATTTTAATGGAAAAATAAATATCTTTTAAACGTCAATGAGTCTGATAACTACCAGCAATAGCGATCATCCTGAGGATAAATGAAAACTTATTCAGAAAGATTTACTTCATTTCACTGCGTACATTTTTCTGAAACGTGAAGAAGAACAAGTGCACAAACTAACTGACAGCCGTACTAATAATTTTGTTTTCAAATATTACATAAACAAATGAATTTTATACAATACGCTGACTATATAATCTAATATATCTAGTTTTCAAAACATCCCTTTTAATTTATTTAGTGTC
Source organism: Parnassius apollo (assembly GCA_907164705.1). NCBI lineage: Eukaryota > Metazoa > Arthropoda > Insecta > Lepidoptera > Papilionidae > Parnassius > Parnassius apollo. The sequence goes on along the minus strand of CAJQZP010000049.1, from coordinate 2,099,242 downwards.
TAAATTGAGACTATATTGCAAAATCGTCACATAGCGGCATGTCGAGAGTAGAGCACTCCCACATTCGTGCGTTGTGAGGGGTGAAAAAACTGCGGTTGCCAACTCGCATGCCAAGAATGGCAACTATCGCATATACCCCTCCCTATGATACAATCTATGGGAGAGGCCTATGTTCAGCAGTGGATTTTAATTCCTTGTAACAGTGTTGATTAAAGATAGTTATTATTTAAATACCACAGAGTATTTTATATACATAGTCATAACGAAAGTAATTTCCTTTGCGTCAAGAATAGAAGTTTAAAATAAAGTACATGCGTCTTAAATTAATATAAATAAAACATTATTATTATTAAAAAAAATTATATTGTCTTGTGAGATAAGATATAACAAATTTAAGAATTGAATAACAAACGAGCACACAGTCCACCTGATGGTAAGTGGACACTGTGGCCCATACATTTCTCCTCGATCTAGAATCAAATTGCAGATGCGTTGGCACGCATGAAGACAAAGATGGAATGCCTCATGTTTCCAGTAAAAAGGGTTCCCGTTTCTCTACACTCACCATACGAAACATAGCAGTATAAAGCTGCTATTTTATGACTGGTATTCTGTGAGAGCGTGGTCCTTCCTCGATCACATTAAATAAATATTAAAAAAGTGTTTTGGTTAAGGCAATCGCGGAATGAGCTTAGAATTGGCCTAGTTCGACATGGTGTTAGCAGCATAATTTAAACTATTCTAAATAGAAACTCAAGGTTTGAAATTAATACCTACAGTATATTTCAAAAAAATACCAATTTTCTTACAGCGGAGAATAAAAAATCTTACCTGTATGTGGCATTTTCTCTGCAGTAAACCTGAAAACAAAAAAATATTATTATTTTCGGTTATAAGACGTTGTAATAAGACATATTAAAAAGGTTTTTTTCTTAATTGTGATTTGCCTTCCCTATCGTCGCCGGGACCGAAATTATTAAAGCGCGTGACAAATTTATCAGTGATTTTGTTAGTTTTCCGTCAATACCGCGACTGCCACGACATCTCTCGTGCATAAAGTACAAATGCCAATAGTGATGGTAATTAATTGCTTTGAGTGAAAATTTTGTAAGTACTTAATAGCTTTGTTATTTATTAATTAAAAAACGTTGCGGTGGGACATCACAGCCTTTCTTACTAGATATTGTATGTCAATCTTTATTAGAGGCTCCGTTACCGTTACTGTTACCGCCTATCAAAGTTCACTGTTGGACACACTCCCACATATATTGCCTCATAGGAGAGATTTTTGCCATAGTTGCCACGCTTTGCAAGTGGGTTGACAACCGCAGTTTTTTGTTTTTCATCGTTATAAGGAAGACGCTGCTGCTACTGCCTGATTTATTTTCCCTCCAAGCTAAATTTATTTAAATTAAATAATTATTTTGACGTAGCAACACAGACCGTTCAACTATTGTTATTAACAACTCCCAACGTATCCACTTTGAACTTAGTTTTAGCATTATTATAATAGTGTTAATAGCGTTCAAAATTTTTTAGTGAAAAATCCATTGAGCTATTATGTACCTACTAAGTACTAGAGGCGACAATGCATTCAGCTACTCTGTTCCACTCAACTGCGGTGGATACACCGCACTTTAATCAGTCACTCGCTAGTGTGTAGAGTTGTCACGTGTTGTGTTAATTAAAAAAAATCTCTTGATAAAAATATGCCGTCGTGTGTACTTAGATATTGCACAAATAATTCAAGAAATGTCAGTAAAAACCAAGGAATTACTTTTCATCGGTTGATAAGATACTTAATCAATAAAAAGTATTATAGATTAATAATAAACAAATTATTCCTAAGACGCCATCTCGTGTTATGGAATATAGATTATGAAATTAGTATGTTCAGATGCGACATTTCTGTGGGTACTTTATAGGACGAATATATTATTATACACATTTTTTTTGTAGAAATTATATGTTATTATAATTAGGCAAAATTTTTTATGTTTAAATCTGCTTATTATTCTTTTATTTTATTTTTAGGTTTCCACATCAAAGTCAAAATGGAATATATTCGTCCATTTTTAACTCTCGCGTACCCAGTATTTATGAACGACTCTTATTCTAATTTAAATAAATGTATTTGTAATTAAAATGTTACGTTAATAAGTTATGTTAATTATACATTTAGTACGTTTTTATATTTGACAGAGATACCTTTTGAAATATTCAGATAAAAATATCATTAAAATGTAGTTGTGATATAATATTATGTAGGTAATATTATATTAAATAAGCAAATATAACATACAATATAAATGACAAAATTTAAATATTGTTCTCGATATAATTTATTAATTTAATACAGTTTTTTCAATTAATTACAATACAGTTTTATAACAATACAATCTACTATTACCTATGGGTCATTCTACCTATGTTTATTCTATGATAAAAAAACAACCGCGCGAACACAGAGTAGCGCACATTTTTTGTTTGAGATAGCTGTTCTAGTACATAAGTACATATTACTTCAATGGAAAAACTGACAGGTCCTTTAGCTGAAAATAACACATCAAGCGTTATAATGCATTATGTTTTAAATAGCTATTTCTTATATTAATATGTATAATATTTGCACAATACTCCGAGAAAATGTAATTTGGCGGATGCGCGACATTACTCAAAGATTTTGATAGTAGTAAGAGTTTTTTGAAGAGTGAGTTCGAAACGGACAATGTATCGAAAAGTGTTTATCTCCATACATAATTTTTTAAAGAAAACAGATATTTTTGAACGTCACTATATCGAAGCCTGTGAAGTCCGGGAAGATACAGTGGTACAACGAGGTCAACAGTTACTTACTATTGGACCGTCTCCGAAATAAGAGGAGGCTTGTGACCATATAAAGGATGTAACTTTCATTTTATTTACATTAACAAAAGCAGCAAAAACAACGAGATTGGATTGTGATCATGTGTCTGCAGAACCACAAACCTGTAATTGATCCATCGAGATCGGATTAGCTAATGATGACTAGATTAAATTAGTGGTGGCAGGACTGCTTTTTTTGTCTAGAAGTACGTTTGGGTACTACCTGGGTACATATTTTTTCTGCCGAACAGCCGGGCTCGCACTGTTGTATTCCAGTTGGAAGGATATAAAACAACATATACACAGGATGTTGCATTCCATCTAAGTCCTCAGAGGTGACAATGCGTCGATTGAATTCAACGATTTGAAAACCAGAGATATTGAAAGATTACATTTAGGAGAATTTAAGTAGAAATCTGGTTTCTTTTAATAGTCTAATGAGAAAATAACAACCACCATTAACAATAATTAAAAAAGCTGAAGGTACTAGGGTTTAACAATGACATCGGGACGTCAGTCATCTCAGTCCCCCGTTCCATGGGTGCTGGAAAGCGCCCGAAACGTCGGGAATTAAAAATAATAGTAAAATAAACGCGATAAAATCCGTAAAAATAGTTTTAATCAATGAGAAAATAATAAAATGATTTCATATAAAAAAGGAACTATACCTTATCGAGAATCTCTCTTTTAATTCGCGTAGTTCTATAAAACATCTAATAAAAATATTTGATAAACTTTAAATTCCATAGCAAAAAATGTGTAACGTTATTTTAAATAACTTCTTTATTAAACATTCCCATCACTAAACACTACTGTGACGTTATAGCATAAAAAGTAGCACGGTTATGATTAAAACTTTCATAACGCACGATAGCACCCTTAAATAATAATTTATTCAAATTAAAAATACTTATCAGAATGTGATGCGGTACTAAGTCAGGAATTAAGTAAGTCGGTGCGTGCTCAACGTGAAAACGAGCGCTATCGCGGTGCTCGATCACCGTGAAAATCGAAAAAATTATGAATAAGGTAAAGCGTGAGTGTAACACGCGAATATCAGTTTAAAAAGCGCGACTCGATGGTCGCTAGATCTTTAGGGTTGATCGGCGGCGACCATTCACGCTAGTGTGTTTCTGTTTTTCTTATGGAATGTTCCGGGAAATTCCAAAAATATCTTATTGCTTCCGTTAGATGACCGATGAACTATCGTTTACACCAGGCGAGATAAACTCAAACCGTCGATAAGCAGCAGCGCCTGGGACACGAGACGTCTGATGCTGCGGCCGTCAATCTGACTTCCTAGCGTGATGATTAAGTCAAACCCGGGAGAGGCCCATATCATGTCAGCACTAGACTTTTACGGCTGAAAAATACAGTGCCCGTATAGTCTACTGATCTTTGGAAGAAGTGATCTTATCATTGTAATCGAATACATTTTAACATATCGTAGTAACGATTATATGTAAGCAGATTTTTTTACAAAATAATGGTGACAAGCGAGCACACAGTCCACCTGATGCTAAGTGGATGCTGTGGCCCATAGACATCTACATTTGTAGTCGATAAAGAATCAAAACGCAGATGCGTTGTCACCTTCTTTCTTATATCTATGGTTGTAACCCCTGAGGGCTAAGATGGAATGCCTCGTTTCCAGTAAAAGTCAAAGTCAGTTAATTTTGACAAGGTAAATATTGTTCTATCGAAACTAGTACATTGGTTTAACCCTAATAATTTGCTCTTAAATGGCAATAAGACGAAATGTATTAAATTTAAAATACCTTATGTTAAACATTCAAGAACCAATGTGCTCTTAAATGGGGAAGAGTTGAGTCTTGTGGATACCAAGCCCCCACATATCTAAATTAGCAGGCAGACCAAGTTCTGCAGCATATGCTGTAAGAAAGATTAGAAGTCTAACCAATGTTGAGACAGCTAGATTAGTTTATTTTAGTTACTTTCATAGCGTAATGTCTTATGGAATCTTACTACGGGATAATGCGACTGACAGTGAAGTCATATTTGTTTTGCAAAAGAGAGCCGTACGGGCGATTTATAACTTAAATTGTAAAGAGTCGCTTAAAGAAAATTTTAAGAAAATAAACATATTAACTTTGGCATCGCAATATATTTATGAAAATGTAATGTTACATACATAAAAACATAAATAGCTTTAATAAGAATAAATATGTCCATACTTTAAACACTAGGAACAAACATAAGCTTGTAATACCAGTTACAAGACTCCACAGAATTAGTAATTCATTTATGGGGCAATGTATACGCTTTTACAACGAAATCCCAGAAAATGTACAAAATTTGTCATTAAACAAGTTTAAATATTTTATTATAGAAAAATTGTACAAAAAGGGCGATTATAATATAAATGAATACATAAATGAAAATAGCTCCTGAGAATGAGGTGATCACCACCATGCTGGTTCTATAAAATTCATAAAAAAATTGTACGAAATAAACTCATTGTAAATTGAAATATGTTTTAAAAAGGTCCTGCTGGGTTTCTTGCTGGTTCTTCCCAGGACAGAGATTTTTTTTGCGCAGTGGTAAATGGTAAATAGAAAATGACGTTCAATAATTATTATAGAATAATCAATATTGAATAAAAATCATTCATTTCATTTCATAACAAAAAGGGTTTTCGGATCTCTACACTCACCATACGAAACACAGCAGTATTAAAGCTGCTATTTTACGCTGGTATTCTGTGAGAGCGTGGTCCTTCCCCGGTCGAGCCGACCCATTCGTGCTACAACCATAATATAGCTGCAGAGTGGCTCTACCACGTACGTTGTAATTAAAACTTCTTTATATATAGAACACCTTAAACGTAGCGAACTTAAATTATACGACACTGAAAACAATCAAAAATACGGTTTTGAATATCTAAATACGGCTTTTACATTCCTTGAGTACAAATTTTGAGAAATTTGAAAGTATTATTTTTGAAAAATATATTTTACGTGTTGAATTATGACTAAATAAAAACGTAGAAAAAATTGTATAATTGTCGCAACGTAGAAGGGTAAGCGTATCGAAAATATTACGGAACCTATTAGCATAATGTTAGATGACAAAACGCTGTATTACGCGGGGCGTGTGAGTTTAAACACGCCAACTTGCCCTTTGACACAGCCATAAAGAATGACTGTAAAAAATATTAGAGGCCACTTTGTGATTTCTTATATTTACGCGAACACTACACCTTCAAATAATACTAGTTTTTACGGATTTTATCGCGTATATTTAACTTTTTAAATACCCGACGTTTCGAGCACTTTACAGCACCATTGGTCACGGTCACGGGGGAGACTGAGATGTTCAACGTCTAAATGTTATAGTTAACCGCGGTTACCATAGATTAATATTATCGATCTACGCAGTACGAACTTTTAGTATCCTGAAGTCTTGCAGTTGTTGCTGGACTTCGGTAGTACTGTGAACACGTACAGGATCGCCCGCGTCACTACATCAGATTTGATAGACCACAAATCCTCGCTAAAGAACAACGATTCATTCCAAGGATGATTCAGGAGGCTATTGAAATCAAAAAACATCCTAATTTCAATAGCGAAGAAGGCTGGGTGCTACCATCTGCTTGGGATCCCATAATTAATAAAATAAAAACCTAACCCAAGCATACAACTGCAAGACTTCAAGATACTATAAGTTCGTACTGCAGAGATCGGAACAAAAATTGATAATATCAACTATGGTTAGATTGATTAAAAAGTTAAATATACGCGATAAAATCCGTAAAAACTAGTATTATTTTAAAGTGGCCACTTTTTTAATGTTCGGACAACTTCTCAAAAAATTAAATCAATTATGTAGCGGCGCTGTCGTCGCGCCACTAGCACACCGAAACACACCGAAGTCTAAATCACGCTATCAACATTCCGAATCATGAACAGTATATATAGAACATCTCCGAACTATCACACGGCTCCCCAACAAGTTCACCGCATTGTGGAATATATCCTCAGCGGTTTCTATCCTCGTCGTCATAAGACCATCGCGGTCTTTTTCGATATAGCCAAAGCTTTCGATAGAGTCTGGCACACAGGCCTCATCTACAAGCTCTATAAAATAGGTCTCTCCGATCGTCTAGTTCGTCTCGTGGCCTCCTATTTAAAACATCGTACCTTTCGTTTCAGACACGAAGGCACGCTTTCTTCACAGCGAACTATCAAGGCTGGTGTCCCTCAGGGCTCAGTACTTGCTCCTCTGCTGTACATCCTGTTCACCAACGACATTCCCATCCCGTCGAAAGGTGTTCAACTCTCCCTCTTTGCAGATGACACTGCCATCTACTGCAAAGGTGTCTCACTACCCCTTATACGGAACAAGATCCAAAAGTCAGTTGAGAAGGGCTCCGCCGTCCACTTCGATTATAAACGACGCCGTCTCAAAAACACTCCACCAATACGTATGCTAGGGACCCCTGTCCCCTGGCATACGTCCGCCAAATATTTAGGTGTCACTCTAGACACAGGGCTCACTTTCAAGCCCCACGTCAAAAGAGTAACCCGTCACGCACGGTTTTATCTGAGTAGGCTCAACAGTATGTTGGGCCGACACAGTAAAATGTCCCTTCGAAACAAGCGTACCCTCTACAAGGTATGTATACGACCAGTCATGTCCTACGCGGGCCCCGTCTTTGCCCACGCAAACCCTAACATTTTAAATGAACTCCAAATAGTTCAGAACCTCTTCTGTCGTCGAGCTGCGAACCCACCGTGGTACGTCCGCAATGCCGACCTTCATCGGGATTTAGAGCTCCCAACAATTCAACTATTGCTTAAAAAACTCTCTGAGAACTTCTTCAAAGCCTCAGAGTCGCACCCAAACCATTTAATTCGTGAGGCAGCTTCTTATGCAGCCCCACCCCCCTCTCGCTATCGTGTCCGCAGGCCGAGAAACTCTCTCTCGGACCCGCCTAATAAACTTTCAAACGACCTGAACTGTCTCCTGGCGGCTTAGGCCAACTCTAATTAAATAAAATTATTGTAATATCTAATATTAATTTGCCTTCGTAGGCACTCCCTCAGCGGCACTTAGCCGCCTGCGCCCTCTTTTCCCAAAAGAGGGTCGCTCATGAGAAGGCACAATAGAGCTTAATCAGCCGGTTGCCTGTCCCCAAAGGCGGTTTTTAGAGGGTATCACTTAGGGTCCCCGGTAGGACAGTGAGCCCCTCATAACCACGATAGACCGGCTATCGTGGTATGCGTAATGCATTTTCCGCCTCCCTACGTATAGGGTAGCCCTTTAATTGCTTCGGGCGCAAAAAAAAAAAAAAAAAAAAAAAAACTATCACACGGAGTGTTGGCCGCTCCCCGGGCATAACACCTTGCCCGGCAGGAGATCTCCCCTTTATCTTCCACGGCCACAATTATTATAATTATTATAAATTTCAAATTTTTTGAGAGTATTAGGATATTAATTATAGTAAAGAGTAATTTATGTAGAATGCTTAGTTATAATAATTTACTGGACTTTCTTTGGGAGCTTGCCCATAGGCGAATTAATGCTCCTGTATTCTCGTTCGAATAATATTTACCGAAGATAATATCCATACTTAAAACTGTTACAATTTGTGAAAACGTTTAATAGTCTGCGAATGTAAACATTTATAGAAAAATAAATGCTGAAACAAGTGCTCCGATAAAACCCTAAGATTTCCGTTTTGGTTCAGTTAGGCTACTTGCAAAATCTGCGAGATACTATTTCTATGTGACGATAAATGTTATTGGTGAATGGCGAGATAAATAAAACATTTATTGCATCGTTTGAAGTATTTTATATTTTTGGCTCAAGATATTGTGGACTTGTGTTTTTTTATAGAATAAGGGTGACAAACGAGCACACAGTTCACCTGATGGTAAGTGGACTGGATGCTGTGATTCATAGACATCCACATTTATCCTCGATTAAGAATCAAAATGCAGATGCGTTGTCACCCCTGAGTACTAAGATGGTACTATAACAATGGAAAAATAAATACTGTAGCCCTTTCAAATAAAAAAAAATATTTAATTTGTATAGAAAATACGTTCTAAATTCAAACACGTACTAAATAAACTCAAGGATATCGATAAAATCTAAGGAAAGGGAGACATTTAAATTTTCGCGTCCGAAACTAGTCCCTGTTTTGCGTGGAACCTATGCGTGATTGTAATAATTTGTGCGTATCTCACACTAAACATTTTATTGCAGCTTTTCAAAGGCGTTTAGGGCGTTCAATTTAACGATTATTATAAGCATACCGCTTACTCCAGAGTCAAGGTTCGTGAGCTTCGGTTCGTGTCAGGGTCGCGGGAGCGTATAATTTAGGCAATCTAGTTAAATTTAACGTGTTAGAGTTAATGCTATGGTTCCGTTACTTTGGTTACTCCGCCTTTTGTCCAACATACGTAACTTAAGTTAATCTTGTTTATGTCGTGGATTATTCTGCAACAACCTATAACTATATATGTTGTATTTTGTCTAAATAATGATTCAAAACGTTAATCTAAATAAGTAAAGCAAAACCTTTAATACGTTCTTCTATGGACACTAATGGACACAGGCTTTCTTTCCATTTTTTGAGGATTTTAGGTGGGATAGCAATTGCTTTGTCTCAGTGCGTGTATGCTAACTTCATATATTTTCAATTTTTTTTCAAACACAGTTTTTCTTAGATTTTTGCTATGCACGTGATAAATCTGTAATAAACTTTTTAATTTACAATTCCATTGGTGCCGAATCCGGCCGATGTCAACATTGAAGTATGATGTACTAACGCAAAATATCACCATGAATGTTATAGTACTCGCTCGAGTACTATAAAAAATTAAGGCGGGCTATTATTCCATAAGCTACCGCAGCTCCACATCATTTATCTAAGTAGTATAAGCTTTTTTTTTTGTAAATAATTGTTTCAGAATGAAAAGTAGAATAGTATTTAACTAAGTAGACTTAATTAACTTAAGGTGTTGATTAAAACTACTTTTACGGATTTTATCGCGTTTATTTTACTTTTAATTACTTTTATTTTTAATTCCCGACGTTTCGGGCGCTTTCCAGCGCCCATGGTAACGGGAGACAGAGATGACTGACGTCCCGATGTCATTGTCAAACCCGGAGTACATTCAACTTTTTTAATTATTGTTTATGGTAAAATGAACTAACTATGTCCTGAGGTCTTGCAGTGGTATGCTTGGGTTTAGTTTTAATTAAGTTTCCAGTTTTCTAGAATGATTGAGATGCAAGCCTTAATAAGAGGCAAAGGTCAGCGGGGCAGACCCAGGCGGAGATGATGAGACGAACTGGACTCCCTCATGAAGATAAGATAAGATAATCATTTATTGCCACAACTGTGGTGGACAGGTCTACTGTGGAGAGAGAGAAGTAGAAGAGTAGGGAGGCCTTTGTCCTACAGTACGACATTTTAGGATAATAAAAGAAAGCCTGAATTTACTACTAAATGAGTAACCAGGTAACTTTTTCATATGTGTGCAAATCTTATAAATACAACCCAAGTAGTGTTAGAGTTTGCTTAGAACAGATTAAGTAAATACAATTCATTTTATTATTCGTTACGTCATTAATTTATTCATTACAGCCCTTCACAAGTCCACTGCTGGACATAGACCACCCCCAAGGTATGCCACAACGCATGGTACTAAACCACCACCATCCTTCGACTTCCTGCATCTCTTACCGGGTTGTCACTCCATCTAGTGGGGTGACAACCTGGTTGATTATATAGTGTTAAAGAAAAACGATGAACCTTAATTCGGCTGGTTACTAACGGGGAGAGAGTAACATTACTAATGCGAAGAGAGTATCGTCTTTGCGTTCACAAACCCACCGATTTGAAAAATCACTAGTCTTATAAAGCTGTAGATGTAATGTGATTATATTTATTGACTGTCTATAGAATTTTGTTAAATTATAACCATGCCCTTTTTTCATAGGTAAGATCGCTGACGTGCCATAATGTAGTAATTTTGGCATTAAGTATCAGAAACTAAGAACGTTTAGTCTTCCATTTTGTAGAACATTTCTCGGACAACATTCGCCTTAATGTGTTCGCCCAGTAACATAGCTGGATCTAAACTAGATGTTTTCATGGGCTCTGTGGCCTACACGAAAAACATATTGTACAAATCTTTAATAAAAGTACTTTATTATTTATATATTGTAATTTTAATAATGCCAAATTTATATAGAATAATTGGTAGCTCAGGAGTTAAGGGCTCACTGTAAATCAAATAGCACACGAGCAGCTGGAGTTCGATCTCCGCTATTACAAATTAAATTGTGAATTGCAATTTTAAGTGCTGATTTGGCACATGCTCGGTGATGGAAAACATAGTGAGAAAAACTATACGTATTTTTTTTTTGAAGACATGTGAACCAACTGCAGCCTAGCAACATGCACTCGGGCAAAGCGCCTGTAGGTTCTCTTTCTTGCCATAAAAACACAGTATACAGAAATGTATAAGCCCTTTAAAAACAAGACGGGACCTGTGCACAGAACGTACTTTAGACTGTAGTACGTAGACTGTAGCGGCGCTGTCGTCGCGCCACAAGCGAAAACACACCGAAGCCTAAATCACGCTATCAACATTTATCACGCTATCAACATTCCGAATCATAAACAGTATATATAGAATATCTCCGAACTATCACACGGAGCGTTGGCCGCTCCCCGGGCATAACACCTTGCCTGGCGGGAGATCTCCCCTTTTCCTTCCACGGCCACAAGACTTTAGACAGTGTATTACCGGACTGCCCCAGAGATAATTTTTTTCGAATGCATTTATACATTATGTCTATTTCGTTTGACATACTATGTAGCTTAAATTGCTTAATGAATTTTAATATATTAGGCGTCGTTAGATTCATCCTGATGGTTGAAGTGAAAACCGTGTAGTGGCGGTGTAAGTATATCCACTACCTCATATCGTCCAGAGGGTGTCGTAGGAAGCGATAGAGGGAAATTGAAACAGGTGATGGGCAGGGCATCTTCCTGACAACAACTCAAAATAATAACAAACTGTGGTTGACAACCCGCTCGCCAAGCGTGGCAGCTGTGGCAAAATCCCCCCTATGTGGCAATCTATGAGGGAGACCTATGTTCAGCAGTGGACTCTTATAGGCTGTCATGATGATGACGATATGGAAGTGGCATATTAGGCTATATAACATTTATATATTGCATCAGAAAATACAAGTAACCGGCTAAGAGCGTGTCGGGCCACGCTCAGTGTAGGGTTCCGTAGTTTCCCGTCCGTCACAATAAGTGTTCCCACTTATGAGTTTAAAGGTGGGTATCCATTATCTTCGCGCTACAGCAGCGCTCCGCGCTCCTGCAACTGTTCCAGTGGGTACTGTTGTTTTCATCCAAGTTCAAAATGATTTTCCTAGAAAGTCTTTATAAAATTCTATTTTTCAGATTTTTTTCATATTTTCTAAACTTATGGTTCAAAAGTTAGAGGGGGGGGGACACATTGTTTTTTACTTTTGGAGCGATTATTTCCGAAATTATTGACATTATCAAAAAATGATTTTAGTAAACCCCTATTCATTTTTCAATACCTTTCCCAACAATATATCACACGTTAGGGTTGAAATTAAAAAAAAATCACTTCCCACTTTACATATAGGGGGGGCTACCCTAATAAAACATTTTTTTCCAATTTTTATTTTACCACTTTGTCGGCGTGAGTGATACACATATTGGTACAAATTTTAGCTTTCTAGTGCTAACGGTAGGTAGGAGGACGGACAGACGGACAGACAGACATGGCGAAACTATAAGGGTTCCTAGTTGACTACGGAACCCTAAAAAGGGAGGAGAAGCTTTTATTTTATTTTCAATTAACTGTTTAACGCAGTCGGGTTTTTGTAAATACTTGTTTAAACATTAAGCTCACAAACTTTTACCAAATTTTAACATAATTATTGGATCGTACATATTATGTGCAAGTGTCTTAATTCATCAGAATACAAAACTTAAAATGTTTGCTTTATAATACCTGTAGTTACTGCGTTATGTTTTTTTTTTTAATAAAATATAAAGAGAGCGAGAAAGAAAATGTAAGAACACAGGCTTAGGTTTTTTCCAAAGTCAACCAAAGGGATCATATCGTACAAAACAACTGCAAATATTGTACAATCACTTAGCCATGCGTGAAATTTATCTAAGTGGCTTAGCGCGCACGCAACCGAAACGTGTTTAAAGGCTGTTTCTAACCGTTGAATCAAAACAAAATTTAATTCACCCGCTTGTACCTTCTGCGCTTTCATGTTCGCCTAGTAGCAAAACCTAAGCAAGTTTAACGAGGTTTATTAATATATGTTACTAAGCCGTGCTCGACACATTAATTCTTGGATTTTTTTTTAAATAATCTAAGATTATATAAAGGTATATTGTGCCGGTCATATAAAAACTATTTTTAACAATTCAAACAAGAAAACCATTTGGAATTTCGAAATTCAAACACGATATTTCTACACTACTTAGTATAATTTGATATTATTCAACCGAATCCCATTTTAACTTGTACAAAAAGTGTTTTTAGTTGTAGTCTTCATATTTTCTCCAGTTTTACTAAAATATTTCCTTTGTTCACTTCCCTTTATTCTCCTTTAATTGAAGTAGTATAACAATTCGACAGGCTCAGTTTATAACGATTAAAGAAGTTGAAAAATGGATAGCCGACTGACTGACTACCATTCCATATCCACTGCGTTCATCAAAGCCAAGCGGGGTATGCAAATCCGCTTCTTACGAGAGAGGCTTTCATCAAGCGCTTCATCTCGTGGCTCTCACTCTGAATCCCCGTCTAACCTCCATGTTATTTTTTTATGCTTATTTTGATAAGTTAGGATTGGTAAGTGCCTCTTTGCATTAGTGTTACACTTCGGTACTATAATAGGTCTTGCTTATGACTGAGATAACAACTTCTGTCAGTATTTAAAATTTGGAAACAATCCAATTGATCAAATCTCCGAGGCTAGAAACCTTGGCCTAAAGCTTGACAACCATCTGCGTTTCGAAGCACATGTCACAGAATGTGTACGAAACTGTTTTTATAGAATAAAAATCTTATATAAAATCAGGCCATTTCTAACAGAGAAAACAAGGATAAGACTATGCGAGTCTTTGATTTTGTCCAAATTAAATTACTGTGACGTAGTGTTTGGACCATGTCTATTAAGTAGGACTCAGAGACCATACAGCGTGTACAAAATGCATGTGCGAGGTTCTGCATTCAAATACCACCACGTACGCATTACTCCTTTTCTTAATGCAGGCCTATTAAAAATGTCGTCGCGTCGAAGGTTACACCTTGCTACCTTATTATTTGGAATAATTTCTTCAAAAACACCTCGTTACTTATATGACAAATTAGTGTGGGTTAGCGAACAGTCAAAATATCCGAAACGTAAATGTTCTAACGTCTTTGTTATTCCAAAACATAGAACAATGGTATTTAGGGGGTCCTTCAGGTATGCACCTTCTCGCTGCTGTAACGATCTGCCTCCACCAATGCGTGTTTAAAAAACTATAGGAACATTAAAAAAAAGTGTCAGCAATTTTAAAACAAGACCATAATAACTCGTAATTTTAAAATTAATTTTTTTACTCTTTATTTTTTATTTTTTTATTTTTGTTTTACATGCACAAAATAAAGGTCCTCTAATTAATGCTGGAAAAATTGCTGGATAAGAGTTACTGTATTTTTTTAATTTTCTCACTAATTTTTCAGTTTAATCACTGTTTCGTTTCTTTTTGTTTATAGTTGTTAAATCGTAGTCTTTACAATTAAATTCAGTTTTTTAGTTTATTAAGATTAGATAATATACTATATGTATATGTATGTACATTTAAATGTGTATGATGTATATACGTATGTATTGATGTATAGATATATATGTGATATGCAAGTGTACAGTTCACTTATACATTGTGTTATTAGTTCCAAATAATACCTCTTTTATACTGATTCCTTCCCCACTCATTTCTCAGAAATGGTTGTTTTTAATTTTTAGCTTTAGCTAACGTCCGAGAAGTGAATATTTATTTATTCTATTTGAAAATCAGCGCTGCTGTCATTGCGTACAGCAGTAGTTAAATGAAAAAAGGACCTAATTTGACTTCACAAAAATCCATTTTATTTTTATTGTAATATTTCGAGTTTTTTTTCTCTTTGTGATTTCAAATAAAGTTTTTCATTCTTTCTTTCTTTATTTGGTGGTTGTTGCCCTACTTAGTTTGGTTACGAGTATATTCATGTGTGAGTGACCCGTGACTGCGTGTATGAGTGTGCGTATACGTATGCGTGGGTGTGAATTTATTTGTTTTATATTTATTTCATGAAATGATGCGCGGTTTTATAAATCTAAGCGGTCATCGGGTCCTATTATACGAAGATATCTTAACCGGACTGCGACAGAGTTAAATTATACGCTTGCTTTAATAATATATCAACACAAGCAATGCAATTAACTGGTAGGGTTCTGTGTTGAAAAATATCAAAATCAGTTACGAGTACATAAAAAGTGTGACGACTTGATGAGGGTTCCTATCGATTGAATTATTTTAATTTTATGATTAAAACTGAATAACATAATTTGCTGTTAACTAATATTTACTGATTCCGTTTGAGTATAAAAATGAAATACGCAGTTATGTATTACTTGAAACGCACATAAATATATTCGATGTACCTATTGTAGGAAAAAATAATTTATTTATAAAAGATATTGCGAATCTTCTTATGTTTGTTTTATGGCCAGTGACCACATTTTTTTATTACAAGCCAGCACTTTCTACCATTTTGCGAAGTGAACAAAACGAAAACACTTAGTAATTTTCCAATTACATTTCAAATCACGTTTTGTTGTATCAAGCGTGTTTTCGTTCGTAAGGCGTACTAAAAAATGTCACATAAACCCCGATCAATTCCGGCAACTGGAATCGGGTGAATTCCCATGAAGACAATCCGGCGTTTTCCCGCGCGGAACCCGAACAAAAACGCCACGGCTCGATTCCGGTGGCGATTGCGGGTAAAAAACAAACTAGTGGTGAATTGATTAGCATAAGCGACGCCTCAAGACCCCCCACGGGTCAACTCTCAATTAAGCCACTTGTCTTTTCGCGCTCGCGCTGTGTGCGTTCGACTTTATCGCGATCGCGTGGGTAACTTTATTTTCTGCTGAATTTTATACTAGACGCCTTTAGGTTTTCGTTTTAATTTCGTCGCTGTGTGGTGATTACAGATTTAGTAATTTATTTTGCTGTATGGTAAAACTTTGTTCATTAATTAATGCGTATATGTTTGCGCTTGTAACTTAGTGAGGGTTGCTAGGCTAAAACGGTGTTTACAAAATGAGTTATATAATTTTAGGTAATTACGATGTCTAAATATTGTCGTCTAGAACAGGTTAATGAAATTGTATACTTGGGGAGTGCTTTCAGCCGGGATGGAAGATGTGATTTAGATGTGGATAGGCGCGTTGCTGCCGGAAACAAAGTGAATGGTGCCCTGAATGCATTAGTCAAAAGGCAAGGCGTGGTGAAGAGTGCACGCCTTGCTATACATAACGCAGTGTTTGTACCGACTTTGTTATATGGCAGCAAAACCTGGGTATGCCAGAAGAAGCATAAAAACAAGTTAAATGCAGTGGAGATGCGATCTCTTCGTAAAATGTGTGGTGTTACCATAGCCGATCGAAAGCGAAACGAAGAGATTTGCAATATGGCAGGATTGAAAGATGACCTTATCACAAAAATTGATAGGGGCGTACTCCAATGGTTGGGCACGTTGAGCGAATGAGTGAAGACCGAATGGTGAAGAAAATATATAGAGCAAAAGTAAGTATTAAAAGGTGTCGAGGTAGACCGAGACTAACTTTCGAAGACCATGTGAGCAAATTGCGCGAAGAGGGGAAGGTCAACAGTACTCGGATACCTAGACGTGCATGTATGAAGAAGTTAATGAACCTGAAAGAAGCGAAAGAGGTATGTAAGGATCGTGACACTTGGCGATCTGTTCTCTCTGGCTACCCCGTTAGGGATTGTGCGTGAAGATAAGTAAGTAAGTAAGTAAATATTGTCACTTGGATTGATGGTATACTTTTAAGATTCTGAAATATATATGACGATAATATATTGTCACTGAACTTGCTCTAATTGAGTCTGATACGTCAGTTGACGAAACACGAGAATTCATCACGGCATTTCGATCCCAGTGTGCCGTAAGAAGCGGAGCTACGAGAAGTGCCAAGTGGTATGGCTTCTAATATGAGGCGGCATAAAATCTGGTTTACGTCATACGATTTTAATACCGGCGACGGACATCAGCGTTAAAGTTCGAAAGCTCTGAGTCTGGCATAAGATATAAGCTACATTTGTCTCGACATAATATAGTGGCGGTGTAGGAAAATACATTACCTCGTATCATCCCATCGGTGTCGTAAAAGGCGATAGAGGGAAACTGAACCAGAAGATGGCCATTCCTGATAAGAATTCAATAATAGTAAATAATCTGCGGTTGCCAACTTGTCTGCCAAGCGTGCCAGCTACGGCAGATATCTCATGAATAAATATTATGATGGACCGAAGTGCTGATGACGATGACTTTTTTTTTATAGAAGAGGGGGGCAAACGAGCACGCGGTTCACCTGATGGTAAGAGACAACCGCCGCCCATGAACAACCGCAACACCAGGGGAATTGCAGGTGCGTTGCCGGCCTTTTAGAAAGGAGTAAACTCCTTTCTTGAAGGTCCCTAAGTCGTATCGGTCTGGAATAGTCGATGTTGGTAAACAATTCCGCAGAGAAGTTGTACGAGGAAGAAAACTCCTAGTAAAACGAGCAGTAGTAGACCGCTAAGCATCCAGATGGTTAGGCTGGTATCGGGAATTTCGACGCGATTGTTCGTGAAATTTGGCAGCCGGAACTAATTCGAACAATTCCTTAGAACTCTATTCATGGTAGATACGATAGAAAACACAAAGGGGTGCAACATCCTTACGAAGCGCTAGTGAATCGAGCCGACTGCCTTGCTTCATTAATATTTTAAAAAATATTCTCTCATGTTCTTTTATTTATGTTCTGTTTTTTCTAAATTCAGTTTATTTAGAAAGGGCTGACGACTAAGATGACGGGCCTCTATGGAATTGGTAACTGTCTTGACTTCTGTCGTATATGCTTATGTGGTTTGTATCTTCTTTACCCTACTATTAGGTTTAATTAATAATATAATTAGCAGACTTAAATGTGAGTAAGGCTATCATTGACACCGAAGGGGATAACGGGGCAGTGCGAATTCACTTGAGCCAGTTGCAACTTAAGGACATACTGAACGCGCTTAAACAACTTAAGCCAAAGAAATCTGCAGGACCAGATGGAATACCACCTTTTATCTTTAAAGATTGCCATTCTGTGCTAGCAAAACGACTACTTCACATTTACAATAACTGTTTAAACCAAGCTAGATTTCCGGAAAAATGGAAAATAACGGAGGTGGTTCCCGTTCCAAAAGGAACCACAGGGACCAGTGTACAGGACTTTAGACCGGTAGCAGTCCTATCTACTCCAGCCAAGGTATTTGAGTCGGCTATATACAAAAGCTTATATCAACAGATAAACACACAAAAAAATGGCAAAATTTGGTTTCACATGACAGATAGGCAACAGTATGTAGAATATGAGGGTCATAAGACAAAACCATATTTTACATGGTCTGGTGTGAGTCAGGGGTCGAATCTAGGACCTTTGGAGTTTTTAATCATGATAAATGGACTTACCCAATGTTGTGAAGAAATCAAGATGTTTGTTATTTGCAGACGACCTTAAGTTATCGATGGTATGGTAGTTATAGGTATATAGGTAGTTTGGAGGACTGTGACAGTCTCCAAGACGATATGAATAGAGTTGTTGAATGGAGCAAAGGTAACAAATTACAATTTAATATCACTAAATGCTCAACAATATCTTTCACGCGCAAACATAAGCCCATAGAGTATAAATATTACATTGACAGGACACCTATGTCTAGGGTAATGCAAGTCAGGGATTTAGGAGTAAAATTTTCTGCTGATTTAACGTTTAGGGATCATATTGTTGAAACATGTAAAAAGGCTTTTAGAACTCTAGGTTTTACGTTACGTACAGTTAACGGTTTCACAAATGTGCAAGCTATTATAGCTTTGTACAACACACTAGTTCGGAGTCATTTGGAGTGTAATTCAATAATTTGGGCTCCTCATGAGAAGAAGTACGATCTAATGCTGGAGAAAGTACAATACAAATTTGTAAGGTATTTGTATCTTAAGTTATATGGGATGTACCCATTTTACCCACTGCAATATCCCACATTATTTGTTCTGGGTATTGTGGGATACAATCAGCTCAGGGTAAGGAGAGAACTTAGACTAGTTTCATATACTTTTATGGTTCTTAGAGGTAGGATTATTAACGAGAATATGTTGAAGAAGATTAATATTTGTGTTCCGGCTAGGTATATATGGCGGCGGCGTCAGCCAGACCTACTGGCCGTCCCTGGATGTCGCATAGAGGCACTGCGAGAGGCACCCCTGACGCGAGCGTTTCGAACATTAAACTTGATCGACAGAGAAACAGATTTATTCTTTTGTACTCTGAACGAATTCACAAAATTTGCGTTATGGATAATTAGCTATAAGTTAATATAGTAATATAGGTAATATAGGATTGTAAATAGTGCTTTATCTATCGCATTGGGTAGAAACCTGTAATGTTAGATATAAGTTGGATGTAAATAAATAAAATAAATAAATAAATTACTTCAATAAAATTCTCCTTGGAAATATATTACTGAACTTTCACTAGTTTCCCTAATTACACTTATTTTCTATCTTGATTATATTCCTGAAACTGTCGTTGTTCCCGGACGAATTTGAAACTCAATATCTAATCATCTAAGCTTCTTGTATAAAAAATTCCTTCAATTGAATAAATACATCAAATATGTTTATTAATTACCCTTCGAAAGAGACTAGTAGATTTTCATTAAAAGAAAAATGCACGATGACTCTTTCGCTGTCCCGTGTACAACATATAGTTCATTGCTATTGTCTTACTATTGTGTATGAAAATCGGATTGAAATATAAGCGATAGGTTCTATTATCTACGTCAGC
This sequence comes from Parnassius apollo, assembly GCA_907164705.1. Classification (NCBI taxonomy): domain Eukaryota; kingdom Metazoa; phylum Arthropoda; class Insecta; order Lepidoptera; family Papilionidae; genus Parnassius; species Parnassius apollo. Next base: position 2,079,184 of record CAJQZP010000049.1, on the reverse strand, counting down.
ACCTCAGACCAACGAAGGTATATAGACGAATCGCTGCGGACATTTCAGGTGACGCCGAAACCAGGGCAAATCCAATCCATGCTCGACTAATTGTATGAACACGCACCCACCCTCATATTTTTTTATAGGATAAGGGTGACAAACGAGCACACAGTACACCTGATGGTAAGTGGATGCTCTGACCCATAGACAATCTACATTTAACTTCGATTAAGAATCAAATGCAGATGTGTGACCCTTGAGGACTAAGATGGAATGCCTCGATTCCAGTAAACCGGGTCTCCGGTTCTCTACACTCACCATACGTAAGCTACTATTTTACGTTGGTACTATGTGAGAGCGTGGTCCTTCCCCAGTCGAGCCGACATATTCATGCTACAACCATAACTCTTAGTTATTTTGAAGTGTACTAAGTAACAGCCGTTCAAGTTGCTTGGACGTTTCTTAGGCTATCCTATGCTATAGTTAAAATTGTTGTTATGGTAGTAAAGTATACCAAATAGTTACCGGATTCGTGTTCAATAAAATTCAAACAGATATTTGTAAAATATATCGATTACTGGACTTCTCCGTTTTGAAGGACGTACCCTTACGTCATACAAATATGTCTTTCTTTTTTTTGGGTACAGGAGCCTAATGATTTAAGTAAAAGACTGCAAACCTTTTAATGTCTTCGTTTTAAAATCTGTTATTCAAGTACTAAAGTGAATATCTCCTCAAGTATAAAACTAGTCGAGTTCTTAACGCATTTCTTAAAACATAAACTAACTGTCGAAATACCAGTATGTGACAATGTCTAAATATATAGTGTATCTCAAAAGGACACAAATATGAAGCACAGTTTGCTTGTAAAAAGGAATAAAATAACGATTGAAGGCTTGCCATAGAGATCGTAATATTTTTACAAATATGGATATTTACTAAGATCTTTTAAGGAGACGTCAAAAGCGGTTGCTTAAATGAAATTTAATCATTTTGATCCATTTAGCAGTAGGCGGATCTTTAGGGTTGGCGAGAACTCCGAACCGCCCATTTATTCATTTAATTGACCCCGATCGTTCGGATATACAAGAAGAAAAATATTTTAAACATTTGGACCCGATCGACAACTTAATTATTCCATTTTGTTTTTCATTTATTTATATGAGATAAAGTTGTTTTGGCGTTAAGGTATATATATGCAGAAATGATCGGTAGAGTACCAGAAATCATCAAACAATTGCAAATTTTTAGTGCCATGTGGTGGCGACATCAGATAATCTATCATCTTAATTCGCCCCGTTGGTGTCGTTTTAAGCGACTTCGGGAAATGCCAGATCTTATGCCAATCTTATGGTTTCCATAGCGTTCCTATCCATCTCGAACCTAACCTAGCTTATATTCGCCACGTGGTGGCAGCATGTCGAAGGAGTGTTGCAGTTCTTTATGGACGGCTGTAGTCGTAAACTAGCATGCTCGTTAGTCTCCTCTTTTTTTTAAAAAAAAAAAACACGTTGCCTATTTTGGCAGAGTACTGGTGACGTAGCGAGTTTTGTTAACCTTGGTTTTAGTTTGCCGTTGTAATTGTTACCTTGCGATGGCTCCTTTTCTTACGACGAAATTGAGACGACTGAGTTCCTCTGTGTTTGTGCCACTAACGACCAAATACTTAAAACGCTACTCAATTTTAAGATGACGTTGTCTTGTTGTGTCACACTTTGACTTAAAGAGATAGACGGCACGAGACTTAACAGTATTTTAAAATTGAGTAGCTTTTGAATATTTGGGAACAACATTCGTAATAACTCTCGCGAGATAATACAATTCAATAGTATTAGTTTGTTCTTATTCTTCATCATCAGCCTATAAATGTCCACTGGAAATAGGATTTGCCCAAAATATTAATGCTTGGTGGGCCGTTTTACGATCGCAGTATTTTTTAAATAGAAAATGTGGGACAAACAACTACATAATCTATCCGATGGCAAGTGGATACTGTGACCCAAAGACATCTACATTTATCCTGGATCAAGAATCAACATTCATATGAGTGTCACCCCTGAGGACTAGGATAGAATGTCTCGTATCCAGTAAAAAGGTTTCCCGGTTCTCTACACTCACCATACGAAACACAGCAAGTTTAAGCTGTTATTTTGTTTACGCTGGTATTCTCTGAGAGCGTGGTTCTTCACATTCGTGCTACAAACATAATATAGCTGCAGCGTGGCTCTACCAAGTAAAAAAAAAACTACCAGATATTAAACACCAAAGGTGCCGCTGCCATCATTGGTTATTAACAAGATAATATAGTTGTCGCCTTATACGACACTTATGGGACGGAATGGGCAAATAAGTTTAGTGACTTAGACTAAACATATCGACTTGCATCAACTAATCATTTAAAGCGACAGTAGCCTAATAGCAGGGCGCGGACCGCGAACCCACAAAGGTCGTGGGTTCGAATCCGCCAGTCGACTCCTAGCGTGAACCATTCGTAACACAACCAATTTAAGCTTACCACGAGTGGATAAGGGGAATATTAGTAATGTTTATAGCATTGTTAATATTCTTTATTAAAAAAAAATCTTTATCAATATAGATAGTGCCATGACAGAGTAGATATAATAGAGTCATATGAGAGTCTTCACCATGGAGTGGCGACAAAAGATAATCTACTTTTAGTATATCATACTGTGGGTGTCGTGAGAGGCGACGGGGTGAAACTGAAAAAGGAGATGAGCAGGTGCATCATTCTGAGAACAACTGAAAATGATAAAAACTGCGGTTAGCAAATATTCTAACTGTGATGCAATCAATAGGGGAGGCCTATGTTCAGCAGTGGTCTCGAGATAGGTTCCAATGAATGAATGGCAAAAAAGCCTTGTAGAGAAGTGTTACTTTTCCAGTGAGTGAAGGCAACGGCTGTGAAAACAATATATTAAGTAAATATATTGTTTTATTTAATATTATAGGATAGGGTGACAAACGAGCACACAGTCCACCTGATGGTAAGTGGTTGCTGTGGCCCATAGACATCTACATCTATCCTCGATTACGAATCAAAATGCAGATGCGTTGTCACCCGTGAGGACTAAGATGGAATGCCTCGTTTCCAGTACAAAGGGCCTTCGGTTCTCTACACTCACCATACGAAATACAGCAGCATTAAGCTACTATTTCACGCTGGGGTATTCTGTGAGAGCGTGGTCCTTCCCCGGTCGAGCCGACCCATTCGTGCTACAACTATACTACTAATATAACTGCAGCATGGCTCTACCACGTATATATATATATATATATATATATATATATATATATATATATATATATATATATATATATATATATATATATATATATTCATTCTTCATTATGTATATAACAGAAGCCATAGAACCAAGCACGTGTACTATTCAGTACCTTTGTTTTTGGTGTATATATAATGCACATTAATGCCGCGCAGAGAAAGTATATATGATATTATATCTATATAAATGTACATCGCGCGAAATTCGATAATCACTTCTTAATATCGTTATTTTTTTTAAATGAATAATTTTGTTTTGGTGTGTCATTACACTATTTATACCTAATTATTTATACCTATTATTTATACCTAGATATTTTCGTTTTATAGAGAAGAAAAGCGTAAAGAGCTAAAAAGAAAAAAAAAAACTAATGCACGTCAAAGGGCATATTATCAGCGTCAGAAAGATTTGAAGAAAAATGAAGAAAAAAAAAAGAAACAGTACCAAAATCAAATGCTGAACGTCAAAGGAAATTTCGTCATCATAAAATTTACCAAAAAAAACCACCCCATTACGTGTCTACCGACCATATACAAGACAATATCATCCGTTTTGAGCGCAAGAATCATTCGTAACCTGATGTCCGCCGCGCGGCCCCAATGCGTGTTGGCGAACTTCACTTGTGTTCGAAATATTTTTTTTTCTGATGATCTTGAGATGTTTTCCTTCACCGCCGAACATGTGGTAAATCAGCACTTAAAATTGCAATTAACAATTTCATTGGTGCCGGCGGGGATCGACCCGAGTTACTCACGTTCTGTTATATTTACAGCGAGCGTTAACCATCTGAGATACCACGGCTCTATATATATATATATATATATATATATATATATATATATATATATATTGTGTGTGTGTGTATGCGTACATATATATAAATCAGTTTGGTTTTCTCTGTATTTATTAGTGAACGGGTCTTTTTTAATTGAACATTAAAGGGGAACGCCCATTTTCGGCCATGGAACGCCCAACAATGTGAATTTGTTAAAAAATTATATCTTTATTAATGGTTATTAATCGCGGTATTCATTTATCCTCAAACAATGGGAATATTTTTGCACAAATTAAAAGTACCGGAAACATAATAATAAAAATTAGGTAAATCATTATGTCTAGTTTGTAAATAAAAAAAAGTGTTGCCAATCACAAAACACATTTAAAAAATCGATTCTCTTTTTCGATCGATTATTTACGGTGTCATCATTACAGTGCTAATATAATTTTTAAATAATTATGATGTTACGATAATTAAACAAGCGAATTACTAGCTGATTTCTAATGAATTCTTTAGAGAGTAACAAATGCTACGGCACAATTTAACTGTTAATCTTAACCGATCTTCTTTGAAAACAGATAAGAACTGTTATTCTTATCTGTTTTTAAAGAAGATCGGTTAAGTTATTCTTATCTGTTTATAACAACACATTTTAAAATAGAATCATGTTATGATAACGAAACAAGTTAGTTTCCAGCTGATTTACCATGAATCCTTTAACCTTTTTGAGCGCCAAAGTCGCCTATAGTTGACAAAAAACCCGGCTCCGAAAAATATGAAATATAGATATTGGAAAATTATTACAGGTATTTTAATTCTACACTCCTCAAAATAGGAATAACCCAGCAACATGTGAGTATAAAAAACAAGTCTTCTAGAGCCACAAGTACTAAGAAACATTGAACTAATAAAAATGGATTTTTATCTAAGCAAATACTATGTCCAGCACGCCAAAGTCGTCTATGGTTGACCGCTAGTGTCAAACGCGGGAGGCATAGATTTCTTGAAAACTATCCAAAATTCAGCTCAATGATGTTTTTTTTTCTATTATTATTGATATTTGAATAAAATTAAAGGTTATAAACATAAAACTATAATTAGCTACATGAATAAAAAAATGTTATCAGATTATCTTCGCATAATAAATCTAATATCTCAACTCTAGCGCATCTTTAGCGCGTCATCGAAAATCAGTTCACTGGGCACCGTGATCAAGGATAGACGACACCCTGATGACGTCATAAGTGATTACCGAGAAAAGTAGAGCAATGCAACATGAACGATTCCTCAGAACTCATTCGGATTTTGAAAAGCGTCGATGATGATGAATTTTGATTTTTGATTGATGAATTGAATTTTTGATTGATTGGTGAACAAATATGTTTATTTATTCCATGACCAAGATTTTAGTATTATAAGGCTGATTTACCTAGTGCGAATAATTATATACAATTGTTGATTAATGAATAATTATGTACCTTTTTTAATAATAATACAAAATTACAATTAATGTTTTTTTTACTTAGGGTGTGAAGAGCAATTTTTCATTTTGTGTTGTGCCATTTTCTTTCTCAGTCTCAAAATCATCTAGCAGCATCAGCATCATATCAAATCCCCATTGTCATAAGAGTGTAAGACTTTTCTTCTGTGCGTCACTTGGCCTACGCCTTCCCCGACACATAAAATATTATGAATCGATGTCTGTATATTTCGGTTAGATCGATTTTGAAATCGATACACAACATTCTAAGAATGTTTCAAAAGGGAAGGTCAGCTACGCCGTTGTCGTCCAGTCGCGACAGTGTCGTCATTAAGATGGAGAGTAGTGCTAATGTTTACTACTATTTTATTGTTATTGTTTGTTTTTTATTTATGTTTATATGTACAAAGTACATATATAAAAAGAGTGGAAGACGGCACAAGATTAAATAAAACATACAGTTTATTAAGAGTCATTTATAGCATAAAAAACCAACAAAAACAAGTTATTTCACGTTATCGATATATCAACTCTTAGCAACACTATTTTGTTTTGGCGCTTTGGCGTACAGGACACGGTAATGCGTTTTTGGCGTGGCGCTCAAAAGGTTAAAGCTTAACAAAACGCAACTGCACAATTTTTATCAATTTCAAGACAAAAACAACCGTTGTTATCGGCTTGGTTGAAAACGTTAACAACCGCCTTCACATCTGTAGTTATGATAATTAAATAAGCGATTTAATAGCTGATTTACAATGAATTCTATGCAGTATGACATAACGCTACTGCACAATATAACTGTTATTCTTATCTTTTCTTAACAATACATTTAAAATGAAATCATGTTACGATAATTAAACAAGTGAATTTCTAGCTGATATACCATGAATTTTTTAGAGCTTCATAAAACACTACTGCACAATTAACTGTTCTTAAAAATACACTTAAAATAGAATTTAAATAAAAAAGGAAAATACATTTTAAAAAGCGAGCAGATGTTAAAACACCTCCAAGATTATTCTCTTTTTATGAAATTATTAATCGAATAATAATCGAATCGCTATGGATATTATGATGTTATGATAATTAAACAAGCGAGTTACTAGCTGATTTACTATGAATTCTTTAGAGTACAATAAAATGCTACTGCACAATTTAACTGTTATTGTTATCTGTTTTAACAATACATTTAAAATGGAATCATGTTATGATAATTAAACAAGTGAATTTTTAGCTGATTTACCATGAACTGTTTAGAGCATAACAATACGCTAATCCACATTTTAACTGTTCTTAAAAATACGTTTAAAACATAATTTAAAAAAATAAAAGAAAATATATTTTAAAAAGCGTGTAGAACTGAAAGCGAAACTCAAATATTATTATTTTTTCATTAAATTACTAATCGAATACAAATCGATATCGTTTCGTTGTATTTATGTTAGTTATGTGGCAACATCAAATCTGACAGCTATAGGAAATATGTCATGCGAAATGAAATCACAATTCAACAAGTAAAAAGGTACTAGTGAATTCACAACTAAATAGTTGCCATTGTGTTATTTTGTTTGTTATTTTTCACATAAATTCTCAAGAACTCATATGGAGTGAGATTGTCGATCACATTATAGTGTGACAACAGTTAAAAGTAAGTGTTCAACAGTTTTTAATTTATTAATTCTAGTGCTGATATTTGATAGTGATGAATGTATGAAATGATGAAGTTGTTTTATTTTTTAACATATGCACAAGCTATACCCGACAAACAAAATAGCTTATTTGTAACACGGCGATAAGATTAGCTAGCTAACACCAGATAGTTACGAAATGGACAATTTTTATCAAATACCAAGAAATAAGACAGTCGATTTTTAATTGTTTTTGGACTACTGGTAGGCAGTCAGTCCTTAATTATTAAATAATATAGGGCATTAAGTTTTAAGTAACATTTACCTATATTTGAGTTTAAAGTAAACAAATCTATTTTATTTTGTTCACTTTGTCTTATTTTTTTTTATTTAATATTATTTCAGTTGCCATCGTCATCGCGTGAGTGTCATGATTGCGAAGGATTGATAAAGCAGCAACACGTTAAACTTTAGAACGGGAACCATCTGAATCATCTAGTCCATCCTTGTAGCAATCTAAAGTGAGTAATGTATTGAACCTAGAACAACAAAGCTTAGATCATACATCATACAATATACTGCTGCCTAATTTTGTAAGAGCACCACTCACACAAAATCAATGTTTTTTCCTGGTTGTAACAATTCCAATCAACTCACTGTTCCATCAGCATTGCGGGTATGTATTTTTGTGAATACAATTACTATGTACCTCCAGAATGTAGAATCAGTAACTACCATTTAAATAGTAACTCTTGGTATTTACTTTTAGAATTAATATATAGCCATATTAAAACATTTAGTGTAGCACAAATTATAGATTTTTCTACATTATTGTAAGATAATATTTACCATCATATAGACTTTGAAAATATTTACAATATGCCCGAATATACTGTACATTATTAGCTACGCTTATCAAAGGCACAATGCCAATAAATTCTGTCTGAAGTGCCCAAAATGTCAAGTAAACATAGTGGATGCTTTGCACTTGCTGTATATTTGATGAAAGTAAGAACAGGAGATAGTGATGAATGCATATAGGCATTATTGCAAGTACCAAGAAACAAATTAGAGCGGCTCATGAATATGGCCCAAGAAATATTAAATCAGGATGTTGTTCCTATGAATTTTATCCATCGTTACCACTCTCTGTGCCAAATTCTATTCAGTAATTATGATATTATATCTGAGGCAAATAATTTCTTAGCTTTCCTAGATGTTTTTGTTATCCAAAATCCTAACAACATCATAGGTCACACTGTGTATAGAAAAAAGACCCATACAAACTGATATTTAAGCGGTGAATCTCACCATAATCCTTCACAGTTAGTTACCATGAGCAAATCTTTGTTACAGAGAGCATATGGGATCTGTGAGAACAAGCACCTGGCCGCGGAGCTTCAGCACGTCAAGCAGGTTCTGCACAAAATCAAGCTTCGGGTCCCACGTCTTCGTCACAGTGACCGAGTGAAGCCGACCGCAGTTGAGCGTGTGCCTGCTGTACTACCGTATGTCAAGGGTGTCACCCCAACCAGATAGACATACATCAGATTTGATAGACCACAAATCCTCGTTAAAGAACATTAATTCCTACCAAGGATGATATGTGAGGCTACTGAAATTAAAAAACATCCTAATTTCAGTAGAGAAGGCGGTTGGGTACTACCACCTGCTTGGGACACTATAATTAATAAAATTAAAACAAACCCCAAGCATACCACTGCAAGACTTAAAGATAGAGTAAGTTCAATCTGCGTAGATTGGACTATAAAAATAATAATAAAAAGCTGAAGGTACTCCATGTCCCAATACTGACATTGGGATGGCAGTCACCTCAGTACCCCGTGACCATGGGTGCTATAAAGCACCTGAAACGTCATGAATTAATAATAATAGTATAATAATAATATATCCATTTATTTCCGAACTTTGGGGTTACATAATATTTGTGTTTGAGTTCCTATTGTAATACTAGTTAAAGTAAGTCCCTCTGTTCGGTGTGCCTTTTGGCATAGGCCTCCAAAAGAAAAATCACGCGTCGGGAATTAAAAGTTAAAGAAATTAAAAGCAATAAAATTGGTAAAAGTAGTCGTTAAAAAACTGTATTTGTGAAAATAAAAAGCTTTATATCATAAAAATCCCGACTTTTTTTAAACCAATTCCTTAACCATTTCATTATTTTAATTGCATATTATCATTTCCATATGCTTTTATATGTGGGCACCCATGGCCGGTGTCTATGAACAGTGGGCATCCCCCTTTTAATTTTAATTGTTAAGTACACAAACCCAATAGTAATATGTGGATAACGGTGTTGATTGTATGATTATTAAGCTTAAATATAGTATTTTGTTTAATAATAGGATTATATTGTACAATTGTTTGTTATCCGTAATGAAGAGAAAATAAAAAATATAGAGCAAATTCCACATATCGAAGTAAAACTCTTATACGCTAATCACGAATAATCAGAATGATCAGAAGCTATCAATTGCACGTGAAATGTTATAATGCCATATATATGCGCAAGCACAGATGCACTTATTAGTGTGATCTCAGCACCGCAGATCATAAAAAATATGATCTGAGCTCTTACTCGTCTTGAACCTGAGCGTGCATAATGAAGCACTTACACGATTAAATGCTTTAAATGACAGGTAGGCTAGAATGCAGTCGTATACGCTTAGAAAAAGCCCTCACAAGATTAATTTTTTAACAGTATTTCCTCGCCTACACGAAAAATAAATTGTACAATTATCTATATGTACATATTATTTGATCAAGAATTAATATAATTAAACTTTAAGTACCAAATTTATGTACATCAATACAATGAAATAGATTTAATGCTGTGCATTTATTGCTGTAGGTCATTTAAAATTATCATTTATAACTTCCTTATAGGAAAACATTTTCTGATCAATAATGTGTTAATTAAGTCTAGAGATGTATCTAGACGGAGATAAGTAGTCTAACTAGCTTGCGTATAATATTAGCTAATTCACGACATTTGTTTACACGATAATGTGATGTGTTAACAAAAGTAGTAGAACGTTCTAAACTTAAAGTTCTTTATACCAATATCTTGGGTGATATTTTTTACCGTGTGGAAAAAAACTGGGTGTCAGGTGAACGGAATAGAAGCTTAACATATTATGAAATTGAATTATCAATAAATACTACTAATTTGAAATAAACTTTCGGTAATAAAAACATAAAAACAAAAATTTTGAACTAAATAAATAGATCAATTAAAAACTATCGAAATTAAAAAATTACGAACCCAATTAGTAGTATTTATTGATAGATCAATTTTATAATATGTATAAAAGCAAAAAAAAAATGTCAAATATCAATGCCATAGGCTTCTATTCCGTATATCTGTTACAACCTATTATTTCCAGACGGTAAAAAAATCACTCAGTATAAACTTTGTAAAATGATATAGTAGTATTATAATCTATACGTTTACTATAAGATTTTACTTTATAACTTTTTGAATTTCCGTTAATATGCGAATTAACAGCTATGCTGATTTTGAATATACTTAATATTGTATTAATTAATAAAATGAACTAAAATAAAAACCTTCAGTCTGGTTTATTTTTCCATACTACATTTGCATAAAAAGATTTGGTGACAGATTCTATTTTGATATGTTGATTGATTCCGATATAATGATACATAGTATAGCAAGTGTTACCGCGTTTCAGTACTAGTTTTATAAATTTCAATGATCTTTGCTAACATAGCTATCAGAGCTGTGTATCTTAGAATTAATTAATAAGAAGTGGCCTTTGTCAGCAAGCCCGTAACCAGAGCACCATTTGAACACATTAACGGGTAAATATATCTTCATTACCCGCGTACTGGTTCGTAGCGAGAAGTTGCCGCTCAACGGCTGCCATTTACACCGTCGTGTTGCTTGTTTCGATTGACTGCATTTTCGAGTATTTAACTTTTTTGATAAATTATCGATAATGATTAAGCATAAAATTTGGATATTGTCACACAGTTGTAACAGTCTTATTTGAAATCCAGGTCGTTCAAACAACAAATAAAAATTAATATTGGAAATTATTTCTACGGTATTGATAACTTAATTCATCGTTCGACAAAAAATGTTATCATACCCTTTTATTTATCATTTAATATCTATATATTAGATAGATAACTTTTTATTGCATTAAGTTGTTACAATAACGGAAAACTTACGAACTACAAACGGTGGTCATATCACTTTAAGCGATTTTTACCTGACAAACAGAATATAAACATATTATACATTTTTATAGACATAACTATGATTATGACAAACCCTTCTTACAATTTACAACTCATAACTCATAAACACGGCTGCTAAAATAAAAAATAAAAACTGACTGCACGTTAGAACTGAAAACTTCTTAGCTTCACTAACTTGTACATATTATTTTGGGTGGTTAAGAAATATGTTTTAGGGAGTATTTTTTATTAGAAATTATTTTTATCAACATATTAATATAGTAAATGTTTTTTATTGCGCTGTTTTACATGAAAAAGAACGATAATTATCTATATAATACAAACAGATTTATAAATACATATCAATTTTATAAAATTTAATCAATTGAATTTTTAACATTACTTTCATAAATTTTGTGTATATGGACGTGATGGTCACGCAAGTTCAGTGCTTTTTTCCTTTTCCAAAAGTGCCCAACGTGCCTAAAAAAGTTTTCCTTTAAAAATAGACATTCTATATCCATGTGAGCAGTCGCACTAAATCGGCTTTACACTACCCCCGCTAATAACATATACGGCAAACGCTGAGCTATTTAGTTTCTACATTAATAAACAACTTACCCTCTAATTTACGTAATAACATAACACGAGAAAATATTAAAACAAAATTAAAATCTTACTTCCTAGATAACACTGATCTTGACACTTAGAAACGAACTTACCAAGCACATAGTTACTCAATTACCTAAGTTATCAAAATTGTAAATTAATCACGATTTTAAAACTATTTGCAACACCAAACCAAACCAAACCATGACGTATATTCTATTTTTCTTGTGTGTTTATCCGTGGTAGAGCCATGCTGCAATTATATTAGATATATAGTTGTAGCACGAATGGGTCGGCTCGACCGGGGAAGGACCACGCTCTCACAGAATACCAGCGTGAAATAGGTAGCCCATGTTCCATCTTAGTCCTCACGGGTGACAACGCATCTGCATTTTTATTCGTAATCGAGGATAGATGTAGATGTCTATGGGCCACAGCAACCACTTACCATCAGGTGGACTGTGTGCTCGTTTGTCACCCTATCCTTTAAAAAAATATCAATGTAGATGATAGCATTATTTATAATTTTTTTTTATAAATAATGCTATCATTTATTTTTTTTGGTTTATAGACTGTTGTTCTACTTTTTGTGTTGAAGATAGCACTGTATATGTACATAACTATATGTACATAACGGAAGATTACTACTATGACTGCGCCATGTAATATTTGTGTTTTAATACAATAGCATGCATTCGACTGTTTATTTTAACGGGAGTTCCATGCTTTTTCCCATCCCAAAAGTGCCCAACGCGCCTAGAAGTTTTGCTTTAAAAATAATAAGTACAGCCATGTTTCGCCTTATTGATCTAAGAACATAGTTTCTAAAGCAAAATTTTGTTTGTTACTTCGTTTATAATGTACGATATTATAAAATGATAAAACTAAACTAAATATATTATATCAATTTATTATTATTCACTTGAGAATAAATTACAGATAATGTCAAAAAATACTAAATAAATAAGGAGTTACCTATGAAATTAATAGTTAACTAAAATTAATTGTATAAAAACTTCAACGGCAGTTAATAATTATGCTATGTATATACAATATTATATACATTACATAGTAAATACTCTAAGGTCGTTTCTAAGGTGTTTGCTTTTTCGGCAGTGAGAGTAGCCTATGTGAATAATAATAATAATATACTTATAGGACGTTATATGTTATTACACACCGTGATAGTATTGACAATCAATAATTGCACCGAATTCTAATTCGAACTCTATTGCAGTGTTAATGTTCTTACGCGATGGTGTGATACGGGGATAAAAGGGGCTCGAATGTTCGCCGCGAGCCCAGATAAAGATAGCGACACCGACGAATGCGCATTTGCATTTATGTGCCACACAGCGCGAGACCACCCTATATATCCATCCGCATTTTGTGACTTGTTAACTCTGTACATATGTGGCTCTAGCCCACGCGTGGCTTACTGATCAACGTATGTGATCGCTTACTTACGGGCCCTGGACTTAATTCTAGCTGAAGCCAACCTCTATGTAAAATCAAAAAAATATTGGTTTTCGGATTGGCTTAACATTATACATGCGTAGGTTAGGACATACGACCGCTTGTACGTAATTCCAAGATAAAATTCCTGGCTGCCAATAAAGAATAAGTCATCTCTTACCACTTGCATAGAACTAAACAGGGATGAAGGGTTCTTCTACATCATTGGCGTATAAATTATTATATTATCCAAGCGATACAAGGGTGTGATAATCCTTCACGATCTTAACTAAAGGAAAGTCGTTAAAGCATCATTAAATTAATTGATTAATGATAAAGGGGTTCAGTAGTGAAGTGACTAAGCCTAATTTCATAGCTGTGGGCCGCGGATTTAAATTCCGAACGAAAATAAGTGTATATGGCCTACAAATAGTTGTTGCAGGTCTGGATGTGTATCTTTGTGCTTAATTTTTATATATGATATATCTCCACGACAAAGAAAAACAATCTAAGTGTAGTAGTCATGTTTCCTTAAAACAAACTTATAATATTATTTGAATATTATCTATATAAAATCATTTCGATAAAATTTTAAATGGACTTTCTTAAAAACAATAGAAAAAAGCACCGTGTACTTTTAAATTATAAAATACTGGAATATTAGCTTTTCCTGGTTGTTTATTTAAATAATGTTATTGGTCGGATAATTATTAGTATCGATAATCGTATATTTTTTATGTTTGTGCTAATTTTCCGGACCATGGAGATAACATGGTTACATTTATAAATTGTACTTTGACAAACACCCATGGCCATAAATTTCCTTTCTACCAATAGGTACTCAACCTTCTCAATAACGCGATGTGGCCTGTGCCCAGCAGTGGGACAAATTTAAGCTGTAAGTTTGTTTTACTTTTACCTTCCGCGACCTGCAGCTTGTGAATTTCAGATTCAAATGTTTAGCCACAGATCTAGCAATATATCAGTGGTTTGTTACTTTATTTTTATTTCATAAATATGTTGTTAAATCTTGTTTCCAATAGTGTTTACTTACAATTTGTAATAACGAGAAGTTGACATCCAAAAATTTATGCAACCGAATGCTACGCCTACCTTGTTAAGCGTACGATCGCGTTACGAGGCATTCCGGCAAAAGTAACTCATTACTTAGTTTGACATCGGGAAAAATGGCAGGACAGGGGGGAATTTGCATTTCCGTGTTGCATGAAACACGGCGATACCGTGTATAAAGCTCGAAAAATTTTAATGAGTATAACAAAATTTACATGTTTGCGCCTTACACTCGCTACGACGGTGTTCTTTTTTAATATGGTGCAGTCACGGTAAAGGATTACACATATAAAACACAAAAAAAATCTATGTCCACTAGAATTTGAAACCATCCAACCGATTTTGATGAAATTTTGTGTGTGTGTTTGAATGGGTACTTAAATGGTTTATATTCTCTTTGGGACCCGGTAGGTAGCGCTGTTGTGGATCCTTAGTATAGAATAAGAACAATAAACGAGCACACATTCCACAAGATCATAAGTGGATCTTGAGGTCCATAGACACCTACTTACATCTATCTTTAATTAAGAATCAAAATGTAGATGCTTTAGGACTAAAATATAGTGCCTTGTTAGCATTTAAAAGCGTCTCCGGTACTCTCCAATCACCGTACAAAATACATCAGCATCAATCTGCTATTTTACGCCGGTTTTCGGTGAGAGTACGGTCTTTCCTCGGTCGAGCCGACTTATTTATATGTTATGTTGCAACTATAAATTAGCTGCAACTTGCTCTATCACGTTAAGAGACATTTCAATAATGATTTAGTATGCAAAGTATCTTTAACCAACAAGCATGTATGATGTGGAGGAGGCGAGAGAGGTGTGTCAGGATTGTGCCAAATGAAAGTCCATAGTCTCTGCTTACCCCTCTGGGTGACAGTCAGAAAGAGTGCTTATGTTATATTTATGTTATTTAGTTATTCGAATGCTACACATTTATTAAAAGAATTAGGGTTCCGCGCAAAAAATTTAAACCCATGAAATCCATTCGTAACACGGACGAAAACGCGGGGAACAGCTAGTATACAATATGAAGACAGATTATATAACCTACCTATAAAACTTATTTAAGTAATAGTTTGGAAGTGACCACCTAATTCTCATGGTTATTCTCAACCATGTATTTATTTATAACTTTTTTATACAGTTTTTGTTTAATAAAATATTTAAACATGG
The DNA here is from genome assembly GCA_907164705.1 of Parnassius apollo. Classification (NCBI taxonomy): domain Eukaryota; kingdom Metazoa; phylum Arthropoda; class Insecta; order Lepidoptera; family Papilionidae; genus Parnassius; species Parnassius apollo. The sequence continues at coordinate 2,063,474 of CAJQZP010000049.1, read as the reverse complement.
TAATAGACCTGTTATTTCTTTCTGGGCCTTTGTTGCTACACCTATACAATACATTAACACATTTTTTATAGGATAGGGTGACAAACGAGCACACAGTCCACCTGATGGTAAGTGGTTGCTGTGGCCCATAGACATCTACATCTATCCTCGATTACAAATCAAAATGCAGATGCGTTGTCACCCGTGAGGACTAAGATGGAATATCTCGATTCCAGTAAAAAGCGTCTCCGGTTCTCTACACTCACCATACGAAACATAGCAGCATTAAGCTACTATTTTACGCTGGTATTCTGTGAGAGCGTGGTCCTTCCCCGGTCGAGCCGACCCATTCGTGCTACAACTATACAATTAATACATATAACTGCAGCATGGCTCTACCACGTATAACATAACATATGAATGAATTACTGACTCTGTGGAGTCGAGATACTGATATTACTGGTAGCCAGCCTTGCGGTATTCTATAGCATGCATAATTTCGTGAACGCACTACGCGGCAAACGTCGCGATACCACCCACATCATCTGGATGCTAGGCGGTCCACCACTGTACGTTTCAAGAGGAGTTTTCTTCCGCGTACAACCTCTCTGTGGAATAGTTTACCACCAGCGATTTTTCCGGATCGATACGACCTGGGGACCTTCAAGAAAAGAGCGTACTCCTTTCTAAAGGGCCGGCAACGCACCTGCAATTCCCCTGGTGTTGCGGTTGATCATGGGCGGCGGTAGTCACTTAACATCAGGTGAGCCGCATGCTCGTTTGCCCCCTCTTATATATCCGGTCGACGCGTTTTCACGCCTTTGTTGTCATTATTTTGCGCATTAGTGCCACATGGCTTTCTTCGTCTTTTGTAATGAGTACAGCAAAAGAGTGTAAGAATTTGCCAGCGTCTGTCCTTCCGTCCGAATACCATCTGGGCGTCTTCAAGGCAAGAGTAAATAGGCTTTTTTATGCTAAGAAAGTGCTATTTGCCATTTAGGCCTTCATCATCACTAAACACCAGGTGGGATTGTGAATGCACTGGCTTTTAATAAGCAAAAAATACCCACTAGTTAAGTACTAGTTAATTTAAAAAAAAATTTAAACTTCTTTTGGTTTTGTGATTTTTTTAAAATGTACTGAGGAGACCAAAGTTATTATAATACTAGCTGTTGCCCGCGATTTTGTCCGCTTGGAATTTATTATTGTTGGATTTCATGGGTTTTGATACTCGGAACCATAATTGTTTTTCTAAAATAAGATTCTTCTATACGTGGTAGAGTCATGCTGCAGTTATATTAGTAGTATAGTTGTAGCACGAAAGGGTCGGCTCGACCGGGGAAGGACCACGCTCTCACATAATACCAGCGTCAGATAGTAGCTTAATGCTGCTATGTTTTGTATGGTGAGTGTAGAGAACCGGAGACCCTTTCTAATGGAAACGTAGGCATTCCATCTTAGTCCTCACGGGTTACAACCCATCTGCATATTGATTCGTAATCGAGGATAGATGTAGATGTCTATGGGCCACAGCAACCACTTACTATCAGGTGGACTGTGTGCTCGTTTGTCACCCTATCTAATAAAATAAAATAAAAAAGTAGCCTAAGTTACTCCTTATGAAATAAGCTATCTGCCAGTGATTCCGTTAAAATCGGTTCAGTTATTTTTCCCGAACAAACAGACAGACAGACAAATCTTTTTAAATTGTCTTTTTTTTTTGTTAATACAAATAAGTTAAACGCGTTTAAATTTATAGAATAAGTTTTGTGTTTCCTAACAAAAGTGTTGAAACTGTTGTCGAAAGATATCAAATGATTGAATAGGTACCTTTGTTAATTTTGAACGAGCTAATGTGTATAAATAGAAACAAAAAACTAAATGTTTCGAACAATATTAATAGAAATAAATGGTACGGTTTTTTCTGCCTGGAGTCCGTTTGGGTTGATAAAACCTTAACTATTTTTTAGTGCCTAAATGCATTCTCAGTATACGTGGTGAATCGCATACGCAAAATTAAACGCTAAATACTCGTAAAGACTAACTTAATTTACGACCCTTATTTATGGCCATGTAATTTTATGGACGGATCGACTGATCACATGACTTCTGTCCCCTCGGAGCGCCTCATTACCAATTACTCTCAACAAGACCCGTTCCTGACTATATAAAATCCCGAATGCTTTAGGGGAAATATTTCCAATCTTTGATTTTGAACTTACCTGTTTTGAATTAATGTTAAAAATCACATAAAGGGCCGAATATTTGCATCAACGATGTGTTTAATAATGAAGCAGTTTGTATTGGCAATATTTAAAGGAGTTTTACGTTATGACATAAAGATCACTTTAAGTGAAGAAGTAAATTATTTTAATCGACATAATCGTCCGTATTTTTCAGAATTTTCGTTTAATATATTTCAGATTTTTTTAATATTAGCAAATCTGCTAACATTGCTAATATTCCCTTATAGCACTTTTGGTAAGCTTAATATTATTCTTGTGTTAGAAGTGGTTCACGACGGTTGAATAGCGGATTCGAACTCACGACCTATTGAGATCACGATCCACACCTTGGCATTAGGCTACTGTTGTTTGTTTAAAAACGCACTATATTGTACAGTGTTTAGTTTGTTTAGTGTGTATTTGTGTTATTGTGTAAGTTAAGTGTTAAGAAATTCTTTATTCTCTTCTTTCTTTTTCCGAACATTTTGTTATATGTTACTTATTAAGAACTTATTAAACGCCATCTCATTTAATAAGGCACAAAATCATTTTAATCGGATTTAACTATTTAGCTTAATCTTAATTTTTTATTCACGTGGTTTATTAATCAAAGTGCAAGACTGTCCATTTCTTTATTTGATTTTTACTTTTTAGGGATTATAAAATGAATGATGTTATTGCATATATCCGAAATCGGTCAAGTGGCACCAGCTCTACCCCGTTTCTCCTCCCTCATCTAAATATTTGTGAGATTATTACATAGCAATAGTGGACAGAAATTTTAAGCACATTCTCGATAGATTTTGAAAATAAAAATACACTAAAATTAATGTAATTTTGATAATTTTCTTAAAATCTAGCCTTACACCAATAATATTAGCTAACGGCTCATTTATTTAAAAAATTAAATGAAATCGAACACAAAATGACTTATGCATTTTTAAAATTTGATTTTAGTTTATATTTGATACAATGATATTTTTCCCTTTCCCAAAACCAATCCATTACGTTCGAATTTTCTACTTTACATCAGTATTTGTGAATCTGCTTTCTATAATTATGCCAAATTTTAATCATTTATATACAATTCGTGACAGAGACAGACACACACTGTGATTCCATAAGTATTTTCTTTTATTGAATTTGATGCGGAACATTTATCCGGTTAATAACATTCGAAATTCTTTTAAAAGTAATTTTCACAAACTGAAAGAGATACGATTGAAATATACATACGTATTTACACATACGATACATATACAAATGAGATTACAGTATTTAAAGGTACGTAGAAAAGCCCCACGAGCAAGAGGTCAGGGGTGTAAAACAGTAGTTAACCCGATCATCCTATTAAGCTTAAAGTGCCAATACCTTATTTAATTACTTTTTGGGTTAAATGGCATGGCCAAAGATTAACTTCCCTTTAAAACGCTTAGTGTTGCCACTATATTGCAAGTTTATTTAATTGCCTTTACGGAGTAGTTAAAATGGGCAACAAATAGGTAGTGGTTATTAAAAGTCAGTATTTGATTTATCTGTACTGGATGTGTATCATAATCTAAATTTAAAAAATATACTATTAATTTTGTTTAATGTTTTAGCTCTTAAAGTTAAAAAAATTATAGCCTTATATAAACGTCCAACTCCTGGGCACAGGCCTCCCCTCATTTCTGAGAGGGTTTTAGGGCAAGGAAATGTCCGCCGCGCTACCCCATTATTTGCGTATTGACGAACTTCACATATATTCGAAGTTTTTTTTTCTTATTTCTCGGACATGTTTTTTTTTCGGCGGTAGGTGTAAAAAAAGTAACATCTGTCCATATGAGCTCCGATTTATTTTACGAAATTATAATTAATATATGTTATATTAAATATTATTTTCTACTTTAATCAGTTTATTAATAGTTATTTGTAAGATTTATTCAATACATAGCTGTGCATTTATGAAGTATTTTTCTCAAGAAATTACTTGCATCATCTGTCAGGTTAGCAAATATTGTAAGTGAAATCAGTGTGGTTTCGTTATTGGATTTAACACAGCAAAGCTCACTATGGCGAATGTCACTCATGTCAATAATATTCAGAGAGAACTGGAAGTTAGCTTGTCACAAAAGATGGCGGAGTTTGAGGAACGGTTACAAGCTGCTACGGCACCATCCACTACAATACTGTTACAACTCAGTCACGAATTCCAGGCTTTTAAGGAACTAGTGAGTAATATGGCAAGCTTTCGCGTTATTTGTCAATTTTATCAACGAAATGGACATGAGGCAACGGCGGAAGGTGTTATTGTTTAATGATATTGCTCAGAACCCTGAAGTTAATTTAGTAAATGAAGTTCTTGGCCTTATTCAAAACAAAATGACACTTACAAATGTTGACCGGTCCGCATTAAAACGGTGCCATCGGCTGGGCTCTCATAATAATAATAATAACAGAGTAAGGACAGTTCTTGTGCATTTCCATGAATATCAAACCAAGTCCAATGTCTGGAAGTCCAAATTCAAATTAAAAGGTACTTCATTCACCGTAACTGAGTTTCTCACAAAGATCAGGCAAGAGATATACAAAAAGTCAAGGAAACATTTCGGCATCAAAAATGTATGGTCACACGACGGTACTATTTATACTAAGCTCCCCGATAGAAGCCGTGCTAAAATAATTACTGAAGAAGACTTTAAGTGCTTGGTTGTAAAGTGGTCCTCAACTGGTTCTGCTGTGCTAAGTGATTCGTTTTCTCCTAATAATAAAGACACTGAAATTAGGCCCACCACGCCACAGAGCACACCAAAATGTAACCGTCCGCAGGATGTGGTGATTGGGCGCAATCAGGGAATCTCTGCAGCCGTAAATAATGAAAACAACAGAACAAGGCGTGTTATTTCCAAAAAGTAAATCATTTTTCTACAATATCTCTTCATATTTATATTGTTAGCATAATTAAAACTTCTAGGATTATTAATTAGTTTCTAGGTTATGTTTGATGTACGTCACTATTCTATCGGTTTCATTAACAAACAATGTTACAGATCATAATTACTTGATTGTTTAACATTTTATTTTATTTAAAGTTCTTCGATTTTGATTAATGGTGTACAATATTAGGTAATTACAATAACTAAGTTTATATTAAGTCTCCTTAATTAGAATTAAAATTAATTAGAGCATAAATTATAAACTCTCGTATATAATTTATGCTCTAAGGGTACGAAGGTTTGACTAGATCATGATTTTTTTGTAATCAATTGTTTTCTCTCATACTTCTCTTAATGTCCTAAGATCCTAATGTCTATAAGGTATTAACTATTAAATATTAGTATAACCTACTGTTATTTATTCCCATTTGTTACACTTTAGCAATTAAATTAATTGGAATTTTAGCTTAGTAACATGATATGAATGGTAAGTATTAGGATAGTGTCCAATACATACAGATTTTTCTTTTACTTAATTCTTTAATTTAGATATAGTTACTTTAGTCTTTTGTACACTACTTATTATACCATAATGTAAACTCTGCATTTATGTTACTAATATTATGTTTAACAGAAAATAATTGCACCCTATGCCATAGCCATTGTGCCTTTTGGGTAATTTTTATATTTATGTGGAACCTACACATTAATTAAAAATTGTAATTGGTGAGGAAAAGAAACTGATTTGAGGAAAAAAAAAGGAACCTTGCCCTAAACCCTCTACCATTACCTTGTTTGTTTGGATGTTGATGTTCGTAACTTTGTACTTTTATAACTTGCTTTGGTATTGTTTCTTTTTTTCTTCTTTATTACTTTTATTACGAACCGTTATTTTTAATATATTTCTAAAGGATAATTAGTTTGTTTTGTGTAAGAAAATAAGTAATTTATTAGTGGTTCTTTTATAGCCATTGAAATTTCACTTACTTATTAATTCAAATTTTTGGATAGTCACATTGCTTAGTGTTTTAATGTATTAACTAAGCTGTAAAAAGAACTATAATATACACTGTACTTACTTACCCCTCGATGTACTTATAATAAACATTTTGTTTCTGTAAACAGTCAACTGATGGGATGCATAGTATTAAGTATTGTTTTGTAGCTTAACTAATCATTTTTAAATATTTTGTTGTATATGTGCTTATATAATTATTTTAAATTACGACAATTATGTCAGATGATGATTCATTTCACTCTGCACATGACTCAGATTCGTTTTCCTCTTGTAGTGATCTCACAGGGATGACATTAAGTCCCTATTTGAGCAATTAAATAGATTTTTGTTAACTTGCAACAAATATTTTAACGTTTTTCATATAAATGCACAAAGCATTCCTAGCCATTTTTCAGATTTTGATATTATATAGTATCTTTCACAGGATTGTATCCATGCTATTTTAATATCGGAGAGCTTGTTGAAACCATCTATAAATTCGAGCTCATATTCCGATAGATGGCAGTATAGCCATTCCGTTTACGCTAACCTATCAAACGAGGCGGTTATCGCAAACCATCCTTTCATCGGAAGAGGTCCAAGAGAGAGAGAGAGAGAGAGAGAGAGAGAGAGAGAGAGAGAGAATCAAGCAGTGAACATTTATGTGTATGAAGAAGAAAAACGTTGCTAATATTCTTTAAAAAAAAGTTACAACCTCTATACGAGTACACTAGCACGTGGTAAATAGTACCTGAAATTATTTTTAATTCTATTGAATTTAAAAAAAAAAAAAACGTTGCCCTTACATAAAGATTATCACCTGTATCATGGAGGCAAATTATATAAATGTATTTCACAAGATCAAGCATCCAGGCCGAGAACAATTATTGGTAGGCCATACAAACACTTGTTCCATGCGGAATTCGAATCAGCGGCCCTAAGCCTAAGCTAAGCCATTGCGCTACGGAGGCGTCATAAATCCTCCCCTAAATAATAATATACGATATTATTCGTACCAACTGGAATTACACTCAGTTACTACATATGAAATTTACGGAAAACGTTAAGCATCTGAGATGATACTATGGCATTTAGTAAGTTTTTCTAAATAAAGAAGTGGGTGACAGAGTAAGCTTAAAAGGCGTTAGTGCCTTTTAAGCTTAATGCGTGCAAAGAGCAGTGTGAAATTTAGCATAGTTAAAGTTTATATAGTTTATACGAAAAAGAGTGCAAAAAGCAACACTTTATGTAATTATGTAAAAATGTATAATACGTTAAATAAATTAAAATAAAACACATTGTTTACGTCCATACTGTGTAAGGAAAACATAGCTAGCTTAATATGTAAACCTAAAAGTTTTATTGAATTTCTGCCGAATTTCGACGACTAGTACTTTATAAATAAACGGTATATTATGCGGGCTTAGTGACATACTGCTACATCAAGACAGTCAAGCCATATAGACCAAGAAAAATTTAAACTTGTTAAAAATTAAACACTAAATAAAAGTTAACGTACCTAATAATCTTCTTCTTTAACTTTTTTAACCCTTATCAAACCTCAAACTCTTGGCACGCAGCTTGATGATTACAGTAACATACGTTTTGCATTTGCTGTTGCCAGCCGCGGTCCATATGTCATCACTGGAGTGAGACGTGGTGTCTCACTACTGGCCGTATGAGGACGCTCAAAGTCGCTCGGCGAGCTATGGTGAGGGCTATGCTCGGGGTTTCTCTGCGTTTTAACTTAGAAATGAGGATATCCACAGTAAAACCAGAGTGACCGACATAGCTCAACGGATTAGTAAGCTGAAGTGGCAATGGGCCGGCCATATGGCTCGAAGAACCGACAACCGTTGAAAAAAAAAAAGGTTCTCGAGTAGCAGCCTCATACCGGTAGGCAAAGTTTAGGGCGACCCCCCACTAGATGGAGTGACGACCTGGTAAGACATGCAGGAAGTCGATGGATGCAGGTGGCTCAGGACCGTGCTTTGTGGCATACTTTGGGGGACGCCTATGTTCAGCAGTGGACTTTTGAAGGGCTGTAATGATGATGATGATGATGATCGCGCTCCTGTGTATTCTGGTGTACCAAACAAGATGTTTATACTGATATCTACCGAAACCCATAAGATTTTTCGGTAATTTCCCATTGTCACCTTTTACGAAACTCACGAGGCGAAATGAGGTGATACATTTTCTTGCGCTAGCACCATACGGCACCTAATAATATTGTACTTAAACTGGCTAATATAAATATACAAATGTTTACAATATTTACATATGATGTTAACATAATTCATATGAATTTTTCTTAACATCACATCATCCTGTATTCTATATGTAAAGCTGGACGACTCTCTCACACTTAACAGGAGGTGCTGTGATCGCTACGCTAAATTAGCGCGAGTAGTTAATTTTGTATTATTACTAAATAATATATTCATAAATGGTAATTAATATTAAGTTAAAAAAGGATAAGAGTTTGCTTCAATTTTCATATTACTCGAGCAAATGGAGTGCGATGTCCATAGGATCCCATGAGATTATGAACTGCATCTTAAGTGCTGATTTTTAACGTTCTCAGGTGCGGAAATCTTCAAAATAAAAATATACATTAAAGACATTACGTCATGACGTCATTAACAGAGCAGCACAGCACACAATCGACACTAGGACGTATTGAGGTCTTACTTTTTTACTATAAGGTTAAAAATAGGTAGTAAATTTATGTTTGAAACAAGAAAAGACCTCCTGTCTTCTAATGACCAGTGGCAACGACTAGTCGCGAAAAAAATTCCTTTAGGAACCTCACCGCAAGAAGGTCCTTCGGAGAAGAGACTATCGGTAGATAGTCTCTACAGCCAATGACACAAATATGCAGACATCTTTCGGAAAATCATATTTGCGCTATTTACTCTAAAAATAAATAAATTACTAGAAAAATGTAGTTTTAATTAATCTGTAAATATGTTGGAGCTATATTAATTTCCGATTTAAATTACAAGAGCGAATTCTTCGATGCGAATATATTTCACACTAAAACATATCACCGAATATAGATCCTTTAGTTGATAAACAAAGATGGCGCCGAAGTCGAATCTCATATAGTGAACGTCATGTTAAATTCAAACAGTGAGCTCGTGGGAGATCGATTAGTGATTATTTCATTTTTTCGGCGGCTTGTTTTCCAAATGAAAAACTTTCATGCTCATTTCGTGCAACGAATTCTTTATATGTTCATGAATATTGATGTCACATACCATGTTATTCCTATCAGGTTAAGATCATTATTTAGTGGTATTGCATAATAATTTTTATTATCAGAAATTGCACTTTTTCCCTTGGCAAATATCCCTCATATAAGGCAATCTATTTGTGATGCCCATGTTCAGTAGTGGTCTTTTTATAGGCTCAATGAAACGAACGAACAATTTTTCTATTTTCCGGGGTTGTTGAAATAGGTATGGGTAATGTGTATGCTGTTCTCGAAACTAGGCCTCTAAAAAGCTTGGCGTGCTCGGTAGAGCGGAACAGTATTTCATGCCAGCACACCGCCTGCAACTTTACAAGGCGCAGGTTCGGCCGTACATGGAATACTGTTCCCATCTCTGGGCTGGGGCTCCCCAGTGCCAGCTCCTTCCACTTGACTGCATCCAGCGCAGAGCGGCTCGAATCGTCGACGACCGAGTGCTTTCCGATCGGCTTGATTCACTGGCGTTAGGAAGAGATGTTGCATCTCTTTGCATTTTTTTTTCGCATATACCACGGGAAGTACTCTGAGGGATTGTTCGGATTAATTTCGTGAACGCACTACGCGGTAAACGTCCCGATACCATCCACACCATCTGGATGCTTGGCGGTCCGCCACTGTACGTTTCACAAGGAGTTTTCTACCGCGTACGACCTCTCTGTGGAATAGTTTACCACCGGCGATTTTTCCGGACCGATACGACCTGGGGACCTTCAAGAAAAGAGCTTATTCCTTTCTAAAGGGCCGGCAACGCACCTGCAATTCCCATGGTGTTGCGGTTGATCATGGGCGGAGGTAGTCACTTAACATCAGGTGAGCCGCATGCTCGCTTGTCCCCTCTTCTACAAAAAAAAATAGGAGTACTATAACCGACGAGCATGTATGCGTAGGTATATGGATGTGGAGGAGGCGCGAGAGGTGTGTCATGATAGTGCCAAATGGAAGACTGTAGTCTCTGCCTACCCCTCTAGGTGACAGGCGTGAGTGTTTATGTTATGTTATGTTATTGGTGACAATCGAGCACGGAGCGACTTGTCATCAAGTGGACTATGGTAAGTGGATTCTGTGTCCCATAAAATCTACATTTATTCTCAATTTAGAATCAAAACGCAGACGTGTCGTCACTCCTGAGAACTGAGATAGAATACCTTTTTAGTAATAAAAAAGGTTTCTGGTACTTTACACTCACTATAAGAAACACACAATTAAGCTGCTATATTACGCAAATTTTTCGTGAAAGCGTGCTCTTTCCCCGGCTGAGACAAAACCATTCTTGCTGCAATCATAAAGTTGCCGCGTGCCGTTACCACGTATAAACTTCTAATTTTTATTATCTATATAAATATTTTTAAATATATATCTGTTATAGAAAATTGAGACTTGAGAAATTAAATAAAAAGTAGTAAATTCATCCTCAGATAGTATAATCGTTTTAAAATTGAAAGGAGACCTATGTCTAGCAGTAGGATGTTAATATGTTGTAAGTTTCCTTTTTAAGAAGTCTTATTCAGCGTTAATAATGCGATAATGAAAAAGAAGACCTACCATTCCAGATCCTGTGGGACAAGCTTACAATTGTAATTACCCATATTTATAATTAGTAAAGTAAGTAAAGTAAAGTTACAGCCTATATACGTCCCACTGCTGGACACAGGCCTCCGCTCATTTCTGAGAGGGTTTTTGGGCAAGAAAGTATCCGTCGCGCTGCTCCAATGCGTGGCGAACTTCACATGTCTTCCAAATTTTTTTTCTTATTCCTCGGACATGCAGGTTTCCTCACGATGTTTTCCTTCACCGCCGAGCACGTGGTAAATCAGCACTTAAAATTGCAATTAACAATTTCATTGGTGCCGGCGGGGATCGAACCCGGGTTACTCGCGTTCTGTTATATTTACAGCGAGCGTTAACCATCTGAGCTACCACGACTCTCTATAATTAGTGGAATGAAATAAAAAGAGTGAGTCCCGTATACCCCGCATTCCTAATAAAATCCCCTATTGTGAACAACGAATATCTTTTTACTTAAAATATAATGTTTACATCGCGCTACTTTTTACAAAATTGCGATAATGGACAGCTGTGAAACCTTTGATGTCATTTTCAAATAAAACCTAGATTTAATAAAAAATATCACTCGTGGTTTTGATATTGGCCCCCTAGCTAATGGGCGTAGCCCGAACTCCGGTCATGGCGGCCAGTCTTAACTGATACTTGCCAGCTGCGCAGGACGAGATTAAAGTGCAAGAGTGTGTACGCATGAACGAAATAAAATGTAAGCACACAATTTTAACGAACGTAATCCAAAGTTACAATTTTGTAAATTGTTAATTTAATATTAGTGAAATAAGAACTTTTTTATGTGTTAGAGCCACACTGCAGTATTAGTATGGTTGTAGCATGAAAAGGCCGATTCGACCTGGTTAGGACAACGCTCTCACGAAATACCAGCGTAAAATAGTAGCTTAATACTGCTGTGTTTTGTATTGAAGTGTAAAGAACAGGTACCTTTTTTACTGGGAACAAAACATGTCTTAATCCTCAGGGATGACAACGCATCTGCATTTTGATTCATAATCGAGAACAAATTAACTGTATATAGACCACAGCATCCATTTAGCATCGGATGGACTGTGTGTTCGATTGTCACCCTTATACTATAAAAAAAAGTATATCACGAACTGGAAGTTGCGGCGGTTGCAACGTTAACCTCGAGATTTATAAAAATACAAAACACTACCTACAAGAACTCTGACTCACCACTGACTCACCACTGACTCACCACTGACTGACTCAAGAGACTCTGTTGGTAGCAAAGACTTCCCAGGTCAGCCTAGAGTTGTCAGGAAGTCTGGTAGTATTTCGCAACATACTCGGCTGAAAATTTAAAAAATAGACTTTGAAATAGATTCATTGCTAAAACATATTGACAGTCAGACGGTACAGTTGCTAATATTGCTCAGGCCAGTGTATTGATTACGTATAAGTAATCATTATTCTTTTATTTCAACCATTAGTGAAGATTACATGCGCTCGTTTTTTTAATATCATCTTCCTTGTAACGATTCTCTTCTCTTCCTTCCAAACAGTGATTCCTGGTATTTTCCGTCACCCCACAGTTAATCGTACAGGACTGTAAGTAGCCACTTTTAGCACCTCTTCACAGTCAAATTAGCAAGTTGACATGGAACCGGTGGCCAGCTGATGCCTCAAGCGCTCTACGCTGCTATTAGTAAAAAAAGAAATCGCCTTTAATGCATTCATTTAAGACACAAAATGGTAAATCAAAAGGTAAAACATGTAGCAAATAAAATTGGCAAGTGTGTTTCATTATATTTTTGGGTAATTTACACTCTCTTTCACACTTTAAGGTCTTTAACGAGCGAAAACGAGACACTAAGTATTAATCGCGTTACTTACAATTTGACTGATAAAGGGCCACTAACTGAACCGAATTACAGACTGCGGCGGTGTGAAGGTGCGAAAATTGGGTGTAAAAGTGTGCAACACTCATCATGAGCTCATTATACAGTTGTTACGAAGTCTCGACAGCACGCGATCGACTCCAATCATATGTACTCGTACATCGCATTCACACCAATGCCTACCATTAACTTATCGGTAACTGTTAAATTATTTCCCCAAAAGTGAAATCAAAGTTTCTCAGAGACAGTAATTTGATGAGGTTATTTTATTTTTCCTAAAATCCACAGCTTTAGCTGCCAGTATATTAAAACCTGACGATGGGCGGCGTTGTGGACTATGTCAATTGGTAATATAATTAAACTTAACAGTTCTCATAGATCATTTATGTGCAAATCTTATATTATTGATATCAATAATTTTGACGCGATCGACTCCAAAACATGTTGAACTCAGTGATACAATAAATATTTAATATGATTAAAATTTCATTTTTTCATTTCGTGTATGAGCTTTGGATCCGATTTCTTGAAATCACTTTCAAGTATAGCAATTGATTTTATGGTACTGACGCTACTCACTTGGAGAATCTAATTATGGACAGGCTCTATTTAGAACGCTAGGCCACTTATAAACGTTGACTATCGGAGATCATTAGCTGGTTGGTGGATTTTTTTTATAGGATAAGAAGACAAACGAGCGCACCGTCCACCTGATGGTAAGTGGTTGCTGTGACCCATAGACATCTACATCTATCCTCGATTAAGAATCAAAATGCAGATGCGTTGTCACCCGTGACGTGTAGCGTAAGAATGGATTTTCTCCTCGCCCGTGGGTGTACAAGGAGGCATGCAAGATTCAAGCCTCTGATAGATGGCGGTATACTTTGGATGAATTTGTACATATGTATAAATTGACAGCTTGGTGGTTCAATGGCTGAGCGTTGGTGCGGCGCTACGAGCCGCGGGTTTAAATCTCACAAGTGTTAGTGTGACCAACAATTTTTTACGATTGTTACTTTTTCGGGTGTCCTTGTGTAATTTATATATGTAAAGTGCCTCCAAGGTACAGAAGAAAATCCTAGTTTGGAGATAGATAAAGTCTTAAAAAATTATTCAGACTAACGTCGCGGAGCAGCGTCAAAGATGCGGAACATCTGATCCACCTGCAAAGCGCATCGATTATTGTAGGTCCTTACTACAACGGGACAAAGTCCATGTTCAGTGGTGGACTGTTAGGGGATGGTAAATACAAAATGATGAAGAATGATGAATATTGACTACTTAAACGTACATAAATTCTGCTTGTCTAGCCTTTGAACTACATTTAACTTACCGTCTCATAGAACTTTTTCATAATTGCATGCCTTAAGCGCAAAACACGTATGTATGTTCTACTAGCGCCTAAAAATCAAGAATCCAACGTTTTGTCGCATGAAATTTTACCTAACAATCACATTGAATATATAAATGGTAAAAAATCACATTGTCAGAAAGATAAATGACTAAATCAAATAGGATAATTCGCAAGGCATTGAAAATCTTAAAAAACATCACAAATACAAAAATCTTTAAAAAGGTTAAAAAAAACGTCCTAATTTCAACAAAGACTGGACTGGGTGCTGCCATCTGCTTAGGATCCCATAACTAATAAAAATAAACCTAAACCCAAGCATACTGAAAGACTTGAAGATACTGTAAGCTCAGTTTGTAGAACTTATTATTATTCCTTTCATTATTAACCTTTTCATAAGAGAATTTATTTCTACATTTGTTCACGATTATTATGTTCGCGCACTTTTGGATTTTCGAAACTTTTTTTTATTATTTGACATAAAATTATCGGAATATTAGAAGTGATAGTAACAAAGTTGTTTGTGAAAACTTGTGTGTATATAAATTACTTTAAAAATTGATTTATAACATGAGCGCTTAAGGCACGCACATTTGGATTTACCAAAAGATTTTTACTTTTATTATCATGATCATCATCATTTTAGCCTATTAAAAGTCCACTGCTAAATATGCTGCTGCCCTTCACCTGTTTGATTTCTCTCGGTGGCTTCTTACATCACCCACGGGATAACAAGAAGCAATGGATACTCCTACGCCGCCGACGGATTTCATTCATGTAGTATTTTATAATTCTGATCATAAAACACATAGATACTTATATAATATTTCAATACTTTATCATCATTATTAATCTCGATTTTAAATTAGGAATTAGCATTGTGCATGTATTCATTGAAATCAGGAATAAGCATTGTGCACATATTCATTGAAATTTGGAATAAGCATTGTGTATATATTCATTGAAATTAAGAATGGGCACTGTGCATATATTCATAGAAATTAGGAATTAGCATTGTGAATATATTCATAGATTACGTACCTACGTGGCGGATTTCGATTTAACATCAATTACAACTTTTCTATATCTCTCTGTGATCATTATCTTTACTAAACTCGATTAAACGAGTCAGTTTTTATGAATTAGCAGTTAATGGCTGGTTAATATACAACTAGTTTAAAAATTTTCAAGTTGTTTTTAACTACAAAATGTTCAAGTTCGAAAAAAGAAAGACCCGAGTGGAACATGTTTAGGTTTTGAAAGTAAAATATAACGATAAAACATATGCCAATATAAGTCGGGTCATTTAAGGTATGTTATAAAAAGGGAATGTGATATGAAAATGCAGCATGCCAGTAACGTTTGGAATCCTCCAGTGTCCCATGTTGGGCGAGTAAGGAATGGAGATATTATAGCATATAATTTTTTTAACGCGCATTGAAATACATTGTCTGAGTAGCCAAATGATTCTTTCCATCAATGACGGCTTGTTAGCGCAGTGACTAAACGTTTGGCTACACCGTTGCGGTACGCAGGTTCGAATCCCGCACGAAATAAACTATTTATATGGCCTACAAATATTTGTTTCGGGTCTTTTTCTTCTGGGCATGTTTCCGGATAGTGTATGCTTACACGTATTTTATACTATGTTAAACACCAGCACGATATAGAAGATTTTTTTGTTTTACATAGGAAAATGCCTACGCATACCGCCTTGCGGAGGCAAGGACCGGTTATGTCGGACTCGCACCGACTAAAAGCCCATGTAGTTCCACCTTCGTTGCGTATTGGCAGGCTACGGGAACGTTTTCGCACACATCCACGGCCCCAGCAGTGTTGGCCGCCCTTCCACGGGAGAGGACTACTCTTCCCCCATCTCCTTCTCAGGTTCAACTACAACGCCAACTTCACCTTCGCATCGGACGCCCCCGTGTCAATGCGCGAAGGCCATGGGGCCAGGAAAAACGAGTACTCAGATGCACTAGCCTTGCTGACCCTAGCTGCGGATCTGGTTTATGGCTCTGCCTCCAATCAGGCAGTAGGGAGAGCGGATTCTCGTAGCACCCATACTCATCTCCCCTCACGGCTCCTCCACCACCGCATGAACGGTGCGGGATCGCCGGAGTCGCGGAGGATAGGGCGAGTGGCGCGCATATCGACACTCCTCTTCCCCCGTGACTCCACCTCGGCTGCAACGGTAAGGGGAGAGGACATTCCTCTCGCCGCAACCACTATATTTATCTTCCTTATTCTATTCTGAACAAGGAGATACACTTAGTTCAATTGACGCTTTTTAAGCCAATTTCAAAACAGGAGGAGCTTTTCAATTCGATTGTATGTTTTTATGTACTTAAATCTCCAGCGTGTATTTTTTAAATTAAATAGGTCATATATAGGAAGTAGTCCCATATTATAAATTTAAAGAAAAAATTCACTTCATAAAAACACCCCTAAGGGTGGACAAATAGGATAATGTTTTTAATCCAACTATGTAGTCCATATTATGATATTCCTAAGTCCATTCAAAAGGCAAAAAAATTGTTATTTAAATAATATAAAAAAAAATAAAAAACGTTATTATATAAATAATTGCCACTTAAAAGCTTCAAGTATAAAATAACTTTAAAAGTCGGTGCTAAAACATATTATGTCAAATTAAAGCCATGACTTCTGGAGCTTTTACGTCAAAATTATTATTTTTATTTATTTAAAGAAGGCTGAATGCAGGTGGCTCAGGTTTGTGTTCAGCAGTAGACTTATGAAGGCAAAACGGCTTTTACGTTTTACAAAAAGTCTCTATTTTTAACGATTTAAAAACATTAAAAAGATGGACGATAGCAATATAAATAATAATATTTTATAAAAATTATAATA
Source organism: Parnassius apollo (assembly GCA_907164705.1). Lineage (NCBI taxonomy): Eukaryota > Metazoa > Arthropoda > Insecta > Lepidoptera > Papilionidae > Parnassius > Parnassius apollo. Next base: position 2,046,458 of record CAJQZP010000049.1, on the reverse strand, counting down.
ACATGCCCGTAAACCGACGACTAATGTATAAAGGTCTCTATAAAATTGAGAGAACTCACTAAGTAAGACTTAAAAAAAACTTGTATGTAGGTATAGGTAGATGGCGGAATAGCTATCTCAAAAAGGCATGTGTTGATAGCATTGCTATAATCTTTAAAAAAAATTACTATCCCAAATCATGCAAACTTAGTGATAATTGTTCAGCGGTTTTGAGACTTATTAACTAGTTTTTTACCTACCATTTCACATCAGAGTTAAATTGTGTTTGTTTCACTTGTAAGAGAGCCTATAATGTTTCACAATATCACGTGTTACGCCACTTATTCGCGTCGTATTATCGTCGGCGATATGTCTTTCCTAGTGTAGTGGTGTTGGAGGTAGTGGTGTTGGGATTAGTGGTGACGAAGATAGTGCACGCAATTGAGGGAGGGCCGGGGATGCTCTTCAAACTAGGTAAGACACTTCATTTTATTTATTGGGTGGATGTGGGCGAAGTTATTCTTACCAACTTTAATATAATGTATTTCCGAAAAGTAACGCTTGATCCTATTAATTATATTCCATTTAGTCCTAATATCAAAATTAACAATGCACCTTAGCCTTTGTTTATAGTGTAGGTACTTTAGGTACCAGTCGTCCATTACACGTTCAGTTATAGGATTAGGACCTACTTTGCCATCCGTTACGCTACTCGAATTATGATAATTTTAACACATGTACTAAGACAACGTTAGCCTTAAGCAAACTAAGCAACTTATGATGTATTTAATGCAAAACACTCACTCTCACTCAGTCTAGTCTTTATTGAAATCCCTGTTACAAAATAATACAAAGAGCGGATAATGTCTACAAGTACTACTACTATTGTCGTTATAAATTCTTTCGACAAACTTCAGACTGATATTATGGATATAAGCGTATTCAACTGATAAAGTAAATGCAATTTATCTAGCGAATGTAAAAAAATGCACAAATACTATAATGAAACTCGCTATGTACGGAATAAATTAACCGTGTAGTGGCGGTATAAGAGTATCCACTAGCCCATATCATGTCGTGTTTGTTCAGAGAGACGACAGAGGGAATCTGAAGATAGTAACAGTAGATAGGCAGTAGCACTTTTCTAATAACATTTAAAAAACTGTGGTTGATGCAAGTAACCTTTTAATGGGCTGTAATGTTATGGTAGATAAACATTTTCTTCTTCGTCATATTCATCATTCCGCAACATTCTACCGCTGGACATGGGACACAGGATATTGACTCAAAGTTACTTATTCAAAACTTCTGCGCTGCGGGGAGTTCGGCTCCTTCGCCCTTGCGTAGTTCAGGCACCTCCGCAGCTTTGGATTATTGGACCAGCTACAGCAGCTACGGCTCGCACTGCCATTTGCTACGGCGAGCGGTAACTGCTCACCCTTCAGGCCTACGGCTCGACATAAACACTAGGAGTAGGGAAGACTATAGTATAGTATAGTAGTAGGAATATAGGAAGTTGGGCGTGCTGATTCGGTTTAAGAACAGATTCTACCAATCTTATCTATAAAGTCAGGTTGCCCTAAACTCTGATACGATAGTGGTAAATGAAACAATATTATGTGAATTGTTATAATTTTGTTTTCCGAAAAATTTCTTGACTGCTCTCCACTGCGACTAAATTTTGTTGTACCTATATTAGTCAAATTTTCAGCCACAAATGGGTTGTCTGGCTACGAGTGATTAACTTTTTATGGGTGTATTCGGGTAAAAAATAAATCAAATTGACATATTTGGATTTCCCTATATGCAATTTTTAGTGAAATTCATTTTTGTCAGAATTAATTGAAAAGGCATTTCCGAAATTCAAAAACAGTGTAAAAAGTTCAAGCCTAACCCAAAGTCAAGTACTGGACGTCTACTTCATAATACTAGACCAAATTGACATATTTGCATTTCGTTATAAGAAATTTTTAGTAGAATTTATTTTTATCATAAGTTAGGTTCAAGCTTAACCCTAAAAAACTTCTTAAACTAAAAACTATATTAAAATCAAGTGCCAGGCATCTATAGCTAACCCTCTGTTTTTTGATAAAAAAATAAATATAGATGCATCATCATTATCAGCCCAGAAGATTAAAACTAAATGCCTCGTTACTGGTAAAAAGAGTCTTCGGTTCCCTCCATTCACCAAACTAAACATGCTGGTAATCTGTGACAACGTGTTTTTTCCCAGGTCGAGCCGACCCATTCCTGCAGTAACCAAAATATACCATGACAGATTGGCGATCATTGCAATTATCGTCGTTTACCTTTGAGGCTGATGCCTCTCGCCAAACTGAATATGGTACGTCTGGCGTGCACAGCGTGTTAATATCGCAATATAATGGTGTTTTTGAGATTTTTCTGACCCATAAGGCGGTGTTTAGTGGGTAAAAGTCTCCACATAACCACGCAGCCGGCTGCGTGGTATACTATGAGCATTCCCCACCTCCCTCCCCCGCTTTCCGGAGGGTTGCTCATATTTGCTTCGGGCGCAAAAAAATTTTTTTTTCTGACTTTTCTAAACGTCGCCTTCTACGACACCTAAGACATGAAATGGGGCCCCATTTATACCATACATCGTACCCGTAGAATAATTTACACCGCCACTTCACAGCAAGGTACAAAAAGTATAATTTATATTTCATGTTCCGTTTTATTACAGATAGTTTTCTTAAAAAAAATACTATTCATATTTTTTTCATCAAAACAGCACCTGCTGCAGTAAGTATCAAAATATGTAATAACAGTTGTACTCGCGTCTATAATTCTTTTCTTGTATAATTTTACCATAACTTATAATCATAATATGGAAATTTATCGCATTATAACTTGAATATTTTAATTACTGATCTTATGATTAGTACAATTAAAAATCAGCGGCATTTAGTATCGTTTTGTTGTTTTAATATGAACAAAGAATACATAATTAATAATGCAATTAAAAGTGTTAATTGTGCGAAATTGGCATTCAATATTTTTATAAACTTTACGTATGCCATGGTGTGCTGTGAGCGATAATTCAAATAATTAACATAAATTTTGAAATCATAACTGCTTTAGACGCACTGATGCGACGGTCAGCGTTCACCAACCAGCCTGAATGCGTGGTAAGTACAACAATTCCAGAAATGCCTGAGGCGCATTCTTGAATAGGTTTACGTCCATTCCTAAGACGCCAAGGTTAAACGTCTATGCGTATGGACCGGAATGCCGTGTTAAGCAGAGCAAGAGAGATGTAGAAAAAATCATTCATTCTGCGATGTTTAGCTTAGGTTTTATGATTATTATTATATAATATTAGGGACATAAATAAGTGTACGGTCCGCTTGATGGTAAGTGACTTGTGCATCTCATGGCTACATGCATACTATTTCAAACAAAAGGCCAAGGGAGAGTTGTAATGTCGTCCCTGAGAGAAGAGCAAAATTCCCAGGTCGTAATTATAGAATACATTATATGTGTTAATTCATTACGCTATATCTCAATATATTTCGTTACATATAATATGCGTGCTTACTTTAGTTTCTAATCTTTAAGAATTTCTTTTTGATTTTTTTTATTACACTTGCATCGATTTCGATTCTCATCAGCCCTGTGTAACCTTCTTTATAGGAAATGCAATAAAGATTTGTGGCCGAGGAAGGAAAAGGGGAGATCTCCCGCCGGGCAAGGTGTTCTGCCCGGGGAACAGCCAACACTCCATGTGATAGTTCGGAGATGTTCTATATATACTGTTTATAATTCGGAATTTTGATAGCGCGATTTAGGCTTTAGCGTGTTTCGCTTGCGGCATGACGATAGCGCCACCACAGATTAAAAAAAGTAAATAAGGAAATTATTTTGCCTGATTTGAAAAACCCTTTCACAAATGAGAGGAGTCTCTAGCAGTGGGACGTATAGGCTGTAACTTTACTTGACTTTACTAACCTTAAAACTAGAAAAACCAATGCCTCTAGCATTGCTATTTGGTAGCATGAATATGTTACATAATATATGAATAGAAACCACATCATATATGAAAAGAAATATTAGTGCCTCAACAAAACGTATAATATATGAATTTCATTCATTAATTTATTCATTGCCTCTATTCCTTCAGTATATTATGACTTATTCTTGCACCCCCACTACACGCTTAGTGGTACATCATCCTACGGGTGTCGTAAAAGGTGATGGAGGGAAATTGAATCAGGAGATTCAACCATAGATTGCCATGAGGTAATCTATGGCGCTATTTGGATCGGGGACCGGAATGGCGTTCCCTTGAAAGACAATGGATCGAGAGACGGCATTGTATAGGTTACAACGCCAGCAGTTACCTTCGTGTCATGTTACTGCACCCCAAACGAGCCGATCGCTGATTTCCGAAAGGTGGTTGACGATCTTGAGAGAGTCTTTCGCCATCTTGAGGGAGAAATCGTGATAGGTGGTGACTTTAATACAAAGTCCATAGAATGGGGCATATAGTATAGCGATACGCGGGTAAACGAGCTCCTGGACATGATAGCAATTCTAGACTTGGTCATTGTAAAAAGGGCAAATACATCTACTTTCCGGAGGGCAGGTGCTCATGAGTATATTTTAGATTTTACGTTCGCTACCTAACGTGTGTCTCGTGTAATCTCGGATTCACCTGTTTCAGAGGAATATAAGACGAATGACCGTCAATATATCTCGTATTTGATCCATAATTTGTGGGAAAACTCCCGATTACCCCGAAGCGACGAATGACGCGGATAGGAGGGAGACTGTCGAAACTGAATGAGAATGCCTTCCAATAGGCAGACTCGAAAAAAATCGATACTCTTTCTAACGTTTCCACAGAGACACACAAAGATGTAGAGGTGCTCGTCTGTAAAACGATGGATGCCATCGTCACAGGGTGCAATGCCGCTATACCTCTTCAGATCGCAAGCTCACGTAGAAAACCGGTTTACTAGTGGACTGCGAAGATTTCAATGCTCAGGACTATCTACGTCTTAGGAGACAGGAATCTAGGTTGCGAAAGCGAGATACAAGGCAGCAGACGAGTACAAAGGAGAAAGGTCGAGCGGGAGTGATCAAGGTGAGCAAAGAGAGATGCTGGAAAGCAGTCTGTAGAGAAGTAGCTGATGACCTATGGGAAAACGGCTCTGTATCGTCACTCAAAAATGTTTGGGCCGCAATTCAATAGCTTCCATGGAACCTGATATGATGGCAGAAAATAGTCCGAACTCTGTTTTCCGAACGCAAATACCGGGTTTGCACCCGGAATACGGTATCCAATGACGAATGCCTACTTTTCTCAGCAGTCGAGTTGCAGGAAGTTGTTAAGTCTCTCAAGGTAGGTAAGACCCCGGGCCCTGATCGCATCCCCGTAGAGGTCTATAAGGTCATAATGAAAAGGCATGAAAGCTTCTGAGTTTTTCCGAAAATATGGAAAGGTTGGTTGCAAAGGTTGGTTCTGTTCAGTGACGAAGCTTCCATTAAAGCCGAAAAGCCGGGCTTGCCTTATTAAACCTGAATCAATCAATAATATACACAGTTGGGGCATCGCTCTCTTTTTAACCTATGGCAAAATATTCTATAATGAAATATAACTACGATTGTATATATAGCAATTAGTATAGAGATTTAAAGCCAGGCTTTTGGGAATAAATTTGTTAAAAGCGGAGGCGGGAACGTTTGCAAGTTCATTTCACGTTTCAATGTTTATTTACTCTGTGTGCTTATCTTAAGCGATTTAATATTACGAGTTCAAAATGTACGCTTTTTTAAAGATTCTTAATGAAAATGGATAATAGTGTTCCTTGTGATTGTGATGAATTGAAGTGTGTTAAAGTGATAAACGGAGAGGAAATCTTTAAATTTTGTTGAGATAATACACAAGGTTAAGAGTGTATTTCAGACTTATCAATTATCGCAATTAACAAAAAAACAGTTATTGGTACAATTAAAACGTTCACCAACATTTTACGTGGATGTAATTAAATCTTTCCATAAGAAAGCGAGACGATTCCACTTATCTTATTTTGTCTCTTATCCATTAGAATGTAAATAATTTTTTTTTTAATTTTGTACATAGTTTGTTTGTACTTTGTTCCCTGTATTGTATTGGATGTAAATATTTTTTTTCTTTCGCTTAAACAAACCCAAACGGCTTTCTTCAAAGCCACCGAAGCTATGCAATTGCTGATATGTAATACAATCTATCTAGCAGTGGTATGCCTTCTGTGTGCTTTGTTAAACACGTCCTTGACAGCACTGAATATGAAACTGAAGCGTGGAGACAGATCAAGATTGGCGTATTTTTATAAAACTGCTAAAAACAACAATCTATATTTATTAATTTATATCTTGGGCTTGCCCTAGCTTGGAGCTCTAGCTTCGCCACTGGTTCTGTTAGATAAAAGAAAGAGTCTACCCTACACGCCTTCATCCTAAAGGCCACTTTGTATGTTGGACATAGCAGGAAAGATTTGCGAGGGCCTAATAAGGAATGGACTGAGGGAAAAAGCTGCCGATACGGGTGGCCTGGTCGGTAACCAATACGATTTTCGACCGGGTCGCAGTAAAATTGATGCCATTTTCGAAGCGCTTTCATTGGCTTGAACTGCAACCGGAAGTCCCGTCCCGTGTGCATAATGACGACGTATGACGTAAAATTGCATTCAATTCCGCAAAATGGACAGACATTGTGGAGTCACATTTAAAATAAGGTGTTTCTGAGTATCTCATCCGTACCATCATATCATATCCGTAATCATAAGCGATTACCTATGATATCGTTTTTTTTACATGGAAGACTATTAAGGGAGAGATCATGAAGGAGCTAAGAGGGGGAGCACATGGCTCGGTCTTAGGACTAAAGCTTTGAATCATCCTTCGCGATGAATTTCTATGTCTCGACCTACTGACTGAGGTACTGCTGTAGGGATTCGCTGACGACGTGGCGGCGTTAATCCTTGCAAGGAGCTATGGTGAAGCGCGGTTTAGCGAGACTTGTTGCGGCCAAAATCAACGCGTGGCTGAATGAACATGGTATGTCGTTAGCCACGAAAACGGAGATCGTGGTACTCACAGCCCAGAAGTGGTCCTCCGATCTCCTTCCAGGCTCTCATCGTGTGTCAACACATCGACAGTCGCGGGTCTCTAAAATACGTGTGGCCACAAAACCAGCGACGACGGTGGTGAGCCTTTCTCGGTTAATGCCAAATGTACCAAGGAGCAGCCACAGACGAACTCTCATGAGTGTCGCCAACTCGATCTTGCTTGATCGGAAGTGACTTGCGTCGGTACAAGGTAGGGGTGCACTGAGAACAGCCTGTGCCTATCAAACGGTATCGGAGGCAGCAGTGTTGGTCATCTCAGGTACAATCCCAATCGACCTATTGGGATTCGAGACGAGGTGTATCTGGAATGCTCGGCGGGCTGGCGAGTAACAGTTGATGCACGTAAGAACTGTAACGCGAGGAAAATTTTGTGTTCTAGGCTTGAGGGTGCTGAGAATCCGGACAAACCGGACGTTTGAGTCATAGGCTTATTGGAGTTCGTGACTGAGCCTGTCGGACACATGGAGAGGTAGAACACTACCTCGCACAATTCCATACTGGACACGGACAGTTCAATGCCTACTTACACGACAATCAAAAATGTTTCTGATTGCGTGTACTCTCCGGACGTTGTCGACACCACCAAGCACCTTCTGTGTCTGTCAACGCTGATCTGAAACACGGCATGTTGGCAGAGCGAGAAGAGGGTGCTTCAGAGGCCGGAGGAGGTCGTTCCTTGGCGACCCACATGTTGGCAACAAAGACAAACGTACAGCGATGACCTGCTGATGAAGAAGAGAGAAGAAAAAGAGGAACAAACAGAGGAGTAGTCACGTACAGCGATGATGAGGAGGAGTACCAGCACCATGAAGTAATGCTAACGCGGTCCCGTAGTGCTGGATATTTAAGAGATAGGAGGTTTTAGTTAGTAAAAATTCCATACCTACTGGTCTTACAACTTGATCGGTGTCTTTTTGAAGATTTCCTCCTCTCTCTCGTATAAAAAATATAAATAAGGATTGTAACTATTTTTATAATACATTTTTTTTTCAATAAAATAAATTACTTATATCTTAAGCTGCAAATTAATTTTACTTGATTATATTAAATAAAGTAATCATTATATTGATTTTAAAATATGCTCCCTTTATTTTTTTCGTGCTTAAAATACTTGTTAACATTTATCATGGCTACTGAAAATATTTCTTATTCAAATTACAAAGAACTTTTTCCGTCGGAACATACACATGTAAACTGAATAATAATAATATATTTGTAATAACTGTTCAATTTTTTATCGAATTATGTTATTAATAGTATTATAATATAAGTATGATATCTGACTTAATATTGCGTTGATGTCTTTTCTAAACGCAGATTGGAAGTGACATTTTAAATTTTGTTCAATTTATTATTATTTCTAAACTTAATTTAAAACTTAGATTTCAAGTAATATGATTGAAAATACTTTCAAAACATAATTAATTAATTATTTTTTTAAAGTATTGGTTGTAATTTATTATAATTTAATACAAACATTTTTATTGTCAAAATACTTTTTAATTACACTATATTATGTAATCTAAATAATTTATTATGGTTTAATTTTAATAATTTAACTCGCCACAATCAGAACTTACATTTTTTGTTGGAATATTAACGTGTTGGAGTGAGTTTTTTATGTTCACGTAATAAGTAATAAGGTAAAGTAAAAAATTGACTTTCAATAAGAATTACTTGTGAACTACATTAAATAAAAAATATTCTATTCTATTCTATTCTAATGGGTTCGTATAAGCGTACTTACATAACGTACATAGGTACTTACCTAATTGTGCAAAAGTTATATTTTATACTGTGTCTTATATATTATTATTATAAATTATGTTACAGTTAATGTTTAATATTAATTTAACGAAACAACTATTTGATATACCTATAAGAATTTAAAATACCTTAATTTAGTGTTTGAGATGTTGTTTTGCCTTTTTAAATGACACGCGATTCTTTTGGGCAAACATTATAAATAAATAAATATACCAAAAAAAGTAGTAGTAGTGTTAAAAATGAAAAGTTCATGAAAAATAATATCTTAAATATATATAAAACTTACCTTATCTTGCTATATCAGCAATATATTAATAACAATATCATAGAAATATAAAGTCCATTATAGAAGTAAAAACACTTAAAAAGCCTGATTGCAAAATTTATAATAGTACACTTTGCAAAAGATAAAACACTTGCAGGAACACAAAGTTTTTAAAATGCAATGACCGTAAGCGCATCGGTTACTAAACGTGCGTTGGGCGTTCGTAAGCTCGCGTACAGAACGCGTAAGCTCACCCCGGAGCGTGGCAGGTTTGTAACGGTGCGAATACGGCGACCGTGTCGTCGCTCCTCGACCCCGCCTCTTTCAACGGAACGGTGGGGACGATACACCTCTTAGCTTCTTCACACTTCGTCTGTACCTACTAGAGCGACCACCCATAAAGGCCCACCACACCCCCTTGCTCATCAAAAGAGATTTGGAAGCACCGGGCTGATTGTATTCTAAACTAAGCTCTCGCTATACTGGTTATCAATAATAAATGTTCTATGCGGTTGATTAAGCTATTTTAAACGATATGCCGTTGTAATACGGGACATGAAAGTTGTATCGACAAATATGTAAGTGCGGTTAGAGCATCTGGGCGGGAAGATAAACGCTGTGTAAATTAATATTGGTACGTAGGTATGAATGTCATGATATATGCAATTCTATTAGAAGACCTTAAGTGTATTAGGGAATTAAAAATGTTAAACCCAAATTATGAAAGAACTTTGTTTCGGTAATATGGTAATTTATCTCCTACATGGTATCTTATATATCTCAAGTAATGAGATACAAATGTAATATTTTCATCCATCTGCTAGGACCAGAACTCTTCTAATTTTTAAGGGCCATGAAAATAGAAAGGGTCCGTTCCGTTGCGAATGGACCCTTTCCTGCGGTTGAGGTTAGCGAACTTCAATTGTTTTTTAGTGTTTCATGCTAAATATAATAGAATCATTTCGCTATTAATTACCGCTGGTATCGGTACTGTCACTGAAGTTTTGGTATGTCACGAGTACCTGTAAATCAAACACAGACGTGAAGTCTAGTGTTTGGGGATAAAGCGAAAAGTTGTTTTTTTTTAATTATAGGTATACTTAAACGTGCGAAGCTATCAATTCATCTACTCTTTCTTAATTTTAATATTTTTTAAATTGAATCAAAGTTCAAATTCTATATCGTAGGTACATCTTGTAAAAATGTATATAAATTACAAATTTCAATAGTGTTATTAATAAAAGTTAAGCAGCGATTACATCACTTAATAACTTTCAAGGAATTAAATAAAAGTCAAAGCTTTATAAATAACAAAATAAAGAAATAGCGTGAAATTTAACTAGCAAAAGCCTGTTATGAACACTGTAAAAATAACAACTGAAATAAAAAGAGATAAGTAAACGGAATGTATAAAAGAGATAAGTAAACGGATGGCCCTATAGCATCGATGGGGAAGAAAGGTTCTTGACTGACAGACTCATATCGGTTAGAGAAGTGTAGGGCGGCCGCCTACTTGAAGAAGAGACATCCCGGTAAGAAGTGTAGGAATTCAATGGGTGCAGGTGGCTCAGGATCGTGCTATGCGTGAATATGCCATTCCTTTTTGGGGTATATGTTCAGCAAACGACTCGTGAAAGGCTGTAATTATTATGATGATTTACTTCCTATTAAAATATATCCAAAACCAAAAACACTCCAAGACCTAACAATACCTAGTGCTATTACACACTGAGCGAATAGCGAAATGATTCTATTATATTTAGCATGAAACACTAAAAAACAATTGAAGTTCGCTAACCTCAACCGCAGGAAAGGGTCCATTCGCAAAGGAACGGACCCTTTCTATTTTCATGGCCCTTAAAAATTAGAGGAGTTCTGGTCCTAGCAGATGGATGACCTACAGTTCAAAATGGCTAGTTCAACAAGACAGCAAATTCGTATTTAAGAACTAATAGATATAATGAATTTAACACTTAGAACGTATTCTTTCTACGTTTGCAGTACAGAACCTACCTAAGGCGTGTCCATGCACTTAGCATAGTTGTTAGCATAAATCGCTTCACGCCTATTTTTAAAAAGCCGTAATAAATCACAGAAGTTACAGTGATCAGATAACCGTTCCTTTGTCTAGTAGGTACTGGTTACCGTTTAACTGACATATTTAGTGATATGTTTGTAAGAGAGATATTATCAACATGGGTATTATTTGATTTATACTAACCGACACGGAGCGGTTATGATTGTATGAAAACATGTTCAATGTGTTTTGCTATTGAACAATTGCTAGTTGTAAATAGCAATTCGGAAGCAAACCGAAACTATTATTATTAAAACATTTTTTATTATTCATTTATTATTGTCGAAGGATGAAACGAAGAAAAATAAATAGTTGTGATTTTTCCCGTGATCCTACTGGTTTAAGATCCTTGCAGTGATTTTATCGGTAAGTTTCGTATTAGAAATTATATCACAGAGAAATATTTCACGGTTACACGAATATTTATTTAACAGACGTAGTGTTCAAATTCGATGAGGAGGTCATTACTAAACGGAGAGTGAGAGAGATACTTTCGTGTCATTTTGCAGCCGTATCTCATTCAAAAAAAAATTTCGTTTTCAAGCATTGTTTATACGGAATTATGTAAGTTTTTGTCGGCCATGAACATACGCTAATGCTATAGGAATTGCGAGTGTGTTTTCAGAAAGGAGTAAATTTCTATTTTAGGTAACATATTCTACCAAGTTATCAATTTTCTCAAAATATTTCAAAATTCTTAAAATGTAAATTGATGTCACCGTATTTCTGACGCTAAGAGAAAATTTAATATTAAATATAATAATACTACTAATTTTCTAATGAATCTTTAAATTTAAGTATAAGTAGGTATAGTAGCTGGTATGAAAATGCTAGTCTCTGTTTCGTATTCGTATAAAATGTCAAGCGTCTGTCCGTCCGTCGCGCGTCTCTATCTCAGTCACAATCTGCGTTTGCACCCGAATGAGCACCCTCGAAATGTGGGGGAAGTGGCCGTTGTATAGAACTGATACAGAAATTTTGGTCTTGACAATATTTTTGACATTAATTTTTGAGTTATATACTTACAATCAAATATTTCTTATTAAAAGATCGGCCAACTTTAATGTAGACACACCAGGTGCAAGATTAATTTCTTTACGTGCTTTCCGAGGCACGGGAGTGAAACTCCGCCAACTTTCTGTCAGTAAAATATTTAATTGCAATTTTTTTGACGGAGGAGCCCAATAACTGACTTTGGACCGACGCAGTGTTCAAACTCGGGATCATATGGTCAGCAGTCGCGTTTACGACTATAAGCTGACGACGTAGTCCATGAATTGAAAATTGAAACCATGTACAGTAGCAAACTATAACAGCAAACATAGTCAACATAGTCTTATCTATGTTTTCTGTGTTTGCTTTTTAAATACAGTAATAATATGGTATATAATTTAAATGTAAAATTTCAAGTTTATACCCATTTTAGTTTTTAAAACAAACTCTGTAACAAATAACATAATATGGAGCTATGACGATCCTGATGATCATTGTTTTGTATTGCCTTTAGTCCTTGAAACGAGTGCAAATTTTCAAGTCGATCGGCCATCTACAAGTGTGTAAAAGATTCCGTTACGTAAATAGATAGATAGATACACGCGGAGCTAGTAATAAAAAAAAGTTTTTTAAAATGGTCTGACACTGACATTGACGGCCGCCCATTTCTTTGTTATTGAAAATAAAAACGTATAAAATAAATATTTGCACTCTACTTAGTGAGCCTACATAATGTCACCCCACATCGAAGAGTAAGAGAAAGCAGTCTCAATGGCTCCTTTTCAACGTTTGAGGCTAAAACTCCGTTAAATATGATTTAATTAAATTTGTAATTTAAATACGATTTTGGGTTAATATTCTACTCTAAATATTCGAATTTTAGGCCAATTACTCATTCTGTCTAGAGACACACACGGCAGGTTATATGTTGTTCTTAGTTATATAGCCTTATTGTTTTTCTGAGTGTATCGATGACAAATTTCATGAGTGAAATTCGTCAACTCTGGTCGAAGGATTATTTAATCTGTGAACGAGAAGCCAAGAGATAACCCATAGTACGCCGGACGTAATTGTCACAAAAAACTATTGAGTATCAAACAATGAGAAACTCGATATAGATGGTTGGAACTTTCTATCTATTTAAGGTCATTAAATGAGTCGCCTCTTTCAACAATCACACAGGATTTAATGTGTCGATGCTTCTTCTTAAGTCAGCACCATTTTTGCAAGTTTAAGAGCATTGTCCATAGTCCACTTATTGTTGTATTCTATCGATTGCATAATACGAAATTGTCGAGATATTACCCTCAGTTGACATTTCGACAGTAACAAGACAACAGTGGTTGAAGATCGACGAAATACTTAGTATTTACCTATTACTTAAATATCACACAAGGTCACACAAATCATCAAGCTACTTATAAAAAATAATCATCATTGCCTATTTTTTCACTAAGAATTTATTCATTATGGAACTAAATCATTTTCATATTATTTATTCAGAGTTGGTAGCTACGACAGTTAAAATTTTTAGTTTTAGTTTTTCTTTATTATAGTTTTTTTAGTATTATGTGTAACCTTTTCGTTATATTTAAATATTATTTTAGTTTGAATTGTTTGCTTTAAATAATTATGTGTATTATCTGAAATAAATTAAGCCACTTAATAATAAATCCTTTTAAATTTAATCAAGTTCGCAGTCTACGTATTCATATCAACCTTACACCTAAAATTCGAAAAAAGTCACACGCATCTGCCTTCTGTCTCGACACGCGGCAATTACACCGGGAAATAACAAAAATATGACCATTTTAACAACTTTCCTTTTTGCTCGTGCTCGCGCAAATTAACGTCACACTAAGTAAGTCATTGTTCCGACACAACTCTTTTAGCGTCACAAACACATTAGTATGTGGTGAATTATTACCTAAGAAATCAAATCAGGCTTTTTTTATGTTAATGATAATTATAACAAACAATTTACATTCAGTTTCTATAATTCATTAAACATCTATTTGGGTTTGTTACTTTTATCAGAAATGTACTGCAAACCGCTCTCCTTCATAGTCATGTAAATGATTTTCAAAAATACTTAAAGCATCTAACTACATTAAGCCTTAAAAAGGTCATAGACATCCTAATATTTTAATAAAATGTATATTCCAACCTTTATTCAACGGTCGTGCGAGAAAAGGAAGAAACATAAATAGCGACTGTTGTAGAAAAGAGTAAGACTAACATCACTCTGCTCCGTCTAAATTTAGGGCGTTCCCAAATAGATAACTTCCTGGCGTTTTCAATTCGCATCCCATTAGGTTTTTATTTATGTCTGTTCAATACGAAAAAAGCTTTGTAATTGGAATCCGGATTCCACTTGATGTAATTGAGTTATTATTACTCTTAGGTTTGCAGTATCGCCCGGTATCCTACTGGGTACTGTTTTTTTTTTAAATTAATTCATTAAAGATGTTCCCGTGTTGATAATAAAGTAAGTAATTTGTATTTTATATGCAATGATTCAACAATAAATTAATACTTATTTATTGATTTAAAAAATAAAGAAATTTGAATTTTGAATTTGAAATATTAGTGTTTAAAAAGGAATACCTAGGTAACATAAAGCGAACTCATAAATTTTCTTTTGTTTGAAAAATGTGTTGTTTTTTTAAGGCTTAGGTATCCTACTTGTGGCTTGGTTAACTTGTTAATATATGTTTGTGAGTGGTACATGCCAAGGAGGTAAAGATTAATATATTATCCACTTTGTTACATGTTGATTAATGAGATAAAGAAAGAGCTGTTGTTCTATTATTAGGTACTTATAACCTTACCAAAGACTGAGCTGCGTTATGCCTTATTGCGGCAGAGTAAAAGAATTCATCACCACAGTGACGTTGACAAGGAGTGCCGAAACAGGCAACTATGGGAAATGTCAGAAACAGCTTACCTATAGCTGCCGATAGATGGCGGTATAACTAATTTGTCCATGTCAGGCGCTTAATATCCACATAGGCGACGGTAAATAACGAAAAGAAATGTGTGGCGGCATTCCGACCGTCAATCCCTGACCAAGCGTGAAGATTGAGATAAATCCTCTATAAGACAGGAGATGCCCCTGTTCAGTATAAGAATTTTGCAAGCTAATGACGATAACGATGGCTTTCATTTTTATAAGAAGTCTGTATTAATCTCTTTAGGTACTTCACATGTCTTCGAAATATTTTTTTAATTCTCAGACATGCAGGTTTCCTCACGATGTTTTCATTTACCGCACGTGGTAAATTAGCACTTAATATTGAAATTAACAATTTCATTGGTGTCGGCGGGAATCGAACCCGGGTTGCTCGCGTACTCGCTAACACGCAGCGCTGTGGACACTTCCTTGCTCTAAAACCCTCTCAGAAATGAGAGGAGGCCTGTGCCCAGCAGTGGGACGTATATAGGGTAACTTTAACTATAGGTAATCTCTTCACTAAAACATCATTTGGTAATACAACTAACACACTCAGTAACGTTTTAGAGTTGAAGACCATAGTTAGGTATAATTTGTTTAGTACCTACCGTATAATATAATTTATGATGTGTTATTTTAGCTTTTCCTGATTTTAGGATTCATTGAAGCGGTAACTTAATTAATAGCATCCAGTTATTTTTTTGTAAGTACCTATTTATTTATATAGCTACATTTATTTTTAATTTTTAGGGCACAATAAGTGAAAGACTGTATTATATCTCTATAAGGTACTACTTGCAGTTTACGTCTGTACAAAAATGATTTATTATTTACTAATTTCTAATAATTAAAATCCTTTTCATCTGTATCTTTCAATATGCCACGTTTTCACGCAAATTGAGAGGCGAATACTTATTTTAAATTTACCGTTCAAATGATATCACATAATAAAGTGTGTAGTTAGAAACATCATCACCAAATCCGAGGCATACACAGGTACTAGCTCCCATGTTGTTGGGATTCTAAGTAAATATTTTTGCAGCATTATTGGAAACCTGCATTGCAAAATCTAAATTAAATTAAAAGAAATAGGTAATCAGATGTTCGTTAAGCAATTACGCGTCGAAAAATCGGCTTAGTTAGTATCTGTTAATTAGTATTAGTACCTATTAGTTTTAGTGATATGAAGGGGGATAACATAAAAGTAAAGAACCAACGATCAATACAAAAACTTTTAAATAGAGAGTCATAATAACAACATAGTACTGTAGCCCATAGACAACTACGTTTATCTTCAATTTAAAATAACAATGTACATACGTTGTTAACCATGAGAAATAAGATGGTATGCCTCGTTAGCAGACAATAGGGTCATTGGTCTTCTGTTCAGGTTTGGCTACAACAATTACACGCTGCAACGTGGTCTTACCATGTTTAAGTAAAATAATAATATTACGTACCGTTCCATATCTAATATTAAATAAGTTCAAACATAAAACCATTAATTTAAATACTAAGTATCTACAAATGATCTTCCTACAGTATTCCAAGCTACTAAGCAATCATCACTAATCTCCCCTAATAAATATTTTTTATCTATTAGATAGGACAAGCTTTTTTTAAGACCCACGTGCTCAATGACACGGCAAAGTAAAAAAAAAACACATTAACGTCGAGGGACACCTTTTGGAACCCGGTGCTCTCTAATTGAATATAAATTACATGCTTTTGTTGAATTGAGATATGTTATTTGTTTATTTTTGTATAAATGACAATATACAATTTCATTTTTTATGGCATATAACTATATTTAAGACGATTTGTGTTACAATATTTACAATTAATATTCAATACACACAATGTAAGAAACTGTAATGTAGAAAAATTAAATAAAAAATTGAATAGTCAAAAAGTCCTGCTCCCCGTGGTATAGTGTCAAGAACGCCGACTGCGTTTCCTCGTTGAATAGCTATGCTTAGCCTTTGAGCGAGAAAAGAATCGGCCCTCTTATCACCGGTAGCGACGACCAGTCGTGGATACAGTTCCTTTAGAAACTTCATTGCACGTGGACCCCACGGACCGATAGTCTCTACAGCAAATGGCACAAATATGTAGTCATTTCTCAAAGACTCATATTTGCGCCATTTACTAAATTCGGCTGCCTCTGATGCCGCCCCGGCTCTAAAAGAGGTACCCTTGAGATGAGACACCGCCAAAGTGTCAACGCAAGTAGCATCCCACACTAGGGCTCTACCTCTCTTCCAAGGGATCAAAGTCATAGCGTCGGGTCTCTTGCCATCGTCTCTAAATATCCCGCAAGGCTCTAAAACCGAGGTAATATATATGTAGACAAGAGCCCTTCGGATGACTTCATTCAGAAAACCGCGACGGGAAAACCTACCTGCACTTTTCTTGTATGAAAGTCCGTGGAGACCAAACTCATCGACGCTGCTACCACAGGTGCACTGGTGAGGTTGACAAATTGTCGCTTCTAGACGGATTCCTACGGCGATGCGCAATTCTCTACCCCCAATAAATCCGTATTTTAAGCAAAGCAGAATCTTTTATGCAGTATCGCAGACATTGGGACCATCGAAATGACTTCCAGTTTTGATAAGCAATTATTTGAACAAACAACATTGCATTATGCTCTCCTGGTCGATTATTACCTTTCTTCTTGTAAGTATCAACATCTTTCAATTTATTATTATTTTTCTATCTTCCTTCATAAATAAAATTCATTGTCATCCATAGAGGCGGATCGGCGGTGGCTCCATGTTGTTTGTCCCTTAGAAGTTAAAATTTTCCGCTTATTCACATTTGACAGAAAGACTGGTGATCGCAGCACCTAATGTCTTTCACCTTTGTCACTACACCCCATCGTCAATCTGAGTATTTCATATCAGGCATATTTAAATTAAAACATTATATACCCTTTTATTATACGTGTATATTATCAAAGATCATACCAATAGTTATAAAATAAATATATTTTCGGTAAAATGAGGATTTCGTTTCTAAAGCCAGAAATATTTAATCAGATCGCCAGATCAAGCAACACTTCGGGAATAAATAATCATTAAATGCTTATGAAACACCAAGTTGCTCCGACAAAAACAATATCAGCAGATCATTTGTCACAAAGTTTTCAGCTTTCGCATAAAAATGTATGCCGCAACAAGGAGGACGATAATGTAATCCGCTAAACCAGAGTTCCCCAAACTTTTTTGTGTCGTAGACACCTTGCCATGTTTTTCCGTGTTGGGTAGACCCCCTACTTACCTGATATTGATTTCCTGTAAATTTCTAACTGTAGAGAAGTTTAGTGTTAAAAACTTAAAGTAAAAACACATGTTAATTTATTAATTGAATTTAAATTAAAACTACTCAAAATAAAATTTTGTATCTGTTATGTAAAATATACGTAGCATTAAATAAACATAAAATAAACTATAAATGAAATAATATAAGCAATAAGTCAATATTTTTAGCGAGAAGGATGAACCTGATGCTTTAATAATAAATTATCAACATTTGGCGTCAATTTTGTAAGGGTTAATCTTAAATCTCCTCGGCTAATGATGTCCAGTCTGTTTCTTTTTTCGTTAGGAGATTGGTAACAGCGCTGAACCCCCTTTCCACTAGGTATGACGATGGAAAGGAAATTAAAAATTTCCTCGCTATATTCCATAATACGGGATAAGTAACGGGTATGTTGTTTTGCAGCCAGAATTGCTGATATCCGTTTTTTAAACTGAACCTTAAGTTCTTCGTTTGTACTTAGTTCAGTCAGTTCCTCTTGTATTATGACATTCGTTTCTTCTATGTCACCATATGGATTAATTATCCACGGTGGTATTACCATAGTCAAAATATCCTCAAACCTAGATTCAAAATCTGAATAGAGGGCATTTAAATGTTGAACGTAAGTTGAAACTTCGTCTTCCCGGCAGATTGTCTGTGACAAATTGGGGAACTGAGAAAATTCGCCCCGTCCAATATTTTGCTTCATTAGTTTAACTCTGGCAAGAAAAGCTGATAAGATGGACTTTGTTTTAATCAAATTTAAACTGTCGCCTTGTAATTGCAAATTAACCATATTAAATTTTGTAAATAAATCTGTTAAATAGGCGATGTCTGTTTTCCTCTTCATTAAATTTTCTTTTAAAATTTTATCTTTAGTATCCAGAAATTCTAAAATAGTCTCAAAAATTGCAAAAAATCTTGTCAAATATAAGCCGACAGCCAGCGTACTTCAGTGTGAAGGAGTAATTGATGAGTTTTCGTCATTTTCTTCACACAGCTGCGCAAATAACCGCGTATTCAACGCGTTGCTTCGGATTCGGTTTACTGCATCAATGACTAAATGAAGTGATTCATGCAATGTAACGCTCAAATTTTTTGCAACTAAATGTTGTCGATGGATGACGCAATGTATTGTTAACACCCCTGATACATATTGTTTTAAATAGCTTATAAATCCACGATAATGTCCAACCGTGGCAGGTGCTACATTTGTAGCTACTGATATTATATTTGATAAAGGAATTGCTTTTTCAATGAAGTAATCCTTCAAAACATGAAATATTGATTCACCTTTAGTGTCGGTTATCAAAGTTCTTGCGAAGAGCAGTTCTTCGTAGATTTCTTGATTCATAATAAAACGAACATATGCCAATAATAATGCTCTATTATCAGGTAAAGTTGACCCGTCCAGTTGTATAGAGAAATGGGTCGTTTGCAAATAATTACATAAGAAGCTTTCAATATCAGAACTCATTTCATCAATACGTCTTTCAACAGTATTGTTGCTTAAGGGAATTCTTTTAATGATATCAGATGCAGGTTTGTGTAAAACAGTTTTTAAAACCTCTTCAACGGCTGGCAAAATTAATCCGATTTGCTTTATGTAAGACGCCCGCAAACCATCATCATTTCTTCATGACGTCGAAGCGAACATTCTGTCCAGTGTAGGTCTCTTCTGAAGTTTATCTTTGAGGGTTTAAAATCTTTCTCTGTTTTATCAGGGTGGCATCTTCTCAGATGATCTTACAGTTTAGATGGTTTCATAGCGTCATTGCCCAAAACTTTGTTGTATAAAAGGCACATAGGCAATTGTTTGTCCGGCAATGATGGAATGAAGCCAAATTTCAAATAATCGACACTGTACTGTCTACATATCGGACATGGCATCAGTCATCTGTGGGCAAAATTATATTATTTAAATAAGACAGAAAATCCAGCAGCTGTATATTAAAATATTTTTGATATTGCTGAAAACATTCCATAATTCGAACATCTTCTTGCAACAATTAGCTCGAATTACGGAGATTGCACTGTAATTATAATACCGATTGCTAAAACTTTCAAAAAGAAACTATTGGGAGTACTCGTGTAATTTTGCATGATTGAATATTTAACTACTAAAAACTAAAGTCATGATTGGCGTAATTTATCTATCGTTGCTAACTACGAGTACAAAACTAAAATTTAATAAAAAATAATGTACTTACTTTTCTCCAGCACTCTCAAACAAAATAACACTGACTCACTATAATTTGTGTGATATACTATCTGTTTATATTTTTTTAAATATTTTCTTAGCAATTTCCTTTTCAAGATTCAGGAAACGAATAAACGTATTTATAGAGTGAAGAATTGAACAGGTCAGCGCAAGGTAGCGAAGTTCTGAGACTGCGACTCTCAGGTTTTTACAAGTTCAAAATGTATTGCGACCATAAAGCGAATACCAACATCCTACAACCTAAATTTTTACATATATAATAAACATAGTACTTTTATAAATAATGTATATGTTTTGGTATTATAAGATAGTATGATGTAAGTAAATAGGTACTATCAGTGTATGTGTTGACATCCACTATCGTGGACCCCCATTTTCATTTCATAGACCCTCCAATTTTTTTTCGCTGACGTAGACCCCTTGCAGGTTGTCATAGACCCATAGGGGTCGATATATAGACCACTTTGGGAATCACTGCGCTAAACAGACATATTTCTGACGTTTGTTTTACTTAGACCATGATGTGATTAGGTCAATTAGCGTATTAAGATTCTTAAGTTAAACGTATGCTTTTCATACGCTGTAGAGCCATGCTGCAGTTATACATATTAGCAGTATAGTTGTAGCACGAATGGGTTGGCTCGATCGGGGAAGGACCACGCTCTCACAGAATACCAGCTTAATATATAGCTTAATGCTGCTTTGTTTCGTATGGGGAGTGTAGAGATCCGGAGACCCTTTTTACTGGAACGAGGCATTCCATCTTAGTTCTCACGGGTGACAACGCATCTGCATTGTGATTCGTAATCGAGGATAGATGTAGATGTCTATGGGCCACAGCAACCACTTACCATCAGGTGGACTGTGTGCTCGACTGTCTCACTATCCTATAAAAAAATTATATATATATATAAAAAATTATATATGAAGTGAAAGGTAATTTAATTTAAAATACAATTTTATTTGCGTTATTCAAAATGCCCTCCCCTATTTTGAATAAATGCCTAATCTGAATAATCTGGACTAGAAGAGGGCCAGTCTTCATGTTCCATAAAGTCAATTCCATGGGAGGTCAACTAGTTTTGCATGCTTCGTGCCCAATGAGCTGGTGCAGAGTCCTGTTGGAATATCCATTGTCTATTTTTGAACATTGTTTGAGAAACAGGTTTGTGTGAAAAATGTTTGTTAGGGTGGTATTTTGGTACACCTCGGCACTGGTTTGGTTGGCAAAGATTTTTACACCTTTTTCACAGAAAAACAACCTCGGTTAAGCCTAAATATGAGACTCCAAGCCAAACCATAAGTGACAAAGGATAATGTGCTTATTGAACCCTCGGAATACGCGTGCTGGCTTCTTCACTGCTGTGGGCATACACCTTAGCATTTTTTTATTATAACTTTTTTCGATGTTAAAAAAATTTCATCCGAAAACAAAATTTCACGGTATTTTTTTCCCGCGTACCGTCGTAACAAAGCACGGGGTCTATCCAGCCAAATTTTTTTCAAACTCTCATTCAAAAAATGTTCGGTCTTATAACGACAAGCTCGTAGTCCTAGATCTTAATTGATCACTCTTTTGACCGTAGTTCTGATTAGGCCCATCTGAAGAGCTAAGATTTTTTTGTTTACGAACAGGATTTTGTTGGATTCGCGCTTTCACTGCTTTGATGATCGCAGGTATCCTAACTGTACGAGCTCGGCCGGTCCTCTTACGATCTTTGAAGCTTGAATCTTCAGTGAATTGTTTCATAGTGCGATAAACATATCTTAGGGTTATTTCAATTTTTGTAGAATATTGAAAATCTCTTTTGGCGCGTAACCACAGCGGTGCAACGTGATAACCGCTACTCTATATTCTTTTTTCGACCACTTCATATTTGAAAATGAATGAAAATTAATGTCTTTTTTATTTTCAGCAAGCGCAAATGTTATATTTTGAAAATTGGTGAAGTTCATCTAGCCAGTATTCAAAATTTTAAATAATAAGGTTTTGACAGAACTTATGACCCGACTAAGTATTATTATTATTATAAATGTTCAAAATTCAAATTTCCCAACAACCGTTGGGAAAGAAATGTTCTTAATTTCAAATTGATTAAAACTACTTTTATGGATGTTATCGCATGTTATTTTTTTATTAGCCGACGTTTCGTGTGCTTTCCGTTTAATATTGTTTTTGGTCCCATCTACGCAGAATAAACTTACTGTGTTTTGAAGTCTTGCAGTGGTATGCTTGGGTTTAGTTTTAATTTTATTCATTATAGGTGCTCAAGCAGGTGGTAGTACCCAGCTTCCTAGCCTCCTAGCCTCTGTGTTGAAATTAGGATGTTTTTTTAATTTCAATAGCCTCACGTATCATCCTTGATATGAAACGATGTTCTTTCGCGAGGATTTTTGGTCTTTCAAATCTGATGTAATGGTTGGGGCCGTCTAAGATGTGATCACAAACTACAGACTTTCTGGAACGTTGATGCTTCACGTCAGCTATGTGTTCTTTTACGCGGGTTCTAATTGATCTTTTTGTTTGCCCTACGTATGAGAGACCACACACACATTCACAATCAAGCTTGTACACTCCTACATCTTGTAGAGGAATATGACACTTGACGAATGGTAAGAAATGACTAATCTTCTTCGGCGGCTTGTAGAATTGTGACACCTCTGACATATGGTAGTACAGCAGGCACACGCTCGACTGTGGCCGGCTTCACTCGGTCACTGTCACGTAGACGCGGGACCCGAAGCTTGTTGTCGTGCAAGACCGATTTGAACGAATCTGGTGGCATTCGAAAGAGTTTTGCGAAACTTAGATTTTAAATACTGTTTTAACCGATTTGGAGTAGTAGATTTTGAAAAATTACAAAAATAATATTTTCAAAAATATGTTTTTTTGGAATAACTTTTAAACAGATGTAACTTTCAATTCCAAAATCTAATAATAATGTCCTCCGGACCGAATTTCGGTCACGGCGGCCAGCCTCAACGGAGATTAGCCATCAGCACAGGTGCACTCTCTATTCCCTCACTTTCATAATCCGATTGGAGAGAGATCAGGCGCAGGACCAGCGTCTTTACGTGCTTTCAGAGGCATGGAGGTAAGATACCGCCAACTTCCTGACTTCGGACAGGTATTGAGAACTTCTTGACGGAAAAACTCAATAATTGATTTTTGGCCCGACCTGGGATACGAACCCAGGACCTCATGAGTTCTACTAGATAAGGGCAGTCCAAAATCTAATCAGCTCTTGAACATGGAAAACGACGTCGATTTCTGCAAATCGCTTCAAAATCGGTTAATGCATTGTAGAGAAATCGACGATGAAAAATTTCTAGAAAAGGGTTTTTCCACATAACTTTTGAATATATATTCTAATAGTTTTTTTTATATTAAATTTCATTATTGTTCTTAAAATACCTCGTCGATTGCTACAATTATATCAAATTCGGTTGATCCGTTCGAAAGTTATTGTTGTCAAAAAAATCAAAAAAAGGTTTTTTATAAATTTTATCATTTTATAATTATACAGCATTAATCAGCTCCAGCTGATCAAATACAGAAGCAGTAATTATTGATTAACATCAACGATATTGGACTATGCAAAAGTTGTCTCATATTTTATTTTCACTGGTTTCATGTATATAGGAGAAAAAGATATTATTGTCATAGATTCTAGATGACAAAATAATATTCCTTTCTGCAGAGTGAACAACACAGCTGTCTAAGTTGCTTCTAGTACAAATAATTACTACATTTTTTACACATAAATATATGTACCATTTATATTGCTGATTACTATGGCTGGTATAAATCCAGGACCCGTGTCTGGTTTTACAAATAGGTCATTTAGTATTAAGCAACTTGCTGAATACATAAGGTACCTATTTGTACACAAATGCAGTTAAATCAATTTGCTCTTCAAAACCGATGAAGTTGTATCAAATAGAGTAGCTTCCTTATCCCTTGATCCAAAGATTCTAATTCTCTTTTAACATTATAATAACTTCTTTTATGTATTGATTATATTTATTATTTAATTTAGATTTTACTAATAACTTAAACTAAATACTTTATCACTTTTAACAAACTAATAAGGTTCTATGACCTGTTTGTTATTTGTATTTGTTTTAGGTAATACTACAAACTTAATAATAGATTTTCACAAATTCTGGATGTAAATTAATAAACTCTTATATTAATTAACCTAAACTCGTCAGTTTTATTTGCGAATTTTACCACAAAAATAAGCAGAGAAATAACTACACATTAAGTGTAAATTAATATTTGGCTAACCTTCATGATAATTGATAATATCTATATTCTCTTAAATATTAGTCTTGTAATGCTTGTAAATAAAAATCAAACATGTATTAATTGTGTGCCCATCAAAAAATATTTAACCAATAACCAAAGACTTTATTTTGTTCTTACCATAATGATGCGACTCGAACCATGTTTTATTTCACTCGAGTGAATCGAGTGAATTTGTTCAACTCGATAATCGAGAGAAAATAAATTTTTACGATTTACCGAGTCAGCTCGGCGCATAGTATAGATTCGGAGGGCACTAGACAGATATTACTTCACTAATTTA
Source organism: Parnassius apollo (assembly GCA_907164705.1). Lineage (NCBI taxonomy): Eukaryota > Metazoa > Arthropoda > Insecta > Lepidoptera > Papilionidae > Parnassius > Parnassius apollo. The sequence goes on along the minus strand of CAJQZP010000049.1, from coordinate 2,021,175 downwards.
CTTGTAGTATAAGTTGCCGTGGGTGACATCACAGGTTGCATCCAAATTCAAACTTGCGCCTGTCATGTTGTAAGCAAATGTGAACTTAGTTTGATTTATAATATCGTGGTTGTACTATCATTGCTGATTATTTATTTGTTACTTCGTGTAAGTAGTGTATAACATAGAAGGTGATTGACATATACTTATTTGTTTAAAGTATGTGTGATAACAATGAAATAACGAAACAAAAACCGTCAGTGTGGCTTTATTTTGAAAAAAAAAGAATATCGTGAAGAAAATGGTTTGTAAGATATGTAAAAAGCAGTTTATAGATTTCAAAATTCTACAGACATAAAAAAAGAACATGGAAATACTACAAATAAATAAATATTTAATATTTTAATTTCATATTGCCACATATTACTTATTTAATAAAGGTACATATTTAAAAATGGTTTAACTAAAGTAATCGCTACTCTCAACTCTAGTGATAAACTTTTACTCAATGCAAGGTCTGTAAATAGTCGATTTACTCGAAAACTAGTGTATAACTAGAATGACATACATACATAAATTAACCCGAGTGGCTTGAGTCACAAAATTCTACTCGAGTCGCATTTTTATCTTATGGCAAATGCAGTGTCTGTCTACAATTTAGTAATGAAATCGACTTACTAATTCGAGCAATTTATTGATATATTATGTAATATTATTATAAGTTGACATTATGTAATATATTTATAATGTAATATAAATTTATGTTTTATATAATATAAATTGATTAAGTATACTTTGCGATAGTCAAATTATTAATAACATTTAGACTTAGGTCATAACGTTAGAGTGATATTATTTTATGAAGATAGTCGATACGCAAACCAAAAATATATAATTACCTAGTTTAGTAATAATAATTGTGTTGGATGGAAGATTAATTACACAAAATTTTGTGACGAATTGACGCAGCTTCGTTCAGATAATTTGAATTGCGTAACTCGAGTTCAAAATCGAGTTACCTGAATTTCAATTCAAGTTAATTCGAGTCGATTTTTTCCGAATTGGCACATCTCTAAGACGATTATTTTTTAAATATTACATTACCAGAACCAATGATCTGAACACGAATATCGAAACAACAATTTTTTTTTACATTTATAGTTTTATATACATATAGGTTTTCAAAAAATCTTTATACCATATATAATAATAAATTGGTATCTTTTCTTGTATGTGATATTATTGCGGCACGCTAAAATTTCTTGTGGGCCCAAAATTATTGTCTACTTTCTGGCGTTTTTGATATAATGAGATAATTGTAAGTTCGTAAAGCTATTTTTCTAGCGTTTTGAGATCGAACATAGTGGGAAGGCGAAGTTCCATGGTGACCTGCAGGGTAAACAGATTTTTTTTGTATATTCGTTTTATATATCATAATACTTAAGTGCGATGTCTTGTTTTAATAAAAATATAACAAGTACAATCGCAAATTTTCCAGGATTACACTTGCACTTAAAATTATAAGTCGCCTCGTCGAAAATGATTTGAAGGCACCCATTTCTGAGCAGATGTTCGGTGGGACACGAGCACAATCGGCCATAAAGTGAGCACCGTTGGAACGCCGTCGCCGAAACATGAAGTTTTATTTGTAATAATGTCGATCACTTTAGGTCCACGCGTGCCACCTTGGGCACTTTTTGGCTGTACAATGGACCTGCCTTTTATTTAACGTTTGTTTTTGTACGTAGTTCATGTTTGTTCCACACTTTATAGACGAGTTGGCAACAGCAGTTTTTTTAATTGATATTTACGATACTGCTGCCTATATATAGCACACACACACACACACACACACACAAAACATTTTTCGTATTTTTTTTATATTTTTTCCTTCTCTTGTTTATCATACACCTAATATTACCTAGATTATAAGGTCTGAAGGTGGGGGCTGGTGATCTGTCATACAGGGAATCCTAGTACGGACACCAGTCTCTCAAAAATTAATCGTAACATATTAATATTAAGTTGTATGTTTATATTTATTACTAAATTTGTGAGAGGAAAGAATAAACCTATTATTATTATTATTATTATATACTGATTCGTTGGATTTTTTTAGTTGTATGTTTTATTTCTATTTGTGAGAGGAGAATAACTATTATTATTTTTTTGATTTTGGATTACCTTACGCTGCCTCTACAAGGCCTAGTTCTATGGACATAATTAAATCAAATGCTTCTAATATTTTAAGACTTAAACTGTCCGATTTTCAGACATAATAGTAAGACAATAGCAATGGACTATACTAATACACAGGACAGAGATTAGGTTAAGCAAATAATTAAACCATGTCCATATTATGACAATACGTTATTGTGCACTCTATAAGAATTTACGAAGTAGTATTACGACAAATTATAGAATTTGGGCGACGGAGCGATTATCTGAACAAATTAGTGGCGAAATTTTATTATATTATCATCGCAAACCGAGCCTCGTTGCGTTGGCTCTGTTGCTAATAAGCGGAAGTATATGTACACCTATTATTATTTTTAGTGTTCTTCACCTTGAGATAAGAAAATTTGAACACTCAAAGGAAGAGCGCTTTTTTTCACTTTTTAAATACAGAATTGCACTTTTTAATGGTTATGTGACACGTTACCTCGTGTTATAATACATAATTATCATCTAAACCGTCCCCTTTTAGTTAATTATAGCAGTTTAGCGTATATTTAGTATATGTTTTTTCGATGTAGATATATAGGTGTGTAAATATGCCATTAAAAAAAATTACAAAGTTTAATTGACGATAAATATGGACGCTACCGATTTTGGATTACAACTTCATTTGTTGGAAATAAAAATTCATACATAATTTTCAACAGATTTACTATACATTTTATTTGCCATTTATTTATTTATTTTTACTGTACACCAAACACATTTATTAATAATGAGATTTTGGATCATTATATTAATAATGAGATTTTCCCGTTTTATTATTGAAGCATTTCATCTTATCAAAGTTCATTGCTAAACGTAGCCCCCCCCCCTCATACATTGCCTCTTAGGGGAGATATTTTCCATAGTTGCTGCGCTTGGCTGGCGGGTTGGCAACCGCTGTTTATTTGGAGTTGTTATCAGGAAGATGTTGCTGCTATCTCATGTTTTATTCGGATTTTTATAAGCCGGTCCCAACACGCCAATTTTTTACTGTTCTTGTAATTATTAGAAATCGTTCTATTTCATCATAATCATCATCATTATTACAGCCCTTCACAAGTCCACTGCTGAACATAGGCCTCCCCCAAGTAATGCCACAAAGCACGGTCCTGAGCCACCTGCATCCATCGACTTCCTGCATATCTTACCAGGTCGTCACTCCATCTAGTGGGGGGTCGCCCTACACTACACCTACCGGTACGAGGCTGCCACTCGAGAACCTTTCTTCCCTATCAGTTATCGGTTCTTCGAGCTATACGGCCGGCCCATTGCCACATCAGCTTACTAATCTGAATACGTTCTATTTCTGAATATAAAATAACTTTACTCATCTTAGTTGAATTATGCTTTGGTTACGCGGAAACGATTCGTGTATTTTAATTTTATTCGAGGGTATATTGCCAAGCATTTACCCATCCTTTGACCTAATATCCCTTCCGTACACACTGAAAGGGGAAAGGGAGGAGTTTAGAAGGTGACGCGATTATTTCGACCAATGAGAAGCGCGCCCGACCGAGGTGCTTGGTGGGAAAAGCCGAGACAATAAAGGCCCGTGCGGGCAGCTGCGGCCTCTTCCTTCGCACCACTGGCCTGGATCGCATCTCTGGGGCGCCCCAGAAGAACCCACCTCACGTCGCATCACCGCAACGGAAGCGTCGTCTGCCGCATCAGTATTTCCCGTAATTTTTATTCCTACTTGAGCATTTTGTTTATTAGTTAACCCGCCCCATTTTGTTTCTCCTAATGTGCTCAAGTAGAATTCCATACTTAACCTTGGCAAGATATTGGAACATCCGCCATCTTGTTGAGGCATAAAAGGTCATCGCGTATACAGTCCACCTAGTATAACATCTCGCACAATAGGGTCAAGACTCAACCTGGGAATCGAACTCGGGATCCCTGAGGCCCGCCGCCCAACCATTTTTCTGGTCATTCGAGCGGATTTGGAACTGGTGCCCTGTAGCCTCATGAAGTCGAACTGCTGAACCAATTCCTTGGACAATACACTCTAATTTAATATTGGATAGATTTATGTAGTTTTGGTTTTAGTTTAAATTTAAATTTTGGTTAGTTTATTCGCATAGGTAAATAGATACTTATTTATTTAAATAGTTAGACCCGCTTAATTTTATTTATCTTACCCGCTATTTGTAATTATACGAGCTTTAAATTCTTATCTAGTCGACGCGTGTTATCTCGTTTGATTGCAAGTTACCTTCACGATAAAAAAAATTACTGACAATGTGTTCAATTTAACTACGTAATACAGCACGTAGCGCATTGTATTCATCTTCCAACGGTGTAAGATTCGTTGTACATTCTTTGTGATTAATCTAATATTAATTATAGTGATTCAAGATGGCAGTTAGTGGAAATGAAATTAAACTTAAAACTCTTTACGCCAAGAGGGACGTACTCTTTTCACGTATACAATATATAAGTGATCACATAAAAAATATTAACGTAGACTCAGTGTGGGAAACGTTTTTATGTGAAATCGAAACGGTGAACTCTTTGACATCAGATTACGAAAATATATTAGACAAAATTAATAGTTTAGAATTCCAAATCGACCCTAAGTATACAGTGAACTATCAATCGCTTCTATCATTTGAAGATATGTTGTGTCGCATAAAAAGAACGGCAAAGCTCTTACAGTCTCACTTAGATTACCCCCATAGATATTCCGGTATTCAATGGAGATATTAAAACTTGGCCGTTGTTTATTAATAGCTTTCAAAACACCGTTCATAATAATTCATCGTTATCGGACGCTGAAAGATTGTATTATTTAATTAGTAAATTGAGTGGTAGGGCACAGTCCATTTGTTCGGGTTACACACCAACAGCAAACAATTATTCGTTAATATTCGAAACGCTTAAATACAAATATGAAGATAAGCGAATGCCTCTTCATATTTAGATCAGATATTCGATCTTAAAGCTATATCATCCGCGAACATCACTGGCTTAGAGCAGTTTTTAGATAAATTTATAGCATCGGTGGCTGCGCTCAAGAACCTGAAAATTAATTATCTTATGGACGTGGTGTTTCTCCATATCGCCTTAAAGAAACTAGACTCGGACACCGTGCGTGCGTTTGAAATGGAGCATCGTAGCTTTGAGTTACCGTCATTCGACTTCTTAGCATCTTTTGTACGAGATCAAATTAAAGTGATACAGCGCTCCTCGAATGTCAAACAAGAAGTTAAGAAATGTGTCGATCGCAGATAGATTTTATCAATTAAGACCGCTGGGTCTCTGACGTACGTAACCGCTGCGCCTACATCGCCTTATAGCGCCTGTGTTCTATATAAGAATAAACAACACGGTAATTTGTATAATTGTGCGACTTTCCGTAAACATTCACCCATCGAACGTTATGGAATAGTAAAGACGAACAACTTATGTTTAAATAACCTAAGCGATAGACATTTAGTTGCTAAATGCAATTCTAGTTCCGTGTGTAACAAGTGCGCCAGCAGACATCACACGTTATTACAATTCGCTTCTAACGGTCGACCGGGTGACGTCGCCCTGTGCTCACTGTTGAATACGGGGACGCAGTCTCCTTCCACCGTGTTGCTGGGTACAACCCGTATCGTAGTTAGGGATTCGCGTGGAAACGAACAAAGTGTCCGTACATTGCTACACAGCGGATCACAGAGTAGCTTTATAACGCGACAATATTGCCAGCATTTAGGATTGCTAATAAATAAGACACCTTCATGTCCCGTAGTCAAAGGCATCGGAGGTACTAATAAAATTACCCAGGGCTCTATAAATTTGAAATTTTATTCTCGGCTAGATCGTAGTATTAACTTTAATATAAATGCATTAGTAGTAGATATGGTCACCGAGCGTCTGCCAACCGTTTCGGTCGACACCTCGGCAATGATTGATTTTGAGAATTTGACTCTGGTAGACGATACTTACGCCGTCCCCGGAGATATAGACATGCTCATTATAGCATCGCTTTTCCCTCAACTTTTGTTACACAATAAGGTCAGGGGCAACCCCTCGCATACCGCGCCTTACGCACTGGAGACCGCCTAGGGCTACGTCATCGTTGGTTCCGCCCCTATCATGGATAATATTGCGGCAACCTCTTATTGTTTTATGGCTGTCGCACCGCTCGAGTCGTTAGTACGCAAATTTCTGGAGATGGAGGAGGTGAACGTTCCATCTATAATTAGGCCAGATGATGAATTATGCGAGGATATTTACGTCCGCACGACCGTTCGTGATCACGACGCTCGATATAGTGTAGCGCTACCCTTTAAAGGAGATGTTTTGTCTCTCGGCGACTCGCGTCAAATGGCGGAAAAACGTTTCTATTGTTTGGAGCGCAGGATGCTCGCTTCGTCCATATTAAAAGAAGCTTATGACGTCGTCATTAATGAATATATAAGGGAGGGTTACATATCACTTGTTGCTCCAAAATTAGATAACTACGAAGACGCGCCGTCGTATTTCATACCACATCACGGTGTCATTAGGGAAGACAAACTTACGTCCAAGTTACGTGTAGTGCTCGATGCTAGTGCTAGAATTAGCACTCACCTTTCTCTTAACGATATTCTCTATAGTGGGCAAAATTTACAGGGCCATTTATTTAATATAATAGCAAATTTTCATTTGTTCAGTATAGCACTATCCGCCGATATTCGCCAAATGTTTCTTTGCATAGGGGTCCGTAAATGCGACCGTCGATTTCAACGCATTTTATATCGCTTTGACCCAAAGGAACCTCTAATGGTGTTTGATTTTAATCGCGTTTGCTTTGGTTTAAAGTCGAGCCCATTTCATGCGCTACGCACGGTGAGACAGCTCGCCTCTGATGAAAGTTCCTCTTATCCTAAAGCTAAGAGGGCAATTGAGAGTGGGTTATATATGGATGATTTTGTGTACTCGGTCGATAGCGTGGAGGAGGCCATCCTAACCACCGCCGAGGTTATAAAGCTCATGAAATCGGGTCAATTCTATCTCGTCAAGTGGACTAGTAATTCGCGTACGGTTTTAGATACAATCCCACTATCACACCGCCTTTCGGCGATAAAGGAATTCGACGATTCTGATACGCACAAGGTGCTCAGTTTGTGTTGGTCACCAGAGTCCGACGTGTTTAGCCTTAAGGTAAAACCGCCCGCAGAAACGTGCACAAAGCGCACAATGCTGTCTTGCGTTGCTAGATTATGGGATGTCATGGGTTTCGTAGCCCCGGTTGTGCTATACGCTAAGCTTTTGATTAAACAACTTTGGTTATGTTTAATGCGATTGGGATGACCCGCCGCCTGATAGCATTGTTCGTTCATGGCTACGTTTTAGAGAGGAACTTCCTTTACTAAGCGAAATTAAAATACCACGTCATAAAACGTCGATAGAAATAGCGTCATCACTGTCGTTGGGTTTGCAGACGCTAGCGAGAAGGCTTACGGAGGCGTTGTATATTTTCATGTCCAGAATAATGGTAGAAATTCGATCAGCCTCATTAGCTCTAAGTCAAGAGTCTCCCCCCGTAAGGTTGTCTCTCTCGCGCGCTTAGAGCTTTGCGCGATATTAGTCCTTGCCAAGCTTATCACCGCAGTTACCAGTGCAAGTAGTGACAGAGTTCACATAGAAAGAATATTTGCATTTTCGGACTCAACCGTTGCTTTATGTTGAGTTCATTCTTCACCCCACCGTTGGGCTACGTATGTCGCGAACCGAGTGGCCAAGATCCAAGACGAGTTAGGATCGCGGAATTTTTATCACGTGTTCGGTACGGAAAACCCTGCCGATTGTCTATCCCGTAGACTCACCCCGATGCAAATAATGGACCATCCGCTTTGGTTCCACGGACCTTCTTGGGTTCACTTGGAACACTCGCAGTGGGCAATAACCGATTTCGACCCTTCGTCAGTGTCCTAACCACCGGAAGAGATGAGGCACGCTCTGGTTTCGAGAGAGGTTTCTCCAATCATTGCTTTGGCGTACCGTTTGTCCTCTTGGTCGAAATTATTGCATAGCATGATTTACGTTTGTCGATTCGCGAAGCTTTTACCGCGACGTGTGTATATCGTAGCGTCCGATTACAGCTATGCCGAGTTGCTAGTATTGCGTGAACTTCAACGTGCGCATTTTTCCGATGAAATTACAAGATTACAATCGAATAGAACTTGTAGTCGTGCTTTTCAACGTCTTAAGCCATTTTTACAAGATGGAATCGTCAGGGTAGGTGGGCGCTTGTCTAACTCGCAGTTGAGTTTCGACCAACGGCACCCTATAGTTTTACCGCGTAAGGACCATATCATGAATTTATTAGTAGATTACCACCATAAATTGAATTCTCACGCTGGCGCCGACTTGCTGATGTCAATCTTGCGTTAGAATTATTGGATTCTTTCAGCACGTAATTTAATCCGCAATCGGGTGCACAGATGTATGGCTTGCTTTCGAGTACGTTCTAAGCCGTCATTTCCAGAAATGGCGGACCTTGGGTCTTGTCGAGTAATACAATCCGTAAAGCCCTTTACGCACACCGGGTCTGATTTTGCTGGTCCGTTTAAGGTCACGCTCACTCGCGGGCGTGGTATAAGATCCACGAAGGCTTACGTCTGCATTTTCGTATGTCTGACTACTCGGGCTGTGCATATAGAACTCGTTGGTGATCTAAGCACAGCGGGCTTCATGGGTGCATTTAAAAGATTTCTTTTCCGCCGTGGCCCTGTAAGTAAATTGTATTCGGATAACGGTACAAACTACGTCGGCGCGAAACGTATTTTAGCAGAGCTACATGAGCTTTTAACCAGTAAATATTATAATTCGGAGTTCGCTTACATCCTAGCCGAGAACCGCATCGAGTGGTCTCTGAACGTCCCGGCCGCGAGCCATTTTGGGGGAAATTGGGAGACTAATATTAAGAGTCTAAAGAGTCATTTATACCGAGTAATAGGAGATCAAATTTTGTCCTTCGAAGAGTTAAGTACTGTGCTCGCTCAAATTGAGAGCATCATGAATAGTCACCCCCTTTGTCGTAAGTTATCAAGTGAACCCTCGGAGCCGCTGGCTCTAACTCCAGCACATTTTTTGAATTCAACGCCTTTGAAATATCTGCCCGCCATAGAATAAACTTAGTATTTCCGCACGCCATATATTATTGGACCGGTTGGTGCAGTCGTTTTGGAAACGATGGAAGTTGGTATACTTGCATACGTTGCAGTCTCGGCAAAAATGGAACACAACAACTGAACCTTTAACTGTCGGAACTGTGGTTGTGCTCACAAAGGAGAATACACCGCCTCTCCATTAGCCATTAGGAAACGTTGAAAAAGTTTTTCCCGGTTCCGACGGGGTAACTAGGGTAGCTCGCGTTAGGACCACGACTGGGTCTTACATACGCCCTGTTGTCCGTTTGTGCCCTTTGCCTATTCAATAGTTTGAATTAGCTTTCTAGATTAGAAATTATAATCGAAAATTAGGTTTAATCTTAGCGTTAGTTATTTTTAAGGGGATCCTTCAAGCCGGGGGGGGGTTACGCGGAAACGATTCGTGTATTTTAATTTTATTCGAGGGTATATTGCCAAGCGTTTACCCATCCTTTGACCTAATATCCCTTCTGTACACACTGAAAGGGGAAAGAGGGGAGTCTAGAAGGTGACGCGATTCTTTAGACCAATGAGAAGCGCATCCGATCGAGGTGCATACATACATAAACACTCACGCCTGTCACCCAGAGGGGTAGGCAGAGTCTACAGACTTCCATTTGGCACGATCCTGACACACCTCTCTCGCCTCCTTCACATCCATATACCTACGCATACATGCTCGTCGGTTAAGGGTGCTCCTAATTTGGCCCGTTTTCAATAAATCGCCAATTTGGTCGATAAATTTTCGCCTAGGACGTCCCTTTCCGACTCTGCCATTCACTTCTGCAACATAAATTATCTTTGTCATTCTTTCCTCATTAATTCTTTCCACCTGATCAAACCACCGAAGCATTCCTTTCTTAATCTTGGTCACAACATCATCTTGCAAACCACACTCTTCTCTTCTCACACAATTTCTGACCCTGTCATTCAGATTCAACCCTAACATACTCCTTAACATTCATTCTACTCTCGTGCTTCTTCTGCCACACCCAACTTTCACTACCATACGTTAAAGTAGGGACCAACACAGCATTGTAAATTGCCACACGTGCCTTTTTTGTCACATTTTGACTCTTCACAATAGAGTGTAGGGCCCCATTTACTCTATTGACTGCATTCATTCGTCGTTCTATATCCTTATCACATCTCCCATCCCTGCTAAATACGCTACCCAAATATACAAACTCATCTACTTGCTCAATCAACTCCCCTTCTATTCTTATTTCACATATCGTTTGTTTTCTTCTCTTTCAAAAACCATAACTTTCGTCTTACTTGCGTTCACTTTCATACCCCTTTCTTTTAGTGATCTGTTCATTAATGTAACCATCATTTGCAACTCGGACGCTGATGACGCAAGAATAACTTGATCATCGGCGTACCATAGGCATTTGACGGTTAACTCACCCATTCGTAATCCGCATTCTTCAACTTTCAAATTTTGCAAACAACTGTCCATAAAAAGGTTGAACAGCCACGAGGAAGCCACACCTTTATGGATGCCAAACCAGTCCGAGTAGACCCCGTTGATCCTAACACAAGCACTAGAGTCTCTATAAAGAGACTCCAATGCCTGTATCAAGCCAGCGCTCAACCCAAATGAGTTCAATGTTTGCCATAGCAGATCCCTCCACTCTGTCATAGGCCTTTACCAAGTCCATAAACGCACAAAAAACCTCCTGGTTTTTGGCCAAAAACTTCTCCGTGATCATGCGCATGGAAAAGACTTGATCTGTACATCCCATTCTCTTTCTAAATCCCGCTTGCACATCCCAAAATTTTTCATCAGTTTCTTTCATGGCCCTTTCAATCAGTACCTTAGCATACAGTTTCCCACAATGCTAAGACGGCTGATACCACGGTAGTTTTCACAGTCCTGCTGCGACCCTTTTCCTTTATATACTGGGACTATCACGGCTTTGCACCAGTCTAACGGTACCCGCTTAAGTTCCCAGCACAAATTAAACAAGGTATGCAGCAGGCCTGCCACCACTTCCTCACCAGCTCTTAGCATTTCGAGTGAAACTCCATCATATCCGGCAGCCTTACCTGCTTTCATGCTTTTCATTGCTTTGATTATTTCATCTATACTTATCTCGCTACCTCTTTCCTTTTCTTTCGGAGTTACTACTAAATTTAATACATACGTTGTCTCCTCACTCATAAACACGCTTTCAAAATATTCCTTCCATCTCTTTAAACTCAAAACTTCATCATTCAGAATAAATCCATTCTCGTCTCTTATAGCATTCATTATAGGCTGTTTTTAATGTCCCCTGGCAGTTCTTACGAGTTTCCAGAACATTTTAATATTCGCCTGGAAGTTATCCGATATTCTTCTATCATTCTTCTTCTAAAGTTCTTTCTTGCTTTTTCCTTTCAACTACTTCTTTTACTCTCTTATTTAGATGTCTAAGGACTGCCTTTTTTCTTTCAATATCATCATTTGTACCGCTAGAATTACCAACCTTTGTTGCTAGTAAATCTAGCCATGCTCTCTTCTTTGCTTCAACTTCCATACGTATCTCATCATCCCACCATAACGTATTATTTTTCCTTTCATTCTTTCTCTTACTAACACCACATACTTCGGTAGCTGCAACCACTAAACCTTTCTTAACATTTTGCCATACATTTTTCAAGTCTAACTCATTCATACATAATTAATCCAAACCACTTATATTTTCTTTCAGTCTACATTTGAACTTGTTTTTCTCACCTTCCTCTTGTAGCCTTTCTGTTCTAATACGCTGTAACGCAGTGGTAGACATTGATGACCGATGGCGCCAACGCCTGAATAGACCATTAATTCGGCATAAAACCAAATAATGATCCGTTCCTATGTTAAACCCCCGGTAGACCCTTGTATCTACCACTGTGCCCCTCATTCTTTCATCCACAATTATAAAATCTATCATGCTTCTATCATCACCTCTTTTCCAAGTATACATGTGAATCCTCTTGTGGCGAAAGCAAGTGTTCGTTACAAAAAGATTCTTTTCCATACATACGGTGAGGAGGCTTTCACCATTCTCGTTTATGCTTTCATCACCAAACGTTCCCAATATCCTTTCATAACCAAACCTCCTTACCCCAACCCTTCCATTAAAATCTCCTAGCATAATAATATTTTCATTTTCCTTACATTTCATAAACACCATCCTTACCATTTCCCAAAACTGCTCTCGGATATAAGTGGGCTTAGACATGTCTGGGGCGTAGACCCCTAGCACAAACAACATTTTTAAGCCCACTTTCATTCGTATTCATAGCAATCTTGGGCTTACATATTCATACTCTTTCACACATTGGCCCATTCTTTCTGAAAGGATGATACCAACTCCCTGGCATGCCCGCTCGATCTCGTCTACCCCAGACCAGTATGCGGTATACATGCCATGTGTAGTGACATCCTTCCTCTTCCGTTTCGTCTCATTTACACATAACAAATCTATTCCTCTATCATACATCATATCGCATACTTCATCCATTTTATCATTCATTGCTCCACATACATTCAACGTAGCCGGACGGGCCTCTGCAATCCACTTTTCGCCCCTCTTCTCTTTCGACCGAGGTGCTTGGTGGGAAAATCCGAGACAATAAAGGCTCGCGCGCGGCCCTCGTGCGGCCTCTTCCTTCGCACCACTGGCCTGGATCGCATCTCTGGGGCGCCCCAGAAGAACCCACCTCACGTTGCATCACCGCAACGGAAGCGTCGTCTGCCGCATCAGAATCACACCCCGGTAAGTGTGTTTCCCGTAATTTTTATTCCTATTTGAGCATTTTGTTTATTAGTTAACCCGCCCCATTTTGTTTCTCCTAATGTGCTCAAGTAGAATTCCCTACTTAACCTAGGCAAGCAATAGATTTTGGAAGAGCGAGTGCATTGCCCAAGGTGCCGCTTGCCACATCCGCCATCTTGTTGAGGCGTAAGAGGCCATCGCGTATTCAGTCCACCTAGTATAACATCTCGCACAATAGGGTCAAGGCTCGACCTGGGAATCGACCTCGGGATCCCTTAGGCCCGCCGCCCAACCATGCTTCAAGATCTAAATATTATTATATAACTAAACATTATTTTACTTTTGTATTACTTAATTATACGAACTATATCTATATATATTATTATTTGGTGAAGGAATATTTAAAAGCAGAGAAAACACAAAATTTAACACAAGTCTTATGTTTTTTTTTTTAAATAATGTTTGTTCTCATTTACACATTGGGCGCGCTGCAGGTCCCGTATCATCATCACTTAATAACAGGAGGGACTAACAAACACCTTTGTAATCATCATCCTACCTAGGTGGATTGAAAAGTACTCGGCCTAACACAGATCCATTCAATTCTAAAAATCAAATCTACCCACATTATTTAGTTCAGTTCAGACTAGTTCATTGTGTGAAGTTCGAAACGTGTGCGATAATTAGTTGTGATTTTATAAATTTATTAACAAAGTAATCGGACATAATTTCCGCGAATGGAGCAAATCGAGCAGCGTGCCGTCATTAAGTACCTCCATAAGAAGGGGCTATCATCAAAAGCCATCCATGATGACATGGTCAGTACATTAGGCAATTGTGCTCTGTCATATTCATCCGTCAAAAAATGGATAGCAGAATTTAAGCGTGGTAGAGAGAGTGTGAAAGAAGAACCCCGCTCTGGAAGGCCTTCGACATCAACTACTGACGAAAATATTAAAAAAAGTACTTGATTTAATAATGGGAGACCGCAGATTAAAAATTAGAGAGATAGCCGAGATTATAGGCATCTCTTATGAACGAACTCAAAACATCATTGTGAACGAGTTGGGTTTCCACAAGGTGTCTGCAAGGTGGGTTCCGCGACTGCTTTCAGTTGAACAAAAAAGGACGCGATTGACTATTTCACGCGACTGTTTGGAGTTATTTGAAGCCGATGCAGATAATTTTTTGAATCGTTTTGTTACTATGGACGAAACATGGGTTCATTACTGTACACCGGAAACAAAACAACAATCAAAACAGTGGAGAAGACCTGGTTCAGCACCCCCTAAAAAGGCTAAGTCGATTTTGTCGGCAAATAAGGTGATGGCTTCAGTATTCTGGGACTCGAAAGGTGTAATTATGATTGATTATCTTGAAAGGGGTCAGACTATAAACTCTGATTACTACTGCACCTTACTACGTCATTTACGAGAGGAAATAAAAGAAAAACGTCGAGGAATGCTCAGAAGAAAAGTCCTGTTTCATCAAGATAACGCCCGTGTTCACACGTCAGTACAGTCAATGGCTGAAATTCACAACTGTGGCTTTGAACTGTTACCGCATCCGCCGTATTCACCTGATCTGGCACCATCAGACTTCTTTCTGTTCCCTAACCTAAAAAAGCACTTGGGAGGTCAAAGATTTTCGATAAACGACGAGGTCAAAGCAGCTGTAGACGCATATTTTGACTCTAAGGAAGAATCGTTTTTTCTCAACGGTCTAAATGCTTGGAAGGGGAGGTGGCAAAAGTGTATTGAACTTGATGGTGATTATGTAGAAAAATAAAAATATAACTGATTTAGTATGTGTTTATTTTCTTGGTTAGGCCGAGTACTTTTCAATCCACCCTCGTATATATCGATATCAGAATCAGTTTTTTACTTAATAAGTTAGGTCTTACGCACTTGCGTATACATACTTAGGTGTTGGTATTAATACTTACAAACCTTGTGAGCGTAGGGTTTATTTTATCCTCGTTTTGTGTAAGTGCATTTTTTGTAACGTGGTAATTTAAAAAACTTTTAATTGTTTAAAATATTTATTAATTACTTTAGTATAAACCTTGTTTGCGCCATATAGTGGTAAAGTAAAGGAATTTATTATTTATAATTATCAACATTATATTTACCAGTACCCGGTTGACCGAGCTTTGTTCGGTATTTTTCGCTCGTTTTTCTTTAATTCGTGTGTTTTGGAAATTATATTTAGATACAAATTACATACTGATGAAATACGAATAATATTTTTTGATCTTAGCGACATAATAGAAAAAACTGAACTGGTTACTTGAATAAAAAATCATGAGTGCAATTAGTTTAATTTAAATTTTTGTGTTTTTAAAAAATACTAAAAAAGGGCTCGAAAAAAATAGATTTTCTCAAAAAAAGAAAGGAACTTGAAAAAAAAATTTAAAAAAAGCCGGTCGGTCGGTCTGGGCTCGAACCATGGTATTACGATTTTGTGAACGCCCAATACACCAATTAAGCTATTTGTAATCATTAATAAACTGTCAAAATTTACCTTCTTATTCTAACGATATTGTAGCAGTTTTTAATTGCCTAAAAACACGGACAAAAAGACATTTTCTAAAAATAAATCCTAGGTAGATCGATTTATTGCACCCGAAACTCCCTGCACACAAAATTTTATGAAAATCGTTGGAGCCGTTTCCGATATTCCGATTATATATATATATATAAGAATTGCTCGTTTAAACGTATAGGATAAAGTCAGAAAGTTCTCATGACCCACGCTTTATGATGGCATAATTTTTCGTATATCTGGCTAACCTGTTATGAGAAGTACTCTTAAAGATGCAAAACTTATGTAACAGGTATACCGATCGTCGATTAATAAAATATTGCTGGTGGTGTAGTAGGAGAGGACTTTGGGCGGCGGTGGACTGTATCGCACTGATAATGAGGAAGTAGTTTATCGCTTATAATCTGTTACTCTATTTTATACAAATGCGTAATTATATTAAAAAGCTAAAAGCTCTCAAAATAAATATTTATTATAAATATTTTCCGTGTCAACATTTTGAGAATAATAAATTTATTTAATTATTTAATTTCATAAACTTTCTACTTCTTTTAAATGTATAGAAACAATCGCATTAATCGATTGCTCTATACATTTAAAAGATCATTGCCCGCTTAGTTGTGATTCGCTTTTATATTGCATGAGTCTAACAGGCAATGGAAAAGTAATGTGGGAAACAAGTTTAAAAAAATTGTACTAATAAATAATATACCACGTTTTTTTCATATTACTACATTGTCATATATGATTTTGAGCTATGTTCAATATTTAAAGTTTCTAGCTCATCGGGAAGAATCGAAAATCTTGCAGATTTCACGCAAAACAACAGACAGACAGACAGACAAGAAATTGACTTAATAAAAACGTAGTAAAATACTAGCGATTATAGCATTATGGACACAGACCACACCTGCCTTGCGCACGCGTTGACAAAACTACTATTATTCTTCACAAATTGTGCCCTGGGTTGCCATTCCATCAATTTTAGGGATGGAATAATTTACAATCGATTACACTCATTATTATGAGATTTTAAATCGAAACTCAGTAACAAAAAGATGTTAACGTTTTATATAGATATGTAGTGTTTTAAGTGACGTATTGTAATTTTAAATGTTGTAATGCCACACATCAAAGAGTGTAACGATATACAGATTTTCAAAAATAAATTGTTCCACTTTCTAATTGAACATTCGTTTTATTCTACTGATGAATTTTTGTCGACCTTTCAGAGTTGAAGTCCGGTTGACTATATTACATGACATATAATAAAATTGTACATATAATAAAATTTATGAATCATCTAATCGAACATGAATAATCTAATCCAATCCTATACCTTTAAACGAAGAATTTTTGTATATATGTATATATATAATCGGAATTTCGGAAACGGCTCCAACGATTTTCATAAAATTTTGTGTCCAGGGAGTTGCGGGGGCAATAAATCGATCTAGCTAGGATTTATTTTTAGAAAATGTCTTTTTGTCCGTGTTTTTAGGCAATAAAAAACTGCTACAATATCGTTAGAATAAGAAGGTAAATTTTGACAGTCTGTTAATGATTATAAATAGCTTAATTGGTATTTGGTATAATGGTCGGTCACATATTCGTAATACCATGGTACGAGTCTTTTCGATGGTTTTTATTCAAATAACCAGTTCAGTTTTTGCTATTATGTCGCTAAGATCAAAAAATATTATTTGTATTTCATCAGTATGTAAATAAAATTTCCAAAACACACGAATTAAAGAAAAACCGAGCGAGAAATACCGAGCAAAGCTCGGTCAACCAGGTACTGTTACTAACACGAGTAAAATGAATAATTTTATCTATTATCATGAATATGTAATCTATGAACTACGAATGATATTTGACATTTGTATGCCCATGAGGCTGATCACAGACTGAACTTTATTTGTAACCTGTGAATCACAAATAAACTATTTGATTTCATTTCATTGAATATATTTTAATTATTATGGCTGAGTCGGCTTTACTGGGGAAGGACTGCGCTTTTCAGATTATCAGCACAAATAATGTAATAATGCCGCTATGTTGTACCTATGTGATGACTGACGAGTGACAAAAACCGCTAACCCTTATTCCACGTAATTATTCCGATAATGTACTTTCTTTGATGTATTATATCATCATTTAAAGTAAAAAAGTTACAGCCTATATACGTCCCACTGCTGGGCACAGGCCTCCTCTCATTTCTGAGAGGGTATTAGGGTAAGGAAGTGTCCACCACGCTGCCCCAATGCGTGTTGGCGGACTTCACAAGTCTTCGAAATTTTTTTTTCTTATTTCTCAGACATGCAGGTTTCCTCACGATGTTTTCCTTCACCGCCGAGCACGTGGTAAATTAGCACTTAAAATTGCAATTAACAATTTCATTGGTGCCAGCGGGGATCGAACCCGGTTTGCTCGCGTACTGTGCAATTTACAGCGATCGCTAACTATCTGAGCTACCACGGCTCATCATCATTTAATTTCTTATATTTACAAGAATACCAAACACTGAAATATTATTAATAATTATTACATAGAATATTTATTATTACAGTATCTTGACGTCTTGCAGTGGTATGCTTGGGTTTTGATTTATTAAATGAACATATCACTACCTGGTAAAAGATTTCTTAAAAATAAGCAAAAACCTTAGTTTAAGTTTAGTTCAAAATAAAGTTATTTTCCGGTACATAGGACGCAGATTTCTAAGTCTAACATGCAGAAAAGCTGCGAGCATAGCCCTCTCCATGGCTCGCTGAGCGAGAATGAGCTTTTTTGTATAGCCAGCATTGAAATACCACGTTTCAGCTTCATATGTCGCTGACTGTCTGGCTTGTTCGTGAGGCTGGCAGTAATCTAATCTACGTGATGTATATGATTTGTACCTAATGTCTTTTGAAAACAGCATGTAGATGTGGTTCAGATGGGAAGTCAGTCTCTTAGAGTGTTGTAGTTTTTCTTGAAGGACAAGATTTTTTTGTTTTATATTGCTTTATTAAAAATACTTTTTTTGTTCAATTTAATCATATTACTATTTTAAAGTCCTTGACACTACATACTGATCCTCATTATCATAATCATTAATCGCAATATCATAATCATTAATCGCAATATTAGATACTATTAATGATTATGATAATGTTAATATGAAATTTTTAATTCAAATTAATTGTAGAATCCAGTTTAGTTTACGTAGTAACAGTAATTCTCGATTTATAGGTTGATAATATGCTGTTCATAGCCTACTTTTGCTATAAATCTTTAATTTAAATTTACCAAATCAATTTAATATTGGATAAAATCCCACGAGAGAAGCATAAATAAACCATGATAAAAATGCATAACAAAATGATCCCGCAACACCCTTTTGACGTTAGACTCGATAAAGGCGTGTACACAAAACCTTTCAACTATAAAATCCGGCGAGTTCACACGAAGCACTCTCCGACAAGGCACGCGACGATGCGACGACAAAACAACTGATTGTAATTTTCGGATAACTTGTAATTCGCATTATATGCTTGTGTAAACCTATTTCATTTTGTGTCAAGGGATATTACGTATATTTTGCAGATTATATCATGTTTTTGTTTATCATCAGCTCTTAAAATTCCACGTCCGAATACATAAAATCCTCTTCTGGACATGCCCTTCGTCATGATTAGCAGATGAATTGACCTGCCTCGTTGGTCTAGTGGTTGTAGTAGTGCAACTGCTGATCATGAGGTCCTGTGTTCGAATCCCGGGTCGGGCCAAAAATCAATTATTGCATTTTGCCGTCAAGAAATTGAGAAAGACAAAGAATTCGGAAGCTGCCTGTAGGATTCAGAGTCATGCCTCGGAAAGCACGTAAAGCCGTTGCCTAATCTTTCTCCGGTCATATCAGTTTTCCTTCCTATCGTATTTTGAGAGGGACGGAATAGAGAGTGCACCTGTGTTTGCGCATATACTATAATCCTGTGCTGCGCCGATGGCTAATCTGCGTTGAGGCAGGCCGCCGTGACTGAAATTAGGTCTGGAGGACATTATTATACATAGGCTGTTACCCTGGTGCCATTGACATTGCTGCGATTTGCCGTCCCGGTTATTTTATGTTTGGCATAAATAAGATGGTTATTCCGCAATAATATATTAAGTTAAATATAAATTATATTAAGTTATACGATTTTTCTAGGATTTCTCACAGTTGCCTCTTACGACACCCACGGGACGAAATAGGGTGATGGATTCCCTCACTCAACCACCATACATCAATCGTATTTTTTTTAATTCAATTCATTCTTACTTTAGAGTAATTAATTGTGGTAGTGTTGAAAATCTATAAAAAAATTGAAGTAATTTTTTTAGAATCGATGAATCGAAAAAGTGATACTAAAAAGAATCAAATATAACCTCTATAGCATATAGCTTGCGAGCGCGTGAGATAGAATACATTATACAGTATTTCATATTATCTCAGTCTCCTCTTTGTGCTGTGTTTTGTAGCCTTTTTATGAACGTTTCTCTTCTACCGTGTGTGAACTGTGTGTATTATGGTGACTAACTAGCACACAATCCACCTGATGGCAAGTGAATGCCGTGGCACATAAACATCTGTATAAGATGGAATACCTCATTTCCCGTAAAAAGGCACCCCGGTTATCTAAACTCACGCAAGAGCGTGATTCTTCCGTGGTTTGGTCGACACATTCGTACTACAACTAAAATATAACTGCAGATGGCTCTTTCGTTTGGTGATTGTAGAGATCCGGAGATCCTTTTACTGAAACAAGGCATACCATCTTAGAACTTAATGGTAACAACACATCACAGCATTTTTACTTGTAGAATAGGGTGACAAGCTAGCACACAGTCCACCTGTTGGTAAGTGGTTGCTGTGGCCCATAGACATCTACATCTACGATGCCTCGATTACAAATCAAAATGGAAATGCGTTATCAACCATGAAGAAGATGGAATGGCTCTTTTCTAGTAAAATGGGTGTCCGGTTCTCTACACTTACCATACGAAGCACAGCAGCGTTGAGGTGCCATTATACGCTGGTATTCTGTGAGAGTGTGGTCCTTCCCCGGTCGAGCTGATCCATTCGTGCTACAACTATACTACTAATATAGCAGCAACATGGCTCTACCACGTAAATACACTTACCATCAGGTAGACTGTGTGTCCATTTGTCCCCCCTATTCTATATGTAATGTAAATTTTATTTATAAAAGCGCGACGCAAAGTCTTTTTGAATTTTCGTCACGTTCTTTGCAAAATTACTAAAAAGCATTCATCCCTTGTTCTAAGCTAAAAAACCTTATTACCTTTAAACCGGTTATGTCACTTTCTGAATATTTTATGGGAACAAAACGAATTTGCTCGGAATTAAGTCCGCGGCTACATTATACGGTTTGTAGCCGTGCGCTGCCTCCGGGACCGAGTAATTTATATTTTTAATGTAACATGAGGCAAAACACAATAAAACAAGTGTTAGGGCTCGTTCACACTCAGACCTACTTATAAAATATACTTTGTATGTCTTATATTGGCGCGAATTCTATACGCCATAAAATTTATAAAATGAGATGTTCCAAAATGTATGGGCTAGGTTTTAAACGGTTCTCAAGTGTCCAATTATTTTATAATGGCTTTGTTTGCTGGTAAAGCACAAGAAATTACACTTAAAATTCCAACACATAACAAAAAGCCGTCATTGCAGTAAGCTGTCATTTTTATTTATCAGTGACGTTTGACATGTTTATTTCAAGTTTTTTTTTTTTAGTTTTTTTTGACACTGTTGTGACAACAGACAGTTCCCTTTCTATGATCCTTGGCCGCTTTATGGTTTACTGTCATTTTATTACTTTGTTCGTTAAATGGTAGGACTCAATGTCTACGTGGGACTCCGTCAAGGTAGGTTCCACCATCTTACCTAATTCTGCCGCCAAATAGTTATGCTTCTTTTGGTTTAAAAGATATAAGGGGCCAGTGCAGTGATAGGCTGTGAGGCATTCTACCTTAGTCCTCGGTGGTTATAACGCATCTGTATAGCCTTCTGTACGTTGGTTACAGGTATCTATGTCTTGTCTTGTCAAGGTGGTTTAGTAGTCGTGACTTGGTAATCCACTGTGATCTAAGAGGAATCCACATGGCTGGCCCGTGGTGGATGGCCGGTCGAGGTAGACACTCCAGTTGTGCTTGGTTAGCTTACTTCGGATGTGTGTTGGTGGACTGCAACGAGAGAGGAGTCCCCTCCTTCTACCTCCGCGGCCGAAGTGAAGGAAGAGCTCTCGCTCTATCCTACGTAACTCTGGCGGGGCTGCACCGTTGATATGTTGTAGTGGGGCTGCGGGGGAAGTGAAGTGGCAGTATTGCGAAATACTCCCTACCCTTCGCAGCCGATACTTTGTTAGCGGAACCGTAGACCAGACTGGCCGCTAAGTAGGGAAGGTTAGTCCTTCTGAGTTTCATTTTTCCTAGTCCCATGGCCTACTCGCATCGGATACGGGAGCGTCCGCTGCGCAGATGAAGTTAGAGGCAGAAGCGGAAGGTGCACCATGTGTTCTAGTGCGCCTTACCGGAGAAGGATATGGGGGAGGAGAAGTCTTCTCTCGAAAAGAGGCCGCCATGGAGCGGGTGGCGGTAGTGAGGCCGAAGATGTGTGGGAAAGCGTTTCTGTGGCCATACCAATATGCTCCGAAAGTGGAACACAATAGGGTTTTAGTCGGTGCGAGTCCGATATAACCCGTCCTTGCCCTCGCTAGGCCGATTTGAGTATTAAGCCTTCCTATTGAAAAAAGTTTTAATAACATCTAGTCAAATTTAGGTAAGCTTTATAAACTTCCTGTTTATTACCCTACAAAGATTCTAGAATAATTTTTAATTTAAGTATAACGTTTAGTAATCCCCAAAAAATAAAAACATAAAAGAATTTTACTTTAACCAGCAATGTGAATAGATCTTAAAGATCCACATATCATTTTCGAGATGAATCATTATGTCGAAGAATCCGATGTAACATGTTAGTTGTATCACTTGGCGCATCTCTTGGGGACGCTGTTTGCTTTGGTGATTGATTTAAATTTGAAATTTATACGGTGCACGCTTGCAATTTATTATTTCTCTTTCGGTAGCCGATTTTATTATAACGACATTACTTATGAACATATTGCTGTTGATATATTTTTATTTCAATCGGTATTTTTTGTATGTTTGTTTTGCCTTTAAGTGGCGGCGTAAGAGATTTCGAGCCAGAACCCATATTATTACATAAGTGTCGTAAGAGGCGACAAATTGTAACAAAACAGAAGATGGCATCAGCATGTTCTTGATAACAACTCAATATAATAAAAATGCGGTTGCTTAACAGGCGTGGCAACTGTAGCAAATGTCCCCCACCCCCTTTATGGTTATCTATGGGGAGACCGATGTTCAGCAGTAAACTAGTTGGAATTTCATACATTTATTTTAATCTTTAATTGCTCTAATGATTAAAATAAATGGATGAAGTTTATGTACGTATAATTTGAAAGAAAACGATTTGTGAAGTAGGTACATAAACTTTAAGAGTTCTGTTGACATGCGTTAATATTAAAATTATATCACTAAAAATTTGTAGTCAGTGTAGACAAAATATGTTTATAGTTTCAAACTGACATGTATATAATATTTAAAAGTATGTTTAAATAACTTAAAGTATGTTTCTGTTGCCATTATATCTATAGATACCAATGTTTACAATTCTGATCATTTCTTAGTTTGGCGATGGCAAATCCTTAACGTTTTCGAAATATTTTAATTACATAGACATACAGATTTCCTTTCGTGGTTTATCATCATCAATATTACAGCCCTTCACAAGTTAACCGCTGAACACAGGGCTTGCCCAAGGAACACCACAAAGCACGTTCCTGAGTCACCTATATCCATCGACTTCCTGCATATCTTACCAGGTCGCCACTCCATTTAGTGGTAGCCCCGTAGATTGGGGGCGACTAAATCTAGTCCAGTTTAACCCCAGAAGACAAAAGTTTGCGCGTTAACCGCTTAAAAGAACCCCTTTGTCGCATCTCCCCAGTTTCAAGGCACTCCCCTTGTTGCCTCAGCCAGTATCGGTATCGTCGTCGTCGGTATCAGCGTCGACATATCGAGTGATGTGCAGTTTCGTGGTCACTTGAAAGAGAAGGCCAAATTGGCCTCTAAAAAAGCTTGGCGTGCTCAGCAGAGCGGGACAGTATTTCATGCCGGCACACCGCCTGCAACTTTACAAGGCGCAAGTTCGGCCGTAGATGGAATACTGTTCCCTTCTCTGGGCTGGGGCTCCCCAGTACCAGCTCCTTCTACTTGACCGCATCCAGCGCAGAGCGGCTCGAATCGTCGACGACCGAGTGCTTTGCGATTGGCTCTATTCACTGGCGCTGCGAAGAGATGTTGCATCTCTTTGCATTTTCTTTCACATATACCATGAGGAGTGCTCTGATGAATTGTTCGGATTAATCCCAGCCGCCAAATTTCGTGAACGCACTACGCGGCAAACGTCCCGATACATTCCACACCATCTGGATGCTTGGCGGTCCACCACTGTACGTTTCACAAGGAGTTTTCTTCCGCGTACGACCTCTCTGTGGAATAGTTTACCAGCGGCGATTTTTCCGGACCGATACGACCTGGGGACCTTTAAGAAAAGAGCTTACTCCTTTCTAAAGGGCCGGCAACGCACCTGCAATTCCTCTGGTGTTGCGGTTGATCATGGGCGGCGGTAGTCACTTAACATCAGGTGAGCCGCATGCTCGTTTGCCCCCTCTTCTATAAAAAAAAATGTATCTTCACTGTTATTTTCTGGTCAGTTTCAGTGGTATACGGATTTGACGGATACAGAATTGAAGGACTAAGAGCCCGACTGCTCCAAAAGGAGGGTAATGTTTTCCTAATCTTTGTCAGAATGTATGTCTATTATATATTTCTTTAGTACTCACTGTAACCTAAACGGTTTTAATGAATTTTATTATATGGGGCGTCGTTAGATTCGTCTTAGTTATGGAAGTGACTTAAGGTTGTAATATTTTAATTTTTCACCTCTCAATAAACTGCTTTTAGTTTATTCCTTAAGAATCGATTTTCATTTCATTTATCGCCTCTGGAAAGCGAAATCGAGTGTTAACAAAAAGTGAAGTCGTTATGTTGCCCGTCTGCGCAACATTTTATATCGAACTGGTGTAACGATAGCGATAATGGTTGAATTTATTTTATGGTTAAAAATTATAAGTTAAAAATTAAAAATATAATTTAAATGGTTTAAATATTAGTCATTTTTTATAAAAAAATAAATATATAATAAACCTTAAAACCTTATGTTTGGATGCCATATGAAACCAAAACTAGGAGCAGGAAAGAGGCAAAAACACAAAGTCGTATACTATAACTAATATATTAAGAAAATAATAGCAAACAAGTTTTGACAATAATGAGAACACTGCGAAAAATCTACTTAGTAAAACTAACTACACTACACAGTACTAAAATCGACTTAAATATTTACTTTAATGTCAACTGTCAAACTGGCATCGATAAAGCAGCGCCCTTTTGATCTTTTATTATATGATTGACTGATGAAGAAAAAGAAAGTGAACATATTAACCTCAGGTACTATACTGAGTGTAAATATACAAGTGTTATTTACAATGAATTGAATGATATACTTTTTTCAACATAAAGCAAAACCATCAATCAATTTGGATGAATATTATTCGTTATCTTATTGTGAATACATAATAATTTCAAAATGGTCCTACAGCTTACTGAGCAGACAGCTCCAGTTGCGCGTAGCTGACACTCCCCATTTTTTATTTACCTACTAGAATATTTTCAATTACTGTTTTAACCATTGGACTTGATACGCATAATGTCTACTTTACTTGGTAAAACCACACTACAGCTGCATAATGATTGCAGTAAGTACAGATCGGCTCGACTGGGGAAGGACCACGCTCGCTAAAAAACAAATACAAATACCTACGTTAAATAGCAGCATGATGCTGCCTTGTTACGTTAAACTTTCGACGAGAATCGGGAACCCTTATTGCTCGTAACAAGGCGTCGACACAGTGTCTGCATTTTGATTCTTAATCGAGAATAGGTGTAGGTTTTTATAGGTCACATCATCTAGGTACTTTCAATCGGGTAAACTGTGTTCTCGTTTATCAAACTACATATATTATTTAAAAAAAAACTTACGACAATATAATACTTACGTTCTGTAGAGTCGGCAATATTCATTGATGTTAGATAATTATTACTAGGCCAGAATTAGCCAAGATTACGCTTTGATTCCATATTTATTAATACCTAACTGGCTACAGAAAGCCATTAACGAAAAAAAAACTAAAATTTAAGACGTAAAAGTAATTTAAAACAAGTATTTAAGCGCTAAGGTATTCTAAAGGGGCAATTAAATTACAAAATATCAGTTCGGGTGGCCGCCATATGCGATTAGTTGATAATTTCAGTAAGTTGGTAGCACTGAGCGCCTGCGGCGTTCCCGCTGCGCACGCGACTGGCGCGCGCACGATTATAAGCATGCGATTGGGTTAATGTTTAAAGCTTCACTCTTAGCTTTTTTACTATTGTAATCAATAGCTTTTCTGGCCACATTCTATAATAAATGATCAAACATAAATAAATGGTACATTTAAAATATTTTTGGCAAAAATAGACGCAGTATATTTTAAATCTGCATCCGTAGTAAATTATTTTTTTAAATAGGATAGGGTGATAAACGAGCACACAGTCCACTTGATAGTAAGTGGTTGCTGTGGGAATAATATTTGTGCTCAATAAAAATGTAACGTTACAAAATATTAAACGGTTTTTATTTTACAAATTTTTGCAGTAATATCTGGGGGCACGGTAGTGCCCCCGCCAAGTCGAGCAAAAAAGCGGCACGGCCGTACCATCTTTTCTCCAAGCAATTCAGGTCATTTTCGAACCCCCTAAAACTTCGTAGTCAATTAATCTAGAAGCCTCAATTTTCAGTTACCGAGTAAGCATTGTATAAACATGGTATATTTCAAATTTCATTCAATTTGAGCCAGTAGTTTAAGAATTCTAACTAGTCAAAGTTTCTTAATTTTGTCACTCACTGACTGACCGATCATCAAAACTCTAAGGCACTTCTAGCAGACATAGAAGCTTCAAATTTAGAATACTATTAGTATGTAGTGTATAAATCAAGGAAAAACTAAAATATTTTTCAATTTCGGTCCAGTTTTCTAGATATACCAACTGCATTAATAACTTTGTAATCCCATATAAATATATAGAATTACAAAGTTAAATTTGCAGTGAATGAATCAGTGTACTTGTATAATATGTATTACATGTAAAAATTAGGACTATCTTATATACAAAAAGAAATGAGATGCCATTAAAAACATAACTTGTAAAAAAAAACCAAGTCTCGCAACTCAGTTCTTCTACCGCAAAAAGTTGTGAGATCCATGTAATACCAAGTCGGTTAATTTATTCAGTTCCTACTTAAGACTCCTTATGTTTTAAGCTCAGACGAAATAAAAACTCAAGACAGAGCCCCGTCGAACAACGCACTGAGGCAGGTAAAACTACGCCTCGCCTTGTACATACACAGTTTCACGCACACAAATATAACGAAACTACGCCTTAGCTTCTCATTCGAGCTATTCCAGCGCACGGAGTGTCACGTTATAATAATTCGCGGTTTTTAAAGAAAAAATGCCGAATTGTGTTATGAAAGGGTGTAAAAACCAATCTTCCAGTTTTTATTTCGTCTGAGGTTTTAAGTTATTACGTAATTAGCTAACCTAACAACATTTTATAGTGACCATATCAATTTTAAAAGTCTTTTATGTTTTAAATATATAGATTGACTTGGCAATCGCACTAAGCAATCTAATTTAATATAATATGTATTTCTTGTGAGATACATTGTGGTTTCATGCGATGGCCAAGTCAATCTATACATTGATTAAAACTACTTTTATGGATTTTATCGACAGTGTCCCCCGTGACCATGGGTGCTGGAAAGCACCCGAAACGTCGGGTATTAAAATTAATATAAATAAAACGCGATAAAATCCGTAAAAGTAGTTTTAACCAATGTATAGTGTTCGCGTAAATATAAGAAATCATCAATTTATATTTAAAACATAAAAGACTTTTAACATTGATATGATCACTATAAAATGTTGTTAGGTTAGCTAATTACGTAATAACTTAAAACATAAGGAGTCTTAAGTAGGAACTGAATAAATTAACCGACTTGGTATTACATGGATCTCACAACTTTTTCCGGTAGAAGAACTGAGTTGCGAGACTTGGTTTTTTTTACAAGTTATGTTTTTAATGGCATTAAAATTTTATATAGTTTTCATTAAACGTATATAGCATATAGCATGCCTTAAGCGCAAAGCGCGTAGGTATGTTCTACTCACAGATTACCCCCTAATAGATTCCGCATATAGGACCACAAACGAGCGCAACACATGCTTGCTGTAGCTAGCATACGAAGTAACGCTAAAGCGCTTATTACACTATACAATTTTTAGGAAATCTAATTAGGAACCTAAATTGGAAGCTAGTGATCACACTACACTAAATTGAATTCTAAATCGTGACGAACCGTATTCGTAAAGTAGTATCGACGGGGTTGGACGTTTGATCGATGGCGCCGTATTTATCAAAACAGCAGAAAATAGGACTTGCCTTAGCCGTGGTGGGAACAATGGATATTAAAAAAAGAGAAAAGAGTACTTGTCATTGAGAAAACTCTAAGAATATAATTATATATTTTTAGATTCAAAGCAGTTTTTTTATAGGATAGGGTGACAAAACGAGCACACAGTCCACCTGATGATAAGTGGTTGCTGCGGCCCATGGACATCTACATCTATCTCCGATTACAAATCAAAATGCAGATGCGTTGTCACCTGTGACGACTAAGATGGAATGCCTCGTTTCCAGTAAAAAAGGGTCTCCGGTTCTCTACACTCGCCATACGAAACACAGCAACATTAAGCTACTATTTTACGCTGGTATTCTGTGGGAGCGTGGTGCTTCCTCGGTCGAGCCGACCCATTCGTGCTACAACTATACTACTAATATAACTGCAGCATGGCTCTACCACCTATAAACAGTTTGAATATTTGTTAAGTTTGGTATCCAAACATATTGAAAAAGAAGTCACGATATTTCGATAAAGTGTGAGTACCAAAGAATGTTTGATGGTGATATTACGTTTTATAGCCACCGGAAATTAATATTAAGATTTAAAGTACTGCTCTCTGATATCAGACTTCTACCAAAACTTCTATCAAAACTTTAAGACATCCGCTTGTATCCGCTTGTAAAGCGTGGGCGCCGACTGGTTGTTCTAAATCGTAACGTTGCGATTACACTGTCCTAAATTGTAAACAATTTAGGAAGTAGAGCGATTGGGACCTCCAATTTGACTAAATCGGATCCTAACTGTTCTAACTACGATTACACCTTCCTATTTCCTAATTAGATTTCCTAAAAATTGTATAGTGTAATAAGCGCTTTAAGAATCACGATATCAATGGCGACCAAGTTTGTGACCCGTAGGCAAATATTTAAAAAGTATTTTATATACTTATTTAAATACTATTTAAATCATTGCCCGTAGGCACGTCCGAGTTCTTGACAATTTAAAAATAGTCGTGTATCCAAAAAAATACGAAACACGTAACGTATGGTTTATTAATTAATAATTCTACTTTTATGTACAGCACTAGACAAAAATACTGTCACCACCGTGATGACATAACAAAGCACACACAAAGGCTTCACACCATTTTGTTAGTGAGATAAAAGACCCACATCTCGCTGACAATGAAACTATGGTCAGTTTTGGTGTTCAGTCACTATTCACATGCCTACCTATTGAAGACTGCATCTCATTTGTATTGTGGAAGGAAGAGTTCTACAAGTAAAATGATGGTGTGGCGATGGACTCACCTGTATCTCCTATAGTCGCCGACATATTCATGGAGGATTTTGAGGAGAAAGCCCTTGTTACTGCTCCTGTAAATCCAAAATTCTACAAGCGATACGTAGACGACACTCACAATTTCACCATCTGACAAAGCAACTGCCTTTTTAGACCACCTTAACTCCATAAACTCTAAAATACAACTCACAATGGAGTTGGAGGCGAATAATTCTTTAGCTTTCCTAGATATTTTAGTCACATTATGTATAGGAAAAAGACCCATACCAACCGATACTTAAATGGTGAATTTCACGATCATTCTTCACAGTTAGCTACCGTGAGTAAATCTTTGTTTCAGAGAGCACAAGGGATCTGTGACAGAAAACATCTGGCCGCCGAGCTTCAGCACGTCAAGCAAGTATTGCAAGACAACAAGATTTGGGTCCCACGCCTACGTCACAGCGACCGAGTGAGCCGGCCACAGTCGATGGATGGGTGCTACCATCTGCCATCTGCAAAATCTACCCAAACCCAAGCATACCACTGCAAAACTTCAAGATACTGTAAGCTCGTTCTATGCAGATCGGACCTCCGGACCGGAAAATCAATATTCAAAACCTGAAGATAGCTGGGCTAACTATGACATTGAGACGTCAACCCCCCCCCTCGTGACCATAAGTTAATTAAACGCGATAAAATCCATATATATATATATAGTTTTACTAGCTTGCCAGGCAGACGTTCCGCCCTTTTCAACAACGCTGTCATGTCCTATTAAAAATCCTTAAATTCGCAAAAAGAAAATTGTGGGTCACACATGGGCAAAAAAACTATCCTATATCTCAAGTTGGACCAAACTGCACGTGGTGTGTAAATTTGATTAAAATCGGTCAAGTAGTCCATTGCGGACAAACAACGTGACACGTAATTTATACATATTAAGATTAAATGTGTGGTGTTAGCGTAAATTTAAGAAATCATTAGATTACATGTACAAATATATTATATGTTGTTTTATTTATATACATTGTTTTATTTTTAATACATTTTAAAATAAAAATTAATCAATTTATTTATTTTTCAATAAATCTCAACGTCCCAACCCTGTCCCATCACTATAGTTCGGAGCATTCTAGGTTTAACCTTGAATTATCCAATCACAACGCATTTGACACATACCCCGTAACTCATGCATGCCGCGAAATTAGGTGAAATTTAAACAGAACAAATATTCCATGATGCGGTATCTATCACCTAGGGGGCAATCTGTGTTTCTACTAGTGCCTAAAAATCAAGAATCCGACGTTTTGTCGGATGAAATCGAATCTAATAATCAATCATATTGAACATATTATAAATGATATAAAAAGCATATTATCAGAAAGATAAATGATTTTTGAACACATTTTTTTTAAATCGATTATTTGCTATATTTACATTAAAAAAAGTGGTTTTAGTAGCCTATAGTATAGATTTATCAAGTCCGCATGGAGGGGTAAACACGTTAGCTTTAAAATATCTATTGTTCAACTTAATTTCTTTTTTAATCTCTTCATCTATGATGTGGGAAGCCATAGAAAGCAAATAGCAGTTTTTTTAAGTACAATTAATTTTTTTTCAGCTGAGAAATTCCAATTTTTTTAGTATTAGAGCAGCTTGCTATAATCTATTATACATATACACTTTGAGTCTGACTCACTTATCATTCCCTACTTAAGAATCCTTCTGTTTTAAGTTATTACGCAATTAGCTAACCTAAACAACATTTTATAGTGATCAATCAATGTTAAAAATATTTTATGTCTTAAATATATAGATCGACTTGGCCATCGCACTAAGCAATCTAATTTAATATAATATGTATTACTTGCACATATTGCCCCCTAAACTTACACAGATTATTGTAAGATACATTGGGTTTTGTGTGTGAGATCCATTCTCACAACTTTTTACGGTAGAAGAACTGAGTTGCGAGACTTGGTTTTTTTTACAAGTTATGTTTTTGATGGCATTAACATTACAGATAGACACTTCAATTTTATTTATACATATTTATAGATAAAGACTCGACAGTGATGTTACGACACTTACACATACGAAATTTTCGGATTAGATTCCAAAGTTTATCGGATAAGGGCCCTGGTATACGACGAGAATTATAGTAGTTCAGAAGACATAAATAAGAGTCAAATGCATATTATGTTTTTTTTTCACTTTAGCTTTATGTTTGCAATTAATATTCATTACACACAATATTAAAAAAGGAACTATAATATAGAAAAACTAAAACTAAAAATTTTAATAGTCAAAAAGTTATGCTCCCCGTGGTATAGTGCCAAGAACGCTTGCTGTGTTTCCTGGGTGAATAGCTATACTTAGACCAGTCGTGGATACAATTCCTTTAGGAACTTCACTGCCCGTGGACCCCATGGACCGATACTCTCTCCAGCAAATGGCACAAATATGTAGTCATTTCTCAAAGATTCATATTTGCGCCATTTACTAAATTCTGCTGCCTCTGATGCCGCTGCGGCTCTAAAAGAGGTACCCTTGAGATGAGAGGCCGCCAAAGTGTCAACTTCTCCCAAGGGAACAAAGTCATACCATCGGGTCTCTTGCCATCGTCTCTAAATATCCCGCAAGGCTCTAAAACCGAGGAGATATTTATGGAGACAAGAGCCCTTCGGATGACTTTGTTCAAAGAACCGTGACGGAAAAACCTACCTGCACTTTTCTTACATGAAAGTCCGTCGAGCCCAAACTCATCGACGCTGCTAGCACAAGGGCACTGGAGAGGTTGACAAATTGCCGCTCCTAAACGGATTCCTACGGTGATGCGTAAGCTTTCCCCATCAAACAATGTGCCGAGATTACTTGATAGTAGAGCGTGTAACCAGTCACTGAATTTTCATTAATAATACTTTTATGTCACTCTGTTCCTTTTTATTTTTTGGTCAATGTCTATTATAAGTTTAATTATAACATATTTATAACGTCTGTAAAAGTATTTTGTAGAACTACTTTTCGTAAAATTAAAAGACAAAACTTTTTAATTCAATTTGGACTTGTTTTAAAGCTCATCTTATTTTAAAAGTTCTTATGATCATCAAAATACAACGTACTACATCTTACTAAACTTCAATATAGTTTAGATCTAACTGAGGGTTTGATTTAAACTATTGATATTTATGGATAAAACTATCAATTTCCCGAGATTATTAGTTTTTACCAATTTCCAGAAAAAAAAACATGGGTAAAATCCAAATTCTGGGCACGTGTCAAAACTGGCGAGTTTGCGGGCGTTTATAGATTATAAAAATAAATTGCTATAAATGGCATCGCGTGACACAAATGATTACCTTTGCCTTTTCTTTCTTAGTTTTATTATTATATTTTAGAAGATTAGAAGAGTACCTATACATATACAATATATCAGACGTATGTTAGAGTTGATCACCCAATCTGGTCTCACGGCTAAAGATATATGAAGCATAAAAAGGCAGTCATATGGATGAGCTGCTCTAACACCATCTTAAATTATTTGATAGTGTTAACGTTAGAAAACTTATTCTACCCTGTTGTTCGTTTTTTTTTAAATATTTCTGAAAAAGCTTTCTTTAGCGATTTTTAATGTTTGCAATGTTACTATGTCTTAATTAAAAAATTGTTATGTAGATATATAATCTATATAACAAATTATAAAGCATCAAATTTTTAAATAAAATTATACATGAATTTCATATATGTTGGTGGAAATCGAACCCGCGTTGCTCGCATGTTATGAAATTTACAGCGAACGCTTAGTTCTTTAGCTGATTATTACTAGTAATTTTATGAGCTGATTTACCACGTACTCGTTGGTGAAGGAAAACATCGTGGGTAAACCTACATTGAACCTATTTACCTACAAACCTACTGAGAAATTCAAAAAAAATCCGAAGGCATGTAAAGTCCGTTAACTCGTATTAGAACATCGCAGAGGTCTCGCCCTTGCCCTCTCAGAAATGAAAGGAGACCTGTGCACAGGAGTGGGACATAAAAAGACTGTTATTTTTTTTACTTTAAACATAAATAAATAATTTAAAAAAAAAGAATATTAACAATGCTATAAATATTACTAATATTCCCCTTAACCACTCGTGGTAAGCTTAAATTGGTTGTGTTACGAGTGGTTCACTCCAGTACGAATGGCGGATTCGAAGCCACGACCTTTTTGAGTTCGCGGTCCGCGCCCTGCCATTAGGCTACTGTCGCTTAAATTAAACTAATAATGCATAATTGAAATTGATTGTTTTCCAATTTTTTTTAATTATTCTTCAATTTAATTACCTGGGCGACCGAGCTTTGTTAGGCGTTAGAAAATAAAATTAGAATTTTCGCATTAAACTATACTTTGAAACCTGTCGATATAAACTTGGAAAGTAAAACGTTATCTAAATACAAAATTTTATATAAATTGTTATGGTTTCCTAGAAGTAAATTAAATTCGTACAAGAACTCACTAAAACTATTAAGAGTGGTGGCGGTATAAGAATATCTTGAAACCCATATCGTCTCGTGGGTGTCCCAAGGGGTGACGAAGGGAAATAAACCAGAACACGAGCAGCAACTTCTTTCTAGAATTACCCCTGTGAGGCATTCTTTGGTAAGGCCTACGCTCAGTAGTGGATTGGATAGGCTATAATTATTATGATAGGATATGAAAATAATGAATGAACTGTGTTTTTGTATTACGTTACTTTTGTGATTGTGTTTTATTGATAGTTATTTTGATATTCTTCTCCTATATCAAGATAACCATGTCTGTATTCTACGTGCCAAATAAATGTCTCATTTAAAGAACTTTCAATATTGATACCACATAACGTGCTCAATTTTTTTTAATTTTACGTTATAACCTCACATCTTTGATTGAGTGTTATTATGAATTTAGTTAATTTCGATTATGTACTTGAAATCGTTTTTGAGTAAATCTTCAAAACTGTTCCATTTTACTGTTTAATACGAGTAACTAAAAGCAATAATCCCACAGTATCTGATAAATATAGGTTTAAATATATAAAACACTGCCTCAGTAAAAACAATGTGTATGTAATGTGTGGTAATCGTGAAAATTACAGTTTTATTATTCATTATTAATAAAGTGCAAAAAATGTCTCAACCAAGCTAATAAATACCTATGTTATAACTCAAAAATTAACTGTTTTGAAAATATAAGGTTCATATTTTTAACCTAGCACCATCGTACTCGAATGTTTAAGGATACGGACTTGTATTACTGTACTCATGATACGGACTTGTTACTGCAAAAGAAAGGGGTCCGAGTCCATCATTCAACTTCTGACGTGAACCACCCCTAACATAAGCAATTAAAACTTAGCTGGGGTGATTAACGGGAATATTAGTAGTGTGTTAACACTTTAGAAGTATGTTAACACTGCTACTATTCCCGTTAACGTTTACTACGTTTTTAGCGTTGTTAGTTCATTAACAAAAATCGGCGTATTGTGGTGCACCTTACCTAATTTTTTCAAACAGATGTTATATATCTAAAAGAAATACCGAAAAAACTCCATACCTCTCATAGGCAGCGGTATAATCATTTTGAAAATGCCAGTTGCCAATATATTCAGACCGCCAACGGGAAACATCGTTAATATATAATTTTCCCTACAAACGCACTATGGCTATGCCTTCGCTTTAAAAATTCGTGGCACACAAGCAAACAAGTTCGATCCCCACCGGAAACAATGAAAATGTAAATTGTTATTTTAATGCTGATTTAATACCTTCATCATCAAGGTAAAATACGTCACCTATTTCCTAGTAACAGAGTCGTGTTGGTGGCGTAAAACAATTCAATAATTCACTTTCCTACAGTCGACATAAGAGAACAGAATAGAATAGAATCATTTTTATTTAATATTGATTACAATTAATTCTTATTGATAGTCATTTTTCAATGGTACAAAATAATCTCTGTCCTGGGAAGAACCAGCAAGAAACCCTCCAAGACCTTAAAAAAAGCATAACTTACAATATAGAATTTATACAATTGTTATGACAATATTAAGTAACAGCATGGTAGCAACCACCTCATTCCCAGGGGTTATTATCAATCATGTACTCTTTAGTAGTATAACAACCCTTACTAAACAATTTTTGCTTAATAAATATTTTAAACCTTCTGATAGATAAGGTCTGCATATTTTAACAACAGAAGTAGAAATATCTGCTTACAACTGCCAACGTTTTTAAGTGTCTTGTTTTTTTTAGCGAGCTTAATAAAAGTTTTTCATGAAATAAAACTAATTTTACAGATCTTTTACTCATTTTTTTCCAAATAAAATGCTTTTTGTTTTATGTCGATAGAACATTGATGTGTTTAATCGTTGATGTTTAATATATGATCAGCAGTGTAAGAGTACTTGTGATAAGCTGTAATAACAATGATAAGCTCCAATAATAACAATTGCAAGAAAAATCCGAGAAATTATGGAATTAGGTCACCAGTTTTCTCGCAGATTGGAGCATTAGGTCGAAGTTGTCGGTGCATGCTCCGACTCCAAGTTCTACTAGGCTTCGTGCTGGCACCTATCCTGTTCCTTCTGCATATCAATGATACTCCAAGAGTTAATAAGGCCACCATTGCATTTACTCCAATCACCGAGATGGGTTTAAATAGCGTATTCAAACCCTTTAAACCGTTCTTTTATCATTAATTGTAACAACGTTTACGAATCAGCCTCAAAATCTCAGAAACAAATTTAATTCAAGTACATTATTAGCCAGCTGCACAGTACAACAGAAATTGCTTGCTCAATAAAAGAGTTCAAAGATTGGGCACACCTCGAAGAATTCTTAAAGAAACAATTTAGTGAGTGTAAATATGCACTCTACGAACTACAACAATGCAACCAAGATTCACACGATAACGTCAGCCAATTCGCACTTCGCGTAGAGTATTGTCTTTCACAGCTATTAACAGAAATATCCTCGAATTATGTTGCAAACCAGTAACACACATTGTTATACAGATGACAGCACTGGCGATGCATTATACATCGGCCGTGCTTATATTTTTTGGAAATACATCGTTGAGTGCCGGACCAAACGTGTCTGAAATCAAATCTTAGTTAGACAAAGTCCGGAATTAGCC
Organism: Parnassius apollo; assembly: GCA_907164705.1. NCBI lineage: Eukaryota > Metazoa > Arthropoda > Insecta > Lepidoptera > Papilionidae > Parnassius > Parnassius apollo. The sequence continues at coordinate 1,984,413 of CAJQZP010000049.1, read as the reverse complement.
GTGGCTGAATATAGTCTAACTCAATCAGTAAATAGAGGAAAAGGAATCTTTTTGTCGTATCTCCTCAATTTCAGGGTACTCTCCTGTTTGCTTCTGCCAGCATCGAAATCCTCGGATTCGACAAACTACGACAGAACTCGCGATATCATCATATCATCTGGATAATTGGCGGTCAACCACTGTGCGCTTTACCAAATGTTTGCTTCCCGATTTTTGAAACTTTTCAATTTTCTTAGTGGGAAGTTAAAGATATTTCGAAGATATGTGTAAATCGCCAACAGTGCGGCGGACATGTCCTGCCCTAAAACAAGCCCTCTCATAAATGAGAGGAGGCCTGTGCTTAGCAATGGGATATAACGATATACGTATAGGCTGAAACTTATCAAACTCGGGTTGGTTGCGCATTGTGAAAATTACGACCAGCACTTAGCTACCATGAGCTACCACGACTCTATAATACATATCTACTTACTGTAATATTATTTAGTAATTTATGCATTTATAGATTTATATCTATTATTGCGTATATAACATAATACATTGTATTTTTTAATTCAACACACAAACATTTTTATAAACCAGCTACCTGACTGGTACGCACTTGAACTTTTTTCTTACATTTTGCTGTTCCGTGGTAAGTTTTCCATAAATGAATTTGCCGCTTATTAAAACATTTGAAATATTACAAGTGCAATAATTCAAAAGAACGTTTTTACACACTACGATCACGATTTTCCTACAGTTATTTTATCAATATAAAAAGTAAGATCCTATTTATATATTTCTTTACTAAAGAATATTAAGTTTATCAAAATGTTTTGCCATTATTCTACACTACTGAGTTTCTATGCTTAGAGTTTCTCTGCGTAGTGAATTCAATGAGGAGAATATCCGCAGCAGAACATGTAAGCTGAGTGTATAATGCCTACTATATAGCTTGAAGAACCAACACCATGGTCAATTAGGGAACATGAATAAAATAGGCGACTCACACGATAGGCAAATTGTTTATTTAAATCATCAAAGTATAAACTAATTTGGTGATGATCGGGTCGCGAGCTATCGGCAAGTGACGGTCTTAGGCGCGGTGGTGAGAAAACCCCCCGCGCTTCTCGTACTTCTCGCGAACACCGTCGGTGCTGTCGTAACGGCACCTACAATGGATACCTAAGAAAATTATTTACATTGTGTTAAAATTGTAATCGACTGAAATTACAGACACTGCCAAATTATTTGACCTTTTCAACCGATTTCAAAAAAAAGCAGGAGTTGTTTTTTGTTACCTCAGAACCTTGTTCTAAGTGAATCGATTTTGATAATTATTTTTTTTTATTTGAAAGCTAGTGCTTCTCATGTTGTTCCATATAAATTTGACCATGAGTTGATATTTATATTGAGTCAGTTGTACCAAATTTTTAATTTTACCTCTTGCATAGATCTTATTCCAACATATTCTACCCAACATTTCTAAGCTTCGTCTTTTCTATCGGGTTGTCGTCACGTAACGTGTAAAATTCCTCATATAAATCTTGCGATCCCCACTTGGCACCGCGCGCCTTCTCAATCGTACATCGCTCGAGCTTTTTGCAGTGCCATCGCGCTCCCAGTATTATGTTAGTGCAAAAAGCGACGAATCAAAATTCTCCAATGGTCGCATCTTTTATTTATGCCCACCGTTTCGACTAACAGGCGTAATTTTTTCCGGTAAACAATCAGTTTTGTCCGAAAAATGCGAGACGGGAAGAAGACATAAAAAGGTCAGGCGAGTTCGGCACGGACTTTTTTTAATTTCTTTTAATTAGGGTTATCACTATCATTATTGAAGAGTTGGATGATTTTTATAAAAATAAAATTAAAAGAGTATTTATTGCACATTGATATTTTTAACACACTACACATTTAAATGATAAGAGTTTTTACGGATTTTATCGCGTATATTTAACTTTTTGAATACCCGACGTTTCGAGTGCTTTACAGCACCCAAGGTCACGGGGGGGGGGACTGAGATGTTCAACGCCCAGATGTCATAGTTAACTGCGGTTGCCATAAATTAAAATTTAACTTTTGTTCAAGATACCATAAGTTCATACTATGTAGATCGAAACGTCGGGTATTTAAAAAGTTAAATATACGCGATAAAATCCGTAAAAACTAGTATTATTTAAAAGAATATTGAATTGCTAAACAAGATTTGATTATAATATTGTAAGCGTAATTTTACATTTTTTAATTTTATTAATTTTTTCTCATTCAATTACAATGTCTTCACATCAAGAGCTTCATCGCCACATATTACCAGATGAGAATGTAGTCAAGCGATTCGTTATAATAAGTTTAAAAAAACAGGTCAAGGTATTAGAAGTTATACTTCTCAATACTCTTGTACTAGTGCTACTACTTCACAAATTTCAATCAGAGTTTACTTCGGAAAGACCCTAGGCAACTATCAGCTATCAGTGTTCCTCGTTAGTGATCCTCATCATATCTTAATTTCAGGGGTTTCAAAAATTGAAATCTTGTACTATATCATAGACGCCAAAATAACCATTTATTTTATTTTTAGTCCAGACAGGTGACAGGGAGCTACATACAATCTGGAATGTACTGTGATCGCCAATCCATCTGTGAAGCGCGATTATTACAATGAAACCTCCCAATATGGCCTTTGACTCTGACTCTGATGATAATGTTAGTTCTGGTCTCAATGAAATTTTCGTGGTAGAACCACTCTGCAACTTTATTATGGTTGCACCATGAATGGGTAATGTACGGTACGTAGATCGTTCCGTGGGTGTTGTAAGAGCGCTAGAGAGAAACTAAAATAAGAGATGAGCAGCACCATTTTCTTGAAAGTAACTAAAAATATTTTTTGCCATTGCCAAGCGTGGCAACTACTTATTGCAAAATCCTCTTTATGAGGCAATCTATGGGAAAGGCCTATGTTCAGCAGTGAATTTTTATAAGCTGTAGTGGATAAATTGATTCTACCCAGTCCTACCACCCATCTGCTTAGCAGCTTAATATTGCTTATTTTGTATAGTGTGTGTAGAGAACTTGACTCTCCTTTTCTAGTAACGAGGCATTATATCTTAGCCCTCAGCGATGCAACGATGTGTTTTTTTGCCACAGTATCAACTTACTATCAGGTGGACTGTGTGTGTGTTCGTTTATCCAAATTCTATAAAATATCAGTTAAAGCACCAACACACCAAGCAATTTATATAAATTTTCAGTAACTAAAATAAGTATAGACAGAAAATAAATGGGTTATCAGGAAAGTTAATTAAAGTAAAAAAAAAAAAAACAAAAAATTAACTTTGACCATATCTTTATTATTTAGTATTCAGGTAATCTACTTTTCGTTTGAGTAAGAAACTACTCCGTGTACAAAAATCTTAAAAAAAATTAAATTTATATATGCCAACAATATCCAGATTATTAACAAGCAATTATATTTCTGTAAGGAAGAAACAGTAGTAATGCTGCCACCCCTGTGCCAAATGGACTTCGCGTTATGATTGGCGAGCGGCGTGGACAGTGGAATGACCGACGGCCACGGTCCCAACATATTCCGCTCATTGCGGATTCTAGAAAAACTCAATTGCGAGCGCCTATTGTTCGACTTTAGGGTTGTCGTATTACTTGATGCTGTAATTAGGAAGAGAGCTTAAGCGTGTCACAAAATGCTATCGTTTCTTTCCACTAGAACGATTAAAACAAAGAATTGGAGCCTAAATACTACAGAAAGAAAAATGTGAAAATTGAGAACAGTAAGAATTTTAAAACTTTTATATAACAGGCAATCTTTAATAGTATAGAAGAAAATTGTTGTAGACGATACGAATATATCTAATATTGACGTAAATAGACTACAGAGTGAGAGTGAAAGAGTTTAACAATTAAAGAGTCCATTAAAATAAACAGTTGCCCAAATTGAGTCATATATAATATATTTACAGAAATACAATATATTTGGAAACAAATATCTTTTCCCATGTTGATTACACCAAAGCTGCAAGTTACCTATCTATCAAGCTTGGCGAAAGAGCCAATCCTTAATTTTTTTTTTTTTTTTTTTTTTTTTTTGGTTTTTTTTTTTTTTACAGGAGAGGCCATCCCTCAGTAGAATAAGATACATTTAATGAACTTACGGACTTACTTTTTAATTAGCACTTTAGGACCTCGATCCTGTGTTCTGGCTTGAAATAAAACCATAGTCTGTGACAAATTAAAACTTCTGAGATTATTAAAAAAAAACGTGTTCATACAGTGCTCTCTTTTAGCACCCTTACTATGAGAGAGAAGGATTTATTCTCGGCAAAAAAGAAAATACGTCCTCCGCCTTGCCAATGACTACATCAGTTTATTTTATCCACCGCCACCAAATTAGAGTTTAAACTGAAAGACCTAAGCCACGCAGTCGAAGCAAGCGGGCTATGTTAGAACATGTCAAAGAGAAAACTGGGGAACTTCTTCATTAGCCTTTAAAAGTCGATTTCTGAACGTAGGACTATCCCGTTGTAATGGCGCTTTGCATTAATCGTCACGTTTGCAGGCCGATGAAGATTGCTGTAGGTGCTAGACGTCTCTGCTTCCCGACACCGGTCTGTCGTAAACGAGATACCTACCTATACCGCCGTCTATCGGAAGATTTTTTGGCGTTTCCCATAGCCGCCTCATACGACACTTACAGGAGAAATGGGGTGATAAATTCTCATCACATACAAATATATTTATGAACATCAGTCTAAGCCAAAGCCAAAGTCATTACCTTTGCCCGTCTCTTTTCAAATGATAAAAAAATAAAAAGTTTGCTCGATGCACTGAAAACGCATTGAGAGCTATTGGACCAGAATAAAAGCTTTGCAAACTTAAAAACATGTGTGTTAATTCTCACCATTCTTTGAGATCACATAGGAATATTAGTCTTTGAGATTCTATCAGCAGTGATGGTGCGTAGAATTTTAGGAGTCAAAGAAATAACCGACTTCTCCTTTTGGCATAATATAAACAAGATGATACCTGTAGTGATCATATATCATATTATTTAACGGACTAGAAAGCTAAATTGGCAACAGATCAGCTATTAAGGCGGGGGCGGGGGGGAATTTCTTAATTAAGTAGGTACTAAGAGGTTGCATGGGGCACAATCAGGTTTCCACTTACGATCAGGTAGACTGTTATTTTTTTTAAAGAACGCTAGTCACACTATTAAAATTATTAATAATACCTGTTAACTAATTAAAATGCTTGTATCAGGTGTAGTTCACGATGACGGTTTTGAACCCACAACTTTTTAAGTTTGTTGCAGTCCGTAGGTTCCCTTAACCATAAGGTTACTATTGCTTTAATTATATGTTACGTACATATAACTAAGAGCATTGCTTGTATCATAAAGTGCATCTGTCATTAGCGTCGTCCTTATAAAATGAATGTTCGTACGTAAATTGCAAAATCAACTGCTTTAAATAAATTACAAATATTTGTGTTGGTTTTGACCCTTTGTTTCAATTTATAACAACCTCTACATGGCTTAACAATTTCTTAAAATTTTAAACAGAGTTTCGAGTTTAATTATGAAGACTATAGCTAAGCTGATAGATTATTTATCTACCAAAGAGTATAAAATAATTAAAAAATAACCCAATCCGCGAGGATGCTTTTAGGTATAGTGATATAATTTTATAATCCTGTTCTAAAAGCATGTAATCCATAGAAGATAATAATAAAGTAAATTATCCCACATAAAACAAAACAAAATTTAATTAAATGAGGAACCTTACATGGCAATATATGAGACGCTGGCAACAGTAACACCAAACATTCAGAGATACCGTCGCAACGATGGTGTTGCCAGATTTTAAAAATTCAGTTAATTTTAGCAATTTTTAGTACAAAATATATTTTTTACTAAAATTTAGAAAACCTTCAAATTTAAGTAATAATAACATTTGCATATTAAATTAAACCACTTTTACGGTTTTTATCACATTTAATTCTACTTTTTTTTAATTCCCGACGTTTGGGTGCTTTGCAGCACCCACAGTCACGGAGGACTGTGGTGATTGACGTCCTGATATCAGTGTTAACTTGAAGTACCATAAGCTTTTTAATTATTACTTATTGACCGATCTAGGCAGAATGAACGTACTGTGTCTTGAAGTCTTGCAGTGGTATGGTTGGGCTTAACTTTATTTGTATAGTTACAGGATCCCAAGTAGTAAGTACCCAGCCTTATCAGCCAGTATTATTCTTGGTAGAAATCGATGTTCTTTCGCGAGGATTTGTGATCTATCATATCTGATGCATAGGCTGGTGCCATCTAGGATATGATTAGAAGCTTTCGAGAAATCTGCGGTACGTGATTATTTTCCTAGATGGTTGACGCCATTACATCAGATTTGATAAATATATAAGGTAAGAGTGATTTCATTCAATGTTTAGTGTTCGCGTAATCATAAAAAATCATTACTTTATATTAATTAATAATATATTGTTTCAATTTATTGGTATTGTTATTGCGCTACATATGTGGCTCTTTTGGATCGGACAGGGTGTTTTACATGTTGTATTACCATTACGTCTTATTAGCTATTAAGTAACAAATAAATTTCCTTTTACTAAAAATATAATGAATGTGCTGAGTTAATGTTGGTATTTTTCTTTGACATTTTTCTTAAATTGTTTCAATTTAGGACTTAGTATAATGTATTATGTACATAAATATATTTAAAAAACAACATGGACAATATAATTAGTCTTGCGTTTGATTTTTTCGTAGAGACATACGTGTGCTTAAAATGAAGATTTTGTATACATTTTGAGGCAAAAGGTTCAAAACTTAGGAAAGCTTAAGTCGCCTATTTCAATTCATCATTCATCATTCTCTAAACCATTTCCCATTATCTGGGGTCGGCGCAGTAAATCTTCTTGTTCCATTCCTCTCTATCAGCCGTCATTTCCATACTTACTCCTTTCATTCTCATATCACTCTTCACACAATCGATCCATCTTTTATTCGGCCTTCCTCTGCCCGTGTGTCCCTCCACATTCATATTCAACACTCGTTTTGTGACATGACTTTCATCCCTCCGCATCACATGCCCAAACCATGCCAATCTGCTTCCTCTCACCTTTTCTACCACTGGCGCTACTTTCAGGCTTCCTCTTATATACTCATTCCTTATCTTATCCATCCTTGTCACACCACACATCCATCGTAACATTCTCATTTCATTCGCATGCAGTCTATTTTCATCCTTCTTCTTGACGGCCCAGCATTCACTTCCATACATGACGACAGGTCGGATGATCGATTTGTAAATTTTCCCCTTCAGCCTTATTGGCATTCGGGGATCGTACGTTGTGGCTGTGACCGGTCGCCATTTCATCCACCCTGCGTTAATCCTATGCTGCACAGCTCTATCTATTCCGCCGTCGCCTTGAATGAGGGAACCGAGGTACTTGAATTCTGAGCAGGTAGGCAGTATAGCGCCATCCAACGACATGGGTACAGGACTGGAAAGACCGCCGAAATCACAGCACAGATATTCGGTTTTGGATCTGCTGATCTTCAAGCCAACACTTTCCAGCCTCTGTTGCCACCCCGTCAGTCTGCTCTGTACCTCGATGCCTTCTTCCCCGACAAGCGCGATGTCATCGGCAAAGAGCATGCACCAGGGTGCCTCATCCTGCAGGTCCGATGTCAAAACGTCCATAATCAGTAGGAAGAGGTAAGGGCTCAATGCCGACCCTTGGTGCAGCCCTACGGCCACATCGATACTGCCCGTAGTTCCCGCGGCAGATCGTACACATGTACGGGATGCTCTGTACATAGCACGGACTAACTTCACATACTTCCCAGGCATACCTTTCATCTTTAACGCCCACCACAAAACCTCACGGGGAACCCGATCGTACGCCTTTTCAAGGTCGACAAAAACCATGTGCAGATTTTTATGCACGCGCTTGTACTTTTCGCACAATTGGCGTAATGCGAAAATGGCATCTGTCGTACCTCGACCGGGCATGAATCCGAACTGGTTTTGTGTTATCTCACACTCTTCTCTCATTCTTTTCTCTATTATTCTTTCCCAGACTTTCATCGTATGTGACATGAGTTTTATTCCCCGGTAACTGCTGCAGTTTTGAACGTCTCCTTTGTTTTTAAAAATGGGGACCAGTATACTACTGCACCATTCCTCAGGTATTTGTTCTTCCTGCAACAATTTACCGAAAAATAAACTCAACCACTTCCATCCATCCGCACTCAGCAACTTCCACACTTCTACTGGTATTCCATCTGGGTCGACCGCCTTCCCATTCTTCATATTCCTAACAGCCATTTTTACTTCTTCCACACTAATTTCTCTCACTAAGCCCATATTCACTGGTGGGTTTTCAAGCATACCATTCCATTCATTCTCCTCATTCATCAATTTCTCAAAATACTCCTTCCATCGCTTCTTTATACTTTCATCGTCAGTCAAAATCCTTCCAGAATCATCTTTTATACATTTTACATGTGAAACATCTCTTCCATTCCTTTCTCTCGCTTTTTGCAATTTGAAAAAGTCGTTTTTTGACCTTCGGGGCTTTCAAGGGACCGATATAATTTATCTTGCGCCTCTGCCCTACAAATAGCAACTTCCTTCTTTGCTCTCTTCTTACATTCTTTATACGCCCCTCTCTTACTTTCTTTTATGGAATCATTCTGGTCTTCTACGCTCTGCCATTCTTTAAAGGCATTTTTCTTTTCTCTCAAAACTTCTCTAATACTTTCACTCCACCACCACCCATCCTTATCTATCATACGCTTCCCTTTTGTTTCTCCTAACACCTTCCTTGCCACACTCCGGATACAATCAGCCATTTCCTTCCAGCACTCATTCACACTCATTCCTTCCATATCACCCATCTCTATCATCTTGTTTACAACTAGCTCTCTAAATTCACTTGCATACTCCTCCTTATGCAACAAATGCCACTTTATTTTGGGTGGGGGACGATCCTTATGTTTATTGAGGCGAATAGTTAAGCAGATGTCAGCCAGCAGAATTCGGTGCTGGGATACTAAGTCTTCACCTGGAACCACTTTGCAGTTTTTTACACTCTTGATTTGGTTCCGTCTTATCAGAAGATAGTCGATCTGTGTCGCGTGGTGGCCACTTTTATAAGTAACAAGATGCTGATCTCGTTTTTGGAACCACGTGTTTACTACAGCCAGGTCGAAAGCACATGCTGCTTGCAGAAGAACTTCCCCCTCACGGTTCCGCACTCCGTACCCCCATCCACCGTGTTCTCTTTCATACCCGTCATTCACTCTCCCTACATGTCCATTAAAATCTCCTCCCATATAAACATCCTCACTCTCAGGTATTCCCATCATCATACAATCAAATTCCTCCCAAAACTTCTCTTTCACACTCTCTTCACAGCCTGTTTGCGGAGCATACACACTTACAACATTCACTACTTTGTTTTCAATCATTAATTTAACAACTATCATTCTGTCATTTACTCTTTTCACATCTGTCACTCGTTCTTTCATTCCACTATCTAACACAACTCCTACTCCATTTCGCTTCCCATCACTTCCACAATAATAAAACTTGTATCCTTCCCCAATCTCTCTTGCTTTATTTCCCTTCCATTTTGTTTCCTGCAAACAGGCAACATTCACTCTTCGTCGTTTCAAAACATCTGCTAACTCTCTTCCTCTTCCAGTCATCGTACCTACATTCCAGCTTGCAAACCTCACTCCGACATTCTTCTCTCTCCGGGCTCGCCTCTTACGTCGCACCCGCTCCGTAAGGTGCGACAACCCTTGCCCACTTCCCACAGGAGCCGGGTGCTGCCCCTGCGCGTCGCCTGCGGGGTACGCCCTAGCCCTGTCATATATCCCACAACTCGTAATATTCATAGATTTACTGCATGGGATTTGGCAAAAGTTTTACAGTCGGCCGCCTGCCTGACACCAACCCTCTTTGGGTATGCTATTGTTGGTAGAGGAAGCTACCATTTTGGGAAAAGGAAAAAGAAGGTTGGGGGTAGGAGCGCAGGTGTAAGGATACTGTTATCTCGGCAGGAAAGGTATGAGAATAACAGTAGCTCGGGGAGCCGGGATCGCGTACCCGTATTCCATAACAGGATCACCGGAAAGGTAGACCAGCATGAAAACCCCCTGACTTCTATTTCAATTCCAGCTTTTTAATCTAGCTTGTCAATATATTCGTAGACAGAGAGTTTTATTTATTAAGACCATTAAACATGTATTATAAACAATGACAACCCTATATTGGTTGCAGTTCAATTCGAGTATGGAATTAGGATCATCATACAGATCTTCGCACATTTTTAATTTTTTTGCGTGCACTGCCAGGGCCACCTGATTGCATCACATAGCAACCAAAAATGTTGATCTCTTATTGAGTCAACACGGATAGCTAATAAAATGTAACTTACAATAATTAAATGATTTGATGCAAAGAATTATATTATGTAGTACATATAGTTTTAACCAATTTGCAATAAACATAAAACAAATATCTAAACACATTTGGGGCGATATATAACTATATAGAAGCATTCATTTAATTGGCATATATATATATAGAATAAGTTTTATTTAATAATTTATGCTTTTAATACTTGTTATGTAATGGGAAGACCAGCAAGAAATCTAGTGGGACTCTTTAAAACAAACAATATATATATATATATATATATATATATATATATATATATATATATATATATATATATATTATATATATTGTTCTAATAAAAACAATTAGAAACAGCATGGAAGCTATCACCGCATTCCAATGGATATTTCCAATAATGTATCGTTTAATATAATAACCATTTTTAGCAACTTTTGCTTAGTAAAATTTTTGATAAATAGGCACTACATATTTTCTAGGACTTTGTTGTCTACAGTGCACTATGAAGGAATTACTGATTCTACTTGCCCTTATTTCAAGTATTTACAGAATGTAGATCACAATATTTGGTAAAACTTCTTTTGTTTTGTGTACATACATTAAATTTGCGTTAAAATACTGAGAGGTTAAAATACTATAAAAAAGTTAATACATTTATTTTCATAAATTTTCTCTTAATTACCGAATAATATTTAACTCAAGTTACTTGTTAATAGTAATTTGATGACGAAAAGGTATTAAAAATTAGACTTTTATTTAGAAAATAGAAAATGCTGGGACATAAGTAACCTACTTAAAACGCATTTTGTACTGATACATTTATATAAGTAAAAAAAACTAAAAAAAATCTTTTAGTTTAGTTTCATGCTGCTTCTTCAGGTTTCCCGTTAAAATCTCACACAAGCGTTGGTTTATCTTCCTTGACTCAAAAAAAAAATTTTGATTTCTATTCTGATATATGCAGGTATCTCTAGGTCATAGAATCCACTTAGTATCTGATAAACTGGGTAAAAACTCAGTCATTTTAGCATTACATATTATTTTATGTGAAAAGGTAAAACAATCGTTTATTTTACATGTATGTTGAACACAAAGAAAATGTTAAGTACGCTTGCAACTCTGTGTATTCACTTTTTAATCATACATCTATCGTCGCACAATATACAGTAATCTATAAACAATATCAGAACTTCCTCCTCGTGTAATAACGTAATGAAATACTATTAAAAATCTCTTGCGACAAAATCAATGCTTACTCCTTTAATAAGCGACTTTCCATTACGAGACGCAATAAAATTGCTAGGATCTCATCAAAATACCGAACAGCGGATCATATTACAATGGACATCTGTTACGGAGCCTCGTTGAAAATGACTTCGGAGTGACCATAATCAGCAATGTTCCCTCACCTCGTCAGCCACCAACGCGTGCAAAAATGATCTGAAAATTTAATGTAATAGGAACTATAACAGCATACGGACACTACTAGCTGGTGTCGATACAAATGTTGCTGCTCGTATGCACCGGTTTATCGGCAAGAAATAGCGTGGAATATTGCCGTGTGCGCTAATGACGTGCGTTTCTGCGCTTTAATTGCGATCAAACAGACAAACAAACTTATTCTATATCACCTAAATAACCTTTTAACGCTTTATTATAAAGACGAGTTTCGTATGTATGACACGTAGCAGTTGTTTGCGAAGAAGTCTTGTCTCATCCGCCACATGAAAAATGGATGAAGTCTCATCTCGAAGGATGAGTAAAAACCTTTCGTATCGGCGACGGTTTTGATTGGTGTTCAGAGCAAAAGGGAATTATATTACACCTCAACGCAACGCGTTATCGATTACTGTACATGCCTTGGCACCGTCCCTTCCTATAACAACTAGGTTCACGTAACGTTGATAAGTTTTGTTGATTATTTGTGTAACGATGACGTATTAGTATATACATCTTTTTTACAGGATAAGGGTGACAAGCGAGCGCACAGTCCACCTGATGGTAAGTGGTTGCTGTGGCCCATAGACATTTATATCTATCCCCGTTTGCGAATCAAAATGCAAATTCCTTGTCAGCCGTGAGGACGAAATTTTCTAGAAAAAGTAATAATTTTCTAGAAAAAGGGTCTCCGTTTCTCTACACTCACCATACGAAACACAGCGGTATTAAGCTGCCATTTTACGTAGGGTATTCTGTGAGAGCGTGGTCCTTCCCCGGTTGCGCAGACCCATTCGTGCTACAACTATACTATTAACGTAGCTACCACGAAACTTACAGTATTTCCCTAAATCATAGCCATAGGAATGTAAAACTTTCTTCAATTAATTTTTTTTTAATTCGTAACGTTCTTTGATAATGAATTTGAATCGTGGTATGTATCCACCTAAATTGTAGTTTAAAACAGAACAACTAAAAAGTAAAATTTTATACTTTTATTAAATATCATCACGTGAAGCGTAATTTATTGACCATGAGGAGGAGGCCTATGTCCAGCAGTGGGCATTTGACAGGCTGTAATGAATGAATGAAATAAATATTTCAAAATTTTACTATAATATATTTAACGTAAATTTTGCTGAAACAGGTGTTGATGATTTTCATGGTATCATAAGGAAGCGAACTGCGTCAATGTTATGTAGACTACGGAAGAGCTCAAATAGCGTGTTGAGGATATTTCAAGATAGTCTTGACAGCCCCATTCAGAGGCATTGGATCCTAATGCATGTGGGTGGGACATTCAAATTTCTAAAATGATTGCCCTCGTCCTATTGATATAATTTATTTTATCTTTATTTTATTCCGCCATGCCGAGGTAGCTCAGATGGTTAACGCTCGCTGTAAATTTAACAGAACGCGAGTAACCCGGGTTCGATCCCCGCCGACAACAATGAAATTGTTAATTGCAATTTTAAGTGCTGATTTACCACGTGCTCGGCGGTGAAGGAAAACATCGTGAGGAAACCTGCATGCCTGAGGAATAAGAGAAAAAAATATTTCGAAGACGTGAATTTCGCCAACACGCATTGGGGCTGCGCGGCGGACACTTTCTTGCCCTAAAACCCTCTCAGAAATGCGGGGAGGCATGTGCCCAGCAGTGGGAAGTATATAGGCTGTAAACTTTACTTTACTTTTACTTTTAATTTTTTTTTTAATTTATTTTATGTACACACATTAAGGTACAGAAGCAGTCTTATAGTAATTACGTACAAAGGTTCTACTTATTCCAAATTCGCTGAAATATCTTCCAGTAGACCCATAAAGGAAATTATATTTAAATTGCAAACTTAGTGCATACATTAGTACTACTAAAAATAAATAATATACACAATGTTACGGAACATTTATTTATTATTATATTTTTTTACTAACATGGTTTATGTAAAAAAGTAAAGTAAAGTAAAGTTACAGCCTATATACGTCCGTTCGTTTATGTAAATTACTAAAAAATATGTATGGATATGTATATCTGAAATAAACATTATTATTATTTTTTATTTACTATTGACGTAGTATTGGAGTAGTGTGGAGGTGGTACAGGATTACCCACTATCCTATTTCATTCAGTAAAAGGTGACAGAGTGAAACAAATCAGTAGATGGGCAGCATTGGGTGCGTTTGGCAGAAAAAAGCGCTAGCAAGCGCTTATAAGCGCTGAAATAGTTTTCGGCCAGGACACGGTTGCTACTTCAGTAGCGCTGACACAATCCGCCATTTTGCTTATTTAATTTGTTTGTTTTGAAGTAGAGTTTATAAGTTGTTTTGTGCAATATTAGTTTTAAGTAATATAATGACATGAATTTACATATACATGTTATTAAAAATTCATGACAAACATATATTTAAATTAGATTAGGTTCCCCGGTTAAAACTGACATCGTGTCCTGGAGGAAAATAGCTACTTACGATTTGACAGCGCTTACCGCTTACGATCGCCATTTTGCTTAAAAGCGCTTGCTAGCGCTTTTTTCTGCCAAACGCACCCAATGTCTTCCTAATAACGACTAAAAATATAAAACTGCGGTAGTCATAAAGTCAAAATATCGTAAAGTCGTGCTTGCTCAGTGGCGAGGCGCTCCCTGCAAAACTTACAGTACGTAAGCAACTCGAGTTTGATCCTTACCGATACCAGTGAAATTTAATAATTGCAACACTGAAATACCAATTTACACGTGAAAACTGCATCATCATCATCATTACAGCCCTTCACAAGTCCACTGCTGATCATAGGCCTCCCCCAAGGTATGCCACAAGTACCTACAGTCCTGAGCCATCTGCATCCATCGACTTCCTGCATGTCTTACCAGGTCGTCACTCCATCTAGTGGGGGGTCACCCTACACTTCGCCTACCGGTACGAGGCTGCCACCCGAGAACCTTTTTCCCCAACGGTTGTCGGTTCTTCGAGCTATATGGCCGGCCCATTGCCACTTCAGCTTACTAATCCGTTGGGCTATGTCGTTCACTCTGGTTCTACTGCGGATGTCCTCATTTCTAAGTTTATCACGTAGAGAAACTCCGAGCATAGCCCTCTCCATAGCTCGCTGAGCGACTTTGAGCGTTCTCATACGGCCAGCACTGAAGGACCACGTCTCGGTTCCGTAGTCAAAACTGCATGTCTGAAAAAAAAATATTTTGAAGACATATGAAGTGACATTTTCCTGCTTCAAAATCTCATCCAGATGTAAGACAATAACCAGTCTCCAACTGTGGGACAGACATATAGGCTGTAACTTTGCTACTAAAACTAACATTGTAAGTAACACCTCACAGAACCACCGTCGCTAAAACAATGTCACTATAAGTGAAACGATACCTGTGTATTTTCGAATTAATGAGTCCCTTCGGGTTGACGTTCCTTATTATAAGGCAGCAGCCCTTCATTATTGGGCTCTTTAATTTAGGGAGCCGTGTTTATGGAACCGGTGCTTGCTGGCTAATTGTATGGAGTTACGGACCCATAGGCTTAAAGAGATACTGGTTCTCAATGATTAATGCCTCGCATTTTGTCGGCTTGTAATACAGTGTGGTAGCCGATGTGCTACAACGTACATGATCCATTTCATTTGTTGGAATTAGAATTATTTTTTTTAATTTTTCACAGTTTAATCGACAATTCATAGTCATAGATCGATTCATAGGGAAATGTAAATGTTTATACAACAAAATCCAAAAATCACTGTTTATTGCCAATATTGTAAAATTATTAATCAGTAATTAAAAGGATTATTATATCATTAAGAAATACAAAGATGATTATAATTTATGGGAATGAAGTGATCGCTACAAAGGTCTTTCAAAAATATAAATTATTTTTGTAATAATTAATTGTACATATATTTTTACTTGTTCTTATTTTAATAAGTACAACTTTTAAGCTTTTTGAATACAAAATTCAATTTCTATTTTACTGGAAACTGAAACAGGTGTTAACACCACAATGTCATTCCATCCATTGCAGCTAATGAGTCTACTGCTGAAGATATGCTTCTCTCATAAATTGCCTCATAGAAAGGATTTTGCCATATTTGGCACGCTTGGCAGGCAGGTTGGCAACCACTTTTCTCTCTCTGCCGTCACCTCTTACAAGACCCACAGGGCTTTTACACTTTACGGACTCACTACACGGTTTACAGCTCCATAAAGTATTGTATAACGTAATATGATACGCATTTAATATTACAAATATATAATATGTGAAATTTATTTATATGTCAAAGGCCAAACCTATAATAACAATAGCATCTCGTTTCGTGGCAGCTGTTGCAAAGTAAGTGAAACATTACTGAATTATTTATAAAATTATTTGGATTTTACGATTGTGTTATGAATGTTGTGCCACTAGACTGGACGGATTAATAAGCTACTGGTCCTGGGTTCTATTCCCAACCGGAATTTGTGTAAAGTAAAGTGGTACAGCTGGGCACAGGCCTCCTAACTTTTGTGATAGGGTAATTGAGCAATCAGTTCGCTGTAGTGCATGTTGGCAGATTTCACATGCCTTCGGCATATTTTTATTTTCTAGATATGCAGATTTCCTTACGTTGTTCTCCTTCACCGCTAACGACGTGGTAAATCAGCACTTAAAATTGCAAATAACAATATCATGAATGTTGACAAGGATCGACCCGGGTTGCTCGCGTACTGAACCTAATCTACACTTAATGATTTACGTTTCCGCAAATATTCGACCCTTAGATAAAATTTATTTAGTTAGAACTACGCCATAAATAGATTAAATACTACAGTTGTGCGAAGAAAAAAGTTTATTTGTTTCACTTTTATATTTACTCAGGTTATAATTAATTTTATGCATAACATTTTACGATTACGATTTTACGTTACACTAATTTTACAATATTCAACGCGTTTTAGCTCATTTTAACTCTCGAGCTTTAAAAAGCTTTGCAGCACCCATGGTCATAGGGGTAGTGAGATGTTTGACATCTTGATGTCATAACTAGCCCGGGCTACCTTCTGGTTTTAATTATTTTTGGTCCGTTCTACAAAAATGGGATTACCGTATCTTAAAATCGTACAGTAGTATGGTATGGCTTGGATTTGAGGAACCTAACTTTTAGCAGTCATCTACCTTCTCTATTAGAAATTTAGATGTTTTTTCAATAGCTTTACGAAAATTTCTTGGTCACGAGCCATTATTGATAAGTGTACTTTCACAATGTTTTTTTTTAATTGAATATCTACACGTCATTTCATATTTTAAAAAATGTACATCCTATATAGTCTGTGAAATTGAATTTGATACTCTGTAATAAAGGGAAAACTAAACATTTTTGCAGAACGTGCGGCTAACATTCAGAAGGTATGCTAATTTAGTATATATAATCGTCGGCACGAGTGCGGCACGGTAATGAGAGGTCCACGACACATACGTTACCATCGTCAATTAAACCTTGGAAGAGCTGCCGAAAATACGGTTGACGAATTGATTATTATTGACTACCGGCCTCAGGTTCAAATCCCAAGAGCCGAAATCAGTTATTGGGTTATACCACAAGAGATTCTTTTCTGTCCTATGTAAAACTAATTCGGTTGGCGTAAGATATATGTAGAAATTGTAGTCCGATACATTTTGTGAGACGAACAATTAAATAAGTAAAAATATTACAATATGAGATGACGTATAGTAACAGGATTTTAGTATGGTGACCAAACAATCTATGGGGGGCTTATGATCAGCAGTGGACTATGATAAACTGTAACGGTAAGAGTATACGTAGTACAGCGACTCTGCAGCTACATTATGGTTGTAACACGAATGGGTCGGCTCGTTTGGGAAAGGAAATAAAAAATAATCCTAATGCTATGCTATGTACTTATATATAAAAAATTCTTCGTTATTTCTTTTACCAACAAACGTAAAAAAATTAATCACGATTATATACTTGAAGGTCAAATTATTAAGCAAAATTCAGTTGCAAAAGACTTTTAAAAAAGGTTGCAAAAGGTGTTTACTTTAATGAAAAACTTACTTTCAGAAATAATTATGATCACATTATTTCTAAGTCATACAAAAAATTAGGTTTTATTACCAGAACAACCAAACATTTCAAAAAACCATCCACATTTATACATCTCTTCTATGCTTTGATAAGAAGTACTCTTGATTATGATTCTGCTGTATGGTCTCTATTTCACGAAGTGCACTCCAAGCGTCTAGAACAGATCCAAAACATAGCTCTTAAGATAGTTAGTTATAGGCTGAAAAAAAGTCGCAAGCTACCGTCTTATCAGGAGAGACTACTTACATTTGGAGTTTAATTACTGCATAATAGACGTGCTATACACGATATTCTTTGCTTACATAAACTAATATACTGCAAAATTGTTTCACCAAATCTTTTATCCCAAATCAAATTTAATATTAAGTCAAATCCCAGGTGGTCCAAATGAAGTATTGTTCTTATAGACTTTTATATGAAACGTCTATAAGAACAATGCTTCATATTACAATCCTTTAACACGAATGTATCGCTCTTATAATGATATAGTTCTGACGGAGTCAGGTAAGGACATTGATGTCTTTGATAATAATGTAAATAAGCTTCGTACTTAACTGTTCTACTACTTCAAGTCAACTCCACATTAATTATTTATCGTTGTAATAAAACTTCCACTAAATTGTCGTAAAATTTGTTAAATTTCTAAATTTTTTTGAGTGAAATATATACATAAATATGTTTACGGATAATGCAAGTTGCAACTGTATGTACGCGTTTTTGGTTTGTATTCCAGGTCAAAACTTTGTATATAATAGGTATTTATGTTACGTGAAATTGAATGTAATTTGTTGTATAAATCCAATAAAATAAATAAATAAATAAGAATACCAGCGTAAAATAGCAGCTTCATACTGCCGTGTTTCGTGTGGGAAGTGTAGAGATCCGGAGACCCTTTTTACTGGAAACGAGGCATTGCATCTATATATATTTATTTAAATATATATATATATATATATATATATATATATATATCCTATATTAGAATATGTTGCGACCTGGGAAGGACCACACTCTCACAGAATACCAGCGTAAAATAGTAGCTTAATGCTGCTGTTTCGTACGGTGAGTGTAGAGAACCGGAGACCCTTTTTACTGGAAACGCGGCATTCCATCTTAGTCCTCACTGGCGACAACGCATCTGCATTTTGATTCGCAATCGTATAGGAATTTAGATGTCTATGGACCACAGCAACCACTTACCATCAGGTGTACTGTGTGCTCGTTTGTCACCCTACCCTAAAAAAAAGAAAAGAGTGTGCACCCGTGCTTGCACATACACTATACACATAATTATAATCCTGTCTTGTGCAGTGGCTTTTCCCCGTTGGGTGACCACCGTGACCGAAATTGAGTCGGAAGACATTACTTTTCTTATTTAATTAAATTATTAATTTATATTAAAGACTTTTTTATAGGAAGAGGGGGCAAGCGAGCATACGGCTCTGATGGTAAGTGTTTACCGCCCCCCATGAACAACTGCAGCACCAGGGGAATTACAGATGCGTTGTGGTTCTTTTAAAAATGAGTAGTCTCTTTTCATTCTTTTCTTCCTAAGTCGTATCGGTCCGAAAACATCTCTGGTGGATTAAAATGAAGTTGTGCGAAAAAGAAAACTTCTTTTAAATCACACAGTGATGGACCGTCAGTCATCCAGATGGTATGGATGGTATCGCGACTATCTTTTACCCGCGACTACTTCGAGTAAAATTTCAAAATATTCCCTTAAGTATGTTTTTTCACATAAAATATAGCCTGGATCACTCCCGGCACTACTCTCTATCTGTTCTTGAAGCTACGATACAATGGGTTCAGCCGTTACGAAGATTAGCCCTTACCGACGGACAGAGAGACAATTTTTTTTTTAATTGGTTACTTATGTTTTAACAGCATGCAAATTACCTCCTTAGCTTAAAGGAAAGTATTTGTTCTTATATAGAAATATATAAAATTTAAGTGACACAATTTTATTTATTTATATCAACGACTTGTACTTTAGGCTCCTTTCTTACCAAGTTAAATTATTTACAAATAATGTTCCTTAAGTTGTCTATTTAAAGGAGCTTTCAAATTGTTAACGTTGAGTTATCTTGTTTATTAAATTTTTCTTTCGTGTAGACACCTAAATGCGTCTAGCCTTTCGCTATAGACATACGACTCAAAATACAATACAAATATCGAATGTAAAATTAAACGAAAATTAAAAAAAACACCAATATCATCTGGAGTCGGTGAGAAGAGATAATGTATCGTAGAATTACGATTAAAGTTTTGACTTTAAAAGCTATTATGATAAATTATTTTGTTTTATGTTTTGAAATCGGTTTTACTTTGTAATCTACTTCAAAAAGAAGGTCGTACTTAATTCGACTGTATTTTTAGGTGGTTCTTTTTTATTTAAAAACTGGCGCTTTCATGTGGTCCCATATAAATTTGATCAAGATCTGACCAGTAATTTTTGAAATTGCGTATTAAAATGACTTCAACTGTATTAATGATGTTCTTATTTTATTTATATTGAAGTCACTTGTATAACATTTAAAATTCTACCACATTTTGTCAAAAGTTTAATTATTTTTGTCTTGTTTAAGAAATATAATAAGGTAAAATAATATAAAATAAGGTAAAATAAGGTAGAATGTCCTTTAAATAGGTACATCAAAATCTTCATTCCCCATTTTCCCAAACTCAGGGATTGAACAATTTTATTAAATATATTTTGTATTACTATCCCTATTAAATATAAAAAGGAATAATTTAATTATGTTTCGTCATGTCCAAGATATCGATGAACATATATAAATAATACGCGTCAAACCGTCAAATATAAAACCTTCACGTTTTTTTGAACTCTGTTAACAATCAGAAGACAAAGTTAACTTTTCCGTAATTTCGGTCTACTTAAACATTGAATGATATTTAATACGTTAATATAACTTGAATTTTTTTTAATTTTTTTTTTGAAAAGAATATTAACAATGCTATAAACATTACTAATATTCCCCTTAACCACTCGTGGTAAGCTTTAAATTGCTTGTGTTACGAGTGGTTCACGCCAGTAGTCGAAGGGCGGATTCGAACCCACGAGGTTTTTTTTTTTTTTGGGGGGGCCCTCTTTTTGGGTTCGCGGTCCGCTTCTCGGTGGTAAATTATTCCACAGAGAGGTCCTGCCGTTAGGCTACTGTCACTTAATTAGTTAAGGTTTTTTCTGTCCTTTGTTTTATGAACCTAAATAATTTTCAGTATTAGAATTAGATTGGTAGAGTACACAAGTTATTCGTAAGAGCATGAATGTTTTCTCGGGAGCTGTTTCAGACTAATTGTTTATTTTTTATAGAAATAAGGGTGACAAACAAGCACACAGTCCACCTGATGATACTGAATACTGTGGCTTATAGGCACCGTAATTCTCGTTTAAGAATAAAAGTGCAGATCAATTGACAAACTCCTGAGAACTAAGATCCACCTTGAGACACCTTGTTATCAACAAAAATAATTACCGGTTTTCGTCATAAAATATACAAAGCACAGCAGCATTACGCTACTATTTCCCGCTAGTATTCTGTCTAAGCCACGGTAGCTCAGATGTTTAGAGCTTGCTTTAAATTTCACAGTAAACGAGCAACCGGGTTCGATCCCCGCCGGCACCAATAAAATTATTAATTGCAATTTTAAGTGCTGTTTTACAACTTGCTCAACGGAAGTAAAACATCGTGAGGAAACCTGCATGTATGAGAAATAAGAAAAAATATTTCGAAGATATGTGGAGTTCACCAACCCGCATTGGGGTAGCGCGGCGGACACTCCCTTGCCCTAAAACTCTCTCAGAAATTATAGGAGGCCTGTTCCCAGCTCTGGGACGTATATAGGCTGTAACATTAACTTTATACTGTCCAATCGTGGTCGTTTCCCAGCTGAGCCGACCCATTCGTGCTGCAGCTATGATAAGTTACAGCGTGTTTCCACGTTTACTAACGTGTTTTACAACTTTGGAAATAAATATATCCATCTATCCATTACAGCTTATAAGAGTCCACTGTTGAATATAAGTGTCTACCATTGATTGCCACATTTGCCATAGTTGTTACGCTTGGGAAGCGGTATGATAAAAGCTGTTTTATATTATAATGAGATGGTATCAGGAAGAAGCTGCTACCCTTCTTCTATTTCAGTTTTCTTATAATTTAATTATAACCTACAGTCGTAACAAATAATAATGACATATCGCACTATTATTTTTAAGGTTTTTCAAAAGGGATAGAAACAACCTATTCATCCCATTGCTGGGAACAGGGCTCAAAACTAGCGGGGCGGAAATGTTTAAAATTTCTGAAATATCCAAATATTAGCTTCGTTACGTTTTAGTACCGGTAGAGAAACAAACTCCGTTTGCTCTCAATAATTGTTTCTAATAATATTATAATAATTGTTTACATTATATAACATACGTGGTAGAGCCATGCTGCAGTTATATTAAAAGTATAGTTGAAGCACGAATGGGTCGGCTCGACCGGAGAAGGACCACGCTCTCACAGAATGCCAGCGTCAAATAGTAGCTTAATGCTGCTGTGTTTCGTATGGTCAGTGTAGAGAACCGGAGACCCTTTTTACTGGAAACGAGGGATTCCATCTTAGTCCTCACGGATGACAACGCATCTGCATTTTGATTTGTAATCGAGGATGGATGTAGATGTCTATGGGCCGCAACAAGCACTTACCATCAGGTGGACTGTGTGCTAGTTTGTCACCCTATCCTATAAAAAATATAATAAGACAATGTTTATTTGGGGGGTGTGAAGCCCCCGTCCCCCCAGGCGGAGACCTGGTAAGATATGTAGGAAGTCGACAGATGCAGATGGCTCAGGACCGTTGATTTGTGACATTCCTTGGGGGAGATCTATGTGACTATATAACTCGTGAAGGGCTGTAATAATGATGATGATGAAATATTTCTTTTCATTGATATGTATTTATTTAAAACTGATTTCTAGGGCCCCCACATCACGGGTTCTCCTTGAAAAAGATCTATAAAAATTGTAGATTCTTTACTCCTATCTACACAGCATCTGTCCTATCCTATTCTGGTCAACACACTAGGATCTACTCTCATACATGGAGGCTCTTCACATACATAAATTGATCATGGACTGAAACCAATACCTGATGGTAAGTGACCGCGCCAGAGGAATTGCAGGTGCTTTGCTGGAATGTAATTTAAAATAATTTGTAGACCATACTACAGAATAAATAATAGCACAGAATAAATAATACTTTTGGATGTAACCACACAAACACTCATTATGTGCTCCATTTCCTGCATCCATCCTGCTCCAATCCTGCAGATTCAAAATCCACAGTCAAACGCTTACCATTGCGCCATCAGGTCGTCAATATAAAATAATTTCATAGTAAGTTTCATAGTACGTGTCATAGTATTGAGAAATAAATAGTGTTATCAACATCGTGTGTTGATACAAACTTTCGTTAAGTTTGGTTCAAAAAATATGTAATTAAACTATCACGGGGTACAGTTACCGTTACCGATGCTGTCTATCAAAAGTGTACTGGTGAATATACGAGTAGACCTCCTCTTTAATCCAAGATAGGGGCGATATTTGCCTTAGAAACCAAGCTTGGCTGGCATTTTTTATTTCATAATTTTATTTTTTTTTATAGGATAGGGTGACAATCGAGCACACAGTCCACCTGATGGTAAGTGGTTGCTGTGGCCCATAGACATCTACATCTATCCTCGATTACGAATCAAAATGCAGATGCGTTGTCACCCGTGAGGACTAAGATGGAATGCCTCGTTTCCAGTAAAATGGGTCGCCGGTTCTCTACACTCACCATACGAAATACAGCAGCATTAAGCTACTATTTCACGCTGGTATTCTGTGAGAGCGTGGTCCTTCCCCGGTCGAGCCGACCCATTCGTGCTACAACTATACATCTAATATAACTGCAGCATGGCTCTACCACGTATAAAATTTAGAAAGACGTTGCTGTATATTTTCTGATTTATTTCCCTCTGCTGCATCTTACGACACCCACGGGATGATATGAGGTAGTGGACATCCTTACACCGTCACTGCGTGGTCTATAGTAGGTATACTTATTAGCGCTCGAGGCTATGACCACATTAAAATGTCATGGTACGTACGTCAACACCAATCAAATCGTTAAGCGATTACCATTTAACAAGTTTATCTAACTGTGTGGTTTTATGCCATACTCGTCCAATAAAAAAAGTTTTGGTGTTGATTTATGTGTAGCAAGAAAAATATCTATTTTTATAAAAATACAGACGACGATTCAATCGTCCCACCTCATGATAAATAAATGTTGCGGCCCGTAGATATCCACAACTACATCAAAATGCAGATAATTTGTTACTCCTGAGGACAAAGATCAAATGCCCATTACCAGTAAAAAGCGTTTGCAGTCCTTTCGCTCACCATACGAAATACAGCAGCAATGTACTGCTATTTGCGCTTTGAGATACTTAAAGTATTTACGTTGCATTTCGTGTGAACAAACCTTCCTTGATATTGCCGATCCATTTATGCAGCGCACCGTAACTATAACTATTCATTTCTTCCTGTTTCGTGGAGCAGTCTGAAATCTGAATACATGAATTGCACAAAGTCAAACATTCAAACCCGGAACAATTATTTTTAGGCTACACAAATACTTATTCCGTGCGGAATTCGAATCCACGTTCCGCAGCGCTGAAACTCACTGCTAAGCAACTGCGCCATGGAGCTGTTGGAGTTACTTAAAATAATAAAATAAAGTAATCGTAATTTTCCGTATCACGGCAGCCCAAAGAAAACATTACACTATTTTCATCGTGTGGGTGTCGTAAGAGGCGACTATGAGAACAACCTGAAAATTCTTATGGTTTCCGCTAGATGGCGGCACGCATCTCGTTTACACCTGACAATGAAAATACCATTGATTTACAGAAAATACCTAGACTAGCGACAGCCGATAGAATCAAAGTTGCGAAACGGTACTAATCCTACAATTATAGCAAATCTTACGATTTAAACAAATCCTACATATTTATCTCTCGAAAAAGGATAACAAACGAGCACACAGTCTGCCTGATGTTAAGTAGACGCTGTAGCCACATTTATCATCAATTAAGAATCAAAATGGAAATACGTTGTCGTCTCTGAGAACTCAGATCAATTTTTTTATAGTATAGGGATGACAAACGAGCACACAGTCCACCTAATGGAATGTGGATGCTGTCGCCCATAGAAAACTACATTTAACCTCAATTAAGGATCAAAATGCAGATGCGTTGTCACCCCTGAGAACTAAGATGGAATGCCTCGATTCCAGTAAAACGGGTCTCCGGTTCTCTACACACACCATACTAAACACAGCAGCATTAAGCTGATATTTTACGCTGGCATTCTGTGAGAGCGTGGTCCTTCCCCGGTCGAGTCGACCCATTCATGCTACAATAATCATATAGCTGCAGCGTGACTCTACCACGTATAAAATATATATAAATATGTCGTATATAATAATTGCCTCGTCACCAATAAAATGGTTATCTGGTGGTCTTCACATTCACCACATTAAACACATCAGAATTTGCTATGTTACATTGGTATTCTGTAAAAGCATGTTCCTTCAAATGTCGTGTCGACCCCTTCGTTCGGCAGCCATAATACAGCTGTAGTGTAACTCTGCTACCAGATATTGTAGCAAATTTTTACACTACTTTATGTGAAGCTCACATCAAGCACGTTATTTGCGGACATTAAGTAATTAATCAGCTCCACCTGTTTATAAACGTATTCAGTACAATTATTACAAGATTTATTGCATTGCTTAGTTTCCAAGAATAGGAACTAAATGTTAAAGCAATAAACACACGTCTATTTCAATAGATCTCTAACACAAACACGACGCACTTAACCTGTCGCTGGGTCGCAATGGGGCGCAACCACCCGGCTGTTACACATATCAAGGGTTGTTACTGGGAACACTTAACACAAAAGTACCTATTATAATTCGTACATTGATTCAATTTATTACTGCGAATATGTTCAAGATCGTCCCCACCATTACATTAGATTTGGTAAACCACAAATCCTCGCAAAAGAACACCAATTCCTACCAAGGATGATACGCGAGGCTATTGAAATTAAAAAACATCCAAATTTCAATAGAGAAGATGGATGGTGCTACCATCTGCTTGGGATCCTATAATTAACAAAATTCAACCCAAACCCAAGCATACCACTGCAAAACTTCATGATACTATCTAAGCTCGTTTTGCGTAAATCGGACCAAAAATTAATATTCAAATTTAAAGGTAGTCGGACTAACTGCGACATTAGGACGTCAAACATCTCACCCCCCCCCGAAACGTCATAAAAATAAATTAAAGTTGTAATTAAACGAGATATAACCCGTAAATAATAGTTTTATTCAATGTATAGTGTTCGCGTAAATTTAAGAAATCATTATAAGTAAGTGATGTAAAATATTTATAATTTTTATTTATTTTCGGCAGACGTTAATATAGACAACGAAAATTTAGAAACTAAAAACTGATATCTTCTTTTTTTTTACTGACTAGGAATCGAGTTCAGGTTTTGTGTGTCATTATACTCAGTAGAAGACAAATGTTTGAAACTTCCTCAATTCAAACATCATGAATAATTTTAACTATTTTTGACAACCCTAAAGCCACCCCTAAATGGCGACCACCCGTGGGACATTATCTAATCCGAATTAACCATTATAAAAACGTACCCTCTTTACCGACTGCGCCGCCAGATAGCCAACTATCGGAGGTCGGGATTACACAAAGTTAATTTGGTCGCGTGGCCGCGGACCCTACTTCGCCAAAAAAAGCTTCTGTCAATCAGAGTTTAGCGCAGCGGAAGAATTAGCTCATAGTAAATGGGATGGAGATACGAGATTTTTTAAAACAGTGAATAGTTCACTTTTTAATAATAATACAACTTTTCTTCTTCATTCGTCGTAAACAGTCCTATGCATAACATAGGATTGTCCTATTATAGTGCGGATTGTTATATTGACAATGGGTGCGTCTGGCAGAAAAAAGCGCTAGCAAGCACTTACTAACGCTAAAATAGTTTTCAGCCAGGACATGATTGCTACTTCAGTAGCACTGACACAATCCGCCATTTTGCTTATTTAATTTGTTTGTTTTGAAGTAGAGTTTATAAGTTGTTTTTAGCAATATTAGTTTTAAGTAATATAATGACATGAATAGACATATACATGTTATTAAAAATTCATGATTCGTAAGTTTTTAATATGAGTACTTCACAAACATATATTTAAATTAGGTTAGGTTCCCCGGTTAAAAATAGCATCGTGTCCTAGAGGAAAATAGCTACTTACGATTTGGCAGCGCTTACCGCTTACGATCGCCATTTTGCTTACAAGCGCTTGCTAACGCTTTTTTCTGCTAAACGCACCCAATATTCATATAATATAAAAGTCTAGTATTCTTTGATAACTAAATGATAATATGTTATTAAGATACGTGAGGGTTTTATGGTTACCATAAGCTTTGCCGCCCTTTAAAACCAAAACTAGGGGGAGTAAGTATTACTACTACTACTATAACTAATATATTAAGAAAAAAATAACAAACAAGCTTTTCACATAATGTCAACTGTCAAAATGGCGTCTATGAAGCAGCGCCTTTTTGACCCTTTAATATTTGATTGACTAATGAAGAGCTACCGTATCACAGATGCAAATGCAAACAAGGCTGTAGTTTTTGATTTATAAGAAAGTGACCATATTAACCGTATTGATGACCATATAAATAATAATGAATCGTATTTTGCCACCTCAAACCAAAAGTAATATAAAGTTACAGCCTACATACGTCCCACTGCTGGGCATAAGCCTCCTGTCATTTCTGTAAGAACTTAGGGCAAGGATATGTCCGCAGCGCTGCCTAAACGCATGTTGGCGATCTTTACATGCCTTCGAAACATTTTTTTTTTAATTTCTCACATATGCATGCCGATTTCCTCACGATATTTTCCTTCACCGCTGAGAACGTGGTAAATCGGCACGTAACTTTGCAATTAACAGTTAATTAGATGCTACCACGGTTCTTACTCCTCCTGGTAAATTAATTATTAATTGTTCTTCAGGTCTTATTAGTCGACTGCTGGACATGACCCCCCCCCCCATGGTAGGGAAGATTTGCCTTAGTCGTTACCCTTGGCAGACTATGATGATCATAGTACCAGATGTGTCGCACCTTAGACGCTACACCCCGTCGCTTGTCTGGATTTTCTACGTCTCGCGCAATCAGTATCTAGTTATACTAACATCTGTCAGAACCACTGACCTCCCATAGAACAATAGAAGTCAGTGAATAGAATTCCTAAGATTTTTACCTGATGGTAAGTGAATGCTGTGATATCAACAAATATATTGTCTCCCCTGAGGATTAAAATGGAATGCCTCGGTTCCAATGAAAAGGGTTTTCGGCTTTACACTCACCACCATGTTGCTTAAATCATAGCAGCATTGAGAAGCTGTTCTACCCCGTTCGAAACAACCCAAATTCGTGCTACAACTATAACGTAGCTGCAGCATGTCTATATCACGTATAATAAAAAAATTCTTACTACATATTCATATTTATAGGATTTTGATGATTTCAACTAACACAAGTCTACTGCTGAGCCTTCCTATAGTTGCTGCTTTTTTAAAAAATTCTTACTACATATTCATTTACGCTGTCATCACACGGCATTTTGATGATTTCAACTTAACACAAGTTTACTGCTGAGGCCTTCCTCATAGTTTGCCCCAAAATACGGTCCTAAGCAACTTATATCCAACAAGGCATAACATAACATACCTTCTAGCCTATGTTCAGCAGTGAACCTAAATACATAGACTGTAGCGGTAACAGTAACGGCGTGATAAGAAGGTTGGCATGAAATGAAAAGGTTTGTGTATATCCCTTTACGGAATAAATAAACAGATTAGAACATGGATCGAGTTTTGATTATTTTTTATTCATAAATTGTGTCTATTGTATGTTCATTTGATGCACATTTGTGGACCTCATATATTTAACTATCATCGTGACAATTCTACACAACACTGTGTTAACCTGTCAACACATCTGGTTACTGAGACAGTTATTATCAAACCAAATTGAACAGAACCGCCCCAACTCTAGAACTGTTCACAAACTAGAGAAGAACATACTTTGTAAGAATAAGCTGAGGGGTCTCTGTAAATGGATGATAAAACAAGTGTTAAGAGTGTACAGCACGGTTAAATGACGTGTCACACATAAATAATCACATAATTGGGAAGCTCGGGTCACAACATTGC
Source organism: Parnassius apollo (assembly GCA_907164705.1). NCBI lineage: Eukaryota > Metazoa > Arthropoda > Insecta > Lepidoptera > Papilionidae > Parnassius > Parnassius apollo. The sequence continues at coordinate 1,955,079 of CAJQZP010000049.1, read as the reverse complement.
GGTTACGTGACCCCTCCTCGCGGTTACGAGGGGTGGAATGATAGTTATAATGTGGACATGCTTTTTGAATTTTTAGTCTGATAAAACATTTTAATAATTTTTTATTATTTTTAAATCACAATTACTTTTCAATTTTTAAATCTTTACTTTTTTGCACAATTTAAAAATACTTGATTAAAATCACTTTTACGGATTTTATCGCGTTTAACTATACTTTTAATTATTTTTTATTTTTAATTCCCGACGTTTCGGGTGCTTTCCAGCACCCATGATCACGGGGGACAGAGGTGACTGACGTCCCGATGTCATTGTTAAACACGCCTTCAGCTTTTTTTAATTGTTGTTTATGGTCCGATCTATGCAAAATGAACTGATTATGTCCTGAGGTCTTGCAGTGGTATGCTTGGGTTTAATTTTAATTTTATTGATTATAGGGTCCCAAGCCAGGTAAGCAAGCCCAACCAAGGTAGTACCCAGTCTCCTTCTCTATTGAAATTAGGGTATTTTTTGATTTCAATAGCCTCACGTATCATCCTTGATAGGAATCGGTGTTCTTTCACGAGGATTTGTGGTCTATCAAATCTGATGTAGTGGTAGGAGCCGTCTAGGATATGATCACAAACTGCAGACTTTCCGGAACGTCAAACAAAAATGCTTTCCTCGCAGTCCATCGCACTAACAACGGTATTTCCCCATAATATCTTTCTCGTGAGACGAAGCAGGACACTACACTGACATGAGCAATACAATACATCAAACCAGTAAAATAAGCTGTCTTACACTAACATACGCAAAGTGATTGCAGCTTTTAAAACAAAATCTTTATCTGGTACTATAATGGTCGGTGCATCTATTAGTTATCGTGTAACATCTAAACGATTTTAATCGACCAAGTTCATATTCGCACAATATATTTCTTTTGGTAAAACGATAATTCTTAGATATGTATGAATTTAATAGATGGCGCTGTAGTCAAGCTATTAATAAATTCTATACTTTTTGACCAAAATGTAATGCCAAAAAACAAAATTACAACATTAATAAATTGTGTAGTTACCACTGTAAAAAGTCCGGGGTGAATTCGAAGCAAAACTCATCGCACCACCCACTGAAAAGGACGAAATGACATCTGCTCAGTCTACTGATAGTCATATATGATCTTGGTTCTATATAAAAGTAATAAGTTTTACAATTAATAAAATTGTAGTATATGCAGGGACTTATCTATATTATTCTAGCTTACGTAGCATCATTGACAGATTGTACTGTTTGATATAAAATGTACTAAAACAAACACTCATCGACTGTAGTGGCACATTATGCGGTACAGGGGTGGCATATTGGCACCAAGCTATCTTCACTTATAATAGTTATTTTATTATGTTCACTGTTGTTGAGCTCATTCTATTGCTTTAGTGTGATGGTGATTAGGTTCACAAACATTGTTAAATTTGTTTCATAACAATGACAATATTTCCACATAGACAGTAAAGTGTAAGAAGGTAACGTATAGTTTCTTCACTTAATACCAAATTCACCTGACACCTTGCCAACTGACGAACTAGGCTTTTGCAACCGCCAAATTCCACATGCTGGTTACAGGAAGCAAATTACAGTGTCAGGATATCGACTCTGCACAAACAAATCCGCCTATGCAGCAAAAATATCAGTTAGCACGTTCTTATATACCTATACACACTTTAAGAATCAGCAATGAATTTATAAAGAAGTAGCAAAATCCCGCAGACGTCCTGCCCGTGTACACCAATTTTCATGACGTTCGGTTAAATGATATAATTGTTGATATACAGCAGCACAACCGTAATTTACAACATCATAGTCATCTCGTAGGTAGTGACATAATCCCGTTGCTGTAGAAATCTTGGGATTTTTGAACAAAAAAATGCGACAAGTAGTTTTGACAGTCTTTTCTTGATGAATTCTAAAGAGACCGAAACAGGTGAAAATCTGAGAGTGTAAGGTTAGGACTATATGGCAACCAAGCTCCATAAATTTTTGCTAAGTTGCCAAATATGTGTGTGGTCTGGCGTTATCATGATGAAATACCACTCCTTTTCTGTTGATTAATTCCGGCCGGTTTTTTTTTTTCAATTTCTTGCTCGAGTCTCATTAGCTTTTGGCAATAGATATTCGAATCGATGGTTTTGCACGGCGGTAAAAGCTCATAATAAACGATGCCCTTCCAATCCCACCATACACAACATCACCTAATTACTCCGTGTTCCGCTACAGTCTGTGGAGCTTGACTACCCTTTGACAATGATCTTTTTCATACGTTCTTGTCGTAGGTGTTCCACTTATCATCACCAGTGATGAATCTTTTCAAAAGTGGTTCGCTTTCATTACGTTCCTATAGAGAATCGCAAATGAGTACACGATTCCCTATGTTTCTTTCAATGAGCTCGTGTGATACCCAAATATCGAGCTTTTTGTAAAGTCAGACTTTTTCAAATAGGTTAAAACTGTCATGTGGTTAATCTTTAAATCCTCGGCTACATCCTAACTACTAATATACCGATATTTCTCCACTTTTTCAAAAATGGCATCGACTTTATCGGTATGAGGCGACCAGAGCGAGCTGCAACTTTGACATCAAAATTCCCGGACTGAAAACGCTTGGACCAACTTTGTGCTACTCTTACTGATACTGCATTAGGTCTATAAACGTCACAATTTTTTTCACGGCTTGAGTCTCATTTTGCCTTTTTTTGTAATAAAACTTCAGAATGTATCGAATTTCTTAGTTAGATTCACTCATTTTGGTGGACAGAAAAACAATTGAAAAATGGCGGGTAAGTGTTCTTTTATTTTTCTTTTTATTTTTTTTAATATCCTGTATGTATTGATATTTGATATTAAAACCAGCCAGATACAAACAGTACAACCAAAAAGATTTTTTTTCAACAACACAAACAAAAAAAAAAAACAAAATACGGGGAAATCTTTTTAGCTTCGCACGCTTCGATTTCTGGATCTCAACAACAGCGCCACATACCGGATCCAATTGTAAAATCTAAATCAACTAAAGGCGCACTCAAATACACACAAAAAATTTCATGAAAATGGTTCAGCCATTTTAGAGTTTTTGCGAGATTAATATACATTATGTAAACAATGGGAAGTAGCGGTTTAACTAAACCGTAGTAGTTAAGAGGTTACCTTTATAGTACGCGACTGACCGAGTAAAGTCTCTTAGGCATCGAAGAAATTATTAATTAAAATTTTAAGTGCTGTTTAACCACTCGCTCGGCGGTAATTTTCTTTACCATAAGTCTGGTTAAGGTTAAGTTAAAGTTAAGGTTAGTTTGGCGTAAGGCTTAAGGGGGACTAGTCTATAACCCTCTCAATAATGTACTGCATTTACTTAGCTGTGTGACGAATTTAAGCTGCAACTGTACTTTACCATTTTTACTTCTTGGCTATAAAGCTTTTAGTATCCATAAGGATTTTGCCTACCTAAGTGCGGGTTAATGATCAGAAAAGATATCCCTGTACGACAGATTAGATAATAGTTACTACGTAACCTGTACTGTTGATAATGCTTGGCTAAACGTATTAGGTTTGTTTGGGTATTTCAGTTTATCGCTATCATCATCATCATTACAGCCCTTCACAAGTCCACTGCTGAACATAGGCCTCCCCCAAGTAATGCCACAAAGCACTCTGCATCCATCGACTTCCTGCATGTCTTACCAGGACGTCACTCCATCTAGTGGGGGGTCGCCCTACACTACGCCTACCGGTACGAGGCTGCCACTCGAGAACCTTTCTTTCCCACCGGTTATCGGTTCTTCGAGCTATATGGACGGCCCATTGCCACTTCAGCTTACTAATCCGTTGGGCTATGTCGGTTACTCTGGTTTCACTGCGGATATCCTCATTTCTAAGTCTATCACGCAGTGAAACTCCGAGCATAGCCCTCTCCATAGCTCCCTGAGCGACCTTGAGCGTCCTCATACGGCCAGCGGTGAAGGACCAGATCATCAGTCTCAGATCCGTAAGTCATCACTGGCAACACGCACTGGTTATACACTTTAGTTTTCAGAGATTGAGGTATACCTGACGAGAAGATGTGTCGTAATTTCCCGAACGCTGCCCAGCCGAGTTGAATCCGTCGATTGACCTCTCGGTCGAAGTTGGACTTACCTAGTCGGACTATTTGTCCCAGGTAAACGTACTCGTCAACAACTTCGAGCATAGTGCTCCCAACAACTACCGGCGTAGGTGTGACATGGACATTAAACATGATCTTTGTTTTGTCCATGTTCATCTTAAGACCTATCCGTAGGGAGACACCATTGAGGTCATTGAGCATAGTGCTAAGGTCCTCCAGCGATTCTGCCATAAGGACTATATCGTCGGCAAATCGAAGGTGAGTGATGTACTCGCCATTGATGTTAATACCGTATCCTTTCCAGTCCAGTAGCTTGAAAACGTCTTACAACGCAGCGGTGAAGTGGCAGAGTAGGTAGTAGAAGGCAGAGTTTTGGGGATATAACATCACCCTGTCTTACATAGGTTTCGTACTCTGGTTCTGTACTCGGATAGCCATCGTAGCCCTACTGTACAAACACTTCAGCACTTCGATATACCGACAGTCAACTTGGCACCGCTGAAGGGACTGTAGCACCGCCCAAATTTCGACGGAATCAAAGGCTTTCTCATAGTCCACATACGCCAGACAAAGTGGCAGATTGTACGCTTCGGTCTTCTGTACAATCTACCGCAGGGTATGTATGTGGTCTATGGTACTGAAGCCTTTTCGGAAACCGGCTTGTTCGGGAGGCTGGAAGTCGTCGAGTCTGCGTGCGAGACGATTCGTAATGACTCTCGAAAACAGCACGTAGACGCGGCTCAGAAGGGAAATCGGTCTGTAGTTCTTCAAGAGAGCGTTGTCGCCTTTCTTAAAAAACAAGACCACCGCACTTCTGCTACACGCCTTCGGAGTAGTGCCACCATGGAGGACGGAATTGAAGAGCTTCTGAAGGACTTCAAGTACCGGTGTTCCACCTGCTTTCAGAAGCTCCGCTGTAATTCCATCCTCGCCTGGGGCCCTGCCGTTTTTAAGGTGCTGGAGAGCCATTCTAATCTCGCTCAGACTGACGTCCGGGATATCATCGGAATAGTGTCGCGTAAGACTTGCTCTTGGATCGTTACTCACACTTGCGTGTGGCTCCAACGATGCTGTGTACAGCTGCCCATAGAACCTCTCAATCTCACTCAAAATCTCAGGTGTCTTGGAAACAATGCTGCCACATTCAGTCTTCAGCTCTGACAGTTGGCTCTTTCTGGCAGACAGATCTCTGCTAAGGACTTTGGAGCCCTGGTTCCGCTCGATCGCTTCTTTAATACGAGCAGTATTAAAGTTGCGTAAGTCTCGCCACATGCATTTGGAGATCTGTCTGTTCAGTTGCCTGTATGCTGCCATATCTGTTGACGATTGCAGCCTCATCTCCCGTCTAACAGCCATGAGATTAAGAGTGTGTTCGGAGAGTTTTTGTGTTCTTCTGCGGCGGGTCTTGAGGAATTTAGCTCCCACCGTATGGACAGTTTCCACGAGCTTGTCATTTCTTGTCATTCGCCGTGTAGTGGCGGTTGAGAATATCCACTACTCCATATCTTCCCGTGGGTGTCGTAAGAGGCGACAGAGGGACACAGGCAGGAGATGGGCAGCAGCATCTTCCTAATAAAAACAATAACATAATAAAAAACTGCGGTTGCCAACCCGCTCGCCAAGCGTAGCAATTATGGCAAATATCCTCTCATGAATAACGATGCAAATAAACGGCCCCCAGTCCCCGGCGGCCCCGCTATTTGGCTACGGTGGCGACCATGGTAACGGCGGGGCAGGGGGTGCTAAGAATCTCCGGTGGAGGTTCGGTTGCCACCTACGACGACTCGACCTGGCAACGTATAACGCACGCACCCTGAGGACTGAGGAGAAGATACTGGAGCTGGAAGAAGAGGTAGACAAGTTGCGCTGGCATATTATTGGATTATCTGAGGTCAGAAGAGAGGGGGAGGACACGGTAATCCTCGAGTCCGGCAACTTGTTCTATCACCGGGAGGGCGACCATCTGTCCCAAGGAGGTGTCGGATTTATCGTCCACAAGTCTCTCGTCAATAACGTTGTAAAGATTGGGAGTGTGTCGACGAGGGTCGCGTACCTGATACTCAGAATCACCAAACGGTATTCGCTGAAGGTCATACAGGTCTACGCACCAACCTCGGCACATCTCGATTAGGAGGTTGAGGAAATGTATGAGGATATTTCTAGAGCCATGCATTCCTCCAAAACCCACTACACGGTGTTGATGGGAGACTTCAACGCAAAACTAGGCACAAGAGAAAGCGGTGAGCTGAAGTTAGGGAAATTTGGAGTAGGGCAACGGAACTGTAGGGGCCAGCAGCTGGATGACTTTATGGAGAAAGAGGGACTCTTTATGATGAACTCTTTCTTCCAGAAGCGGCCCCACAGGAAGTGGACCTGGTCGAGCCCCGACGGTTCGACAAAAAATGAGATTGACTTCATTATGACGACCAGACGCCAACTGTTCAATGATGTCTCAGTGATCGCAAGGGTGAAAACCGGCAGCGATCACCGAATGGTTAGAGGCACACTGAACCTAAACGTTAAGTTGGAGAGGTCTCGTCTAATGAAGTCAACGCTCCGTCCCCCTCGTGCTCTAATCCAGAATCCCGAGACTTTTCAGCCTGAGTTACGTAACCGCTTTTAGTGCCTAGAAGATTGCAATGCAGTGGAGGATATGAATAACATATATATTATAATTAAATGAAATTAAACTTTAAAAAATGTCTTGAATTTGAATTTTTTATAAGATAGGGTAACAAAAGATCACACAGTCCACCTGATAGTAAGTGGTTGCCGTAGACAGAGAATAGGTTTCTCTGTCTACGGTGGTTGCTGTGACCCATAGACGTCTACATCTATCCTCGACTACGAATCAAAATGCAGATACGTTGTAACCCGTAAGCACTAAGATGGAATGCCTCGTTTCTAGTAAAAAGGGTCTCCGGTTCTCTACACTCACCGTACGAAACACAGCAGCATTAAGCTACTATTTTACGCTGGTATTCTGTGAGAGCGTGGTCCTTCCCCGGTCGAGCCGACACATTTGTGCTACAACTATACTACTAATATAGCTGCAGCATGGCTCTACCACGAATAAAAGCTAAGCTAAAAAAACTATATAAAATATAGTAAATAAAATACGAAATATAAATAAATAGTATATAAAATATGAAGAAATTTTTATCCCGACCTAATAAAAAGTATTAAATATGTCTATTAAATATTTTTTTAATATTTTATCAATAAAATGTACAATAAATGTTGATTTATGATAATAATTATGACACAGCTCAGAAATGAAAATGATTATAAAGATACAGAAGATCTCCATTTAATTTTTTTATAAAATAACACGCTTTATTACTTTTACTGCACAAGATTTAGATCCTTAATAAAAAAAAAACATACGTTAAACTCAAAATGCAAACCTCTAATAAATTTCAAGATTACATCACTACAATGATGAAACAAAAGGGGCGCCAATAAATTAATCCAAAGCTAAATTACCTACCTGACGACATCTTAAAAAAAATGTCGTCGCAGTAGCGCCCCCTGCGGTGAAGTCCTGTACTAAAAGCTACAAGATAGTAATAAAAAATAAACAAGACGGCGGTGAATTCGAAATACTGACATTTCGCTCAAATTCCACGCGTGTGTCCGTAGAATTCTATTTTTGGTGATCAACAGCCGGTTAAGTTTTTCAACTGTGGAACAGATCGCGCATTTTCAATGACATCGGCATTTTCTGTGACCTACAAGGAAGAACTAACATTTTATTACTATTTTAATTTTATTTTTTTGATTATTGTATACATAATGTTTCTGAATTTCTTGTGGTTATATTTTTCACTTTTTAATGCTTTTAGATCATAAAGTCTTATGCGCTCTGTCAACATGTCAGGCAAGAATTTAAAAAAAATCAATTCGGCAAAAAAAATTATTTATTTTATGGAATTCATCCGCGGGAAATTTATTACGATTGGATTTCACTGGTTTTAGTTTTATTGGGCGGAACCCACTTTCTTTTTTTTTTAAATAAATGTAGCCTTAGTTACTCCTTATAACATCAGCTGTCTGCCAGTGAAAATCCCGTCAAAATCGGTCCAGCCATTTTGTAGATTAGCCGGAACAAACAGAGAGACGGTCGGACCGACAGACAGACAAAAAATTTAAAAATTGTTTTTTTTGTTGTCACTACCTTATATGTATACAATCATATGCATTTAGTAAAAATCTGTTATTGTGACGTTACAAACAGATACTTGAATTTTATTTATTTGTATAAATCAGATTTTTAACATACATCGAGAGGTTAGTACCTAACCAATAACTATGTTAGTAAATAGTATCTGATGATATATTGTTAAATAAATTTTAAAATTTTAATTACACAGAAACAGTTATAAATAACTGGGGTATATGAGATATTTAAGATTACCAATAACAACTCCCAGTGCGCCTGATAGGGACAGTGTAATCGGCACCCAAACAATTTAGTAATGAGAATTCTATGTAGCAGGGATGCTACTTTTAACGAATTACCGCTACCAAACCGTCAACGCGCGTACTTCTATCAAGTATATTATTGATCGAAACGCGCTTATCAATAAACATCTATGATGTGCTGCATTACCGCGGCAACCCTAACAATAATCTGAATTTCTCATTCAGTAAACGAAACCTACAGGTCGCTCGTGTAAAAAAATGGTTAATATGTTTTTAGGAGAGATCATTAAAAATGTTATTGTTATATATATATATATATATATATATATATATATATATATATATATATATATATATATGTACGTAATTAAAGGAAGGCGTGTAAAAACTGTAGTAATACGAGTACAATATTAAACTACACCTGGCAGAGGCTATTCTCAGCTATATTACGGTAGCAGCAAGAATGGGCTATCTCGACCGGAGAAGCACCGTAATGGCTATTGTGTTTCGTATGGTGAGTGTAGAGAACCGGAGACTATTTTCACTGAGCCGAACCATTTCATATTAGTCCTAATGGATGACAAAACATCTGCATTCTGATTCCTAATAGAGAACGGATGTAGATGTCGACGGGCTACAGCATCCACTTACCATTAGGTGGACTGTGTGCTTATTTGCCGCCCATATTCTTTAAAAATAATTGTATGTAAGACGTCACACCGCCTGCATGTATTCCGTGTGCGCCGCGTGTGAAAATATGGGCGTATCAATTTTTCCAATCGGTTTTATTTACAACTATCGATCCACCCAGACTTCGCGCAGGGGATTTTTGGACCTTGTTAACAGCACTACCTACCGGGTCTAAACCATTTAATGACCTATTCAAATACACACAAAAAATCGTCAAAATCGGTCGAGCCATTTTTGAGCTTCAGCGACACTAACGGACGGCAATTGAATTTTGTTATATATAGAGACTAGTGTAGCCACGAACATACGTCCACAACAAATATATTTAAAAATTAATGTTTATTTGTTAGTATTTTATGCGCAGCCATACCGTTCACAGATAGTGGTAAAACCATAGAATACTATAATACACAATAGAATGGCTGTCAACCTTATTTTGTACGAGGATAGGCGTCGCCGGGAGCACATTTACAAGCAATTACGTCGTATTATCGGTTAATCACTACTACAAACCCGATTCGCTGTGTTGACAGATGGATTTTAATACATATTTATTTGTATGTAGCGTGCAATTTGGTATTTTCTAAATAATTTGCATGCGAAATTTGGAAACGATTGTTACGTCAAAACACATCTCGTGTTGACGTCTATACGTGTGAATGGACGTGTTATAGTGGCATTTTGGTGGGTGTAGCCACGGGCTCCGCACACACACCCGTTCTCTTATATTATATGTATTATAGTATTCTATGTAGAGACTAGTGCAGCCACGAACATTTGTATAAAAATTAATCTTTATTTGTTCGTATTTTATGCGCTGCCATACCGTTTATCAGATAGTGGTAAAACTTGTGGATAGTGGTAAAAGAAATAATGCCTGCATTTCAGCGAAAGTTATAGGCAAAGTAAGGCTTCTTGGCATGGTAGCTTAGCAATGAGTTTAGCGCTGAGCGCCGCGTGTTAATGTATACTGTACTCTTAATTGGGGAGGAATTGAGTTTTGTTCCACTATTTTTGGAGAAATTACTATTGACTTGATATTCTGACACGGCCCAAAATATCCAAACAAGCAAGCGGACAGCCTGCAGCAAATACTATAAGATAGATTAGAAGTTTTACTAATGTTGAAACAGCTAGATCGATCATAATGTATAGAATTGAAATAGACATACAGAAATATTTATTTAACCAAATAGTCATTACATAATTATACAATACAGTGGCTTCTCTAGGCATGTATAGCAGGCATGAAAAAATACGGATAGTTTAATGTTAATGTGTGTGAGTGAGTTAGTGAGTGTGTGTTTGCGTGTATTTATGTGCGTAAATGCGTACGTGAGTGCGTGCATCCGCGTTGACTTTGCATGTGGACAAAGACCTCATGTCCGGAAAGAGGCAGCAGAATTTGTTGTAGATGCTTGGTAGAAGGAATGGTGAGTGGCGTGTAAAAGCTTTTAAAAAGTGTCTTATGGAATTTTACTATGGATAAACGCGATTGACACAAGTACACTGTATTAGTTCTTGTGCAAAAGAGGCCCGTAAGCGTATTAATAATTTATATAACATAAAGTCTTAAGAGTAATGAATTAACCTAAAAACATGAATAACTTTGATATACAAGCTTGGTATACCAGTTACTCGACTTTACAGAATTGGTAATTCATTTATGGGGCAATTAGTATGCTTTAACAAAATCCTGGGAAATGTTCCATGTTTGCCCATCAACAAGTTCGAAAGCTTTATTAGACAAAAACTATATGGAAATGATTAGGTATTATAATAAAGGAATTCATGAATTAAATCACCACGGGAAACAAGATGATCACTACCACGATGTTTCTTTTATCTTATATATTAAAAATTAAAAAAAAATTAAAAAAGCTCTCCGTTAGTCTCGTTAAAACTCGAAAACGGCTCGAACGGTTTTGATGATTTTTTTATGCGGCGTTCGAAAGGGTTGGCTTGGATTCATATTTGGACCCGATAGGTGGCGCTGGTGTCGAAATCCAGAAATTACTCGTGCGGAGCCGAGGCGGGTCGCTAGTAATTAATACAAATAATTATATAGTACGTGAGGGTAATATGGTCATCCGGTTAATATGGTCACTTTGTTATAATTCTAAAACTAAAGCCTTGTTTCCATAGAAGGCTATATGATACGATAGCTCTTCATCAGTCAATTAAATAATAAACAGTCTAAAAGGATGCAGCTTTATCGACGCCATTTTAGCGATTGATATTAAAGTCATTGAGGTATTACTACTACGTGTAAATATAGTTCGATGATTATAATAAACATTTTAGTCGACTTCAGCATAGCGTAATGTAGTCAGTTTTTATTAAGTTGGTATTCGAAGTGTTCCTAATTATTGCCAAAATTAATTTGCTATTTTTTTATTAATATATTAGTTATAATATACGGATTTGTGTTTTTGTATCTAACCTCCTCCTAGTTCCGGTTTTACAGAGCGGCAAAGCCTAAGGTACCATATAGCTCTCATGTACCTTATATATAATATTGTTACTAAAATTACTCTAAAATTTCAAAATGATTCCGCTGGGCATGCTGGGTCCTCCCAAGATCGAAAAGTACCGAACCAGCGGTAAATAAAAATTAGTTTCAATAAGTATTAATATGTCACAAACTACATATATTCAATAAAACTATTTCTTTTCTATTTTATATGAAGTATTTATTTATACAATATTATGTCATCGTCATCATCATCATCATTACAGCCCTTGACAAGTCCACAGCTGAACATAGGCCTCCCCCAGGGTATGCCACAAGGCACGGTCCTGAGCCACCTGCATCCATCGACTTCCTGCATGTCTTACCAGGTCGTCATTCCATTTAGTGGGGGGGGTCATCCTACATTTCGCCTACCGGTACGAGGCTGCCACTCGAGAACCTTTTTTCCCCAACGGTTGTCGGTTCTTCGAGCTATATGGCAATATTATGTACATATAAAATATTGCTGAATATCAACTCCATTTAAGAAAATTAAATAACATGAAAAAGTAACCCAGAAAGTTTGTAATGGAACCAATTAAAAACATTAACAAAACAAACGACCAATCCAGTCGCAATAAGACATTTTCAATGCGCGGAACGGAATTCCCTCACACACCACTACTATTTCCAAGCAGGTATCCCAGCACTGACCACCCCGAGTGCTATCGACGGTGTAGGCTGAATGGCGCAGCTAAAAAACTAGAGTTATGCCGACCCCCAAGTTGAAAACTTACAAGACTGCATGCGAATTGAAATAATAAGGCTTTCTGTACACTATGCACTTTCTTTACTAGCAGTCTCACGACTTTTTTGTACATATTAAAATCCAGTACTGTGTAACTTAACCTATGTTACCATATTACAGAGAAAGACTATGTTACTATTCGCCAATTTTCTATATATCATTGAAAGCCAAAGAAATAATACTAAATTATTTAGTAAAACCTTTAAGTGACTACATTTAGAAATAAAACAACTATAAATCTTCTTTAGAGATGTAATAATGTACGGTATCAATTGTTGGTAATCCTAACTAACAAACTTTAGGTTACAATTTAAAGGATGTCTTAAAAACTATGGAGTGTAGAAGTAAGGAGTACAGACTGTGTATTAAAAAGTGTCCATAGAAAACTGTTAAATAAGGGTGGCGCCACTATAACTACGGGGTAAATTTTAAAGAACGCGCCGAAAATTATTAGCGGGATAGACGACTTTTTCGAGGTTATATTTACTAAATAAAATTATTTTAGAACTGTTGAGCAGCTTAGCAGCACACTTAAACCGTTGACAACTGCTAAGTTCATTTCATCCCAGTAGCTACTCCAGCGCTGTTGTAGAGAGTTTTTGAACTGTTATTTACTGCTAACTGATGACCACTTTTTCAACTATTCTACTATGGGAGTTGGTACTCCTTACTTCTACACTACATACTCCATGGTTTTTGTGCAAAGTTTGACATCTGGTGTCAAATTCCATATATTAAATTTAACACTCCATATTAAAAACGTTTCGTAAGAGTTTTATTATTAATAGCTGTCAATATAAAAGTAAATCTTACCTTTTAATTTTGAAAGCTAAAATGAGATAACATTCGAACTCGTACGTCTTTCAGAGACCTTAGGAGTAACAAAAAAGGCATTCTCTCGGCATGCTTAGCAGTGGGGGGCGTGTCGCAAACATTTAAAGCTATCGTCACGTCTTTGTTATGGTAATACTGAATCAGCCACGTATATATTTTTTCCTTAATATGTACTTAATTTCCCAGCCGCTGTGACCCACGCGGGAAAGAAAAGAAATAAACCAGTCTCGTAATCGAATTATTTGTATATAAAAACTGATTATAGATCTTTTTAAAAAGTAAACTTAGGAGCACTACGACACTGTTTTTCCGATTAATGAATAAATTTTATCTAGCAGGCTGATGCCCTCGATTGGAAAATGAGGTAGAAGTACGCGTCCTTCTTAGTTCTTGAGCATAACATTTTAACATGTTAACATGTATTTGGTGGTATTGACAAAATTTACCGCCATACAACATAGTTTTCCTCTAGGCGGCTTATAGAGTATAGAATTGAAATGGCGACTCTACTCTATAATTAAAAATTTTACGTTAGATAGATCATTATTACATGTTACATTACAGGAGTCAAAGCAGATCATGCCCCATCGTCTATCCGATTGACAGTTTTTCACAAATCCCTTAGAGTGCGCTATAGGTCGTCACAAGCAGTCTTAATTATTACATGGGTAGAGCAAGGCTAAGAACTACTCTCGGAACGTGCACTGTATGTAGTTTTTAAGCTGCAGGAGAAGGGCCACGCTCTTAGAGAATATCAGTGACAAATAGCAGCATAATGTTGCTCTGTTTCGTGCAAAGAATTAACAGAACCTCCAGACTTCCATCTTAGTACTCAGGGATATCAACGCATCTGCAATTAGTCTTATTCGGAGATAAGTGTAGGTGTCTTTAGGCAACAGCATCCATTCTGTTTTTTTTTTCTAGAAACGCGTTCAGATAAAACGAACACATACAAAGCTTATTAAATTCCCTCATATACACCCACCATAAGGCATTTTATTAAATTATAGGCTTAAAATCATTAAAAAAAGTAAATTCCAATTAATTCATATAGTCATATCATGAGAAGACGTTATCAAGATACTTGACTTCCTTCTGATCTTCGATTTGGCGACCATGTTATAGTAATGATGGCCGAATCGCTAGAAGACCTTAGCACTATGCTTAATAACCCCAACGGATATGTTGGACATGGACAAGACGAAGGTCATGTGTTTTGTCTAAGTCATACCAATGCCGCAATTTGTTGGGAACACTACGTTCGAAGTTATAGACCAATATATTACCAAGAACAAATTGTTCGACTAGGTAAGTCTATTTTCGGCCGAGAGGTCAATCAATGGATCCAATTCGGCTATGTGCGTGCGGGAGATTGCGTCACATCTTCTCGTCACGTATCTCTCTCTCTCTCTCTCTCTCTCTTTCTAAAATTAGCTGAGACGTGGACCTTCACTGCTTGCCGTATGAGGAAGCTTAAAGATCGTTCAGCGAGCTACGGGAAGTGTGAACCAGCAGTGTAACCAAGCATCCACAGAGTAACCAACATAGCTCAACGAATTTATAAGCTGATCTGGCAATGGACCGGCCATATTGCTTAACAAACCAACAACGAGTGGCAACTTCGCACCGACAAACGAAGTATAGGACGGCCTACGATTTTATGAAGTGACGACCTTGTAGGAGATATAGGAAGTCGATGGATGCAGGATGGATGATGGTGGGGAGTCAACGGTTGACTTGTGGTCGAATCTAATGATGATGGTAATGCTGATTATCCGTATAACTTAGGAGTAAAGTTAAAATGTCTTTAGAGAATTACCCACTAAATTCACTTTTTTACATAAATCACTTTTTAAGAATTCTATTAAAAAGTGATAATTAAACGGCCAGCCGTGTCTCCTGTAGTTCCGCCAAAGTAACAAAAAGAAACTAAAGTTCCATTTGTAAATGAATAAAAAAAAATTGTCGCCAAAAAGTATCGATGGGGAAATTGATAGGGCTAAATTAAAAGGCGCCGAAGGATATATCTGTCAGGTTGTATCGCTCGCGACATTAACAAACCATTTAAGGCAAAAAAAAGTTAAGATCGGCAATAGTTTTTTACGCACAACACAATGATAGCAAATGTTTTTTTATATTGATATTAATAATATATATATATATATATATATATATATATATATATATATATATATATATATATATATAATATTTGAATACAGTACGTGAGAGTAATATGGTCATCCGGTTAATGTGGTCACTTTCTTATAATTCAGAAA
Organism: Parnassius apollo; assembly: GCA_907164705.1. NCBI lineage: Eukaryota > Metazoa > Arthropoda > Insecta > Lepidoptera > Papilionidae > Parnassius > Parnassius apollo. The sequence continues at coordinate 1,939,456 of CAJQZP010000049.1, read as the reverse complement.
CTACAGTCTCGTTTGCATAGATGGCTTTTTTGTGTTACGATACCTCTTCATCGGTGAATTATAAAGGGTCAAAAGTTCGATTCTTTATCGACGCCATTTTAACGGTTAAAATTATAGTAAATATTTCAGTCAATTTTAGTATGGTATACTAGGCTGCACTAAAAGTATCGGGAATGGAATATTTCCACTGTTCCTGTCATATTAAAATCTTCTTAATTGAAAATTCCTTGGTTTTAAAAATCGAATACCATTTATTTATTTAAAAAAAGATTCTCGGTCATAGAATTATTAGGCTTTACTCTATGTTCTCGGTCTTTTCACAAGTTTTTGTTAAACTTGTTTAGTCGTTGAGAAAATGGAATTGACTCGAGAAAATTCAAGAGCGATGATTTATTATGACTTTCGAAGTGGTTTAACACAAAAACAGTGTGTTGACCGGATGATTTCTGCATTTGGTGATGAAGCCCCATCCAAAACCAAAATTTATCGCTGGTTTGCTGAATTTCAACGTGGACGTGTCAAGCTCAGTGATGATCCCCGTCAAGGTCGTCCAAAAACTGCAGTCACCCAAGAAAACGTTGATGCTGTGCGCAAGCTGATTGAGGAAGATCGATATGTGACATACCGCGAAATTCAGGCAACTTTAGACATTGACATGAGTCAAATACAAATAATCTTGCATGAACAATTAGGTGTAAAAATAAAAACTAAAACTATGATTGCAATGAGGGCATTGCAATCACAGTTTTAGTTTTATATATTTCAAGTTGTTGTTAGGATTCAGTTTCCCTCTGTCTCTTACGACACCCGCGGAATAATATAGGGTACATAGTGGATTCTGTTATGTCGCCAATACGGCGAATAAATAGGTCAGGTGGGTGCAGCACGAATAACCATTCGACCTTCGAATTATAAATTGATTCGAGGTTGACCGCGAAAGTGCACGTTTTCTGTTGTATGAGGAAGTAGTACGAGTATGTTATCTATCACGGTTAATATTATGATATTTTTTTATTCTTATTCTTTTTTTTCTCGTGTGCGGCTATATTATTGTTGTAGCACGAATGTGTCAGCTCGCTTGGAGAAGGATTATGTTCTCACATAATACCAGCGTAAAATAGCAGCTTAATGCTGCTGTGTTTCGTATGATTAGTTTATAAATCCAGAGACCTTTTTTTACTTGAATTAGGCATTCCATCTTAGTTCTCAGGGATGACAACGAATCTGCGTTTTGATTCTTAATCGAGGATAAATGTAGATGTCTATGGGCCACAGCATCCACTTACCATCAGGTTGATTATGTGCTCGTTTGTCACCCTTATTCTATAAAAAAAAATACGTCACGAAAGACATGTGGATTTTTTGATGATGATGAAGTTTGACGAATCTTAAGTTTTTGCTTGTCTACCATCTGATGGTACATTGCAAAGCCTCTTTTGATTTGTTTCTTAAAACACCCATATTGTGTTGAAATGTGAATCCATCTCACCATTTCTTGCTATGTGTATCTAAGTGGCGTCTACAGAAAATTCAATTATCCAATAGATTGTAGTTAAAACACCCATATTGTTTTGGATAGAAATGTGAATCCATCTCACCATCTAGCTTACACCAGACAAAAAATACCCAAAATAGTGATGGAAACAATGATTTCTAGTAATATATAAGTCAATGGATGGGAAGCAGAACCACAGGTGCAAGACACATTGTACTGCGATCGCTAAATCGCCTTCCATGGTAATCGCCAAATAGCCTTCAAAGGTAAATCGTCCCTAAAACAGAAGAGACTCATATCCAGTAGTTAAACTTTTAAAGGTTGTTGATGATGATGACGCTGATGAACACTGTGTAATGTTTACAGTGAAAGCCTATCATTACGGGTTAGAGGTCTGTCTATATTTCTTCCACCTCTCATGAACACCTGCAATTCTTCTTGTAGTTTCTCTTTGAACAACCTCCGCGCCTTCGATCTTCTTGTGATGCCAAAGAAAAGTTAATTTGCTCCCATGTGCGTTAAAACACGTTAATTTTAAAATTCGAATGTTTAATAAATATGGGGATTGTATCTAAATAAACTGCTCCAATTTCTAACCCTTATCTGTCACTAATACGTATCTGTGGACGTTATCTTACAAAAATCTCGGTTACTAATATGGCATTAAGAAATGTCGTATTAAGGGTTTTAATGAGCAAAGCATTCTTTGATATTCCGGTAGGGGTTAATATGTTTTGATTAGTGACAGATAGTATCGGACATCAGATCTGGAGATGTTGTTGAGAAACCATCATTTTGTATATCACCGTGAAAGTTTTTATTTTATTTCTCGTTTTTACAGCTGCGAAGTTTAATTTGTCAAATTATATTTTCTTTTTTAATCTGATATCTATATAAAAACTAATGTTTGTTTGTTCGTATATTATACGCAGTCATACCGTTCATCAAATTGCGGTACAACTTTGTCAACATATTGCTTGCACTTGTGCAAAGGTTATAGACATACAGTAGAAGTCCTATAATCCGGCACGTCCGGGACCGGCTCGATGCCGAACTACCGAAAATTCCGTTATATCGGGCGGTAATTATAAGAACAATTAGGTTAATAATTAAACTACAAATACAGTATGCAAATATGTATGTATGTACATACAACAAAGTTTATTTTACATTTCATATATATAATGTATGTACACGTACTGTAAAACATATTTCACTTAGATTTAAAAAAGCGAAAAAGAGCAAGCAGAGACCAAGCGCTTCCGGAATCTCCCGAACTACCCCGAAAACTTCCGAATAGCTCTCGAGCGTTTTTATTTGCTTTAAAGACACACTTTTGGTGAAAACCGAAAACCAAACAGCGATGCCGGACTATCGGGCGTTCCGGACTGTTGGATGCCGGACTAATAGACTTCTACTGTAGTACAATGAACAGTATGTGGCGCGCGTATCGTAATGACAATTTTATTAGAAAGTTATTTATCATTAAACTTCAAAGAATGTATTATCATTCCTAATCAAACGATATAACTCTCCCAAATTTAAAACGATATTTCGACATTTTTTTCTTCTGTGACTGCAACCAGCTGTATCAGCCAGTAATATACAAAAAATAAATATAATATTTAATTGATGTTCTGTGGTAACAATGCGTCTGTAATTATCTTCAGTATAAAATTAATTGCAGATACACATGGTAATAGTTACTAAAATAGTTGGACTGCAAGCTCCCTTGTCACTATGTAATTTTGTAAAACAAAATGGAATAACAACATTACGTGTACAGTGCTATTGTGCAGCGTAGATGAAAATAGATATACTTACGTATTTATTTTAATAATAATATTAAATTAACAAACAAATTGACATTCCACCTGATAGTATGTGACGACTCAGGTTACCTCACCAGTAATTATCTCTCTTATCCTTTAAGCCGGCACAGAATAGCGGGTGCACTGCAGCTGTGCCAAAAACAGAGCTCTACCAACTAGGTAACAAGTTTACATAACTACAAGTTGCTATAATTTTTTTATTATATAACTGAATTGAGAAACAAGCTTAAGGCGAGGTATGCAGCTAAACGCAAGTTTTATAATGCCTCAAAGTATATGATCCACTGCAGTAAACAAACCCAGAAAAATATATGATACTTTTCTGGATATATGCATATTTTTTCATTATATGCGAGCAGCTATGCAGGTCTAGGGAAAGAGACCAGTATTACTGCGACCTAAAAGATCTATTGTGATCGCTGCTATGGCTATAGTTCACTGCTAAGCACTATGTCTTCAAAAAATAGAAGGAGTTGCTTAGCCGTGAGCAATTTCTCTTCTTCTGGGCGGAGTACATAGTTTCTCAGATGAGTGTTACGTTTTCACATCAGTTAGGATGTGCAGAGGCGTTTCTTCCGTTATGGAACAGAACCGACACATCCTTGAGTTGCTTAGTCCTATGATGAACATGTGCTTTTTAAGACAACAAATTAGGGCTCTTGAAGGCAATTTTTGTTTTTTTTTTTGTAATTGACTTTTGTTGTTACGCCTAAATCTATGGATACCTGCAGGTGCAGTCATTTTCAAACAAAGAAAGCTAAAGATGTGTTGTCATGCCTCTGAGGTCTGAGGGTTACTAGGTAGGTAGACTATGATTATACTGGCTCTCATACACTCCACACTGGAACACAGCATGAAAGACACTTCTGTTTTTAATATCCGAAATAAGTAAGAGAGTGGTACATACCCTAAGGCACTCTCGGACTCTAAGGTAGAAAAGAGTACGACCGTTACATTTACATAATATGTATTATATTAAATCTAGATTATTTAAAAATGTAAAATGAGCTATTAAGAAGCCATTTGCTAATCTTACGTTAAAAAGGAATTCTGAGTCGATGAATGCTAGGGTCGTGCTCATAGAATAATATAATATTATAGCCATGGATGTATAAAAAAGGCGGACTGAATCTAGTTATACAACTCAGTGAAGCAGCTAAAATAAGTCAGCTCCCTTGTACGTCACAAGGGGTCACACACACATTCAAACTAATAATAAGTCTAGCAACCGCCATTACGCAACAACCATCCTTATTATCATTTATGCGTCCATAATTATATATATAGTATTCTATGGCCGAGCTTTTTGCTTTATGCTTATCTAAAATCAAAATTTTTCGGAAAGTTTAATTGTAGCACTTTGCTATGAAAAATATTCAGGCGCTTTTAAAATGTTTTATAGCAAATGCTCAACCTAGCTATAGATGAACATCCTTCCTCAATAAATACTTTATAACTTGTATTATCAACGCCAGGGCATAACACAGGAAATTTGTACTGCAGCCTGGTCGAACTTGTTTGTGAGTCTGTATTCAATAACCTACAAATACTTCAAAAGCAACAACAATACTCATACAATATTATGAAAAAGTACCTGGATACTTCGATTTCGCGACGGCCCGATATCCACTTAAACTATTACGATCATTAATACAGTGTCAAAATTTACCTTCTTATATTATAGCAGTTTTTCATTGCCTGAAAACACGGATAAAACGACATTTTCTAAAAATGAATCCTAGCTAGATCGATTCATTGCCCCTGAAACCCCCTGGACACAAAATTTTATGAAAATCGTTGGAGCCGTATCCGAGATTCCGATTATATATATATATATATATATATATATATATATATATATATATATATATATATATAAAGATTTGCTCGTTTAAAGGTATAGCATGTTTTTATCCGATTTTTATTTCAATACAATTTCATCTATAAACAGTTGGAAGCGTTACAGCTACACACAAGGGGCTTTTTAAATTAATGGATACATTTTACTTTTTCACTTACAAATAAGAATATTTATAATATATCTTTATAATTCTTCTGTCCGTTTATACGTGATTGAACTCCTCTTAAACGGCAGGACCAGTTTTGATAAAATATTATGTGTGTGATTAAAAGTAGATTCGCAAATAGTCCCGGTAGGTGGCATTGTTGTCGAGATCGAGAAAACACCCGTGCGAAGCCGGAAAGCATCGCTAGTTTACTTATAAGTGTTTTAATGAGAGTGTCATTACATAATCTAAAAATTCGGACCTATAAGTTTATTTTGAAGTTGTTGTGAGGGATTGAACAATTTAAAATCCAGATTTCAACACTAGTGCATATATACATGTGCAATTATGTGAACGTTCGTTCGTTCGTATTCGTACGATTGTCTATTCATACGTTGATAAGCTTTTTCGTTTTGTAGCTCTTGAGAAAAATGATGATTTCCAAAACAAATTCATTGGACGTTTATTTGTATAGTGACATTACATACTATATCGCTGTAGTTGTGTCATGAATTTTGAGTAAAAAATTTAAATCTTACAAACAGTCACCAATTGAGGAGTTAATATTGAAACAAAAGCAAATGGCACAAACGCAAAATGTGTTTTTCGCCTATTTCTAAAAGTCTACTAATACACAAAGGCGGCTACCGTTAAGGGGTCGATTTAAAGATGCAAGAAGTCTGATGCTGCGTTTGCCAAACCACTTGCTAAGCATAGCAATTAAGACTCTCTTCTTAAGTCTTAAGTCTTCCCTACAGCTGGAGAAAGTATACGTGGTAGAGCCACACTGCAGATATATAATTAGTTATAGCACGAATGTGTCAGCTCGACCGGGGTAGGACAACACCCTCAAAGAATACCAGCGTAAAATAGCAGTTTAAGGTTGCTGTGTTTCGTGTGGTGAGTGTAGAGAATCGGAGACCCTTTTTACTGGAAACTGGGCATTCCGTCTTAGTCCTCAGGGAGGACAACACATCTGCATATTAATCAAAGATAAATGTAGATGTCAATGGGCTAAAGCATCTACTTACCATCAGGTGGACTGTGTGCTCGTTTGTCAAACTTATTCTATAAAAAAGTATATCCAACAGTGACCTTTTACGGGCCCATAAAGAAAAAGAAATGGCTGATTGTTATTCAAATTGCCGAACATGAATCTCACAAATTGGTAATGTGGTGAAGCATTATCCGATCGATCGTATCAGTACTACGCTTACCCATCGGCCTCTAGTGGCTCGTTTTTGAAAGGCCTTTATGCAGCATAGTATTAAGGGAACTTTTATTATAAATACGGGGTTATTTTTCAAAGAGTAGTCAAATTTTAAATTTAAGTTCATATATACTGAATGACCTTTTATACCGTCGAAAAAATAAGGTGTAACGTGTGAACGGAGTAAAAGCCTATGGCACTGATATTTTACAAAAATAAATACAAAAATTTTGAATTAAATAAATAAATTTATTAAAATCCATCGAAATTCAAATCATATCCACCCTACATTACGAACGGCAATAAAACAATAAATTTAGTAGGCATCTTTGACCTTGTCACTTCGCAGGGTCGTAGGCTAAAGGGTAAAGGGAAAAGTAAATATTTAAAAAAATCAAACGTTTAATTCAATTTTTTTTATTATTTGAAAAATATCAGTGCCATTGGCTTCTCCGTTCACATGTTATAACATCCTATTTTTCTAGACGGTAAAAAAGGTCATCCAATATAAATAATGATATACCGTAATTGCAGCTTTTGAAAATACGCTACTTTTATTTGGTAAATAATCCCAAACTGAATGTAATTTATGGGCAACAACGTTTTTGCCTATCGATCGACCCGAACGTGTGCTTGCGCAATAAAATCATTTAAAATAGTGCATTACCACGCATTACGAATTTAAAAGATAATAACGACAGAATGTTTAAGATTTTTATTAACAAATTTTTCTTCACCTGTATTACTTATTCTGAACCTTCTCTGCAAATGTGGCTGATTCTTGCAAAACAACCCTGTATATGAAGTGTCAAACAAACTTATCAGTCCACCTTATCAGTCCATGGATATATGCAGCCGCCTTCAAACAAAGAACGCTACGGATGTGTTGTCACCTCTAAGGACTTAGATACTCTGTACTCTCCAGACCAGAACACAGTAGCCGCCGCTAAAATGCAATACGTGTATTATTGATTTTTAGCGGCAGAAATAAAAAAAGTTGACTAGGAGATGAATACCAAAAAACTGATCAATTTATTTGTTAGGCAAATATTGAATCCATCTATCTTAATCTAGATATTAAGAACTAAATAAATCTTTCATAAAATTATAAAGTCGTTTGCGCCTAGATATCTATTAAAGGCAAATCCTCACAGAGGCTAAATAACGGCAACTTTATTTAGTGCTTCTTCTAAATGTGTTGATGGTAAATATTAGAATGTAACGTCGCCGTCGTGGTGGAAGGACTAGCTTACCGCTAGGGAAACTCACAAATTGAATAGAGATATCTATAATAATACTGTTCCCGATTACTAGGGCGTGGAGTTTGGGTTCGACGTTTACAAACCAATATAGCGTCGTTCCTCGTTCGTTAGCATAGTGCGCGGCGTGCAGCTGAGGTTTTAGTGCTTCGGTAAGAACACAAACTAATAAGAATAACTACGTTATGCTAACTTATAACATTAACATTTTTTACATGGTAGAGCCACGTGGCAGCGTATGCAGTACAAATAGGATGGTGACACCGATAAATGGCGAAGCCCGACACAATACCAGTGTAAAGTAGCAAAAATGCTGTGTTTCGTAAGGTGAATGACGAGAACCGAAGACCCTTTTTATTTGTAAGGAGGCATTCCATTTTAGTCATCAGGCTCATCCGCATTTTGATTCATAATTAAGTTTAGATGTATATCTCTGTCACTCACTTACCATCAGACTGTTCTCGTCTGTCACAGTTATTTTTATTAAAAAAAAATAGGCCCATATTCAGCAGCAGACTATATGGACAGATGAGAATGAACACTCTTTTTTGTCTCATTATAAACCAATCAATAAGAATAAATTGTATAAACCAGTAAATAGTAGCTACACGTACCTTTTTAAAATTAACATATCTGTAAAATAAAAGTCATTTTGAATTACAGACATGTACTAATTGGTAATTCCGTGATAGTTTAGACACTAAGTGGTTTACGTACATTTCACAGTATAGAACAACCGAGGTTCGATCTCAACTGGTACCAAGTGTAAAAATACGTATAGATAATGATCAGGGCCTTTTAATATTGCAAGTTAAATATTTTCGATAAAGTTCAATTTAAATTTGCTGACGAAAGTTAATAATTCAGAATATCTAGTTCTTAGAAAACGACCTGTAAATTTACGAAATATGGCTTATAAATCCAACATGTATGTACTTCCGAAAACTAAAAATTTCTATGGAGCAAGAAAGTCCACATATCTTGTACCTACTTTTATTAATGAATTGCCAATAGAATTCCAAATCCACAATGTTTAAAATCAACAATACTTATTTTAATATGAATACATCTTTGTTTATATAAGACGACTCTCTAGCGTAGATAAACCCCTAGAGGTTTATATGCTAGCATTGTACTGGATAATGTAACAAAATTATGGTTAATAAATTTAAAAAAAAAAAAACAATTAAATCGTAAATTGTAATTCAAAGTAGGTATTAATTTATCACGTGCTTGGCGGTGATGAAAATCATAGTGACGACCTACGTATCTGAGGAATGCAATGTTTTACATATATGACGTGAAGTCTTTGGATTAGCGTGACGGGCTAATTGTTCCGTAACTTTCTCGGAAATGGGAGGAAGCCTGTGCTCAGCATTGGAACGTGCAAAGGCTGTAAACTTTTTACTTTTTAATATTACAATACTATGCCGCAAGAATATTGAAATGCCCAGAGTTACAAGTATATGTCAATGACTTTACTTGTTTTTAGGGTAAGACGTAGAAATTATATATAAAAACTAGCTTGCCAGGCACACGTTGTTCTGCCTTTTCAACGACCCTTTTTCATGTCCTATTAAAAAACCTTAAATTCGCAAAAAAAAATTGTGGGTCACTCATGGGCAAAAAAACTATCATATCTCTCAAGTTGGGCCAAACTGAACACGATGTGCAAATTTGATTAAAATCGGTTAAGTAGTTTAGGAGTCCATCGCAGACAAACAACGTGACAAGTAATTTATATATGTATATTAAGATTATATAATAAATTCATGAAAATTTAAGTTAATGGCGATATATCGTAGGATAAAATGTAAGGTGTGAGTATGTATGTTCTCGGAACAATATTGCAAAGGTACATAAGGGTAATATTTTTACCTTTAGCTTTGCCGCCCTATAAAACCAAAACTAGAAGGAGCGTAGAGACGAAAACACAAATTTGTATAACTATTATATTAAGAAAAAAATAACAAACAAGCTTTAGCAATAATTAGGAACACTACGAAAAATCAACTTAAAAAACTAACTATACTACACAATACTAAAATCGACTAAAATATTTACAGTCATTGACTTTGGTCATGAAGAGCCCTTTTCACCCTTTTTTATTTGATTGACTGATAAAGAGCTGTCATGTCACAAAACTCTATGCAAACACGGCTTTAGTTTTTGAGTCTTAAGAAAATTACCATATTAACCGGATGACCATATTACCCTCACGTAATATATCACAAACCTCATAATTTATTATCAGCAATGAAGTTTAGACCTCTTTTATGCATATTTATGAAGACTTAAATTTTACAAAACTTACTATGTATATATATAAGTTTGTGTACATGGTAGTTGAATTGATGGACATTGAGGTATTCCTGTCGTCGTCCTATCGTCTTGCTTTGTATGATCCGCGCCCTTATTGAGCCCGTTACTTCTACTATCTCTTTCGGTCAGATTATTTCGTACATGTAGGACGATGTGAACCGTAACTGTCGGACTGGTGATCGCGGAACAACCAGCATTAAATCAAGAGTGGCTTACATCCATGGTGAGCCAAAAATTTTCCGGCAACCTCATTGTGACCACACAGCTAGTACTTACACTATACTTAATTTGTAATACTCTAGCGAAGAAACATATAAGATAAACCTCTTATTGGTTTTTTTTTATTTTCGATTATTATTTCCCACATATAAAAGAGGTTTCACATACCGGTTTTAGCAATTAAGCTTAGTTTGCGAAATATCAATTTTATTAAATATCCATAAGTGTTACTTTTTGCTTCGAAACGTTAAGTGAAACGTATATTTAACGTTTATTTACAATCTTACGTAAGTAAATTTTGTACATAATATCCAAATTACGTCTTAAATAATAAAATATTATAAAACATCCAGACATCCATTTATTACAGCCTCTCAAAGTCCACTGCCGAACATAGACCTCCTCCTCATGGTCAATAAAATTACGTTTCATTTCATGATATTTAATAAAAATATAAAATTTTATTATTTTAGTTGTTCTCCTTTATACTAAAATTTTGTTGCATATAAAACGCGCCAAGTTTAAAATTCAATATTATAAACGTAAAGAACGGTAAGATTTTAATAAATAAACTGAAGAATGATTTACATTCCTAGAGCTATAATTTAAGGAACTACTGTAATATGGATTTTTTTAATATAATAAGTGTCACAAACGAGCACACAGTCCACAGACATCTACATTTATCTTCAATTAAGAATGCAAATGTCGATGCGTTGTCACCCCTGAGGACTGAGATATAATGCCTCGTTTCCAGTAAAAAGGGTCTCCGGTGCTCTACATTTACCATACGAAATACAGCAGCATTAAACTGCCATTTTACGCTGGTCTTCTGTGAGAGCGTGGTCCTACCCCGGTCGAGCTAAAGCTGCAGCGTGACTCCCACCACGTACGACACGACGAAACTTACGACACCCACGAAATGCTATGGTGGATAATCTTACACATTTAATTATAAATTATTATCAAATAACAAATATTTTAAAGAAAAAATTCAATTGATAAACCGCTACAGGTGAGCGATCTGGCCCTCTAAACATTCGAAAACGATAAAAACGACCAATCATTTTATTTCACGAAACGACCCTTTGAGTTTCCGCCCTTAAATGGCCATTCCACCCCAATCCACCCCAATGAAGCAATCTAATCTGTCTGATTAATACAAGCGATAGACGAACAAACCGCAGAGTAAAATGTTTTATTTGGCCGATAGTTTACGAGATAACATTTCAATAATCAACGATGTTTAAAAATTAGACAAGTATTCTTACCTGAAGGTGCCTTATAGCAAAAAGTCAGATGGAAACTTTTTTAGAAAGTTTCTAGAAAATAAACATATTTTGACGACATCTACTGGGCTTATTACAAAACGTTGTTAATTAATCGTCTTAGGTAAAATAGTCTTTAGCAGTAAAAAAAGTCCCTTAACCGCAGCACCCCAGTCATCACGAAATTTGACATTTATTATCAAATATCATACTTTACATTTTTGTTCGCATATTTTTACGGAAATTCTTTATTCAAACAGACTCTAGTTTAAACCTGAGTCTTACTAATGACTAGTTTTTTTTTTAATAAAAGACCAGTTATTTATAACAAATATATGATGACTTATTCTTCAAAAAAAACCTGCAATTCCCCTAGTGCACTTGTTCGTGGGCACCGGTCTACACTTACCATCAGGTGAGCCGCATGCTCATTTTCGGCCTCTTATATTAAAATAATGTAGTAAAAGATGCCTTCAATATGGCTGCAACTACTCAAAAACACAGGGGCAGGCAAAATACTTAATAGAAAACACCCTTCCTTTTTATGTAAAATGCTAAAAAAGAGTTAAACTATCGGACACCAGTTTAAACTATTCTATAATTGTATTCTAGATAAACATATTTTATATTCGGTGTACTGGCTTTGATAAATCTACTTACGGTATCTAGTATCGGTACTATCCATTGAATACTATAATACACAATAGAATGGCTGTCAACCTTATTTTGTACGAGGATTGACGTCGCCAAACCCGATTCGCTGTGTTGACAGACTGAATAAATTTACACATTTTAAACTTTTGATTAATGTTCAAGACCATCATCAAAAAAATCGTTTAAATTTTAATACATATGTATTTGTAAAGATAGTGCAATTTGGCATTTTCTAAATAATTTGCATTCGAAATTTGGAAACGATTGTAACGTCAAATCTCATCTCGTGTTGACACTTATACGTGTGGATTGACATGTTAGTGACATTTTAGTGGCTACGCGGGCTCTGCCCACTTCCCCCTTCTATTATGTATGTATTATAGTATTCTGTGGTACTATCAATATATCGATGAGACCATAGAATACTATAACGTTAACAAGATGTAAAAAACAGATGTTTTTTTTTTACGTGGTACAGCCACGCTGCAGCTATATTATGGTTGTAGTACATATGGATCGGCCGGGAAAGGACCACGCTCTCACAGCCTACCAACGTAAAATAGCAGCTTAATACTGCTGCCTTTCGTATAGTGGTTGTAGAGATCCGGAAACCCTTTTTTACTGGAAACGAGTCATTCCATCTCACTCCTCAGGGGTGACAACGCATCTGCGTTTTAGTTCTTAATCAAGGATAAATGTAGATGTCTATGAGCCACAGCATCCACTAACCATCAGGTGGACTGTGAAAAAAAATGACCCAAGGTCAAATACTTAGTAGTCGATATTCTTACAATGATGCCATTACACGGTGTAGATACATGATATCGCAATATCATAATATCGCTATTTAACCGTAGTAGAGCTATACTGCAGTATTCTGTGAGCGCGTGGTCTTTCCCCGGTCGAGCTGACCCATTCGTGCTACAGCTATAACATAGCTGTAGCGTGGCTCTACCACATATTTAAAGGCGTAAACTTTTACACACACAGACAGAGATAGAGAGAGAGAGAGAGAGAGAGAGAGAGAGAGAGAGAGACAGATAGACAGACAAACAGATCGACAGCAGCATCTTCCTGATAACAACTCAAAATTATAAAAAAGCTATGGCTGCCAACCCACCTGCTGAGCATGATAACCATGGAATAATTCCCCTATTTGGCAATCTATGGGGCAAGCCTAAGGGACTTTTATAGGAATAGGCTATAATGGATGGACGGACCAGAAAAGTTACGATTAATCAAGTCATTAATTAGAATTCGCTTTCCATACCTTAGCAAGCATTTCCAGTGACAGACCCCTCGCACTACAACCTCACCTTCAAAATCGGCCAGCAAATGCTCTAGAATTTGCCATAATTGCCACGACTGGTGGATTGGTGATCGCAATACCCACCAGACGTGTCATGCCTTTGACACTGCCGCCAAAGGCATGACACTTGATGATCTGGATATTTCACGTCACTAAGATGGTTATACCGCCCTCTATCGGAAACCATGAGATCTTTACCGAAGGTTGAGGTCACCTCTTAAGATAGGACCGCACTAGACGGAACTGCACCACAGCGGAACCTAGCGACACGACGCGTAATTTTTTTTATTTATTTTTTTTGTAAACCGCACTTGAACTACAGCGGCGTTACAAAAATATATTCAGTTCAATTATATTGTCGCTTAATGCGTGTCTCATATAATTTCAAATAAAGAATAATTTGTCACATCGTGTCGCTCAGTTCAGCTGCGATACAGTTTCGCCAAGTGCGGTCCTACCTTTATTGCACCCGCGGGACGAAGTAATAAATTCTCTTTCACCGCCACCACACAGCCTTCACCAGTCTACAGGAGTACGATTGAAAGCATTTGTACTAATTTTAAACCACATAGCTATGTATTTTACGTACACATTCTCTGGTCGATAGAAAGTAAAAAAACAAAACAAATGTTTTAATAGAAATTCGGACAACGCATTTCTTTTCTTAACTCATAAATCTAAGGGGACAAGGTCTATTTTATCTACATTAATGAAATTTATCTCTAATGGAGCATTGGTTTGTTAAAAAATAGATCGTGACTTCTTTAAATTAGAGTTTATTTTCGTTGGTGGGTTTTGTTGAAGAAACATCCGTGTGCTAATGTCTGCACGTGTAAAAAAAGTTTAATTGTTCGAAAAGAGCAATGGCCGAAATTTGTTCCAGAAATATACTTTTAATTTAATGATTATGTTGTCAGATCACTTTCTAGACAACATTTTTGTTAAAAACCCCTTTTGTTCTTTTACTTAAACTCGTTTTTATGTCGTTAAATTGTGTTTTTTTTTTCGACTTATATATAATATTTATAATATAATATTTACTTACCATTATAGCCTATCAAAAGTCCTCTCCTAGACACACGCCTCCCCCATAGATTGCCATATAGGGGGATATTTGCTATAGTTGTAATGCTTAACAATCAGGTTGGCAATCGCGCGGGGGTTTTTTTTATAGGATAGGGTGACAACCGAGCACACATTCTACCTGATGGTAAGTGGTTCTCATAGAGTTCATCAGAGTTCTATACATATCCTCGACTTCGAATCAAAATGCAGATGCATTGTCACCCGTGAGGACTAAGAGAGAATGCCTCGTTTCCAGTAAAAAGGGTCTTCGGTTCTCTACACTCACCATACGAAACACAGCAGCACAACAGCATTCAGGTACTATTTTACGCTGGTATTCTGTTAGAGCGTGGTCCTTCCCCGGTCAAGCCGACCCATTCGTGCTACCACTATACTACTAATGACTGCCCTTTGGTCTGGTGGTTGTAGTAGTGCGACTGCTGATCACGAGGTCCTGGGTTCGAATCCCGGGTCGGGTCAAAAAATAATTAATTATTGAGTTTTTCCGTCAGTAGTTGCCCGGAGTCAGGAAGTTGGCGGTGTCTCACCCCCGTGCCTCGGAAAGCACGTAAAGCCGTTGGTCCTGCGCCTGATCTCTCTCCGGTCGTGTCGGTTTACCGTCCCATCGGATTATGAGAGTGAGGGAATAGAGAGTGCACGTGACTGCTTGCGCATTGTATGCGCAAGCACTTGGGCACTTTCTATATCTATAATCCTGTCCTGCGGAGACGGCTAGCCTCCGTTGAAGCAGGCGGCCGTGACCGAAATTCGGTCTGGAGGACATTATTATTATTTTGGTGTATCTATATAGTTTTCTCATCTGGTTGGGTGCTATAAATATATAATTATAAATGAAAATGAAAAGATAAATATACATAAATATCAATAACATAAAATAAATATAAAAGTACATAAATAAATAAAAGCCCAACCAGATGGAGGCCCTCGGCAGGGGAGACCAAACGGCCGAGGGTTAGGGGGAAAGGGAAAGAAACCGGCGGACGATGCGGGCGGTATCGAGGAGCACCGCCTTCTGCATTTGAGCCTGGAGCGGTCCGCCACGTAGTCCCAGTCGCCTCAGATGACCCGAGAGGCTGACTGGGATTAGCCCATTCGCAGAGACGACTACAGGAATAATTTCGGTCGGCAGACCACCCCACATGTCGGTCACCTCGTGAGCCAGGTCCAGATATTTTGTTTGCTTGTCTGTTTCGGCTTTCACGAGGTTCTCGTCATACGGAATGGTAATGTCGACCAAAAATATCCTTGACTGTGCCCGGTCCATCAGCACAATATCAGGCTTATTCGCAAGAATAGTCCTCTCTGTGATGATGGCCCGGTCCCAGTAGAGCCTGGCGCGGTCATTTTCGAGCACGGCTTCCGGCAAGTACTTGTAATACGGCAATTTCCGATCCACGAGACCGTATTTCAGAGCGAGCTCCTGGTGTAGAATTCTGGCTACTAGGTTGTGCCTGTGCAAGTACTCAGAGTTAGAAAGCGCCGAACAACCGGAGATAACATGCCTAAGTGACTCACCGGGATGGCGACAAGCTCGACAGATGTCGACGGTGCCATCCTTTAGGATGTATCTCCGATATTATTATTATTATTATTATTATTATTATTATTATTATTATACTAATATAACTGCAGTATGGCTCTACCACGTATAAAATGTTTGAATTGTTCGTAGAAAGATGCTACTGCCATTTCTTGTTACAG
Source organism: Parnassius apollo (assembly GCA_907164705.1). Lineage (NCBI taxonomy): Eukaryota > Metazoa > Arthropoda > Insecta > Lepidoptera > Papilionidae > Parnassius > Parnassius apollo. The sequence goes on along the minus strand of CAJQZP010000049.1, from coordinate 1,923,095 downwards.
TTCCCTTTATCGGCTCTTACGACTCCCACGGGAAGATATGGAGCAGTGGATATTCTTACACTGCATCTACACGGTACACAGTGCGGTAATACTTATTTTACAGGAAGGTTTCACCCCGTGCCTTGGACATGTAAAAACGTAAGTCCTGCGTCTGATCTCTCTACGGTTGTATCGGATTACCGTCCCATCGGACTATGGAAGTGATTAGATACTCCACCTGTGCGTGCGCATACACTTGGGCACTATAATCCCGTCCTGCGCGGATGGCTATTCTTCGTTTGCGGGTATGATGAAATTGTTCTGATGGAAATGTATTCGGTAAAAATCAATTATAATCATACATCGCTTTAATTAATGGAAACGTTTGCAAATCAATGCCAATGAGAACTGGATTCAAATAAAAACTTTTTCATCCTCTTTTTCAACCTATACAAGTCCAAAGCTGGACATGTAATGGTGAATATTTACCATTATTACCACGCTTAGCAAACAGAGTAAAATCACAGTTTGTATGCGGTTATACGGATAGATTAACATTAAATATATTTATTATTCTAGTGGATTAAAGTAAACAGCGTTCATGCGGAAGACAAAGAAGCGACACTTTCTTTTTTATGTAAACGTTATAATAGGCTCACAGTGAACATTGAGGTTTGTAATCACAACGGATCGTATACGACAATCACTATTTAACTACTTTAAAAAAATTATAAGAAATTGAACGATAGAAAATATAATATGCATGCTGTTTCCATTCATTTTCTTTTAAAAAGGTAAAACAATAACTTTTTAACAAAATTTAAAAGCAGAATTTAAAGAATAAAAAAAAACATTTCAAATTCTGAAGTCTCTAAAAAAATGTGATTAATTTCATTCTTTTTATAAAGTTCGTCTGAAAAAATGTAAAATTATTAAGTCTTTGAAGAGAATGTGAAATTATTTCATTCTTTTTATAAAGTTCGTCCGAAAAAATGTACATTATTAGTCTTTTAAGAGAATGTGAATTTTATTTCAATCTTTTACTTTTATTAAATGTTATTTTTATTATCATTTTCGTTCGTTTCGTTTCGTCGTAAAAAGTTTCGCAACATTGACATTTTTGCCTAATATTATTTATTTTTTCTCATGATCGGAAAACTAATCATAGTATATTAACGCGTCGTTACGTAATATAATAATACTATGTTTAATCTAATCATACGTATAGTTTTATTATGCTCAATGCGCGTAGGTGTATTTAGGGGAATATCAATGATCTTTTTTACCGTCTAAAAAAATAGGATGTAACAGGTAAACGGAATAGAAGGCTATGGCACTGATATTTTAATTTTTTTTTTCTATTACATTAACATACTATGAAATTGATCTATCAATAAATACTACTAATTTCCAATAAACTTTCGGTACTACAATAAAAAACAAAAATTTTGAATAAATAAATCAATTAAAAACTATTGAAATTAAAACAATACGCACCCAATTAATAGTATTTCGTGATAGATCGATTTCATAACATGTTTATTTAAAAAAATTTGTAAAATATCAGTGCCATAGGCTTATATTACGTTCACCTGTTACACAATATTGTTTCCAGACGGTAATAAAGATCACTATAGTATAGTAATATCTTCGAAATATATTTCCTTAATTTCATAGACATGCAACCTTCACGATTGTTTTTTCACCGCCGATCACATGGTAAATCATATGAAATAAAATTATTCATGAATTCATTGGTGTTGACGGGATTGCTCACATACTGAGAAATTTACAGCGAGCCCTTAACTAATTGGTAATTTTACGACTCGATTTAAGAAAAAACATCGCAAGGAAACCTACATTACTGAGAAATTAAAAGCAAATATTTCGAAGAAATCTGAAATGCGCCAACACGCATTGTTGCAGGACGGTTGTCACTTTCTAGACCAAAAACCCTCTAAGAAATACGAGGAAACCTGTGCCCAGAACTGGGAAGTATATGTTTTTAACAATATAGGTTTGTAACTTTCATTTACTAAGTTTTATTAAGTTAAAAGAGTCTCTTGAGCACCTATTTCAAAATAATGTTCGTTGATCTTAATAATAAAGTTTTAATAGAAAAAATGATTTCATACGAACACAAGATTGTGTATATTATTTATTTTTAGTAGTACTAATGTATGCACTAAGTTTGCAATTTAAATATATTTCCTTGGGTCATGGAAGATAGCGAATTTGGAATAAGTAGAACCTTTTAGTAATTATTAGAGCTTTGTACCTTAATGTGTGTACTAAATATAAAAAAAAAAAAGATTCAAGTTTAGTTAAAAACACTTTTTGCCAAATCTGACCTCGAAAAAAGTATAATTAATACCAAAAGATTCTATTATATATAAAGGTTTTATTGTAAATCAAAACATAACTGTTTCAAAGTTGTAGGCTTAATAGGAATAAGAAATTAATTTTCCTCAATACGTAAGCGCTATTACGTTTGGTGTTTTGGGGTTATTAAGTTTACCCACCTTAAAAACTCCACCCTAAGATGTATACTACCTTATTGCACTAATAATAAAGTATAAAATTAACTTATTTTGCCTTAGGGTAGTTGTTTTAGGGTGGATAAACTGAAATAACCCTATTTTTGTAGTTTTTCTAGCTCATTCAATTACAGTTTCATAGCCGTAAAAATATACTTTAGGCACTTAAAGGTAATTTTATTACATACGTAATTACAATAGACAAACAATCTTTAATTAACATAATCAATCAATCAACAAATTATCTTCAAAGTTAATTATTGTTTCATTATCTGAGAAGAGCAAAGGACGCCATAATTATTGACATAATAATTGTTTTAAATAAAAATAACTAATGTTTGAAGTCATGTTTATATTGCGCGCGTAGGAAACGAGTTACACAACTTTCGCGTAACACGTGGAAGTAGATTTGCCAAGACTTGCCGTCCGGTATCGATAAAGCCGCCCATTCTTTTAAAAAGGATGTTGTTTCTCTAAATGAATTTTGTTAATCGTGAAAAAGTGTAGGTGTCTATGGCCCACAGTATCTACTTCATTAATTATTTAAATAGTAATTTAATGGACTTAATACTTAATTAATTTGTAGTGTTATCGGTCTAAGTAAATTATTTATTTATTTTTATTAATAATCTTAATCTGCGCTGATTACCGTCACCTGTTTGAGGATCCCATATTATGTTACACCGCCATCTAGTGAATTCACTTTTTTCGCAATATTAATATTACTAATAATTTAAAAAATTGCGACCGAAGTTTGGGGATATTCCAACGTTTTTGTTTTAATAAATAATAGATTTTTCATTAATTATTTCCCCATAAATATGTTGTTATTAAACAGTCTTCCTACGTAACAGGCAAAAACTGCTAAAATATTGAAATAAAATGTAGTTAGTTTATTAAATACTCTATTAAATATTTATTTTATTTTACTTTGCCTAAATCTGCCTAAATCACACTATCAAATTTCCGAAGTACTGCTATATATGGAACAGATCTGTTCCAACACACGGAGCGTTGGGCGCTCTCCGAACTGAACACCTTTGTCCATGGGTCTTCTTTGTTTATTTCAGGGCCAAAATTTAATATTCATATAAAATTTTAAATCTGAATGTTCATTGAAAAATTTATCTGCTTCAGGAACATTTTCGCAGATAATTTTTACGATTAACTATCGCCTAAAAACATTCAGAAAGGACGGCCAGTCAGATACTTTTGCGAAATAATGTCAACTTAAGTTTAAAGTTTGTATGATTAAATCTTTTTAAACTACTTTCTAATGGCATGTACACAAAGTTTCAATTAATTCGAAGCACTTTTTCAGTCCACCTTACGCGAAGTCGTCTGTGAAAGCTTTCTGATCTAATCTGCAATATACTTTGAATCTCTTCATACGTAAATTATCCATTTTCTATACTCAAATATTTTTCTGAAAGCGTCCTTCCGTCGCAGCCTTTAATAGGCGACCACTTCTTTCTTCATCTCTTAGTTGATCGTGCTAGAATTTGTGATACCCATTTGATTTGTTGCCATTTGAATTCTTTCGCATTCTATAAAGCAATTCGTCCGGTTTTAAGTGATATTTGAAAAAATAAATAATCATCGTGCGAAACGTTTCCAGACACGGATTCAATTTCCAAAGTAACACGACATTTCAATGTACCCTATAAAAATCTGTAGACATTAGAACATTAATATTCCTCCTAATAGTTAATATATGTATACACGTAAAAACTCTTCTTCGCCATACTTTCTGCGTGGCGTTGAATAGCAAGCTTTATGCACACTGACCATCTTGCTATCTAGCCCGCTGATTCTCTTCCTATTATTAATATTACTGAATATTAAGATGGGTGCACATTTGTTACATACTTACCACGGCATCTTGACTCCGAGACCGCGTCAGATGTGCGCGACACAGACAAAAATATGAACGCTTAATGTTTCACGATCTAGAACAGTGACGCATTCAGGAAACTCGTGAGGCGATACAAACATTTCGCTGTTCGTTATAACTGAAATTGAAAGTTTCAAAAACTCCTGAAACAAGAAACCTGAACTTCAAATCCTGAATCTTCAACTGGCAAAAAAGATTTTCTTGTGTCATTGCTAAAACACTCGCAATGAAGTCACCTTCCAAACAAAAAAACTAAATCAAAATGGGTTCATCCTATAGGGAGCTATGGTATCACAGACAGGCACACAGATACACAGCTATACAGACACAGATATACACAGATATACCTACAAATACACGGATACACACATACACTCGTTAAACATTAACACCCCTGTGTTTACGTCGGGGGTTTAAAATTAAGGCATGACACCACCACGTATGCGCGCACTCATAAGGTGCAACATTTGTGTGGTACTAGTGTGGACTTCGATCCGTTAGACTTCGTTTTTTAATCTGTATTAACCATCATCATCTATTTAACGTGGTAGAGCCACGCTGCAGCTATATTATTGTTGTAGCATTAATGGGTCTGATCGATCAAGGAAGGACACGCTCTCATATCTCTCTCAGAGACAGGTTTTTCTGGAATAGAGGCATTCCATCTTAGTCCTCAGGAGTGACAACGCATCTGCATTTTGATTCTTAGTCGAGGTTAAAAGTAGATGTCTATGGGCCACAGCTTCCACTTACCATCAGGTGGACATTTGTCACCATTATCCTATAAAACAAATACCAGTCCACCTTCATCTCTAAACCTCTAGATCTTTTGTCACGCGTGACACAAACACGGTATTATGCTAAGATCATGAAGGAAAGAAATACGATGCGCTGCGTACAAATAAGGGACGCAAAAAAAACAAGCCAAATCCCTGCTCAAATGATTGCAAGAATTCAAGTACTATGTGTACATATGAATTTAAAATCATTTGCAATCTACAACATGGTTTTAAGTGCATATGTGCGCGTCCAGGGTAAGTTTTACAGCTTAAGGCTCAATTTACACTGCTGCGGAACGAAATGGAAGCTAATTTTTGTAATGAAATTGTACATAGTAAAATGAGTCTTATGGTAATTGTGTAACGCATAAACTAGATATGAGACAAAAAAGAAGTCGCGCGTCTTCCGGGGAATTCTCGAGGTTTTCCGTAGCTACTGTCGCCGAAGTGTGTGGAATTCGCGGGAACTGTCGCGAAGGGCGTGGAATCTAGACCAACTTTTCTACAGCCCTAAGGCGATTGTCGTACAGCCTGCACGCGAAGTCGTGCGCCTTACCGCGATTCGGGTCGAAATTGACACTTCCGTTACATTCCATTCCGCCGCAATGTATATTGAGCCTAATAAAGAAAGAAAAAAAAAGATGCGTGCGTGAGTGCGTGTCAAAAATTTGAGCATGGCTTCGTCATCATTTCAAATGTACAAGTACGCAGCGCTCCGTCTATCTTTCTTTGTTGGTGTGAGTAGTTATGAAAGTCACAGCTATCGGAAACCCGAGTCGCAAGACGCTGCACCCACGTTGAACTGTCATTTCCCGCTTAGCTTGCACCTGTCAACGTGATTAGGATAATTTAGTGCGTCGTCTTCCCTGGCACGAAGGAAATGTTGCTTACAATTTTAAACGCCGATATACCGCGATGGAGAAATAAAACATTAATCTTCACGTCAGATATTTTAATATACTTCGGGGCCATCGAAATTTAGCAACACGGTGAACTCTTCTATGTTCAAAACCCTTTCCGAAATTGCCCGTTACGTTTGCCGTGACATGACACAGATAATGTTCTAACCTTTATCATATTAAGCGTAGTACCTGGATGACCGAGCTTTGCTCGGTTTTTTTTTTAAATTACATTTAATACAAATTACATATTGATGAAACATGAATAATATTTTTGGTCTTATTGACATAATAGAAAAAAGTGAACTGTTTATTTGAATAAAAAATCATGAGTGAAATTAGTTTAATTAAAATTTTCATATTTTAAAAAAAAATACTAAAAAAAGGGATCGAAATAATAGATTTTCTCACAAAAGAAGGGTACTTGAAAAAAAAAGGAAAAAAGTCGGACAGAAAACAGGACGCGAACCAAGGCATTACGATATCCTCTTGAGCTATTAAGATCATTAACACAGCATCAAAATTTACCTTCTTATACTGTAGCAGTTTTTCATTGCCTGAAAACACGGATAAAAATAAATCCTAGATAGATCGATTTATTGCCCTCGAAACTCCCTGGACACTAAATTTTATGAAATTCGTGGAGCCGTTTCCGAGATTCCGATTATACATATATATATATATACAAGAATTGCTCGTTTAAAGGTATAGGATAAATTGTCATATCTAAATGTCATAAATATGGATCGTCTCTTAAAGAATGACATTTTTTATAATTATAAATTATAAAATATGTCATTCTTTATAATTTATAATTTATATAAATATAATTTATATTTATAATTATAAAAAACATTGACGCTGTTTTTACTGTTAGGTATTTTTATAAATGCCATAGTCAAAACTCATAACCGGTCAAAAGCACTTTTGACTGCGAAAATCAAGAAAAAATGGTTTTAACTAATGTGTTTAGTCAAAAGTTGTTTTGCCTGATTTAAAGCTCAGACTCTCGGTCAAAACTCACAATATCAGTGACAGTACGCTTAATGTGCAGCTGGGTCACCCTTGGGCTGCCGTAAAGCCGCGTTCATTATAATGATATAAATAATAATAATCATAATAATGTCCTCCAGACCGAATCTCGGCCACGGTGGCCAGCCTCAACGGAGACTAGCCATCGGCACAGGACAGGATTATAGTGCCTAAGTGCGCAAGCACAGGTGCACTCTCAATTCTCTCACTCTCATAATCCTATGGGACGGTACAACGGCACGACCGAAGAGAGATTAGGCCCAGGACCAACGGCTTTACGTGCTATCTGAGGCACGGGGGTGATACACCGCCAACTTCCTGACTCCGGGCAGTAATCGATTATTTGGACCAACCCGAGATTAGAATCCAGGACCTAATGATCAAAAGTCGCACTACTATATAACCACTAGACCAAAGAGACAGTCTCTGGTATAAAAATATAATATTGAAAGAATTGAACTCTTTAATAATTTATAAAGCCTAAGTCGGAAGTAGCTTTGACTAACATTCTTGGTCAAAATCACTTTTAACCGACATAATTTGGTCAAAATCACCATATTTGCAGTTAAAGTGGTATTGACCAACGTCCTTCGTCAAAACTAATTTTGCCTGCTTTTTTGCTGTGAAAAGTGGTTTTGACCGGATGAGCTTTGACTGTAACATATATTCTTTTTATTTCCTCAGAACTGCGGTTTTCTCACGATGTTGAATAATCTGAACATGAAGTTTAATAAAAAAAATGTAATACAATGTAAAAATGTAATTATTCAAAAATGAATCGCATAGGTAGGTACGCGATGACGCCGTCTCGCATTGCGTCACTCGAGTGCGTATTTGTATGCGCACTAGCTTCTTACTGCTCATCGCAGCGTCTATCCCTTTCGCACGTGATGTCGGCTGAGATAGCATGCATTTTTACTCCGCCCACCACTTAGTTCGTACCATCGACTAGGGCAACCTTAATATTATAAATTGACGATTTCGCTGCAATGGCTATTAGCCTATTTGCTAAAAATCTTATGACTAAGCTAAGTGAGTGGTTCGGGAACTGCAAGGACGAATGGCTTTGCCCTTCACTCAATGAAAGTAAAAGTACATCTTGTCGTTTGTACGCCACAAAGTTTGATTCGGTTTATATGGTTATATGAAAGAAGCTTTGGTCATAATCATAATAAAAATTTTTAGTTTTGCCACAGTTTTTTTTACTACAGATTTCATTTCAAATAGTATCGATATGTTGTAATTATTGATTAATGATGGAAAAACATTTTTTCACCCGTGATAAATATATATCTGTGTCAAAGTACAAGAATTATTAAATTTCGGCTTACGTTAAACTAGCTGTGCCCCGCGATATCACCCGCGTATATCACATGTCCGACACGCGCGACATGACATGACAGCTAGTTCAAGCATTTTAAATGGCAATATTCCATAGATTTATAATGCTTGAATTAAATATAAAGAAAATGGCAAAATTAATGGAGTATTTTCTTTTTCTATTTTCTACCCCCTCTTGGGCGTTACCCCCAATCTCCCCCGCGTCTCAGAAAACGTCTCGAAGCGCGTTTTGTTTCAGTTTTATATAAAGCCGTATAAGATACAAGAAAAGTGTGTATAGATACGAAATAATCCTTGATAAATTTGCTATGAGCATCTTATGCGCTATGCCCCCCCCGTGCCACTGCCCCCCCCCCCCCCAGTACCTCCCCAGGTTTAAGCGTCGTTCGTGGGCCGTACTGAGTGTTGAATTATTTTAATTTATCATTATCTCTTAAACTATGCATCCAAATAACTGCAAATAACATGCTATAAAGAGCAAAGTTTCCCTTCATAAAATTATCCTGATAATGAAGAAACTTTGGTTAGTAAGCATTAATGTGCCATGCCTAATAATAACGCTTTTTAATTTTCAATAATTATTTCCGAATCCACTATAACCTTTATGCCAGTGCACGCGGATGAAGTATTACGGGCGCGGTTTTTCTTCTGACTTGCTTAACAAAAATCAATATTTAAGGCTAGCTGAGTGGTGAAGCTTAATGTTAGCTTATATTATTTCTCATAAATTATATATACCCGAAGTAACCCCTACACCCCAACACACTCCCGTGAAAAGGTGCCTAATACACCGTTTTTGAGAAAAGTTAAAAAGAAATTCCCATAGACCTAACTTCAAAGTGATAACATTTATCTCTCTTCGGCAGGAGGTAGGACGGGCAGAGGGAAGCGGGTGGGAAGCAGGGGTGTCCACTAACACAACTGTAAGGATTTCTGGACGGGAAAAATAAATAACCACGGGAGCTGTGCTGCGCTTCGCTCCTGCCGCAGCCTTCTAACCTAACTCATCTGAAAAGATTTCTGGGTGTAAAGTATATCATAATCATTACTTTATTGTTTGTAAACACAATTTATAATGAGAGTACAGACCACAGAAGAATAAAAATACCATAGAAGTTTAATAATGCAACACTAGTCTTTGAAATAGTCTTACATCCTTGCGGCACTTACATAAAATTATGTATGCTATCCAGCGGGATATTTTTCTCATTCTTCATTATGGATTTATTCATGACATTGACGGATTCATGGAAAAAATATGGAAAATATCTCACCTCAAGATTTCATACAGTTTTATGACTTGAATAGATTCCGCCATCTCCTTCGTGGTTATTTTTTTATAAACCACTCAGAAGTAGGAGCCCCGCGGAGCGGGTCACCGTCATCCGGGCTATCCTCAACTGCGTTACAGGAGAGAGTTGGGGGAGGGAAGCATCACGCCACTTAATGTAGCGTAGTCGAGGAAAGACCGGTGACGTCGTCAACCGGTTTTTTTTCTCAATTTTCTTTCATAGTAATTTTACATTCATTTTTCCATGTTTTACCCATTTTTAGGTTATAATTTTAATTTTTATTTTCTTAAAATCGGTGCATTATCTTCTAATGTTCTATTGTTATAATTGGAGACGAAACCTCTACTAAATACAACACCTTACCACTCAAAATTCCTGCCAAACGATTCTAAATCCAACCCTTTACTACATTTATCATTCACGTATCATCAAGACATGGTGTTTATATTTATACAAATATTTTAAAATATCGCCGGTTCAAGAAATAACACCAAGTCAAAGAAGCACCTTGAGCTTTGGGCTTTTTTCGTGATGAATCTAAAATATGACAGAATAACCTACGCAGTAACAATTTTCCGTGTAGATAGAAGCTTATTTCATCAATATTTATATTAATAAGAGCTAAATCTTAAGCCGAAATTCAAAGATAATCTCAAGTGTAGCATTGTATGGTCTAGACATCTTGGTTTTGAGTACGTGGTCTGTTTTTTTTTTTCTTTTCTAACCCAGCGTTTAATTACAATCCCACCTGATTGCAAGATGGTGAAGCATACTGACTTAACAAAAGCCTATTCACTCTCGCCTTGAAATAGTGAATAGGTTGGCTATTTTGCGCCTGTGTTCGAGGCTGGTAAGATTGGTTTTAACCAGGTCTGTGGTCTTGACTCAAAACTTAACATTGTTATGAAGTTATTTTGGCTGAATTTGCCTGCAGTTTTTCATGAACTGCAGTATCCATTTGCCATCAGGTGGACGGTAAGTACGATTGTCACATCGGTCTAATAAAAAATAAATTCATCTTAATTTTAACTCTTACGAGGTACATAACAAACGGACATACTGACGTTCACCTGATGTTAAGTGACTACCGCCGCCCGTGAACATCAGCAACACCAAGGGAATTGCAGGTGCGTTGCCGGCCCTTTAGAAAGGAGGTAACTCTTTTCTTGAAGGTTCCCAGGTCGGTCCGGAAAATCGCCGGTGGTAAACTATTCCACAGAGAGGTCGTACGCGGAAGAAAACTCCTTGTGAAACGTACAGTGGTGGACCGCCAAGCATCCAGATGGTGTGGGAGGTTTGCCGCGTAGTGCGTTCATGAAATTTGGCAGCTGGGACTAATCTGAACAATTCCTCAGAGCACTCCCCGTGATAGATGCGATAAAATACGCAAAGAGATGCAACATCTCTTCGCAACACCAGTGAATCGAGCCGATCGGAAAGAACTCGGTCGTCGATGATTCGAGCCGCTCTGCGCTGGATGCAGTCAAGTGGAAGGAGCTGGCACTAGGGAGCTCCAGTCCAGAGATGGGAACAGTATTCCATGCGCGGCTGAACCTTCGCCTTGTAAAGTTGCAGGTGGTGTGCCAGCGTGAAATACTGTTCAGTTAGGGGCCAATTTGGCCGTATCTTCCAAGTGACCACAAAATGTGACGCGTGTCACTTGATATGTCGATGCCGAGGATACCGATATTGGCTGACGTAACAAGGGGAGTGCCTTGAAACTGAGGAGATACGACAAAGGGGTTTATTTCAGCGGTTAACGCGCAAATTTGTGTCTTCTGAGGGTTTTGACTAGATTTAGTCGCCCCCCAAACCGAGACTTTCACATTTTTTAATCATTCCTTTTATAGCAAGTACGGCAGTATATATTCAAGTCTGTGATGGCAAGTAGTACAACGTAATCGCAAGGGCAGCTATCAATCGCAAAAATTGAACACTTTTTATTTGAAATATATTAAGAATAATTTTTATGAGTTTGAAAGTAATTAGCTTGAACAAATTGATTTCTTAAGTATTACATCAGCTCAGGGTGACAAGCGATCAAAATCAGTAAATCCGGCAACTTCTTTGGCACCACGGAAGCACTGTGTTGCTAGAACTCTTTTTTGATTAAAAAAAACGTGTTTTTCCTTCCATTCCTATCCCCATTTTATACATCGGAATCGTATTGTCTACACATACTTGCTTCCCGTGGCGCAAGGGCGGGTTACGTAGGACTCTTGACTAAAATCCATGGTATTTTACTTTCGTCGCATAGAGTCAGGGTCACGGAGAGCCTTTTACACACATCCGCGACCGCACCAGCGCCAGCATAAGCAGTAGTAGGCATTTAGGTGGAATTTTGGCTCGTTTGTCATTTATATATTTAAATTTAAAAAAAACTCCGTCGTAGGATACGTCAGAAGTAAAAACTTCATAGCTTCACAAACTCGTGAACATTATTTTTGGTGGTTAAGAAATATTTTTAGAAAGTATTTGTATTAGAAACTATTTCGGTAATTTTGTACTTTCGCAGTCCTCTCGTTATTTGGCTCTAGAAAATTGAGAATTCATCCGATTTCGATGATTTTTTTAAATCTTCGTCTTTATGGCGGATTCATGGGGGGGTTTTTCCTTTTAACCGGGGGGGTTTTTTCCCCCGCTTTCCTCGATACGGGCGCGGGGCTCCTACTTCTGAGTGGTTTATATACGAAGGAGATGGCGGGGTCTATTCAAGTCATAAAACTTTAATAAATCTTGAGGTGAGATATTTTCCATATTTTTTCCATGAATCCGTCAATGTCATGAATAAATCCATAATGAAGATTTAAAAAAAACATCATCGAAATTCGATGATTTTCGATTTTCTAGAGCCAAAAACGAAAGGATCGCGAGTAGGAGTATAAAATTACTATTATTTTTATCAATGTATTAATCTAATATAAAAAAGTTAATATTTGTTTGTTAGTATTTTATGCCCCGCCATACCGTTCATCACATTGCGATAAAACTTTGTCAACATATTGCTTGCACCTCCGCGAAGGTTATAGACATAGTTGGAACTGGTAGGTGGCGCTATTGTAGAATCCAGATATCATCGTGTGAGGCGGGGGCAGCTCGCTAGTCTGATATATATAAAAAAATAATATTTGTTTGTTCGTATTTAATGCGCCGCCATATCGTTCATCGGATTGCCGTAAAACTTTCAACGTATTTCTTGCACTTCCACGAAGGTTATAGACGTAGTTGCACCCGGTAGGTGGCGCTGTTGTAGAATCTATATATCACCTGTGCGAAGCCGGGGCAAATTGCCAATATAGTAATAAAATTTTTATTTATTACGCTGTTTAACATGAAAAAAAATTATTTTTATCTAAATAATACATTAAAAATATGGACATATAATTTTTATAAAAATTAATTAATTGGATCTTCAACATTACTTTCATCAATTTTATGAAATCTAAAATTATCTGAGTGATTTTTCTTCATCCCAAAAGTGCCCAAGTTGCCTAAAGAACTTTTCACTTTAAAAATATTAAAGTACCGGGCTTTAAAGAGAAACTAGTTTGAACACTACACCGCTCTTTCTTTTCGTAATCCTTCGTGAAGCAGCTTTTAAAATTACCTCATGTTAAAATATGCATTGGATATAATATGCACATTTATGAAGTATAGAATAAAGTAACGTTGTACACATATATAACATTAACATAATATGACCCCGTTTCTAATAGAGAATACCCAGAATCGTAAGTAGTATTATGTAAAGTGCCGCATACTGACACTGATTTTTGCCGAGTGTAAGAATATTTCTCTTGGCGCTATTGCACGAATAGTGGGACCATGTTTTTATATAATTATAAACTTAAAATTATAATTCCATATTTATTTTTTAATACTTTATTTACATAGAATATAATAATATTTATAACAATAAAAGAAAAATTGTATATAATTATACTATAAACAAAAAACACTGACTGCGTTTCTTTACTGAATGGCTAATAATAATAAATAAGGTAACCTAAGTAAGGTTACCTTTTTATTACGATATGTCCTCCAGACCGTTATATGACTGCCTCGTTGGTCTAGTGGTTCTTGTAGTTTGACCGCTGATCGTGAGGTCCTGGGTTCGAGATTCGAGATGCTGGTATTCTGTTAGAGCGTGGTCCTTCCCCGTTCGAGCCGACCCATTCGTGCTACCACTATACTACTAATGACTGCCTCGTTGGTCTAGTGGTTGTAGTAGTGCGACTGCTGATCACGGGGTCCTGGGTTCGAATCCCGGGTCGGGCCAAAAAAGGATTAATTATTGAGTTTTTCCGTCAAGAAATTCTCAGTAGCAGCCCGGTCTCAGGAAGTTGGCGGTGACTCTCCTCCGTGCCTCGGAAAGCACGTAAAACCGTTGGCCCTGCGCCTGATCTCTCTCCGGTTGTGAAGGTTTACCGCCCCATCGTATTATGAGAGTGACAGAATAGAGAGTGCACCTGTGTTTCCGCATACACTTGGGCACTATAACCATGTCCTGCGCTGATGGCTAGCCTCCGTTGAGGCGGGCCGCCGTGAACCCGTAATTCGGTCTGGAGGACAATATTATTATAATAATTTTATTACAACATTTGGCTACGGAGTAGTCATTATAACGTTTCATTTATTTATGGTTTATTTTAAGCATTTATAACGTTAAAATTTAGGAGCGGTTCGTAAAATAAAAAATATGATAATAAGTAAATAATAAAATAAACAAATACTCACATCAATTTTATAACAAAATTTAAAATAACACTTAATTGGAAAGTTATTAAAAGTACGTTAAATTAATAGAGGTAGTTATTGATCGTTGGGATATTCTTATATCATGTATGGTTACCTTAGTGAGGTGTGTAACTGTAATGACTTGAGGTTTAATGGTCACAGTAGGTACGTACTTTGAATGGCAGCCAAGATTGTTTAATCACCCTATAACCTCTTTCTTGCAATATCGATATAACATTATTAATATTTATAACTAAGAAACCATTAGAAAAATCGTATTTTCATCTGAAAATTCAGTATTCAGAAAAAGCCGGTATTCAGAAACAATTTCGTGTTTAAAACACAAACCTCACAATGTCAAATTAGGCTTTTTGATAAATAAGGCCACAGATGCGTACCAACTCGAATCTTCGGTTAGCGTCATTCAACTTACGAACACAACATCATTAGCAGCTATCTCACACTGGTATTTTATGAGAGCCTATTCCTTCCCTGGTCAAGCTGCCCCATTTTGGTTGCAGGCATGATGCACTGTACCGTGGCTCCACCACGTATGTATATGTAAGTGCAGAACAATACATTAGACGGTAATATAGCCTTGAAAACTGTTGCGTTTAAGAAGCACTAGTGCAGAAACGCATTTCTATCATATCAGATTGTGATATGCACCAATTATACTGAAAACAACCTTTGCGAGAAACACATAGTGCATTAGGCAATCACGTAACTATTAAATATATTCGCGCCAAGTTTCATTACTTTAAAAGCGTAATTTGTCAATAAACTGATGTGGGTCGATTATTACGCTTTATTACCGTCTTTTGTTTATGAGTAATAAAAAATAAAATTGTCTTATTGTGTCGCAATGGGCAAATTGTTTCATTATTTTTTTGTCCTCGCACACACTTTTACTTTCATGTAACATAACCGACTTCTTCTGGGCACTTTTATTTTGTACATTATATTATGTAATTTAAAAATAAAAATTATTATGAGTCTATTGATTGTGTTTTTGATTAAAAACATAATTAACTAGGATACATTTAAGACGTTTTTCGAAAGATGTATTTATTTAACATAAAAATGTGTGTCCTAAAAGTAAAGTCATTTAAGACATAAACATGGATTCTTTATTACCGATAAAGAAAATAAAAGAATGTTTATAATCAATAGAGAAATCAATAAACAAACTTAAGGAATAGAAATTTAAAAAAATGAATGCTTCCACCCCACTTTCTTATTAGGTCCCTTAAAGCATTTATTAATTTAGAAAAATATGTAGCCTACATAGGTTACTCCTTTTTCGCCTATTTTCACGAATTATCAAAACAGAGTGAATGTTTGAGTTGGCATACTGTAACTCTAATATCTAAGGTTTGCTTTACAGATGAAGCTTTAGGGAATAGCGGATATTAAAGTTAAGTCAACATTCACATGGAGTGAAATGTAGTCAAAATAGAATGATGTAATGAAAGATACGGATTGCCGTTAGCTAGAAGTAACT
Organism: Parnassius apollo; assembly: GCA_907164705.1. Lineage (NCBI taxonomy): Eukaryota > Metazoa > Arthropoda > Insecta > Lepidoptera > Papilionidae > Parnassius > Parnassius apollo. The sequence continues at coordinate 1,907,101 of CAJQZP010000049.1, read as the reverse complement.
AAAACCGGTTGTGGTTTTTGACCATTTACTAGTCACTCATGACGCCTCGTATTTTTTCGTAACCTTTTAATGTTGAATTCGAATTCAAATGTCTTGTTCAGTATGTGATTGGAGATAATAAAACTGTTATATTAAAACTTTTAGCGTATTATGAGGTTGTAATAAATTAAGTTAGTTCTCTTATTAATTATTCGGTGCACAATGACAATTTCAAGTTAACTTTAAAGAGTATTTGTCTTGTATTGTAGTACATTATTATACATGGTTAAACCACGCTACGTTTTAATAATGGCTTTAACACCAATGGCTCAACTTAAATGAGGATGTATTGTTATGGTCTATAAATGTCCTATGGCTGGACGTAGGCTTCCTCTCATTTCTGAGGGGGTTATGGAACTATTAGTTCACCGCGATTCACCAGAATGTGTAGTGAGACATGCGGGTTTTACACGACGTTTTTATTAATGAGCACTTGAAAATATTAACTAATATTTTCATTGATGCCGCCAGGGTTCTAACTCGGGTTGCTTGTGTTCTGGGAAATTGCGGAGAGTGCTTAACCCAATAATAAATAAAATTAATTAGCAGTATAATACTGCTGGGCTTTATATACATTTTAACTGCTAACGAGGTAATTCATCTCTAGGCCTCAGGTCTGACAATGCAGCTGTATTTTAATTTTAATGGAACATAGGTGAAGGTAGTGATGAAGGTAGAGATGTGTACTCTTTTATCGTTAATACTTGTAAAATAGAAATTAAAAAAGATATTTTTTTATACAATATTGATTATGATTATAAATAATGCTTACTGAGAGTGATTTTTCAGACTTTTTTACCACTGGGAATTAAATTTGGCCCTAGATATTTATTATGGAGTATATTTTTAAGAAATGAACGCAACAATTAACATTTCAATACATTTATTTATCAGCCTCAACTTTGAGTACTCTTTCGAGATACTCGTCATTTACATTTTAAACAAAGCAAATAAAAAGCTAAATAAGTAACAACAGATCGTTTACGGTCAATATATCTAAAGGTTGCTTGTCCGCGTTTGCGAAACTTTATTTTCTTCATTCGTCCTACCAATTGAGTACCGGTAATCACAACCATACAAACGTGAGCGAACAGCACCATTAACTAAACAATGAATCAAATACACTAGAAACTCTAAACGATCACATTTTGAACTTAGCCTATAAGGTACTGGGTGAGAGATTTAATGGAACTCGGCTCAGTGCCAGCCATGGTGCCCGTGATGCTCCTCTTCCTTTTTAAGGTAAATAGGATAATGCTCCTTAACGGGATAAGGCACCTCTTTGACTAAAGGAACTCCAACGTTCTTGTATACGGGGTAAGGCTTGTCAATAGGTACTTTGACTTCGTAGGGCACTCCCTTCTCGACGGTATAGGGAACCTTCTTGTACACGTCGTAGGGCTGAGGAACTGGCACCTTAACATGAACTGGGTAGGGCTTCTCAACTTCGACCTTGTATGGCCTGTCAACAGGGACTTTGACTTCATAGGGCACGTGTTTGTGAACAGTTACTGGGTACGGCTTCTCGACAGTTACTGGGTAAGGTTTAGGCACGTATACGTGGTATGGCCTATCGACTGGAACTTTCACTTCGTAAGGTACCTTCTTGATTACTTCGTAGGGTTGGGGTACTTTGACTTCGTATTTAACTGGTACGGGTACCTTCTTCTCAACGGTGTAGGGCTGAGGAACGGGTACTTTAACTTCGTAGGGCACTTTCTTCTCAACGGTGTAAGGAGTGGGCACTTTAACTTTGACTTCGTAAGGCTTGTCAACTGGTACTTTCACTTCATATGGGACCTTCTTCTCTACTTCGTAAGGTTCGGGCACATAGACGGGGTATTTGACGTACTCCTTGACGGGGTAAGGTACTTTCTTCTCAACGGTATAGGGCTGAGGATAGGGCACTTTGACTTCATAGGGAACTTTCTTCTCGACGGTGTAGGGAACGTGTTTCTCTACGGTGTAAGGTACGGGCACTTTCTTCACTACCTCGATGGTCTTGACGTGTTCGTGGTGATGACCCTCGTTGCTTCCGCTGGATATCGGTGTCCATGAATCGCCAGAACTGAATTCACCGCCTCCATGGCCTCCAAGGTTTTGGCCCTCTTGACCTCCGAAACCGTGTCCGCCCCCTTGACCACCGTAGCTGTATCCTTCGTTGCTGCTGAAGCTTTGACCTCCATCACCACCTCCGTTGCTATAGCTGTAGCTTCCGTGACCACTTTGGCCTCCTTCACCGCCACTATAGCTGTAACTTCCATGGCCGGAGCCGCCGCCATAAGAACCAATATCGAAGATACCGCGTTTCTCCTGCTTCTTATCTTCGGCGGCCGCTTGTTTTGTGGCACCTTTCTCCTCGCTTGCTAAGGCCACTACGGCCAGTGAGACGACCAATACAACCTGTGAACAAAAGAGCGAAGCTGTAATACTCGTATATATAATATATATATATTAGGGCAGTTTCGTTTTAAGAACTATCGTACTTGTCAATGTGAGAAAGACATGTGTTATTTTGCTCCGTTAATAATTATGGTGAACAAGAAAGACACTACATAAACCTAACAAACAATCGTTGAAACTTCATATTTACTTTTCCTTACAAAAATTACTTATGAAATACTATGATAGGTATACGATTATTTTGTGTATGAATTGTAAATCAACTTGAAATTATGAGAATGGGTTATTTGAACTCTTTTGAAAGGGTGAATATTGCCCTTCTCATGTCCAACTGACCTCATTTAATTGACTAACTTAACCAGCAGAACATGTCACTAGTTCTACTACCCATATTCAATTAAAATTTAAGATCTATAAAGGTCACACATAATATTCATAACACGGAGCCTCTCAAGTCATTATGTGTTAAGATTCAAATAATTATAAATGTATGTATTTGTTGCACAATACTAGTTGCATTGAAACTGCACTCCAGATCCCGTAAATTAACAAGTATATAGGCTGGTAAAACCTTGCTGCACGTTGTTGTTTAAAATAAATATTTATATAAAAAGAACAACTTTCTAACATCTAAGCTTCCAGCTTTATAAATTGAAACTTGTACAGGATTATGCTTTATTCATTATAATGACAGTGATCTGTTACCACCTGTGTAACATAATGGAAACCATTGGTTTACATTGCGTAACATTCTGTTTCCCACTTTCATATAATAATTGTTTGTAAGTTCAAATAAAAATGAAACTAGTAACAATTATGTAAAGAAGTGGTACGAAAGGAAAGATGCGAAAGATGTTCGCTGACGACGATTTCAACATTTTTAAAAACTTGAACTCGACCGTCTGGCTTACGGCCCAAAATAAGTCATTATTAAGACAAAGTTTTAAGTCCAGTCGGGACTGATATTGTTACCAAAAGACTTACTTAATATTTGACTTAATACTCAATGTATTCCCGTATAATCACAAAATCAAGATGGTGTGCACCTGACATTTTTTAACATCATCATCATTACAGCCCTTTACAAGTCTACTAGTGAACATAGGCGATCTTCGAGTGCCACAAAGCGCGGTCCTGAACCACGCACATCCATTCAATTCTGAATTTTTTAACAAGTCTTCACTTAGTAGTACTAGCTTGCAGGTGAAAAACCACGTCTTAGTTCCATTTCATTACATTCCCACAATATGTCCTCAATGGAAACAAAGTTTCGAAAAAGCAATGTTCGTAATCACCCGAATGCCCAACCGAGATGGATCTTTCGAATGGCCTAATTTTAAAAACGAAAATGTTTAATAAATTTAATCGCACAAGTTCAAAATAATTGTATCCCTATCATATTTCAATTACAATTCCCAATACAACAACATTCTTATTTGCATTGGTCTTGTTTACATTCAAAGACCGTATTAACACTCTCGCACTTGTCCGGGAAATGTATTACTCTAGTGAAAGTGAGATATATACCAGATCAAGGCTCCGTATTCTATCCGCATCGTAACTCGAATGATTAGTGACATACTGCTTACTCGGATAGCAGACTTAAAAATACAATGCACGAAGTAAATAGCAGTTGTAATTTTTAATCAGAAAATTATATCGGACGGTACCGATCGCCTTTAAAACATTAGCTTAGTAGTTAGGTAGCTTAACGATCTTAATAAAATTGCGTAATACATGTTTATACTCGGTATTATAATTTGGGTACATTCTTGTCGCAGTAAACGGTAATAAAATTTCATAACCGAGTATTTATATAACTGCACGCCATATATTTAAATAATGTCTGTTACAATCGTCTATTGAAACGTGTGCAGTTATGAAATTTTGCAGTTGAAATATCGTCTGGAGAATGTTTAAGAGATAAGTCGCTTCAGATTATCTCTGTCACGTCAGATACCATTATCTTTAAAATTTAAATTAATTTTATTTTTCTTTATTTATTAGATATATTATTTGAGATATTTTACTAGGTTGAATTTCGAAAATTTACTATCCTAATACTTTAAGCGAACAATTCTTAAATATATGAAACTAACAATTCATATGATTTTTTTAAATTATTAATTAGACCTACTTTCCAAGTTTATATAGATATGTGATATCCTTGATAAGAATATTTTTTATGATGCCGGGTGAAATTCGGCCTAAATTTTAATACCAGTTTTCTGCCAAGGAGTCCGGCTAGACACCCTTAGATACGTACTTCTACAGAAAAGTAGTAGTTGCACTGCTTTGTTCCGTTCGCGGGTTTAGAGGGCCAATAAGTCCAATCAACCTTAATAAATATTGTAATACGAGTATTAACTAACTACGCATCAAAATTACGATACATAAATTACTCGCGAAATAAACAATTATCGGCCTGCGGCAATCAGCTGTCAGAACTAACCGCTCGTGTGCTCGTTACATCATTAGTTATTACGCATCAATTTCGTTACACATCAATCAACGTTTCCTCCGTTCTTGTGCACGCATGATTGTTTGTTCTGGTCACGTGATTAGAGTTAGAACGTCTTAACGCATGCTTGGATAATATTTAAAGTTTTTAACGCCTATATCGTAAAGACGATTGATCGTAAAAGGAAATAGAAATCAGTAAGTTAATGGAGCATTTGGCTATAAATACGGATCAAAAATATGTCATACGGAATACAAAGTTGCTGCGTTTAGGAAGGTCGCGTCGATATAAAATCTAATAGATATAAAATCTATGGCAGTGGGAGGATTTACAGGAATCGCCACAAATAGCATGGATTCACGAACAGTATGTGTTGCCCCCGTCGCCAACCTTGATATTTCAAATCGAATAATTTTTGAGATAGTTACTCCGCCATCTGCCAGATGAGATTGCTCCTTTTACTTCTACTTTATGATGTGAATATTCTTGACGAAGTACACGGAAAGGACGTTTCTAGTCCTAAAAATATTACTAAAAGTATATTGTTTTAAATTGTCATTTAATCAAATTCAGTACCTGGATGACCGAGCATTGCTCGTTTTTTTTTTTAAATTACATTTATAAATTACATACTGATGAAACATAAATAACATTTTTGATCGTATTGACAGAATAGAAAAAACTGAACTGGTTATTTGAATAAGAAATCATGAGTGCAATTAGTTTTATTAAAATTTTCGTATTTTCAAAAAATACTAAAATAAAGTGCTTGAAATAAAAGATTTTGTCACAAAAGAAGAGAACTTGAAAACAAAAGGAAAAAAGCCGGACCAGACACAGGACGCGAACCACGGAACTCCGATATCACGACCGACATCCCACCTGAGCTATTACGATCGTTAGTGATCTGTCAAAATTTACCTTCTTATATTATAGCAGTTTTTTATTGCCTGAAAACACGGACAAAAGGACATTTTCTAAAAATAAATCCTAGCTATATCGATTTATTGCCCCCGAAACTCCCTTGGACACTAAATTTTATGAAAATCGTTGGAGCCGTTTCCGAGATTCCGATTATATATATACAAGAATTGCTCTTTTAAAGGTATAGGATTCTATTATTCTATGTGTATGTAGGCGAGTGTGATTCCCACTAGCATTAATTGTCGATTGCAATATTATGAGCTGATTTACCACGTGTTTTTCGGTGAAGGAAAACATCCCAAGAAAATTAGCAAAACTGGAAAATTATTTTTAAAAAAATCGGTGTTTAGTGAATTCGGCGTACTATCAATAGGGCGTCGTGTTTATATTATACATACTAATAATGCAGTCGCCATCTTTATAAATGCAAAAACTGCGTAAAGGGACTTTTTTATAGAATATCGATGACAAACGATCACACAGTCCACCTGATAGTGAGTGGAAGCTGTGACCCATACACATCTACATTTATCCTCGATTAAGGTGCAAAAAACAGATGCGTTGACCTCTAAGGACTAAGATGGAACGCCTCGTTTCTTATCTTACTATATTTACTAATATAGATATTCGAATTCACAAAACAATACTTACTCTATGCACGTGAATAAATTTGAGAAAGTATTTAGAGTGGTATAATTATAAAACCTCATAAAGGCAATCGCGAAGAGAGTCTATAATTTAAAATTACATTCGAGCAGGAAGGAAGAAAGTAAAAAGAAAATTACTTACATTACTAAATCCGTTACGCGGGAAGAAAATGGATAAGTGCGGTCGTTATTGCGGATACTGTACTTATGTTTAACCTATATTTATATATAATATGCAGATAGCTGCATAGATTTTTAAGTTATTAAACGAAATGGATTAACCAAAGTTTGCGTTTTGAGAGAAATTGAAATATAAAAAATAAGAAAATTAGATACTGGCTATAAAAGAAATTAGAAGTCCTAGGATTTATGCGTTAAACAAATAAGCTTTGTATTAAATAATAAAATAAATAAAACCAAACTATTTAAAAAAAAAACTATTTGAATACAAAATTCTAAAATCAAAATACAAAAATCTAAAATATATTTTGCATAAATTAAAAAAGGAACTTTATCTATGATCAAGAGCGCTGGTCGAGACAAAATGCTACCGAGCTATACGAATTAAAAGAGAAAGACGTTGTTTTATTTTGCTATTTTTTACACTTGTATTTCACTACACTTCCACTGCACGTGTTATTTATAAAACTCACCGAGAGCTTCATGTTGCTGCGTGTCTTCGTTCGACGCCGAAGACTGGTTGTGTTGTGTCCAGACATTCTCACCAACAAGCTTTATACTGTCCCTCCCACTTTCGGAACAGTTAAGATACGAGCAAAGAAGGGTGAACGCTTGGGCTCGATAATTTTATGTGTTAATTGTAGCTAGCATACAATTTATTGCATTCAATTTTTTTTTAAGTAGATCGATCATCGCGTCAAATGATGCTTACCTACGTCTTGCATGGATGCAGTGCTGGTATGATTATTTTAATATTCCTTAATTTTACAACGTAATAGGAAATAGCTGTGTACAGCAAATGTTGTTCCAATGCTACGGTTATTTACTTTTTCGTTGGTTGGTTTTGACTGCTTCTTTAGTCTGGTGATCGTTAATGCGACTGATCTTTGGGCTTCGGGTTGGAATCCCGTGTCGGGTCAAAATTAGTTATTGAATTTTACTAATAAGAAATTATTAGAAGCAGCCAGGAGTCAGGAAGTTGGCGGCGTTACACCCCCGTACAACCGAAAGCACATGAAGCAGTTGGTACTGCCGCCTGATCTCTCTCCGGTCGTATCGGATTACCATCCCATCGGCATTTGAGAGTGAGAGAATAGACAGTGCCTGTATGCAGGCATACATTTGGGCACTGTAATTCTGTCCTGTTTAGATGGCGCAGAAATTCGGTCTGAGTGACATTATGGTTATTTAATTAAATTAATTGTAAACGGAGTTACAGACATTGACTGTAATCTAAATCAACGTAAAGGAGATAAAATATCTTGTCTCCGAACATAAAAAAATTTTCTGCAGCGTCTCCTTACCTATTTCTGTCATTAATCAGTGCAAGAAACACTGTGCTCCTTTCTAAAGGGTATATAGCAGACTGTGGGGCATTCCATTTTAATCCTCAGAGGTGATTACGACAAGTTTGATTGTGAATGTGGTCTCTCTTACATAGGACAAACAAAACGATCAATAAATGCCCGCGTTAAAGAATACAGCTGATGTGAAGAATCGACGCTCCGAGAAGTCTGCAGTCTGTGAACAGTACAAGATCGCCCCAGTTACTTCATCAGATTTGATAGACTTCAAATCCTCGCTAATAAACACCGACTCCTTACAAATTCGCGAGGCTATTGAAATCAAAATACACTCTAATTTCAATAGAGAATATGGCTGGGTGCTATCATATGCTTGGGATCCTATAAATTATAAAAATAAATCCCGATCCAAGCACACAACTGCAAGACATCAGGGTACTACAATTTCATACTGCGTAGATCGGAATAAAAATTAATAATTTTAATCTAGAGGTAGCCGTGGTTAACTATGTCATTGATCAGTTCCCCCAGTACCATGGTTGCTGTAAAGTTATATAAATGGTCCCAGTAACCATGGGTGCTGTAAAGTGCTCGAAACGTCGGGAATATAAAATAAGCTATACGCGATATAATCCGCTTATATAACCTTAAGCTTTGCCGCCCTATAAAGCCAAACCTAAGAGGAGAACAGAGGCAAAAACACTAAGTCGTATATTAAGCAGAAAAAAAAAACAAACAAACTTTGGCAATAATTATGAACACTTTGAAAAATCAACTTAAAAAAAACTAACTACTCTATTTCATACTAAAATCGACTAAAGTATGTACTATAATATCAACTGTCGGCGACGGCGGCGAACGGTGTCTATAAAGCAGCGCCCTTTTGACCCTTTATTATTCGATTGACTGATGAAGAGCTATCGTATCACAGACCCATCTATGCAAACAAGGCTATAGTTTGTTAGTTATAAGAAAATGACCATATTAACCGGATGACCACATTATCCTCACATACTATAGTTTTATTTAAATGTGTAGTTTTAGCGTAAACAGAAGAAATCGTCAAGTTTGAAGTTAGTTCTGGATGTCCATGGGCTGCAGAAGCCAATTCCCAAGTAGACTTTAAGCTCGTGTGTCACTCCAGTTTTATAAAAAAAAAAACAGGCAAAGTAGACAATTATAGTGTATGAAGCGAAGCGTTGTAGGACGCTCAAGGGCCCCGCGGCTTGGATGATTTTTTTATATCCTTTAGGAATTAAAAAAAGGGAAAAGATCCGAGTCCTAAAATGCCTAGTCCAGGTATCTCTATATAGCTTAATCCAATGTTTACGTGGGGAAATCCTTGATACCCTCAACTGCATGGGTAACTAAGAAGTTTTACCGGACTCGTAGCGCTTAAATCATCAGCTGAGGGGGGTCCTGGGAACTGCGTTCCAAACGCATTTGGAGTAACAAAAAGACAAATTTTGATATATTTGTTTAAGAAAATAATAAAATTAAATAAAAACACAGCCTATATATTTGTGTAGTGACAAAGTACTCGTAAAAGAATCCACTAACCCTCCCGAGGAAGTCGTAAGAGGTAAATGAAGCAAGTGACGGGTAACTTTTACGTGGTAAAGCCACGCTGCAGCTATATTATGGTTGTAGATTGAATGGGTCGGTTCGACCGGGGAAGGACCATGCTCTCACAGAATACCAGCGTAAAATAACAGCTTAATACTGTAGTGTTTCGTATGGTGAGTGTAGCGATCCGGAGACCCTTTTTTACTGGAAACAAGGCATTCCATCTTAGTCCTCAGGGGTGACAACGCATCTGCTTTTTGATTCTTACTCTCTGTCTATGGGTCACAGCATTCACATACCATCAGGTGGACTGTGTGCTCGTTAATCACCCATATTCTATTAAAAAAACGGCATCTTCCTGATAACAACTTGAAATATTAAAAAAGTAAGGTTGCAAACCCGCCTGCAAAGTGTATTAACTGTGGGGGGGGGGGGGGTGGGGGTTGGGGGGTGGGGGTGTGTTGGTTGTGGTGGGGTTGGTGTGTGGTTGGGGGGGGGGGGGGGTTTTTGGGTTTTTTTTGGTGGCAAATCTCACCATTGTCACCACCGAGAACTAAGATGGAGTGGCCCATCCATTGGGCGGTAGATATACGAGGTAAATGAATGCTACCTACTAAAGTGGACTGAAAAGAAGTCCTACCACTACACAAATAAGGGTGACATACGAGCACACAGTTCACCTGATGATCAGTGGATGCTGCTCGTATATTTATCTTTAATTAAGAATCAAAATTTAAATACGTCGTCACACATGAGGACTAAGATGGGATGCCTCATTTCCAGTAAAAAGGGTCTAGTCTTACTGCTCGAAACGCAGCATTAAGCTGCTATTTGACGCTAGTATTCTGTGAGAGTGTGGTCCATCCGTGGTCTAACCGATCCATCCGTGCTACAACCATAATATAGTCGCAGCGTGGATCTACCACGTAGTATCCCTCTTCGCGTCCATCTCTTAGACATGGTGTTATAACATGACGTACCACAACACGCTTTTATAAGCTTCGCATGTCGCATATCTATTTATTTGCTATCTATTTATTTATGTAACGGAATCTTTTAATGTAATTTTCATCAAATTGTACACGGCCAATTGAGCTGAAAATTTGCATTCGTATCAAGGCCCAACGACAGTACAATAACTTAATAAATTTACCCTAGTATCCTGATCAGAATCACCAGGATAATTCTCTCTAGAATCAGCTCAACTCATGATCAATGCATGTTTTTTTAACATTATTAAAACGCTTTTTATAGAAAATTGTAAATAAAATATTTTGTATTATTACAGATACCAATTTCATGCTGATAGCTTAACAATTTGCTAAAAAATTTGATTTCGACTCATTACCTACATAACCATAGCATCTAACATCCTACATTCTACACACAATTGAATCTAACTTAACAATCTCCACGTAAAAGCAGCATTAGAGTTTATCTGTACATTAATAAGCATTTTATTATCTGTTGCGATTAATGCACAACGAGACTTAAGTGATATTTTTGCATATTCAAGAGCGAACAATTTCGTTTACCTAGCGTAATTTTTATGAGTTGTAAATTTCCATATACTTTGCTTATTTAAAATTAAGAAAGCTAAAATATAATATTCTGTTTTATATTTATAGTATGTGCATTACCGCGATAGGACGTTATTAAAACCATTCACTTTTCTATAACGTACGAACCCATGTGGTGGCGACTTAAATCTATCATCACGTCCCTTGGGTCGTGGGTGTAATAACAAACGACCATTAGATATACCAGAAGGACCTTTTGACTTTTGATAGATGGCGGTATAAATATCGTCATTCATTCATCGATTTATATCCGGTAGAACCATTTAATAGCATGAAAAGATCGGCTCTATCGGGGAAGAACCAAGCTCTCAAAGAATATCAGCAGGAAATGGCAACTCAATGCTGCTTCGTTTCGTATGGTGAGTGTAGAAAACCGAAGATCCGTAGACTGGAAACGAGGCATTCCATCGTAGTCCTCAGGGGTGACAACGCATTTTAATTCTTAACTGAGGATATATGTAGACGTTTGTGGGCCACAGTACTTACCATCAGGTGGGCCGTGTACTCGTTTGTCAATCTGATTCTATAAATTAATTGTACATCAGGGATTTAAACAACGTGTGAAATGTCTAAACCTGTCAATCGCGGTGAGTATGACAAATCTAATAACCAGAGAGGCCCACGACTACTTAGATTTTCATCGGCAAAGAAAGATAAAGAACTCACGAACGATGCGTTTTCGTGCGAGTTCGATTTTCCTTTTTGTAATCGATGCGTGGTAGAAGAACCAGTCGACATGCGATATAGCGTTAGTATTACCGCTACAGCCTACTAAAGTTCACTGCTGAACATGGGCCTCCCCCATAGATTGCCACATAGGGGGGATCATTGCCATAGTTAAAACGCTTGGCAAGCGCAGTTTTTTCTCTTTCGTCATTATTAGGAAGCAGCAGCGTCTTTTTGATTTATTTACGTCTGTCACTTCTAACGACACCCACAGGATATGGGGTAGTTGATATTCATACACCGCCACTATACGGTAGGCGGTTATGGAGTCGATAAATTTCATCACTATGTTTTCCCTCAACGCCGATCTAGTGGTAAAATCACATAAGTACATATTTTTATTTAACTGTATGATTGTATTATACAAAATTTCTCTGTTCGTAGTTAAAATAAAAGATATTTTAAATCATTTCTTAAATAAAAATTTAATTCGGTGTCACAACTCCTTTTTTTTCCCTGTAGTCAATGTAGTTAAGAACTACCCTATTACCTATTTCGGTTAAATTGCAATACCTGCACTAATGTATTCCTATCTGAAGAGTATAGAGAGCAAGTATAATCAAGTTGTTCAATTCAAGTGTTGCATTCCTCTTGTTTATTTTAGCCTTGCAACTTTACAAAGTAATTAAAATATCTCTCCGTAATTAAAAAATTACAAATCATTTATCATAATTGAGTAACATTCAGACCGCGCCAAAATCCAAGTATCATTATTTAAAGGTCAAGAATATCCCCAACGATCTGACTATCCTCTAGCATTAGGAAACAAATGGCGGTCGCACTAACAAGTTATAATAAATAAATGCATGTTAAATGTATATCAACATTCATTTATCCATTACAGCCTATGAAAGTCCGCCGCTTAACTCATATCTCCTCGCCTCCCCCATAAATTACCTCATAGTGGAAATACGTCTATTCTGCTGCATTTATTTATGCAAACATTTTACCTACTGTACGACATTTTGTTACTGAACCATTTGAATTTCAGGGACCGGTGGATATTGAATTACTAATTTGTGTTGATTTTCCACTTGCTCAGCTGTAAACGGTAAGGTTCCAAAAAAGTGTTTTAGAAATCTGGAAGCCTGCGATACACGCTAGGGTTAGCGCGACGGTGAGTTCGTGTTCCCAAACTTTCAGAAAAGCTAAGATGCCCATTCCTAACAATGGGACTGCTTTTTCTGTACACTTACCCATATAAGGAAATAATTATGCCTAGTGGTGGGACACTTAGACGCAATAGACACTTTACATTTAATACACATAAGTGTTATACAAGTTAGTGTGACAAATGGGTACACTTTTATACGTGTTAGAGCCATGCTGCAGTTATATTAGGAGTATAGTTGTAGCACGAATGGATCGGCTCGACCGGGGAAGGACCACGCTCTCACAGAATAACAGCGTAAAATAGTAGCTTAATGCTGCTATGTTTCGTATGAGGAGTGTAGAGAACCGGAGACCCTTTTTACTGGAAACGAAGCATTCCATCTTAGTCCTCACGGGTGACAACGCATCTGCATTTTAATTCGTAACCGAGGATGGATGTAGATGCCTATGGACCACAGCAATCATTTACCATCAGGTGCACTGTGTGCTCGTTTGTCACCCTATCCTATAAAAAAAAACACTGACACACTTAATGGTAAATAGACGCTGTTACACATGCACCTTCATGTATTCTTTGTCAAGAACCAGAGTACAAAAACGCGTTGTCTTTCTTGAGGACTAAAATGGAATATTTCCTTACCATAAACATTTCTCTATAATAATGGTATCTTCAGTTTCTGTATATGATACATTAAAACTATATTCAAAATTTTAAATTTTAAAACAATCTACTAGACAATCTACGAGTAGGTTAAGTATCATATTTAGTCTGTAACTATTCCATTGACAGAAATCCATGTCTGCATCATCATCATTACAGTCCTCCACAAATCCACTGCTGAAAATAGGCCTTTCTAAGGAATGCCACAAAACACGATCCTCAGCCTCCTGCATCCATTGACTTCTTGCATGTCTTACCAGGTCGTCACTCCCTCTCTGCATCTAGATCAGGATAAGGAAGCTATTTATAGAGAAATAAACTAAAATAAATGAATGATAATTTAAAGCATACAAGTAGTCGATGATTATAAGTGTCTGGAACTACCTAACTCCTGAATGCTAAGATAGACGCTAGTTGCGAATAATTACTTCCTTGTGTCACTCGTCAAATAAACCGTAGCCTTTAAGCAGCATTTTTAATCTCGCATTTTGTGAGTTTATTTATTTTATTTATTCGTTTTTATTTCGATATTCAAACACAAATTATTGCTTATTCGTGATGTAGTGTGTTTGGCCGCAGTGCTTCGGGAGCGAATTTAATTCTTGCACTAGACAACCATTTGCATAACCTACAAATGATTGCTTTAAGATCTGAGTTTGTGTCCATGAGCAATTTATATATGTATATAAAAGGTATATAAAACGACTCTACGATACAAATTATGTAAAAGAGAACAAATATCAACTATCAGTTTAGAAATACAGTGTACAGAAGATACTTCGATGCATTATATTAAATCATTAAATAAAACTGCAAAAAAAGTCTATACATATTGAAAGCAAATTTCTCAACTTTTAACATGCTCAAGATTCGTACATTAGCAAAAATGATACAAAAAAGGAAGCAGCCTTGTGGTATGTTTGCGCCGGTAATGGTTTTATTTTTGAAATTCAAAAGTGCGAATATTAAAATGACTGAGTGACGATGTCTGGTGTGGAGTAGATTTGGAGACCTTTTTCTGAGATTGTAATCGCTAAAACATATCAGACCAGAAACAGTTCGAAAACTCAGAAAATGGTTGCACATAACTCTACTCTTCACAATATCGTTTGAGAAACGTAACAAAGTAAATTTAATCATGTGATATAATTATGTATTTCTTTATGCTTAATTTATTTATTTCCAGTCTCCATATCAAAAGTATCATATTTTACAAAATACCTATCTTTAAATGTTCTCGAAAATGTCAAATTCTCTATATGTCCATTGTCCATTTAACGGACAAGATTGACCCATGACGTTATAATTGTTAGTTTTTATAAAAATTATATATATTTATAGGGTAAGGTATATACATTCAACTCGGCTGGGCAGCGTTCAGGAAATTACGACACATCTTCTCGTCAGGTATACCTCAATCTCTGAAAACTAAAGTGTACAACCAGTGCGTGTTGCCAGTGATCACTTACGGATCTGAGACGTGGTCCTTCACTGCTGGCCGTATGAGGACGCTCAAGGTCGCTCAGCGAGCTATGGAGAGGGCTATGCTCGGAGTTTCTCTGCGTGATAGACTCAGAAATGAGGATATCGGCAGTAAAACCAGAGTGACCGACATAGCCCAACGGATTAGTAAGCTGAAGTGGCAATCGGCCGGCCATATAGCTCGAAGAACCGATAACCGATGGGGAAGAAAGGTAGTAGAAGTAGCAGCCTCGTACCGGTAGGCGTAGTGTAGGGCGACCCCCTACTAGATGGAGTGACGACCTGGTAAGACATGCAGGAAGTCGATGGATGCAGGTGGCTCAGGACCGTGCTTTTTGGCATTACTTGGGGGAGACCTATGTTCAGCAGTGGACTTGTGAAGGGCTGTAATGATGATAATGATAGGGTAAGGTAGATTATACTACCATTATTCATTAGATAAACATGGGCTTTCTCCATAGATTACATCACAAGGAGGATATCTGCCATAGTTGCCACATTCGGTATGATTTTTATAGATGGACAGACCTAAAATATCTAGATCGGTGACAGAAATAATCGCGGCCGCATCCAGGCCAGAACACATCATTGCTATTTAGCGACAGAAATAGGTAGGTAAGTGGTAGTAACTCGTACTACTACTACATACTCGTAGTAGTATTTGTTAATACAGCCATGATTGTTGATAGACTCTAGGGTTGCTACCTTTTTTTTTTTGAACAAATATAGTATTTTTACCAAAAAAGTGGCAAAAATATAGTATTTTGAGAAATTCAGGAGAACAAAGTACACGTTTATTTTTAATTGTTATGTATTTTTCATATATTTTTTTTTCCTTTTTGCTTCGACCGTCAATAATTATCTATTACCTTTCAAATAATTGTTAGAAGTTTGAGCAATTTAGATTCATAATAATATAAATTAGCATTTAGTTTATAATAAAGTTAATTTAGGCTCTATTTCTTTCTTCTTTCAATTTTACATTCAGACGATTTGTTCATCTCGTAAGTGGGAATTAAGAACAAAAATATAGTATTTTTCGTACTCTATTATTTTTCTATAATTTATAGTACAATTGACTGAAATATAGTACGATACTATTTTATTGGGGTGTCAATGTGGCCCTCCCCCATATCTTTAGGTCTCTCTCTTGTTCTCTCTCTTTCTCTCTCTCTCTCCCTCTCTCTCTCTCTCTCTCTCTCTCTCTCTTTCTAGCACTATAAACTTCAATCAACAATCGAAGACTATAAAAAAATTAAATAAAAATTGTTTATTTTAGATAATTTAAAATCTATATGTGGGTTAGTAGTACAAAAATAATAATAACAAGGGTTAGTAAAACAGCTAAGTCGAGGGAAAAATAATATTGATAGAATCAGGCGTTACTTTGCGGAAATTCATTATAATAAAGATATTAATAGTTATTTTGCAACCATCCGCTAAATTAAATAAAATGATGTGCCTTCCCTAGTTTGAAGAGCAACTCCCGCCCTACCTCAATTGCGTGCACTAATCCTAACGCCATTACTCCCTACACCACTATTCTAGGAAAGACACACCATCGACGATAATACGACACGTGTTTCGCCTCTACGCGGGGTATCTTCAGTTGATGTTGACTCTACGGCGGCTGACCGCTAAGTAAGTAATAAGTTATGTAGTTAAGTGGAATAGTGCACGAAATTGAGGGAGGGCGGGAGGTGCTCTTCAAAATAGGGAAGACACATAATTTTATTTAATTTAGCGGAGGGAAAAAAGTAACACCCTGTGTCGAGACAGACCATCATGGGCCAGTGAGCAGTTTCTGCACAAGACATTTCCACAGCGGCGATGTATACCTGTCCGCTACGGTCCTCAGAATGCTGTTGTGGCTAGCTCGTACCCTGTTAATAAGGGATGTGTTTTTTAGCGAATAATGGCGTTAAACTCATCTGTTTGGTATGCCGCAAACATCCCTGATGCACTACAACAACGAGGCAGTCCCAACAGCATCCGGAATATATTATTATATTGGATGCGCAGGGCTTCAAGCGATCTTGTGGTGTATTTGACCAACAGGCTCCCCGTGTATACGCTCAGGCAGTATGTTTTAAAAAGTGTAACCTTAACTTGTTTTGTACATCGGGAAAACCTGCGAGCTAATACCTCCTCTAACCGCTAGAACTTTGCGCTCCCTTTCAATGTCGGTATCATCTTTGAGGTCACCAGTAATAATATGTCCCAGATATTTAAATTTAGAAAACATTTCACGTTCGTGCCATTAAGGGTAACATTATCTGCAATATTGTGACATTTATCAGCGGCTTCAAGACCATGTACTCTGTTTTTTTGACATTGTATTTGAGCCCTTGCTCAGTGGCATACATCTCACATATCTATAACATTTCTCTTAGGCCCCCCACCGTTGGGCTGAGCAGCACCATATCGTCAGCGTAACTTATTAATGCTAACGCCATCTATGCGACATCCGACGCCGGGAGACTTGCCGCCGGTCATTCTATTTAGCGCCCCTCTAACCTGCTTTGCAGTAACCTGCATCAGTGGCACGTCCCCTGACATTCGACCTTAGCACTATTCCCAGATACTAAGGGCCCTAGTGGGGAATACACTTTGAAATGTTGTTTTGCTAGCTGCTTCACTCAAGGCACGTACAATGCTGTCATACATCCGGTCTAACACCCGCCTGTGTTCATACAAACCGCATAACCCGCGACTATATCTCTCCATCTAAAAATTAAATCGAAAAAAAATTGCTTCAAGCTGGCTGCGGAGATTTCTTACGAGTATTTAACATTTTAGCGTCTCTACTTTAGCTTGTCATGAACTAATATGCATTCGTCTCATACTTCGGATTTCGCAAATCTGATATAATTTAATTCAAGGCCAAGTGTCTTAGTGGGCAAAGCAACTGGTTACTAGGTTTCTATCGCTGGTTTCTAATTTCAGATGAAGTCAATATTTGTATAGTGACATAAAGTACACGCGTAAAGTAGGATTTTTGCTTTGCCCATTTAATCACCATTATTGTGATAATTACAGTTATAGTCCCTCCTAAGTCTACTGCTGAATATGGGCCCAATCCAATAAATACCACAAAACACGGTTTTGAGCTTTAAACTTCCTGCATATAATACCACGTTGTCAATACATCAGTCGTCACGTGTTTTCCGAATCCGTTATTGGTTCTACGAGCTCTATGGCCAACCCATCATATGGTAACAGTATACGACAAAATCGGCCCGTTGCCAATTCAGCTTGGTGGTCCAATGGGCTACGTGGACTACTCAGAGTCTACTACGGATCATTACAAATTATATCACACAAGGAAACTGCAACTGAGCATGTTTCAATGGAGAGCGTATATTAGTAATTTTAATTAAGGGTATTTAATAAGAACAATTTTTGACTTTTTCAGATCTTTATACATATCATAAAAAAAGTTATAGAAACAGAGACATTCCTTAATTGACACATTAAATAAAAAATTATGGTAACATGTTTTTCGTAACTGTTTTAAAAAATATACCTAATATTAGCCTACACAATATAAAAAGTGTAAGTAAGATGTAACAATATATGTATTGATACCTAATACAAAGGTAACAAAACGATATTCTGGTTGAAACATAAATATGTATTAAAAAAATTAAGAATTCCTTTTATGAAAGTGGAATACTGAGTTGCTTAACATATTAGCAATTAAGCGAAAATCTTTGGTATTTATATTACTTAAATGAAGGGATTGCTTTTTTGAAAGTAATGGAATGCTATGTTTTAATATCTTGCATAATATTCAGAGCCTGTTCCGTATTTGTATCGCATTACGAGAGTGATTATGGAACCGGTTTTGATGTTACTTATTTCAAATTAAATACAATTCAATATATTCGATCTTTTATATAACTAACGATCCTTTATACATTGACATTGGCTTTTATTGCAATTTATAGAATTAGTGTCATGATAATAAAAATCATACGTTAGCGGCGTAAACGTACCCATTTCACCCTGTGGGTTTTATTACAGTAAGTATAAGAATGACAAACGAGTACACAGTTCACATATATATTTTGCTATAAGTGGCAAGTTGATTCTGTAACCCATTATTATCTATCCTCGATTAAATAACCATTGATGTAGATGCCTTGTCACTCCTGAGGACTAAGTTGGAATGTCTCCCTTCCAGTTAAAAGGTTCTCCGGTTTTCTACTCATACGAAACACAACAACATTAAGCTACTATTTTACGTCTTTCCCTGATAGAGCCGACCATAGAGAATATAACCACAGTGGTTATATAGTCTTTGGAGCCGACCTATCCGTTCTACAACTTAAGTACAACGCGGTCACATTAACTTGACGCATCGCTGGAATGCGAGGCCCCGCCCTTCCCCCCGCATTCTCTTAGCTCCCCCGGCAATCGTCAGTATGGTTAGCATCTCTGTTACCGATACGCGCGTCGATATTTTGACTAGTTTTCTGTTGCTATTGTTGTTACTGGATATTTTGTTACGTTTTCGTTATTGTTTAAGTTTGGCTGTTTTTGGACATTTTGTTACGTTTTAGTTACTGTTTAAGTTTGGACTGTTTTTGTTAATTTTGGACTATTTCGTTACTACTCATTTTTTAACATGGGGAAAACTACACACAGTGAAGGGAGAAATCTTGTGTTGAAAGTGCTGCAGTTTTTCGAGAACGAGAAGAAAAATAAACGCATTTGCATACCTGTAGATCAAGTTGATAAACGAACCTGTGCAGCAACTAGAATATCAAGAAGTACTCTTACTCGTATAAAAAGGGAGGCCAAAAAGGCATGCATACCACCGTCGGGTTCTTTGCCCGACGATAGTCCAAGCACTAGCACGGCTCCAAGTACTAGTACAGCCCCAAATACTAGCACCGTTCCAAGCACTGACATTTTTACCAGTCCCAGTACTACAGACAATCCAATGAGGGAAATAAAGTTATACACACCGGGTAAAAAGCGTAAACATTCAGCGAACAAAATTGCGCGGTGATTTTGATATTTGCGCAATACGCAATATCATCAACAGCTTTTATACTGTAAAAAGGAAGTACCCACGCTTAAAAAAATCTTGGCAGCTGTTAAGAGAGATCTTAATTTTCAAGGTGGAAAAACTTTCCTTAGAAATATTTTAAATAAATCAGTTGGGTTATAAGTTTAAAAAATGTAAAAGTGCGCGTTCGGTGCTAATTCAAAAAGCCGATATAGCCGCATGGAGAGAACGCTAACTGCGCCGAATGAAATAGAACAATGACCTCGACGCAGGTAAAAAACCAGTTATCTACCTGGATGAAACGTGGATCCATTCCCATTATACCGTCAGAAAATGCTGGCAAAACAGCACAGATAGCAGCGTGAATAAAAATTTTAACCCGGGTCAACGGTGGATTCTGGTGCATGCTGGAGGAGAAACCGGATTTATCCCAGATGCAGATTTGTTATACAAATGCAAAAGTACTACTGGCGATTACCATCATGAAATGAATACCGAGAATTTTTTGAAATGGCTTAATGAAAAGTTGATACCAAACTTGCCCCCAAATAGTATAGTCGTCATTGACAACGCGCCTTACCACTCAACGCAGTCGGTGAAGGTGCCCACAAGTGCAACGTTAAAAGGAGACATGCAACAGTAGCTGCGTGACAACAATATTCCATTTGATGAAAAAATGAGAAAAAGAGAACTCTACCATATTATAAAAAAGACAAAGCCGCCCAAGCAATACATTGTCGATGATTTAATGAAACGACATGGCCATGAAATTGTACGTTTGCCACCCTACCATTGTGACCTGAACCCCATTGAATATGTCTGGAATTTGGTCAAACAGAGGGTGGCATACAAAAAAGTAGACCAACAATAAAGAAAAATTGAAAATCTCACCAGAGATGCAATAAACTCCATCACAGCATCAGACTGGAAAAAAGAAGTTAACCATGTCGAGAGACTACAACAGGTCAGTTCGTAAATAAATTACAAATTTAAAGTATGTATGTATTTATGTATTTATGTTTGTATTGTGATGCTGAATAAAAAAACATAAGTACTTTTTTTGGAGGTACATATTAGTAATTCACTAAATTGATACAATTATTTTGTGGTAAATTTATAACACTATTTTATTCATTTTCAAGGAATACTGGGAAAAAGATGACCTGGTTGCCGACGTACTGCAGCAACTTGTAATCGATCTTGGAGGAGAGCTGTCATCCGACAGCGAGATCGAAAGTGAAGAAGAAGACAGTTTAGACCATGATATTGTACCAATTATTTATAGTGAAGATGAATTTTGAATAAATATTTATCTAAGTAAAGTAAAGTGTACAGCCTATATACGTCCCACTGCTGGGCTCAGGCCTCCCCTCATTTCTGAGAGGGTTTAGGGCGAGGAAGCCGTAAAGCCGTGGTAGCTCAGTGGTTAACGCTCGCTGTAAATATAACAGAACGCGAGTAACCCGGGTTCGATCCCCGCCGGCACCAATGAAATTGTTAATTGCAATTTTAAGTGCTGATTTACCACGTGCTCGGCGGTGAAGGAAAACATCGTGAGGAAACCTGCATGTCTGAGGAATAAGAAAAAAAAATATTTATCTATCAACATAAAATAGTTTTAAATTATATTGTATAAAAAATACATGATGCAACATACTGCAAGATTAACAAATAAAACCTGTGCTCCAAAATCAAAAATATAGTTTAGTATTATTTAGCTACATGCTTTTTTATCGCACCGTACCTGACCGCCAAAATGACGTCATCAAAGCCATGCATCAAGTTAATGTGACCGCGTTGTATAGCTACAGCATGACTCTACCACAGGAATGACGAACCAATAGCACCCGTGCCATCAATGAAATACGACACAATATTTTGGGCACGCCACCAATCACAAAGTTCATAATGAAGACTATATTACGAAAGAACGCGAGTGATCCCAGTTGCATCGTGGACTACTATTGCTAATGACGCATAGTTCGTTTCATCATCATCATCATTACAGCCCTTCACAAGTCCACGCCTCTCCCAAGAAATGCATAGTTCGTTTACGCATAGCATAATAGTCAATTTCGTTGACACAACTGTATTTAAAAATACATTTGTGTTATATTTATGATTATACATCCCTTTTCTTTTTCTTATTCCTCAGACATGCAGGTTTCCTCACGATGTTTTTCTTCACCGCCGAGCATGTGGTAAATCAGCACTTAAAATTGCAATAAACAATTTCATTGGTGCCGGCGGGGATCGAACCCGGTTTGCTCGCGTACTGTGAATTTTACAGCGAGCGCTAACCATCTGAGCTACCACGGCTCTTATCATCTCATGTAGTGGTAGGTGGCAACTCCAGCCCATGAACACCTGCAATAAAACAAAGAAAGCTACAGACTCTCCCTCTGACTATGATGATGATACTAAGATGAAATGCCTTTTTAAAATAAGGGAAAGTGGTAGCTGTGACCCATAGACCTGCGATTAACAAGCAGAATGTAGATGCGTTGTCATCGTTGAGAATTACGATGGAACGGCTCGTTTCTATTAAAAAGGGTTTCCGGTTCTCTACGCTAACCATATGAAAAACTGTTATTTTACGATGGTATTCTGTGAGAGCGTGGTTCTTCATGGTCAAGCCGACGCATTCTTGCTACAACCACAATATAACTGCAGTATGGCTCTACCACGTAAAAGGCTTTCATAATCTTTACTTTTTCCTCTTTTTGTTCGTTCTTATACAGCATTGCATGCACTTCTGCTTGGCGTCAGACGAACTCCTGGACAGAATATGAGTCTTGTAAAAATATGTTCCGTTTCATAAAGAAAATTAATTAAAATATTCGAGTTATAAACGCGTAGGAATAATATAAATTTTCCTAATATTTATGTAGGGTTGAAGGGGAAAATGACACGCAGTCCGCTAGAAAACAGTTTATGTCTTTTCAATTTTACACTTTTATAATTAAGTAATAATGCTATACTAATCACATCTGTCGGTTTTCACGTCTTGACTGACCGTAGTGATTATATTATACTCTGTGGTCTTGACATCGTGCGGTGCGCCCTTCATTTGTTCTCGCAGTTCGCATTTTAAAACGAATTCAATGGGTGCGTTTGGCAGAAAAAAGCGCTAGCAAGCGCTTCTAAGCAAAATGGCGATCGTAAGCGGTAAGCGCTGTCAAATTGTAAGTAGCTATTTTGGTTTGGGGAACCTAACCTAATTTAAATATATGTTTGTAAAGTATTCATATTAAAAACTTACCAATCATGAATTAATAACATGTACTTATATGTTTATTTAATATGTCATTATATTACTTAAAACTAATATTGCACAAAACAACTTATAAACTCTACTTCAAAACAAACAAATTAAATAAGCAAAATGGCGGATTGTGTCAGCGTTACTGAAGTAGCAATCGTGTCCTGGCCGAAAACTATTTCAGCGCTTATAAGCGCTTGCTAGCGCTTTTTTCTGCCAAACGCACCCAATAATCGTTGCTTGCTACATGCTTTCACATTCGAATATTCATTTACTATCACACAGTGTCGCGTCCAGATACACAACCATTCCCACATATTTTTATATTACTGTCAGGGCTACATTCACTATTTCAAAATAATATCAGTAGCAATATTGTTTAAGTAATGCCTTTCTACGCATTACTAAACTGACTTTCTTTGACTTACATCTTGTCGTCATGATTTAACCTATATTTAATTTAAAAAAAATATATTACGAGTATGTAATAATTTAGTAGTTGTACTATAGAAGCAAGAAATTATTATTTATAGAATATGGGTGACAAACGAACACACAATTCACCTGATGCTAAGTGGATGCTGTGTCCATAGACACCTACATATATCCTCCATTAAGAGTTAAAATGCAGATGCGTTGTCACCCCTGAGGATTAAGATGGAATGTCTCATTTTCAGTAAAAGGGTCTCCGGTTCTCCATACTTACCATACGAAACTAAACCATCATCACATCACATCGTAACTAAACTATCATCAATTATATAATAATAAGTTACCTCATCATAAACAAACTAGGAAGAAGAATGATTTAACAATTTCATTTATCGTTCAAAGCGTAATATAAGTTCCGTAAGTTAGTTTCTTATAAGTTTATTTAATCTTCATGCAGTATATTGTGCTTTACCTGGTGAAAGATGCAGGAAGTCAATGGAGGCAGGCAGCCTGGGACTGTGCTTTGTGGCGTTCCTTAGGGGACAAACTCCTTGTTGTCTTGTTCACGTAGTACCTCATCATTGTCTATATATCATTTTATTATTCTTTACATGTATATTAAATAGTGAATAAGTAATGCCATCAAAAACATAAAAGCATAAAAGAAAACATTTAAGAAAACGTAAAAAGTTGTGAGATCCACGTAATACCAAGTCGGTTAATTTATTCAGTCCCTACTTAAGGATCCTTCTGTTTTAAGTTTTACATAATTAGCTAACCTAACAACATTATATAGTGGCCATATCAATGTTAAAAATGTTTTATGTTTTAAATATATAGATTCACTTGGCCATCGCATGAAAACACATATCTCAAAATAATCTGTGCAAGTTTAGGGGTATTCTGTGCAAGTAATATATATTATATTAAATTAGATTACTTAGTGCGATGGCCAAATCAATCTATATATTTAAAACATAAAAGATTTTTAACATTGATATGGTCACTATAAAATGTTGTTAGGTTAGCTAATTACGTAATAACTTAAAACAGAAGGGAATTCTTAACTAGGGAATGAATAAATTAACCGACTTGGTATTACATGGATCACACAACTTCTTACTGTAGAAGAACCTAGTTCGAGACTTGGTTTTTTACAAGTTATGTTTTTGATGGCATCGCACTTCTTTTTGTAGATAAGATAGTCCTACTTTTTTACCTTTCCGGTACCTTCTAGTTCTCGAATACCTTCATATCTACACCTATTATACATATACAAATGTAACTTTGTAATTCTATATATTTATATAGGATTACAAAGTTATTTATGCAGTTGGTGTATCTAGAAAACTGGACCGAAATTAAAAAATATTTTAGTTTTTCCTTGATTTATACACTAAACACTAATTGTATTCTAAATTTGAAACTTCTATATCTGCAAGAAGTGTCTGAGAGTTTTGATGATCGGTCAGTCAGTGAGTGACAAAATTAAGAAACTTTGACTAGTTAATTATAATATATAATTCTTAAACTACTGGTTCAAATTGAATGAAATTTGAAATATCATGTTTATATAATGCCTACTTGGTTACTGAAAATTCAGGCTTCTATCCACAGTTTTATCCACTACGAAGTTATATGGAGTCAAAAATGGCCTGAATTGCTTCGAGAAAAATATGGTACGGCCGTGCCGCTTTTTTGCTCGACTTGGCGGGGTCACTGCCGTGCCCCCAGATAAAGCCTAATGAAATCAATGCTTTTTTTCTTTTTTTGAAATTTCATTATTAATGAGCTTAATCACAATGTGAATATGTCGCCCCGTAATTCATCACCAATAACAACTACATTAGGTATACTTAAACTTATTACATTATAGTGTATCCATAATTAATTACAAAAAGTAGAAGAAGTTAGGCATTTAGTTACAAAAAATAAAGTTCCCAGATCAATCACATTGAGAAGTGAGTGATCAATCTGTCAACATCACCTTGTAAAGTTTGACTAATAATTTTATATCGTCAGAATGTGGCTTAGTTAAAATTATATTACAGTCAGCGAATTCTTTTAAAATGTGGTAGCACTTATCAATACGAAAGGCAACATTGTGGGCACAATCCATCATGACATGCATTAGGTCCTCTGGAACACCGCATTGATCACAATGCAAACTTCCTAGATAGAAGATGTCCAGTACGAAGCTCAAGAAGATAAAGAAGATCACTAATGCATCTCGTCACGACTCGTAGCTTATGGTTACCAATCCATGGTATTTTAGGCGGTTGTGGCTGTACTGTTTTGTACCAAATACCCTTTTCTTTTGAACGTCTATCGAAATATTCTTTCCATAGGTTGTAACATAGCCTTTTTATAATACAAATAGCAAATACAATCAGTATAATGGGGTAATATGCTGTATTCGATGGCATCCGTAGTAGCATGTCTAGCCAAATATATCTACTCGCTCATTATAATCCACGCCGCAACGAGATGGAATCCACTGCAACTTTACTTTATTTTTTCTTAAAAAACGTTTCACTGTAAACTCAACTTCAGAATTGTGATTGGGTTTCAAGTTTCGTTCATATATTGATCAGTTGCACAATATAAAACTTTTTGTCGAGCGTAATTAGAGACATTCACAAATAATTAAATAACGTTTTGAAACCGAATCACATAACCGTTCTAATATATGATACTCTTTATTATTAAGAGGAAACGTCTTATTTATTATTACGTCTATTTCCTACTACAACACAATATTAATTTAATGAAATGTATTTTCAAAATACATCATAATCAGCAAGAAAAAAGTAGAGTAGAGTAGAGAATTAAATTAAAAATATCACGTATACATATTTTCAGTCACAAACTAACCAACACACCACCTGACGTACGCAGCCATTTTCTGTAAAAATAATTAACGAAAAACCGCCGCGAAACGGCTGCCTACCCTCCAATCACGCAACCAATCACTGGTCACTGTGAGTGATACCAAGCCGAGCCAAAAATGTTGAAGCGCACTGATTTAACAAAGGCCTATTTACTCTTGCCCTGAAGATACCCACATTGTCATCGATTGGAAAGACAGACACTGGAAATTTATTCCACTCGCTTGTTAATATAAAATTATCACATTATGTGTGACAATTTTTCTCTTTTTGTTTGTTGTTTTTTGAACTACATTTTTTTTATAGTATAGGATAACAAACGAGCACACAGTCCACCTGATGGTAAGTGGTTGCTGTGGCCCATAGATATCTACATTTATCCTCGATTACGAATCAAAATGAAGATGCGTTATCATCCGTGAGGACTTAGATGAAATGCCTCGTTTCCAGTAAAAAGGGTCTCCGGTTATCTACACTCACCATACGAAACACAGCAGCATTAAGTTACTATTTGACGCTGGTATTCTGTGAGAGCGTGGTCCTTCCCCGGTCGAGCCGACCCATTCGTGCTACAACTATACTACTAATATAACTGCAGCATGGCTCTACCACGTAAACTTTAGAACTGCAGGGACAAACATTCTCTAAAATCAAAGTCACAAATCTTATATTTTTTATAGATTAGGAGTAACAAACAAGAACACAGCCCACCTGATGGTAAGTGGATACTGTGGCCCATAGACATCTACATCATCTCATCTTCGGTTAATAACCAAAATGCAGGACTACCAGAACTAAGATATGTTTTTATTGATTTCGATTGATTATAAAAATGTGATCATGAATGTGATGAATTAAAAACATAGCTAAAAAATCTAAAATACAAAGTATTTCTTCAAAATAAATAAAACTAAGCGTCATAGCTAATTGGTAATTGAAGCATTTAAATTATATATTTTATTTTAAATTACATACCTTTACAGATAATTATTCCAAATTCTGGACAAGTACCCAGTAACTCCCTAGCGGGGTAACGTTTTTTGAAAACAAATAGATAGATAACTAAACTGAGTTTTAACGCCGGTGCATGTACTAAAGATTAGTTAAAGCTACTGCAGCTATATGCAGCAGACATAAGCCTAGCAGACAACGCGCCAAGTTTTTAACAATAGTATCATTTTACCAGAGGATGCCTCGTGTAAAGGCAAAACACGTGTCGTATCGTATATTATCATCGATGGTGTGAGTTTCCTAGTGTAGTTGTGTTGGGAGTAGTGGTGCTGGGATTAGTGGTGACGGGATTAGTGCACGCAATTGAGGGAGGGCGAGAGGTGCTCTTCAAACTAGGTAAGACACATTATTTTACTTTTTTGAGCAGATATGTGCGAGGTAATTCTTACCAACTTTTACCATTTACTGTTTTTTTTTATTATAGGCCCGTGCTTCCCACCTGATGGTAATAATAATAATGTCCTCTATTATTCCAAAAGTTAGGTCACGATTGCCAGTCTTTTAACAGAGACTATCCCATTTGCACAGGACAGGGTTATAGTGCGCGAGTGCTTAAGCTCGGGTTTACTCTCTATTCCCTCTCTCTCTCACACACACACACAGAACGATGAAGCTGCATGAAGACGACGTAAGAGAGTTGATATTTCATTCCGTGGGTGTCGTAAGTGCCTACTATATGTCATATAGTGCCAGAAAAGTCTTATGGTTTCCGATTGGTGGCGGTAAAGACAGCTCGTTTATGTCGAACGTACTCGAAAAATACAGACGTTCAGGGCTGCATGATTTGCATGAAGATTATTGCAATCCTTTTTATTTTTATTATCCTCACCATAGCAGAAAAAACTCACGTAAAATAAAAGAAGATTGTCCCTTTGGACCGCAACCCAAGACGGTAGTAATCACAGGGCTGGAATACTGCCATTTTCCTACCTCTCGAGCTGCTAATGAGAATTTAAAGTTAAAAAGTTAAAGTTACAGCCTATATATGCGTCCCACTTCTGGGCACAGAGCCTCCACTCATTTCTGAGAGGGTTTTAGGGCAAGGGATGTCCGCCACGCTGCCCCATGCGTGTTGGCGAATTTCACATGTCTTCGAAATATTTTTTTCTTATTTCTCTGACATGCAGGTTTCCTCACGATGTTTTCCTTCACCGCCGAGCACGTGGTAGCTCAGATGGTTAGCGCTCGCTGAATTTATTAACAGAAAAACCCATTCACTGACTTTTGGCCTGACATTCGGATTCGTACCCGGGACAATCGGCAGTTGCGTTTACGACCAGACCAACGAGAGTAGTTAGGTTGTACCAGTTCTGGCGCACTTGTAGAAAGGTTGTACCAGTTCTGGCGCACTGAGTCAGAAGTGGTACAAGTACGACGTTCGTCGACTCACGATCCTAAAAAAAAAAATAAAAAAAAAAAAAAAAAAAAAAGGTTTTGGCATGCTCTGATCACGAATCTGCGATCCATTTTTTGCGTCGGATGCACGGTTCCAGAGATGTGCAGATCAATTAACTCTCAACCGTCATTAGCGCTCCATTGTCCTTATCTACTTATCTATTGTTGATTGACTACCGTCATTATCTATTATTCGTCAGCGTGTGGGTCGGCTTATGCTATTGTATTATACTCCTTTGTTCCTATCTACAACACTAATCTGAATCATCAATAAAACACATTACCTAATTTTGTTAAAATTTTTATTTATAAAATACAAAATCTTATTACTTATTATCTATAAAATAGGAGCGAAACATCTCATCCACTAACATATCGTTGTACAATGTGTTCTCTGTAAATATACTCGTAAAACTATGCATTGAACATCCCTGAAACTTATATAGCAAATATATTAAGCAATATTCGCCACAAACTGAAGTCCTATCAACATTCCAGTTCCATCTTTTACAATTTCGTACAGGTGCCCGTCCATATGAATCAAAATATTCACCGACGTCATTCGTATCGATATATAAAGCTACCCAATGTGACCCTGGTTTATCATCTGTACCCAAATTGCATATTACCTAGTCAGGTCATAAATTCTATCACATGTTTAATGTAAAATAATTGAAAAAAGTTTATTCATTATGTAACCATTTATATACCAAAATGAACTTAACAAAACATAGATTCTTATGACACTATAGTTTATTCAAAATGACCTCCGTAATTTTGAATACAGGCCTTCAATCTGCGCGGCCAGTCATCTATCTCACCACGAACGAGGTCCATGTCATATCGGCGGCTGCCTTAATTAAAGATGTCTTGAGTGACTCGAAATTGGGATGAGGCTTTGAGCACGCCTTTTCCTCCAAGTGTTACCATATCTTGTAATCTAACGGATTCAAATCTGGACTGGTCTTTGTGTCGGAGGAAGTCGATTTCACGCGCCGCCAGCCAGTCTTTTTTTTTTTGTTTTTAAAGAACGTTACCTCCACACTAGGTTTTTCTCCTGTATCGTGGGGGCAGTTTACAAACACAAATTTCACAAGGACAAACATCCAAGCTCGGAACAATTACTTGTAGGTCGTACAAATACTTGTTCCGTGCGGGATTCGAACCCGCGACCCCCAAGCGCAGCCACTCATTGCTAAGCCACTACGCCACGGAGCTGTCAAAAGTCTTGTGTGCTCTTCGCTCTATGAGCTGACGCCGAATCTTGTTGGAATACCCAGTGCCTGTTATTGAACATGGTATGAGAAACAGGTTACACAAGGTTCGTCAGGACTGTATTTTGATACACAACTGCATTCGTTTTTAACCTTTCTCACAAAAATGTACCTCTGTTAAGCCCCAATAAGAAACTCCCAACCATACCATGAGCGAGGATGGAAAATGACCTCGTTGGACACGCGGAATATGGTTGCTCGCTTCTTCACTACTGTGTGCGTACACCTTATCATTTTGTTTGTTGTAGCTCTCTTCTACGGTAAAAATTTTTTTATCCGAAAAAAAGAATTTCCCGATATTTTTTTCCCGCGTACCGCTTCACCAAAGCGCGGCATCTCTTCAGTCTCAGATCCATTAGACGAGCATTCAAACGATGTCCTGTTTTTCTTCGATATGCCCGAAGCCCTAAGTCTTCATTTAACGCCGTGGTTCTGCTTAACCCCATCTGAAGGGCCAACAGTTTCTGCTTACGTTTGGGATTTCTTTGAATTCGCACCTTTACAGCTTTTATCACTGCTGGAGTCCTAACAAATCGAGGGCGACCACTTCTCGACCTGTCATCTACACTAGAGTCTTCATTGTATCGTTTGATGGTACGATAAACGAATCTTTTGGTTATATTCAAATTTTTCAGTATATCAAAAAATTTTATTGGCGCGTAATCGCAACTGCAACACGGTCTTTTTTAAGCGTCCACTCCATATGTAAAAATGAGTAAAATTCTAAAAAGTATACAGTTTTATTTTCATGAACAATTCGAATTCAATAAACTTTTTTGTGGCCAGCATTCTAAAAGAAAAGTTTTTACTGTGTGACAATACTGACCTGACTAGGTATATACGTTGGTACGTTACATTATTTTCTAGACTGGGGTGAATCTTTTTCAGATGTTGTTGTACATCTAGTGTATCCATGATATTACTGCTATTAGTAGATTACTACAGTACAATCTACTCAATGACTAACATAGGAATGATCAATTATGTGATTTCTAAATATTAAATTGCATTTTTTCTGTTATACGAAACGTATTTGAGTCATCAATACACTGAATAAGACGCAACACGAAGAATGTGAGATAAGGTTGTTGACGCATAAAGTTATTATCAATTCTACTGTAGAAATTCTTTAGATTAGAATTATTACTTACTGGTACTATATAACACCAAGCAACTGCAGTCATGGAGTTAGTGTATGGTCGTTTGACCGCAGTGTATCTATCAATAATACATTTGCGTTACTTCAACGCATCAAAGGCCATAGATGTAAGTGTTTAATCTATTGACAAACTTACTTTTCTTTCTGTTATTTTTTTACGTGTGTATGATTTTGAACGACAGGCCTGTTGGTCTAGTGGTTAGTGACCCTGACTGTTATGCCGGAGGTCGTGGGTTCGATTCCCACCCAGGACAAATGTTTGTGTGATGAGCACGATCATTTGTTCTGTGTCTGGGTGTAATTTATCTATAATATTTATGTATTTAGAAATATATAAGTATGTTTATCAGTTGTCTAGTACCCATAACACAAGCTCTGCTTAGCTTGGGACTAGATGGCGTTGTGTGATAGTTGTGGAATATTATTATTATTATTATTATTTAGTGTTAACAAATTATATTTAAATATTTTGTGTGTGTATATGATTAAGCCGTGGTAGCTCAGATGGTTAGCGCAAGCTGTAAATTTTACAGTACGTAACGCGGGTTCGATCCCCGCCGACACCAATTAAATTGTTAATTGCAATTTTAAGTGTTTATTCTATTGACACACTTACTTTTCTTTCTGTTATTTTCTTACGTGTGTATGATTTAGTGTTAACAAATTATATTTAAATATTGTGTGTGTATATGATTAAGCCGTGGTAGCTCAGATGGTTAGCGCAAGCTGTAAATTTTACAGTACGTAACGCGGGTTCGATCCCCGCCGACACCAATTAAATTGTTAATTGCAATTTTAAGTGTTTATTCTATTGACACACTTACTTTTCTTTCTGTTATTTTCTTACGTGTGTATGATTTAGTGTTAACAAATTATATTTAAATATTGTGTGTGTATATGATTAAGCCGTGGTAGCTCAGATGGTTAGCGCAAGCTGTAAATTTTACAGTATGTAACGCGGGTTCGATCCCCGCCGACACCACTTAAATTGTTAATTGCAATTTTAAATGCTGATTTACCACGTGCTCGGCGGTGAAGGAAAACATCGTGAGGAAACCTGCATATCTGAGAAAATTTCGAAGGCATGTGAAGTTCGCCAACACGCATTGAGACCGCGCCGCGGACATTTCCTAGTCATAAATACAAAGACAATAGCAGAAAGCAAAAAGTTAAAAATACTTTTTTAACAATGACAGTCATTAGTTGATCATTAGTGAATGTGATTCTGTTTTCTTAAATTACAGGAAGAAAAGAGCAGAAGGAAGAAATGGGGTGATGGGAAGTAATGAAGAATGAATTGTTATGTGAAGTTTGTTGGAACAAACATATTTTAGTCACGTGTAAATACTTTTAACATTTTGGTTCAAAATGACACAAAATCTAAAAAATATTAGATACATCATCGACATGGACGGATTTTACATTACATATCCTCATAAACATTTTCAATGTAGAGAAATGACTATTCTAGACGTAAAACTATCTAATAAAAATGATTCGTTTATCGATCATTATTTGTTTCAGCCAAGTTATCCTTTCAATTATTTGTCGCCAAAAGACAAAAAAAACTGTTCGTTATTGTGAAATACACGTGCACGGCATTCCATATTTTGATGTGACCGAAGAATTAAAATGTGCCTACAAACAAGAGAACATCATTCCCATATTAAATTGGTATATTAGAAATTTGTGCAAAGACGAAGTGATCGCATACAAAAGGTGGTTCAACAGAAAAACAATTTTTAAAAATGTTGACGACGAATGATAGAATTTTTAATATTGAAGAATACAAATGTCCAAAATACAATGATTTGGTAAATGTCATAAATTTAAACAAACGTTATGTGTGTAATAATCATATATTTGCAAAAAAATAAACACAAAATTTTACATTGTTCTTGTGACGAAGTGTGGGTTTTTTTACAAGTGGTTATTACTTGAAAATAAAATTTTAAATGAATCATAAATTTTGTTTGATTTCCAAAAAACATTAGACAAAATTGGTTCAACAGAAAAACAATTTTTAAAAATGTTGACGACGAATGTTTTTTGGGAAATCAAACAAAATTTATGATTAATTTAAAATTTTATTTTCAAGTAATAATCACTTGTAAAAAAACCCACACTTCGTCACAAGAACAATGTAAAATTTTGTGATTATTTTTTGCAAATATATGATTATTACACACATAACGTTTGTTTAAATTTATGACATTTACCAAATCATTGTATTTTGGACATTTGTATTCTTCAATATTAAAAATTCTATCATTCGTCGTCAACATTTTTAAAAATTGTTTTTCTGTTGAACCAATTTTGTATTATATAGTATACTATAACTAATGTTTTTGGGAAATCAAACAAAATTTATGATTCATTTAAAATTTTATTTTCAAGTAATAACCACTTGTAAAAAAACCCACACTTCGTCACAAGAACAATGTAAAATTTTGTGATTATTTTTTGCAAATATATGATTATTACACACATAACGTTTGTTTAAATTTTTGACATTTACCAAATCATTGTATTTTGGACATTTGTATTCTTCAATATTAAAAATTCTATCATTCGTCGTCAACATTTTTAAAAATTGTTTTTCTGTTGAACCAATTTTGTATTATATAGTATACTATAACTAATGTTTTTGGGAAATCAAACAAAATTTATGATTCATTTAAAATTTTATTTTCAAGCAATAACCACTTGTAAAAAATCCACACTTCTTCACAAGAACAATGTAAAATTTTGTGTTTATTTTTTGAAAATATATGATTATTACACACATAACGTTTGTTTAAATTTTTGACATTTACCAAATCATTGTATTTTGGACATTTGTATTCTTCAATATTAAAAATTCTATCATTCGTCGTCAACATTTTTAAAAATTGTTTTTCTGTTGAACCAATTTTGTATTATATAGTATACTATAACTAATGTTTTTGGGAAATCAAACAAAATTTATGATTCATTTAAAATTTTATTTTCAAGTAATAACCACTTGTAAAAAACCCACACTTCTTCACAAGAACAATGTAAAATTTTGTGATTATTTTTTGAAAATATATGATTATTACACACATACCGTTTGTTTAAATTTATGACATTTACCAAATCATTGTATTTTGGACATTTGTATTCTTCAATATTAAAAATTCTATCATTCGTCGTCAACATTTTTAAAAATTGTTTTTCTGTTGAACCAATTTTGTCTAATGTTTTTTGGAAATCAAACAAAATTTATGATTCATTTAAAATTTTATTTTCAAGTAATAACCACTTGTAAAAATCCCACACTTCTTCACAAGAAAAATGTAAAATTTTGTGTTTATTTTTTTGCAAATATATGATTATTACACACATAACGTTTGTTTAAATTTATGACATTTACCAAATCATTGTATTTTGGACATTTGTATTCTTCAATATTAAAAATTCTATCATTCGTCGTCAACATTTTTAAAAATTGTTTTTCTGTTGAACCACCTTTGTATGCGATCACTTCGTCTTTGCACAAATTTCTAATATACCAATTTAATATGGGAATGATGTTCTCTTGTTTGTAGGCACATTTTAATTCTTCGGTCACATCAAAATATGGAATGCCGTGCACGTGTATTTCACAATAACGAACAGTTTTTTTGTCTTTTGGCGACAAATAATTGAAAGGATAACTTGGCTGAAACAAATAATGATCGATAAACGAATCATTTTTATTAGATAGTTTTACGTCTAGAATAGCCATTTCTCTACATTGAAAATGTTTATGAGGATATGTAATGTAAAATCCGTCCATGTCGATGATGTATCTAATATTTTTTAGATTTTGTGTCATTTTGAACCAAAATGTTAAAAGTATTTACACGTGACTAAAATATGTTTGTTCCAACAAACTTCACATAACAATTCATTCTTCATTACTTCCCATCACCCCATTTCTTCCTTCTGCTCTTTTCTTCCTGTAATTTAAGAAAACAGAATCACATTCACTAATGATCAACTAATGACTGTCATTGTTAAAAAAGTATTTTTTAACTTTTTACTTTCTGCTATTGTCTTTGTATTTATGGCTAGGAAATGTCCGCGGCGCGGTCTCAATGCGTGTTGGCGAACTTCACATGCCTTCGAAATTTTCTCAGACATGCAGGTTTCCTCACGATGTTTTCCTTCACCGCCGAGCACGTGGTAAATCAGCACTTAAAATTGCAATTAACAATTTAAGTGGTGTCGGCGGGGATCGAACCCGCGTTACATACTGTAAAATTTACAGCTTGCGCTAACCATCTGAGCTACCACGGCTTAACCATATACACACACATAATATTTAAATATAATTTGTTAACACTAAATCATACACACGTAAGAAAATAACAGAAAGAAAAGTAAGTGTGTCAATAGAATAAACACTTAAAATTGCAATTAACAATTTAATTGGTGTCGGCGGGAATCGAACCCGCGTTACGTACTGTAAAATTTACAGCTTGCGCTAACCATCTGAGCTACCACGGCTTAATCATATACACACACAATATTTAAATATAATTTGTTAACACTAAATAATAATAATAATAATAACTTACAAGTCTAACCCCACGTCCGAGCTTAACACCTACGCTCACGTGAGTGGCGGACACCCGCAACGAAGGTACTTTGTGAGTGACCAACGGGGCTCTAGCACACCCATCAATATGGAGTTGCGAAATAGAAGTATTAGTAAAGGACCGCTTCCCGAGGGCAATCGTCGGGGCACGCCTGGAGCCGGTGCTGGGCGTTTCAGTATGCGAACCACCGGTGGTGAGGGTTTACCTGGACGGCCCTCTGCCGGGTCTCCCGAACAATGCGAGTTCAGCGCATCATCAGCACTAACACCGTCTGATGAATACAAGTGCGGTAGTAAAGCAGTCTCTCCGGCCTCGGATGTTTCACGGGCGGCAAGGACCACTCAACCTGTGACCACCAAAGCTGGCAAACCTAGAGTGCGCATGAAATGGGATGAAGAAATAAATACTTTCATTATGCGCACTTACTTTTACATTACCAAATTAGAAACCGATCGCACTATGTACGTTAAGAAATTATTTGATCAATTTCAATTAAAATATCCTCATATAAATGTCACATCTCAACGTATTGCAGACCAGAGACGAGTAATAATAAGAAATAAATTGTTATCTGATGAACAAATCAAAAGTATAAAGCAACAAGCAGCTAAAATAATTGAAAACGAGAAAGCTGAGAATAATATTTCGGACTCACGTTCAGATACAAGAGACGCCAATCATATAACGGCGGGTAATTCAAATCTCGACCTTTTTAGCCGTCGTCAGTCATCTCCGCCCTGTTCCTTATTCGAAACTCAATCAATTACTTTAACATCCGATTCTGCAACACAAACTCTATCAATGAGCTGCACGGCTCAAACTAGTATTTTAAGTGTTTCACACCCAGCTGAAATAAATCTCCCAGATGATGGTTTAGTACAGAAATTAACCAACGAACTGAAGACTAATCTAGCATTGTATACTGGTACGGACCCCAACATAAGACCCAAACTGCCGCGATTGAAAGAAAATAAGCAGCTATATAGTTTACTTAACATTTTTAATAGTCATATACTACCCAAATTCTATAGTATTGATTCTGAGATACTACATATTCATACCTTCATATATTGTTCAGCTTTAGTTATCTCAAAACTATTAGGATATAAAATTTCAAACGACCCCTTAAAAAAGCGAAATTCATTTAACAATAAACCGGCTTGGCAAATAAGATTAGAAATAGATATATCTATCCTGCGCGCTGATGTGGCTAGATTAACACAATTTATTAACAATAATAGACATCCTCGATTAGTTAAGAAAATTGATTTAATATTTGATAAATATAAAGTTCATTCAACTTATGATAAAAATAATATTAGACCAGCTGAATTTTTAGACACTCTAAAACAAAAACTTGCACTTAAAACCCAAAGACTAGCCAGATACAAAAAAGCCCTACAGAGAAAAGAAGACAATAGGCTTTTTCAGACTAATGAAAAAGGATTTTATAGGATGCTCAAACATAATATAAATAATGTATCCAATGAACCCAAGGAAGTACCAACTGAAGAAGAACTTAAAAACTACTAGACTGAAATATGGAAGAAAAATAATGAACATAATGAGCAGGCAAGTTGGATCAATGAAGAAGAAAATAAAGCAGAAGCTATTGAATTGATGGAATTCACAGAAGTTACTAAATTAGATATTGAACATGTAACCAAAAAAATGAAAAACTGGAAAGCTACTGGACCCGATAATGTTCACAACTTTTGGTATAAAAAATTCTCGGCCCTCCACGATATTTTAGCGAAAATTATTACAGATATATTAAAAGGCGCATCAGAGATCCCATCATTTGTAACCGTAGGTACTACTTTCATGATTCCCAAAAGTGATAAAACAGCAGATCCCTCACAGTACCGACCGATTACGTGTCTCCCAACTATATACAAACTAATAACCTCTTGTATAACACTAAAAATAAATACGCATTTAACACATAATAAAGTATTAGCGGAGGAACAAAAAGGATGCAGACAGAATCACAGAGGATGCAAAGAACAACTCATTATCGACTCGATAGTAATTAAACACGCTACCTCTCACAACCGTAATCTTAACCTAACATATATTGATTATAAGAAAGCATTCGACAGTGTACCTCACTCTTGGCTGATACGAGTTTTGCAAATTTATAAAATCAACCCGGACATTATTTCTTTCCTGGAGAGAGTTATGGGTACTTGGAAAACTAAATTACACCTTAATGACGGCAGTAAGACCATAGTCACAGACGATATACCAATCGCTAATGGCATTTTCCAGGGAGATTCATTGAGTCCACTGTGGTTTTGTCTGGCTCTTAAACCTTTATCTTCTTTACTCAACAAAAACAATCATGGATATAAATTAACTAAAGATACCTATGTTAATCATTTAATGTATATGGACGATATAAAACTTTTTGCCAAATCAGAAAAAGAAATGAACGCCCTCATAAAAATTACAGCTGAGTTTAGTAAAGATATAAACATGACCTTTGGTTTTAATAAATGTAAAACGCTTAAACTTCATAAAGGTAGAGTCAATAGTAGTACAGAAAGTCAATACGATATGTTTACATTGATGGACGAAAATGATACATATAAATACCTAGGCTTGCGTGAAGGAAGATGTATAGACCATACTGCTATTAAAAAGGACCTTAGTAATGAATATTTACGTAGGTTGAATCTAGTTTGTAAAAAGCAACTTAATTCTAGAAATTTATTCAAAGCTATTAACACTTTTGCCATCCCAATACTTACCTATTCTTTCGGAGTAATTAAATGGTCAACTACAGATATACGAAATCTTGAAATCAAAACTAGGACTACCATAACTAAACACAAATATTTGCATCCTAAATCGGCAATTGAACGACTTACGATAAAAAGAGCTATAGGAGGCAGAAGTCTAATCGATCTTAAAAGGTTATGGGAAGGGCAAGTCAAAAACCTGCAATCTTTCTTTTATGAAAAATCAGCTAATAGTCCGTTACATCAAGCAGTCATTGAATCCGATAACAATTATACCCCTCTAAATCTAAGTAATCAAGGTAATAGATCTACTACAGTAATTGATCATGAAAAAGGAAAGCTATCAAAATGGCGTAGTAAAGAATTACATGGTAGACATGCACACGATTTAGAACAACCTCACATAGAATTGCTGGCTTCAAATAAATGGTTAAAAATAGGTTCTCTTTTCCCCGAAACCGAAGGTTTTCTTATTGCCATTCAGGATCAAGTAATCAATACAAGAAACTATAAAAAATACATATTAAAAGACCCAAACATGCAGAACGATAGTTGTAGAAAATGCCACCGCCAACCCGAAACT
Organism: Parnassius apollo; assembly: GCA_907164705.1. Lineage (NCBI taxonomy): Eukaryota > Metazoa > Arthropoda > Insecta > Lepidoptera > Papilionidae > Parnassius > Parnassius apollo. The sequence continues at coordinate 1,867,646 of CAJQZP010000049.1, read as the reverse complement.
ATACAACATATTACCGGTGCTTGTCCCAGCCTAGTACAAACTGATTACACCCACCGTCATAACCAGGTTGCTAATTACGTTCATCAAAAACTTGCAAATAAACACAATTTAATCCCGAACCAAAAACTACTGCCGTACTATCAGTATACCCCCAAACCTGTTCTGGAGAGCGACAGTCACAGAATGTACTTTGATAGAGCTATTCTTACCGATAAAACAATTCATTACAATAGACCGGATATAACTTTAATTGATAAATTAAATAAAACAGTATATCTAATTGATATAGCGATCCCAAATACCCATAATATACAAAAAACCATTACTGAAAAAAATCATAAATACACAGAATTAAAAGAAGAAGTAACTAGAATCTGGAAAATGAACAAGTTTTGTACCGCTGGTTCTCTCCAGTACTGGTGTGATCCCGAAATGTTTGTCTCTCTCCCTTAAACGATTAGATCTTCCTGAAAATAGTTATATTACCATGCAAAAAGCAGCCATCCTCAACACGTGCCGTATAGTCCGAAAATTTTTGCAAGAAGACATCTAGGATTTTGATTCCCAAATGGATGCGCACTTGGCTTAGGCCCGTGAACACCCCTTAAAAACCAAGATTTTACAAAATCTTGAGAAAGAAAAAAAAATAATAATAATATTCCACAACTATCACACAACGCCATCTAGTCCCAAGCTAAGCAGAGCTTGTGTTATGGGTACTAGACAACTGATAAACATACTTATATATTTCTAAATACATAAATATTATAGATAAATTAGACCCAGACACAGAACAAATGATCGTGCTCATCACACAAACATTTGTCCTGGGTGGGAATCGAACCCACGACCTGCGGCATAGCAGTCAGGGTCACTAACCACTAGACCAACAGGCCTGTCGTTCAAAATCATACACACGTAAAAAAATAACAGAAAGAAAAGTAAGTTTGTCAATAGATTAAACACTTACATCTATGGCCTTTGATGCGTTGAAGTAACGCAAATGTATTATTGATAGATACACTGCGGTCAAACGACCATACACTAACTCCATGACTGCAGTTGCTTGGTCTTATATAGTACCAGCAAGTAATAATTCTAATCTAAAGAATTTCTACAGTAGAATTGATAATAACTTTATGCGTCAACAACCTTATCTCACATTCTTCGTGTTGCGTCTTATTCAGTGTATTGATGACTCAAATACGTTTTGTATAACAGAAAAAATGCAATTTAATATTTAGAAATCACATAATTGATCATTCCTATGTTAGTCATTGAGTAGATTGTACTGTAGTAATCTACTAATAGCAGTAATATCATGGATACACTAGATGTACAACAACATCTGAAAAAGATTCACCCCAGTCTAGAAAATAATGTAACGTACCAACGTATATACCTAGTCAGGTCAGTATTGTCACACAGTAAAAACTTTTCTTTTAGAATGCTGGCCACAAAAAAGTTTATTGAATTCGAATTGTTCATGAAAATAAAACTGTATACTTTTTAGAATTTTACTCATTTTTACATATGGAGTGGACGCTTAAAAAAGACCGTGTTGCAGTTGCGATTACGCGCCAATAAAATTTTTTGATATACTGAAAAATTTGAATATAACCAAAAGATTCGTTTATCGTACCATCAAACGATACAATGAAGACTCTAGTGTAGATGACAGGTCGAGAAGTGGTCGCCCTCGATTTGTTAGGACTCCAGCAGTGATAAAAGCTGTAAAGGTGCGAATTCAAAGAAATCCCAAACGTAAGCAGAAACTGTTGGCCCTTCAGATGGGGTTAAGCAGAACCACGGCGTTAAATGAAGACTTAGGGCTTCGGGCATATCGAAGAAAAACAGGACATCGTTTGAATGCTCGTCTAATGGATCTGAGACTGAAGAGATGCCGCGCTTTGGTGAAGCGGTACGCGGGAAAAAAATATCGGGAAATTCTTTTTTCGGATAAAAAAATTTTTACCGTAGAAGAGAGCTACAACAAACAAAATGATAAGGTGTACGCACACAGTAGTGAAGAAGCGAGCAACCATATTCCGCGTGTCCAACGAGGTCATTTTCCATCCTCGCTCATGGTATGGTTGGGAGTTTCTTATTGGGGCTTAACAGAGGTACATTTTTGTGAGAAAGGTTAAAAACGAATGCAGTTGTGTATCAAAATACAGTCCTGACGAACCTTGTGTAACCTGTTTCTCATACCATGTTCAATAACAGGCACTGGGTATTCCAACAAGATTCGGCGTCAGCTCATAGAGCGAAGAGCACACAAGACTTTTGACAGCTCCGTGGCGTAGTGGCTTAGCAATGAGTGGCTGCGCTTGGGGGTCGCGGGTTCGAATCCCGCACGGAACAAGTATTTGTACGACCTACAAGTAATTGTTCCGAGTTTGGATGTTTGTCCTTGTGAAATTTGTGTTTGTAAACTGCCCCCACGATACAGGAGAAAAACCTAGTGTGGAGGTAACGTTCTTTAAAAAACAAAAAAAAAAGACTGGCTGGCGGCGCGTGAAATCGACTTCCTCCGACACAAAGAACAGTCCAGATTTGAATCCGTTAGATTACAAGATATGGTAACACTTGGAGGAAAAGGCGTGCTCAAAGCCTCATCCCAATTTCGAGTCACTCAAGACATCTTTAATTAAGGCAGCCGCCGATATGACATGGACCTCGTTCGTGGTGAGATAGACGACTGGCCGCGCAGATTGAAGGCCTGTATTCAAAATTACGGAGGTCATTTTGAATAAACTATAGTGTCATAAGAATCTATGTTTTGTTAAGTTCATTTTGGTATATAAATGGTTACATAATGAATAAACTTTTTTCAATTATTTTACATTAAACATGTGATAGAATTTATGACCTGACTAGGTAATATGCAATTTGGGTACAGATGATAAACCAGGGTCACATTGGGTAGCTTTATATATCGATACGAATGACGTCGTCATAAATTGTAAAAGATGGAACTGGAATGTTGATAGGACTTCAGTTTGTGGCGAATATTGCTTAATGTATTTGCTATATAAGTTTCAGGGATGTTCAATGCATAGTTTTACGAGTATATTTACAGAGAACACATTGTACAACGATATGTTAGTGGATGAGATGTTTCGCTCCTATTTTATAGATAATAAGTAATAAGATTTTGTATTTTATAAATAAAAATTTTAACAAAATTAGGTAATGTGTTTTATTGATGATAATAGATAATGACGGTAGTCAATCAACAATAGATAAGTAGATAAGGACAATGGAGCGCTAATGACGGTTGAGGCTCGCAGCGGATATCAATTAGATAAGAGTTAATTGATCTGCACATCTCCGGAACCGTGCATCTTTTTTTTTTTTTTTTTCTTTATTTTTAGGTTCGTGAGTCGACGAACGTCGTACTTGTACCACTTCTGACTCAGTGCGCCAGAACTGGTACAACCTTTCTACAAGTGCGCCAGAACTGGTACAACCTAACTACTAACGAGGCACTCAAAACCTAATAATAAATGGTGACTTATCTGCAGACACATTGTCATCACCATCATCGTTATTACTTTGAGCTGTTATTAGTAAGATGCTTATAAAAAAGATCAGGCGCAGGACCAACGGCTTTATGTGCTTTCCGAGGCACAGGTGTGAGACACCGCCAACTTCCTGACTCCAGGCGACTACTGACAATTTCTTAACGAAAAAACTCAATAATTAATTTTTTTGCCCGACCCGGGATTCGAACCCAGGACCTCATGATCAGCAGTCGCACTACTACAACCACTAGACTAACGAGGCAGTCATATATATACTATATATATATACATATACATATATATATATATATATATATATATATATATATATATATATATATATATATATATATATATATATATATATATGTATCCTTAAATAAATGAAATAATAATAAACGACGAAGCAAACCGTTTGGTTCGAATGCATGGTGTGTCGACAACAAAATATACGATACTGGCCGAACGTCTAGTTGTCTGATGGTACTAGGACTCCATTACTGCCTCGGAGTCCGTCCGCGTTACCACCCTCTTAACTACTCCTACCGACAAACAGCAATGTTTGCACTGCTGTGTTCTAGTCTGAGAGCAATTATAATTACGCTGGTATAATTACAGGCCGTGAGGCATATCATCTTAGTCCTCTGAGACCTCATCAAGCTGGCTGTGGGTGTTTATGGACTGCAGTGGCCACTTACCATCAGGTAGGCTATAAGGTCGTTTGTCACATTCGTTTTATAAAAAAAATGGTAGAAGGAAAATGTGGGTATTATGTCACGCAATTTGCGCACGCTCTCCGAAATGTATATTTTAGAACACAAAAAGGCTGGTTACAGTCTAGCGTACAGACGTAAAGTTAGCACTCGACATTGATGAGATTATGTTTTTTTTATTCTATTCACTTTGAACGGACATAAGTCACATATAAGCCAATTAGAACGCCATTTGATTGAGTCCTATAAAGTTTTCTTTTTCTTCTTCAGCCCAAAAATGTTCACAGCTAGATATGGGCCTCTTCTGCTGTAAAGAGGACAGAACATCCATCTTCTGCTTGTAATTATTTAAGATATTTTTGATAACGATACCGAACGATAACGAGTACGCAGCGTTAAAAAGGCACTTCATTTGGTCAGAAGTAGTAGGAATTCGAGGCTTCACACATGAAATTTTGTTGACAGAGATGAGATATTAAAAGCTGCCTCCCTCGTTGGTCTAGTGGTTGTAGTAGTACGACTGCTGATCATGAGGTCCTGGTTTCGAATCCCGGGTTGGGCCAAAAAATTAATTACTGAGTTTCTTCCGTCAAGAAATTCTCGGTAGTTGCCCGGAAGTCAGGAAGTTGGCAGTATCTCGCCCCTGTGCCTCGGAAAGCACGTAAAGCCGTTGGTCCTGCGCCTGATCTCTCTCCGGTCGTGTCGGTTTACCGTCCCATCGGATTATGAGAGTGAGGGAATAGAGTGTGCACCTGTGCTTGGGCACTATAACCCTGTCCTGCGACGATGGCTAGCCCCCGCTGAGGCTGGCCGCCGTGGCCGAAATTCGGTCTGGAGGACATTATTATTAAAAGCTGTATAAGTATCTATAATATATATCAAGAAACAGATCAGTGCTTTCGTTCAAGCATGCGTGAAAACCCTCAATTTCACACCAAACTTTTCTTTTTTTAGCGTTGGTTGACCACTCGGTCAACTAATGCCCCGTCGGGATTTGAGACATTCTCGAATCCCAATATCAGATACCATGTTATTGGATGTCGAACCAGAGAAAAAAAATTGAAGACTGTTGGTCTGTCTACACGACCCAGAAGCGATTACATTATATCTTAAAATATCTGTTGTAATAAAAACCTATGTTATTTTGTCAATATGTAATTTTATTTTCTCTAAAGTAAACATGTTGCGACTATAACTATACGCAGTTGTTTTTCTTTTAGAGTACACTGGAGGCGCAAATGAGTTCAGTGAATGTATGCCTATGTAGGCTTATGAAATGCTGCTCTTGTAAACTTGTAACTATCGATATCGATCGTTTCACTCACAAAAAAAATCATTTAATTATATAATTTTAATTAACGGTGTAGTGGCGTAGTCAGAATATCCACTTTTCCATATCGTCTCGTGGATGTCGTAAGAGGCGACTAAAGGAAACAAATCAGGAGATAGGCAGCAGCGTCTTTTTTATATATATATATATATATATATATATATTTATGTTTATATGATAGGATGACAAACGAGCACACAGCCCACCTGGTAAGTGTTTGCTGTGGCCCATAGAAATCTATCCTTGATTACGAATCAAATTGCAGATACGTAGTCATCCGTGACGACTTAGGTGGAATGCCTCCTTTCCAGTCGAAAGGGTCTCCGGTTCCCTACACTCACCATACGAAACACAGCAGCATTAAATTACTATTTGACGCTGGTATTCTGTGAGAGCGTGGTCCTTCCCCGGTCGAGCCGACCCCATTCGTACTACAACTATACTACTAATATAACTGCAGCACGGCTCTACCACGTAAAATCCTCTTCTTTCCGTCTTCCTAATAATGACTAAAAAAGCTGTGATTGCCAACCCGCCAGCCAAACCCATGTATGGCAAATATGGAGGATATTTGCCATACATCGGTTTGGCTGAACATATGGAGAATGTCAAATTAGAACGCCATGCCAAAGTTGTTAAACCTAAAATATCCTCATGATGTATCAAGTATTTTTATACATATATGTAATATATAAAGAGAATTTACTGAAATTGTAACTTAACATACTTTTAGTAGGTATCTGTGCTACAGTTAAAATATTTTTTACCTTTACTTATCTTTTATAAAAGATATCACAACATTATGAAATAATCTTGTATCGTTTGCAAAAATCTAGACCTGAATCAAATATTTATAGGTCTTATTAATACTTGTTCCGCACTATAATCGAACCCGCTACTCGCAGCGCCACTAAGAACTTAATACTAACGTCAAAAATTTTATCTATATTGACCACACTGAGGACATGAAATAGGACTTTAAATTGCCCGATCTATACATAATAAAGCATTGGACGCCAGTCGCGGAAGCTTATTTTAGAGCAGCGTTACGAATTTCGTGTACGAGCGGGTTGCTTAAGTATTTTATATACCTACATCTCTAAATTTATTAAACTACATCTACATTACATACAATATATATATATATATATATATATATATATATATATATATATATATATATATATATAGGCATTTAGTTCTTCTTGTGTGTTTTTTGCTTAATAAAGAGAATGAAGAGTTCAGGCTGTTCTGTCTAACCCATAGAATACTATATAATATTTATTTATTTATTTAAACTTTATTTGCACACACAAAAGAAATGTACAAAACGGCGGACTTAATGCCTAAAGGCATTCTCTACCAGTCTACCTTTGGTTTGTGCAGAGAATCTCGTCATGGGTGCAAAACTCATAATAAAAAAAAATTAAAGGTTTAAGGAAAAATACAAAATTATAATATAATGATAATAAATACAATACATATACATATACATTTACATTACTACTTACATACATACAATAGTATTTTATACAAATACACAAATACCCACAATAAATACATACACAATAAATAAATATGATATTTTTATATTATACATACTTGAGAATATAACAGTTTCCGAAGTTTTTATTTTTTTTATTATTATCCGAAACTACTACTGCTTCGTTAAGTAATAATCCCAGAGTAAACGTTTAAAGATAGGTTTAGTTTTTGCTTCTTTTATATTTCTGGGTAACATGTTCCAGAGTCTTACTGCATTTGAAGTGAAAGAATTGTAAGAGAAGCCCGTGCGACAGAGAGGAACATGAAGAGTTAGATTTTCCGCGGACGGAGTGAGGCGATTCTCACAACCGATGTCTCCGACGGAGACATCGGTTGTGAGAATCGCCCTGATACTGAAATTTGCATTTCAGATATGCAGGGACAAACGGATCGTGTAAAATAGAGAATAGCATAGAAAGGATTCTAAAAGATCTACGAAGTTGAAGAGGCAGCCATTTGAGCTGAGAACGGAATGAAGAAACGTGATCGAATTTACGTAAGCCAAAGATAAAGCGAATACAATTATTGAGAAGACGATCCAGTTTGTTAAGAAGTTCTTGAGAGGCTTATTATAGTACTCTATGGTCTAACCGATAGTATTACAAACTGTGAGGATTTTTGGTGGGAACTTGGCCGTAGACGGATTGTCGCTCCTGATTTGTCGCTTAAATAATGGTTTGAAGTGGATTTTGATTCGTAAAAGTGATGCGATTTTGTGAATTAAGTGTCCGCGTGTGTGAACTATTAGAGAAAACGACGAAACAAGTGCTTTGATATCGATATAAACCTCAAGATATTTTGATCGCTTGGACGCCTCACGAACTTGAGTGGCTGTCGTCATCAACTGTCCACTGGATTGAGTTGTCGTCAAAATCTCCCAAGGGCTTCGCAATGTGACGCATCAGCTTATTGTGACGAAAAAGTATATAAAAATGAAGATTCCAAAAGAATGATGTGTGATGTGTCTCAGAAGGGCTAGAACCCAGAGCCGTAAAGCCAGTTAATAAAAAAAATAATATTACAAACTGTCAACTATGCACAACGCGACAACCTCAGAGTAATGCATATATATATATATATATATATATATATATATATATATATATATATATATATATATATATATATATATATATATATATATATGACCTGGATGACCGGTATATTTTTGGAATTCATGTGTTTTGGAAATTATATTCAGATACAAATTACATACTGATGAAATATGAAGAATATTTTTTGATCTTACCGACATAATAGAAAAAACTGAACTGGTTATTTGAATAAATAAATCACGCGTGCAAATAGTTTAATTTAAATTTTCGCGTTTAAAACAAATACTATAAAAAGGGCTCGAAATAATAGATTTTCTCACAAGAGAAGGGAACTTGAAAAAAAAAAGGAAAAAAAGTCGGATCCCAAGACAGGATACGAAAGATTTCAGTACCGCCCGATATCCCATTCAAGCTACAATAAACCACATTGCCAATATTTACCTTCTTATATTGTAGCAGTTTTGCATTGCCTGAAAACACGGACAAAACGACATTTTCTAAAAATGAATCCTAGCTTGATCGATTTATTGCCCCCCGAAACCCCCCTGGACACTAAATATATATATATATATATATATATATATATATATATATATATATATATATATATATATATATATATATATATATATATATATATATATATATTCAAGAATTACTCGTTTAAAGGTATTCGATATCAGACTCTCCAACTCTTTTCTATACTCGACGAAAAAGCCCACTCTATCATTAGACTGTTCAACTAACTTAGGTAAGATTATTGAATGATGGATATTATTTCTGTTTCTTAAACACATTACTATAATAATCTTCGATGATGATATCATTGAGTGAACTACAATGATGATTTTATTATTCTGTAAATCCTATCAAACTTTAGCTTCACCTTATATAGGGATCTTAAAGCACTCCATTAACCACATTAAATCAGCATGTATGCATATGCAGTTAAAAAACAATGTTGTATGCAAGCTTGGTTTATTTACTATTTTCATAGTGTGATGCTGATGTCCTATAGATTACAGTTGTGGGGATCGGCAGCTGATGTTGAGAATATAATACTGGGTGATTTTTTTTACCGTCTGGAAAAAAATAGAAAATAAATACTACTAATTTGAATTAAGCTTTCGGTACTAAAAAATAACAACAAAATTTTTGAACTAAATAACCAAATCAATAAAAAACTATTGAAATTAAAATAATACGTACTCAATTAGTATTATTTAATAGATCAATTTTATAATATTTTAATGTAAAATATTATTGTAATGCCATAAGCTTCTATTCCATTCACCTAGTTTTTCCAGACGGTAAAAAAATCGTTCAGTATTTATTAGACAGAAAAGTGTCTTTCGTGCCATATACAAAACTACCTAGCGAATCACTCAGAAATCTTTTTAAACAAATTTAATATCTATTAATAATAACTGTTGCTTTACAATTGATATTGGATAATATTATTTATGTTAGAAATTATTTTACTTCATATCTTTGATAAAACAGGTGATGTCTATAACTTTAATAGACGTAATAAATCTTCACTAGCTATTACAAAGGACATACTTCAAAAAACTAGGTTTGGTTAGATTTTTGGGTTTCCCTGTAATGTTACTGAGTTGCTTTTACATAAATTTTACGCAATTATAAAAAATATTTCAGTGAAAAAGGTTGTTAGATTGTAAGTCACCATACATGTTAAGCGATGAAGAAAAACATCGTGAAGAAACGGGCATGGTAAGAGAAATTAAAAAATTGGCCGTATGAAGTCCGCCAACGTATAACGCGGCTAAACGGTGGAATGTTTTTCCGCTCTACAGCCTTATTTTAAATAAGATGAGATCTGTGCTTAGAGATGAGGTCCGTGCGTATCTGTGAAGTTGTTACTAAAGTAAACTTTTACTTAATCATTATACGAAGTAAAGTAACACTTTGCTTTTAATTAACATTTATACGACGGACCGTGACTATTTAGTGTCGGTGTAACAATTTCCACTACTCCATATCGTAAGATGGTACAGAGGAAAACCACCGGCAGCAGTTTCTTCTTAATAACAAACAAAAAAACTGTGTTATATACCAAGCGTGGTAACTATAGAAAATATTTCTCCATTAGGTAATCTATAGGAATGTTCAGCTAAGTAATTTTGCACCAATTTTTGCTCCAGTTTCGCAAATTCGCAATATAGGCAATTTCACGTTTTGCAAATGTATAAACATTAAGAAAGCATACTATGGGTATGGTATAAAAATTAGGAAACTTTGTAATGTTAAGTAACAGAAACAGTAAATTTTTGAATAAAAGTAATTATACAAATTACCTAAACAGTAATTAAAACTGCACTGATTTTCATGCTACAAGTAAACTTTGTTGCACGCCTTGCACTGCCTTCACGGTCGCCTATCGCTAATTTATCTTTATGTAACGGTAACTTCAAACGATTTACTCGCCTTTATGTAACTAGGGTACCAATATTATCGTGTATACATATATAATGCTTCGAAACGTTACACAGCGGACATAATGAGATTTTAATTAAGTCCTCTATAAAGAATTTTGCATTAAGTAGCAATTTCAAACAATTGCATAATTTTGTGTATATGTAAAAAGAACGGCTGAAGTAACACATGTTGAAACGTGTTACTATTTATTTACTTATTTTTTACTTTAGAGTTATTACAGTATGGTTGAAGTACGAAATAGTCAATACATAACGCAAGTGTGCGATCTTTTCACTGAAAGAGGTCTCTTCCAGGCACACTTTACTATAAACTAAATCATGACAATTATACCATCAAAACTAAATCCTCGTATGTTTTAGATAACAATTCGCTCTATAGCTTTTCTCCGCAACTTATTTTGAGTTAGATCGCTGAAACCTTATGGAATGGAATGATGATTTTTAACCTCGATGATTTATTTTTTTATTTTTCTAAGTGGTCTTCTCGCACTTAGCAATTATGTGATTTGGCGCTTGCGCTATTTTATTCTAAGCGGGCATACTCTCTTTCTGTCTCTTGTTTTGCACACGGTAGTTAATAGCGCTATCTTTTTCAATTTGTTCACTTCAATCAGTCTGCTGCGGCATCTGTTGCGGGACGAATCTATGTTTGGCGACATTATAGAGAGATAATGTCATCGCATTGTATAGGCTTTCCGTACAATTAGAGGTCAACTTATACTAGAAAATTTAGCTTGAGTGAAAGGAGAAGAGAAGAAATTAGAATTTGAGCTGAAGTAGTACTTCATCTTTCAAAGTTTCTAAACAATTGTCCATAAATAGGTTGAGTAGCGACGGGGAAGCTTCACAGCCCTGCCTGACACGTTTTTGGATGCCAAACCAGTCCCAGTAGACCCCCTTGATCCTGACACAAACACTAGAGTTCCTATAAAGAGACCCTAATGTCTGAATGAAACCAGCGCTCAATTCAAATGAGTTCATGTTTGCTATAACATATTCCAGTGAAAATGGAGCATTGGAGCCGTGGTAGCTCAGATGGTTAGCGCTCGCTGTAAATTTCACAGTACGCGAGCAAACCGGGTTCGATCCCCGCCGGCACCAATGAAATTATTAATTGCAATTTTAAGTGCTGATTTACCACGTGCTCGGCGGTGAAGGAAAACATCGTGAGGAAACCTGCATGTCTGAGGAATAAGAAAAAAATATTTCGAAGACGTGAAGTTCGCCAAAACGCATTGGGGCAGCGTGGCGGATACTTCCTCGCCCTAAAAACCCTCTCAGAAATGAGGGGAGGCCTGTGCCCAGCAGTGGGACGTATATAGGCTGTAACTTTACTTTACTTTACTTTACTTAGTAACACATTCCTGCCACTCTGTCGTAAGCCTTTTCCAATTCCATGAATGCACAAAAAACTTTCTGGTTTTTGTCCAAAAACTTCTCCGCGATCATGCGTATGGAAAGACTTTCGATATTTCATCTACATTTATCTTCCTACCTCTTTTCACTTCTATCGAAATCCCTAAACATTTAATTAATAAATACACTTTCAAAGTATTCCTTCCATCTCTTTAAACTCGAAACTTCGTCATTTAGCATACAGCTATTCTCGTCTCGTATAACATTAATTCTAGGCTGTTTTGAATTTCCTCTGGCAGTTCTTACGGGTTTTCAGAACTTTTGTATATTTACCGGGAAGTTATCAGATATCCTTCTATGATTCTTATCCGTTTTTTCTTGCTTTTTCCTTTCAACTACTTCTTAGTTTCTTATTCAAACGTCTAAAGTCTGCCTTTTTTCTCTCAATCACATCATTCATACTGCTATGGTTACCAGCTTTCATCATCATCATCATCATTACAGCCCTTCACAAATCCACTGCTGAACATAGGCCTCCCCCAAGTAACGCCACAAAGCACGGTCGTGAGCCACCTGCATCCATCGACATCCTGCATGTCTTACCAGGTCGTCACTCCATCTAGTGGGGGGTCCCCCTACACTACGCCTACCGGTACGAGGCTGCCACTCGAGAACCTTTCTTACCCATCGGTTATCAGTTCTTCGAGCTATATGGCCGGCCCATTGCAGAAACTCCGAGCATAGCCCTCTCCATAGCTTGCTGAGCGACTTTGAGCGTCCTCATACGGCCAGCAGTGAAGGACCACGTCTCAGATCCGTAAGTCATCACTGGCAACACGCACCAGCGGTTACCAGCTTTGGCTGCTAGTAAATCTAGCCATGCTCTCTTCTTTACTTCAACTTCCATCCGTATCTCATCATCCCACCATAACGTATTATTTTTCCTTTCATTCGTTCTCTTGTTTATATCACATACTTCGGTGGCTGCATCCACCAAACCTTTCTTAACATCATCCCACACAGTTTTCAAGTCTAAATAATTTATACACAATGCATTCAATTCCCTACATGTATACTTCTCTTTCACATATTCATTTTGTCACCTTTCTATTATTATACTCCGTAAAGACCGATTTACACTTCGACAAGTACAGTAGCGAGTTAACTTGCGAACCTGGCGAGTTAAGTTTGAACCTCGTTTGAACGGCAATAAGCGAGTTAAGTAGCAAGTTAACGATTAAGTTGAACGGGATAGCCGTCCGAGCTATTCTTCGGCGAGTTAAGTGCGAAGTGCTAAGTGCTGCCCTCCCGCGCGTCTCCTGCCACCCGCAACTAAATTCGCCGTTAGTGTAAACGAGCGAGTTTAGTTCAGTGCATAAGTTGACAAGACGCAACGTTTGCGCGCCAAAACGTACAATTGTACTTTTATAATGAAACTCGCCACAAAGTTTGTACGATAGTGTTTATTGAATATTTATACGTTTTATATTGAGTTTTAATAATAAAATGGATGGAAGATAACACGTATAAATTCGTACAGGAGTATTTAGAACACGAATGTTTATATAATAGTAAAAGTTCAAATTGTAAAATTAAACCTGCTCGAGATGCTGCACTCATGAAAATTCTTAAAAACTTCTTTAACAACAACCATTAATACTTCTCTGACTGGATCATTTAATTCTAGACGTAATTCTAGAACCATCTTAAACGAAAACCAGAAAAAATTATTTAGTCTTGGAACGTCATACTCCAACGAACTCTATGAACTAATGTTCTAAACTTTTCGAAGTTTGAACGCTACTGCCCACTTAACCGTTTACTGTCAACTGTCCTGTAACTAAACTCGCTACTGTACTTGTTGAAGTGTAAATCGGTCTTAACACAGTGTTAGACACAGAAGTCCGATGCCTGAATAGATTATTAATTCGACATAAGACTGAGTAAAAATCCGTCCCTACATACAACATTAAATACATACATACAACATTCATGTAACTTTTATATATAATTTTTAGGTAATTTCTCGAGTACAGATGACAATGTTATATTTTAAATACTGAGGAGAAATAAGTTAATATGTTTAATTGCTATATTAGAATCATTTGATTTTACATTACTATAAACCTACACCTATATTTTAATTTTAATATGGTGTTTGCGACATGTCTTCTAAACTTCTTGTTCTTTAGCAAAGCTACATTCTGGGGTATATACAATATAATACAGCCTATTTAATTTAGTAAAGAATATTTAAAATCGGTTATAAATTATATTTTTGTGTATTTATTTATGCGAAGATAATAAGGAGGAAAAATGAGCTACATAAACTATTATTTAATTCAATAAATTATACTTTTCTCCCCGGCGTGCTTTTAGATTTTGTATGCACTGTCACGTAGCGTAGTGTACGCGTAGTAAATGTAAAACATAAGAATTTACAAATAAAAGAATAATATAGTTATATAAGTTTGATATTATATAAACACTGTAGTCCGTAAGGCACAAGTAATTATAAAACACCCTGCCTGCCTTAATGATCTGTTCAGGTTTGTCCGTGTAGCGGGCAGTAGGCCGGCGTGGCGTGGGTCAAAAGCACACTGCAATAGTAACCTCCGAAGCTCGAAAGGCCTTAGTTTGAAAGTCATTGTCACTTCCTCCGTTTCTTCGTAGCCTTCATTCGAAATAGAATTAGAAATAAAAACTTTAACTTGAATAGGATGAAGCTCCCGCTATATCTCTTTGCCTGAGACCTCAGATAATTTTTTAAATATCTGACAAAGGCATTTATCTCTCAGAGTGTTAGTTATCTATGTCACAAATCACAACGTTTCAAGGTCTCGGCCCACTCCAAAAGCTTATACTATAAACGTGCTATAATCGTAAACTATAATCGTATCAGGCACGAAAATACGACAGTCACTACTATGCCCACTTCTCTTTCTCTTTAAAAAAAAAAAAGTTACCTCCACACTAGGATTTTCTCCTGTATCATGGGGACAGTTTATAAACATAAATTGCACAAGGACAAACATCCAGACCCGGAACAATTATTTGTATTCGTAGGCCATACAAATACTTGCTCCGTGCGGGATTCGAACCCGTGGCCCTTAGCGGTGTAACTTATCGCTAAGCCACTGCGCCACGGAGCCGTCAAACGTCCACTGGAACGTGTCGACGCTTGTCATACTAGTTTAAACCCGTGGTGGAGCCATGTTGCAGCTATATTATGATTGTAGCACAAATGTATCAGCTCAACCAGGGTACAGGACCACAATCTCACAGAATATTAGCGTAAAATAACAGTTTAATGTCGATGTGTCCAGACGATTCTGGTAAAAGAACTAGAGACCTTTTTTACTGGAAACGAAGTATTCCATCACTGTCTTCAGTGGTGACGACGAATCATTCTGCTTAGATTTTCAATCGAGTATATAAATGTAAATGTCTATGATCGACAATATCTACTTACTATTAGATGCTCTCTAATGGTGACAAACGAGACCACGTGCTCGTTTGTCACCATTATTTTATAAAAAACATTGTAAGCGTGTCACCCCCGTTCAATATGTGTACAACTAGGTATCGGTTAGGTAGGTAGGGGTTGTTATTGTAAAAATTACTAATATTGAGATACGGCGGCTGTTAGAAAACTATCAGTAAGCAATGATTGCTATTATTTTGAACGCTGGTGAACATCTTCGCCAAGTATTCTCGTCGTGATTTCGTTGTCGGTAATATCATAAATAGTTAGTTATATAGGTATAATGTCATAAATAGTTATGGCATGTTATGTAGTTCGATGACGAAACGGCCTAGTTGTTGCATATTAATTTCAGGTTTAAGGTAACTTAGGAATTCAACAAGGACCAGCGATCTTCGAACTTATTTAGTGCTCCTGTTGTAGCAGCATCGACGTGTTTACGCGCCACGGATTTTCATCTTAGAAAAGTGCTGAAAGGCTATCTTGCCAAAAAGGACGACAGTGATTGACTCCGTGAGCAGCGCCACGGATTTTCATCTTAGAAAAGTGCTGAAAGGCTATCTTGCCACGGTTCTCTGAACGAAGTTATCCGAAGAGCTTATTTCTATAAATGTTCCTCGGTTTTGGAGCTCAATGGAATATTTAGAGACAATAACAGGAGACCCAATGGCATGACTTTGGTCCCATGGGAGAGCGGTAAAGCCCTAGTGTGGCGTGCTACGTGCGCAGATACTTTGACGACCTCTCATTTCAGGGGTACCTCGTTTATAGCTGTGGCGGCATCAAAAGCGACTAAACTGAGTGACAACTATGAGTTTCTCTGATAGACGATTACATATTTGTGATATTTGCTGTAAAATTATCGTGCTGTGATGTTCCTAAAAGAACTATATCCGTGTAGTTGCCGCTGGTGTAAGAAGGCTGGTTTTAAAGACTGAATATACGAGGGTGGATTGAAAAGTACTCGGCCTAACACAGATCCATTCAATTCTAAAAATCAAATCTACCCACATTATTTGGTTCAGTTCAGACTAGTTCATTGTATGAAGTTCGAAACGTGTGCGATAATTAGTTGTGATTTTATAAATTTATTAACAAAGTAATCGGACATAATTTCCGCGAATGGAGCAAATCGAGCAGCGTGCCGTCATTAAGTACCTCCATAAGAAGGGGCTATCATCAAAAGCCATCCATGATGACATGGTCAGTACATTAGGCGATTGTGCTCTGTCATATTCATCCGTCAAAAAATGGATAGCAGAATTTAAGCGTGGTAGAGAGAGTGTGAAAAATGAACCCCGCTCTGGAAGGCCTTCGACGTCAACTACTGACGAAAATATTAAAAAAGTACTTGATTTAATAATGGGAGACCGCAGATTAAAAATTAGAGAGATAGCCGAGATTATAGGCATCTCTTATGAACGAACTCAAAATATCATTGTCAACCAGTTGGGTTTCCACAAGGTGTCTGCGAGGTGGGTTCCGCGACTGCTTTCAGTTGAACAAAAAAGGACGCGATTGACTATTTCACGCGACTGTTTGGAGTTATTTGAAGCCGATGCAGATGATTTTTTGAATCGTTTTGTTACTATGGACGAAACATGGGTTCATTACTGTACACCGGAAACAAAACAACAATCAAAACAGTGGAGAAGACCTGGTTCACCACCCCCTAAAAAGGCTAAGTCGATTTTGTCGGCAAATAAGGTGATGGCTTCAGTATTCTGGGACTCGAAAGGTGTGATTATGATTGATTATCTTGAAAGGGGTCAGACTATAAACTCTGATTACTACTGCACCTTACTACGTCGTTTACGAGAGGAAATAAAAGAAAAACGTCGAGGAATGCTCAGAAGAAAAGTCCTGTTTCATCAAGATAACGCCCGTGTTCACACGTCAGTACAGTCAATGGCTGAAATTCACAACTGTGGCTTTGAACTGTTACCGCATCCGCCGTATTCACCTGATCTGGCACCATCAGACTTCTTTCTGTTCCCTAACCTAAAAAAGCACTTGGGAGGTCAAAGATTTTCGACAAACGACGAGGTCAAAGCAGCTGTAGACGCATATTTTGACTCTAAGGAAGAATCATTTTTTTTCAACGGTCTAAATGCTTGGAAGGGGAGGTGGCAAAAGTGTATTGAACTTGATGGTGATTATGTAGAAAAATAAAAATATAACTGATTTAGTATGTGTTTATTTTCTTGGTTAGGCCGAGTACTTTTCAATCCACCCCCGTAGTCATTTAGCAAGTAAACGCAGCCATGGTTCTTGGCACTATACCGCGGTGAGCAGGACTGTATGTTATTTTAAGTATATAGTTTTTTTTGTTATGGTAAATAATATTGTATATTTTATTGTAAAGAAATAGAAAACGACCTGTAAATTTACGAAATATAGCTTATAACTCCAACATTTTGTTTGCCAATAGAATTACAAAACACATACGGTAAATCAGTTTAGATTTAAAAGTAAACTTAAATCATATACTTACTGTAGTAGGTATTTCTGTTAGAATAATGTGATTTAATGTTAATACATCTTTGTTTATATAAGACGACTTCGGACACGTGTTAAATTAGCGCTTAAAATCCATCCATTCATCGAAAATAAATACATTATAAAGTAAAAAAAATAAAGTTACAGCCTATATATGTCCCACTGCTGGGCAGGTCCTCCCCTCATTGGGTTTTAGGGCAAGGAAGTATCAGCCGCGCTACCCTAATGCGTTTTGACGAACTTCACATGCCTTCGAAATAATTTTTTTCTTATATCTCAGATATGCAGGTTTCCTCACGATGTTTTCCTTCACCGCCGGGCACGTGGTAAATCTGCACCTAAAATTGCAATTGACAATATCATTAGTGCCGGCGGCAATCAAACCCGGTTTACTCGTATACATACACACTAAGGAAGTAAATGAACCCACCTATCCATTATCTATCCATCCATTAAGTCCACTGCTATACATAGACCTCCCCCATAGATCGACTCATAGGGGAAATTTTGGTTGCCAAGGGTGTTGGCAGCCACAATTTTTGTGTTTTTGAGTTGTTATCGGGAAAATGCTACTCCCATCTTCTGTTTTAGTTTCCCTCTGACGCCTCTTACGACACCCTCCGGCCGATATGAGGTAGTGGATATTTTTACACCGCCACTACGTTAATTTACCTTAAAATCTCAAATAACAATTTGAACCCGGGTTGAACGCAACTTAGAGCAAGCGCTTAGCCCCAGAGCTATCACAGCCCTTTATTTAAAATAAATAAGAAGTTACTTTACTTTTGAAACAACATAGTTTCATTTGTGTATACGAGTACATATTAGGGCCATGCGTAGTTAATAGATGTTTGTACAACTGAAATCGCGAATACAACTAGTTTTAAACTATTTAAATAACTACATTGTAAACATATTATACAGAAAGTTGTATTATAGTTTGTTTTTTAATTTAATACACCACTTTTAAGTAAAGGAGGTCATATTCATTGTTGTCGCGTGTTGACACATGTTAGAGACGTTTTTGTATCAACATTCCAGTAATTAGGATGTGTTGATACAGATAATTTTAATTCAAATAACGTGCTCACATTTTTGTAACATAAGTGAAAACGTATTTGTAACAGCAATTGCGACAATAGTCAACTTAAAAGGCCGAGCAATATAACGTTTTTTTTTTTAAATATAAAACTTAATTGCAAAAGGAACATACAGTCCAACTGAAGATAAGTGGCTAGTGTATCCATGTTAGATTTCTTTTCGTTTCTGTACGGATGAGAAATAATTTTTTTAAACATAATAAGAGTGCAAAACGAGCATGCATTACATCTGATGGTAAGTGGATAGTGTGGCCCATAGAAATCTACATTTATCCTCGATAAAGAACTAAGATGGAATGCCTTATTCAGTAAAAAGAGTCTCCAGTTCTCTACACTCACCATACTAAACACAGCAGCATTAAGCTGCTATTTTACAATGGTATTCTGTGAGAGCGTGGTCCTTCCCCGGTCGATCCATTCGTGATACAATCATAATATAGCTGCAGAATGTCTCTACGACGTTGAAAAGTATTTTCATTTGGTCAAATTGATGTTTTAGGATTTTAACGTTCCTTTGTGCCTGTCTTGCAATTACAGACGCAATTACACAATACTAGATGACACGGATGTTTTTCCGGCTAACAGTCCGTCTAAGTGGTGGAACTAGGGTTGCCAGATAGTCGGGATTCGTCTGGATTCTCTCGACATTCCAAATGATCTCCAGACTCCCGACAAAACTCAAAATCTCCAGACAAACAGCTTTTCGGAAAGATAACGTGTGGCCTATGATTTAATAAAAGCTGAGTTAGTAACTAGACTGAACTTTGAAGTAAATTGTTTAATTTATTAAATAAATCTTTTCTATATACTATTAAAGGATCTAAATTGGTGGACACTAGTAAAGTCCAATACCAAATACATGTGGCAACCTAAAAATTTAGCGAACTTAGGTACTAGTTCGTTTTGATTAAAGTACTTTTTGTGGCCTCTTAATTACTAAAATAAACTTTTTATTTTTAATATTTATTTCTCCCGACAACAACCCCAAAATGCCGACATTTTCTTGATCTTCCGATCTAGCAAACCTGGGTGAAAACATTTTCACATGATATATGTGCTCATTTGTTACCCTCGTTCTATTAAAAATATTATTCAGAAGAGTTAAATATGCAAAGTTTAATATTTTTATAGATTCATGTGAACTTTGCATATGTAACTCTGAATAATATTTTTAATAGAATGAGAGTAACAAATGAGCACAAAGTCAACCTAAGTAAGTGGATGTTATGGTCCTGTTATTGATTAAAAATCAAAATGTGGATGCGTAGTCACCCCTGAGAAATAATATAAATGCCTTATTAACAGTAAAAATTTCCGATTTTAATAGTTGATGATAAGGGGAGCCTGTACCTAAATTTGATTACTTTGGGCAGCAAAGAACTGCAGTCGTCTTCATTACAAACGCAATCTCTTATTTTAGTAACTGTTACTTGCTATCGTTAGTAAAATGAACGATGTATTGTATATTTAATATGAATCAAAGTAATTTATATTGATTTCATAAAATATAATGTTAATATCTGAGTGAATTGCTTAAGTAAATACGTTTAAAATATAATATTATTAACCATAAATATATTCTTCTTTTCTTTCTCAGCCTATTGCTAAAGACATAATAGTAAATCGTCTCTACAATGGGAGAGACATACCTACGAGTGGATTTCGTTTTTTTTTCGTTTTTTTTTTTGTTACGGCTTTTCTTCTTTATTGTTGATACATTCAATATACATGAATTACGCTTGTACAAATATTCAGACCCGGAATATTTATTTATAAGTCATAAAAACACTATCCTTGTATGGTTCGAACCCAAGGAATCACCGAGGCGCTACCAAACGCGTAAGTGCTACCATACCGAGTCGTTAAACTAATAAAATCATAGCGTTCCAGTAAGTAACATAAAAATATTACTTACACTTCTCTTCCTCTACAAAAATATGATAATGTCTGCGTATAAGGCCTTACTTAATAGTAACCAGATATTTTAATATGTGGAAATCCTTACTAAGGTAAAAACTTTTCAAGGATTGCTTTCCCTTAATCTATTATGTTTCAGTGTTCTCATGTAATAATTAGTTATATTTCTTAATTGTTTTAGAAACGGGGTGGTCGATCATGCCTGTCGGATGAACCATTTCCTTGCACGCTGTCCACTGCGGTCTTACCTTATACTCCTTTTAAATCATTAGATACCAAGACTCCGCATCACCCGGAACAAGACCGAGTTTTTTATTAGGAGAGGGGGGCAAATGAGCATGCGGCTCACCTGATGGGAAGTGACTACCGCCGCCTATGGAATAACTGTAACACCAGGGTAGTTGCAGGTGCGTTGCCGGCCTTTTAAAAAGTAGAGTAGGCTCTTTTCTTGAAGGTCCCTAAGTCGTATCGATTCGGAAAAATCTCTGGTGGTAGTCGATTCCACAAGGAAGTTCTGCGAGGAAGAAAACTCTTCTAAATCGTACAGTGGTGGATCGCCAATAGTATATATCTATCGCCGATAGTACCTAGAGTTTTGTCGCGATGTGCGACGATGAAATTGAGCGGCTGGAATTAGTCCGAACAATTCCTCAGAGTACTCCCCTGTATTGTTCACTAAAACCTCACTGTATCACTGCACCTCAGAGTTTCTGAGGTGCAGTTTTAGTGAACAATATACGGCCAAATCTGTGACCCACCGACATCTACTTTTATCCTCGGTTAGGAATCGTAACGCAGATGTGATGTCACCGCTGAGAACCAAGATAAAATGCCTTGTTTCCAGTAAAAAAGGGTATCCGGATCTCTACACTCACCATACGAAACACAGCAGTTAATACCGCTGTTTTACACTGGTATTGTATGACAGCGTGGTTCTTCCCCGGTCGATTCGGCCCATTCGTGCTACAAACACTGTCCTGCGTCAGCAAAAAATAAGTCGGTTCAGTGCTAACGGCGGATGTCACTATCGAAGCAGACGTAACTCAGGCAGAAGACGCCCACTTGGTGGACAACCGTATAAGATTTTATCTATTCACTTCATCACAGTTACAATTTCGCAAGAACATTCTAAGAAAGTTGGTAGATATTCAATAGTATCTTTAAATATTTTACAAGATAAATTTGTACTGCTAGCAATTTTTTTTAATTATTTTTTTTTCCTTTTGTCTCATTTTGATTTTTATGTTACTGAGTACTGTCAATTTTATTTTATTTTCCCTTTTTCACTTATACTCTGTTTATTGTGCATTTATTATTTACTGTTACCAATTTAATATTACTTTGTGGATAACGGTGCTGGTTACATAATGACTAATATTATTTATAAAATGTTATTTGGTTTAAGCATTATTATGTAATTGTTTGTTGTCCTAAATAAATTTAAAAAAAAAGATCTGGAACGAGTACAGCTTGAAATACAGACAACCCAAGATAGAATATCTTGACGCATAAAAACGAGGAGAGCCGACCCTAAATAAAGGGACAAGGATAAAGAAGTAGATACCCAGACTACACTTCATTAGTATTCTCAGACTTACTCTTCTACCACGACGATTCTCTTCTCGAACAGACTATAATATTAAACGTCATCTATTGGAACTACTGATAAACAATCGAGCATAGATAATAGATTAATGTCGTTTCGATTCCATAAACACGTAACGCGTTAGCTCACTACCTTTATTGCGTCCGATAATTACTCTTCGTTGTATACGTAATAAATAATAGCCGCTGGAACTCGGCTAACCGCTAACGGGTTGATTGATGCGTTAGTTACATATTTGTGCTAACTTCTAATATGTTTGTCCCACGCTTGCTCACAAAAAAGCGCTCGTAACAGTGATAGTGGTAGTACGTTGTCAAAATTTACTTCATACAAATGACCGTCTCCCTTCTCACAATATCTATGATAGCTTCATGACTTTTGTCATTTGCCTTTTCATACTCTAACTGATTTTTTCTTGTTTCATGGTGGCGTTTTTCATACATAATTCTCACAAGGACAACATCCAGACCCGGAACAGTTATTAGTAGTTCAAATAACGTGTGCCGTGCGGGATTCGAATCCGCTGACTTGCAAAACCTGCTATCGCTGCCGTTATTATACGTTTTTAATATTTACCGTCACGCACCTTGATACGCACAGGATATACGGGATAGTGGCTATTCATACACCGCAACTACATAGTATATAATTTTGTTTTATTATTATATTATATATTTAAAGTTAACACACTGTGAATTTCTCTTGTATCGTGGATTTCGTTATAAATGTATATATTAAGTAGACAGTAGTCTATATAGTGGTAGCTGGTAGCGCTTAGGACCAAATCAACGACAGTCCTGTTGATCTAGTTTGCGTAAGGGTAACTGCTAATTATGTGGTCCGAGGTTCGAACCCTAAGTCAGGACCAAGAAATTTTTAATAGCAGCCGAGTAGTGGGAGTCAGGAAGCTGGTGGTGCCTCTGGAAACACGTAAAACTGCTGGTTCTGCGGATGATCTTTCTCCGATCGGATTGCAATCATTAGACTATGAGAATAATGGTCTAGAGAGTACATCTGTGCTTGCGTATACACTCTTGCACTATAATTCTGTCCTGCCACAGTCGGTTAATCTTCCGTGACTGAAATCCAGTCTGAAGGGCACTATTATGTATGTCTTATCGCCTCTACTCTGCTGTGAACATAGCATTCCTAGTGTTTATTACTTGGACATATTGTTAAGCCGGAAATCAATATCATCTTCTAGTTTATGCGGTATTACACGGTATATTTTCGAGTAGTAGCATATAGAAGGCAAGGACTAGACAGTTTACAAATCAGATCGTTTATAAATATAATAAAAAATAACGGATCGAGATATTAACTAGTAACACCGCATTTAACTATATCAGGTAATTACGTTAAACCTTTACTTTTCAAAACAACGGACAGGCTATTTTAATCAAAGCAAAAAAAATTACAGCCATAAAAGCAGTTGCAAGCAGGAAAGAGCGAAATTGCAGATAATTGTTAAATATGTTCGTAACATTGCCATGCGAGAAAATTGCAATAACTAAGTAGGCTATTGGTTTTATCGGCTATTGCGTACGTTCTAAAGTTTGCAGTCACGATCACGAATGTGTTTGTCAAGCAAACTCAAATTGATCGCGCATGTTCACAGTTCACCCATGTTCAATCGATTATAGGTAAATTAATGTGTGATTGAGAGTTTTGACATGACATTGACACTTTCCGTTTGGTTACTCGATAGTGACAGCTCCGTGGCGTAATGGCTTGACATTGAGTTGCGACGCTGACAGTCGCGGGTTCAAAACCCGCGCGGATATATGGCATACTGATAATTGTTCCGGGTGTGACTGTCTTTGTGCAATTTATGTTGGTGAACTATCTCCACGATACAGGAGACAATTCTAGTTTGGATAACGTTTATTTACGCTCCAAAAGGGAGAACTAACGATGTTGTACCTAAAGAATCGCTGAGACAAAAATTTTATGAAATGAATATATTAACTATATGCAATGTGAGTATAGATACTCACATTGCATTTTCATAAATGCATTGATTAATTTAAATAAAAGTAGTTTAAAAAAAAGTGATATTCGTTCTGTAAATACTAGGAACAGACACAAGCTAGTAGTATAAGCTACTTGATTCCACCAAGTCAGGAATTCATTCCTGAGGCGATGTATACGCTTTAACAACAAAATCCCAGAAAATGTACAAAATTTGACCCGCACAAAATTCAAAACCTTTATGAAACTAAGTTTGTATAAAAAGGGTTATTATAATATTAAGGAATTTATGGATGATAATAACTCCTGGGAAGGGTGGTCTCTAACAAGCTATTTCTAATTTGTTATGTGTTGTTAATTGTAACACATATGATTGTAAACTGTTTTTTTAAAGTCCCGCTGGGTTTCTTGCTGGTAATTCACAGGGCAGAGGTTTTTTTTTCTGAACCAGCGGTAAATTAAAAAAGTGACTTTCAATAAGTATTATTTATAATCTACTTATATTGAGTAAAAAAGTTTCTGTTTCTGTGTATCAAAAAGCATTGCAATAAACTAATTATTTTTATGATTGATTCCGGTTCGAATTGAATATTCATAACAACGCCTGTCGGGTTAGCTAGTAAAAAAAAGATATTTCTTCTTTCGTACTGGACTTAATAATATACTTGTAGTGGCGGTATAAGAATATCCACTAAGCCATATCGTCCCGTGGGTGTCGTAAGAGGCGACAGATAACAACTCTAAGCAGCTCTGGCAACTGTGGCAAAATGTCTCCTATAAGGCAGTCTATGGGGGAGGCTTATATTAAGCAGTGGAATTTTATAGGCTGTAATGGGTGGATAGATGAGACTTATCAAAAACTTGGTAATTTGATAGTAGGGATTACCGCCTATTTGTAGTAATAATATTGTCCTCCAGACCGAATTTCATCACGGCGGCCAGCCTTAACGGAGAATAGCCATCGGCGATGGGCAGGATCATAGTGCCCAAATGTATGCGCAAGCACAGGTGCACTCTCTATTCATTCACTCTCATAATCCGATGGGACGGTAAACCGACACGACCGGCGAGAGATCAGGCGCAGGCTTTGCGTACTTTCCGAGGCACGGGGGTAAGACACCGCCAACTTCTTGACTCCGGTCAGCTGAGAATTTCTTGACGGAAAAACTATAAATAATCAGCCCGGGTAATAGGCCCGGGTCGGGCCAAAAAATAACTAATAATTTATTTTTTGGCCCGACCCGGGATTCGAACCCGGGACCTCATGATCAGCAGCCGCACTACTATAACCACCGAACCAACTGCCTTGTTGGTCTAGTGGTTGTAGTAATAAAATAACGTTTCGATCCGTTTAGTATTGTTAAATTATTTACATTTAACGAGAACCTACCTCAATGCCTACCTTCATTCGTTTATATATTATAAATTACAAAGTATCCATATACAAAAATGTACTTAGGACTGATACTAGCGTTGACAGGCGCCCGGCCAATCGCCCTGGAAGATACCCCTTCTTACCCTTATGTGGTCCTCCGCAGCCATCATCCGTACGCCTAGATGACAAACGATCGTACTCCACTGCCCCATACAGGAAGAAGTCTCTAACTGTGCAGTCAACCTTGTACAGCTCGAGGATTCTCTTCAGCCATGTATGAGGCACCGAGTCGAATATCTTTCTGTAGTCTATCCAGGCAGCGGGGAAGTACCGACGCGACGGTTGGGTTTAACCACTTTGCCAATGAAAGCCGGACACAGTCAGGCTTTTTGGTTGCGTATCCCGCCAAATTAGACGGTGTCCGGCCCGTCTGACTTTTGTTAGGCTTTTTAAATTTGACCATTTTTTCACATTTTTCATTTACTTACACACATAATATTGCAATTATTGAAATTAATATTGTAATGAATATTGAATGATCAATAATAAAGAAGACTGATTTATGCAATTTTATTGTTAATTCATTAGAATTTTAGAAGATTTTATGGTAAATAATATAAAGCATTGTTTACTTTTTAAAAATTGTCATGTCATACTAACACTAAAAAATTAAGGGTGTCCGGCCTTTTTACCAAAATATCCAGCTAAGCTGGCTGGTCTGTCCGGCTTTTCGGTTTTAAGATCTAGCAACCCTAACCGGTACCAAGTAATTCTCACTAAAGCTACTGGACTAAATAAAAACCGAAATTTTGAGACTGTTATAGAAAAGGAAAGTACTAAAACAAGCTTAATGTACATTGCTTTTATGGCGTCCACACTTATATATCGTTGTGTTATATATTATATTTATATACAAACGACCGAGTGTTTTCCGATCGGCTCGATTCACAGGCACTGCGAAGAGATGTTGCATCTCTTTGCATTTTCTTTCGCATATACCATGGAGAGTGCTCTGAGGAATTGTTCGGATTAATCCCAGCCGCCAAATTTCGTGAACGCACTACGCGGCAAACGTCGCGATACCATCCACATCATCTAGATGCTTGGCGGTCCACCACTGTACGTTTCAAGAGGAGTTTTCTTCCGCGTACAACCTCTCTGTGGAATAGTTTACCACCAGCGATTTTTCCGGACCGATACGACCTGGGGACCTTCAAGAAAAGAGCGTACTCCTTTCTAAAGGGCCGGCAACGCACCTGCAATTCCCCTGATGTTGCGGTTGATCATGGGCGGCGGTAGTCACTTAACATCAGGTGAGCCGCATGCTCGTTTGCCCCCTCTTCTATAAAAAAAAGATATATATTATACTGGTACGAGCTAACGAATATAATATTGGAGTTTTGATGAAATCAGAACTTTAATAGTATTAACTAATCTATCTATATAAAACACAAAAAATGTTTCTGCCTTTGTTCGTTATAGACTTTGAAACCATCCAACCGATTTTGATAAAAATTTTTGTGTGTGTTCGAATGGGTTGATGGTTTATATTCACATTGGGATCGGTAGATGGCGCTGTCGAGATCCAGAAACACCAGTGCGAAGGTGGGTCGGGTCGCTAGTTCTCACTAAAGCTACTGACAAGAAATGTGCCCTGAATAAAAACAACAACCCCTCCCTAAGTCTCTTCTCCCAAGGAATACCACAAAATATTGATCGGTGCCAGCTGCATCCATCAACTTCCTGCATGTCTTGTGTCTTACCAGAATGTCACTCTATCTAGTGGGGGCCGACCTACATCTCACTTGCCAATACAAGGCTTTCATCTTTCTTCCCCATAAGTTGTTAGTTCTTTGAGCTAGAAGGCTGAAAATATCAGCACGCTAATCCGTTGGGCTATGTTAGTCACTTGATCTTTGCCTGGTTTGCTCATTGCGCATATCTTCGATGGAAATGAAAGGTGAGTTATTAGTATTAGTAGTATTTAGTAATAGCAGCAACGCCCTCAACATTAATAAGAAGCTTAATATTAGGTAATTGTTTGCAATCTACTGATTTAGTTTTTTTTTATATAAATAGGTACTCGCTTCAATTCGAATTTAAATCTAAGGACAATTCATTTATTATCATCATCATCATCATCACAAGTACAAAACATAAGCCTCACAGATCCAGATCGGGAGCCCCCTGCATCCATCGACTTCCTGCATCCCTTAAAAAGTAGGCATGGCGATCTTTTCTTTGTTATATCTTTTAAGATTGTATGAACCATGAAAACAAATCGAAAAAAGGTCTATTTTAAGAAATCAATATTTTAGGCCACAATTTTTGTGAATCGATTCATCAGATTTCGATTCAATTCGATTTAAAAATCGATCTTTTTCGGAAAGAACCGCCATCCCTATTAAAAAGTCGTCATTCCATCTAGCAGCGAGCTGTCCTACATTTCATTATGCAATTCATTAACTAATTAACCCATTATACGAGTATATAAATCAGAGCGCAGCGGAGAACAATGACAAGTAATATAAGTTACGCTTAGTAAAATTGTTAAGCAATAATATTGTTACATTACAAATCACTAATACTGTAATTTAATCTATATACTTTTGTGTCATTTTTCTTATAATAGCCCGCTATATTACTTTAATGGCCGCATTGTGGTGGCTTACCAGAAGCCATCGTTAATTTGATTCTGTGAGTGTTTTATTAAGTTACTATGGTATACCTCAAGAATTTATAAATACTCAGGGAGAGCAGCTTCACAGGTGTCAACGTATTGTTTTCATTAAACCACCTACCAAGTGTAACCATTAAAGTATTTTTTTAAAACAATAAGAGTAACAAACGAGTACGCAGTCAACTAGATGGTAAGTGGATTCTTCGGGCCATAAACATCTACATCTATCCTCGATCTTCCTTTCAACGGGAGAGGTCCATATCCAGTAGTAGATAGATAGTATAGTTGTAGCATGAATGGGTCGGCTCGACCGGGGAAGAACCACGCTCTCACAGAGTACCAGCCTAAAGTAGCAGCTCTATGCCGCTGTGTTTCGTATGGTGAGTGTAGAGAACCGGAGACTCCTTTTACTGGAAACGAGTCCTCACGGGTGACAACGTATCTGCATTTTGATTCGTAATCGAGGATAATATCTATGGGCCACAACAACCACTTACCATCAGGTGGACTGTGTGTTTGTCAACCTACCCTATAAAAAGTAGATATTTACAGGCTGAAGAAGATAAAGTAACAATCGTAAAAATAAACTTACATTGCCATAGTTAATGAGTATGTTTTTTTATAGAATAAGGGTGACAAACGAATGCGCAATTCGATTAAGAATCAAAATGCAAAAGCCTTGTCACCGCTAAGGACTAAGATGGAATGACTTTGCCAGTAAAACGGATCCCCGGATTGTCGAGAACACTCACCATGCGAAACAGCATCGGTCTGCTCTTCCTCGTTGATGTTACATGTAAGCGTGGTTCTACCTCCATCTGAACTATTCGTGCTGCAGCCATAAAGTAGCAGCCTGGCTCTACCACTCAGTAACGTGTATGACGTCCTGTATGAATAAGTAACTATTACGCAGCAGGCCCTGGATTCGAATTCTTGCCGAAATGTGCATTTGTACAAAATCAGTGGCGCAGGCGTGATTGGAGCCTGTATTATAATTGCAGCACGAACGAGTCAGCTCGATAGGGAAAGAACCATGCTAGCACAAAACACCAACGTAAAATAGCAACCAGAGATCCCTATTACTGATACTGACAATGGGGCTCACTTCTTTAGTTTTAGGGGTGACCGGGTTTAGACCTAGATTTCCTTTTTATATAAGAGCGGAACAAACGAGCGTGCGGCTCTGATGGTAAGTCACTTATGCCAGCTCTCTTAACTTATACATTATATTGTCTATTCCTTTTTGAAATGCCGTCAATACACTTGCCATTTTTCTAGTGTAGCGGAGATGTATAGGGCTCGTAATGCCTGCTACACACACGTAACGATATATCGCAGCTGTTTCACACGCTACCGATATCGGCGTCGATCGTCAGTTTTCCGCAGAAGCTCGCGAAAACATATCACTCATGATAGAAGATGACGACGCACTTTCGTTATTGAGCTCGATTAGGTATTTAAAGAAGAAGTCGCGAGGTGTGTGATGTAAAGTAAAGTAAGTAAAGTTACAGCCTATATACGTCCCACTGCTAGGCACAGGCCTCCCCTCATTTCTGAGAGGGTTTTAGGGCAAGGAAGTGTCCGCCGCGCTGCCCCAATGTGTGTTGGCGAACTTCACATGTCTTCGAAATATTTTTTTTCTTATTCCTCAGACATGCAGGTTTCCTCACGATGTTTTCCTTCACCGCCGAGCACGTGATAAATCAGCACTTAAAATTGCAATTAACAATTTCATTGGTGCCGGCGGGGATCGAACCCAGGTTACTCGCGTTCTGTTATATTTACAGCGAGCGTTAACCATCTGAGCTACCACGGCTCTCGGTCATCACGGGTGTGTGATGTAAAGACTGGTAATTGAAAACGAAACTATTTTCCTATACCAACTTATTAAATGAGTTGAAATTCGCTGCGAAAGTTTGGCATAATTATTTAAGTATGAACGAGGAGGTATACTTAAATCTACTGGCTCTAGTTACTCCACTAATAAAGAAACAAGAGTAATGAGAGAAGCAATAAGTTCTCATGAAAGATATCTGCTACGCGAAAGAAACAAGAGTAATGAGAGAAGCAATAAGTTCTCATGAAAGATATCTGCTACCTCACGCGACGATAAAGTTTTGCAAACTTGAAACTGCAGCTGCCGCCAATGAACGAAAATCTGCAACTTTTGTCATAGAGACGACCTATAAATCTGCGCAAATCGGTTTGCACAGATTAAACGCTACGATATATCGTTACGTGTGTGTAGCAGGCATTACGTGCCCCACGGCAGGTGTCTTGCCGGCCTTTCAAAAAGGAATAGACAATATAATGTATAAGTTGTAAGAGTCACGCTTGAGCTATATAATGGTTGGGGTACGAATGTGTCGGCGCCTGTAAGCAGTTTCTTGTATACTAGAGGCAGTTTAAATACATAATTTTCATAAGGAAAAACATCCAAACCCGGAATAATTATTTGTAGGTCATGCAAATACTTGTTTCGAGCGCAACCCATTGCTAAGCCACGAAGTCGTCAAATCAGTTATTGAGTTCTTCTGTCAGGAAATTATCAGTAGCAGTATGAAATCAAGAAGTTGACGCTGTTTGAACTCCTTGCCTTGGAAAGATCTGATCTCTCTCGGATAGCCTTCCCTTAACACTATGAGAAAAATAGAATACAGAGTGTACGCGTGCTTACACACTCATGCTGCACTTAGTCCCGTACTGTGCAGAAGGCTAGCTCCTTTAAACCGGCTGCCGTGACCTGAATTCTGTCTAAAGAACATTACTATTAACAAAATAACATTCGGTCCTACGCAACGTGCACAATGGCTATATTAAACATAGGTAATATTACGATAAATAGCAAAAGTAGGGCAGTTAGTTTATAACTCTCACTAGATCAGTTCATGATCAGAATATAATTGGAGTTTCGTTTTATTTTCTACTTCCTAATGTGACTTTATACTATACAATATGAGTAGGTATTTTATAACCGCTCATTATTAGACTTGCAATGAATATTCGGCTAGTACTCGGTATTCGGCCTATTAGGCTACTTATATCCTATTCGGTCGAATACCGAATACTTAAGTAATAGGTTTTATTGTAGTCAGATTAGTGAAATCAAGACATTTATTTGTTTTATAATGTTTTTATTGTAATCATTAAAGTAGTCACACTTACATAATCAACTTCCATATTATAAAAATTTAAAAAGAACTATGAGATAAATGCACATGCACTAAGCACTGGCATTATTGTAATTTAAGGGGATATAGTAAGTCAGCTCAAATTCTAATTTCGCCCCCACTTCCCCGCGCGTCGTATGCTATGTACCGACATGTTTGTA
The DNA here is from genome assembly GCA_907164705.1 of Parnassius apollo. NCBI lineage: Eukaryota > Metazoa > Arthropoda > Insecta > Lepidoptera > Papilionidae > Parnassius > Parnassius apollo. The sequence goes on along the minus strand of CAJQZP010000049.1, from coordinate 1,835,698 downwards.
ATCACTAATACTGTAAGTAGATAGGTCGTTAGATACTTATTTCATTAGGTTTATCATATTTATGCCTGTTTCTTAACGCCAACCCAGTCGCTTCTTATTTTTATCACGGTTATTTCCCATTTTAATTTTACGTCGTCCTGTTGTGTAATGTGTATTCTGATCGTAAGCGACACAACTTCTCCCTTCAAAAGCCGGAGCGATACTAACGGGGCGACAGGACAGGAATCAAGCTTACGCGCCGATAGTTTAGGTAATTTCTTTTTACAGTGAAAATAATGGTATTTTAAAAAAGTAAATAACATAAGCACTACTTTATAGTTAGTTCAGTTATTATGCAAAGTTTCATGAATTAAAGTATTTTATGAATAACAGCAGTTTATTGTTTAGTTTGTAGGTAACTTTGGTATTTTTTCTATCGAGAAAATTTTACGGAATCGTGTTTTGTCTAACATAGTTCTTAAAATTAATCCTCAACTTTACCATATATTTATTTCAAAATTAATGCTACAATACTTTCGGCATAACGGAGGTTTTTGCTAAGCCAATTGAGGTTATTTTTCCCCTTAAGTGGAAGATAATGGTGCAGAAGGACCAATTTTCTTCATTTTCAGGCAGCTTCTTTCTTCTTTTCTTATCGGAGATAATCCCAGCTACAGAGAATAGACGCTGTGAAGAATTAACATTACTTCCATACAGGTCGAATACTTTTGCCTAATGTTCGGCTATTCGACCAGGAAGTGCAGAACATTCGGTATTGGGCGTGTGGCCGAATATACTGTTCGTTGCAAATCTACTATTAATATTGTGAAATGGTTAATTGCAATTTTTAGTGTTAATTATAGATTTTAAAAAATTCCTTGTCCAAGGACCAAAATATTTAGACTCTCACAAAGAAACCCACTTATAAATTGTGAGTCTTGTTTAATCGGCTGTAGTACAAATACTTGTGTTTCCTTCGGATTGTATTAATCGACCAAGGTAGCCCAAGGAACCGAATGATATACATATATGGAAATTGTTTTTAAATCATTACATTTCATCTAAGTCGATTTGTATCTTACTGTAATAGATGCGTCAAGCGACTGTGGTCACTTACTATCAAGAACAGCAGCGAGAATATAAACCATAATGCTTTCAAAAATACATATACTGGCTTAATTTTTTTTAGATAATACAATATCTATCCTATTTGAAGAACAGTTATTGTACATTTATAACATATTAACCAAATTCAAATTATGAAATATATGTCAATATTAAGCGCAGAGATATTGGTGCTATTCCCGTCACAATCGATAGAAACATCAACAATGCTACGTGTATGAAATTACTAATGTTGTGACACTTCTCTTAATTCAATGTACTTCTGACCTCAGAGATTCCAATTTTATATTTTATTTCTTTAACACACAGAAACAAACAGACAGTTCTAAAATAACAGTAACAGTTATAAAATTAAAAGCATTGATTTAAACTACAATCCAAAAGTGTGCACAACACATTGATCTATTATGTACTACGTACATAATACAATTACAATGGGTAATATGTACGTATGGCATAATAATAATTATAACTCCAGTAGAGCCTAAACCTTAACCCTAGAAAATTAAAAAAAAAACAAAACAATTAAAAAACAAAACATTTAAATATTAAGAATGAGAAATTCGTAAATTTCTTTTAAATCTAAAAAAGGCCAGTATTACTACGCTTAAACTAATCGTATTCACGTCATATTTTGGCAACAGGAATAAAATAGAAGTATTATTTCTGAGTACGTCTAACCTGAAATTTTTAACACGTTATCGTATACCGGAATTGAAGTTAATTAGCTGTATAGTTATTATAATTTATAATACTAAATAAAAAAACTTGTTTGGCAAAATGCCTCCTGAAAGATAATCATTGGACATTAAAAAATTATTCGGGAGTGGTATGATGTTAGGCGAGCCAAGTTGTATGAAGGTATCTGCCAAAAACACCAACAAAAAAAAACTTTGCACCCTCTCGATGCTCTCCTGTACCTTATAATTAGTACAAAGCGAACAAAACTACGAAATAATTGAAATAATGCGCGAAGCTGGGAGAACTTTTTCGTTGCACGATTTATAATAAAATCAAATCATATTCATTTATTTGCGTAATACAGGTATAAAAGTTGTTACAAAAAATTGGAATATGTATACTGTATTATTACCTTATCAGGTGTGCAAATACACTACAATATAGACTACGCATTACTAATTCCATATTGGTGCTTTGAAATAAAATTAAGAGTAATAAGAAAAAAAAATAAGAAAAATATTGTCAATAGTTGAGTTGAGTCTATAGTGCTATTGTTGTCATACTAAATACCTTGATGTTATATAAACACAAAATTAAATATTTTTGATAATACGTACAATCAAATTTAAAATGTTGTCACACAAAATTAAAAGTTAAAATTATAATTTAGTATACTAATCTTATCAAATTAGTAAATTATTACAATTTCTCACATATATTAGGTAAATGTATAAATTACTATTATTCATTTATAATTAAATTCAAATTATTATTATTAAGTTACAATTAAATTAAAACTATTGCTATTAAATTATAATACTTTTATCCTCTAGGTATTCTTTGATATTATAATAACATTTATCATTCAGAAATTTGTGTAATATCGTCTTAAATCGTGAGATTTTTTGAGAACTTTATACTATAAACGCTAAGGTTATGAAACTTTTTTTAATTAATATACTCATAATGCAGATGGAACGAAAATTGCGAATCTAAAATACGCCCAAATCCTCAACAATCTCCTTGCGTGTTAGAAGCTGACTATTGATATAATGCTTAAAATTCAGATGATCGTTCATAGCACAGAAAGTGTGTTTAGTAGTGAATGAATATTTAAGGACATAAAATTGGCAGTACACTAATTGTTAACCGCATCTATGTTATTTTGTAATACAATGCATCTTTTTTATATTAATACAGTCATTCACGTCACTTATTACACGGTATATCTTTATACCATCGGTATAAAGTAGGTATTGACATGTATTACATCAACTAAACCATTTATAAAAATGATGAAAAACAACGGCCCTAAATGGGTTCCTTCGGGAACACTTGATGTGACCGCTGCGCTGCTAGAGCAGAGTTATATATAAACTTTGACCGCAAATAAATCTAGCTTCTTCTGGATATGTACGATGTGACGCAACGAAATAATACCATCTATAAAAAAAACCATAGACCATGTTGTCGCTTAAATTTACCTTTGCAATGGGTATGGAAATAATTTTCTTTTATTTAGTTCGTTGTGGTTCTCATCTTATTGGTATTAAAACGTAATGAAGAGGCGGTGGCTTGAGTGAAAAGGGGAATGTATTAATTCTTTCCACAAAGAACCTGCAAAACTGATTGACGTATGAGGCTCTGCCGGCTAACATTTGACAGAAAATCTATCCAAAATGCGAAACCTAAATCCCACAGTTTTATATTTAGGAAGCAGTGACAGTTGAGAGAGTTATACACTGCAAGGCTTAAGAGAGCTTAGTTTTATAAAAAGTCTAGTTTAATAAAAATTATGCTAAATGAAAAAAAACATGTGTGTACTTCATTAAAACCTTCCATAAAAATGAAACCTTCAGAAAACTTAACTTTGGGGGAATGAAACGAATTCAAAGATATAGGATAATTTTAGGACTTATTTATTACCATATTGTTATCAGTTTAAAAATGATTTTGTATATTATAATATATTATAGATAATAGGAACCGCTATACTGTATTCTATCTCTCTTGCTTAAAACATGGTATGAAAAAGATTTTACAAATATTATACTTTCGAACAGCATTTTTTGCTACAATTATACATAGCATGCAAAAGTTTTGTTTTTGTACAAGTAATAAAGTCTATAGACTTTTATATGCTATAGAAGTTATTCTTAATTAGATATTCCCGTAATTTTGATTATATAATCTAGTAATTAACATTTTAAGATCATTTGGTAGCTTGTTATATAAACGTACACACATGGATGAACAACTTTTACTATATTTACTTTTTCTATATTCTAGGACTATCACTTAAAATTAGCTTGTAGGGATTTCGCCTGCTCCGAGGATATACATCATCTGCCGTGTTAAATAAATATTTATGCTTCCATACAAACATACATATTTCATAAATATAATGGTATGGTAGGTTTAATAAGTCAAGTTTTTTAAACACCTGTCGACATGATTCAGTTGGTTTACGTCCACATATTGCTCTGACGCATTTTTTTTGCGCACTAAATACTCTATTTTGAGCCGTGCTTTTACCCCAGATTATAAGTCCATAGCGCAGTATTGACTCTACGTATGCATGGTAGGACAGAACAGCCGTTTTTATGTTTGTTACATTTTTTTTAAATATTAAAGAGCGTACGCAAATTTATTTAATAGATATATATGTTTGTCTCTTTTTTGCGTTATTTTTTGTTTCATCAATTCACAAGGATTCTAAAAAATTTTCAGTTCTAAAAACTTTACCTAGTTTGGAAGTAATAATTGAGGAGTAATTATTGATAATTTTATAGACAACAGTTAATTAGAAACACGCGTATAATATCTTTATTACCGTAGTTTTATATAAAGATTTCCGTTTTTGATTTCATAAACGCACAACACAAATTATTTCAATTAGTTTAATGTTACTCGCTTAGGTAATTATTAGATATTTTTGCAACTTTTGCAAAGTCGAGTCTCTTACTTGTTATAATTAATTGCGGATTTAAATTACCAACTTAATTTAATGTAATACTTTCTAAGATAATTTTATTAAGAATTATATTAATAAATTTATTAAATGGATTTGATTAAAAAATAAAGTAGCAAACGAGCAGACCGTCTAGATAATGCATAATGGATGCTATGGTCCATAGAAACTCACACTCACACTAATTCTCGATTGTTTGTGTTATCTTCTTTATTATCCAGATCTTTCTCGATTGACTGTCTCGTTGAACCAGTGGTAGTAAAAGTGATTGCTGATCGTAAGGTTGGCAGTGTTTCACCACCGTGCCTAAGAAAGCACGTATAGCCGTTGGTCTTGCGCCTGATCTCTCTCCGGTCGTATTGGATAGCCGTTCAAAATTCGGTCTGAAGTGTACCATTATTAAATTCTTGATTAACAATCAAAATTCAGATGCGTTTTCATACCTAAGAACTAAAAGTTCATGTCTCCTTATCAGTAAAAGAGATCTCATCACTCACCAACTCACCATAGAGTTACAGCAGCACTATTCTGCCTATTTAAGCTCTTTTCTTGAAGATCCCTAAGTCGTATTGCTTTGGAAAAATCGCTAGCGCTAGTCGATTTCACGTAGAAGTCTTGCCAGGAAGAAAACTATTCGTAAATCGCACAGTGTTGGACTGCCAAGCATACTGATGGTGTATGTTAAATGGTGGGATTTGGTGAGTGGTGGGTACCCGCAGACCAATATACGAGTAGTATATAGCTGCAATTAGAAGCTTGGGTTTCCTGGGAATCTAGTGTCTAAAAACGGTAAATACACAATAATAGTAAATAATAAATTTTTGCTTCAATAACCATTAAGTTCGTTTCGCTAAAACCATTAAAACAGTTCCCATTAAATCAATGATTAAACATAACTAAATAAAACTGGTAAAAACAGCAGTGAATTAATTATTATAGTGTACATATAGCCTTAATACAGGTAAGTCGTTAGAAGTATATCAGTGATTGTTGGAAAGTGAAAGTAGAGCGAATTGTTTCTACGTACCGAATAATTTAAATAATAATACGTAAGCGGCTATTTGTGTTTGTAATACACTTTAACACAATACTATCATTTTTATAGAATATGTGTGACAAACGAGTACACGGCACACCTGATGGTAAGTAGATGCTATGACCTATAAACTATTACACGTGATAGAGCCACGCTGCACCTATATTATGGTTGTAGCACGACTGGGTCGGCTTGACTGAGGCAAGATCACGCTCACACAGAATACCAGCGTAAAATAGCAGCTTAATGCTGCTTTGTTTCGTTTAGTAAGTGTAGAGAAACGGAGATCCTTCTTACTGGAAAAGAGTCATTACATTTTAGTCTTCAGGGTTGACAACGCTTCTGCATTTTGCTTCTTAATTGAGGATAAATGTAGATGTCTATGGACCACAGCATCCACATATCATCTAGTAGACTGTGTGCTCGTTTGTCACTCTCATTCTATAAAATAAATAAAATATAATAGACGCTTATATACCCTCGATTATGTAACAAAATGTAGATGCATTATCACCCCTGTGTTCTTAGATGAATGTCTCGTTTCCAGTAAAAAGGGGTCTCCGGTTCTCTACACTCACCATATTAAACACAACAATATTCAGCTCCTATTTTACGCTGACATTCTGTGAGAGTGCAGTCCTTCGCCGCTCCAGCCGATCTATTCGTGCAGCAACCGTAATACAGTTGCAGTGTGACTCTACCACTTTATAATGATACGTGGAAAGATATATTTTTTAACATCGTTAAAAAATTCATTAAACTCTTGTAGCTCTATTCATATATTTATCAGTTGAAGCAATTAAGATAATACAATAATAGGCAGCTATTTCCTTTTTAGGGTTCCGTAGTCAACTAGGAACCCTTATAGTTTCGCCATGTCTGTCTGTCCGTCTGTCCGTCCTCGCTTAATCTCTGTAACCGTTAGCACTAGAAAGCTGAAATTGGTATGGTACCAATATGTGTATCAATCACGCCGACAAAGTGGTAAAATAAAAATTGGAAAAAAATGTTTTATTAGGGTAGCCCCCCTATATGTAAAGTGGGAAGTGATTTTTTTTTTAATTTCAACCCTAACGTGTGATATATTGTTGGAAAGGTATTTAAAAATGAATAGGGGTTTACTAAAATCATTTTTGTTAATGTCAATAATTTCGGAAATAATCGCTCTAAAAGTAAAAAACAATATGTCCCCCCTCTAACTTTTGAACCATAAGTTTAGAAAATATGACAAAAATCTGAAAAGTAGAACTTTATAAGGACTTTCTAGAAAAATCATTTTGAACCTGGATGGAAACAACAGTACCCACTACCGGGAGCAGTTGCAGGAGCGCGAAGCACTGCTGGAGCGCGAACATAATGGATTCCCACCTTTAAACTCATAAGTGGGAACACTTATTGTGACGGACGGGAAACTACGGAACCCTACATGAGCGCGGCCCGACACGCTCTTGGCCGGTTTTAACTCTAAACCTACCGTCAAAATATTTAGCTGCTGATTTACTATAAGCCTGAAAGGTTTCTTTTAAAAGAATAAGGGTGACAAACGAGCACACAGTTTACTTGATGGTAAGTGGATACTGTGGCTGATAGAAATCTCCATTTAACCTCGATTAAGAATAAAAATTCAGATGCGTTGTCATCCCTGAGCACTAAAACGGAATGCCTCGATTCACCATACGAAACATAGCAGCATGTTGCTAATAGCAACATGCTGCTATGTTTCGCTTGCTATTTGACGCTGGTGTTCTGTGATAGCGTGGTCCTTACCCGGTCGAGTTGCTTTTACCTTAGTAAAAAAATTTGCTAAAAGTATCAATATCAGTAAGTATCGATACTTTAGGAGTATTTATATAAGTAGTATCGAAAAAGATTTGAGTACTATCGAAATGAGTAGGTATCGATACTTTAATGGTATCGGAACATCCCTAGTTGCTATTTGACGCTGGTGTTATGTGAGAGCGTGGTTCTTCCCCGGTCGAGCCGACGTATTCATGGTACAACCGTAATATAGCAGCAGTGTGACTTTACCACGTACAAAATATAGCTATAAATTATCTTTAGGAATCATATCACTAGCAAAAATCGACGTACTTGGTGGCAACGCGTTTGGCTGCGGCGTTATAAGCGGGTTTCGAACCTGTCGCCTTCCGAGTCCGAACTCCGAATGTTTGTCCATTTGCAATTATGATAAATCAAAATGCGAAGCGCTTAAACTTTTTTCGTAATTGTATTATTAATTACTACAAAACATAATAAACTAGAATTATTAACCGTCTTACACATTTTGTAATCTCTTTAAAGCATTTCCAAATAATTCATTATATGTACACTTTAGTTGAGAAGTGGTAGCTCAGATTGTTAACGCTCGCTGTAAATATAACAGAACGCGAGTATCCCGGGTTCGATCCCGGCCGGCACCAATGAAATTGTTAATTGCAATTTTAAGTGCTGATTTACCACGTGCTCGGCGGTGAATGAAATCATCGTGAGGAAACCTGCATGTCTGAGAAATAACAAAAAAAATATTTCAAAGACATATGAAGTTCGCCAACACGCATTGGGGCAGCGCGGCGGACACTTCCTTGCCCTAAAACCCTCTCAGAAATGCGGGGAGGCATGTGCCTATCAGTGGCACGTATATAGGCTGTAACTTTACCTTACTTTTTTTACACTTTTGTTGCTATGTTTTATAACAAAGAATACTTCTAGAATAATATGTTGGAAAGAAACCGTTTACGCTACAACCTATTAAAGTACATAGGTGAACACAGGTCTCCCCCATAGATTGCCTCATAAAGGGTATATTCACCACAGTTGCCATCCTTTGCAAGCGAGTTCGCAAGCGCAGTTTCTTTTATTTTTAGCCGTTATTAGGAAAACGTTGCTGCTCATCAGATTCGTTTCCCTGTGTCGTCTCGTAAGCCCACGGAATGACATAGGGCAGGGGATCATCTTACATCGCCACTACTCACTAAAGAAACAATATAGCATAACATAGACATGCCTGTTGGTCTAGTGGTTAGTGACCCTGACTGCTATGCCGGAGGTCGTGGGTTCGATTCCCACCCAGGACAAGTGTTTGTGTGATGAGCACGATCATTTGTTCTGTGTCTGGGTGTAATTTATCTATAATATTTATGTATTTAGAAATATATAAGTATGTTTATCAGTTGTCTAGTACCCATAACACAAGCTCTGCTTAGCTTGGGACTAGATGGCGTTGTGTGATAGTTGTGGAATATTATTATTATTATGTGGGGTATCTATATAGTTTTCTCATCTGGTTGGGATGTATAAATATATAATTATAAACGAAAATGAAAGGATAAATATAAATATATATATCAATAAAATAAAATAAATACAAAAATACATAAATAAATAAAAGCCCAACCAGATGGAAGCCCTCGGCAGGGGAGACCAAACGGCCAAGGGTTAGGAAGAAAGGGAAAGAAACCGGCGGACGATGCGGGCAGTATCAAGGAGCACAGCCTTCTGCATTTGAGCCCGGAGCGGTCCGTCACGGAGTCCCAGTCGCCTCAGATGACCAGAGAGGCTAACTGGGATTAGCCCATTCGCAGAGACGACTACAGGAATAATTTCGGCCGGCAGACCACCCCACATGTCCGTCACCTCGTGAGCCAGGTCCAGATATTTTGATTGCTTATCTGTTTCGGCTCTCACGAGGTTCTCGTCATACGGGATGGTAATATCGACCAAAAATATCCTTGACTGTGCCCGGTCCATCAGCACAATATCAGGCTTATTCGCAAGAATAGTCCTGTCTGTGATGATGGCCCGGTCCCAGTAGAGTCTGGCGCGGTCATTTTCGAGCACGGCTTCCGGCAAGTACTTGTAATACGGCAATTTCCGGTCCACGAGACCGTATTTCAGAGCGAGCTCCTGGTGTAGAATTCTGGCTACTAGGTTGTGCCTGTGCAAGTACTCAGAGTTAGAAAGCGCCGAACAACCGGAGATGACATGCCTAAGTGACTCCCCGGGATGGCGACAAGCTCGACAGACGTCGATGGTGCCATCCTTTAGGATGTATCTCCGATAGTTGTTGGTCTTAATAACCTGATCCTGTATTGCACAGACAAAACCCTCGGTTTCCCCGAAGAGGTCACCGAAACGTAGCCAGTTGAGGGAGGCGACTGTATCTACGAAGGGCTCATGTAGAGCCTTGTAGTACCTCCCGTGGAGCTCCTTCTCCTTCCATACGGTCTCCCGGTCGGAATTGCTAAGCACTGCTGGGTCCTGCCATTGCTCGTTGGCTAAGGATAGAGGGGTAAGCCCTTTATCACTAGAAATGACGTCATTATAGAATGGATCATCCGATCTCGCCAAGAAGTACTGACGGAGACTGCACACTTCGCGATTATGCATGGTGAGCGCGCTCAGAAAGCCACGCCCACCATACTTCCGCGGCAAGTACAGCCTCATTACCGACGATCTCGGATGATGCATCCTATGGGACGTCATGGTAGTGCGGACTTTTCTATCCAGGGCGTTAAGCTCAGTCTGAGTCCACCTGAGTATGCCAAAGGTATACATGAGGACAGGCATGACCCAGCCGTTATATGCGTGTGTCTTATTCACACCGGACAAAAGGCTGTTAAGCACTTTGGTCAAGCGTGCATAAAACACGTCGCAAACTGACTGTTTCATACCAGCCTCATCGATACCGATGTTCTGTGACATACCCAGGTATCGGTATGTTTCAGCCTCGGAAAGGGTCCTTAAGTTGACGGGCATAGACAAGTCTATGCCCTCAGAGTTAGCAACCCTTCCCCTTTCAACATGGAGGACCGCATACTTATCCGTCCCCAGCTCCATTCCAATGGAACTGCTAAATTCACAAGTGATGTTTAGCAGTTCCATAAGATGGGAGCGACTGGAGGCGAATAACTTGAGGTCATCCATATAGAAAAGGTGGGTCACTTTTGTCCCTCCTTTCCGTAGCTGAAATCCCCTCCCGGAGCCCTCCAGTAAGGTACTGAGAGGGTTAAGAGAGAGGCAGAACCAGATTGGACTCAGACAATCGCCCTGGAAGATACCCCTTCTTATCCTTATGTGGTTCTCCGCAGCCGTCATCCGCTCGCCCAGATGACAAAGGATCGTACTCCACTGCCCCATACACTGCTCGAGGAAGTCTCTAACTGTACAGTCAATCTTGTACAGCTCGAGGACCCTCTTTAGCCATGTATGGGGCACCGAGTCGAACGCCTTTCTGTAGTCTATCCAGGCGGCAGAGAAGTTCCGACGGTTGCGTTTCACCACTTTGCCTATGACCGCGTCAATGAGGAGTGGTTCCTTAGTTCCACGACCACCGCCCCGACATCCATTTTGAGCGCGTGACATCACCTGGTTTAGCTCCAGGTGCCGAGTGATTCTCGCGCTCAAAATGGATGTCAGTGTCTTATATATGGTGGGTAGACACGTGATGGGGCGGTATTTGCTCGGGTCTGTGGTATCCCGATCTTTAGGAACCAAGTGAGTGATCCCAGTAGTGAAGAGGCTCGGGAGTGACTTCTGGTCGAGAGCCTCTTGAAACTGTCGGGCGAGCACAGCGTGACACACTACGAACCCCTTCAGCTAGTAATGATGCAGCCCGTCGAGCTCCGAACTTTTCCAGTTCGGGGCCCTACGGACCGCCTCAGCCACGTCTTCTGGCGTTATGGTGATGGGGTCCATAGGCGTAACACTCACACCCCCACCCTGGCTCGCCACAACTTCCATCCAAGGGCCCTCACTGTGGTTTACGGGCTCTGACCACAGGCCACGCCAGAATGCGATAATGTCAGCCTGATCCGGTCCTTGGCCCGCTCCACATACCTTTGGTCGCTCCAATAATTTATAGAGCCTCTTCTGATCACTCTGTAAGAGACGATTCTGGTTGAACCGCCTTGACCCCTCGGAAAATCGTCGAATCCGCTTCCCCCAAGCAGCGATCTTTTGTTTCAGGTCGTCTATGCGCTCCGTTAGTTTCTGCGTGATATCCGGCTGGGACAAACTGATATTTGTCCCAGCAAACGCCATCCTAACGGTGCGCATAATCCTCGGTCTATTATTACCCGACCTGAAGCTTGTCAGTCTGCCGATGTGGGCCCTTGTCTTTGCGATACGGTCCTCGATTCTTTTCCTCCAGGCTGGGATGGCGTTACTTTGTGTAGTAGCGCGTCCAGCCATGGGAAGTTTGGCGCCAATAATACGGCAAACTGCCTCTGCGGCGCCAAAGAGAATCGAGTCCGTCTCGCAAAGGTCCCGGCTGGCTTCCAAATAGGTCACCAGCATTGGGTTAAGAGCCCTCACGACAGCCCGATTTCGCTTGCTTAAGGGTATGCGGGGAAGTCGCGGTCGATTTTCGAGAGGGGTGCTGCGCGTTTCCAAAATCGCCTCTTCCAATATACTCCTCATTTGCTCTAGTTCGTGGGAGACTATTTCATCGTCGTTCGAATCAACCACAACTGGAAGATCCATGGCGGCTTCCACGTGTGGATGCTGGTCTGTCGAATGTGGAGCTGCATCTCCAGCCATAGCCGATTCATTCGACGACGGAATAGCCTCACGTCGTAGTCGTTTGAGTTCGGCATCATCAAATACTTTCGAGCGCATGATGTACCGAACTCGGTCTGCCAGGTTTTGTTCCGTGACGGGGATAGATGGCTCCAGCTCAGCAAAAAAGCAATGCATCCGAGACCTATACGCTATTCCCACAATTTCTTCCCCTTTCGCCCTATAGTACGCCCGCAATGCGTTTTCGTTCATGGATTTTGTCCAACGCATGCGACGTGCTCCACCAGCGGCGGGTGCCGCTTGCTGGGTCCGAGAAGACCCAGCCGACACCAAGCCTTCTGGTGGGGATGATGGATGCGAGGGGCTGCTAGGTGATCGTGTAGCTCCTCGCGCTCGGCTGGCGGCCCGCATGCTGCCGCGTCCAGCGCCAGCTCCAGACGCGCCCCGGCGACCTCCAGGCAGCGGCCCTATGCGCGTTCCTTTTTGTGTTTCTTCCATCATCCATTTTATGGGCGCCAAATAACGGGAGACGCCCAAGCCCGGCACCGTTTCGTGGTTGGGTCATATGCACAAACGGACCTTTGCATCTACAATTTTGCCTAGGCACGGCGCTCACACCTCTTGGCAGGATGCTGACTGACTGCGCCGACGTCGCAGTTTTGTCACATAACTGTTACGTCAGCGGGCGATAGGGTCGTCACTTCCCTACGCCTATTTATTATTATTATTATTATTATTTAAAACATTTTATTTTGGTTAAAAAAATTCCATTTAGAAAATCAGTATAAAAGATACAAACAGTATTAGTTTGTATTTACTACACGCACCCACCCGGCTAATTCCGCATAAAATTCACAACATATTAACATTGGTGAGGTAAAACGGGTAAATATAAGAGTCGGCCGGAACATTATCGTTTAGTGCTTCACTTCACTTGTACAATTCTACTAGCTCTTAACTTTGTTTTATAAAGCGTGTCATAATGCGGAAATAAATAGTGCGCTGTCCACACTTGCTACACGCTTATAATTAACTTAAAAAAAAACAGTTACTACAACGTTAATTAATTGAAATAACTTCTATTCTGTTTTCATGTTACGAAAAGATGTGGAGAGATGTACCTACTGCTTGTAAACGTAACTTGGCTGACAGATTTTATTGTAATCCTGTCCGACCTATCAAATATTCATAACTTCACAAGTGCTAAAATAAAAAAAATCTACAATCAACTTCAATATAAATAAAATGAGAACCTCATCAATGTATTCGAAGTCAATTAACTAAGCATTAATAAGGATAACTCAAAACTACTGGTCAGATCGATCAAATTTATATGGGACCACACGAGAAGCACCAGCTTTCAAATAAATAAGGAATCATCAAAATTGGTTCATGGTAACACACATAAAAAACATACAGTCGAATTGAGTACCTCCTATTTTAGAAGTCGGTTAAAATACTTATTAAGCTTTTATTTAAAATATTCATTACCATTATATTACAGCGTATTAAAATTCCTTGACACGGTTACCACGCTTGGCAGGCAGCTTTTTATTCTTAAATGTTATTAGAAAGCTGCTACTGCCCATCTTCTCTTTTGTTTTCCTCTATTGCCTCTTACGGCAGCCATGGGACTAGAGTAGTGGGCACTCATACACCATCACTACACGGTAGTGCATTCATTATATATAATATTTATTTATTTATTTATTTGTATGTATCTCCAACAGTTGTACATATTAAATTACTTCTAACACATGCTTTACATCTATAAATTACTATGTACTACCAATTATAGGAGAACACATCATTCTAAAACAATAGCAGTCTTTATAATTTGCCTATTTTAATGGTAGTTGGAACAAAAATAAGTTTTACGAACAAAAGATAGTTAATTGTTTTGTAACATAAATAAAAGTTAAGTTTAGCATTTAGTTAGTGAATAATTAATTTTCTAAACAGTCGTTACATTTTTTCATAAAAAGTGTGAGCCCGTCATAACCAATGTCCAGTGTTGCTATGTTTTTTTACACTTACATTGTATACGCGTGATATATGTGTTATTGGAGAATTCTATAAATATTCTATAATATATAAATAAATCTATATAAAAGAGCCGAAGTAGCTCAAAGGCTAAGCGTTTGCTGTAAATTTCACAATACGAGCAACCCGTACTAAATCCTCGACAATACTAAATTGAAATTGTGTATGAAAAATTTAATACTGATTTCCTATAAATTTTAACTAAATATCATGAAAAATCCTGTATATAGTAACAAAATACTTTGACATATGAAGCCTGCAGCGGGCAATGGGCCAGTGCGTGGTTTTCCTGCTTCAAAACTCAGAGAACATCAAAGTCCAGTAATGAGCCGTACTGTAAAAAAAATATAACTTAAGTTTTTTGGTCCCTAATACAATGACATATAGAAAAAAGGCGGAACTGGAACTTGGACTTGGAACGGTGGCCAGTCTAAGCATGGACTAGCCATCGACTTAGAACAGGATTATGGTGCCCTAGTGTATGCGCAAGCACAAGTGCACTCTCTATTCCTTCAATTTCATAATTCGATGGGACGGCAATCTGACACGAACGGAGATCAAGCGTAGATTGTGCGTGTCAACTCTGATGCGTGACCGGAGTATATTACTGAAAAACGATTGTCTTAAAAATATACAATAGGCAAAGAAAGTAAATAAACCTATCCATCCATTACCCATCCATCCATTATAGGCTATAAAACTCCCCTACTGAATACATATGCCTCTACCATAGATTGCCTCACGAGGATTTTGCTTTTTTTATCTTCAGAAACATGGTGCTGCCCGTCTTCTGTTTAAATTTCCCTCTGTCGCCTCTTACGACAACCACGGGCCGATATGTGGTAGTGGATATTCTTACACCGTCACTACATCGTCAATGAAACCATACATTTATTTATATAGATGTGATGCAATATATTACATAAATTATTACATATAAAAGTATAGGTATGACTTATATGACATTAATCATTGACGTTTGATATTGTACATGTATATATACATAGTACTATCAAATTATAGAAATAGTGTTCATACTGTTATGCTGTCATGCTAGCCTAACTACGGTTTCCACATATTATTAAGAAACACGGAGAGAGAGAGAGAGAGAGAGAGAGAGAGAGTGACGAATGAGAAAGGGCGCTGAGGAGTGGGGAGCAGTATGTTGCGCTGAGGGAAACTATAACAACTCTATTTTTGTTAACTCTTGATTATACTACCCTTGAACGAATTAACCACTGGACCCGACATATAAGCGGACGTACCTATACCTGTCTTCTCAGTAACCAGGAAATTCTAGCCTTGGTCGTTTATTTTTGCGTCAGTCTCAAGCACTTACTTGTCAACAAAACATCTCCCAAAAATGACTAAATGTTCAGTTAAATGGTGTAAAAACTATAGCGGCGGAAGCAGCACTATTTTTTTTTCACTTGTAAGTACATTATTTTATTACATTTATTGTTATTTATCACAAAATTTAATTAATTGTAAAATGAAATTTTGTATTATCCAACTATGTTAAATATAGTCGATATTTCTATGTATTGTTGACATCTGACAATCATCACAAAATGGCTGAATTATACCATTCAGAACGAATGACTAAAACTGTGGAGTAAGTTAATTTGTCATCGACTATTGCTTGACCATGTCAAAAAATATATCGATATTTGACGATATGACCGAATGAATGATAATATTATTTGTACAATACAATAACACTTAAAAATACTCATATAACAGTATCCTACAATTTGATGTCATTAAATTTATAATAATAATTTTTGTAATTAAATAAAAGTATTCTAGATGTAGTCGTGGTAGCTCAGATGGTTAGCGCTCGCTGCAAATTTCACAGTACGCGAGCAAAACGGGTTCGATCCCTGCCGGCACCAATGAAATTGTTAATTGCAATTTTAAATGCTGATTTACCACGTGCTCGGCGGTGAAGGAAAACATCGTGAGGAAACCTGCATGTCTGAGCAATAAGAAAAAAAATCGAAGACGTGAAGTTTGCCAACACGCATTGGGGCAGCGTGACGGACACTTCCTTGCCCTAAAACCCTCTTAGAAATGAGAGGAGGCCTGTGTCCAGCAGTGGAACGTATATAGGCTGTAACTTTATTTTACTTTTTACTTTATTATAGATGCAAAAATTATAATTAGTATCTGTACTTAAAATATTTAATCACAAAAATTACACGAATTGTCAGATTTCCCAGTGACCCTTCTCGGAAGAGAAAGTGGGTAGAAGCAGTTCGTAGAGATGAAACCTGGATTCCGACGAAACACAGCGCCATATGCAGTGTACATTTCGATACTGCCTGTTTTAATACTAATGCAAAGAAACAGAAAATTACAACAATGAAGGCAGTCTCATTGTCCATAAAGACAAGGGAAAACTGATACTTCCCTCAAGTGATACCATAGCCATTTGTTAGCACTGCGAACTCAAACTTAGGAAGGGTGTTCAAAATAAAAGACTGAAAAAAGATTACACAACAGACTTTCATCTGCTGAAAGTTTATTTTAATTAGAATTTAAATACCGGAAGCTTACCTCACCTTCATTATCCCTTTATTTCCTTTGTCTTACAGCTTATTTACGATACGCCTTTTCTTTCTAATTCGTTCATCGATATATTTTATCGACTAAGATCAAGCACTAGAAATAGAGTGAACTTCTACGAATTTTGTATCTGTGTTTATATTAACGTAATTAAATCTTCGTGCGTGTTATTCTCCACTTGGTTGAACGAGTTTTCATACATTTGTGTTTTATGTCGGGTCCAGTGGTTAATTCGTTCAAGATACTACCTATCTATTTTTCACACCGTACGCTATGCTATGTAAACTCCATTAATATCGTAACCGTTATTGTATCTTACTGAAAAATTCATATCATTAGTTTTTCTTATAAAATTAGCAAATGATATTATGAAAAGAAGTTATAAATTGAACTATTTCAAAATGTATGATTTTAGTATAAAATGTAAGATCCTGATACATATCACGAGTGTGGATTCGGCTTAATGTTTGAACACGTACTGTAACTAGAATCTCGTCTTTGAATTTTTATGTACATATATACCTTTAAGTTTATTCTCAGTTCCTAAACACGCAGTGAAAGAGCATGTGAAAATTTTATGCAACAAATAAATTCGTTTCACGTTTTCGGATAGCGATAACTCTACAACATTTACTGTGTTTGTTTGTTTATGTATACACACAAACGAGTGTGTGTAATGTGTGTGAGTGTGTGTGTGTGTGTGTGTGTGTGTGTGTGTTTTTTTTGTGTGTGTTTTTTTATGTTTAAAGTACTTTTAATTTAAAACTCGTTATTATATAACAGTTTATCGTTGAACTCACTTTACCAAAGGAACTAGCTAGCTAGCTAACTAGGTTTAATATGTACTATTAAATTTATTGTAAAAAAAAAATATTTTTTATAGTTATAATATAAAAAGTACCTCTACCAATCAACCCATGGTGTTGTGAAAGTAAAATGGCAAATGCCGTAATCAGTAAAAGATATATTAATATATTAACATTATATACATCCAAATAAAAAGCGTATAAAATAATAATGTCTTATTTTGACGTTATTACGTGTAAGCGAAATTATTGTCTAATTTATACTATCGTTATATGATGAGCGAAAACTCCGAGACTAACATCCGGCGCCCCAGTTCGCCGTAGGTGGAACTAATTAAGGATGACGTCAGAACAACCTTGCAGAAAATATAATGAATAGAGTGACCATACAAAAAAGAAGCCAATCTAGTTTTGACAAATAATTTTAGTGTATTTTTATAAGACCTAATAGTGTTGAACCTATAATACATTGAATGGTAATGCGTTTCAATCATACCATATCCAACTTGTTTTATGAAGACTTCTATCATAAAAAAGAAGTAATTTCATGGGGAATCTTTAAATAGAAAACTAATAGAAACTAAAACTAACAGTTGTGACAATAAATGATTATCTTATCTTATCTTAAGTAGTATGTTAAAAGGCAATTGAAGATTTATAATTTAGTTTAACAGAACCCTACTGAATTCCACTTCTGTTGTCATTAAAAGTTCCTATAATTATTTTAAAAAAACTGTTGCATTTTGGCGCTAGAACGCACAAAACAAAACAATTATCGTTAGGAATTTTTTTATGATAGAAGGTTAAAAATATTGTTAATTCAATTTTATTACTAAATAGTCTTCCTAAAACTATATTGTAAAAATCTGAAACTGACTATCATAGCGTTTTCGGCAAGAGCCTCCAAATATTAATAAAAGTAATAAATTACGCAGTATATTTCCACAGGCTTACCCGCGATCACATTAGTAATATGTGCAATCATAAGGGTATAAATAGACCATTCAAATCGAGGTAAAATTGGATGTTCAGTCAGGGACACGAGATCACCAAAACACATCCAACTTGTGAACGAACAATTAGTGCTTTGAATAAAATGTTAGCTAAAGCTGTAAGTCAAAACCCGGTCTTTAACGCAATTAGAAGCGCTGGATTCTAATTACGATACTTTTTAATCTGTGCCTACCCTACATCTTTTAGTAATATGGATGTGTTATATTTTTAATAAATGTCCTCGAGAATGAATCTTGACCACGGTGGCCAGTCTCAACGGAACAGGACATTATTATAGTGTCTGAGGTATGCGCAAGCCAAGGTGCATTTTCTTTCCTCTCACTCTCATATTCCGATGGTACGGTAATCCGACACGACCGGAGAAAATTCAGGCGCACTACCAACGGCTTTACGAGCATTCCGAGGCACGGGGCACTTCCAACTTCCTGATTCCAGGCTGCTACTGAGAACTGCTTGACATAAAAATCTAATAACTGACTTTTTACGCGACCCGAAACTTGATCCCAGGACCTCATCATATATAGAACCCAACACTTGTGACGACTGATTCTGATTCTGTCTCGTGAGTGTCATAAGAGACCACTATGGGATATTCCAAGAACTTATGGTTTCTGATAGATGGCTATATAACCATTTCGTTTACGCTAGGCATAAAATACCCAGATTGGCGACTAAAAGCAGGGTGAAAGGTACGAAACGACATTATGATGGTGGCGTGACGATTAAGGCAAATATTTTCTCCAATATCGAGCTGTGAACTACAGGCTGATGAAAATTTAATAAATAATTGTCACAGTTTATTAAACTAGTATATTCACTGATTTTGATCACCTAAATGTGTCATTGTACTGTTTCAAATAAATTACAGAATATCCTCAAATATAATACATAATTGGTAACACTATTAAAAAACAATGACTTACTAAAAGCAATATATGTTTTAAGGACCAAAACATTTTAACCATAAGGTTCAAAATTGGACGAAATGTAAAGCATAATAGAACGTTAACAACAAGTGACGAAACAAATTTCTTTGATACGCATGCTGCCTACTGCCTTGATGTTCATTGTTGTATCTAATCTAATGAAATGATTGCTCGGGCGGATTGTTTAGTGTAAAATTGGAAAGTAGTTTATTTTTCTACTGGATGTTGTACACTATTATGTCACTTTCGTGTGTTTGTTTTAAATGAAAAGCATGTAAACAAGGACCGAAAACAACTATTTTCATAATATCTCACGGACTAGTCGTCTGTGCAGTAGGCTTACTCTTGAAAACAATTCCGATCGATCGGGATTGGAATTATGACGTTTGTGGTACTCTTGAAAGCGAATCTAGCGCTAAATTAGTTTAGTATTGCGTGGTGATTGTGTGAACTAATTGGGATTGGAATTGAAATTGTCCAAGCGAAATCGGTACTCCCGACGCACTTTTGACAGTTAGTTGACAGCAGGGTATTGTGTTTGATATTGCGTTGGAATTGGAATTAAGGCAATAGCAAAACAGTAATGTTTTAGGAATAGTGTTCATATTAATCTTTTTTTCCGGCAATAATCTTATTGTTTTCGATAAAATAATGACATGTTTAGCTCTTGCGTCTATTATTCTTCGCCGTAATAGTGCATTAAAATAAAATAATGACAAAATGAGCTTCAAATTATGCGTTTTAAGCACTTAAGTTTTTTTCTATGAGCGATGTTTATTATGGAGCTAATGATTGTATTATTAAGGACTTTAGTGAGAAAATAGTGCATGAATAAAAACCTAAATATGATCCTCCGTAGAGAATATATTTTACAGGACAGAATTATAGTGTCCGGGTGCATGCGCAAGCACAGGTGCACTTTCTATTCTCACTCTCATAATCCGATGCGATGGGACGGTAAACCGACACGACCGGAGAGAGATCAGTCGCAGGACAGACACAAAAATTTGTGTGACAGAAAAGCTGGTTTTTTTACACGACCCGGAATTCAAACCCTGGACTTCATGGCCGAGAGTTGCGTTTACGACAACTGAGGCGGGCATTTTTTCATAATATTAGAGTGTAACAAGTTAACATTCCACCTGCTAAGTACCTGCCTCAGTCCACGGACATGTCCAGCCAACTCCAAACAGATGCGCTGTTCAGTCAGAGACTGAGGCTGAGATCTGTAGACCGTACTTTGATTTTGATCAGAATTTACTCTCGAGCTAAGGCAATGTCAGTATTTATAGAGCTAACTTCGAAGTCGTGCTGAGTGCACGCTTAGCAAAGCCTTAGTCAACGAAATCGACGACTTACGAAAAACTCAGGATATTAACCAAAACCACTATATTCGTTTTAAATTGTTGTTTTTATGTTATTCTAATTGTTTATAACAATAAATAGGTAGTTTTAGGCCGTCTTCTAGTTTAAAATAGCATTAATCCATTTTCTATTTACTTAATTTCAAACTTATTTCGAATTTCCTATAATGGCTATTAAAATATATAATAAATTGCCCAATTACTTAAAAGAAATGGCTTTGAATAAATTCAAAATTGAGATTAATAAATGGCTTCTTGACAAGTGTTATTATAGTGTTATGGAATATTTTAATTAATTGCAATATTATTTAATGTATTATACAATTTATTTAATCTTTTGACATATATGTACCTACCTACAGTTAAATTTGATTATTTTAAGATATATTTGCACACCGGTACAACTCCCAGTAGAATATTATTGAGACACTCTTATACTAAATACCTGTATTACCTAAACATTTTATTCTGCAAATAAAGATTTTGACTTTGACTTTGATTTTGAAAATATTCTTTTTTATTTGTGATTTTTGCACTCTTCTCATCCGTTCCCGTCCACAATAGATTCAGCAGAATAAAGACAGCAATTTTAGTCAAAATGCATTTTATTTAAAAGATCAGGCATTTAAAATATGAATAAAAACTTAAAATGCACATAATATTACTTAGGTATTTGAAACAGTAATTTAACAGCGCTTGAGCGGCTGACCAAACGTTCGGTTTCTTTTTTCACATTTTAAACTAAAATTAGTTAAATTTAATAATAACTTATTTACTTATGAAATAAAATTTGAATTTTTTTCGATTATTAAATATTTTTTTATTAGCTTAGGTTTTCTTAGCCCCATATACAACTATAAATTCAGAATCAAAGATGATGCTAAGCATAAACTCAATTAAGTTTTTCGTAAGTAAGGTCAAAGTACAGTCTATAGATCTCTGCCTAAGGTGTAATGCCACACGTTGCTTGGTGTATAAAATTCGCACGTCAAATACCTTTTTGCTTTTAAATAGAGAAGAGTTGAATCGCCTGGCTTCTGGTATAAAAGAAAACTGTAAGTACTTTAAACTGTGCCCGTATCATTCCGTGCCTATCATAAGAGGCGACATAGGATCGGCACAGGATGCAGCAGGAGATGTAGGTAGTAAATTCCTGATAACAGCTCGAAATAACAAAAAACCACGGTTGCCTATGTGTGTGTGTACAGAGTATACAAGTATAAGTGTGTAATTATCCCCTCCATGAGGCAATCTATAGATGAGGCCTTTGTTCGGCACTGGACTTTAATGTATGATGATGGTAAACGTGGTATGGAGTTTTGCCATCAGGAAACGCAACTGATACAGAACTATATTTGTTTCACAAAAGATAAAATAAAAAAAATTAAAATATTGTAGGTTTAATGTAAATGTAGTATTATACATTCTGCAAACATTGGAACAAACGCAAGCTGGGTAACAAAATCGACTTCACAGATTTAGTAATTCATTTATGGTGCAATGTACATACTTCTACAACAAAGTCCTTTTTTATATAATTTTATGAAGAATTTATTTAGTTCTTAATATCTAGATTAAATATTTTCCCACCAAATAAATTGATCAGTTTTCTTTTTTTTTTATAGGATAGGTTGACAAACGAGCACACAGTCAACCTGATGGTAAGTGGTTGCTGCGGCCCATAGACATCTACATCTATCCTCGATTATGAAGATAAAGATAAAGATAAAGATAAAGATATTTTATTTTGCAAATATGGGTACAGTACATGGAAATATAGGTAGTAAGTTCAGCCATATTTTACCAGTGGGCATGCAAAATATACAGAAATATAAACTAATCACCTAAACAAATGATGAATCAAAATGCAAATGCGTTGTCACCCGTGAGGTAACTAGGATGGAATGCCTCGTTTTCAGTAAAAAGAGTCTCCGGTTCTCTATAGTCACCATATGAAACATAGCAGCATTAAGCTGCTATTTTACGCTGGTATTATGTGAGAGCGTGGTCCTTATTCTCAGTCGAGCCGACCCGTTCGCGCTACAACTTTACTACTAATATAACTGCAGCATGGTTCTACCACGTATAAAAAATACAAAATCTTTCTATCACAATTGTTTAATTATGTTTGTATTAATCAATGACTGTATAATATGTCATCATGTCGCGAGTTTTTTTTAATGGGTAAGGCTAATAGGAATATAATCATACTGTTTTATAGATAATATTTATTATTTAGTTCTAATCATATAGGTAATCATACATTTAGTAATAGTACTTTTAAAGAACAAACATAACCCTTTTTGTGCATTTTAATAAAAGTATGTTTTAAAAGAAAATTACTTTGAATTTACTGACGCCATTTCAGTTAGAAATATTACTTAAATCTATTCATTTCAAGTAACGCATCATTGTTGCAAAGTCTTTTGCCGGTAATTTTTTTGCAATCCAGTATTTCAATTTGTAGACCGCCTAGATAATTAAGCCAACTAAAAACTAATACGCTTATCCGGCATCGAAGAGGTTTGAATCCAAATTATATTTTTATATAGAATAAGGGTGACAAACGATAACACAGTTTACCTGATGGTAAGTGAACGCTGTGGCCCATAAACATCTACATCTATTCTCGATTAAGAATCAAAATGCAGATGCGTTGCCACCCCTGAAGACTAAGATGGAATGTCTCGTTTCTGGTAAAAATGATTCAAGCCCAAATGAACGGAACAAGCAAGCACTATTTCAAAGTTGTAAGCTTAAGCACATTTTGATGAAAAGGCTTGCAAGAATCGAACTAAACATACATAGATACCTACAAAGTTAAATAAAAGCTTTTTTAGAAGATACCTAATAATAAAATAGAAAATACGTTTAAGGTGTTTATTTCTATTTATAGAAGGACCTTTTCCATAATTGATAACTGAGACGTGGGAAGCAAAGTCAAAGTTGCGGAGAGTTTGGTTAGTATCATGAAGAATAGAATATATATTTTTTTCAATTAACATAGATTGCTAACTAATACTTGTTGAAAGTCAAAGTTTCACTTCTACTTCTGTTTTGGTAAAAACACTGTCTCGCGAAGAACCAGCGGGACCTTTTAAAGTAATAACTTACAATTAAGGGGAAATATAATCTCAAATGGCTTAGCAAGATCCTCTCGTTATGCCGAAAATATTGCAGCATTAATTTTGAAATAAATATATGGTAAAGTTGAGTATTAATGTTAAGGATTATGTTAGACGAAAACACGATTTCGTAAAATTTTCTCGATAGAAAAAAATCCAAAGTTACCTCCAAAATAAACAACAAACCGCTGTTATTAATAAAATACTTTAAATAAGATCATGACACTTTGCATGCTAAGTGAACTAACTATGAAGCAGTGCTTATGTTATTTATTTTTTTTAAATACCATTATTTTCACTGTAAAAAGAAATTACCCAAACTATCGGCCTTTTGAAGCGTGATTCCAGCCGCACGGTCACTTCTTTCAGTTCATACAAAGGTACTCTGTGGTCACTTCGCTTCGGCCTTTGAACGGGGAGGTTGTGTTACTTACGATCAGAATATACATTACGCAACAGGACGACGTAAAATTAAAATGGGAAATAACCGTAATAAAAATAAGAAGCGACTGGCTCGGCGTTAAGAAACAGGCATAAATATGATAAACCTAATGAAATAAGTGTCTAACGACCTTTCTGCTTACAGTATTAGTGATTACAAACATGTCGGTACATAGCATACGACGCGCGTGCAAGTGGGGACGAAATTAGAATTTGAGCTGACTTACTCCATCCCCTTAAATAAGTTGTACAATTTTTGTAAAAATAATTTAAAAACAGCTTGAAAATGAACATCTAATTCCCAGAGGTATTGTAAACAAGTATTCGGATCAGTAAGTAGAAGTGCATTGGCTCACCCATATAGCTCGAAGGTTGGACAACCGATGGAGTAGAAAGGTTCCTGGGTGGAAGCACGCATTAGTAAGCGAAGTGTAGAACGTTCCCTTCTAGATGGAGTGACAACCTGTTAAGAAAGGAAGTTAATGGTGGCTCAGGGCTGTGATTTGTGGCATTCCTTGGAGGAGGCATATGTACAGCAAAAGACTTGTGACACGTGTGTAACGCCCAATCTATTGTTACGTTTACCCTATGTCATAAAATATATGCGAGACGATGTCCTGCATAAAATTACGACAGCAATAATAAATCATTAATTTAAAAAACCGTGTAATGGCGGTGTAAGAATATACACTACCCCATATCATCGCGTGTGTGTCGTGAGAGATGACGGAGGGAAACGTCTTTCTAATAACAACTAAAAATAAAAAACTACGGTGGTCAACTCGCTTGGCAAGAATGACTACTGTGGCAAAGGCCCCTAATAGGCAATCTATGGAGCAGGTCTATGTTCAGCAGTGAACTTTAATAGACTGTAACTGTTAGGGTAATTTAAAAAAAGAATACATAAAATTTTACATTTCAAAAATAAAGTTAAGTGCCAACATTGTAACCAATTCAAGCGACAGTAGCCTAATGGCAGGGCACGGTCCGCGAACTTAAAAAGGTCGTGGGTTCGAATCCGCCATTCGACTACTGGCGTGAACCACTCTTAACACAAACAATTTAAGAGTCAACAACAAACACGAGTGGTTAAGGGGAATATTAGTAATGTTTATAGCATTGTTAATATTCTTTTTTTTATGATAGCTAGCTTTATCTACTGGGAAAAGTTACCAGATTACCCGACAAAAAAAAGGTGGTGGAAATGAAAAAAAAGATGCTGAAAGTAAATCTTCAAAAAATCTGTCACATAAGAACGCTCAATGACAGCGATGAAGATTTTAAAATGAGTACCCGGATGACCGAGCTTTGCTCGGTTTTTTTTTTAAATTACATTTAGATACAAATTACATGAATACTATTTTTTGATCTTATTGACATAATAGAAAAAACTGAACTGGTTATTTGAATAAAAAATCATGAGTGCAATTAGTTTAATTAAAATTTAAATTAAAAAGGGCTCGAAATAATAGATTTTCTCACAAAATAAGGGAACTTGAAAAAAAAAAAGGAAAAAAGTCGGACCCAAGACGGGACGCGAACCAAGGCATTACGATTTCACGACCGCTCGATATCCACTTAAGCTATTACGATCATTACCAAAGTGTCAAAATTTACCTTATTATATTGTAGCAGTTTTTCATTGCCTGAAAACACGGACAAAAAGACATTTTCTAAAAATAAATCCTAGCTAGATCGATTTATTGCTCCCGAAACTCCCTGGACACTAAATTTTATGAAAATCGTTGGAGCCGTTTCCGAGATTCCGAATTTTTTTATATTTATATATTCAATTCCTCGTTTAAAGGTCTGGTCCTTACACAACACTTCATAAACGCTAACGTAATATTTACCAATAAATTTACAAATGTAGAGAAAGGAAACTGAAACTTTTATAAGTAAATATACATTTTATACAGTTTATAGGTATATATATAAATTCATCTCGTAGTTAAACAAGGTAGGGAACAATGTCTTCGTCGGGCGCCAATCAGAGCAAGCTGCGAGGGGCGGAAACTTTGTGCAATTCAATTAAACTTGAACCCGCCCTTATCTGATGACTCCGTGGAGAGGCTGTCACGTAACGAGGTCGGTTAGGGCTGTCAATTGCGAAATTGCTTGGAAATTTCTTTGACAACATCTATATGTAACATGCATTCATATAACCAAGCTTATTAGGTATTTTTGTGGATTAAAGGTGACAATCGAGCACACAGTCCACCTGTTAGTATAGTTAGAAGGCTTCAAATCCCGGGTCGGGCCAAAAAATTTATTATTCAGTTTTTCCGTCAAGAAATTCTCAGAAGTTGCTCGGAGTCAGGAAGTTGGCGGTGTCTCACTCCCGTGCCTCGGAAAGCACGTAAAGCCGTTGGTCCTGCGCCTGATCTCTCTCCGGTCGTGTCGGTTTACCGTCCCATCGGATTATGTGAGTGAGGGAAGAGAGAGTGCACCTGTGTTTGCGCATACACTTGGGCACTATAATCCTGTCCTGCGCCGATGGCTAGCCTCCGTTGAGGCAGGCCGCCGTGGCCTAAATTCGGTTTGGAGGACATTATTGTAGTTAGAAGATGTTGCGGCCTTAATTAAGAGACAAAATGAGGATGCTTTGATACATATCCCTGAGGACTAAGATGGAATGCCCCGTTTCCAGTAATAAGGGTGTCCGGTTCTCTATACTCGCTATACAAAACTCAGCTGCATTTTGTTGGTATTTCACGGTGGTATTCTGTGAAAGCGAGCCGGCCATATATATAATTAAAAGTATGACACGCACATCGGAACGAATAAATAATATGGAAAATACCAATGATAAATAAATTATATTATTATTTCTTTTCAAAAGTAGTAAAAAAATCACTTGCTTGTTAAAATTTTGATTCATGAATTATTTTGAAATCACTGTTTTTTTTTTTGTTTTTTTATTTTACAGCATCCTTTATTTCTCGTGAATTTTGATCTTTTGTTATTCAGCTAGTTTTTTTTTAGTTTTTGTTATTAGTTTTTTTATATATCTTTTTACAATAGTTACGTTTCAGTATTCCGTGTTACCTATGCTTATATATTACATTGATATTGTTGCGCGGCTAAGTTGACATCTCATCTCATGGCACTAGCGCCATCTAGTGTCGGGTAACAGAGCGAGGAGAGAGCTTTCCAGAAAACGACACGACTAATTTTTAACCGACAGCGCCATCTAGTATCAAATTGAAGAACTAAACTTTCTAGAAACTCTACACTCGATCTTTCTGCGCTTGGTCGGTTGGCGCGCGTATTTACTCGAATATTCTGGAATATTCTGGATGTTTTCGTGGAAGAGCCCTATATAAAGGCGCTGCAATACGCGATCGGGGAAGTATTGGATTTGGCGAGACAAGCGAAGCTTCAGAGCGAGATAAAGTGAATCAGTGTGATTAATTATTGGTGTTTTTAACTTTAATTGGTGTAAAGAAAATTAAAGTGCTAATTTAGGTAATTTTATCGGCAATTTTTATTGTCACGAACCTCAAGCTCGTAACAATATATTTACTCTTAATCTACTTATGTCTACATGACTATTCATAATTTTAATTGTTGCAATACTAAATCTATTTTATCTAATTATCATTTTTTGAAATTATTTTTATGTTATTACTAACTGGTAGATAACACTTATTCTAACATTTATTTAGTTTTATTTTCCTTATTAATTTTTCCTACACTACATATTGCAAATTTAAGAAAGTGAGTTCTACTGTCATTGTAGTTAATTGCTCTGTTTAGAGTGTCTTCTTTTAGCATAAAGCCCATACGCAGTTCACATTACAGTCTTGCTAATTGAAATTTAGAACATTCTAAAAGTGTATGTTCAATTGTTTGTGGAGTCTGATTATCACAGCTGCAGTAGGAACTTTCCGCCAATTTAAATCTAAATAAGTGGCTTTAAAACCACCGTGTCCTGTCAATATTTGTGATATTTGATTATTTACATTAATTTTACTAATTGTTTTGTATGCTTCTGTAACATCCGGAAAGAAGCTTCTTGTCACGGCTCCAGTTTCCGCCTTGCTATATCTTTCTTGCCATACGTTAATGGTGATTTCCCTGAGCTAGCGCTTTGCGTAGGACAGCGGGAAGCAATCATAGACCGGTGCTTGTTTGGATGTTTCAGCTGCTGACTTTGCTAGTTCATCTGCTCTTTCATTTCCCAAGATGTCACAGTGAGCCTTAATCCAATACATCTTTATATTCCCCTGATTGATTCGAATTTCATTAATTTTGGCCAGTATTTCTGCTGCTATGGGATGAACGGTGCTTGGATTTGAGAGGCATTCTAGGACCGATCGAGAGTCACTGAGTATGTTCGCTTTGTTAAAATCACGTTTAGTTTTTATAATCGTTAGTGCTTTAAGGATGGCAACAAGTTCTGCCTGATAGACGCTGCAGTGGTTGCCTAATTTTAACTTGGTTTTGTGAACCTCTTTTCCTTCCTTCCAGCAGCTTACTGCAGCACCAACCTTACCCGAAATCTTGCTACCGTCTGTATATATTATAGGCCAGTCGTTTTTTATCATGCTAACGTCTTCTTGGGTGCATATAAGGTCATATGATTCCTTGACGCGTTCTGCTGGATGTGGTAGCGTAAAAGGACTAATAGGTTTTGCTAACATTCTGCCAGGGAGATGAGTGAGTGTTTTTTCCTCTTTTTATTAAGTACAATTCTTTTTGCTCTTGTGCTCTTAAATCTAAAGGTATAATTCTTGCTAAAGTTGCGCTGGAAATCAATGAGAATGTACGGTGTGCTTTACAAATCATAATGCTGAACATTCTAGTTATGTTGTCAAGTTTTTGAGTATTTGTACTTTATTTGCCTCTTTCCCCCAGGATGTGGCTAGCAAGGTAAATTGTTCTCAAAATTTCTGAGTTTAATCCCCATTGAGCTCTCGCTGTTCTGGAGACTTTTTTATATAATGCTATTGCTCTTTTGGTGGTGTCATTTACATGTTTGACGAAGTTCAGTCTCCTATCCACAATAAGTCCAAGAATTTTTAAGTCTTCAGTAAATGTTACTTTGGTGTTATTTAGTTTTAGGTTTGGTATATCATACTTAGTCTTTTTAGTGATAAGGATGGCTTGGGTT
Source organism: Parnassius apollo (assembly GCA_907164705.1). Lineage (NCBI taxonomy): Eukaryota > Metazoa > Arthropoda > Insecta > Lepidoptera > Papilionidae > Parnassius > Parnassius apollo. The sequence continues at coordinate 1,805,987 of CAJQZP010000049.1, read as the reverse complement.
TTGTGTGCAGCAAAATTCATCCTTCTTAATTTTCCCCAGTTTGAGATATGTTCTAGAGCCAAGTAAAATTTCTCCTCTATTTGTTTTGCATCTTTGCTTGAACCTATTACAATGATGTCATCAGCATAAGCTTGCACATGCACGTTTCATTTTTCTGTTTCCTGGAGCAAGGAATCTAGTAGAATATTCCACATTAGGGGTCCACAGATAGAGCCCTGTATGCAGCTTTTACTTGTATTTTTGCTGACCTCTGTGTTTGCATATCTAAGTGTTATGGACCTTTCTGAGAGATAACTCGTGATCAACCTTAAAATTGCTGGATCAGCATCCTTCTTTTGTAGTTCTGTGATCACGGCTGGCCACCACGCATTGTCAAAAGCTCCTTCAATGTCCAATGAAACAATGACTACTATTTCTTTGTTTCTTACACAGTCCTTTACTGTCTCCAGGGCGTCATACAATGCATCTTCTGTACCCCTCCGTGGGACGAAACCATATTGCTGACCGCTTAATTTATTATCGTGGTCAAACTGCCATATGAGTCTGGTTACAAATAGCTTTTCCAGTACCTTCCCCAATGAAGGTAATAGGCCTATTGGACGGTATGCTTTTGCGAGAGTATAGTCCTCTTTATTTGGTTTCGGAATAACGCGAATGATTGCGTTTTTCCATATCTGTGTAAAATATCCTAAAGATAGACACTTATTAAATATTTTAAGGAGAATTTCTGGTTCAGCTAGTAGGATTTAAAGCAAATATCAGCAGTCAGTCCATCTCCTCCTGGTGATTTTTTGGTCATGTCCTTGAAAACAGTTTCAACTTCAGTGGCGGTATATGGTATAGTGTGGGTGTATACTGTACTGTTGTTAAGGTCTTCTCTGATTCTTAATGCATTTTCCCTTATTTTATGTGGTCTCTATCATTAGTGCAGTTGTTGTCTATTGGATAGAAGGTGTCTGCCAAAAGCTTGGCAGATTGCTCTAGGGATAATGTGTTATTTCCCGTAGATGATTTTAGTACCGTGTCATTTTTTGCTGCTGAATTTTTACGAATTATCCTGTATATGGCAGAGCACATGTTTTTCTTGCCTTGTCTGGAGCAGAACTGTTTCCAGCTCGAGGTCATTGATTCCATCATGAGGTGTTTATAATCAGTTTTAGCTTGTATGTAGTCTTCAATTACATACAGTTTCCGTCTTTCGTTAGCATATTTTATTTTTCTCCTTTCCTTTATTACCTCCCTCTTTTTCTCCTGTAGTTCTTTATTCCACCAGTGCGTCTTTTTTGGTATTTACCTCGCTAATAAGGGTAAAGTATCTTCACAAGATTTATAAATACATGTGGTATGTGTGTTGATGCACTGTTCTAATAATTTTGGGGTACTTATGGAATCGATGAAGTCATGTGTGATCTTAGAATTGTTTAGTTCTCCTCTCAGTCGCATTAAGAACGTTTCCCAGTCTGCCTTGCTTGTGTTATAAATGGGCGTTGAGATTCTTTGATGTGTCATTATATTTGATTTTTTGATATTTATCTCGAAAGTGATCGCACGGTGATCTGAGAGTGTAACTAAGTTATGGTTCACTTTCCAGTTGGTTATTTTATGCAGTAGAGCTGGCGTGCATGTGGTAACATCAATGATGCTGGAGTATTCTCGAGCCCTACTACATACATGAAAAGTTGGTGTTTGTCCTTCATTTAATATTTGTAGGTCTAGTTGTGCTAAGGTCTCAGCTATAACTACTCCCCGCTTATCCTCCACATTGCACCCCCCACCAGGGACTTTTGGCATTAAAAGAATAACGTGCTAGGTGTCGAGATTTTCTATGAATCTTGTAATTTTGCAGAGATCTTCTTCAATATCGGCACCTTCCTCGAGATATACATTAATTATAGCTATGCAAAATTCATTTATACTAAGTTTACATACAACTAAATTCTCTGTTACCAGTGTCTTTTTGTATAACTCTATGCTTACAAGTTACATGAGCCTTAGCTCCAACATATAGCTCTTGGACCATTAAAATTGGGAAAACCCTGCTGCATAGCAGCTTGTATACTTTCTTGTAGTGCAGCTTGTCCTCTACCGAGGTTTATTTGAGCAATTTTGATTCTCTCTGGACTGCTGTCTTTTGTCTGTTCTCTGTTGTTCTTAGCAATAGGATGTTAAAGATCTTGCAATTCTGTCCCACCGCTGCCATTCAGGGCATTCAGAGCTATAGGCTAGATGAGTACATGCCCAATCATTTGCTTTCTTTTTGATACAATTTGTGCATTTTGGAGCTTCATTTTTATTGCAACACTCTCGTATATCGTGTGGCTTGGCGCAGTAGGCACAAATTGCTGTATCGGCCTTACAGTCACTAGCTCGATGTGAGAATACTATGCAGCGGTAGCACTGAATTAAGGGCGACTGGTCCACTGCTGGGACGATCTGGAAGCCAAGCCTTACTCTCTTATCTTTAAGTCTTGACCAGACTTGCGGACTGACTTCCACAATTACGTTGTTTAATGTGTTGGTACGGCCTTTGACCCTTCTCACGACTTTTATGTGCATTTGTGAGGTTGATATTTCTTTTAGCAGTGAACCATTTTGTTTCAATACCGCTTCTTCGATTTCCTTATTATTTAGGTCCATGGCGACTCCAATTAATTTTAGAAGGGGATTTTTGGTGGGAAGTTTCTGCACGGTCAGTTTACTTGAGGTACTTTTGAGTTTATCATGAAGAATTTTTCTATCTACTTCGGTCTCGCAGCTTACAAGCACCTTCTGATTTATGGCTTTTTTTTATTTATTTATTTATTTATTAATTTATTTCAATCAACAAGGATCATAGAGTAAAATAACATACATTAACATTTATTCTAATACTAAAATTATAAATCATTACTAATATTAATTATATCAAATGCGTAAGTATTTATAATAATATCGAAAATAAAATAATAATTTAATAATAATAAAATAACATAAATCTATTTCACTCTTACACATACATCATATCCGATTTAATTATATATTAACAAAACCACCAACAAAACTTACCATAATGATATAATACAATATTAGGGTGTTGTATGCCCGCCGCGTATATCTGACCCATAAGGCACACGTATAGAGGGATTGGCAATAGGCCTTAAATAAAATAACTTTTACCTCGGCTGTACAGCGTGAGAACCGACGGGCCAGCATATTGCAGCGGATAGCCAGCGCTCTCCTTTCTCTTTCAATGTCTTTATCATCTTTTAAATCTTCAGTAACAACATGGCCTAGGTACTTAAATGCAGTTACTCGTTTAAGTGCAACACCCCCTAAAGTTACAGGTGGTACAAAATTCGATTTCTTCGTGCCCACCTTAAACACCATGAGCTCACTCTTCGCAACATTATATTTTAGACCATGGGCTTCTGCATAAACCTCACATATGAACAAAAGCCGTCTGAGTGCACAGACTGACGGGCTCAGAAGCACCATGTCGTCTGCGTAACTGATGTTGTTCATGCAGAGTCCATCAGTAGAGCAGCCGACACGTGCACTCCCGAGTCTATCAATCAGTTCATTTATATATAAATTAAAAAGCGTAGGTGAGGTTAATCCCCCTTGTCTCACACCGCATTTCAATCTGTACTCGTCCAACAGTGCACTAGACCACCTTACCTGATTAATTTGATGATCGTACCAATAGCTAAAAATACTAATGTACGAGACGGGTAGACCAGCCTTTCGCAATTTATCCCACAGAATGTCATACCTGACAAGGTCGAAAGCCTTTGAAAGATCCAGGAAGGCTGCGTATACTGGCGTATTCCTTACAGTGTAATACCCCACAGTATGTTTCAGCGACAGTATTGCACACTCAGTTGATAGATTTGATCTAAAACCAAATTGTGCATCGTTTAACTTAATATGTACTTTTAACTGTCTCTCAAGCATACTGTCAAGTATCTTAGCCGCAGTTGTCGCTAATGAAATGGGCCGATAGTAGCACATATCTGAAATATCACCAGTTTTGTTTTTCAAAATCGGAACCACGACCGTTCTCATCAGCTCTTCCGACAAATACGAGTGCCTCATACATAGGGTGAAAAAGAGCGCCAGTAGTCTAGGTAAGTGCGGACCAGCGAACTGAAAGTGCTCGATGCTAAGGCAATCGTGACCAGGTGACTTTCCTCCAGTCATGCCATTTATCAAAACAGCGATGTCCCTGGCGGTGATGCGATCAGGCACATGAGTTGATGCACCAGTGTGGTGATGAACCTCAGCATCGACTTTAACATGTGACTGTAAAGAAGACTGAACCCGGAACTGACTCTTAAAAAGATTGGCTATCTTCGCCGGTTCATTTACACCCCCAACGCTCACCGGGGTACCTGCTCTAGGACTCAACTGCTTAGTATGCTTCCAAAACCCACGAAAATCTTTATTCCTATGTTGATACGCTAGTTTATTCATCTTGATTTGGTCTTGATTATTTTGACAAAACTTAAGTTTTCGTTTAAATACTCTTTTAGATTCCATCATATCATTATAAATATACCCACCATGCGGTTTCCCATGCCAAATCCAATTTAGGAATTTTTGTCGAGCATCCCGGTGAGCATCGCGCACGTGGCAGTTCCACCCTAGTATAGGTCGACCATGCCTTTTGACTATCTCCCGCTCGCGATCACTATCGTAACTGTACTTAGAGGCCTCACACAAAGTATTAACAATGGACATATATAATTTATCTATTACAGATCGATGTGCTAAAACATCACACACACTATCACAACACTGACTTAGTTCATACGGGAAATCGATTTCTCTTAATTTATCGTTACAATAGTTGCTATATATGTCAATTTGGTTTAAATTACGCTCACCCCATTTTACTTTATTATTGATTATAAATTCCTGACCCGACAGTGACCTACGACTAACCACTGTAAGATCACACTGAACCTCTAATGGGAAATGGTCTGACCAATAAACGTCATTATGAATTTTAATTGTAACTACAGATTTCCATGCAGCCTGAGTTGTTAAACAGTGGTCAAGCCAGCTACAGCTACCATGTATATCACTCATAAAGGTATAAGAACGCGAGTCAAATCCTAACTTCATAATATCAGCTGCCAACCAATTTTGTTCTAGACAAAATTTTAACATTTCCTTACCAAACAATGTACCTGGGTGCGCATTAAAGTCTCCTAACACATACATAGTTTCAATATTCTCATTATCTACTATTGCAGATATTTCACTTAAACACTCAACAAATTCTACAAGATTGTCTAGCTCGTCCGTAGGCATATACACATTAAAAAATAACATGAACCGATCCGAAACGCATACTTTAATAGCAATAATACGCTCACTCATACACGGAACTACAGTTACAGAGTCAAACACGTTGTTTTTCCATAGTAAGCCGACACCGCCATAAGGTCGTCCTCGCAATAATCCTTTACTTGTATCAACCGCGGACTTCCCGAAAAAACAAAAATCCTTATTTACTTGACCCAAGTCAGAAATCTCATGGGGCAGAAGCCATGTCTCCTGAAGCGCAATTATATCCGCCCTTTCACTCAAAGACTTTACAAAGTCTGCAGATCTTTTAAAAGATTTACAATTAAAACTTATCAACTTGATAGTTGTATTGTCCCCAGCATCATTATTCATCATTTTTCTTTAATAAAGATAGGTTACTCGATTTAGTTTCATTTAAATTATTCGGCTTATTAAACCTAATATATCTCCGGAAAGATACTCCAGTGGGCCATAGGTTTTCATCCATAAACACAGGTAACTTACTCTTTGGAATCATAAATTTGTAAGCTCCATAGTCTTTTTTGAATTTCATATTTACTTTCTCTAGTCGCACTTCAGTGTTAGTTTTACATTTAATATAATTCATTATGTCATCAATCTTGCAGCTGTTATCAACGTTATAAATATAAAACGGGATTTTTATATTTGCTGCTTTAAATTTGCAGTCTCCGTGTATATCAGCTTTGCCTTTATATTGCTTATTCATATACCCAAATCGATAATATTTGTATGATTCTTTACCTGTTTGATAATATCGTCACAGGTGTTTCGGTGATCAGCAGATTCTACCATTATGTAGAAATCGGGCTTAGCAACAACTTCTGAGTATGATCTAGGTTGTAAATAGGGCTTTACAACTGTCTGCTTCTGTGTGAAAGCTTTCTCGGGTTTGCGCTGTCCATGTATAGAATTATCTTGATTTTTATCTTCCATGTTTGCTCTGTCTATTATTGATTGGGATCTGACCTCATTTCGAAGTCCTTCTATAGCCATTCTGATAGGTGCAGCAGATTCCACCGTAGTGTCCTATAGTTCTCTAGTTTCCCGCCTCAGTTCTTCAACGCTGGCTTGTACTGACGTGATCAAAGAATCAGCAGGGCACTTCCTGAGTTTTGCTATTTCCTGAGAAATTTGGAAGATTTCACTGCTTATATCGATAGTTAGGTACACTTGTCAGTTTGTATCTCTATATTTGGTATATATACACTATTTATTTTACTCTTTCTCCTCATGCCATATGCGGGATATATATATTCTAAAATTATATTTATAATTGTACAACTTATTTAATTGTGACATGTTACTTTGCAAAAGTGCGGCTGGTTCTTACCAAGACAATGGTTTTATTTCCGAACCAGTGATACAAGTGAAACAGTGACTTTCAACAAATATTGTTTAATTTATTATTTTCTTACTCTAAACCTATATATTGTACATTCTGGAGTCATTTACATAAATAAATATACGTCATACAATACAGTCTACATAAGTCCCACTCCTGGGCACAGGCCTCCGCTCATTTCTGAGAGAATTTTAGGGCAAGGAATTGTCCGCCGCACTGAAATAAACATCAGTAAAATAAATTTGCGTATTTTTATACAATTGCGAATTTATTTCCAATCAATCTTATTTTTTACATTAAAATCTATGTTTATTTCTATATGTGAAATTCATGAATGATAAACTTGTATCAATGAGAGATACTCGTAATGTGAGAATGCGAGATTGCGGTAAGTGAAAAAGCTAAGACGTCTGAAATATAAATAAAGTTCATTCTATTAATCGCACATACAGGAGATACATGCTTTAGACATATGGACCCTTTGTGTCATCTTTCAATGTTTAACTATATGAAAGATGAGTTATAACGAAGATGGTTTTACTTTTAATAATTGTTTAATTATTTCCTTTATGGCCAACATTGCGTCTTAAGCCGGTACGTCTAAATCCCCATCCCTCTAAAAGCGGAGCGTCAAGCGCGACTCTCCTAACCGCTAAGCCCCGACCTGTGACGTTATCGCACCCCACTTAAGGTTCCCGAAAATGTTCCTCTCACCCTACTCAACTTATACCAGCTTAGAATTACACCTACCCGAACAAATGCCAAAGCATTTTCAACTGTATGCGAAATGCTAAGGATATATGTAAAATTACTTACTGATAAGTTTTAGCTACAATAATCGAAGGATTTGCTGTTACGTTAACTATAGCGTTCGATACTATGCATGTAATGTAAAAGGTGCCGCAAATTAATGATTTACAACATGAACATTATATATAGTGTCAAATAATACTAAATATACAGTACGCGAGCAACCCGGTTTTGATCCCCGTCACTTTTAAGTGCTGATTTACCACGTGCTCGGCGGTGAAGGAAATCATCTTGAGGAAACCTGAATGTCTGCGAAATAAGAAAAAAAATATTCCGAAGACGTGTGAAGTTGGGGCAGTGCGACGGACATTTCCTTGCCCTAAGCCCTTCTTAGAAATGAGAAGAGGCCTGTGCCCAGCAGTGAAATGAGTAGGTGTATTATAAGATGTTAATTTACTTAACTTTAACACTAAAAATAAAAGTGAACACTTTAAACTCAGAGGCAGAAAGCATTTATGGGCAGTATAGTACTCAATTAACCTCAGTTTAACCACCGATGCCAGGGTTACTGTAATTGTGAATTGCAATTTTACGTCATAATTAACTATGTACTCAGAACTATGTACTAAGAAAAAATCACGAGGAAACCCGTATATCTGAGAAATATAAAAGATGTTCCTAGGACATGTGATCCGCAAACATGTTCTGGAGTAGCGAACGCTTTCCACTCCTCTACATTGTCAGAAATAAGTAGAAGACTGAAAAATGTAAATAAAATAACACAATTTTCTAATTTATATTAAATTAATGACAGAACATATAAATAATAAAAACCGTACAAAGTTTGTCTATAATCTATTTAATCTGTGTAATTATTTTATATAATTTTAAAGACAAAATTTCTAAGTCAGTCGTTGTCCGCTATTACGTGCGTATGTATTATGTATGTAGTATGTGTACAACAACATAATGACTTTTAGAGTTTTAGATTATTTTAATCCTAACCCCGTATCTCTATCCGTATTGCTTTCCAGGTATTCTGCTGTGCGTTCGATTAATTTATGAGTTATTTACTAAAGACATCAAAATGTTGATTAACTACTCACTCAAATGGGAAATTGATCTTATATCACATAAATAATAAAGCCTTAAACTATTTAAAGCGTAGGGTACATATTGGATTAAGCGAAGTTATATTATTCGCTTTACGTAGAGGGAGGAGATCCCAAGGGAGATGATTCCGGGTGACGGGGTGACGTTATCAAAACGGCACAGTTGCGGCGTCTTACCACGGTTAAGCTCGTTTAGTCGCATGAAACGATTACTGGGACCTTAATTTTAATTTCTTAACAGTAAAAATTCTTAACAAATTATTTCTTTTTTATAGAATATGTGGTTGGTGGTTATAAGGTCACAAACAAGCACATAGACCACCTGACGGCAAGCGGATGCTACTCGTATAACTCATAATCATCTGCATCTATCATCGATTGATAGTTACGCTTGTAAGATTACACCATTGACTAGACCATATAGAAGAACAGTGTTGGCTCCAATTCCCCAATTGCTAGATTGAGTAAACTTGTTAACACATTTAGAGATAAAATTGATATATTTTTCGACCCACCTAACAAGCTCCGTCGCACCTTAAGAGACCATCTTTTGTAACATATTATAAAATATGTTCTTTCCTTTTCGCTTCTATATATTTTTATTTGTATTTAGTTATAATTTCTTTTAATTTTTAATTATTTCTTTATCCTAGTAATATAGGTACACAGTCCTGAGAAAGTTATTTGCATGTTGTATCCGCCTGTAATTATTTGTACATTTTAGTTCTTATTGCTTCATTGTATTTATATAGCATGTAAGGAATGATACAAATGTTGGTGGATCAATAAAAAAAAATAATCAAATATAGATGCGTTTTCACGCCTGAGGACTAAGATGGAATGCCTTGTTTTCAGTATATAGGGTCTTCAGCTCTCTGCATTTACCAAATGAAACACAAGCATTTTTCTACTGTTTGTCGTTGGATTCTGTAAGTTCAGAACCGGTCGAGTCGACCCATTCATCTACGTATATAGCTAGCTTAGCTGCAGGCTGCAGCGTGACTCTATCGTATGAAAATCGAAGTAAGAACGTCTAACGTTACGTTTAGTTCACATATATATATACTTAACATTATCTAAAGATGACTTTTCCGTGTTTTATACTTGATCGTTTAAAATGTAAACAACATAAAGTACCTGCATCATTAAAAATCCGAAAGGATTAAATTTGACGTATCAGTTAAATGCATAACATACTCTTTCACTGATTGAATTTACTTTTTCATTGATTGAAACTATTGGCACATGCGATAAGTATTTTAATGAATTCTACCAAATATCCACAGTACTATTAAATTCGAATGACAGATTCCCCAAAAGAGGACTCCATTTAAAAACCGCACTGTTAAGCTATCACTAAAATCGAAAAGTCTAAAACGACTGCAAAACGGTAGACATATTCTTTATAATTTATAGCTTATGTCTTTGACTTAAAGCATTTTATCATGTGGTACGGTGAATATTTTAATACTGTTTCTATAACGCTAAAAGTAGGCGGGAAAAATTGGAAAACCCTGTCACTGCTGAGCGACGTGATAACGTTGTAAGCATGGTGGTTTTTTATTAGGGTTAACCCAAATGCCCTGACTGCAAATTATGTAACATTAAATTTATTTAACAAGGCAAATTTGACACGGTAAATAGAATGTTCTTAAGTAAATTTAAATGAAACTAAAGTCATTTTAAGGGTTGAAAAATAAACCTGCAATTTTTTTTATTTCTTGTAGATTATTTTTGTAATTAGAAGTAGAATTAAAGCGTGTAGAATTTAATAATGTTACTTTACCGTCTATTCAACTTAGTTAATGCCGTTATATAGCGTCCCTTTCCGGTCTCTTTGGGACCAATAACGAGCAGTATTAAGGGTGAAAATTAGTTTGATAATGTGATAGTAAATTTTAGTTTTAAAACACCATGTTTGTGAAGAATAATATAATCATTTTTAAGATTTCAATAATAAACTTTTTGATTTCTTATATTTATATAATACTAGACATTGAATAAACTAATTTTACAAGTTTTGTCGCGTTGTATTTAACTTGTGTTACTTAGTGATTTTTTATATTTACGCAAACACTACACATTTTATTTATTTAATTTTAACTCTCACATCGGAACGTCATCAATCTCCTTAGTCCCCCGTGAACATGGGTGCTGGAAAGCACCTGAAACATCGTGTATATAAAATTAAGCAAATTTAGCGCTATAAAATCCGTAAAAGTAGTTTTATTCAATTATTTTACATATTTACAATTCCCGACGTTTCGGATGCTTTACAGCACCAATAGTTATGGGGGGATTTATTTTAAAAAATTTATAATATAACGTACTAGTTACTATGTACATTACTAATTTTTAACAGCCTTTCCACTATTGGACGTACGCTTTTTTATTGAAGAGAGAGAAAGCGAGCATGCGGCTTATTTGATGGTAAGTATCTACCGACGACAACCGCTCATGAACAATTGCAACACAACAACAACAAGGGTGCGTTGTCGACTGTCGTCCGTTTAAAAATAAGTAGAATCTTTTCTTGAATTTCCCTAAATACCAACACCTTCAAAAAATGTGCTGGTCCGCATTTCTTGAAAGATTTAATCATCTTCCAATAAATATAGTTTATTTCGGGTAATGCTCGCGTAACATTGTGTTAATCAGGAGTCCTTTACGGCTTCCTCAAGCACTCGCACAAACAAGAAAATAGTTATAAGAAAATTTATTTACATTGTATGTATTATTACATATATTGTATTTACATTATGCCTATGAAATATTTTCTAAAATATTTGAATTTTTATAATAATATTTTACAATTTATTTAAACAATTTTATTTGTATGGTAGTGAAGACTGAAAACTGTGGTCTGAATAATAAGGTGGGAAATTATGTGAAAAGAGAAAAGTATGGCTTTCAAACATATATTACAGCCAGGATTAAAAAAGGAATGTTTCGGTGGTTCAAACATAGAAAGAAACAATAAGAAAAGATTGAAAAAGCAAATTCAGTCTCAGAAGTGAGTGGCAGAGTCGGTAAAGAACATCCTGAATGGAAGGAAATTCACCAAATTGGCTATTTATCGAAGATAGCTGAATTAAGAGTACCCTTAACCGAAGCGCATGTATGCGCAGATTTAGTTTATTTTTAGTTTTCGACGGGCTATCTTCCGCAACAACAACAGAAATATCGTGATTATGGCTCAAATATGAAATCTCTTTGAAGAAGCTCGGCAGTCCCTTGATATTGCCACTAACTTCGGGACGTGCTTAGCCCTGTATGCGGCGACCGTTGGAAATGCCCGCAATACGCACGCCTCCTCTCTCATACGTGTCCTACACAGGGTACTGTCTGTAACACCGATGGTAAATAAATGTTTATTAAAATGGTCTGATCAGTGGTTTGCTTAATCTGATTAAAACCTTGGTTAAACAACCTCTTATTGCTACCAGGGACTCCCTAGCTTGCCTACAGTCTTCTAATTTTTTCCAAAGCTAAGAACGTACATTCTCAAAAGGAATTTGTATGGTTCCGGTCCTAAGGCGATCAGAGCCGATGCTCCCCTGACCAGTTCATCTACTACGTCGTTACCTCTCAATCCATTGTGTCCCTTGATCCATTGTACTCACATTGTTGTATTTACACACAGTATTTAGTCATCGATGGCATTCATATATTAGCCCCGAGTTTATCACATTGCGGCTCAGAGCCTGTAGAATTACCATGCTGTCGGCCAGTATTCTATATGCATGGATATAAGGATGTAAAAAAATTGCGAGAGGTGTGTCAGGATGATCCCAAATGGTAGTTCGTAATCTCTATCTATAATTTTGGGTGACACGCGTGAAAGTTTATGTAAATTATGCAATATTTCGGTATCAGATGGTTACTCAAGCCTTCGATCAACATTTCGAGAAATTATTATTCTTTCTAAGACCTAAATAGTTCAATGAACAGTAACTTAGGGACCTTAAAAAAAAGAGCCTACGCCTTTTTCAAAGGCCGGCAACGCATCTGCGATTCCCCTAGCGTTGCAGTTGTTCATGGGCGACGGTAATCACTTACCATCAGTGAGTATCTTATAATATTAATATCGTGTGCGTCGTTTGCACCCTCTCCTATTAAAAAAATAACAAATTTCTATTTTATAGTATAAGGTGACAAACAAACAGTCCATCAAATGGCAAATGGATGCTGTGGCCCATAGACATCTACATTTATCCTCGATTAATAATTAAAATGCAGATGCGTTGTTACCCTTGAGGACCAGTTGGAATATCTCGTTTCCAGTAAAAAGGTTCTCCGGTTCTTTACACTCACCATACGATACCTTATAGCATTGAGCTCCTATTTGACGTTCATATTCTAGGAGAGTGATTATTAAAAAAAAAATAAGGAAGCCGACTGCAGTGACACTTCGGAATTGAGGATAAAACTAAGCGTAATACAATCAGAATCTTAGTATATCTTGCAATTCAGAATCCGGAAATCTACAGAAGGCTATAAAACACAAAGAGGAAAGAGGGCGACAGTAAACTTTACCTGCTCGTTGCGTACTCCGCAGTGTAACTAACGTAGACTTTGGAAACCAACTAATGGCGGAATGTCATCAAATTGTCATCAAGGCAGAAAACAATCACCCGAATCTGTGAAAATAGTGATAGGGTATTGCTAGTGTTGGCATTACTAGTTTGAATGTATGAACAATATGGTGAGGACGGGAAAATCTTTCAGTAAATACATCATTTGACACATTGACGAAAAAATGCCAGTATTGAATTAAATAAATAAAAAAATATTTTTATATTTAAAGCCAACCCTATCATAATTGAGGTTGTACCTGACGCTGCGGTTCTGTAGAAAAATTGAAAAAAAAAATGTGGATGCCATATTGGCCCCACAAGTTCAATTAACGGAGAGACGGGATGGCGGCTTCGCTTTGTGACACTGTCAATTCTACCGTATTTATTTTGTTCGTTCTTTTTACAGATGAATTAATCGTTTGATTTATTTTCACAGTTTGGTATTATTTTAAATATTTGTTAAATACCAAAATTATAGTTAAAACAGTATATTAATGACGCTTATGGTTTATTCTGGCCAGTTTCAACTCTGATGTAAGTTTAGAATAAAAAAGAAGATTGTGATCTCGTAATTATTATGGGGTAAGGGGATCTAGCTACCCGACTTATCCATAGAATATTTTAAATTTTATAAAAAAAACAATTTTTTAGGTCGGTGGGAGCCCCGTAGTACTATTATGCAGTCTGTGGTAGGGGTTTAGTATCATATAGCCTCCACGACCATATTCATTAGTGTTAACTGTTAAGTATAGAATAATGGACCACTAAAAAGCTTTGCATGCTCAGCAGATCGGGACAGTAACTCATGCTGGCACACCGTCTGCAACTTTGTAGGGCGCAGGTTCGGCCACACATGGAATACTGTACCCATCTCTGGGCTGGGACTTCCCAGTGCCAGCTCCATCCATTTGTCGCATCCACTCCGCGAGCTCTTTCCGGTCGGTTTGACTCACTGGCACTACGAAGAGATGTTGCATCTTTTTGCGTATTTTATCGCATTTACCACGAGGAGTGCTCTGAGGAATTGTTCGGACTAATTCCATCCGCAGATTTTCACCATCGCACATCGTGAAAAAGCTTGCGACACGATCCATACCATCTGGATGACTGGATTTAAAAGAAGTTTTCTTCCTAGCACAACTTTCTTGTGGAATCGACCACCACCAGAGATTTTTCTGGACCGGTACGACTTAGTGACCTTCAAGAAAAAACCTCATAAATCATTTAATATACTATTACCCAACCTACTGTACTTTCTCTTATGATTTTAATATTTCCCCAGTTTATTTATTTGCTTATTATCTTAAAAAGAAATGTAATTTTGTATGGTATATCTCTGTGGTATTAAAATTACTATAATCAACGAAACTTAGTACTACTTTACTTACTGTGTGTTTTGGCGGGAACTTGTCTGACTTGAACCGTCGAAGGATTGTTGCTCCTGTTTTATCGTTTAAATAATGGTTTGAAGTGGATTTTGATGTGTAAAAGTGATGCGATTTTTTGTATTAAGTATCTACGCATGTGAACTAACAGAGAAAACGACGAAACAAGTGATTCGATGTTAATATAAACCTCAAGTTATTTTGATCCCTTAGGCATTTTATGAACTTGAGTTACTGTCGTCATCGACTGTCCGCTGAGTAGACAGTTCGCTCCCATTCTATCAGAAACAGCTGTTAAATATTTGATTTCGTCAGCTACATCTGTAGCACCTGTGCTTCTTAACATATAAAACGGCTGAACTAGCTAGCTGTATTTTTGAAAACTCTTACCGAAAAATATTGGTAAACATAATCATCTTATTAAAATTAAGCAAAAATTAATAAGAACTATAATCTAACATTTTCATACATTTATAATTTAATATGCTTAATAATAATAAATGAATTCGATTCAATTTTGATATTTGTGCACTATATAAAACTCCGATAATGACTTACTGTATATTAACTCACGATATATAAAATTCCGATATTGATATATTTATAATTATTGATATATCGTAAATCCGAAAAATATCAACAATCCTAGTTTGAACTGATCGGTTGAAATGATCAGTTGAACTGACCGTGTGCGTGGTATTTTTTTAGGCTTAAATCCGTTTGAACTGATATCAGTTCAACTGATGACTTTAACTGACCGTGTGTGGCGACCATAAAAGTAGGCATCTTTGACATTTATAGTAAAAAATATTAACAATGCCGTAAACATTATACTAATATTCCCCTTAATCACTCGTGGTAAGCTTCAATTGCTAGTGTTACGAGTGGTTCATGCCAGTAGTCGAATGGCGGATTCGAACCCACGACCTTTTTGAGTTCGCGGTCAGCGCCCTGCCATTAGGCTATTGTCGCTTTTATAATTATATGATAATAATAAAATGATTATATGATAAAAAATATGATTTGAATTTTGATAGATTTTAATTTATTATTTATTTAATTCAAAATTAATGTTTTTATTTTTGTAAAATATCATTTCCATATGCTTCTACTCCGTTCAATTATTTTCCAGACGATAAAAAGGTCATTTACTATACATGGCAAATACAGTTAGTGTTATATCTAATCTCCTATAAATGTTTTCCAGGAAGTCATATATTGTAATATCATTCGATCTATTTTTTGAAATTCTTTCAGTTCTTTAACCACTGTTTTTGTCAAAATAATCATATATTTCGTTAACCAATATTTTTGTCAAAATAATCATATATACGTTATAATCATTATAACTTATTAATTATAAACATTTCAAAAATTTGAAAAGTAGCAGCGTTAATGCTGTTAGCATATTTTTTAAATCATATTTAAGTAACATTTAAGTTTTCAGTGTTGATGAAAATTCACCAGTTCAACGCATAAGTTAACAATATAGCTAACGATGAGATAAGAATTATTAAAAGTCATATATACTTTAACACTTTGTACAGATTCTGTAGTGTTGCCCTAATGCAAGAACAAGACGAGACTTAGCCAGTCTTGGTCTTGGTCTTGCGCCAATACACCTGGTCTTGTTCTTGGTCTTGGTATTGCGCTCTCAGTCGTATTTTGGTCTTTGGTCTATGTAGTCTCGCATGATTGTTATTTATTAAACGTTACTTTAGATCTTAGAACAACTTAACAGAGTAGGCACATTTTGGGCTTGAATTAATAGCCATAGAAAGACCAACCAAATTAATAAATGTCTAAACATTTAATGAGAAATTCGAAGAATTAACTAATACCGGGTGGGGCTTGAACCCACGACCTAAGCGATCCGTGCCGATGCTCTAACCAACTGAGCTGTCTACCAAGTCTCACGGCCAAGGGAGTTAGTCTGTTTCTTAATAAACGTTTACATTTAATAAGCTTACATGTGCTAAAACTTAGTCAAAACATATAAAAAACAAATTAATGACATTAACTTCACTGTATTATAAAGAACATTATCTGTCTAGATAGACCCTTATATGAAATGGAATAAAAGAGTTATACAATTTACCATTTATTTAAATAAAAAAATAAAATACAATACAAATTATATAACAATACACAACAGCTTTGACATTACTGTTACTTTATATTAATTCTTTTGACCAAGAATTCTTCTGACCAAAGTAACCGTCTGGCTGACTCATCACTTAACCTATTTCTATGTTTTCTAATTACTAATGATGCTTTAGAAAAAAATCTCTCAGCAGTTACTGAAGTTGCAGGTATTGAAAGAAGATCACGGGCCATCTTCGATAAAGTCGGATATTCTGTCTCATGCGTCCTCCACCACTCTAAAATGTCTTCCGAACTGGTGGCTCTAGGTTTACTTAGGTACTCCTCTAACTCGTCTATAACTAAGCCTTAATGAAAAGATCCAGATCCAGATGACGTCGAGTGACATGCATACAATTTCTCAAAGTCTATTACGTCTTCATCTTCATCATATTCACATACTTTCTTTTCATTTCTTGGTGATTCTAGAGATGTATTCACTGAGTGTAGACTTTTATATTCTTTATAAAGTTAATTAAATTTGCGCAGGCTTTCTGTTTTAATTTGCTTCCCCCCATAATATCATGTCAAAAGTCTGAGTCTTATGCCTTGGGTCTAAAATTAAAGAGGTACAATAAATCCAGTTGCTCTTTTTATAATGTTTAAGCATTTTGTCTCGAGCTACTTGAAAACCCAGAATGAGCCTTTTATCCACTTCGGATCGATTAGGTTTCTCATCTAATTGTTTTACCATGGATTCAATTTTATCGAGCAAGAGATTGAATGATACAATGACTAGCGGTAATGTAACATATTTTTCTCCACCAAGTTTCGTTGATAGAAATTTAAAGTTTATTAGAAACTTATGTATTTTTTCGAGTATTTGGCATTCACTATCTGTGATTTGAAAATCATTCAATTCGCTGACAGAAGTGCACAATATGTTAATGCCAGTTTTCACTTTTAAACCAAATCCAATCATACATATATGTGTGGAATTCCATCTCGTTGGACAGTTGAGTATGGGGTTCAGATTTGATGGCACGCCAGCTGCTTCACAAGCAGACTGAAACTTCCTCTTCAATATCTTACTTCTTTTTATTTTACCGGAAGTACTGCGCAATTTTGTTATAGCTGTACGTGAGTCAGCAACATTTGGCGCATATGCTACATCTTCCTCATTCATTATCTTCATACTGCTGTTCTTGTCCCTTATTGTCAGTTTCACTGTGTAATGCTAAGGTCTTTATAAATCTTGTACACCAAGGTTCAAAATGTGAGCAAAGAACCGGAAATGTTGATTGTCTGAATCAAAGTGTGGCAGCTGTTTAACCAATTCATACATAAATTTGGTATTTGCAGTTGCGTTATCGACCGTGATACCCTGTATTTAATCAATTATATCATATTCCAATAGACATTCGTAGAAAATCGTTGCAATATCTTCCCCAGTATGTCGACCGCGTGATGGTATAAAATCAAGGAGTACAGATCGATACTTCCATTCGTTGCAATAAATACTTGCATAGTTAAGCTTTACCTTTATAGCCTCTTTATACTTAGGTAAGACTTTTGCAGCGAGAAAATTTCAAAATCTCATAGGAAATCGGATATTGTACGCGGACGAAGCCGCAGGCGGCCGCTAGTTACATAATATATGTGTTATGTAATTGTGTGATAAGTATATTTTTTCTTACCTGTCCACTTTTTATGGTGGTTATTAAAAAGCTTGTTATATCTCCACTTAATTTTTGTTTTTCAGGAAGAAATATTTGTGATTCCTTTTTGTGGAAAGATATTAGATGCTTCCTTAAGCCTGAAGTGTTTCTGTTTTTCATTTTTATTTCAACCTTTTTATGTTGGCATAATTTACACAAAGCAATTTGGGATGCATGAATTATGTCGAAAAACTCATCAAATTTACTTTTAGGTCTTTTAGATCTATAACTCCAACTCTCACTACTCCGACTAGAACTATTCGACTCTTCGTCGCTCATGTCAAATTGTAAACTTATCACTCCGAGAACAACAAGGATTAGAGTAAAAACAATTAATACATCAGACTCGAAGCAAAGCTCAATTGGGAATGACTGGAATTAAAATAAATACTACTATTTGTAAGTACACGCCGAAAGACCGACAAAGGAAAGTTCGGCATCCTTATAAAGTAGATGCGTTGCCAGATAGGTATAGCGTGCCTAAGTAAAAATGAAATGTAAATATGTAAATAAAATTGTGTATATTATGTTCTTCTTGTGATTGAATTAATCTACGTTATTTAAATTAAATTTGCCTTCACTCGTTTGAAATTCAAAATTCAAATATGTTTTATTCAAGTAGGCATTAAAAATACACTTTTGAATAGTCATATAATCACTGTTTTCCCCAATTTTTTCTTTTCTATGTCCAGGGGTTCTGATTCGACTGAGGAGAATCATGGAAGAAAGTAAGAAACTCAGTAGTTGCTCTTTTCAAAATATTTTTACAATAGTTCTATAATTATGTAAAGCGATAAGTCAAACATAAAATGTCAAATGTATATGTAGATACCAAATCGGTTTAGAAATTTCTAGTTAGTCCTGTGTAGTACGAGAGGTCAGTTCCAAGCATTTTTGTCTGACTTAAATTGAAAAGGTGAAAGATCTAACATTTCTTTTGGAATCTTATTATAAAAGCGTATATCCCAAGAACGCATTATATACTTTGTGTAACCGGAAAGCAGGTATTGTGATTTTATTTTTATTTCTACTATTAAAATTGTGCAAATCACTATTATTTACATCAATTCGATGCAATCAATTTCTTTAAACGGTTCTCTAAGAGATACTCGGGCTCCTAAAAAGTACATAGATCTTATTTTACGCTTTTTATTTAATATGCACACTTTTTATATTATTCGATTAGCATTGTACAAAATGTTTACACGTTTCAAGTGTGTTAAAAGTGTCTGCAATATTTATCAAATGGGTGACGACATATTCGAACACTTTGTGTTCAAAAACAACTTCCAAAAATCGAGATTTGCAGTGAACTTATTGAACATGTTTATCTATTAGGTAATAATAATAATAGTAAGTAATTATTATAAACCCTTATAGTTAATATTATAATAATTACTTACTAGAATAAATTATTATTCATAATTAAAAATTCTGAATGACAGGGTGAGAAATTGGTGATAAGAGATAAATGTGGTATGAAGATGATGTTGTGACCAGGATTAAGAAGGAGGGAGAGATGAGGAAAGAGTGAAAAGAATTTATGGGATGTGAATGGCAAGTCGGAGTAGGAAAGTATATGTTTTGGGTCCTGTGTTTTTTTTTTTTAATTGGTATCTACCTATCCTTACCATTATCTAATTACAATATTCCTTGCGAGATCAGCATAATGTATTCGTCTACATTCTGAGCACCCGGAAACTTATTTTATTCTTTGGATCATGTACTCTGTGGCGGCATTCAAACAGTGTCAAATGTAGTGCGTGCGGCGCGGCGGCGACGATTGAATGCGATATCAATAGAAGCCGCCAGCACGTGTATCTTGACCTTGTACTTCCGAATAGCTGCAAAATTTCTTTGACGGGTCAGTATTCGACCTTTGATGATGCCAACAACAAGACGCCACGCACTATCAAAGCGCCGATGGTCAAAACTAGGGATGCACTGTTTTTCTTTTAATGGGTATTTTCATCCGCTATGTATGTTTATGGTATTGTTCGTAATGCGCATAAGTCCAATTTTCCAAATTTTTTTATATATTTTTTGCGTCTCATAGAGTCCCTAAGCGTATACCCGAACTCTTATACTCCCTGAAACGACACTCATTCCTAACTGCAAGACGCAAGAGTCTCGCAGGCTTAGTCTTGTTCTTGCTCAAATCTTGCACGGTCAGTCTTGGTCTTGGTCTTGCTAAAATTAGGCGGTCTTGTTCTTGGTCTTGGTCTTGCAAAAATGCAAGAACAAGACCAAGACTGCAAGACCAAGACCGATTTTGGGCAACACTAAGATTCTGTAATATAACCAGCGCTATTTTCCTTTTTAAGTTTTTAATAATGGAACATATTATTCCGGAGTCGGCAGGCTTTATGAAAAAGTGTTTACGAGTATATGATTAACTAGTATAGTAGTTACAGCTCCTACTGTACGGATAGGGTTCTTAATTGAACTTTCTGTGGGACCGCTTCTGGAACTAAGAGTTCATCATAAAGAGCCCCTCTTTCTCCATAAAGTCGGCCAACTGCATGCCCCTTGGATTCCGCTATCCCTATTCCAAATTTTCCTACCTTCAGGTCATCGTTCTCTCTTAAGCCTAGTTTTTCGTTGAAGTCTCCCATTAATACCGTATAGTAGGTCTCGGCGAAATGCATGGCTCTATAGATATCCTCATACGTTTCCTCTACCTCCTCGTTGGGATGTGCCGAGGTTGGTACGTAAACCTGAATAACTCTCAACGAATACCGTTTAATGAATCTGAGTATAAGGTACGCAACCCTTGCGACACACTTCCAATCTTTAAAACTTTGTTAACAAGAGACTTGTGTACGATAAATCCGACACCTCCTTGGGACAGATGGTCACCCTCCCAGTGACAGAACAAATTGCCAGATTCAAAGATCACCGTGTCGTCCACCTCTCTTCGGACCTAGGATAATCCTATAATATTCCAGCGCAACTTTCTTCTTCCAGCTCCAGGATCTTCTCGTTAGTCCTCGGGGTGCGTGCGTTCTATGTTGGCTAACCTATAATTACTTAGTTTGTTGTACTGATCATATGTAGGAGAAAATAAAAATAAGAAAATACTAAATTATCCAGTGATGATGATCATTATATTCCATTGCAAATATTCGTTTCGCAAACTTTAAAAACTAATAGTTAGGAAGTTATGAATACTAAGTCTCGACAGACACACGGTACATAGCAAGTTGGAACCCATTTGTAAACCCAATTTTATATGCTGACTAACGATCGGCTCCGGCTAGCATAGCCCGCCCGTCCCTGAAAATTCGTCGGTAAGTAGTATCTGCGAAATTAGTTGTTTATGAACCAACTTCGCAGATGCAACCTTCTTTCATGAAACGGACTGTAAATAGGGTTCCGCAAATTTTTAAGTGTCGACACCTACTCGATACCAAATATCGAATAAAAAGTATCGATACCTATAAAAGTATCGACTCAAAAATATCGATACTACTTGGTATCAAGTAATATTTATAGAATATTAGAAATCATAAGAAAATATACAATAAAGATTCAATTTTATATTCATTCAAACTTAAGTTTAAAAAAATATGAACTAACAACTAATTACTGAAACCCCAATCTTGAACATCGCAATATTACATACAGTACATGAAAAAAAATGTAATTGAATCAAGCTCACTCAATCTGATCGTTTTATTCTATGAACTACCTGAAAACTTTTAATAGAATAGCACATTATAAGACTAACCAGATAGTGCTAATAGGTTCTCATAGATTATTATAAGCTGCGTTATTTTCTATTTAATATACTACTACTAACTAAAACGATTAACTATCCGCAATTGCTGTTTTAAAGTGTACGCCAATAAAATATTTTTTCGATCAATCCCATACAATCTGATCGTCTTCTGATTGGGATTATCTTATAAATTATTTAACTGATAAATTCTCATAAAAACCGTTATAAACTCATCAGTAATCTCTTAACCAAAACAATAAGTTGGAAAGATGTCATCGATGTTGGTATCGATAGCTTATCATCGAAGCTCGATGTTTATGCTATTCAAAACATTGATGTTGGCCATTATCGATGTTTTTACATGTACCTATTTAATAGGTTAAAATTAGATGAATACAAAATTAGTTATGTTTTTTATGGTTTATTATTAATAAAATAAAATAAATTAATAAAAATTTTAGTGTCAAACAGTAATTATAAAATGGGAAGACGTTCACAAATATCTAGTTCATTTGTTATATTTTTGCCGATGATGATGCATGTTATTATTTTGATCTTTAAATGTTCCTATACACTCATAAATCCAGGATGAAAAATTAACTATGGGGCCTAATTTACGATTTAGACGTTGGTTTTATATACATTAATCACTAATTATAGAGAAGATATTAACAAACTACACAAAAACGAAATAATAGACTTTTCCGTCATCTTTGTTCACAGTTTTTAATCAGGCAGCCTAAGCAGTATGTTTCCACAGCCGTTTATAATTGAATTGTGTAGATACTTCCATATTGTTTCAAAATTACTGGGTATAGACAGCACGGGAAAAAAACAATGAATTTGAATTTCAATTTACGTAGAATAGTTATTAAGCGATAACCGATAACGACACCACAGAATAACAAAGCGAAAGCAGTGACAACTGTTACATTAGAGTTCAAACTTGACAGTTAAATTTGATACACCATAGGAGTTTAGGAATTCTGAATTCCGAATTATTCAAAATTTCAAACCTTTAATAGAAAATGCAAGATTTAGTGGATATTGATTTCGCGGGTTCTCATTTTTTTTTTGCACCCGAAGCAAATATGGGCAACCCTCCGGAAAGCGGGGGAGGGAGGTTGAGATGCTCATAGCATAACACGCAGCCGGCTGCGTGGTTATGTGGTGACTTTTACCCACTAAACCCAACCTTTTAGGAACTGGCTTAACGATCTGACTAGAGATCTCTAAGCTGTATACGAACGCGACCCTCCTTGGCAGAAAGGAGGGCGCAAGGAGTTCTCATTGTTCACAAGTTCTTATATATCGATTATGGGTTCATTGACATCGATGTTTCGATGTTTGTCATGTGTCAACATCGATGTTTTAATTTTTAACATCGATGATCATCGAACATCCCTAGCACGTACTATGCGGCCACGCGCAGCCAGTAGGCCAGTGATAATTTGAATTTTGCTTTGTTAGATTTGTTTTGATCAAAGAATTTTTGTAGTAATAGCTTAGTAAAATCGAGATATTAGGTTATGCAATTTGTATGCTATTATTATATTAATTTATAATATAGTTGAGGCTCCCAAAGTGCCTATATAATACAAGATTGCCGGTGTTTGTTGGTTTTGTAATAAAAAATATTTTAGCTAAAATGAGCAACAAGCAAACGAAACAAGCAAATAAAAAGGATAATAAAAAGAAGGAAAGTTATAAGAATAAACAAACTTCCACGACTTTTTCGGTAAGTTTCCTTATCAAAAATAAAACCTTATTACAACTTAAAACCACCATAAGAAATTCGTAATGATCAGATATTATTATTTCAGCTGGGGAAGATATTTTCGATCTTTGCGGTTCTAGGTGTACTAGCATCTTATTATGTCTACAATGTACTCACAACAACACCTGAATTACCTAATATAGATATGAATGAATATTGGGGTCCATACCCTATGAATCTCAAACAGGATTTATCGATAAGGCCTTACAAGATAGAATTTTCAGATGTAGTAAGTGATTTTTGTATTTATTATAATCTAATATTAAATCAGTATTTGATCTGCTAGTTTGTGGTGTAGCATAACTTAGTTTACATGCTGTGCATGAACGATTATTTACTTGTATTGATTGATGCTAATGAAGTGCGAAGTACATTTTAATTTACAATTCATGTAGTTTTTAATCCTGAAAGCTACAATAGGAGACATGTTAGCTTAGGGGCTAAGCTGGGTTCGATCCCCCCGGGCACCAATGAAATTGTTATTTTCTATTTTAAGTTATGATTTAACATGCTCAGCAGTGAAGTAAAACATCATTAGGAAATCTGCATGTCTGAGAAATATGAAAAAAAAAATTCAAAGACATTTGAAATTCAATAACATGTATTGGGGCAGCATGGGAAACATGTCCTTGCCCTAAAACCTCTCAGAAATGAATGCTTGCTATATTCCCTTGCATCAATTAACATTGATGAAAGGGAATATAGCAAGCATTCTCAAAACATTAATAAATTTACATTGTCATTAACATCAATGTATTAAATGTCACTGTAAATTCACAAAAAGAAAAATATAAACACAAAAAAACTAGTGAAATATTTCTTAAAACAGAATTCTGTATATTGCTGCATAGAAAAATAACAAGGTAATATAAATCTATAATAGCCTGACTGTGTCACATAACATTTTGAAAAACGATAATTTCACTACAGCTTGGACCATTTTACTAGACCAGGCCCAGGACAACTACAAGGACAAAGTTGAGTATGTCCCTATTTTCTAATATGAAATGCTATCAGATTGATGATGGCATGAAAGTCTGTTATACAACATGATCATTTTCCATGTCATGCAGTATTACCTTCTAGGGTCTTCATAATAATGTAACAAAAATCAATTTAAATATTTCAGATTGTGAACGACCTCCGAGAAAGACTTCTTCATCGCAGACCATTTCCTCCACCTCTTGATGACACTGGATTTACTTATGGCTTTAATTCAAACTTTCTAACCAGAGTTCTTGATTATTGGCAAAATAGTTACAATTTTAAAGATAGAGAACAATTCTTCAACAAATACAATCATTTCAAAACAAACATTCAAGGGCTGGATATTCACCTTATGCATGTTAAGCCAAATGTGCCGAATACTATTGTAAGTGTACTTTTTAAATATCAGGATGTTATATATTAACATTAACTTCCACACAGCCTAAAGAGATGTCTAAAAACATTATATTGTAAATTAATACTTTTTTAAATAGTCCTGCTGTGTTTCTGGCTGGTTTTTCTCAGGACAGTTTTTTTTTCTGAACCGTGGGTAAAAGCATAAATGACTTTTAATAAGTTTTTAAATTCATAAGTAATTAAATATGTTGTTTATTGAACAATAGTTAATAGTTTGTTAAGTATTAATCTAATTGTTCTATGAGTATCGTAAAAGGCGACATATTGAAACAAATGAGGAGGTGGGCCCCAGGATATTCCTAATGGCAACTATGGCAAATATTCTATGTAGCAATCTATTGGGAGGCCTATTTTGATCAGTGGACTTTGACAGATTGTAATGTTAAGTATTATAATCTTAATATATATAAATTACGTGTCACATTTGTCGGCGATGGACTCCTAAACTACTTTACCGATTTTAATCAAATTTGCGCACACCGTGTGCAGTTTGGTCCAACTTGAGAGATAGGATAGTTTTTTGCGAATTTAAGGATTTTTAATAGGACATGACAAAAGGTCGTCGAAAAGGGCAGAACAATGTCTGTCTGACAAGCTAGTTTCTTATAAAACATACTGTATCATATTTATTTTCTAAAGAATCATATACTGATAAAATTTTATTGCATTTTTTAATGATCCATAAATCAACTTTGTTAATTTTTAGAAACATATAAAATATTATATATATATATATATTTATTAGCGGCGTAAGATAATTCACTACCCTTTATTTGGGTGTCTTGTGACAGGCTACAGAGTAAAATGAAACGGGAAGTGAGCAGCGAAATATCCGATTGCTAAAGCCAAAAGCTGCAGTGGCATCATTAGTTAGAATATCTAACTTGTACATGGAGGTCATCTAAAAATTGTTGGTTCTCCAATCTGGATGTTTGTATATTACATATTATGTCCTATGTAAAACCATTCGTTCCACTTCCTAGCTCATGAAATTCCACTGTTGGACATGGTTCCTGAAATGTCCTTAAAAAGCCATGAAATATTTTTGGCATTTTGCTTACAATATGCACAGGACAAAATCAAAAATGATCTTTTACCATTTTAGGTCTGTTGGATGATAATACATGCAGTATATAAAAAAATTTTTTAAAAATAATACTACTAGGCTTGAAATCTTTTTCTTTACAATTTATAGCCTCACTTGATAGAATTTTACAACAGAAGGCAACAAGATATTTTGTATCCCCTTACCAAGTTATTAGTAGTATTAGTTATATTTCATTAACATTTATATTTTAAAACATAGACAAAATCAAAGTATCAATCTAGCTAAAGCTATTTTAATTACAGTAGTTCTTCTTATTAGTTTGTGCTTTTAACACATTACAGGTAGTGCCTTTGTTACTACTCCATGGCTGGCCAGGCTCTATCAGAGAATTCTATGAGATCATCCCAAAATTGACAACTCCCACACCAGGGTACAATTTCGTCTTTGAGCTCATTGTGCCAAGCTTACCTGGATTTGGATTTTCACAAGTAAGTTTTAAATGTTGGAGGAATTTTGAGAATAAATCTCCCAAATTTATTAATTGAAGATATGTTCATTGTTCTTAATATTTATACACCCTGTCAGCATTATTTATATGCTGTGAAGCTAAACAGGTTGTTTTTATATTTTATAAATTAAATATATGTGAAACAAGTATGTACTTATTTACCCAATAATCCATCCAAATCACAAAAACAATGGTAGATTACTAATACAAGTAACGAGTGTCGTTTTCTATATGAAACTTGTGATATGAAGCACAACAGCATTTTATGCTGCTATTCTGTAAAAGAGTTGTCCTTTCCTGGTTGAGCTGTCTCATTTGGGCTGCAACAATAATATAGTCAGAGTATGCCTTTACCACATTGTAAGATGGTCATTAGTTAGTTGATAGATCTTTATCCGGGGCTTCTGTTCCAGGGAGCTGCTCGGCCAGGCTTGAGCCCATCAAAAGTAGCAGTCATACTGGATAATTTAATGAAACGAATTGGTCATGAACACTACTATATTCAAGGCGGTGATTTCGGACACATAGTGGGCTCAATAATGGCGACATTGTTTCCGGATAAGGTGCTTGGGTTCCACACTAACATGCCAACAGTCACGTTCAACACAATGGCGAACTTGTATGTATTCTTAGGTATGTGTTTGTTTTTGTTTTTCTTTTACATTTATAATGCGAATTACCACTGGCTGTAGACACTCACTAAGAACGGATTTTACGATAATCCCATCAAAGAAGAAATTTTCTTGATATTTTTCATTTTTTACATCTAGGTTCCGCAATAAAATATTATCGTGCGCCCAGCGAAGTGAGCGGGTATAAGCTAGATCTTCCCATATTCTTTGTTGTCTAGCTTTTCTTCTTTTAAAACAATACCACATCCTAGGTAAAGAAAAAAATGGAGTAGTCTTAGTTACGAGTATGTCTGTCAATTATCATTTTAAGCATTTTTTAATTTTTGCATTATACTTTTACATTATACATTTATAATATATCCTCTACCTTTGTTTCTGTTCTAACTTTAACTAAGATATTGAATTAAATAAATATATTTCATTAGAGAAAAAATGAATACATGCTTTGTATCTGGTTAATGATGTGAGGAATATAATAGAATATTTTTTATCATTTAAACTTGGTTATAGAAAAATTATAAATACTCCTTCTTTCTTTTATTTCAGTGTTATGTTAAGTAAATAAATGTATTCAAATTCTTTATATAATGTTACTAATATAAAAGCTATCTTTTTACTTCTATATTAAGGATGTCCTTTGTACAGTTTTTGAAATTTTTTATCTTCCATGGATAGTTTTTTCCTTAACAACTCTTACAACCAACACTCACCAACCCTGTTTTACAAGAGAGTGTGCTTGTCATGCACACCGAACTCTCATTTTACTCTTTCTCTCTCTTTTCCTCACAAAATTTCCCTTTACAAATGTCAATAGAAAACATACAAAAGCTTACTGTTGAGTATTGCTGGTTGCCGTAAGGACTAAACTTTGAATCAATACTTTCATTTCCCTTTACAATTCATTAAGGACAGTAGTTATAGTGTATTCTTCTTTTTTGGAATTGATATCAAGCGCTCGTGAGCTAGAATAGCCAGTTATACTATAATGTAGATGATTAGCTCATCTACATTATAGTAAGTGGCTATTATATTTATATATTTTTAGTTTAAGGTATAGTACCTGGACGACCGAGCTTGGCTCGGTATATTTTTTTAATTATATTTAGATACAAATTACATACTAATGAAATATGAATAGGTGATATTATTTTATTTTACCGACATAATTGAAAAAACTGAACTGGTTATTTAAATAAAAAATCATGAGAGCAATTAGTTTAATTTAAATTTTCGTGTTTTTTAAAAAAATACAAAAAAAAGGGGCTCGAAATAATAGATTTTCTCAAAAAAGAAGGGAACTTAAAAAAAAGGTAAAAAAGTCAGACCAAAGACAGGACGCGAACCAGCGCACTACGGTTTCGCGACGGCCCGATATACACTTGAGCTATTACGTTCATTAACACAGTGTCAAAATTTACCTTCTTATATTGTAGCAGTTTTTCATTGACTGAAAACACGGACAAAACGACATTTTCTATCGATTCGATCGATTTATTGCCCCCCGAAAGCCCCTGGACACTAAATTTTATGAAAATCGTTGGAGCTGTTTCCGAGATTCCGATTATATATATATATACAAGAATTGCTCGTTTAAAAGTATAGGATATTGTTATGAGCCAATGTTCTTAATTTTTAAGTCCTTAATTCCTGAAATAAAGTTATTGTATTGTGTGTATTGTATAATAAAAATAATAACGAATGTCTTCCTTTTTTCAAACACTAGGTTCATTCTGGCCCGGTCTCATTGTGGAACCGGAGTTGCAGTATCGTATGTATCCATTGCGTGAACACATGGCACGATTGCTGGAAGAATCAGGTTATTTGCACATCCAAGCAACCAAGCCTGATACAGTTGGTGGGTTGAGAAACTACTACTAGATAGATTAGATGTGATTGTGTGCTTGTTAACTTTTCTTCTATTTTTGTTTTAATTTTAATTTGACACGACTTGCAATTCTATAACTGTTAAAGGTTAAAGTTACAGCCTATATACGTCCCTCTGCTAGGCACAGGCAGTGTTGGCGAAGTTCACATGTCTGCGAAATATTTTTTCTCTTATTTCTCAGACATGCGGATTTTCCTTCACCGCCGAGCACGAGGTAAATCGGCACTTAAAATTGCAATTAACAATTTCATTGGTGCGGCGGGGATCGAACCCAAGTTTCTTGCGTACTGTGAATTTTACAGTGAGCGCTGAACCCTTGAGGCTACCACGGCTCTCTTATAACTGTCAGTTTCGTTAAATGTATAATATCATTGGGTTTTTTTTTACAAAATAGCCCATAAAATGTTATAAATTTTGATATGAAATATTTAGTAAAAAATCCTAAGAGAAATTTCGAGAAATGGTTATACTTCTTTATAATAGCAGAAAAGTTTTGTTTAGTTTAGTTTACAATATGTTATTTTGGTATTGTGACGCCAATTTTAATTTCATCTACATATTATTATAACCATTATTCTCTTATAAAATTTACAGGTACGGCTCTGACGGACTCTCCAGCTGGTTTAGCCGCATACATTCTAGAAAAGTTTTCTACATGGACAAATCCTGATTACAAAAAAGCAAATGATGGGAACCTTCTGGCAAAATATTCACTAACACATCTCTTAGATAACGTCATGGTATATTGGGCTTCTAACAGTATAACTACGTCAATGAGAATGTATGCTGAATCTTTCAATAAAGAGGAGCTCAGTCTCAAGTTAGCCGAGTAAGTCATTTTTATTTACAGAACAATGTAGAAATGTAACTAGTTCAGGCCCGTAAACTCGCCGAAAGCCATGTGCCTACGTCACTAAAACTACTAATGAGAACTACTTCTGCCAGAAGTCTATCTAACATCATCAGTCCTCTATCATGGTGGCTGCAGCTATATTATGGTTGTTGCACAAATAGGTCGACTCGACCTGGGAGGTCCCATGCTCTCGCAGAATGCCAGTGTAAAATAGAAGCTTAATGCAGCCGTTTCCTATGATGAGTGTAGATAACCAGAGACCCTATTTACTGGAAACGAGACATGCCATCTTAGTCTCATCTCTCATCTGCATTTTAATTCTTAGTCGAGGATAGATGTTGATGACAGAATTCACTTACCATCAGGTGGACGGTGTGTTTGTTCGTCCCTCTTATTCTATAAAAGAACGCCAATTCATTAATAAATTTTAGTTGTAAATTTTTAGCAACATAGATTAAAAAAGTTTAAATTAGGATAGACTCATACTGTATGTACAAAATGTATATCCCATATCCTATTCTGGTTTTTTATCATAATATTGCCAAGTTTCATCAGATCTCGTTCAATAGCTTTTGTGCGATTGAGCCATAAACATACAATAATCCATACAAACTTTCACATTTATAATTTTACCAGGACTAGAAGAAGATTAGCAATTACTTATTTGTATTATAAAGAATAAAGTTTTGTAATTTTTCCATAATATAAATAAATAATTTATGTTTATTATGTGTGGAGTGGTGGTGGTTTTAGCCTAGTTCGTCAATGGATGCTATTTTTCATGTTGTTTTTAAAAAAAATCTTATGTAGTTTATATATATATATATATATATATATCATATAATCTATATCGTTTTTTTATATAAAAATTGATTACTGTCCGTTAGTCTCCCAAAAGATCGAATATGGCTCGACTGATTTTGATTATTTTTTGTGTCCCTAAATGGTTTAAAAACTTATTGTATCGGTATGGTATTGTATGAATCGGACTTATTAAAATCTATGTATCCTAGTTATAGTGAAATTATATTAACTTGATTGTAATGTTGTTGAATATATAAAAAGCTTTGTGAATAATAAATTCCTTTCTGTTCCTTATCAACCGGTAGGATTACCACATATTTAATAGTGAAAGAGAAATGTATCATATAATACAATTTTTTATATAGGATAGGGTGACAAACGAGCACACAGTCCACCTGATAGTAAATGGTTGCTGTGGCCCATAGACATCTACATCTATCCTCGATTACGAATCAAAATGCAGATGCGTTGTCATTCGTGAGGTCTTAGGTGGAATGCCTAGTTTCCAGTAAAAAGCGTCTCTGGTTCTCTACAATCACCATACGAAACACAGCAGCATAAAGCACTATTTGACGCTGGTATTCTGTGAGAGCGTGGTCCTTCCCCGGTCGAGCCGACCGGCTTGATCGGGGAAGGACATTCGTGCTGCAACTATACTACTAATATAACTGCAGCATGGCTCTACCACGTAAAAACCTTAAAGAAAATCTCTAGCTAGAAACATTTGAGACAGGTTGGTTCGGCTAAAGGTCTAACCAAGCCAGTAGTAAGATGAATACAACGAGCTTTACACAAATTCACTTAATTTGTAGAATTCCAACATCAGTGCCAACCTGGGGTATTAAATTTAAACACGAGATCGCATTCCATCCAGACTGCATTCTGAAGTTGAAATATAAGAACTACCTTCAAAGCACTGTGGTTGAGGATGGAGGGCATTTTGCAGCTTTTGAAAATCCTGACATATTGGCCAATGACATATTCCAAGCCGTCGATACATTCAGACAATTTCATAATCAACAAAGGTAAGACATTTTTCCCTTTATACTTTGCTTACTTAATATGAGGGGCACACTGAAATGATCGGGAATAAGAAAAACCACTTGCACGGTATAGCTGAATTGAATTTTATTGTTTTTCGAAGTATTCTCCGTTCAACTTTCCCATTCATGCAAACCAATCATTAAAACAGTAATTCCAGTCTGAAATTGATGTTGACAAAATGGCTGATTTGTACGCTTCCACAGCTGCTTCGGGGTCTTCAAACCGTTGACTGCTTAATAAATCTTTCATTTTAGGGAATGTAAAAAAATCGTTTGGGCTCAGGTCAGGACTGTACAGAGGATGGCTTATCAGCTCAATGATTTCCTGCTTCAAAAAATCGTTTGTCTTCCGAGCCGTATGGGAGCTCGCATTATCGTGATGTAAGATGATGCGACGTTTCGGGTTATTTTTTCGAAGTTCGGCTATCATTTCTGGCAAACAAACCGTGATATACCACTCAGCGGTAACCGTTCTGCGTTCCTGTAAAGGAATTGTAGCAACATGCTCCTTTTTGAGACAAACGTAGCGACTATTTTCTTTGACACGCTGCGGGAGCGAACCACTTTCGTTGGTTTGACCTCGTGTTCAGAGACCCAAACTGCTGACTGGTGTTTTCTTTCAGGTTCGTATGAATAAATCCATGATTCTTCACCTGAGACGATATTATAAACAGCATTTCACTTCCCTCTGTTGAAGCGTTGAAGAGTATTCCAGCACCAATCAACACGAGCCACCTATTTCTCTTCGGACAAATTGTGGGGAACCCAGTGGGAAACTAGCTTTCTTACACACAGCTCATTATGTAATATCAACTGAATTGTAGTCATTCCGATACTAACAACAGCCCGAATCTGCTCGTATGTCACATGACGGTCATCTAATATAATAGTTCGCACAGCTGCGATTTTTTCGGGCGTGACCGCTGTTCTTGGTCGACCTGCAGAAGAAACAGTGCTGAGCGACACACAACCGCGTCGGAACTCGGCATACCAGCGGTATATTGTCGTTTGACTCGGTGCTTCAACATCATAAATCGAAACAAGTTCGCTGAGACATTTATCTTGAGATAAGTCGCGACGAAAATTGTGATAAATTATGGCACGGAAATGTTCATGCGTGAGCTCCATTTCTGTTAAAGGTTTTATTGTAACTCAATTCGAAATATTCTATTCCCGATCATTTCAGAGTGCCCCTCGTAATTTACATAAGTTACATACTTAAGATGGATAGTTTTGGGGGATATAAAGGAAAGTAAAAAAGAAATATTTAAGTTATTTAATTTATAAAGTATACTTGCATAGTGATGTGGAACATTGCATTTTCTATTGTTAGTGTTAAGAAAATCTTATCACAGCATGACACGATGGACCGGAGGACACGGTGGAACACACCGTGGAGGTGTGCCCTGCTTGGGCGGAGCACCGCCGTGTCCTCGTAGCGGCGATAGGCGGCGGCGACCTCTCGCGTCCGGCCCTGGTCGAAGCCATGGTCCGGAGCGAGACGGAATGGGATGCCGTCACCACCTTCTGCGAAGCAGTGATGCTAGCGAAGGAGGTGGCGGAGCGGGAGAAGGAGAGAGCAGCAGCTTTCCTCCCCGGCCGCCGCGAGAGACGCCCCGGGCGTCGGGGGCTATGTCGTGGCCCCCGGCCACCGTAGGCGCGGGCCTGTGGACGGCGAGCAATGGGTAGCTCGTCGTCCGTCCGTCTAACGACGACAGGCCGTGTCGACGGCGCGTTTTGTTCCACGCGCGCCTCAAAGAGCTGTCAGCAGCGTGAAGGGGCCCGCAAGGGCCGACGCCTGCCGGGGCTGCGGGCTGTTCGAAAGAGATACCGCGGCTCCGGAACGTAAGGGCACTGAAGGAACACGGATGGTTTTTAGTCAGTAAAAGTCTGACACTCCCTTACGCTCCACCCAGAGCGAAAGGGGTCATTAGATGATTTTCCATCCGCAAAAAAAAAAAAAAAGCATGACAGGAAAAATGTATGATTGAAATGCAAAAAAATAGATGGAAGGTATTTATTTATTGTAATATTTACTGTATTAAGTGTAAATAAATAAATAAGTACATAGAAAGACCATTTCAGTTATATATGTGTGTGTGCGAGCGTGCGTGCGTGCGTGCGTGCGTGTGTGCGTGCGTGCGTGCGTGCGTGCGTGCGTGTGCGTGCGTGCGTGCAATTATTTTATTTAAAAACAAAACTAAAAATTTGTTGTGTTAGATTGAAATTTTGTTAAAACAAAAGACAAATATAAAATAAAATAAAAAAACATTTTAAGTAAAACCATAAGATAAAGCTATATTTAATATGGTTGTTTAATTTATTATCATCGTGCTTTTCAACATTCACTTGAAATTGACTAACACTGTATGAAAAAATATCTATATCTAGGTTTGCCTTTTTATAAAGTCAGTTATATTTGAATACAACAAGTGATAATGGGGCTATTCTTTTCATAATTGTTTTAAGCACAATATTCACATTTCAATTAAATTTGAATTTACAGGAATACCGAAGAAGCAACAATTGATAACAAATTACCTGATTATGAAACTGCAAAAACTATATATGAATTCACTGTAAAAGACATACATGGAAAATATGTAAAATTAGACAAGTATAAGGGTCATGTGGTATTAATAGTAAATGTAGCATCTGAATGCGGGCTTACAGACACTAATTACAAACAGCTAAATGAGTTGTACGAAAAGTATTCGACAACTAAGAACTTACGAATTCTCGCATTCCCTTGTAACCAATTTGGCGGACAGGAACCTGGAACTCCCAAAGATATTTTGACATTTACCAAGAGCAGAGGTGTAAAATTTGATTTATTTGAAAAAGTAGATGTGAATGGAGAAAATGCACATCCGCTATTCAAGTTCCTCAAACGTGTTCAAAGAGGAACAATGGGCGATTTTATTAAATGGAACTTTTCCAAGTTTATTGTTGATAAGAATGGGGTGCCTGTTGAGAGACTTGGACCAAATCTGAATCCATTAGATCTGGAGCCGTTACTAGCTAAATATTGGTGAAAAGAAATTGATTTTTAATATTATTATATGTATAGGTATAGTTTGTAATGCAATAAGTGCAACAACTAAATCCACAAATAAACAATAAATAATCTAACACAAACTTATTAAATTTTAAGTACGGTAATTTGTGATATTACAAAATTTTTAATAGAAAGTACAAATTTATGTGTTGTTAATATTGTCAAAAGTAACGTTGCTATATTACTAAAGTGACATATGTGAAATACGTATGTAAATTTTTGAAATAGACATTTAAAAAACGTCAAACTTCATTATGAAAGAAAATCATAAATTTTACCGATTTTAAATTGAACTTGATTTTGATACGCTAAAATGCTACGATTTTATGTATTAAATGTTTGTGCATTTAAACTATCAGTAGAAACATTACAAGTGCTTCAGTGGTGATATAAATATCAAATTTTTTGAGAATCTCTCAGTCTTCTTAATGTGAGGTATTAAATTTAAGTTTATTACTATTATTTTTTTGTTAGTTATTAATTTTAAATTCTTTTCAATGTGCGAATATTGAAAAGAATTTTGTGAATAAAATACACATCAGGCTAGGCTGTGTGGTTTAAGATATTTGCCTACGTTAATGAGGGTATCCACGTCTTCTGCCACCGCGGCGATGTCACTGAAACTAGGTGAAAATATTTATCAGATTTCATGGCGGAGGAATAAATTTGTTAGGAAAATGTAAGGTTAATGTTGAAAATGTAATTTCTTTCTGAAATATTAGCTATATTGTAAATTTAAAATTAATAAATAAAACTATTTATAGTATGAAAAGTAAAAAAATTAAAGAGTTAGAAATTTGCAAATATATTAAAGAGCAAACCACTGAGGCAATGTTTTGTATATTTTACATATTTTAAAAACTGATACTTTTGTTAATAACGCAACTTCTTTGTAAAACATTCCAACGAGCGGCATCTGGTAAGCGAAAAATTTGACATTATTGGTGGAATAACAACCATAGGCTTAGTATCTATGACCACCAGCGATATCTGAGTGAAGTTTTTCAGAACGCTCATGTGAATTAATTGGTTAAGTGATTTTACAGATATTTTTCGTAATCCAATTATTAACATTTCAATGAAACTATTTTAGTCATATATTTATTGAACAAACTAATTTATAAGGGCGAATTTATTTTTTGATCTTTTTAATTCGCACGAAATATGTTTGTATAAATTATTCCTAAAATTTACTAAATACATTTTTAACAATGTAAATAAATTTAAAATATGAAAATGTTATTGTTATAATGTAGGTGGTACTTAAACTACTTAAGAGTGTAGTAAATTCATCTTTGTTATTTAAAAGGTTTCGTAATATTGTAATTACTTTAAGGGGAAACATTTTATATCACACTTTTAATATTTTTAATAAAATTGTTACACACATTATTGTAGTGTTTGTTTTTAATAACGTAAACGTAATAATAATAATAACCTTTCATCATCATCATGATGATGATGATGAAAGGTTATACTTTTACCCGTTACAAGCAACTAACAGTGCAGGCCGATACCTTCTCTCTCTTTGGGTTATGGAGAAGGAAACTTCTGCCGCACTGCACATGTTGGGGGACATCACATATTCTATACCTTAACTTTCGGAGACAAGCCGACTACCTTATGAAGTCACGAACAAACGATTTTTGGTTTATTTCAACGCCGGGCAATTAATACATCATCACAAAATGCGATTTAAGCAATGTCATTGGGATCAAATTCCAGTTTTTTCGTACTGTAAAATTTAAGCCTAGCGCCTGGTCCCTGAGCTGCCAATGCTCCAAAACGCGAAAAATAAAGTTTTTAATATCCATTAAATCATACTATACATATATAACAGTTTAATATATTGTAGCATGCGCCTTTTTGTATAGAGCATGTCAGTGAGTTTTATTTTTTAACAAATATGTAGGGCGAATTGTTTCAAATTACAGAATAGGGTGACAAACATGCACAGTCCACCTTATGGTGTAACCCATAGACATCCACATTTATCTATATTAAGAATCAAAATGCAGATGTGTTGTCACGCCGATAGAATGCCGGGTTTCCAGTAAAAAGGGTCTCGGGTTCTCTACACTAGCTTAGCTTTAATCTGCTATTTTACGTTGGTATTCTGTGAGAGCGTGGTCCTTCCCCGGTCGAGCCGATCTATTAGTGCTACAATCATAATATAGCTGCAGCGAGGCTCTACCATGTATAAATTCACAATTATTGTGAGGCATATCTTCATCTTCACTAATGTAAAGAAATGTCCACATACTGTATGTATTCTTATATGTAGTATTCTTTGTTGTGTATGCAAGCTCGTTTGTAATTCTGGTCTGAGGTCTGGTTCTGGCAAGAGCTATGCATTAGCTAGTTATTAAGACTAAGTCATGCTCCACGCTAAAATGACTCAAAAGATCAAGGCAGAGTGAGTTAAGCAAAGGCCTAAGGAGCTATAAGCGTTCCAAAGATCTAAAGATAAGGAAAAGTCCAATTTATAATCAAAGAACTTTAATAGAATTGTTTAACATGTTTGACTTCCGAGTCGTAACTTGGATAGGTCTTGAATGGTGTTCCTTGAACTCTCACTCCATTGAAGCTCTGGATTCGCCGCAATCAGCTGCATTAATAAACATTGCGATAAATTATAGAATGGATATATTTTTATTCAATATAGATTACAAGCTTTTACCATTTGTTCGGAAAAATCTCTATCCTGGGAAGAACCGCCAAGATTTTTTAAACATTCATTTACAATATAAGATTTTAAACAAATATGCATAAAAACATTTAGAAACAGCAAGGTAGCGATCCTTCATTCCCTGGGGTTATTATCAATCATGCTAATAATATAAATAAGTAATAATTTTTTTTAAATTTAAACATAGTGCAGAAATCACACTGGCTACCATTATTCTGCTTTAAAATTTGTAGTAGTAGTTAGTATATATGAAAATTAAGGGGGAAGACATTTTTTTTTTCATTTACCTTAGTCTACGCTAAACATAAACACAGTAGGCGAGCAAATCAGTTTCGGCCCCCGCCGGCAACATTAAAATTGTTTAGTTAGCTAACTAATTGCTCATAAATATCTCCGAAATGAAATAAGGCCTGTAGGCCCAACTGTGGGAAGTATACATCTTATTCTGTCATATTGATGATACTTGAGTCTCTGACTGATGACTAAAGTGGATAACTTTAAGGAATAGAATCGTATTTTCATGTAGGGGTGATGCCATAGTGCTTGAGCTCGAGTATGGTATAGTTAGGCAAAATTCTCTCACTACAAGCAGTCTCCGAATAGGACGATGTCAATCTCATGAGATTCTACGCCTCCAATAGTGAAAAGGGGCTAGCTCACCTTCGCTCCTTCTTTCCAAAATATATCAAATTCACCGACCGCCTTCATTTGCTGCGGGTTGAGGTTTCTTCGAACCTGAGCTTTGGTTTTGCCGTCCCTGCTCAGGACTAGCAGGGACGGCAATACTTCACGCCGGGTTAGTTGTTTACACTACATAAAGCACAAGTCCTGTCGTGAATAGAGTATTGCTGACATATACGGGCTGGTGCTGCAAAATACCACCTAGCGTGTTTGGACTCAATGGAAGGGGTGTTAAGAGGCTTATTGGTGACAACACTATTGTTAGAATCAATCTTACCAGCCTCAAGCACAGACGCAAAGTAGCCA
This sequence comes from Parnassius apollo, assembly GCA_907164705.1. Classification (NCBI taxonomy): domain Eukaryota; kingdom Metazoa; phylum Arthropoda; class Insecta; order Lepidoptera; family Papilionidae; genus Parnassius; species Parnassius apollo. The sequence continues at coordinate 1,767,299 of CAJQZP010000049.1, read as the reverse complement.
GCCTTTCGGTGTATTACAGAATACATTTCTGAGAGTGGAATTGCATGACTTAATTCCTCCCTTTCCATTCTATCATCGGATCACCAACCTAGCTGGTCTCCCACCATTTTGTTGTCGACATACTATGCGTTCGAATACCGAGCGGTTTGCTTCATCGTCCATAATATATACAGCAAAGGAGTGGAATAATATGTCAGCATGTCTCTTTCCATTCGATTACAATGAGGGAGGTAAATAGGCTTTTGTTAAGCTAAGTTAGTGCGCTTTGCCATTTTCGGCTGCATCACCACTTACCATACCCTGGGATAGTAGTCAAGCACTGCCTTATAAAAGAAAAAAGAAATTTTCAAGGACCCCCACCTATACTCCTTAGCTTCTTTTTAACAGTGTTATAGATACATTTTTTAGGGTTCCGTAGTCAACTAGGAACCCTTATAGTTTCGCCATGTCTGTCTGTCCGTCTGTCCGTCCTCGCTTAATCTCTGTGACCGTTAGCACTAGAAAGCTGAAATTCACGCCGACAAAGTGGTAAAATAAAAATTGGAAAAAAAATGTTTTATTAGGGTTCCTATATGTAAAGTGGGATGTGATTTTTTTTTAATTTCAACCCTAACGTGTGATATATTGTTGGAAAGGTATTTAAAAATGAATAGGGGTTTACTAAAATCATTTTTTGATAATGGCAATAATTTCGGAAATAATCGCTCCAAAAGTAAAAAACAATGTGTCCCCCCCCCCTCTAACTTTTGAACCATAAGTTTAGAAAATATGAAAAAAATCTGAAAAGTAGAACTTTATAAGGACTTTCTAGGAAAATCATTTTGATCTTGGATGGAAACAACAGTACCCACTACCGGGAGCAGTTGCAGGAGCGCAGAGCGCTGCTGGAGCTTGAACATAATGGATACTCACCTTTAAACTTATAAGTGGGAACACTTATTGTGACGGACGGGAAACTACGGAACCCTACACTGAGCGTGGCCCGACACGCTCTTGGCCGGTTTTTATTCTATGCTTGGCCCAAAGGGGCACAGAACAGATCCTGTTAATATACTAGGCTATGGACGTTTTCTCGTGTTCAGTGAGACTACATTAGTAGTGGGACCGTATCGAGCCGGTGAGGGATTAAGCAAGGAAACTAGCTTTGATGTGAACTAGCACGAGAATGACAGTTCCGCGCCTTATCAATTAACTACAGTTCGTGCTAAATCGATTGAGAAAAACGGACGATGACCTCAGATATGAGCCGAGTGTCAAAAGGCGTAACCTACAAAATCTCAATTTCAATGTGATAACAATATTTAAATATTGATATTATTCACACTTCTAGATCAGCATATATGTTTTGTTTCTTAAATATTGTCTGTGGTTCCTATAACCATCGTAAAATCTTATGGTGCATCGCGAAAAATGTGTTATATTTTATATTTCAATTTATGGTAAGTAACGCAGTAATTCATTTAATAATAGTTTCATAATAAAAAGAATATTTGAAGCAATATAATCACCATATTGAGCTTTTCCAAATTCATCCCTTTAAAATAAACAAAACGCGCGTTACGTCAGTTCGTTCTAAAAGAAACGTGACAGTGGCAGCCAGAGATGCGTCACTTTTTTGGGCCGGCCCGCATGCACCGATTAAAAATAAAGTTCTTATATAATATTGAAAATAAAGTTTTATCTTTTGAATAAGTACGTACTTATTCGGTGTCGTTATCACTCGAATCTTTATATGTGTTATAAATTAATGTTTTTTGTTGTTAAATGAATAAAGTACTTTATAACAATAGATGATTTTTCTTCTACAGCGATCTTACATAACTTTTTAATAATAGTTAATAAATATATATTATATCAATCATTATAAATAAAAGAAATAAAAAAATCATTATAAATAAAGAAAGTACTACATATAAAAAGTGCCTATATATTGAAGGTTTGTATTTGTAGCCCCTGGTTAAACGACCGAAAGGTCAATGTACGTTATTCTCAATTTGACACGAACTATAGTCACTATTATCGTTGTCAAGTAACAACTAACTTGGTAACTATAATAGTATCTTAAATCAAACACATCTGAATTAACATGAATTGAAAGTAGAAAGAAAAGAATTAAAAAGACTATCTGGTAATATTTTAGACAAATAAGATAATGTTTTGGAGACTCATCAGACTGCCAAAACAAAGTCTGAACAACCTAGACTGTGTACCGTGCGAAACGTAAATGTCATTTTTTCGTTGCCTGACATGATGTTATAATTTTATTTACTTCCGTGCTGAAAAATCTGCCTCATTAGTCTAGTGGTCGCAAACGCGACACGTGATCTTGAAGTCCCACGTTCGAATCCCGAGTCGGGTCAAAATCAGTTATTGGGTTTTTCTGTCATTAAATTCTCAGTAGCAGCCCGAAGTAAGAAAGTTGAAGACGGAAAAGAAGTAAGGAAGTTGGAGACGGAGGAAGAAGTAAGACGAGAGGACAGGAGATGAGCTTTTAAAAAATCAATAAAATTTCGTTATTCACACATCTCGTCTCCACTCAGCTTCAGTGGATACCACTGAGCGGAGATTTATCATATTTGAATAGCGCGATCGAAGTGGAGATGAGCTGTGCATCGCCGAGATTGAGTTGGGCAGCGATACAAAGCGTAGATGTCAGCTGTGCCTCGGAGGCTGGCAAAGGTGTACAGCGGAGACTAGAAGAGATGTTAGCGGCGTGCAGTTTTGTAATAGTGACATTACTAAAACGTCTGCCTTTCGTGTCAGATTGCGCTAAACTGTGCGTTCATTTCAATATCCAACGCTCGCCGTACGCAGTTCAGTTCCCAGCACACATCTCCGCTCCAGTCTAGTCAGTACGCATCTACGCACAGCTTCGGATCTCCGCTTTAGTGGAGTCCGGGCCTTACATCCCCAGTAGTCCTGCACCTGATCTCTCTTCAGTCATGTCAAATAACCATCCCATCGGAATGAGGTTGAGGGAATATATTATGCATCTGTGCTTGCGCGTCACTCTGGTGCCATATTCCTAAATGAATTTTGCGAAGGGCTTTCCTCCATCTTTTTTTGACTTCTACAACATTTTATGTAAATTTGGGCAGTCTTTGTATGTTCATTAACAATTGGGCTATCAATGCTACTTATTGCGTGACACGTCGACGTGATTCCTCTTCATTCTTTTTATACATTAGAATAATCTTTTTTTTTTTATTAATAAAGCACTACTACTTAATATACCGTGTGGTGACAATATAAGAGAATTCATCACTCCATTTAGTCTCACATGTGTGGTAAGGATCTTCATTGCCCTAATAGCACTAGCCATGTATTATGTGGGCATTTTACATCTAGCACAGATGAAATACTTTGATCAGAGTTCAAAAGAGTATCAATAATTAACATCTAGTTAATCAATCAGTAATCCTCTTGCGGAACCTAGTGATTATGACAAACCTTACTCTAGAAAAGAATTGTACTTTATCACGATGGACTGTAACAAGCTGATAAAGAAAAGTGACCATTGCACAATGCTACACTTCTCTTACTGACAAGGTTACTTTTCTTGACCATATGTTATGTCAAATACGTTTTTTCTACTGCAAATATCCTCAATATGAATTCTATCACACAGAATAATTCCGAACACAGCCCTCATAGTGAAGGATGTGAAGATCTTGACCCATATTATGTAACCACTGCCAACTCAAACTGGTTGTAAGCCTTTTTTGCAAGGTTGAGGAATGCGTGACAAATAAATGTGCAGCAATCTCCCAAACACTTCCCAAAAGTGGGATTGGTCGATTGATCTCTCGGTCTAAGTTAGAACATAAGACCTAGGTGTTACCAAAAACTACCAACTGACTGACATACATGAATAAGGCTCTACTTGCATCTAATATACTACTATATCTACTTGATATGAGAATGAAATCAAACAAGCTACTAATTTAAGAGTTTTTTTATTAAACGTTGGATACTTACTGTAAGATTCTTGACAAAACCGCACCTCAGGAGTAGTATTTGAATAAAATTGTATTATTAATAAACAGTGTCAACAAATATGCCAATATGAAAAAGTTATGGTTTTTCAATAATTTAAGCTACTTTTATGACATGATTAAAAAAATCTAAAGTGGTATAACTAGTAAAAATACATAAATACTTAAAAAAATTAAATACAATTTACTTCAAATAGTACTCTATTATACTCTAAAAGTTGAAAGTAGGCATGGTTTTTTACTTTAAATGTTGCCTTGCTATTTATTAATAATATTTGTGTTCAGTGAACATACAGATGACAAAAATAAACAGTAACCATGCCTACATGACAACTAACCAACTTAAGGTATATCTTTAATGACCTCTGCGAGCTGTTCCCTTGTGAACATATGGAACATAGAGCCAGGAGTCATTGTCACAACTTCTACATTATTTTCAGATAGTTTCTCCTCCATTACTTGCTTCAGAATTGTCAAAGCTGACTTGATTGCCTCTTTCAAAGTCATTGACTTGTGATACACTTCCTGAAAAAGAAAAATAATTAAGTCATGGAACAGTTTCTAGCTATTGATTAAAACTTATAAGTCACATAATTACTACCAGCAACACATGTTACTCCCATAACTTTACCTTCAAACTCTGTTGAGCTCCTTCACTGCCCGAGCCAATAGCTTTAGCATCATACTGGACAAATGTTCCACTAGGATCCATATGGAACAGTTGTGGGCCCTTTTCATCTATGCCTAAATAACAAAATAGTTGTACTTATAACTCTCAATTAAATAATTAAAGTGTTAATTAAGTATTAAGTTGATTATCTTTTACAAATATGTTAAGTTAAAATATATCTACTTCTGTAACTAAATTTCTCATGGTTTGACATTGTGCAATTTTATTCAATGGTAATTAAGTTGTAATAGTTATTAAGTGGTTTGAGGAATATGGGATGAGAAGCTGAATTGGATATATATCAATTGACCTTGCCATTGAATTATGACAAATTTCTCCTAGGTTAACATACTCCTAGACCACTTTAAGCATAGTGTTCCCAGCAATTACTGATTTAGGATAACACATGGTCTTGTCCAAGTTCATCTTTAAACATAACTTTAGGGAGACACTTGATCATTTTAAGACTAAGCAGCCTTAAAAAGTGAATGATTCACCACAAACCTGCAAACATCACTGCAACACCAAATGGTCTTGACATAGCAGTTCCACTATCATCATCACTATCACCAAACTGTATTGCCAGGTTGGACACAGCCTGAGCGCAGGACTCCACAGTCATGCGCTCATTGTATACAAACCAATGATTCTGACACTCTACACGGGCACGCTCCACAAGTGTTCTGGAAACAAAAGAAATTTATTTATTTATGGATGAATTAATGATATGTCAGGACATATATATAATAAGTAGTTAAACACTGCATCTCATATCAGACACAGGTAAGCGAGGGTTGGCGAATAGTGACTGTTTGCACATAATGTTGGGGTATTATAATATGACTGCTACAGTTAACAATTTCTGATCATTTAGAAGTTGTCGATGTGGTTTAAAATCTGACATAACCATTTATTAGTACTTATTTTGGAATAGCACCAGAAATCTATACTTCTACTAACTAATATTGTAAGGAGTTTTTAAGGGCCATGATGTCCTATTGCTGTTGCGAGCGAATGAAGCCACTGTTTCCTTCAAGCAGTGGTAATGAGATGGTCCCTAAGACCATGACTTTGCCAATGGATAATTCTCATGTGATACATGTCCGATCGCAATTCTCCTGTGAACAGTGCTTAGAGCTGTAACAGTCTTATTTGAGCCTTTTTTAAAGGATATTTTTATGGATAAATAAAACAGACTGAATAGTTTATATCAATTTGTAGATTATTTGGACTTCGGTCTACAAAATTTATTATATGAACATAGTTGTGCTGATCTACATTATATTTGATAACAGATTATTTTTTTTGTTTTCCTGTACTCTTATAGCATAAGCATTTTATAACTGAGGAGATGATAAAATAGATAAAGATTGGAGGTAGGCTAAAATTCAATATTAAATAAAGATATTTAACATTGAATTTTATATTATATATATAGATAGGCCAAAAAATATATTCTTATGTGACCAGGGTCAATTCTCTTATGAATGACTCGCATCTATCTTGAACAATAACAAAACAAGTTTATTGTTGTGTCCACTAATGTGTTTATTGTAGGGATGGGCCGAATATGGATTTCACCGAATACGAATATTCAGCCGAATGTTTGGTAAAATTTTTACTGAACCGAATATTGGGCCAAACATTATTCGGCAGGATAACCTCGGGACCTAACCAATTTATGTCGAAACTAGTTACCGTAAAGGGCGCGGGATTAGTGCCGGACCCTGCCTCTCGCTCTCCGCCACACCTGACAGTTATTGCATTATCCAGTACTGAGCAAATTGCTGGCACATGCTTATGTTTTGACTCTTCTTGTGATAAAAAAAGCATATCAATGTTTTATTCTTAGTGAAAATTGATTGATAAAAGTGATCGGCAGTATTTGGACTTATTTTGGAAAAACTGACGACCCAAGTAAAGTGATATATACTAATGTTTCTTTGTTTGATTCTAAAAACATTTTATCAAGTTTCTATTTGCCATAATCGGAAATAAATGTACAGTGCCTCAAAAACATAAATGATATAGATTTATGCATTTGAGGCACTCTAGAGTAAGTAGATTTAACCCATAAATAAAATAGGTATACTTTCAACAGTAAAAGACATCGCATTACTCAGTTCGTACATTTCAATACATTGGACACTATGAAAACTAATGTTCGGTGATTTAACCGAATATTCGGTAAAGCTGCCGAATATGCCGAATACCGAATATAAAACGAATATTCGGCCCATCTCTAGTTTACTGGTAAATTGAAGACTATTTTATCATTTCTTCTTCTTTATCTCGACATAGTATAAAACACAAATATTATAGTATAAGTTGCTTTTCACCATATGTATGCTTAGATCTTTTAAACGATGCCTTGGAGTTTGATGCGGTTTTCATCAATGGATAGAATGATTTAAGAGGAAGGTTTATATGTATAATACATATGTATTTTAATAGAGAATAACACAAATAAAATCAATTGCTGTATGCATGAAAAATCATCACTTGAGCATGGCTGGACTGATTTTGATGAAATTTATTGTTTCGGTGGGTCTCTAGATAGTTTGCATTCACAATTGGATCCGGTAGGTTGAGTTGTTGTCGAGATCCAGAACCCACCCATGTGAAGTCAGGGCGGATTGCTAGTTAGCCCATAAAATCCTCTGCTGGACATTGGCCTCTCCCTTTGTAAGGAAAATTTACCCAAAACAAAATGCTTGGCACGGTGATGATTGCAGTGCCAGATGTCTTGCATCTTGGATGCTGCTGCCTATCAAGTAAGTTTAATCATAAAGATACCAATTTAAATGTCTAATTTTCATCACCTTCCTTCCGCTCTATGTCTCCTTCAAAGTGTATTTTGATTATTAACTTTTGTCACGTGAAAGTCGTTAATTTAGTTTCTTATGTACATTGATAGCAGTAATCATACTATTTCATGGTATGATGGAATTGACCAAAATACCTCTTTTACTGTAGCAGCAAAACAGTAAAATTTGATATAATCCTTACTCATTTATTCAAAATCTTTGGCAGACTTGCTGTGGCAATTCTAATCAGGTGATGTATGAATGTATGCAACCTTATATTTACCTGGAATCAGCCATCAACCCCGACACAGCACAAGCAATATGACGGTCAACTTCTACTATCTTTTCTATAGTTGTTGGTTCCATTAGTGGTGAAGTTATCCTTTTCTCAACAGCAAGCACTACTCCTTCAGAAGTACAAATCCCAATGGCAGTAGACCCAAGTTTAATAGCTTCAATTGCATATTCTACTTGAAAAAGTCTTCCTTCCGGGCTAAATGTATTGACACCTCGGTCATATTCCGATCGTGTTAGGAACATCTGCAAATATAACACATTTTATTACCGGCAACATAAGTTTAAGACCAATCCAGTATATTACTGTCTCTAGTAGTCGACGTAATATCATAAAATAAAGGTAGCGTTTAAAGTTTAAGTATAATAAAACGTACTGTCTATTAATTTATATTTATTTTATGTTATTATTCAATAAAATCAAACCGAAGTGAGTAATCACAATTGAAAATTGAAAGAAACCAAAAAGATTTCGTTTCTATTACGCCATTTACCTTATATGGCAGGCAAAGGTTTTAGACCATACAGCCTATTAGCAAAAAATGTGATTTACTCACTGATTTCTATATATACAAGTAGAGGTCAGTAAATTTACTATAAAACACGACTAAAGGATATACCTACGACATTCCATCGATTAATATAAATCTAACGATACCTTGCATTTAAAAATCTTCAAATAACGAACTGAAATTCAGCAACGGTCTCAAGTCTCTACGGAGACTAGCCATCTATGCAGAACAGTATTATAGAGTCCAAAAGTATGCGCAAGCATAGGTGTACTCTCTATTCCCTCAATATTATAGTCTGATAAGGCGGCAATTCTACACGACCGGAGAGAGATCAGAGGCAGGACCAACGAATTTACATGCTTTCCGAGGCACGTGGGTGAGACACCAATTTCCTGACCCAGAGTCAGGAAATTGGTGGTGTCTCACCCACGTGCCATAAATTGTTTTTAACCCGACCTGGGATTTGAATCCAGGATCTCATGATCAGCTATCACACTAGTACAACCACTAGAACAAAGAAGCAGGCAATATCAAAAATCAAAGAGCCTAAATACTTTTAAGAGAAAAATAGTTTTTGGTAACGTAGGTGATGTGACGCCCGCTCACTCCTCGGCGATCTGGCGCCGACATAATGAAATATGTGCAAGCGAGGCTCTTACAACTTTTATTCACTAACGGTTGTAGCCTATTTTTAGTTTTACATAAACGCTGTAGGACGAATTGTTTCTTACGTATTTTTTTTTTTTTTTTTGGATATTCGGAAATTTTGCCTATCTAGTTATATTTTGTTACATTTTACAAATACTTTCGAGGATAGCTTACGCAAAACATCATATTAATTTCCAAACCTATCGAATAGTAAGATATATATTGGCGCGGTTTCATCCGCATATATCACGTATCTGTGCCGTGCGACATGTACGGAAATATTGGCAAAATCAATGAAGTACTTTATTTATAGATAAAGTACTCCATGACTATATACTTACAACAGTCTTATTCATAAAAAGTTTATCTATATTACGGCATATGTATGTTATAAAGTGAAATTAAATTTTATCCACTCTCCCTTCCCCTTCCAAGCGATAGACCTGGATGTAGAATTTTTATCGATATGTTTTGTCAAAACTCTATTATTAGTTCCGTGCACGCTCATTTCTGCTATCAGCGCCAAAATGGCGAAAATCAAATCGCCTCATTATGTCACTTTTTATAGCCAGTTCGGCGTACTTTTATAGTAGAGGTTATTAGTGTAAGCCCAGTCTACCTATTCTCGTTTATTAACAAAATAAAATTAAACTCTAAGCATGGTTTAAAATAAAGTGAGACATGCTTAGATCGAATTAAAAGTAATTCTAAAAAAACAGTATTTAATATATGGGTGGCAAACGAGCACACACCCTATCTGATAGTAAATGAATACTGTGGCACATAGATACCTACATTTATCCTCAATTAAGAATCAAAATGTAGATGAGTTATCACCTCTTTTTGGTTTATTTCGTCAGATGATCGGTTCTCTACACTCACCGTACGAAACGCAACAGCATTAAACTGCTATTGTATGCTGGTATTTCTGGCACCGTGTAGTGGCGGTGTAAGAACATCCGCCTGAAGTAAATACTCCATTTCAGCACCGGGGGGTTGTAAGACGCGCAAGGAAGGAAATTGAAACAGGTGATGGGCAGCAGCATCTTCCTTATAGCAATTCAAAATAATATAAAACTGCGGTTGACAACCCGCTAAGCGTGTCCTATGGAAAAATCTCCCCTGTGAGGCAATCTAGGGGGAGGCCTATGTTCAGCAGTGGACTTTTATAGGCTGTAACAGAATGGATGGTACGCTGGTGTTCCGTGAGAGCAAGGTCTTCTTCCAGTTGAGCCGATCTGCCGACAGCTGCTGCTAATATATATATATATATATATATATATATATATATATATATATATATATATATATATATATAAACACATCGACGGAATCTAGGGATACCTTAATCTTAAATTATTTACGACTTTATAGTTTAAAATAATATGTTTTATAAGAATACTATATTGCGGTCACATTAACTTGACGCATCGCTGGAATGCGAGGCCCCGTCCGCTAGCTCCCGCACTCGCTTAGCTCGCCCGGCAATCGTCAGTATGGTTAGCATGTCTGTTACACTGTTGTAAATGACGTCATCAAAGCCATGCGTCAAGTTAATGTGACCGCGTTGTACTTCTGTAAATTTTCTACGGTAATAAAAAAAATACGAATTGTTTTTTATTTTTTACTAAACAGCTTAAAATAACCTTTCATTCTTCCATTTACTATATCAAAATATACTTCATAGATTTTGAGATATTTGATGAAATGTTAAATATCCCTTGATTCTGTTGATGTGTGTTATATACATATAACCGAAATACCACTGGCTGACTCTATCATCTGCCTAACAGAAAGGTACCATTTCAAAATATCATTTGTCTTTCCTGCGATACCTGTCTTTTAGTTTTAATAAAAGGATGACTGTGTCAAAAGCCTTCTTTAGGTCAAAAAAAAACTAATGTAATATTTTTTTTGATGAATATAGGGTGAACGAAGAGATTCGCAATATGGCAGGATTGAAAGATGACCTTCTTGATAGGGGGTACTCAATGGTTTGGGCACGTTGAACGAATGAGTGAAGACCGAATGGTGAAGAAAATAATGAGCGAAAGTAAAAAAAAGGTGGATAGAGAGAATGAAGAATGTGAGCAAATTGTCGAAGAGGGGAGGGTAAGAGTAGGTATGACGTATGGGAAGTAGAATGAAAGAAGGAAAGAGGTATGTAGGATTGATGGATGTTTTCTGGCTACCCGTTGGGATGTGGTGAAGATAAGTAAGTAAGTAAGTAAGATAAGGGTGCATTTGGCAGAAAAAAGCGCTAGCAAGCGCTTGTAAACAAAATGGCAATCGTAAGCGGTAAGCGCTGTCAAATCTTAAGTAGCTATTTTCCTATAGGACACGAAATTAGTTTTAACCGGGGAACCTAACCCAATTTAAATATATGTTTGTAAAGTTATTCATATTAAAAACTTACTGTCATTATATTACTTAAAACTAATATTGCACTAAACAACTTATAAACTCTACTTCAAAACAAACAAATTAAATAAGCAAAATGGCGGATTGTGCCAGCGCTACTGAAGTTAGCAAACGTGTCCTAGCCGAAAACTCTGTAGTTTCGCCATTTTGCTTACCGTTTGGCAAAAAAAGCGCTTTTTTGCCAAACGCACCCAATAAGTCTTTATGATTACGATATGTACATGTACAGTGCTAGACTTTGGGCGGAAGCCATATTGCTTTTTATAGAGGTAATCAATAGAAGTTAGATAGTCATAAAGTTGTTTATGTATAATATAGTATAATATATTATAGTATTTTTTCAAGTACTTTCGACATTACCGAAATTACCGATATAGGTCAATAATTGTTTGCATCTTGGTTGCTTCCGGCTTTAAAATAGGACTAACCTTTGTCGTTTTAGGGTGTTTGGGAAATAGCCGTCACTTTTTCTGCTATATTGTCTTTAATATACTTTGAGGATTTTGTGTTTATGCCATTTAAACCGGAACTAGTGTAAGAATCTAGGTCTTTTATCATTTTCAGTACCTCGCCTGCTGTCGTTAGTTTTAATTTTGATTTTGATAGTTCAGTATTGTTGTTTTTAGGTGCGTCGTATAATAGTCTTTGTGTTAAAATTTTATGTTATCGTTTAGTGCCATTTGTTACGAAAAATATGTTAAAATACTCATAATTTTTTTTTAGTATCTAAGATTTGATCAAGTTCAAGAATCAAGAAGATCTGCCAAATCCGATTTATTATTTGACACATTTTTAAAGGACATTTCTTAGAATCTGTGAAAGGCTTGTAAAATTGCTTTTTAGCTATATAGATATATTTACAAAGTGTGGTTTTTTTGGCCGATGAATTCTGTTCTCAAATTTTCATCATCAGGTGTTTGTCTTAAGCTGTGCCATAGTTGGTTCCTTTTATTGATTAAAGCAATGATGCCCCTGTTTATCCACTCTTTGCAAGGCGGTTTTTGTTTTTCTTGTTCTGTTTCTTTTGCAATAATTTGTAGTCGTTGCCATTCTAGCTCTTCATCAGGTTATTTAGAAAAAATTCTTCGATATCGTTCTGCAAGTTGTTATAGTTCATTGCTTCATATAGAATTTTTATACGGTTGGTTTTAGGTATCTTTAACTCGAGATATACCTGTTTGTGATCAGCTATGGAAGACTAGTTTGGAAAGTATTATTTTGTAAGGTAGTACATACATGGTCTATGATAGTTTTTACGATGTGGTTTAACAAGTGCAATATTCGGTGCTGATTTTATTCAATATTCTTATTTTATTCTCTCGTAATAGTTCCTTATATTCTTTTACATGTTTGTCGTTATGAAGTAGGTCTAGATTAAAATCGCCAAAGACAATAACATAAAATAACACGCTTTCTTCTTGTAAAGTGTTGGTTATCGTTTTCAAGAAATTTGTCACTATTTGATGTTTGTATATGACACCTATGCACAGGGAAAAAGTGTCAAGATGTACCTATAAAAAGTGGTTTCCGTTTTCACATTGATCCTACAATATTTCATGTTTCAAATCTTTATTAATAAACAAAGTTACTACACCGCCTGTAGAATGTTTTCTTTTTTTTTTTTTTTATATAAATGGGTTTTAATTTTAAAAGTTGGGGGGGTTCTCTATTTTGGTGTGTGTATATTTTTTTTTTTAAAAAAAAAAAAAAAAGGGGATAAATAAAAAAAAAAATATTTGTGGGGTTTTTTTGGGCTCCGGGTTTGTGTGTAACTATAGTAGTGAACATAGTATAGTAGTATGAATCTCTTTGCTTCGTCTTCGTTTTTTAACCAAGTTTCCGTAATAATTAAAACATGAATCTTTTTCGAGTAATTCTATAACACAACATATTTCCAGTTTGCCTGGCTTCACTAAACTATATCAATTGGCATCAATCTGCATAATTATCATAAAATTTATGAGTTATAAATGTATCCTTATTTTTAGTTATTGTACGTATTTTCTTTGATATCCCGTTTTTTGTCTCCTGTTTTATTATCTTAGGTATTTCTTTTATATACTTTATAATTAAGTCATTTTCCCCTTTTTATCTGCGCTGACCTAACTCTTCTCGAAGGTTTACTATTTCTTGTTTTTGATTAGGTGTCTGGTCGGAGAAGATTTTTATATTGCTTACTTGCAGTTTGATTTCTTTTTAGTAAGGTTTTTGCTATATATGGTGTTTGAAAAGCAGACTTTTAGTAGGCGCGTTTTATTTTGCTATCATACTTGCATGGGCGCATTATTCTTAGTGATTGGAGGGTGAGTGGATAGTTGCCTGATAGTACTTTCATCACTTCACATCTCGGTCTCGGTCGGTAGCGGTTTCCACCTTTTTTTCCGAATTTTCTGAATGTGGTTCGAAAATGCCAGCAATTATTATTTTCTTAGCACGCTATAATCGCTCTTGAACTTCGGTTTTTATATCAGTGAATAGTTCGCTGCCAGTGTAGGATGTCCTGATGGTAAAAGAGTACAGTACTCTGGAGAGCGTGTACATCATTTTCAATACATTTTATTTTTTCTTGGTTATTAATGACAGTATTTGCTAGTTTCTATACTTAAGACTTGAAGTTATTATGGTCTATAAGCAGCAGGTCCGTTTTAGTTTTTACGTCAATAAGTTGTTGATTGATAGATTTTATATCTGTTTTATGGAATTAATGTGTTCTGTTTGGGTTTTACCAAATTACTTTAATAATCCCACACTTTTTTTTTTAAATTCATTGAATTGGAATGAGAAATCATCATCAGATAATTTATTTTTCCGTTGTGACAAATTTTTATCCAATGATGTGATCCAATGATTGACATGCTTTGAACTAGTATTCCAACTAATAATATTCATTTTGTGACTAAATTTGGTAGTAGGTGAACGTTGGACACTCATGTTGTTGTAAGTGTAACTGCATTTCCCGCTCAGCTTACCGCTAGGGAAATATGTGCGTGACCCTTATTATGGATTAGTACTTTTCGAACCAGTAGTAAATTAAGGATAAATTAAACATAATGGATGACACACACGGCCAATTCAACTGATCATATTAAACTAGGACTGTTCATATTTTTTAAAATATCGGATTTTCGATATATCGATACATAAACTTATATATAAAACTTCGATATTGATATATTTATAATTAATAATCGTTAAATAATAATAAATAATAATCGAGAACTATACCGATAAGATAATCGAGTACATAATATTTCATAAAAATTGTAGTGATAATCGAAATGTGAGAAACGGACTCCCCATGAGATTCTTGAAAGTTTGAGATTGCTTTTTATTCAAATTATAATAGTTAAAAATACTTTTACATATTAATATATGAAAATATCACATTAATTTCAAAGTTAGATCACAAATCAGTTTACATACTTTTTTCTAATCATTTGGTTCCAGAAGTATCTAAATTTGAGATTATTTTAGAGTGGTTTACTATTGTAATCCACGAGACCACTGTAGGGTTAAGTGCTTAGTTGAAAATGGTGTCATATTGATGTGTGATGTGACTGCGATTTGCGGATCGATATCGATTATTTTTCATTATTATTAATTGAAGAAGCATTAAAATTTATCACCAAACACTCAACTAAAGAAGATTACCTATTATTATAATAAAAGTGAGAATGAACAATTTTTGTCCTTAGATTAAATAATTTCAACAAAAATTTAAACTATAGATATGTCTTTACTAAAACTTCCTTCAATTATTATATTTAAAATATATTTACTTATTTTACTTGTTATCTAAATAATGCCCGTGACTTCGTTCTCGTGGATTAAGGAAAATGTTCCTGTTAACTTTCAGATTATCCAAATCTGTTCAGTCGTGGCGTGAAGGAATAACAAACATCTTGAATCTGTTTGAATGCAATTAGGCATATTTATATCTCAGATTAAGCATTAGAATAAGCTTTATTCCGAAAAACTATAGTACGGAAATAATTTCGCATTTATACTTTATACTAATGTATTCTCATAATCGTTTTTCTTTTACGGATTTCCAAAAGACCCTCTCTTTAAAATGAGGTGGGATAATTGTGCAAACGAAAAAGGGGTTGGGTACCTACACGCACAAGTACAATCTGTTCGATATACTTTGATTCATCCTAATATCAATGTTTGCCTAGTAAACGTCGTAAATTATTCTATAATATTTTTGATCTGTAATTTTTTTACCAACATTACTATTAAGAGATGCTGTAAGTAATGTTTGGGATTGCTTTTTGAGGCAACCCATGGGATATTATAGGTCTGTAGTAGGTGCGTAATTTCCTCAACAGGATATTATTTTCCTTTCCGGGAGGTCGAGTCTGTAGAGAGCTCAGGAACCAGGTCCTTTTAGTTCTACTCCATCATTAATCACGCACGCAAGCCATAATTGTCTCTCTAAAAGTTCGCTTTCTTCAATTCCTATCTTCTCTAGGACCTTTTTGTTTTATTTATTTATCAAAGATGTATCTGTTAGCGAATCTGACATTTCTTGCAAACTTGTAACTTTTTTCTTTGAATACCATTTTAAAATAGACGATGTTGTCACTAAGATCAACCTAAAATAAATTTTTTATTTATAATTTTATTCCTCCATATTTACGAGTATTGAACTAAGTAATAAGTTGAGATAATTTTATTTTTGTTTCACAAAATCATTTTATTGTAATAATATAAATGTCAACTTTAAAACTATTTTTTTTGTCATGATGGTTTGTTATTTTAAACATAAGTTCATCCACTTTTTGTTTTTGGTACTCTTTTTATTTCTGGTATTCATGTTTAACGATGCCAAATTACAACTCTTTAATAATATATAATACCAATAGTCTCTGTACTAAGCCGCGGACAAACCAACAGACTGTGAAACTTGGCCAGACTATAAACGTTCCTTGTTGTGTTACTAAGGAACATAAGCTAATGCTTGTGAATTTTTCCCTTTTTTTAGGGAAACTATCGATATAAAATATCGATATGGTAGCATCGCAATTAATTTGTCCGTCTTACACTCATAACTTTTTTAACGTTGATGTATTTAACCTACATATATTAGCGTAAAATGTGATAGTGTTGCAGATTTAGATTTGTATGTGCCATAATGACACAAAATTTTTTGAGTAGGTGTCTATCGTAGACAGAGAAACCTATAGACAAATGATTAGTGTGGCCTCGGGTGAGAAAGGACGATAACGTAGTTTTAGGTTATCAATAATCTTTATGAGTTTTAAACATATTTAGAATTTTTTTAATTGTTCTAAGAACTGAACTGAACAAGATTCACCAATCTTAGCTCACAAAACACTTTTTTTCTCACTTAATCCAACTTGTAAACTCCTTAGATCGCTACGAACTGTCAAAGTCGTTTAGCAAAGTGCAGTTTGCTAAACAAAAAAACCAGCACGGAGAAAGGGACAAACAATTACACCGCTCTGTCTCATTTCTATGCAAGACATATGCATAAATCTATCTTTTTCGTGTGCGAATGCGAAAGAAGGCGTCAATTTGTCTATAGGTTTCTCTGTCTACGGTGTCTATGTAGTGTTTCCTCCCCCACACCAAAAGTGACAGACTGACAGACTCTTTTTTTCGTAGCATTAGCCGCATTACTCGTCCATTGGTTTGAATGTTCTAAGATATTGAGTAATAAACATTCTATTTTTATTTCTATTATTTGCATAAATATAAAAATTCCCAGCTTTTATTTCAAGTTTGGTTTTGAACTAGTTTACGATTTTTGTTCTTACTATAAGCACACTTTATTTGAAAAAGGACTATACTTTGGACACAATTAAGTTTAGAATTGTGTAGCAATGCTATTTCGAATTTTGTTCGTCTTAAGTAAAGTGTAAACACGTCCGCGCACTACGCGACACGGCTATATTTTTTTTATATATATATATATATATATATATATATATATATATATATATATAAGTATTATATCTCTATGGATGCATGAAATAAATCCAGGTCTTTTTACTCCTCCGTTTTTTGTTTTTCATAACAAGAAAGGTAAACAGACATATTTTTTATTATATTATTATAGCAAAACATCAAACAAATGTCTTATAGATTACATTTTGACCAACTTCTAAATTCTTACTTATTTCTAACCTAACTGTCCGACTAGTCGACTATAATAAAAAGTATAAGTGTTCTGTGGTTATGAACTGACACAATTTACGTAGGCAGTGCGGCGTTACTAAACCTAAAAAGAACTATCTCCTTTACTATTAATCTTTCTTAAGGCTCCGTAGGATAGACAAAATCATATGACTTCTATTTTGATACACAGCTTTATGCTATGACTCAAAACGTCATATGACTGCGTTTACTATTAATTTACTTTACGGATTACGTCCATTGTGTTTGTCCAAGATCTTTATGCTTTTAAGTTTTATGTTGTTAACAAGAAAACTTGGCGGACTTGGTTGTTACTATTCATAGATAAAGTATAAATTACGATTCGCCAATTACGGCATGAGTAAGGCAAAGATTAAAGACCATACAATCTAACAATCTATTGTGACGTGTGTTTTGTTTACAAAATTCACAATATGCTGAACACAGAACACCATAGATTACTGACTATGCCGAACACTATTACGCCTATCGGAGAAGCATTAATGACAAACGGAATAAAAGTACAAAATGATTATACATAAAAATATTAAGAAGAGGAATACAACACAAATACAAATAGTTTTTACAAACATGGATATTTAATTTGTTAAAAATTGTAATAAAGTTATAAAATCGAAAAGTATAAAAAAGAAAAATGTTTAGCTAACATATAACATTAAAACAAGTACCTAGGTATATCTATATGCAATTAATAGAAAATGGATTTAGTAATTAAGTTTTTAAGTCTGATTATGAAAATGAGGCCGAGATTTTAAAATTGAATGCTAAATCTACGTAGATATTGTTTTAACCTACTGTACTATAAATATTACTCTTATATTTCTAATTCCTTTATATGATTGTGTTTTGGTCATTTTTATCATTATACCCTTTTGTTTATAACTCCTCACCAACTGTTGTTTTCATTAATATAATGATAACGACAGTTGTTGAAGAGTGTGAGAGAAGAGTGTGAAAATAGTTTGATAATTCCAAGCAATATAGGTGCATACTTCTTATATACAATTCCTTTGTGTTAATCAGGGGCATTGCATGACGAAATTATAATCTAAACATAGAGTATATAACACTTGCCTTGCCCATGACTTCGTTTTTAACAAAGTGTGCTTAAGAGTGCAACAGCTGTATAGATAGACTCGGTCCATTGCTTTTTAAAAGGTAAGATAGTAAGATTTAATCATACTTTTATAAATCTTATTATTTCTTTAGAGCAATTTAGTGGTCAATGCGGTTTTAGAAATTATTAGGTAGGTACCAATGTATTCTCAATGTCTATCTTTTATCTATGCTACGTGAATAGCAATTCCAGTGTCGTTTAATTCAAAACAAAAATATTCATAATGCATGTACGTAATTATAATCAAATATAGTTCTTTTCTAATTTAACGCCCCTAGTTAGTAAATTCATCAAGGCGTTTAATTATATTCGTTGAGTCTTTGATTACCCAACGAGAGTCTAAGGATTTAATTTACAAGCAAATCTTTTGTTTTGTTATGTAACATACCTAAATCAATAAATTATTATAATATATATTATTTATATTAGGTATTAATTTGATTTTGTAGGTACCTACCTTTAACGATTACGTATCGTATTAATATATAGATACAGCCTTGCTTTTATGTTGAGATTTAGATAGTACCTACCTACTTAGTTGTTATTACTTCCTAAAAATTAGAACAAATAATTGTTTGTATTAAGATTTATAAATTAAATTTTATTAGAAATTGTTTTTCTAAAGTTCTTTCAGCGTAAAGCGACAATGTTTTTTAAATCTATGGCCAGGCGACTTTAAATGTTACTAGCTTTTACCCATAATTTTGATTTCCATATAAGTATAAACTCATTGTACATAAAATGAAGAGTTTTTAGTGAAAGAATTGGCCCATCTATTCACAACTTAGACAATAATTTACTTATTACCGCGTGGTTCAGAGCACCTTTCAACTACGTCTTGAGTTCCATTTCTAATTCTTCTAATCGACATAGAAAAATTGTCTAAAAACCAGACCCAGAGGAATATTTTATTTAGCGACCACAAAAATAGCACGTCCCTGTGCAGGAATCGAACCCGGGAGCCGCTCAGGCGCTACGCTGTCAAACAGTTCAGGGTTATACTATATTCCCATACAAACTCTCATAGTATTATCCTTGTAAACCTCTCATTAAGGTTTAATTTAAGAACAAGTAAATAATTATCATAAACAAACGAAAGGGCAGTAGCATGCCAGGTACAAAAAAATGACATCTAAAATCGATAGCTGTTAGTACCTAGTTTTACAAATTCATATTAATATATTATACTGCAGGAGTCGTGTACAAAATCTACATCTACAGTAATATTATAAAGAGGAAAGATTAGTTTGGTTGAATTGAATAGGCTCCGAAAATCCAGGACCGATTTGAAATATTCTTTCACCATTGGAATTCTACATTATCCCTGATGAACACAGGCTATAGCATATTTTCAAAAAGTTAGGGATCCATATGAAAACTTCGTTAATGTAACCCACGGTAGGAAAAAATACCAAATTAATCCTTATATCGCGTACGCTGCGGAGACTATTGACAACAGACCAGCTTTATAGAAGATATCGAAATCTACAAAAAAGTCCGCGATACCATATATATTAACTATTACAGTTATGTCACAATAACTACTTTTTATGTTAAAATTATGTAATAGTAACGCTGAAAAATCCTTATATCGCATAAGCATTAAATTGTTATAATAATACTTTCAATAATATTGACATTTTTGCTCACAAGGTGGGTATTTATAAAAAAGAATTACTTTCAGTACTTAGAGGAGAATGAGTTTGTATAATTGATTATTACAATAATTTTTATTTTTATTAATTGTGTTATTTGAAAACACAATCACTGTATTATATGAAAAAGTTGTACGCTATTCTCAATCTAAACATTTGGTAATAGTAATTGGTGGTCGACGGTGTTGGTTGCACTATTATAATATATTTTTGTAGTGAATGTATTTTAGATTAATAAATATTGTGTAAACTGTTTGTTGATTCTAATAAATTAAAAAAAAAGCTGTGTAAACTATTGACAATAGAGCAAAGTGATATACAAGAGTTTTATACAGGACATCAATATCTACAAAAGTCTGTGATATCATATATCTAACTATTACAGTTATGTCACAATAAATAGTAAGGCCGGTTACTGCCTCGTTGGTCTAGTGGTTGTAGTAGTGCGACTGCTGATCATGAGGTCCTGGGTTCGAATCCCGGGTCGGGCCAAAAAATCAATTATTGAGGTTTTCTGTCAAGAAATTCTCAGTAGCTGCCCGGAGTCAGAAAGTTGACGGTGTCTCACCCCCGTGCTTCGGAAAGCACGTAAAGCCGTTGGTCCTGTGCCTGATCTCTCTCCGGTCGTGTCGGTTTACCGTCCCATCGGATTATGAGAGTGAGGGAATAGAGAGTACACCTGTGCTTGCGCAACACTTGGGCACTATAATCCTGTCCTGCGCCGATGGCTAGTCTCCGTTGAGGCAGGCCGCCGTGGCCGAAATTCGGTCTGGAGGACATTATTATTATTATTAGTAAGGCCAGTACAAGCACAACTGTTGTCTTTAAAACTGGAAAAAACCGCGGTTTAGGGCACTTTCTGGGGCGCGGGGGGATGATGTTCATCCGAGAGGGGGAGAGAGAATGGATAAAATTTAACTTTGCTGTATAACGTACATATGCCGATAGATAAAAGTACTGCATTAATTTTGCCAACTTTTTAGCTAAAATGATTGACTAAATGAGCGAGGTGTCATGTAATGTCGCGCGGCGCAGATGCGTAATATACGCGGGTGAAACCGCGGGTCACGGCTATATGAAATATTTTCAAAACAAAAAAAAATTAAAAAAAATTGTGTCTGTTTTTCTGTTTGTACCGGCTAATCTCCGAATTATGTCAGGACTTTCATTGGCAGTTAGCTGATGTTTGAGGAGTAACTTAGTCTACTTTCATTTTAGAAAAAGAATTTAGGTCTTGCGCAAGAAAATCAAATCCATGAAATTCAATTGTAATAAATTTAACGCGGGGAACAGCTAGTCTAATATAATTAAGTATAATATATTGTAAAATACTGTTAAATCTTTTTTTATCATATGTAACAAAGTAGTCTAAAATATTGAGTAACGGTCACTAACTAATTACGAAGCAAGAATGCTGTAGTTATCTTGTCAATTGGTTGTAGAGCGCTAACTCCTACTATGCATTATGCGTTCATTAACATTAATCAGTTACGCTTACGAGATAATAAATGAACATGAACGATATTTCTTTTTTGCACCAAATAGGTAATCCTTGTAGCTCAAACTAAGTTGTACTCGATTTAAAATTATAGTGCCTTGTTTATATGAATCAATCATTTACCACTAATAAAAAAGGTTTTATAACAGGTGTCAATAACAGTTTGTGATACTCTCCTAACAGGGACGCTAAATCAGCTATACAGGATAGGTGTCCAGTTGTACATGTCTTCAAAAATAAACTTCATAAACTTTGATAAAAAAAACTATGAGGACTGCCTACGACTCTTTGCAGGCGTTTTACTAATGGTTATATGCCACTAAAACCATTTGTACTACAGAATACAGATAAGAAGTTACAACTTCACCAACAAGTAACAGTTGATAGCGCGACAAGGTTAAAGCACAGGTTCTCATAAGCGCCGGCTGGATTATTTTCAGGGAGACGCATCTGTGCACCTATATATACTAATAACTGCATCGTTGGTCTAGTGGTTGTAGTAGTGCGACTGCTGATCATGAGGTCCTGGGTTAGAATTCCGAAAAATAAATTAGTGAGTTTTTCCGTCAAGAAATTCTCAGTAGCTGCCCGTTGGCGGTGTCTCACCCCCGTGCCTCGGGAAGCACGTAAAGCCGTTGGTCCTGCGCCTGATCTCTCTCCGGTCGTGTCGGTTTACCGCTCCATCGGATTATGAGAGTGAGGAAATAGAGAGTGCACCTGTGATTGCGCGTACACTTAGGCATTATAATCCTGACCTGCGCCGATGGCTAGTCTCCTTTGAGGCTGGCCGCCGTGACCGAAATTCGGTCTGGAGGACATTATTATTATTATTATTTTTGTATTTTTTTCTCCCTTTGTATTGAGGAGTAGAAAACGGACACACGGGTCTTGACCAAGTGTGCACGCAGGAAAAAATGAAAGAATTACAATGATGACGGTGATGAGTTAAGAAATTTACGAGTAAGACGACAGGTGTTAAGTAAGACTGCCTTTTGTATAATTTTAAGACTGGATTTTAGGCATTTGAAGCATGTTAAGGCTGGTTTGAAGGGTCTTTGGAACTACACCAGTTGTAGATATGATGATAGGAACTATTTTTACGGAGTCTACTTGCTATTGCCTTTTTATTTCGATAGCCCGGTCTACATACTTTGTAATTTTTTCCGAATGTGTAGTAATGAGGTTGTGTGTGTGTTGCAAACTGCTATGTCTATTATAAAAACAGATTTTTTAATTTTGTCTAGTATTGTTATGTCCGGTCTATTGTAATGTATAGTCTTGTCTGTTATAATTGTCCTGTCCCAATATATTTTGACGGAATTACTTTCTAAAATAGTGCTGGGAATATATTTTTAATAAGCGACCTTTTTTAAAAATGAATGAATGTTTGTGGGCCAGGTTTTGGTGGACTATTGCAGCAACTTGGTCATGTCTATGTTTGTAGTCAGTTTGAACTATAGATTTACATGCACCTGTAATATGTTGAATTGTTTCTAAGATACTGTGACATCTTCTACATAAGTCAGTTGGAGGGCTGGGAATATGAATCATGTGTTTTTGATAGTTACGAGTATCTATTACTTGGTCCTGAATAGCAATTACAAAAGCCTCCGTCTCTGGGAAGAGTTCTCCGCGTCGGAGCCACTAGTTTGACGCTTGCCTGTGAACATGTGCTTGACCGAGATCGGCAAGGTGCCTACCATGCAGAGACTTTTGTGACCACAAATCTATTTTCTGCTGTTTACTTATCTTGAGCTGAAAATTTCTGTCATTTAGAGTAAGAGGAGTTAGTTTTTTTGTCTATACCTACAATATATTTGTGCAGTTGCGGATGTTCAGATTTTACAAAGAAATATTTGCGAAATTTGTCTATTAGATTGTTGTGTAAATTTTGTATATCGATGATACCTCTCCCTCCACCTTGGCGTGGTAATGTGAGACGCTGTGTACATGATCTGGGGTGGTATTTTCTGTTTACTGTCATATGTGTATTAATTGTGCGTTGAAGTTTAACTAAATCACTCTGAGACCAATTTATTATTCCAAAAGAATAGATGAGAATGGGTATCACGCAGGTATTTATGACTTTTATAATATTGCGTGAATTTAGCTGAGTTCTTAATATTTGGTTTATTCTAATTTTAAGTTTTTTAGTTAAGTCTATTTTTGCTTGTTTTTGATGTATCTTATTATTATTATTATGTGTGGGGTATCTATATAGTTTTCTCATCTGGTTGGGATGTATAAATATATAATTATAAACCAAAATGAAAAGATAAACATACAAAAATATCAATAAAATAAAATAAATATGAAAATACATAAATAAATAAAAGCCCAACCAGATGGAAGCCCTCGGCAGGGGAGACCAAACGGCCGAGGGTTAGGGGGAAAGGGAAAGAAACCGGCGGACGATGCGGGCGGTATCGAGGAGCACCGCCTTCTGCATTTGAGCCTGGAGCGGTCCGCCACGTAGTCCCAGCCGCCTCAGATGACCCGAGAGGCTAACTGGGATTAGCCCGTTTGCAGAGACGACTACAGGAATAATTTCGGTCGGCAGACCACCCCACATGTCGGTCATCTCGTGAGCCAGGTCCAGATATTTTGTTTGCTTATCTGTTTCGGCTTTCACGAGGTTCTCGTCACACGGAATGGTAATGTCGACCAAAAATATCCTTGACTGTGCCCGGTCCATCAGCACAATATCAGGCTTATTCGCAAGAATAGTCCTGTCTGTGATGATGGCCCGGTCCCAATAGAGCCTGGCGCGATCATTTTCGAGCACGGCTTCCGGCAAGTACTTGTAATACGGCAACTTCCGATCCACGAAACCGTATTTCAGAGCGAGCTCCTGGTGTAGAATTCTGGCTACTAGGTTGTGCCTGTGCAAGTACTCAGAGTTAGAAAGCGCCGAACAACCGGAGATGACATGCCTAAGTGACTCACCGGGATGGCGACAAGCTCGACAGATGTCGATGGTGCCATCCTTTAGGATGTATCTCCGATAGTTGTTGGTCTTAATAACCTGATCCTGTATTGCACAGACAAAACCCTCGGTTTCCCCGAAGAGGTCACCAAAGCGTAGCCAGTGGAGAGAGGTTACTGTGTCTACGAAAGGCCCATGTAGAGACTTGTAGAACCTCCCGTGGAGCTCCTTCTCCTTCCATACGGTCTCCCGGTCGGAAATTGTCTGCACTGCCGGGTCTTGCCATTGCTCGTTGGCTAAGGATAGAGGGGTAAGTCCTTTATCACAAGAAATGACGTCCTTATAGAATGGATCATCCGATCTCGCCAGGAAGTAATTACGGAGGCTGCACACTTCGCGATTATGCATGGTGAGCGCGCTCAAGAAGCCACGCCCACCATGCTTTCGCGGCAAGTACAGCCTCATTACCGACGATCTCGGATGATGCATCCTGTGGGACGTCATGGTAGTGCGGACTTTTCTATCCAGGGCGTTAAGTTCAGTCTGAGTCCACCTGAGTATGCCAAAGGTATACATGAGGACAGGTATGACCCAGCCGTTATATGCTTGTGTCTTATTCACACCGGACAAAAGGCTGTTAAGCACTTTGGTCAAGCGTGCATAAAACACGTCGCAAACTGACTGTTTCATACCAGCCTCATCGATACCAATGTTCTGTGACATACCCAGGTATCGGTATGTTTCAGCCTCGGAAAGGGTCCTTAAGTTGACGGGCATAGATAAGTCTATGCCCTCAGAGTTAGCAACCCTACCCCTCTCAACATGGAGGACCGCACACTTATCCGTCCCCAGCTCCATTCCAATGGAATTGCTAAATTCACAAGTGATGTTTAGCAGTTCCATAAGATGGGAGCGACTGGAGGCGAATAACTTGAGGTCATCCATATAGAAAAGGTGGGTCACTTTTGTCCCTCCTTTCCGTAGCTGAAATCCCCTCCCGGAGCCCTCCAGTAAGGTACTGAGAGGGTTCAGAGAGAGGCAGAACCATATTGGACTCAGACAATCGCCCTGGAAGGTACCCCTTCTTATCCTTATGTGGTTCTCCGCAGCCATCATCCGCTCGCCCAGATGACAAAGGATCGTACTCCACTGCCCCATACACTGCTCGAGGAAGTCTCTAACTGTACAGTCTATCTTGTACAGTTCGAGGACTCTCTTTAGCCATGTATGGGGCACCGAGTCGAATGCCTTTCTGTAGTCTATCCAGGCGGCGGAGAAGTTCCGACGGTTGTGTTTCACCACTTTGCCAATGACCGCGTCAATGAGGAGTGGTTCCTTGGTTCCACGACCGCTGCCCCGACATCCATTTTGAGCGCGCGACATCACCTGATTTGAATCCAGGTGACGAGTGATTCTCGCG
The DNA here is from genome assembly GCA_907164705.1 of Parnassius apollo. NCBI lineage: Eukaryota > Metazoa > Arthropoda > Insecta > Lepidoptera > Papilionidae > Parnassius > Parnassius apollo. The sequence continues at coordinate 1,741,153 of CAJQZP010000049.1, read as the reverse complement.
CTCAAAATGGATGTTAGTGTCTTATATATGGTCGGTAGACATGTGATGGGACGGTATTTGCTCGGGTCTGTGGTACTCTGGCCTTTAGGAACCAAATGGGTGATCCCAGTAGTGAAGAGGCTCGGGAGCGACTTCTGGTTGAGAACCTCTTGAAACTGTCGGGCGAGCACAGTGTGACACACCACGAACCCCTTCAGCCAGTAGTGATGCAGCCCGTCGAGTCCCGGACTTTTCCAGTTCGGGGCCCTACGGACCGCCTCAGCTACGTCATCCGGCGTTATGGTGACGGGGTCCATGGGCGTAATACCCGCACACTGACTCGCCACAACTTCCGTCCAAGGGCCCTCGTTGTGGTTTACGGGCTCTGACCACAGGCTGCGCCAGAATGCGACCGTGTCGGCCTGATTCGGTACTGGGCCCGTTCCACTTACCATTGGTCGCTCCAATGATTTATAGAGCCTCTTCTGATCACTCTGGAAGAGACGATTCTGGTTGAACCGTGTCGACCTCTCGGTATATCGCCGAATTCGCTTTCCCCAAGCAGCGATTCTCTGCTTCAGGTCGTCTATGCGCTCCGTCAGTTTTTGCATTATATCCGGCTGGGACAAACTAACATTTGTCCCAGCAAACGCCATCCTGACGGTGCGCACAATCCTTGGCCTGGTATTGCCTGACCTGAAGCATATCAGTCTGCCGATGAGGGCCCTAGCCTTTGCGATACGTTCTTCAATTCTTGTTCTCCAGGCTGGGATAGCACTACTTTGTCCAGTAGTGCGTCCAGCCGTGGAAAGTTTGGCGCCTATAATACGGCAGACTGCCAGTGCGGCGCCAAAGAGAATTGAGTCCGTCTCGCAAAGGTCCCGGCTGGCTTCCAAATAGGTCACCAGCATTGGGTTCAGAGCCCTCACGACAGCCCGATTCCGCTTGCTTAGGGCTATGCGGGGAAGTCGCGGTCGATTTTCGAGAGGCGTACTGCGCGTTTCCATAATCGCCTCTTCCAATGTACTCCTCATTTGATCTATTTTATTATTATTATTATTATATACATAATAAACACCACTGCTGTAGGTACCTAGGCGGCTCCCGTTGTAGAGGATTTGCCTTCATCGTCACGCTCGGGAGGCGGTTATGCACTTATACTATTTAATTTTCTGTGCTTAATAGTATTAGAGCCGTGGTAGCTCAGATGATTAACGCTCGCTGTAAATATCACAGTATGCGAGTAATCCGGGTTCGATCCCCGCCTGCACCAATGAAATTGTTTATTGCAATTTTAAGTGCTGATTTACCACGTGCTCGGCGGTGAAGGAAAAAAAATCGTGAGGAAAGCGGCATCTCTGAGGAATAAGAAAAAAATTACTTCGAAGACATGTGAAGTTCGCCAACACGTATTGGGGTAGCGCGGCGGACACTTCCTTGCTCTAAAATCCTCTCAGAAATGTGAGGAGGCCTGTGCCCAGTAGTGGGACGTATATAGGCTGTAACTTTACTTTTTAATAATAATGTTACACAAACGTTCATTAATAATACGATGTAAACTGAATGTAAGGCAGACTAGGATACAGTATCACGAGATGTTAAGGGAGTTCACACAAATATTGAATTCGATTTCAGAACCATCGTGATTGGCACATACCATGCAGACACGAGGGAAATTGCAATACGTTCAGGATCGTACATTAATGACTCAAAATCCATAAATAATAATTAAAAGTAGCAGCTAGCGATCATGACCTGAAATGAAATTTACGGAGTCTTGACCCTAATTATCCACTTATGATTTTAAAATTTTAAAGTAATTACTTGTATAATGGTGAAGATTGTAGTTGATTCAGGCCACGATAATTACTTTAATAATCAATAAATTAAGATTCAACTACCAGTAATTAGGATAATCAACCCAACTATAGAATATCCTATATAATGGGGGTCCGCATACTGTAATTTTATAAGAATACGAAGCTACTTTATTTTTATAAAGGTTGATTATAACGTTAAGATGTCAATAAAGGCTGAAATGATAATAATAATAATATTTATTTGTATAAACATCGGTGTATAAAACATGCTCGTATGGCATTGGCAATGATGTGGCAAAAAAAAATGGTGTTGGCAAAAAAAATAATTTCGAAATAATACTTTTAAGGCGCACAAATATAATTGGGTAAAAGAAAGTATAAATACGATGGTTAATTTCATCAAAACCTGAAGAAAATCAAAGCGGCAAAAATATTTCTTTAAAATAAAAACATATATTGACATACTATATGTTTTTTCGCCATCTACGAATCATGCGTTTGCGCAAACAGAATACACCTGCCTATCAATCATACAAACTTTGAATGGGAAATAGGTATTAGCGCATATTTGATACATCGGAGAACATTATAATTAGGACCTTAGAGTAAACACAAGTATAGCTTGCTTATGTATACTCTAAGACCAGGACTCGTTTCTGGACCCCGCACAAAGGAGCGCATCTCATGAGTGTGTTTTTGTTTTGTGGTGGGCTAGCTACGAATTGCGAAAATAGGTCTGGTCGTCACCGTTTTGCATTATTTCGAACCTTTAAGCTTTCATTATATACATGTAAATAATCAAGTATATTAATGACAACGTATGTAATATATAACATTTAAAACGGTAAAAATCACAATTTGAAAAATAATAAATACATGAGATTCTTTTACAATTCCCTTGCCAGTTTTCACTTTATCAAATATGAATATCATCATCATCATTACAGCTCATTAAAAATTCACTGCTCAACATAGGCCTCCCCCAAATATTGCTGCGTCATATTGTCTTGCCCATCTATTTGTTTCCTTCTGTAATTTTAGTTACCACGCTTTGATTAGGTTGGCAAAGAGCTTTTTTCAGGAAGGTATTGTGCTGCTCATCTCTTGTTACAGTTTCTCTCTATCGTCTCTTGTTTCAATTTCTCTCTGTCGTCTCTTGTTTCACTTTCTCTCACACCCACGGAAGGATGTGGGATAGAGGATTGTCTTATGAAACCCACTATACAGCGGGAAATAAAACAAAAGGGTAAAATATAACAAAGGGAAAATAAATCAGCAAATACAGGGTTATTTTGCAATAACAGGCCAAATTTGCAGAGAATGTTTAGAATAAGATAGACAAATGTGAAGAAAAAGTAATAAAAAAAAATCTCAAACATTCTGTCCTTTTTACCTTTTAACTTCAAAATGCGTGGTAATGTAATTTTAACCGATTTTACTGCGCACGCGTTGTGCGTGCATTCGTAAGCGTCGATCGGTAGGCGAAAACGTTGTTACCCATAAATCACATTCAATTTGGGATAATTTCAAATACAATTAGAAGCCTTAATTACTCGTATTTTCAAAAACTGCAGTAACGGTATATCATTATTTATATATATGAACTTAAGTTTAAAATTTAGCTATTCATTGAAAAATAGCCCTATGGTTCGGAAATTAGCAATAATGTATTTTGAATACATTTTGAATAAGTACTTTAACTGTACCGGTTTTAATGAACCCGGTACTCACGATTCGGCACAAATGTTAAAATGTAATTGCAGAACTGCACAATTATTTTAGCGGTAAAAACTTCGATCAATGATACATTGATCGAATTGATCGAAGGCTAAAAAGGATCATAAATTTAATACTTAAAGAATTTTAACAAGTAATCTGGTATGCTTATTTCTTCAAAATCAAAATTAAATTACATTTTATTTTAAAATTACAGAAATGGAAGGCGCGGAAGATCTTAATGTTGTAGGCGGCATACAATCTATAATAAAGAGGGATGAAGACTATTTAATTAATTTCAAAACTGGTGAAAAGGCCAAGATATATATCATAAACAATCATGTCTTCAGATATTATGTGTCACCGACTGGAGTGTTCTTAGATTATCCGATACCAAACAATCCAGACGACGTTGCAAAAATCACTGTGAAAGATGTAGATGATTACGACAAAGAAGCTTTTGAGAAATCAAGTATAAAGGAACTTAATAAATATTATCGAATTGACATAAATAAAGTTCAAATACAATTTGATAAGATAAAAGCAACAATGACAGTGTTCGATTACAGAACTAAAAGAGAAGTACTAAAGGAATCGAATGCTTTGTTGTATAGTGCCGATAAATCAATACAGTCACTTTATCAAGGTAATGATGAGTACTTCTTTGGTGGGGGCATGCAAAATGGAAGATTTTCACATAAAGGAAATGTTATATACATACTGAACACCAACAACTGGGTAGACGGTGGAGTAGCTTCGCCTTGCCCATTTTATTGGTCCTCTAAAGGTTACGGAGTTTTAAGAAATACTTGGCAGCCCGGAGTTTACGACTTTGGGTCTAAATCCCCTAGCAAAATAGTGACAACTCATAATGAAGACCATTTCGACGCATTTTTCATTATCAATTCTCAACCAAGTGAGATTCTACGTGATTATTACGAATTGACTGGACAACCTATTTTAATGCCTGAATATGCTTTTTATCAAGCGCACTTAAATGCGTTTAACCGTGATTATTGGGTTAAAGTCAGTGGTAAGACGCCTGGTGCGATATTATTCGAGGACAACAATTACTACAAAAAGTACAAGCCAAATGAAATTGGTCATAAAAAAGGAATTTTGGAATCATTAAACGGGGAAAAAAATAACTACCAGTTTTCGGCAAGAGCAATGATTGACCGTTATAAAAAACACGATATGCCGTTAGGTTGGTTTATACCGAATGATGGGTATGGATCTGGATATGGACAAACCGATTCTCTAGATGGAGATATTGAGAATTTAAAACAATTTACTGATTATGCCACAGAAAACGGCGTTGAAGTTGCGCTTTGGACCGAATCTAATCTTTCTCCTGCCGATCCATCACATCCTAAAAAAGGAGAGAGGGATTTGAGCAAAGAACTAAGTGTGGCTAAAGTTGTTGCGCTTAAATGTGACGTGGCCTGGATTGGCAGTGGCTACTCATTTGGCTTAAACGCCGTCGACGAAGTCACAAAGATCTTCGTCTCGAATACAAAAATAAGACCAATGATTATAATGGTTGATGGTTGGGCTGGAACACAACGCTATTCTGGAATTTGGAGTGGTGATCAAACTGGAGGACAATGGGAGTACATACGTTTTCACATACCCACATATATCGGGACAGGTCTTTCCGGCCAACCCATAGTCGGCTCAGACATGGATGGTATATATGGGGGGAAAGAGAAAGAAGTAAATATTCGTGATTACCAGTGGAAAACCTTCACACCTTTACAGTTAAATATGGACGGGTGGGGGAACATTCCAAAAACTCCATTCAGTTTTGATGACGAAGCTACTAGCGTAAATAGGGCATATTTAAAACTAAAATCAATGCTTATGCCTTATAATTATACTATCAGCCATGAATCTATAACAGGCCTGCCAATGTTAAGAGCAATGTTCCTAGAATTTCCAAATGAAATCATTGCCTACACTAAGGAATGCCAATACCAATTTATGTGGGGGCCATACATTTTAGTTGCACCGGTATACAAAGAGGGTTTTAAGCGTGACGGAATTTTTTTACCAGATAAGAAACAGGTATGGATAGACTATTTTACTGGTAAAAAATATCAAGGAGGAAAAATTATTAATAATTTTGCCACTCCATTATGGAAGATTCCAGTATTTATAAAAGACGGAGCGATAATACCGATGACGAATCCAAATAACAATCCCAGTGAAATAGATAGGAGTAATAGAACTATTACTCTATATCCAAATAATCAATCAAAGTTTGAAGTTTATGAAGACGACGGCGTATCTTCTGATTATCTGAATGGGCACTTCGCTACAACAGAAATAGTTGTAGACGCTCCGAAATCCAATAAGAATGGACACCTTTTAATAAATATTGAAAAGACAAAAGGTTCTTATATGGGTATGATTAAAGAAAGAACTACTTTACTACAAATAATGGCTTCCAATGATGTCAATCACATAAAAGTAGCAATGAATGGCGAAACTCTTCAAGTCACAAAAGCTAATGATTTTGAAGATTTTGAAAGATCTGATAATACATATTACTTCAAAAAAGACTTTGAAGTTAATCCATATTTAAAAAGCTTTAATGATGCACTGCAAACAGTTTTATTGATTAAAATCCAAAGGCTGGATATAACTTCCAACCATTTACAAATAAAAATTAAACATTTCACAAACAGTTATAGAGTACTTGGTGAATACGAAGACGATAATATAACTTTGAAAACCCCTGATAATTTTAAAGTTCTAGCTGATGATACAAGTCCCACGAAGATATCACTTCAATGGTCTCCTGTAATTGGAGCAAACTATTATGAAATTGAAAAAGACAATATAATTTACAGTAATTTAGACACGACACAATTAACATTTGAAGATTTTGAATACAATACGCAGCATTTATTTAGAATGCGCGCTATAAAGGACGACGGTGTATCCGAATGGAGTGATTACGTGAGTGCACACACATTGGAAGATCCCGGTTTCATTTAAAAAGTGTAGGTAAAAGTGGCGTGCATTATTCCATATCAACCATACCGAGAGATCTGCGACTTAAATGGTAACTTGTCTTCTTTGTAGCACACCCATTGGCATAATATGGCGCTACCAAATTATGAATATATTTGGGAGCAGCATATTAATAAGGAAAGATCTTAATATTCTCTTTTACATAAGGTAATGTTTACGAAATAGAGAAAACTGATCACACACCACATACATAAGCTAGCAATGAAACTTTCAAGTGATATCAATTGTTTCAAAAACTTGAATTTCATTAACAAACTGACCTTGTAAATACTACAAACATTTATAGAGCAAATTTTCAATGCATTGCATATTGCATGCATTATTTGTTTTATGCAAGCAAGACTGACAAAAGAATACACAGTTCCACTAATGGTAAGTGGAAGCTATGGCCTATAGACACGACATCTATCCTCAAATAAGAATCAACAGACAGTAACAATGATGGTATATTGCACACTGGTATTGTGTGAGAATGTGAGCCATTCCCCGGTATAGCTGACCCATAGTATGTTGCAGCTCAGGTCTACCGCATATATAATTGCATTTAAGAGATAACACTTAAGATATTATGGAAACAAAAACAAACTTAAGACGATTATATATAACGTACTTTAATAACATACGAGTATCTTTAAAATCAATAATCCAATAGCTTAATTTTTTATTCAAACATTATACTAATTTTAAGGAGAAATGTATAGAGATGTAATTCTATGTTAAAATGATTAAAACTACTTTTACGGATTTTATCGCGTTTATTTTTACTTTTTATTTTTAATTCCCGACGTTTCGGGCGCTTTCCAGCACCCATGGTCACGGGGGACTGAGATGACTGACGTCCCGATGTCATTGTTAAACCCGGAGTACCTTCAGCTTTTTTAATTATTGTTTATGGTCCGATCTATGCAAAATGAACTGGCTATGTCTTGAGTTCTTGCAGTGGTATGCTTGGGTTTAGTCACAAACTGCAGACTTCCTTGTGATCATATCCTAGACGGCCCCAACCATTACATCAGATTTGATAGACCACAAATCCTCGCGAAAGAACACCGATTCCTACCAAGGATGATACGTGAGGCTATTGAAATTAAAAAACATCCTAATTTCAATAGAGAAGGAGGCTGGGTACTACCACCTGCTTGGGATCCTATAATCAATAAAATTAAAACTAAACCCAAGCATACCACTGCAAGAACTCAAGACATAGTCAGTTCATTTTGCATAGATCGGACCATAAACAATAATTAAAAAAGCTGAAGGTACTCCGGGTTTAACAATGACATCGGGACGTCAGTCATCTCAGTCCCCCGTGACCATGGGTGCTGGAAAGCGCCCGAAACGTCGGGAATTAAAAATAAAAAGTAAAAATAAATGCGATAAAATCCGTAAAAGTAGTTTTAATCATGTGCAATGTTCGCGTAAATATAAGAAATCTCTATGTTAAAATCTTCATTTTTATCATCATCATCAATATAGTTCATCACAAGTCCAATGCTGAACAGCCTACCCTAAGGAGTACTACAAAGCATTGGTCCTGAGCCACTTGCATCCATCGACTTCTGCATATCTCACCAGGTCATCATACCGTCTCGTGGAGGCCTTCGCTTACCTGTACTAGTCTGTCACTTGAAAACTTTCTTCAGCATCCGTTGTCGATTTTTTGAGCTATTTTGCCACCCTGTTTTTTATAAACTTTAAAACTTACTTTTTGCTAAATATTGTAATAAAACTCAATTTATAATCTCAAATTTTCACTTTGTATTGCATTAGCTTTCAAGATTGAGTACATTCCATAACGATTTGAGTCCGTAGTAAATTTAAATAAAAACCTAATACTATTCACAATATTTAATCGCACTCGCAAAAATAAATAATTAAACAACACTTCAAGCAAAAAAACACACTATAGAGACACTATGACTGCTGTAACTCATCCGCATTTCTCACAGCTATGATTGTGCACATAGAGGTCGCAGAATCAAACACACAACTAATAGACAAATCTTCCAACACACAACTGTACTCGTGGTCAGGGTATCTACTTCTGACGTAAAGAGATCTCGGATCTTCGGATAACAGACTTTCAATGTTACTTTTAAAAGATTGAGCCCTTTCTCCAATTAGATCATTAAGTCTATGAAAAGCTTCTTCTGTAAATCTAACTTCATATGTCTGTGATGGCGGATTAGAAATCCAAGACGCTACTCTTACGCCATCATGGTTTGTGTTATGGATATGGGCTAATTGTGGTGGGGTAAACCTTTCTTGCCCGTCCGGTGCCCCTCTTTCTGTTTCTGGACGCCTCAAAGGGGATCTGTTCTGAAAGGTTGCATCCGACATATCAACACTGGAATGAGAATCGGGTGATGGTGAGATCGGAGTTGTGGGATCGCTTTGTCGGTCTGGAGAGGTTTCATCATCATAAGGCGAATGACTTTCCGATGGCATCCCCATCGGGTTCGTTACACGCGGACTTAAACTGTAATAAAAAAATATTATTAGAACTTATTCTGTATTATTTATACCTTATATATTTTTTGTGTAAGTTTTTACTATTTTAAGATATTTTTTATCGTTTTCGTTTTATTCATTATAAGTTGTTCGTTTAAATGTGAGGGGCAGCCATCATAGATGTTCCTTATTAAGTGAGTAAGATAATCCTAGAATACAAAATGCTTTGCATACTATACAGTATAATAAAAATAAGTACGTATTATTGATTTAATATTATCATTGTCCAAAAACTGTATTAAAATGAAAATGATTACTAACGTAAAAATCTGAGATTTGTTAATGTAACCATAAAATTTTAAAAACTGAAAACAAGATCTTATTCAGTGATTGTTTTAGTTGTAGTATGTATGTAAAAACAGGTAGTTAAATACTGCATCGAATAAAATGAACTAGCCATACTACTCTGCCGTCATAGAGTTTATAACTAGTATTGAGGTAGAAGTCTAATTTTTGTTGCAAAACCAGCCAATATTTTACAAATACCTACACAAATCTCGAAGATTTAAAAATCTATATACAACATGTAACAAAAACCCTGTGGTTCCCGTTAACTGCGTTATAAGAGTCGGTATCCAAGCATGTAGAAACAATTTTTTTTTTCAAAAAAAAAAAAACACATTTGAAAAATTAATTTTAATGAAAAAAAAATTTTTTTTTTGCAAATTGTTTGTGGTTTTATTATCTCTGCATTGGCCGAGGAGTTAGAGGATTGACAAAAGTCCCCGCATTACCGATACTCGTGCGAGTTAGAGGAAATAAAACCACATACAATTTGCAAATTAATTTTTTTTTCGTTAAAAATAATTTTTTTAAATGTTTTTTGAAAAAAAATATTTCTATACGCTTGGATACGGATTCTGATAACACACCTAACGGGAACCACAGGGTTTTTGTTACATGTTGTATAGATTGAAAAATCGAATTAATTGTAAGCTAAGTCTCTTAAATAAAGAATTATTATTATTATATTAATATGCTCAATGTATTTATTTGTTTTTGTATTATTAACGTTTTATAAATATTTAAATAATGTATTTTACTCTCAGTTTTTATATTATAAAAATAAAATAAACTAAACTGTATTTATTTTTCAACTTTAACTAAGTTCTAGTTTCGAAAATGTACCTAATTAATACAAAAATTGTAGATCAATCTTAGTAAGCTGATTTACCACATCAAAAAATGATTACGAAACCTGCATGTGTCTCAAATATCTCGAGGACATGTATGCAACAGTGCGGCAGAATAACTTCTGCATTACCCTTTTAGAATTGAAATCGTGGTCTGTTTCTACAGTGGGACGTATGTTGGATGTAATGATGTCAAAAACGTCACCACTACCGTCCAAAATTACAGATTTTACCGTTGTCACCAATCACCACTTAAAAACTAACATTCTAAATTCAAAAAATTTATGTCATTCTTTTTGACATTCAATTGTTTTAATATTCAGTAATCATGTTGAACATGGCCAACTCAAAAATCAAATTAATTTTCGAATATACCAGTTCCGACGTGTTCCTAACGCAGTAGAGACAGCTAGTAATATCAACGCAGTAATTTCAACGCAGACTAACGAATGCACTAAACTTTTGTGGTTTAATCGATTTCGTCGTAGAAAGTTCAACGTATAATAAAGAACACATCACGAGGAAGAGCAGAACAAGGTAATAATAATGAATGTATGAGCTTATAAGCAATATTAATTTAACGCAATTACATTTTAGTTTCTCATGAAGAAATGAAGGCATTTTGGACAGAATAATTATGACGTATGATGATTCTTTACAATAATCGTATGCTAAAAACGCAATGACTAAATCCAGGTAAAACATCAGACAAATAGTCTAAAGCGAATCTCACCAATAGAAAAGTAATGTTAACCGTTTGGTGGTCACTTCATGGTGTAACTCGCTGAAGCTATTTGAGATCCAGTGTATCAATAGCAGCAGATGTCTATTGTGAAGAACTTCGAGCAATGATAACGGAACTCTCAGAAAAATAACCCCAACTCTTTAATCGATGTTCGCCATTATTGGTTCCATTATAACGCAAGACCTCACACTGCTCGTAAAACAGTTGTAAAATTGTAAGATCTGCAGTTAGAAATCATATGCTATACTCCGTACTACGTACGTACACGTGGACAATTTCCTGCACAAAATGCCTTCATAGACTTTATAAGAGTCTAGATCCCAAGAGTTCTATCGCAAAGTCATATTATGATCTTTCCTCGAGAGAGGCAGAAATATGACATGATATAATGAGGATAAATACTTAGATTAAATAAACATATTTTTCTTCGTACACGTGGACAATGTCGTGCTAAGAAAAAAAAATCTGTTCTCTAGAAGCAGTACAAAATGCCTTCATAGACTTTATAAGAGTCTAGATCCCCAGAGTTCTATCGAAAAGTCATATTATAATCTTTCCTCGAGAGATGCAGAAGTATGATATGATATATAATGAGGGTAAATACTTAGATTAAATAAACATATTTTTCTTGGGAAAAAGAGGTGTTTGAAATTTTCTGTATAAAAAAGGCCATTTCATTTTTTAACTACTAATAATTAGTACCAGGTTTAAACTGGAATCGAAAGAAGTCCCGCAGAAATATGCAAAGTAAAGTATAAGTTGTAAATATTGGAATTTCACAGTTAGCAAATGTTAACTTGCAACGCGAAAGGACGCGTCCTATAAGGACTCTTCTTAAACCATGATTCAAATCAGATGGTTTAAATAACAGTTCTCCTCGCGAAAGAAGATTAATTTGCTCTGGATTCCATACTTTACAACTTTACATTTTGTTCACATATTTACCATGGCACTTCTATATTGAAACAGACTGCTTAAAGTGGAGACTAAATATGTAACTATGTTTCTGTAGTCGTGTCTGTAAACAGGCTGATCCCGGTCAGATTAGCCGAGATACCGCCTGCATCGTTCGCCGGTTTCTTTCCGTTTGCCCCTAACGACCGTTTGGTCTCCACTGCCGAGGTCTTCGGTCTGGTTGGGTTTTGTCTATTTAATTATTTATATTTTTGTAACAAGACGGTTGTGGCCGTGAAAGGAAAAGGGGAGATCTCCCGCCGGGCAAGGTGTTCTGCCCGGGGAGCGGCCAACACTCCGTGTGATAGTTCGGAGAAGTTCTATATATTATATACTGTCTATGATTCGGAAAGTTAATAGCGCGATTTAGGCTTCGGTGTGTTTCGGTGTGCTGGTGGCGCGACGACAGCGCCGCTACATCACCCCCCTGCTCAGACCGGAGGTCGATTGTGCATCGTTGCCGAAGAATGTGCAAGTGCCAGGAGATTGCCTTGTAGTCTGCGGTGAGTCGAGAAGAAGGCAAGTAATCTGCGAGAGTGCCGTGAAGCAGAGGCGGGTAGTAAGTCTGAGAGCCGTGCCGAACACTGTAGCGCAGAGAGTAGCTTGAAGGAACAGGAAGCATTATTATTCCAGTGCTGCGATGAACCTTGTGAAGCTAGATGACTTGCAGGATATGAAGACTGCAGACGATATCTGCTCGGGAGCGAATGAGTGGGGTATTCTATGACGATGATGAAGCTTGAAGTTTCCGAATGTTGTTTGGTTGCGTGTTCTGATCACGTCGGGGTCACCATTGTGGCCGTGGAAGGAAAAGGGGAGATCTCCCGCCGGGCAAGGTGTTCTGCCCGGGGAGCGGCCAACACTCCGTGTGATAGTTGGGAGAAGTTCTATATATACTGTCTATGATACGGAAAGTTAATAGCGCGATTTAGGCTTCGGTGTGTTTCGGTGTGCTGGTGGCGCGACGACAGCGCCGCTACACGGTAAAGGAACCATTACAACCGACGGGACGGTAAACCGCAATGACCGGAGAGAGATCAGGCGCATGACCCAACGGCACAGGGGTGAGACACCGCCAAAAACCTGACTGCGGGCAACTACTGAGAATTTTTTCACGGAAAAACTCATTAACTGTTTTTTTTACTCGCACCTTGAATCTCATGATGAGCAGTGGCGCTTACGACCACTAGATCAACGAGACAGAAGTAACAGTAGCCTAATGTTGAAGGGTACTGACTGACAAACGAACTGACTATCCCACGAAATCGGGTTTTCAAATAAGAAAATTATCAAATACACTTAGTTTGTTAGGAATAGAAATTATTTAAAATAAATTTATAGGCAGTTTTTTAATATCTTTTGACAGTAGACTCGATCTCGCACCTATTTTTTTTATAGAATAAGGGTGACAAGCAAGCACACAGTCCGCCTGATGGTAAGTAGATGCTGTGGCCCACAGACATCTACATTTATCCTCGATTAAGAATACAAACGCAGATGCTTTGTCACCCATGAGAGATGGAATGCCCCATTTCCAGTAAAAAGGCTCTCCAGATCTCTACACTTACCATACGAAACACAGCAGTATTAACCTCTTAACCCCCTAGTGGTCTCATGAGACTGCGGCCACATTCAGTCAAATCCCTAGCGGAAGTATATATTGAAATAATTGTGATTTTTACGCTGCCGACATTCGCTTGGTATGTTATTTTTTGTTATCAAAATACAATAAAATCTTTTTGTAATGAAGTAAAACCTGACTTTTGTTTAGACCACAAGATAGAGGATTTTGTATAGATAAACTTCTTCATAGAAAAGTAGTCTCTAAATATAAGTTTTAATGGTTTTAAGTGCTGTGGATGGGTGCGGTCGCATGTGACCGCTAGGGATTTGCCGGGCGCATGTGACTGAATGAGATTTTTATGGCGCTTGAGGGGTTAAGCTGCTATTTTACACCGGCTTTGTGTGAGAGCGTGGTCCTTACCCAGTCGGGCCGACCAATTCGTTCTACAACTATAATATAGCTGCAGCGTGGCTCTATCATATGCTAAACTTCGCGCTACGTCTTGTTTAAAAAAAGATGTAGTAGTTTAAATGTTTACCCCAATAAGTCAAAGGACAATTTTATAAGATTGAAGTGATAAATTATATAAGAGTCCACCTGATGGTAAGTGGCCACCACAGCTCATGGACACCTACAGCAATCTCGAATAAACAAGGCTACATATGCGTTGTCACCCCTGAGGATAGAGACGGAATGCTTAACACCCTTTAATTATACTGGCTCTCAATATACCATTCAGACCAGAACATTGCAGTACGGGCACTCCTGCTTAGCGGCAGATATAGGCAAAACATATAGAATAAACTTTTTCTTGTATTTCTTGTTTTAGTGTTTAGTGATTTTTTTATAGCATTGGGTGACAAACGAGCACACGGTCCACCTGATGGTAAGTGGATGCTATGGACCATGGACATCTACATTTATGCTCGATTAAGAATAAAAATGCAGATGCGTTAGCCTAACCCCTGTGAACTAATATGGAATATCTCGTTTCGGAGTAAAAAGGATCTCCGGCTTTTTATTCTCACCACACGAAACACAGCAGCATTAAGCTGCTAATTAACGCTGATATTCTGTGAGACCGTTGTCCCCCGGTAGAGCGGCAGTGGCGAAGCTAGAGCTCCAAACTAGGGCAAGCCTAATATATAAATTTGTGGCGGCGCTGTCGTCGCGCCGCAAGCGAAACACACCGAAGCCTAAATCACGCTATCAAAATTCCGAATCATAAACAGTATATTAAGAACATCTCCGAACTATCACATGGAGTGTTGGTCGCTCCCCGGGCAGAACATCTTGCCCGGCGGGAGATCTCCCCTTTTCCTTCCACGGCCACAAATTGATAAAAATATAGATTGTTGTTTTTAGCAGTTTTATGAAAATACACCAATCTTGATCGTGCACGTGCAGTCAAGTTTAACAAAGTACACAGAAAGCATACTACTGCTAGATAGATTGTATTACATATCAGCAATTGCATAGCTTCGGTGGGTTTGAAAAAAGCCGTTTGGGTTTGTTTGAGCGAAAGAAAAAGATATTTACATACAATACCATACATGAACAAAAGTAACACATGAACTAAGTACAAACTATGTACAAAATTAAAAAAACAAATTATTTACATTCTAAATGGAATCGGCTCTCTTTCTTAAGGAAAGATTTAATTACGTCCACGTAAAATGTTGGTGAACGTTTTAATTGTTGGTGGCAGCGATAAATACAACCAATAACAACCAAATAGCGACCAATAACAGTTTTTTAAATGCGATAATTGATAAGTATGAAATACACTCTTGACCTTGTGTATTATCTCAATAAAGTTAAAAGATTTTACCTTTTCCTCTCCGATTAGCACTTTAACACACTTCAATTCATCACAAGCAACACTATTATCCTCCATTTTCACTAAAAATCTTTAAAAAAGCATAAATTTTCAACTCGCAATATTAAATCGCTTAAGCTAAACACACAGAGTAAATAAAAATTGAAATGTGTCTCTATTAACACTCATTTTTTATGACAGCAGCAGTATCGCTAAGGCAATACGAGGTCATCAGTCGACCTGTGTCGAACAGTGGAGTGCGCGGGAAATTTGAAATAGTTTGAAACAGTTTACGAGTTATTTTATTAGTTGATATTATTGATTGGCTCAGTTGTATGGAGCTTTTCGGCTTCTATGGAGGCTTCGCTACTGTAGAGCGGACCCATTCATACTACAATCATAATATTATAGCTGCAGCATGGCTCTCATCATCATCATCATAATTACAGCCCTTCACAAGTCCACTGCTGAACATAGGCCTCTCCCAAGGTATGCTACAAAGCACGGTCCTGAGCCACCTGCATCCATCGACGTCCTGCATGTCTTATCAGGTCGTCACTCCATCTAGTGGGGGGAGTTCGCCCTACACTTCGCCTACCGGTACGAGGCTGCCACTCCAGAACCCTTCTTCCCCAACGGTTGCCGGTTCTTCGAGCTATATGGCCGGCCCATTACCACTTCAGCCTACTAATCCGTTGGGCTATGTCGGTCACTCTAATTCTACTGCGGATATCCTCATTTCTAAGTTTATCATGCAGAGAAACTCCGAGTATAGCCCTCTCCATAGCTCGCTGAGCGACTTTGAGCGTGCTCATACGGTCAGCAGTGAAGGGCCACGTTTGGGTTCCGTAGGTCATCACTGGCCACACGCACTGGTTGTACAACTTAGTTTTCAGGTTTTGAGGTATACCTGACGAGAAGATGCATCGTAATTTCCCGAACGCTGCCCAGCCGAGTTGAATCCGTCGATTGACCTCTCGGTCGAAGTTGGACTTACCTAGTCGGACTATTTGTCCCAGGTAAACGTACTCGTCAACAACTTCGAGCTTAGTGCTCCCAACAACTACCGGCATAGATGTGACATGGACATTAAACATGATCTTTGTTTTTTCCATGTTCATCTTAAGACCTATCCGTTAGGAGGCACTATTGAGGTCATTGAGCATAGTGTTTAAGTCCTCCAGCGATTCTGCCATAAGGACTATATCGTCGGCAAATCGAAGGTGAGTGATGTACTCGCCATTGATGGTAATACCGTATCCTTTCCAGTCAAGTAGCTTGAAAACGTCTTCCAATGCAGCGGTGAAGAGTTTCGGGGAAATAACGTCACCCTGTCTTACACCTCTCTGCAGTTGGATAGGTTTCGTACTTTGGTTCTGTACTCGGATAGCCATCGTAGCCCTACTGTACAAACACTTCAGCACTTCGATATACCGACAGTCAACTTGGCACCGCTGAAGATACTGTAGCACCGCCCAAATTTCGACGGAATCAAAGGCTTTCTCATAGTCCACATACGCCAGGCAAAGTGGCACATTATACTCTTCGGACTTCCGTACAATTTGCCGAAGGGTATGTATGTGGTCTATGGTACTAAAGCTGTGTAGTGGCGGTTGAGAATATCCACTACCCCATATCTTCCCGTGGGTGTCGTAAGAGGCGACAGAGGGAGATGGACAGGAGATGGGCAGCAGCATCTTCCTAATAACAACAATAATATAATAAAAAAAACTGCGATTGCCAACCCGCTCGCCAAGCGTGGCAACTACGGCAAATATCCTCCCATGAATAACGACGCAAACAAACGGCCCCCAGTCCCCGGCGGCCCCGCTATTCCTGGCTACGGTGAGGCTTTAGTACCATAAACCAGCATGGCTCTACCACGTTGAAAATGGTTATATTGCTGACGCAACATAATGATTATAAATGATCATCACCTTCCAACGCTGAAATTGTCATCGCCTATTCGCAGCGACGCCAAACCATCCACCGCGTCACTGATGCCCTCTGTCGGCGGCCGTACTAAAGACATTGCTGCGTCCACGAACGGTGCTGGGCAATCATAATGCGGAATGTACGGTTTTATATCTAACACAGGAGTTCCATTTACCATGTCCACTCCCTCAAAGTAAATTTTATTGCCTGAAATACGAAAAAAGAAATATTGTTACATGTTGTTGATTTAATATTATAAAAAATAATGTTTGTTCATATTTTATGCGCTGCCATGCCGTTCATCAGATTGCAGTAAAACTTTGTCAACTTATTAACTTCATATCGTACCGACAATTTGAATGTTATATAGTATCATTAGAGTTCAATTATAGTATTATCATTACTATTTGACAATATAGCTCTTTCGAATTTAAAGCGATATTTATACAATTATTTCTTCCGCGCTAACGCACCAGGTACCAGCTAGTATATAATATAGGTAATTTTATGATTTGCCAGACTTCGTAAAAGAATTTTTCTCAATACAATTATTTTGTATGGTTGTTTACGCGATATCTTTGGCAATTAACGTGAACCGATTTTAATGATTCTTTTTTATTAAATAGGCTTCAAGGGAAAAATAAATCCACCCTTAGGGGTGAAAAAATAGACACTTTCAATGTTCATTTAGACAACGTTCTTGTTGTAAACTTGAGTTTGTTGTTTTATTTAAACCCCTGAAAAAGTAAAAACCACCTTGAATAAAACTATTATTTACGGATTTTATCGCGTTTACAGACGGGAACATACAGCTGATGTGAAGCACCGACGCTCCGGGAAGTCTGCAGTCTGCGAACATGTTCAAGATCGTCCCCACCATTACATTAGATTTGATAAACCACAAATCCTCGCAAAAGAACACCGATTCCTACCAAGGATGATACGCGGGGCTATTGAAATTAAAAAACATCCAAATTTCAATAGAGAAGATGGTTGGGTGCTACCATCTGCTTGGGATCCTATAATTAACAAAATTAAACCAAAACCCAAGCATACCACTGCAAGACTTCATGATACTATAAGCTCGTTTTGCGTAAATCGGACCAAAAATTAATATTCAAAAACTGAAAGTAGCCGGACTAACTATGACATTGGGACGTCAAACATCTCAGTCCCCTCCGTGACCATGTGTGTTGTAAAGCACCCGAAACGTCGGGATAATAATAAAAATAAATTAAAGTAATTAAACGCGATAAAATCCGTAAATAATAGTTTTATTCAATGTGTAGTGGTTCGCGTAAATTTAAGAAATCATTAAAAACCACCTTCAAAAAAAAAGAATAAAATCTCAAAATTTAAGAGCTTTGAAGTTTTTATAGGATAAGCGTGAAAAACGAACACATAGTCTACCAGGTGGGAAGTGGTTGCTGTGATCCGTACATATCTACATCTATCCTCAATTACGAATAGAAATCCAGATGCGTTGTCACCCGTGAGGACTAAGATGGAATGTCTCGTTTCCAGTAAAAAGGGTCTCCGGTCCTCTACATCTACACTCACCAAACGAAACACAGCAGCGTTAAGCTGCTATTTCACGCTGGTATTCTGTGAGAGCATGGTTCTTCTCCAGTCAGGCCGACCCAGTCGTGTTACAACTATACTATTAATATGGCGGCAGCATGGCTCTATATTAGTAGTAGTTTTTGTTTTAATTCTTTGATACACTATGTTCTGGCACCGTAAATTTTTTTGGTATCCTTTGTGTGTACCATCTCAAGATAACGACTAGAATTTCTTCAAAACAGTTACATTATGAACATCATCCTCTATTTTCCCA
Source organism: Parnassius apollo (assembly GCA_907164705.1). Classification (NCBI taxonomy): domain Eukaryota; kingdom Metazoa; phylum Arthropoda; class Insecta; order Lepidoptera; family Papilionidae; genus Parnassius; species Parnassius apollo. The sequence goes on along the minus strand of CAJQZP010000049.1, from coordinate 1,722,101 downwards.
CCCTTAAAGGTAAAATTTTTCATCAAATATAAATAAAGCTATCCATGTAATATAGAAAGAGTCATAAAAAGAGTTCACAATTATTACAAAGATATCGCACAAAGAAAAGAAAAACAAACAAACAGTTGAATTAAAAACCTTCTTGACATGCACCGTGGTGACCCAGTGCTTGATAGAGGATTTCAATTTTCAACTAAAATTATTATAGTAAATTAATAAACATGTAAGTTATCAAGCAGGAATACCTTCAATGCTGGATATCTTCACAAGAGAAAGTCCAATAGGGCAAGGTCTGTGTGGTGACCTGGTAGAAAATACCCCTCGTCGCTCCCCACAAAGCCGGGGTGGCGTGACTTTGGCCGGTACGTTTGTGCTCTCGGTCGCATGACAATGAAATATTATCCTGAAATATTAAACAACAGGAGTACATAACATGGTAACTCGAGAGCATAGATACCGGTTTAAGGTAATATCGAAAAACCGAGATTTTGTAAAAAAAATATCGATATTGAGAAGCCAGTATTACTAATACTGATAGTTCGTCATTAGTATTTCCGATCGAGACTGATCCGCGGATTGATGATCGCAGTGCTTTTGCCGCTATATAAAATGGTTATACCGCCGTAGTATCCCCGGCCACGGGACGTATGGATTGGTGGATATTCATTATTTTTATACAAATGCTTTTTTTATAGGATGGGATGACAAACGAGCACACAGCTCACCTGATGGTAAGTGATTGCTGTGGCCCATAGACATCTACATCTATCCTCGTTCAATCATCAAGAATCAAAATGAAGATGCGTTGTCATCCGTGAGGACTTAGGTGGAATGCCTTGTTTCCAGTAAAAAGGTTCTTTACACTCACTATACGAAACACAGCAGCATTAAACTACTATTTTACGCTGGTATTCTGTGAGAGCTTGGTCCTTCCCCGGTCGAGCCGACCCATTCGTGCTACAACTATGTCACTAACATAACTGCAGCATGGCTCTACCAAAAGCTGTTGTAAGAACGAACGAAGAACGCCTGACTGTTGGTTTGCAAATTTTTCTAATATTTATTTTCTTTCTAATGGCAGCTGTACACTTTTGACGATGGCCCACGGGGCAAGGCGAGGACGAGACTGTACAGGATACTTTCGCTGAGCCTTGCCATCCCCCGCCTCGCGTGCTCTCGCGCTCGTGTCGGTTTTTTATGCGCGAGTCAAAGGGCCTCGCCTTCCCGAGGGAGTGGAAAAGAGTGAGTCACTGTACACTCGCGCTTCGTTCAGTCTACCGCAAGACGTTGTCACGTGCAGTATATTTTGGTTATCCGAGTACCACAAAGTTATCATGTGGAACCAAGAGAGCGAACTCAAATTTATTATTTTGTGGGAGCCCACGCATCGTTACCACAAAGACAAAAATCCATCTATCCGAAATCATGGGTCCATCTTCTCGCCGTCCTATAAAGGAAATCCTCCGAATAAAGGAGAATGTACAAGGTCACACTCGTGAAGCGCTTCTCGTGCGAGAGGCTCGCTCGAGACACAGTTTAGTAAATAGTTTACCAATCATATATATATTATACATCACTCCCATACAAAAGCGAAAATACCTACGCTATAATAGCCTACAAAATCTTAATATCTGCTGTTCGCAGCGAGAAGAAAATGTACCACAAATACGCGTACAAAGAGTCGAGATTGTGTTGCCCGCCGTGCGACTCACGTGCAAGCGCATCATCGCACGAATGCGCTAGGGTTGTACATAATATTATGATGATAATTGTAATAATACGAATGTTGCGAAATAAACAATTTTTTTTATTTGATAATCAAATTGGTGGTTGAGTTTTAAAAAATGATTTATACATTTTTTCCTTCTCTGAATTCTCGATTATAAAATTTTATCGTTGAAAATATCCTAAATAGCGTAAATAGATTTAATAAATAATCAGGAAAACAGGAGTAAAGGGGAGGATAGTCAATGTTTTGTAAAATTTGCAACAAAGTGCTGCCAGGCCGATTCATTATGACGTTGCCAAAATTATTTAAGAATGCTCTTTCTAATTCTTAAATATAATTATTAAACGTTTCTGGTGGGACTTTTAGCCCACCATAAAAATATGAATCTTTATTATAGGCTTTGAAATGAGCATACAGTGTTGTTTCGTCAACGTTAGGTTTCTCCTGTAACAAAGCTCAAGAAATTTGACCGTATATCTCAGTTTCGTAAGCAACTCAAGTGGCTCCCAATTCGACTTCGAAGGAACACTAGATTGTTATGTCTCCTCTATAATATTTTGCACAACCCTTCCTCTCCCACATACCTCAGAAGCCGATTTTCCTTCACCCATACTCCGGACAAACCATTCAGATCCCTTGTTAAAGATCTTCTTGACTTTCCCGTCTATAATTCCGGTTTTTACTCCCACTCCTTTTCAGTTCACGCGGTATAGCATTTAATGGAGACTCGTACCGACAAATGAAATTCCGAAACTTTGTTGGTTTTCAAGAAACGTCTTCGAGATAACTACTTTGCATCCTGTTAATTTATATATATTATTCTATTATATTACTTTTAGTTTATATATATCATATGTAACTATCGTCTTTATTATTATTATTATTTATTGATTTATTTTATTTTTATTTATTGTAATATTTTATATAAGTTACGTAACATTGTGTATATTATTTATTTTTTAATAGTACTAATGTATGCACTAAGTTTGCAATTTCAATATAATTTCCTTTATGGATCTACTGGAAGATATTTCAGCTAATTTGGAATAAGTAGAACCTTTGTACGTAGTTACTATAAGACTGCTTCTGTATCTTAATGTGTGTACATGAAATAAATTAAAAAAAAAAACATTGAAGTGAGTGCAGTTATGTTTTTTGCTACACATATATAATAAATTCCCTTTTTGACTTTGACACCTATCCACTGCACAATAAGCGCGGAAAGCATGCGCGGTGCGAGCGCACAGCCGGGCGTACGGCAGCCCAATGTCCGTTGTATCGTGGACGATACGCAGAGCGATAGGCATATAACGCGTGGCTTAGAGCGAGTGACGGAGGCCTGCTCGAGGTATGGCGAGTGCTCCCGTGCATGAATGTACAGCCGCCATAGAATGTTTAGTGATAATAATAATATTGTAGATTTAGTTAAAAATATACATTTAATTTCTAAAAAAATCAGTCTTTCCCAAACTAATTATTTTGTACAAAATATTGGAAAGTCGAAAAAAAGGTACTCATATGAAGGTTTAATATCAAAATAATATCAATATTATGAAAATCCACCGATAGTCCATGTCCTGGGTAATATATTTCATATATACTCAATAGGATCATCAATGCAATACTCTTTTTTGTTAACCCTAATATTATAACATACCGTAACACGACATATTTTCTTTAAGTGATAAGAATATTTTTTAAAGATGCGAAATCACAACTTGATTCTCGTAACAAAAATCTTGAGTAGGTGTTATTTTCAATTATTAAAGGCTTAATTTTCCACCTTTTTTTGCACATAATATAATTCAGTATCATGCATTTTACTTATGGGTGGTGTAAACTAAACGTGAATCAAACTTGGAGCTCATGTTTGCTAAACCGTTTTCGGAATGTTTCTTCACCTTAACTATTGCTACTTTCACTTTCTAATATAGAATTGCATGCATGGTGTCGCGTCGGTCTAGTACTACTACTACTCTTGCCGTACCACTCCTCGGTAAAGTCTTTTAAGTACTTCTCCATAATATATTATGGTCTGCTACTATCATAGTCCTCCATAAAATGTTTAAAGCATTACTCAGCTTAGCTCAGCTCAGTCTTAACATTCTTATATCAGACACCATTTTCTTGTCTCCTACTACGTCAATGTAAAGTTAATAAATAATATTAGGTATGTAAAATTTCCCATTAAATTGAACACTTAACTCCGACATAAGATATGAGTGAGACTTATCTCTTAAGTGTATGTTATTAATAATAAGTACCCGGATGGCCGAGCTTTACTCGGTTTTTTTTTTTTTGAAATAACATTTAGATACAAATTACATACTGATGAATAATATTTTTTGATCCTATTGACATAATAAAAAAACTGAACTGGTTATTTGAATAAAAAATCATGTGTGCAATTAGTTTAATTAAAATTTTCGTATTTTATAAAATACTAAAAAAGGGCTCGAAATAAAAGATTTTCTCACAAAAGAAGGGAACTTGAAAAAAGGAAAAAAAATCGAACCGAAGACGTGACGCGAACTCAGGCATTACGATTTTGCGACCGCTCGATATCCACTTGAGCTATTACGATCATTGTCAAAGTATCAAAATTTACTTTCTTATATTGTAGCAGTTTTTCATTGCCTGAAAACACGGACAAAAAGACATTTTCTAAAAATAAAGCCTAGCTAGATCGATTTATTGCTCCCGAAACTCCCTGGACACTAAATTTTATGAAAATCGTTGAAGCCGTTTCCGAGATTCCGATTATATATATATATATATATATATATATTGCTCGTTTAAAGGTATAGGATATAACTTAAACTTCTATAATTACTGATTAGTAGTAACTGAATCACATAACATTAAGATAAGATACACATTATTTATATTTATATGCTTATTTATAAAGTGAAGTTAATATACAGTCCACATATTTGATGTCTAGACCGGGACCAAACGTGGACCCATAATCTCATGCATCAACCACCTTTTAAGATTAGGGGTGTGTGTTTCTGAAGTAGACGTTATCGAAGGATATGCCCATTGCGTTGTCTCGAACCAACGTAGTGTGGCTGAGGCAAGGGGACAGATCGACGAGTTAGGAACTGGAAGACTCGCCGGATTACTACAGTGACAACCAGCGTTAAGGGTCTTGTTTAATGGTCCTTCGGAGTGAAGGGTCATCGATTCAGAAACGCCCACGATCCTCTTTACCACTTTTTAACTAGGTACACAATATGATAACAAAATGATTAAAACTACTTTTACGGATTTTATCGCGTTTATTTTTACTTTTTATTTACTTTTATTTTTGATTCCCGACGTTTCGGGCGCTTTCCAGCACCCATGGTCACGGGGGACTGAGATGACTGACGTCCCGATGTCATTGTTAAACCCGGAGTACCTTCAGCTTTTTTAATTATTGTGACTCCGGGTTTAACAATGACATCGGGACGTCAGTCATCTCAGTTCCCCGTGACCATGGGTGCTGGAAAGCGCCCGAAACGTCGGGAATCAAAAAATAAAAGTAAATAAAAAGTGAAAATAAACGCGATAAAATCCGTAAAAGTAGTTTTAATCATGTATAGTGTTCGCGTAAATATAAGAAATCATTATGATAACAAAATTTTAAGAAGAAATTATTTCATGTGCAATCTGTACATAGTTAAACCACGAAAGTTAAAGAGCCTATCTTTTACTAATTAATGTGGGGTTTAAAACCAAATTTATTAATTTAATTTTTATAATATATTATATAAGAACACAAATTTACATCGTTTATCAGCAAATCACAGCAATTTTAGTAAATTTGAATCTTGTTTCAAAAACGACATCAGACTGTACACTACAAGATTATATGGCTATGAAGGCTAGTTGTAGCTGAAAAATTACTTTGTAATTTGTTGGAATATCTAAAATAAAGTAAAAACTCCTTATTCGCACTTCCTTCATTCGCGTTTTCACTATTCGCGGATTAAAAAAATGCGAACCAATTCCTATATTCGCGGCTAAAGATTTCTTTATTCGCGGATCTAATCTGTACATCGGTACACATACTTATTAATAAAAAGGATTCCAATAGTGTACATTTTTAATAAATAAACGTGACATTTAATTTGAAAATTTTTAGTGAATGTTTAAAAATGGCAAATGAGCTTTGTGATTTCTTTATGAAAATTGATCCTTCCATGGAATGAAGTATTATTTTAAGAGGCAAATTGCTAATACTACTGCTGAATAACAGTAAAATTTGTTTTATTCAATGTGTTGCATTCCCATAAATAAAGACATCAATAGGTTTAAGTAAGTTTAAGGAATTGACAAAACCAATATTAAGAACTTGCTGTACTAATAACACATTTTGGGTAACTAACTGTAACCAAGTATTTTATTGTTTTGATTCAGACTGATGAGGTGATTAAAGTTGTTCAAAACGACTATAAATCAATAGCACGCTACAGACTACAAACTAGAAATTTCTAGCGCGCTATTAAATACGCTATGTTATAGCGAGCTATTTATAAAAAAGGGTGTAGGAGGCCGGCAAGTGCGTTAAGTTTAGCAGCACGCTATATCTCGGAGCACGCTACATTACATGTCGTTCATTGGATAGATCGCGTGCTATATAAGAACATTGTTTCATAATAAGTCGCATTTTAGATTAAAATAAAATAAAATTGTAAAGAAAAATTAAAGAACGCTCTCTCATACTTTTAAGACTTTTTATGATCCTAAAAATATTTTTAAGGACTGTACTTTTTAAAACAAAATAAAATTAATCATTTTTTATTATAATTGATGTAAACGTTATTTAAACCTTACTATAAATTATAAATAAAAGGTGTATTTAAAAGTTTATTAATTGTTAATACAAAAATCAACTATTTACAAACACTATTATATACACTTTTGTATCTATATTTTATTTATATTTAAAAACATTAGTTAGGCTTCTTTTGTAGCAGACAACTGTGTCCTTCGATCACTTATAAATATACAGTATACACTAACTAATTAACGTCTAACACTAAATTAGTTCACGCGCGATGAATAGCGTGCTGCTAGATTAAATTTGCGTCACACGTCTACTTTCAACAGCACTGCTGCTAGAACTAATTGCCGCTTGATATGAATAGCGCCAAAGCGTCATAGCGCCATAGCGCCATGGCGACTACTTACATAGCACGCGCTATGCGTTATGAAGAGATAGCGCGCTATAATATGACGCTATGCGCTATATTAACCACCATTAGAGGTGATAGCTACCAAGCTATTTCTAATTCGTTTTGTGTTTATTAATTGTGTAATATATATGATTGTAAGCAGTTATTTAAAAAAAGTGCCCACTGGGATCCTTGCTGGTTCTTCCAGGACAGAGGTTTTTTCTGACCAGTGGTAATTAAAAAAGGAAGTGACTTTCAATTAGTATTATTTATAATCTATATTGATTAAAAAGAGTTTCTTTTTCTGTTTTTAATATGGTACTTGAAATATAATATAAACATATATATGTTGTAACATGATATAATATTTATATATATGTATATATAAAAATTAATTATAATATATACATACCACATATGAGAGAATTCTTCTAAGCCGCTCATAGCATGATCTGGGTTAGTAAACACATTGGTATTAATGATGATTATGCCCTTTGACTTTGCTAGCACTGAGGGTTGCCTTGGCACAGCACGCTTGTTCCCAAAGGAGGTTTCAATATACCCAATTGGTTGGAAAGTTATTAAGCCAGTACTATCAGATGTAGATGGTTGGTCTTCAAGACTGTCGTTGATTATTGTTGTTGCTGAAATTATGAATTTGTTTAATGTTTAGTGACTGAACTTTAACCAAATGAAACAGTACCTGCAATATTATTTTATTTTAAAAATTATTCTATTTATTTTTAATATTGATAGAAATAAACAATTAGGTCCTTTTTCTTCATTTAATTTCTTTTTTCATACCCACCAATAAACTCTTTTCATTAGAAATAAAGGCAGTTTTTATAGCATTCACAATTGGCAATGACCATAAAAAGTAAAATACATCCTTATTGGTAATAATTGTCAGAGACAAAATCATTTCAATATGAAGATTAGAGCAAAGAAAAAAAATTGGTTGACCCTGCAGGCCTAACCTGGAACTTCCCGCTAATTTCAAATGCAAAGCGCTCCAAATTTCACCAAATTATGTTGCAAAATCTCGAAGTTATGTTAAAAAATGTTTTTTCTAAATTATTTCTCCTTTAATTTCCAAACGGCATTCGACGTCATTTTTTGAGGTTAAGAGCTGATTAGTTTTTGAAATCTATCGGTAAAGCCGTTTAAAAGTTATACCAAAAAAAACCGTTTATCAAAATTTTTATTTTTGAGATTTCTGAAAATCTACTCTTCCGAATGAGCTCATATTATCACCAAAACTATTTTGTTTTTGCATTGAGATCTTTAGAACACCGCTCATCTATTTGCATCATCAAACTGCATCTCAATCGATCAAGACATTCAAAAGTTATGAAAGGTTTAAACACATGCACACACACACGCGCGCACGCACGCACGCACGCACGCACGCACGCACGCACGCACGCACGCACGCACGCACACACATCCATACAGACGTCCATGTGAAATTAGTCAGAATAGCTTCCTGGGATCTCAAAATGTCGAGATCCGATGAAAAGTCGATTTTCGCAAATCGGGGTGAAACCAATAACTTCCCTATTTTCGAAAATTTTCAATTTTCTTAGTGGGAAGTTAAAAATAATAAGATTTAATTTTAAGGAAGGTTATGCTCCATTAATGAAAGGTATGATTAAAAATTTTGTACAACCGATTCCAATATAAATAAAATGCATTATTAAGGATAACTCAAAAAGCTACTAATCAGATCTTGGTAATTTTATACTTTCGCAGTCCCCTCGTTTTTTGTTCGTTTTAGAAAATTGAAAAATCATCCGATTTCCATGACTTTTTTTAAAACTTTCGTTATTATGGCAGATTTATGAAAAAAAAAAATGGAAAATATCTCACCTGAAGATTTCTTATAGTTTTATGACTTTAAATGTGATCATAAACGCACTTCTTCGAATATAATCATTCATAACTTTTTTGCAAAGCATTAAATGAAGTTTAAGTAATTTTCACAAAAAAACGAACATTTAAAAAAAACATTGAAAAATGTTTGTTTATTAATTTTTTATCTCACTTAAAGTTTTTATATGGTTTTCTGACTTTAAATGTTATCATAAACGCTCTAGAAAATGGAAATAATTATAAAAGTTAATATTTTTGGTGTTTTATTGAGTGTAAGATTGAACGAAGCAAACTCGGGACTTAGGGCATCCCAACTCGGACAGGTTAGGTTAGAAAGACATGCACATCTCCTTCGTGGTTAATTTTTTATAAACCACTCAAAAGTAGGAGCCGTCGACCAGACTTCCCTCGACAGAGCTACGTTAAGTGGCGTCGTGCTTCTCTCCCCCAACTCTCTACCGTAGTGTAAAAAATAAAGATAAAAAAAATTCATTGAAATTGGATGACTTTTCGATTTTCTAGAGCCAAAAACGAGGGGATTGCGATAGTATAAAATTACCCAAATCTTGATCAAATTTATATGGGACCACATGTTTAGCACCAGCTTTCAAATAAAAACATTCTAAGGTGATGCAAAAAATACAGTCAAATTGAGAACATACTCCTTTTTCTTTGCAGTTGGTTGGAAAATAACAAAGAACAATTGCTCTTATACAACAATTAACCATGTAGTGGCAATAAACCTGTAGTAGGGTTGTAAGAATATCCACTATCCCATATCATCACATGGGTGTCTTAAGAGCCGAAAGAGGGAAACGAAACAATAGATGTGAGTGGCAAATATCCCCACTAAGGTGCAATCTATGGGGAAGGCCTATGTACAGCTGTGGACTTTCGACAGGCTGTAATGATGATTGCTCTTAGATAGTGCCATAGGAATTTGAAATATAATAAAATATTATTAAAAATGACTTACCTTTAGCAGCGCACTCGGTACAACGGAGGCCGTTTAAAATGGTCTTTATACCTTTTAATTCTTTAGCATGTTCATGTTTCAAAGCAGACAGTCGCTGCCTAAAACATTGTTGATTTAACTACAATTCTTTATTCATTTACATAAATAATTTCACTACAGAAATTAGCTTTAAAGGTACTTGCCTTAAATTTTTTATTTCTGTTCTTGCTGAAACTATTTGGTTCATGTAATATTCTATGTTTTCAGTCATTGTTACGTATTTAGACAACGCTTTTTATAAACCAAGCATACCTTTTTGATTTTTAAGAAACAAGGTGACACTGGCACACAGTGACACAAACACAAAAACCATCAAAACATCAAAAACAATACAAATCACAGAGTAGGGAGGTTCGATAATCATCGAAATTAAAGACTAAAACATCGATGTTTTAACATCGATCTTCACCATCCTCTTAAAGGTAGCAACAGAAGTCGGTTTCCTGATATGAGGGGGTAATTTATTCCATAGCCTTATGGCCTCAGCGGCGAAAGACTGAGACATAAATTTGGTAAGGACATATATGTAAAAAAACACATAAGGTAGTTCCCTCGGAGGATTGCAGGTTACGATCGTGAAAAGAACCAAAATACTGAAACTTGCATTTCAGGTATTGGGGAGTGCATGGATCATATAGGATTGAAGAAAAGCGTGCGAAGAGTTTTAATACATCTACGCTGATGGATAGGGAGTCATTTAAACTTAGAAGGATAGAAACAGAAAGAGATACTTTTTTATTCAACGTAGATTATAAGCAATACTTATTGAAAGTCACTTTTTTCAGTTACCACTGGTTAGAAAAAAAACCCTCTGTCCTACGAAGAACCAGCAAGAAACCCAGCGGGACTTTTTTTAAATAATAGCTTACAATCATGTTTACAATTAACGACACAAAACAAATTAGAAATAGATTGGTTGCGATCACCCTTCCCAAGGGTTATTATCATCCATAAAGTCCTTAATATTATAATTACTATTTTGATACAAACTTAGTTAAATAAAAATTTTGAATTTCGCGTATGACAAATTTTGTATATTTTCTGGGATTTTGTTGTAAAAGCGTATACATCGCCCTAAGAATGAATTACCGACTCCATGGACTGATATATGGGTGCATGATCGTATTTACGAGGGCCAAAAATAAAACGGATGCAATTATTTAACAAACGCTGCAATTTTCACAGAAGTACTTGACTCACATCAGAGTAACACACATCAGCATTATCAATGACCGGTAAAACAAGTGTTCACACAAATATAGTCTTAGTCTCGGTTGGAAGGAAATTCTTGAAACGATAAAGGCCACACAGTATGATTGTCACTCTCCGGTTTATTTCAGCCACCTGAGATTGCCAACTTAAACTAGCATCAATCATTAACCCAAGGTAATTAACTACATGTCTAAGAGGAATAATTGTGCTATTGTAAACGATAGACTCCAATGAATTAAAATCGAATTTAGCTATACGGCGAGGGCTACCGAGAATTATCGCTTGACATTTAACAGGATTGACAGCAATTCCATAATTTCTGCACCAGTCGCAAATAGCCTCAAGATCTAGATTTAAAATTTCGATCGCGGAGTTAACCTCTGCTGGATCAATCTGAGCGTACAGCTGTAAATAGTCAGCATACAGATGGTAGGAGCATTTGAAATTTACACTTATGAGATTTATGAAAATAGAAAATAATAAAAGAGAAAAAATTCCGCCTGTGGAACGCCAGTAGTAAGATCAGACCAATCAGAGAAAGACTGTTGGTTGACTTTAACTCTTTGCTGGCGACCACGAAGATAAGTTGATAACCAATCCAAAACTGATGAAGACAAATCCGTGTTTACAGATAGCAAGAAGAATGTCATGATTGACTGTACAGAAAGCATTGGAGAAATCAATGAATACGAGAACTGTTAATTTTGACTCCTCCATACCCTGTCGTACATCATCAAGAACTTTAAGGAGAGCAGTGGTTGTACTATGTCCAGGACGAAAACCTGATTATAGGGGACTAAGAAGATTATTTTTATATATGTAGCTGGATAGCTGTTTGTGTGTAGCTGATTCTAAAATCTTTGAAAGAAAGGGACGTACAGAAATTGGTCAAAATGGTTAACAGAACTGGAATTATTTAAATTAGTTAGTTGAAGGACAAATGCTTTAGGCCAAAAAGATAGAAAAAACCCAGTAGAAAAAGAAAAATTGATGATGTGGGTAATGATTGAGAGAATGTTGTCAAGTATTGGGATAATAATATTTCTCCTCACATCATCATAGCCAGCTGCTTTAGATTTAATGAAAAAAAAATAATTTTACGAACATCTTCATCTTCATTCTTTCTATTGCAGAAAAAGCAAATCAGTTTGCGTCGATTTTGGGAAGTGATGAGATAAGAAAAATAGTTCTATGTTTAATGGAGTTATTGACTATAGGTACCAAGGAGAAGTGCTTATTAAGATCATTGAGAGATATTGATGCCATATCAGGGCAATTCTTTTGTCTACCTAACCCAAGGGAATTGAGAAACTTCCAAGTGCCAGCTGGAGAAGAGCTTAAAATATTCTAATGGATATGCAGGCATAATCATCGGCAAAAAATATAACGAATGAACTAGATATTTGTTAAATTTTTCCGAATTTTAATTACTGTTTGACACTATTTTTTTTATTTCATTAATAATAAACCATAAAGAACACCACTTATTTTTTATTCGTTTAATTTTAACCTATTAAAAAAGTGCATATGCAATAATATCGATAATGGCCAACATCGGTGTTTTGAGTAAGATAAACATCGAACATCGATTCTAAGCTATCGATAACAACATGGATGTCATCATCGACGTTTCTGCAACATGGATCATCCCTATCACAGAGTACATTGTATAAACAAGAAAATAGAAATACCATAGATAAGAGTGTATATACGTGGTATATACGGAAAACAAATACTGATAAATACACAGAAACCGTAGACGTAGATACCTACCCCATATATATATATATATATATATACGCATAGATGTATTTTAAATAGCACTCCTCAAAAATGTTAATTATAATGATTTACGTGAACACTGCACATTGATTAAAACTACTTTTACGGATTTTGTCGCGTTTAATTTTAATTTAAATTATTTTTATTTTTAATTCCTCACGTTTCGGGTACTAACCACCCGTGACAATGGGTGCTGGAAAGCATGGGAATTAAAAATAAAAATAATTTAAATTAATATTAAACGCGACAAAATCCGTAATAGTAGTTTTAATCAATATTAATAATTATATAAATAGCACCCCGTAGTTTATGAATAAAAATAGGTAAAGATCGCGCATCTTATAACGTCCTTATTTATTTATTTATTTAACAATTTATGTAAACACGAAATAAATGTTACAATGAAAAATAAAAAGATATTCTGTACAAAGGCACTGCTTATTTCATATTGAAATTTCTTGTTCTTCCAGCAGGCCTGATACTGGACAGATTCAAAGAGAAGCAGATTTAGTGCACTCTCATAAATTTTATAATATACTTAATCTATTTTATTAAACTCTTTGGTTCTAAGGCGTCCCTCTAAATATTAGTATACTCTTTGGCGCGGTCCACAAGGAGACATTTAGAGGATCCAATTAGATCCTTCGGACTTTTAAGGGTTAATATATCTTTTTAGATACCTACAAGTCGGTACTTCTTATAATTTAAAAAACCTGCACCCTGCTTGAATCTAATTCCACCATCGCTAAAAATCCATAAAAAAAATTTATAGGAAAAGGGTGACAAGGGGCCCATAGACATCTACATCTGTACTCGTTTGCGAATCAAAATGAAGATGCGTTGTCAGCCTTGAGGCACAAACTAATAAGAGTACTAACGTACTTGAGGACTAAGATGGAATGCCTCTTTTACAGTAAAAAGGGTCTCCGGTTCTCTACACTTACCATACGAAACACAACAGCATTAAGCTGCTATTTGACGCTGGTATTCTGTGAGAATGTGGTCCTTCCCCGGTCAAGCCGACCCATTCGTGCTAAAACTATACAATTATTATAGCTGCATCATGGCTCTACGCAAAAATGCAATATTAATTGCAAAAAGTTAATAAAACTTAATTTTCAATCGCCGAACTGCACTGCGTCTTGGCGCATGCGCGGTGCAGATATTCTAGGGCAGGAGTGGCGAACCGTTATATATCAATGTGCCATTTTTCTAAAGAAATGTTTAATTAGGTAATAGACGTGCCGTAAAGTAATTTTGACCTCGGGTTTTTTGGGAAAATAATAGTACTAAATACTATCGACTCAAAACTGTCCTAATTCCTGCCCTAATTCAAAAGAGTTTTGATTAGGACATTTATTATTATACACTGCAAAAAAAATTTGCAATGTATAATATAATATTTATAATATAATATAATAATAAATATTTCAGTTATACGCGCAATTCAAATTAAAGTAACTTTAGTGTGACTTCTTTTGTTTTTTTTTTTTTTGGTTATAAAATCATAAATATAACATAAATAAACTTTTAAGTACAGTTGTATCAACGAAATTAACAATTATGCTATGTGTAAATGATTTATGCATTCCTTAGACTTGTGAAGGGCTGAAATTTATTTATTTATTCTGAAAAATATGAACAATACAAATTGTGTTGAATAATTCATGCAAAAATACAATTGAAGAGATTAACAACCAAATTTACAACTATATATAATTACAATAAAAATATAAGACTACAATAATTAGTATACAATTAAATTATATAAAATAGCAATAACTATAAAATTACAATTATATAAAAATTACAAGTCAAATATCACCACTATCAGCAAAATTTAAAAGTATTAAATATCACAAAATAATAATTAGTTATTATTATTAGTCAGAAAAAATACAATTATTTCTTAAAATGTCATCAAAGGTTTAAAAACATTGAATTTTATGTAATAGCATTAGCATGTAGAAACTCGTCAACACTATAATAAATTTGTTCCGGTAGGAACTTTTTTAAAGTATTTTTGAAGCTACTCTTGTATAACATATTTTTTAAATCAATAGGTAATCTATTAAACAGAAGCACTGATTGATAATGAGAAGAGTGTCTAGTCATATTCATAAGAGGGATTTTATTATGAAAGTCTTTTCTCCTGGTGTTTTGTCTTATGATTTTTTGATCTATAGTCTCATATTTGCCAATAACTTTTGCAAATTGTGTAAGTAAGACCAGTATATACAGGCATGGAACAGTCAAGATTCCAAGTCTTTTGAAATGTATGCGACATGATTCTTGTTGTTTTATTCGGACCATGGTTCTGATTGTCCTTTTTTGCAGAACAAATGCTTTGTGTACATTATATTTAAAGCTCCCTCCCCAGAATAAAATACTGTAACGTAGTCTTGACTCCACCAATGCGTAACAAACCAGTTTAGATGTTTAAGATACGCTTCATCCCGTAAGCTTCTAAGTACGTAACAAGCTGAGTTTATTTTACTTTCAATCTCCTCTAATTCATGTTTCCACTTTAAATTACTGTCTATCCTCACTCCTAAGAATTTAACCACTTCTACAGATTGTACTGTTTTATCACCTAGTATGACATGCAGAGATGTGTTTTTACTGACGTTATTGCGGAATAACATCACATTTGTTTTATTGGTGTTGATCGACAAGCCGTTGACAGTAAACCATACTCTAAAGGATTCCAATATTTGGTTTATTTTAATTTCTATTTCAGAGGCTGAGATAACAGCGTTCAGTTTCATCTGCAAAGAGGAGTAGCTTTTTCAAGTCTGTCGTTCTACGTACATAATGGTTTAAATCATTGATGGAAGTAATAAATAATTACGGGTCCTAAAATGGAGCCTTGAAGTACACCCACTTTAACACTAATCATTTTGGACTTCGTCATAATTTCCGACATACTATCGTTCACCGTTTTTATTTCTACGAACATGTTTCTGTTATTCAAGTAAGATTGAAATAGTTTCAGAGTCTGACCTCGAAGCCCATAATAGTGTGATTTTCCCAAAATATCATGATTGATGATATCGAACGCGGAGCTCAGATCGAGAAAGAGTGCAGCTACCTTCAATTTGTCATTTAATTTGTCATTGACATGACACAATTTAATTTGTAATGATGATGATGATGATGAAACGAACTATGCGTCATTAGCAATAGTAGTCCTCGATGTAACTAGGATCAATCGCGTTCATAATATAATATTTCATAGTGAACTTTGTAATTGGTGGCGTGCCCAAAATATTGTGTCGCGTGCCATCATTGGCACGCGTGCCATTGATTCGCCAACCCTGTTCTAGGGTTGTTACTTTGGGAGGTCTTTACGGCAACTTCCCGCAGATTATCTATATATTGCACTAAAAATTGTGTAAGAGGTTAACTTGTAAATTTTTTAATAAAATAGTAAATATAATTAAATAAAAATTTAAGTTAACAATGGATTCACATACAGTGGTAATTATATTAACAACGTTATTTTTAAAACTTTCTATAGTTAATACTTTTTATTACTTGTTTAAAATAGTAAATATGCTTATAATTGTATAATAGTGTTACGAGCTTGAGGTTCGTGACAATAAAAATTGCCGATAAAATTACCTAAATTAACACTTTAATTTACTTTACACAAATTAAAACTTAAAACACTAATGATTAAATACACTAATTCACTTAATTCCGCTCCGAAGCTTCGCTTGTGTCGCCGAGTTCAAGTCTACTTCTATCGCATCTTGGAGCGCCTACTTATATAAATTAGCAAAATATCCAGAATGTTCAAGTAAAACACGCGCAAGGTACCGAGAGTTCGAGTTTCAAACTTCAAGAAGTTTAGTTCTTCAGTTCGAGACTAGATGGCGCTAGTGCGCCGATTTTAGCGCGTAACACTGCCCCCTCCTAAGACATGCTCGTCCCGAACGTTATCGGTCCCATAATAACGCGCCAAGCGATCCACATGGACGATCTTAGGAGTCCCTCTTGCGCCTTTCTGTAACGGCTCCGCAATGTCAAGGGCTGTCCTATCCCGTGGTGCACCAACATTGTACAATTTCGGTGCTCCTCTACTACGTGTCTGAGGTCCCCGCACGGCCGCACAACTTGTACATGTACGACACCAATCCTCGACATCGTCACGATAATGGACCCAGTAAAACTGTTCTCGGACCTGCAGTAGAGTTCGTTTAACTCCCAGATGGACTCTTGAACGACCATTATGGCACAGCTGTAGAACATTCGGCACTTTAGCTTTAGGGACAACCATTTGCAAACGACAGCTGTCTCTTCGACCATTGTCCCATTTACGGCACAGGACTCCATCCTGAATCAGCAAGCTATCACATTGGGCCCAATAGCTTTTCGTGGTTGAACTCATCGCTGAGACGTCCCTCCACTTAGGCTTGGTAGCACGGGCCTTCATCCATCCCAGAATCGGCTTGATGTCCGGATCATCCTGCTGTGCATGTCGTAGGCTGTCCTTCCACCCGTTGCTGAGGTGGTCTGTCCTGAGCATCCTCACGGATACCACTTCCTTACTCTCTTGCCTACTACAATGGTTGCAATCTTCAGGATAAGGTCTTCTTGTCAATGCATCTGCGTTGCCGTGAGATTTCCCGCTGCAGTGTCTGATAGTAAAGTCGTATTCCTGCCGCTGCTGGGCGGTGCTGTTAGCCGCACTTCCTTTCTGAGACCGTTCACCTTCCCTTCCTAGGGTGTGCTCAGGGCAGCTGGACCGAAGATGGCCCCTTTCCCCACAGCCATAGCACCTAGGGCTGTATCTTTTATTGTGGTCGCGAACCGTAACTGCTGTAACCTCCCTAGCGTGAGGTGAACGATGATCCTGTCGCCGCCAGGCAGTGTCGTTAGCTGCACTACCCTCTCGAGATCGATCAAATCTCCTTTCTACGGTTCGCTTAGGGCAGCTGATTCGAAGATGGCCCTTTTCCCCACAGCCATAGCACCTAGGGCTGTATCCTCTGTTGCGATCGCGAACTGTAACTGCTGCAACCTCCCTGACGCGATGGGAACGATGATCCTGCCGCACGGCTTCTACCTCCAGTGCATGGGCCAAGGCGTCCTTAAGGGTCTCGTGGTGCCCGAGCCTCACAGCAGCTCTGACTTCCAGGTCACGGATGCCGTCGATGAATGTCTGCACCAGGTTCCCTTCAATGAGCGCAGGTACAGACCGGTATGCTTTTCGCACCAGCTTCTCCACCTCTAGAGCCCACTGCTGCAGGTTTTCGTTGATGCGCTGCACACGATCTTTAAGCTGCGCACGAAAGACGTGTTCCAGGTGAGCGTCACCATATCTCGCCTCCAATGCCTCAAGGAGTTGCTCATAAGTCACTTCCTCACCGAGAGCTTCCAGAACTGTTAAGGCCTGGTCGCGCAGGCCTAGTGTGAGAGCAGTCATGGCCTGACTTTTATTCCAGCCGTTCGCCTTCATAACAGCCTCGAACTGGATTTTGTAGGCTGACCAGGAAGAAGTCCCGTCAAATGGTGGCACCTTGAACCCACGTAGCGAAGGTGCTGAAGCTACTACGGGAGCTGTGGTTCCATCCCCAAGTTTGAGTTCATCCAGCGTTTTCTTAATTTGGTTGATTTGGGTATCAGCTTCCGACAGGCGGTTATCATGTTGAGCAACCTTATCCTTCACCTCCCTTATCTCTTTCCCGAAGGTAGCGTGAAGGTCCTTCATGAGAAGTATCTGTTCTTCCTGGCCGCCCCGCAGCTGCTCTTCCAACCGACAGACCTGTTCCTCCTGTCGGCGAGCCTGTTCCTCCTGTCGGCGAGCCTGTTCCTCCTGTCGGCGAGCCTGTTCCTCCTGTCGGCGAGCCTGTTCCTCCTGTCCGCGCTGCAGCTGCTCCTGTAGCATCGCCATCAGAGCACCTAAGTCAGGTGCTGCAGGTGTAAGAGCTACTGACGGGCCCGCAGCCTCCGTGGCTGGCATGTGGCCCTCCGACGTCTGCGGCGTTGCACCACCAAATCTCCTCTGGTCCGTCTCATGCTGGCGTTGACTGCGGGTACGGACACCCTCCGTTTCCTCCTTAGGTAAAATCGGCATTATTTTATCCCACTTCTGACACCAATTGTTACGAGCTTGAGGTTCGTGACAATAAAAATTGCCGATAAAATTACCTAAATTAACACTTTAATTTACTTTACACAAATTAAAACTTAAAACACTAATGATTAAACACACTAATTCACTTAATTCCGCTCCGAAGCTTCGCTTGTGTCGCCGAGTTCAAGTCTACTTCTATCGCATCTTGCAGCGCCTACTTATATAAATTAGCAAAATATCCAGAATGTTCAAGTAAACACGCGCAAGGTACCAAGAGTTCGAGTTTTAAACTTCAAGAAGTTTAGTTCTTCGGTTCGAGACTAGATGGCGCTAGTGCGCCGATTTTAACGCGTAACAATAGGTTCTTACATATTAAAATTGGCGTTTTATATGGGAGGAATATATAGACAATTTTTTTTTTTGTAAAATGTATTTAACTAACCAAAGTACGCACCATTGTTATCTACGCACTTTTACCATCTCGTAGGTCGTTCATTGATCCCTTTATTACAAAAACCATGGGAGCGTGAATAAATAAACTCTTTGAAGGGGGTTTGGACTGCCGCATCGGAGTTGAATTTTTTTCCTTGTAAGAAGTTGTCCAAATTCCGGAAAAAATGGTAATCTGTTGGAGCAAAGTCCGGGGAGTACGGTGAATGTCATAGACATTCCAATTGTGGCAACTTAGTGGTTGTTTGTTGTGCAGTGTGTGGTCTTGTGTTGTCGTGAAGCAGCAGCGGCCTAGAGTGATTGACCAATCTCGGTTGTTTAGCAGATAGTTCTTCCTTCGAGGTTTGCAGTTGCTGTTAATAGATATTTGCCGTAATCGTTTGGCCAGATTTTAGAATGCTGTAGTGAACGACACCGGCGCTAGTCCACCAAACACTCACAAGTAACTTTTTCTATCTCAAATTTCGCTTAGGGCAGGATTTGGCTGTGTCTCTGGTGTTCAGCCATTGCGACGAGTGCTTCTGATTATCTACAGTACAGATTATATACAGTATCCACTTTTCATCACAAGTAATGAATCGATTTAAATCCTTTTATTTTTGTGTCGGTTGAGCAAAGTAACACAGCAGTCGACACGTGTTTGCAAGTTCGATTCACTCAATTTATGAGGTACCCATCATTCAAGATTTTTTACTTTCCCGATTTGCTTCAAGTGGATTAATACAGTTTTATTACTTACCCCGAAGCCTGTAGCTATCTCTGAAGTGCTTTGTAATGGACCCGCTTCCACAATAGCCATTAATTCTTCATTTTCCACTTAGGTCTCCGGCCGTTCACGGGATTGGTTCTGAAGGTGGAAATTTCCAGAACGAAAACGTTAACACCAAAAATGTACCGTGCTTACTTTTGCGACATCTGCTTCGTACACATCATTAATCCTTCAAGCTGTTTCTGAAGCACTGGTGTCACGGTAGAACTCGTACTCGTAAATATACCGATATTTCATGTATTCCATTGTGCGGTAATAAGCCAAAGAAAAAATAATGAGTAAAAAACAAATGAATGACTGTTTTCAAAATTCGAATGTACTAGCTAAATGAATTTATAAATTTGAACTTGAAATTCTTAACCTAAGAGGAGATATTTCAGATCAAAGTGGTTAGTACGACGAAACGCTAATTTCATATGTAAGGACCCAATACTTTGCCACATTATGAACATGTCATAATTAAATGTTACATTTTTATTTCTACATGAATCAGAGAAAAACTTGCAGTCATTAAACAACAGCAGGCTAAAAAACATCAAGATAAAACTATTGAGTACACTGAGTTTATCCTCATTACCTTTGATGACAGAAACTGTATCTTACTTCAAATCTTTGAACTTATTTAATCAGACAGATTTGCTGTCTGACATTTTTTTGTACTTTTATAAACAAATTCAGTGGTTTTATTGAATGTAAAAGTTTCTTACAATTCAAATGATTGCAGATTTCAATCGAACATCTTTTTCCTTTTTTAAAGAACCATTAGTAATAAATGCCAAAGTTTATCAGTTGCTCAAATATTTGTTATAATTAAATGCTGACTTTGATCCTACCATTTTACTGTATATTATTTACATAAGATTAGGTAAAATTATCTTCTACGTCATCTTTGATTATATACCTGTCTAGATATAGCGTTGCGCTACAATGGCAAGAAAAGCAACGGGCCCGATTTCGAGCGCTTATGTGCTTATTACATACACAAGTGCGTAACTCACAGATTACCCCCCGAGGGGTAATCCCCTTAGAAGTTAATCTGTGGCGTAACTACTATTGTTTAACAAGCGCGCTGTGTCAATCCGGGGCGAGCTGAGTGATACCAGCTCTTGAATATTTCCCATTAGATTAAGTAATCATTTGACATTTTAATATTTTCTATATCCTATACTTATTTTGATTTGCCTAGTTATAAAATAATAACGTTTGACATGACAATTGTACTTTCAATAAATGTTATTTAATTTGATATAAATTATTTATATACTGACTTGCTTACTTATAAAATTAATGATTTGATACATTATGTTAAATAAATTTCACGTGTCAGTTATGGAAAACATGTGGTCTATGTACAACTATTTGTCATATTTAATGTACCATGTTTACCTAATAAATTGTATTATTATTATTTTTGGTATTTATGTAGTTTTAGTTATAGTTTTATAAATATATAAATGAAAATGACAAATATACATACATATCAATAAAATAAAATGAATAAATAAAATACATAAATAAATCAAATCCAACCACATAGGAGACCTCGAGTAGGAAGACCTTGCCAGGGAAGACCTCGCCAGGGAAGACCTCGTCAGGGAAGACCTCGGAGAGAAGACCTCGCCAGGGAAGACATCGCCAGGGAAGACCTCGTCAGTGAAGACCTCGCCAGAAAAGACCTCACCAGGGAAGTCCTCGCCAGGGGAGACCAAATGGCCGAGACTTTCATTATATACTTGTTTAATCAGATGAAAGTTAAACAAAATAGGTTTAATAAAGTAATTATTATGTAGATTAGTTTTATTTATTTTATTTAAAAACATAAAAATATTTGAAAGAACTAACAAAAATACTATTTAGTGCGTGACGTCATGGGTTTCATTTATTTTGAGTGGGTAAGTTATCATTTACTGATCAAACAACTAATGTAATTTTTAAAATAATGATGTTCTCCTGATCGAAAGATGATGTAATAATATTTGTATTTTGTCTCCCATAGTTTCGCCAAAACTCCCTAGTAATAACAACACCGGCTAATCAGACTAACCTACAAAGTAACGAATTAAAAAATCGTGTTTTCATAAAATAATAGTGGTTAAATAACAAAACTTATTGATGAAAAGTGATCTCGGTGTTATTATACGGTTTTCTCACATAATTGCGCCACAATGGAGAAGATAACCATTTTTTGTTTTATATGACAAAAATTCTACAAAAAATTACGGGAATAACTGTGTTTTTAATTTTTTTCTATCTTCAAAACTGACCGAGATATAAAGGCGCAATTTAACATTTGCGGTCTAAGCCGCGGGGCGACATCGTTGATGACGTCACGATTTCCATCTTCGTGCGAGCGACCCGACGTGCACTTAGGAAATCAAAACATTTACTCAAATGTGCCCGTCGTTCGCGGATCTACTTGCTATCTATTCTCTATATCCATCTATTAAATATTGTGCTGTGCCTCAATGTAAAAATACGGCCACAAAAATACCTGAAAAGTTGTTTTTTAATGTGCCTAGAATAGAAACCCTACCATCAGAAAAAAATGGACAAATGCTATGAGAAGAGCACATATTTAGGACCAAACACGGTAGCACATTGTTGTGAGGATCATTTCGATGTAAGTATTCAAATAGTAATAACCTTCACATGATAGCTCTTGGTTATTGCTAGTAAATGCTTTCTATTAGGCATGCAGGTACCTACCTACTCGAGTCGTAATGTTTAAGTAACTAACGATTCATTGAACCTTTCCACGCATAATGATCATAATTTCAAGAAGAAACAATACCTAATACCTACATATTTAACTAAAACTACTTCTGTGTAAATAAACATCCAAACTTGGGTAAAGTACTTACCTATGTAATGTAGATAAGTCAATGACCTGTCATGAGTTCTTAAGTTTAGATACCTACCTATGTTTGCAGCAAATTTTAAAATGTTTATAATGCATGTAAAGGTTAAGATATGGAATATGTTAACAAACGTTTTTATATTTTTTACGATATTTCGAGCAAAAACTAAACATCGCAGAGCTGTTCAACCTGCATATTTTGCGGGCCGCAAATAATGGAAGAAGTTTGATTATGAAGTGGAGCACTTAAATTTTTTTCGTATTCTATTTTTATGTATTACATAGTTGGTACATACTTTAAATATTGATAGAATACAAATTACGAGGTTCCTTATATTTTTTATAGACGAAATAAGTTTGTAAAATACAAAGTCTAGTTCTAGGTCGAAAACGATATGGAAAACTACGTGAAGTGCAAACTAGTTGGTGGTCCTATTTTTATGTATTACATAGTTGGTACATATTTTAAATATTGATAGAATACAAATTACGAGGTTCCTTATATTTTTTATAGACTAAATAAATTTGTAAAATACAAAGTCTAGTTCTAGGTCGAAAACGATATGGAAAACTACGTGAAGTGCAAACTAGTTGGTGGTCCTCTCAAACTTAAAAAAGATGTTTTGCCTCCCAAGTTTGCATGTCAAAATCGGTATACAGAAAAACAAAAAAAGATGTTTACTATCAAAACTAAATGCCAAATCTAGGTCAGAAACAGTTGCACATGCGATTGCCACTACTTCACAGGAAATTGAGCATAGATATGTAGTCGATCCTGTTACTACTCTAGATGATAATATTGACATTGATCCCTTGCCAGAACCACGGCCGAGACGCAGATGCCACGGGCGAGATTTTAAAAATGTTCGTAAACTTTCCACGCTTCTAACTTCGGTAATAGTGCACCGATCGATGTAAAATAAAAACTAGAATTATGTGTTTGGTCTAGACTTTTTACCTACGTACTTAAAAGTCTAATATTGTAACCTTGTTATCTTCTCCATTTAACAGCACAAACCGGCATAATTAATTATTTTTCCTGAGCACGTTATCCCCAAGTGATTCAAATTACACTGACCTGGGTGAGAAACAAGTCTACCAATTATAGTAGAATTTATTTGGTCCGTTCTGTACGGACAATGTGGTATCTAGACAGGTATATAATTAAAGTACATCATATTACCATTGATGTATATATTACACTAGACTATTAATTACCACGCCAAAGCGTTGCCACTGCACCTATGACCACAGCCATATATTCGTATATACAATCTTATCTATGCAGCGATATGCCCAGCTAACGTCGCCGAACGATCCGCGACAAAAAATGGGTAAATGCGTAGTGAAAGAAAGTGATTCAAGTTCATAAAAACATAATAAATCAAGCTAAATCATTTTCCACGCATAAGTTTGAGTTCATGTTTTCATATAAACGTGAAAACCTCAAATAATCAAATAAAATTGTTGATAATTGCGATTTAGGTTCAATGTCGCCACTTTTTGGCCTTTGTGATTATCCCACATTAATAAATTATAAGCTTATTTGTTACCTCTGATTTTAAATATTTTGGAAATTATAATAAAAACTACGTTTTAACTTTCATACAAAATAATTAATTATTCTTATTTTAGTTTATTCATGATATATTTTAAATATATTTTAGTATCTATTTTATATTAATAATTTTGTATTCATAATATTTATTATAATTTTATATAAATTTGTTATTTTATATTAATTATATTTTATTACCTATTTTATAAACCTTCTCATAAATGAGCCTAAATGGGCCTTTTCCCAGTAGTGGGACGTATATAGACTGTAACTTTACTATACTATACCTATTTTATATTGTTTGATTTATTAGTACAATAAAAATACTTAAAAAAATATGTTTTATTTCATCAGTAATGTTTACTTCTATTCGTCTAAAAAGAAAATATACTATTTTTATTAAAAACAATTAACTGCAGCTTAAAAAATACTCCTTTTTATTGCGTATTTTGGTTAAAATTTCATATAGTAAGCCACACCAACCCGCTATTGCATGTTTGCGTGTCTATCTTTTTCTAATCTTGGCGACGGTATTGTTTTCGCAACTTGTGCAAGTGAGACAGATATATGTTTAAAATCATCCTTTGTGACACGGGCACATGCTTCAACAAATATAGAAGAAACAGTTCAAAAAGTTAAAGCCGAAAAGCACAGTAAGCTCCCGAAAGGGCGGGTGATTGAAATTACTTAGTGTTTTTTTTTGGCGCGGCCTTGTATATGAGTTTTTTTGACTACACAAGTTTACGTTGACAAAGTGAAAAAAATAAGCTTGTGTTATTTACGATTCATTTAATTTAACAGATTTTAAAAATAAAAATTTAACTAAACAAATAATACATTAAAAATATTGATTCGATTATTTGAGTATCTTTACCGATTATTTAAATATTTTTGCCGATTATTCGCATAACATTGAATTTTAGTCATCCAAACACTACGGCAAGGTGCATAGCGACATAAAATTGAAAAATATTTGTACATTATTCAAATAACTTCATCTACTTGTACTCATAAACAGCGAACTTCGCAGCCATTACTCGCCGATGGCAGTGGCGCTATAAATTCTACAAGTTTTCAAGGACAGCGTTTAGTACGTAGCGATCGTTCTCCTGTCCTCTAACCTCCATAATACCAAAGGTGTTTTATTTTAACAAGATTGCGCACTCATGACTGACAAACGAGCTAATCTATTAGGGTGACTACACGATTTGTTGCTTCAAGGAAAAAAGGACAAAGTGATGTTAGGGGATTCTCCTGTATTTATTTTATTTTAAATAATAAAAAAGTATTACAATAATTCATGCCTGTGCCCTGCAGTGGAACGTATATAGGCTGTAACTCTACTTTTTTACTTTTATTACAATAATATATATGTCATTTATCAAGAAATATGTATAGGTTACATCGTTATCATCAGTTTAATACATAAAAACTTGTATTACCTGCTTATTTTGTGTTAAGAGAAAAATATAAGACTGTGGATAGTAAAGTCAATTTACTACCATAACTATATTAATTCTGTAGTATGTGTAATACGGATAAGCGATGCTTATACATTGCTAATTTAAAATTGTCTTGTGTAGCTTTTGACGCATGGTGGCTTTGTGTCCAATAAATTTTAATGTTTTGCTTTTTCTTTAATTTTTTTTTTATAGAAGAGGGGGCAAACGAGCAAGTGGCTCACCTGATGTTAAGTGACTACCGCCGCCCATCATGAACCGCAACACCAGGGGAATTGCAGGTGCGTTGCCGGCCCTTTAGAAAGGAGTAAGCTCTTTTCTTGAAGGTCCCCAGGTCGTATCGGTCCGGAAAAATCACCGGTGGTAAATTATTCCACACAGAGGTTGTACGCGGAAGAAAACTCCTTTTGAAACGTACAGTGGTGGACCGCCAAGCATCCAGATGGTGTGGATGGTATCGGGACGTTTGCCGTGTAGTGCGTTCACGAAATTTGGCGGCTGGGATTAATCCGAACAATTCCTCAGAGCACTCCCCGTGATAGATGCGATAAAATACGCAAAGAGATGCAACATCTCTTCGCAGCGCCAGTGAATCGAGCCGATCGGAAAGCACTCGGTCGTCGACGATTCGAGCCGCTCTGCGCTGGATGCGGTCAAGTGGAAGGAGCTGGTACTGGGGAGCCCCAGCCCAGAGATGGTAACAGTATTCCATGAGCGGCCGAACCTGCGCCTTGTAAAGTTGCAGGCGGTGTGCCGGCATGAAATACTGTGCCGCTCTGCTGAGCACGCCAAGCTTTTTAGAGGCCAATTTGGCCTTCCCTTCCAAGTGACCACGAAACTGCACGTCACTCGATATGTCGACGCCGAGGATTCCGATACTGGCTGAGGCAACAAGGGGAGTGCCTTGAAACTGAGGGGATACGACAAAGGGGTTCTTTTTAGCGGTTAACGCGCAATCTTGTGTCTTCTGGGGGTTAAACTGGACTAGATTTAGTCGCCCCCAATCCGAGACTCTGTCCAGCAGAGACTCGACTTCAGACACAAGTTTGTCCCGGCACTCAGAGACGTTTTCCCGAGAAATATTGGCTCGGCCGGTGTAAAGAGCATCACCAGTGCTGTCATCTGCATAGCAATGAATGCTACGGGTTTGCACATATCATTGATATGCAGAAGAAACAGCGTTGGCGATAGCACGCAGCCCTGTGGAACACCAGCATTAATAAGCTTGCAATCGGAGCTTGCACCGTCTACAACGACCTTGATGCTCCGATCCGCAAGAAAACTGGTGATCCAATCGCACAATTTCTCGGGAAGCCCATAGGAAGGGAGCTTCGAAAGAAGCGCTTTGTGCCAAACCCGATCGAAGGCCTTCGCAATGTCCAAACTAACGGCCAATGCCTCCCCCTTGGACTCTACTGCCTCCGCCCATCTGTGAGTTAGGTAGACCAGAAGATCACCAGCTGACCTACCACGGCGAAAACCGTATTGGCGGTCACTAATCAGCTGGTGATCCTCAAGGTACCTCATGAGCTGGCAGTTTACAATAGACTCCATTGTTTTGGAGAACAAGGAGGTGATGGCGATAGGCCGGTAGTTGGACGGGTCTGAGCGGTCGCCTTTTTTAGGGATCGGGTGGACGAAAGCCGTCTTCCATGATTTTGGGACTACGCCTAGGGAGTAGGAGTACCGGAAAAGACGCGTTAAAACCGGTACCAACTCTGGAGCACACGTCCTCAGCACAATTGGGGGGATTCCATCAGGCCCACTCGACTTATGGATGTCCAGGGAGAGGAGTGCTTTGCGAACCGAGCGCTGAGTGAACTGCACTTCCGGCATGGAGCACTCACACCGCGGGATGGTTGGCGGCGTACTCCCCCCCGTCATCGAGAGTCGAGTTAGACGCCAAGAAAGAGCCTAGAAGATCGGCTTTCTCCTTTGCGGTGTGGGCCAGTGAGTCGTCCTCCCTGTGCAGAGATGGAAGAGATGGCTGACAGAAATTCCCCTGGACAGCCTTGGCGAGAGACCAGAATGCACGGGTTCCAGAAGGAAGACGAACTAGTCTCTCGCCAATTCTGCCTATGTGCTCTGACTTTGCCTTGGCAATGAATGACTCTTTTGAAGGACCTAGAGGCGGAATTATACTTCTTTTTTAGAGCGCTGGTGTTTACATCCCTGGACGTTGATGCGTCAGCCCCGGCTCGGTAGCACTCCTGCTTATAGCATGATGCCTTTTTTCAGGAGCGACCAAACCATGGCTGAGATTTGCCTCCAATGGGCACCACAGAGGAAGGAATAAAAAGTTCCATACCCTGAAGTACCACATCAGCGACAGAATCCGCAACAACGTTGAAATCGTCCGGCGAGAAGCAAACCCGCCCCCAAGGGTAGGATGCAAAGAAAGACCGCATCCCATCCCAATCGGCTGACCTATAGTGCCAAACACGGCGGCAGCCTGAAGAATGCAACCGCGATTTCAACGTGAGTGGCACCACACTCCGGACAAGACAATGGTCCGAGGAGCCTAAAGGGGCATCGACGGAAATCTGATATCCGTCCGGGTTAGAGGTCAGCAGAAGGTCCAACAGGGAAGGTGCATGATCCTCCACATCTGGAATCCGCGTAGGCGAAGTAACCAGTTGTGTCAGACCATATGCCAAGGCAAAATCATGAACAGATCTCCCCGCATGATCGGTTAAACGTGAACCGAGCCATTCGGCGTGATGAGCGTTAAAGTCGCCGAGGATCACGATCTCTGCGGAGGGGATCTGCTGCAGCAACGAATCTGCAGCCATTTGGACGTGGTCGAAGAGTCGGTCTGTTTCGGCATTACCGCTATGGGACATATAGAGGCACCCGTAGACGCGCGGATGGTCGTCGCTGTCTACGCGTAGCCAAAGGATGGACAGGTCCGAACCTTCAAGTCTGCCGAGGCGTCGAGAACAGATGTCCTCTCTGACGTAAACGCAAACTCCAGCCCGAGGCACAAAGGAGTGTTCCAGTTTGTACCCCGGGCAGGAGAGATACGAGACATCAGCCGGAGAGGACACCTGCGTCTCGGTCAGAAAGAGCAGAGCCGGCCTCGCCGTCTCGAGATGGTAGTGGACGGCGTTTAGGTTAGAGTGAAGTCCCCTGATATTGCAGAAATTCACGGACAGCGTGGCAGGGGTCGCCTTGGTCTTGTTGCTCTGTTTGCCCCGAGCAGTTTTAGTCTTGAGCGGAATATTGCCCCCCCCCCAGAATACGCGGGGCAGCCTGAGCACCCACGCTCAGAAGTGGAGAAACATGGTCGTGGATGCTCAGCGAGGGATTCTCCAGGGGTGCTGGTACCCTCCTGGGGTAGTCTATCATTTAATTCCGCTACCATGTTGATGGGGGGGGGGGATTTGGGCCTCCGGCCACCTGCACTCACCAGACGAAACGCGGAAGCAGAGCTTCCACTTCACGCCGGTATTCAGTGAGGTCGTGGTACCACCCCGGTTTGAGCCGGCCCATACGTGCGACAGCAAAGCTGCCGCATGGCTCTACCACTGTTAAATATCTTAAATATCTTAATTAAATAAAAATTGTCGCTATACATTTAATAATTTCTGCCTCATGCCTATTTTCACATTTTATAGAGAAAACCTGATGAGGTGAAATGAATACATCGTTTAATTTCGGATAGAAATGACGAATTGTGTTAAGAATTAACTTATTTCTTAACTGATCTCGCCAAATTTCATGCGACACAGAGTTAAAAAGTATTTCAGCGTGCCTCACCACATCGAATACAAATTATGATATAAATATATATTAAATTAATTTAGCGTCCCTTTCTGGAGTACGAAACGTTATAATTTCAATCCCGATCGAACGAAATTGTTTTCAAAATTAAGCCTGCAGATGTGGATGGAATGTTTAACGGATAATAGAAACAGCTTTGAAAATATGTCATTAAGCGTTGTATATGAAAGATAAATATGCACAACAACACACCCACGTAACATCGCATTCTGTCAAACAAAATACTTGATAATAGGGTCGGACAAACGAATAAAAAAAAATAGTTGCAAATAATCCTAAAGTAATTATAATTGGGGAATGAATCGAAAGAGTATCAGATGCGCGCAATCTGGGTGTACTAATAGATGAGAGCTTAAGATTTGAAAAACATGTTTTAACCCTTCGATCCCCATAAAAATCCCATGCATTTGCATGTGGCTGGCAAATCCCGAACGGTCACATGCGACCGCAACCACCCACAGCACTTAACACCATTAAAACTTATATTTAGGGACTACTTTTCTATGAAGAAGTTTGGCATTATAAAATTTATACACAATTCTTTATCCTGTGGTCTAAACAAAAGTCAGGTTTTACTTAATTACAAAAAGATTAAATTGTATTTTGATAACAAAAAAAAAACATACCAAGCGAATGTAGGCAGCGTGAAAATCACAATTACTTCAATATATATTACTCGAAATTATTTACGTAAAAAGATAAATTATATTCACATAAAAACTTTAATTATAATATTATAATAAATTAATATACTAAAACACTAATAAAACTTTAGAAAAATCCAAAAATTAACACAATAACATTCACGCGAAAATGGCCGACGAAATGAACGTAGATTATAAATAATGTTCTGTACGTAGTACCTAACGTACGTACATAATGACGTAGAATATAAATAATGACTCATGAGCACCTTAATTCTAGACAATGTTACTCCTGTTATTACTCACATCGTTAATCATTCTTTATTGACTGGGGATTTTCCTACACTTTGGAAAAAAGCATTTGTTATTCCGCTGCCCAAAATAAATAACCCCAGTTCTTTCTATCACTTTCGCCCAATATCTCTTCTCCCTTTTTTATCTAAAGTTCTTGAAGCTATTGTCCACAAACAAACTTCACTTCAACAAAAATAATTTTCTTAGCACATTTCAATCTGGTTTTAGGCCTGGGCACAGTACAACCACAGCTCTTTTGAAAGTTACAGAAGATTTTCGTACTAGAATGGAGAACCCTAAATTGACTGTGTTAGTCCTAATAGATTTCTCTAACGCTTTTAACGCTGTCGATCATGATATTCTCCTTGCTGTACTTTGTCATCTGGGTTTCTCTTCGTCGGCGCGGGACTGATTCTCCTCGTATCTTCGGGGTCGTCAGCAGGCTATTCGAGGTGGCAGGTATCGATGATGTGATTAAGAAGCTTAACTACGACCTTAAGTGTATTTATTATTGGTCAAACAGATTTGGTATTAGGGTTAATCCATCAAAGTGTCAGGCTATTGTGGTTGGTTGTTCTCGTAGATTGCCCGAAATTGATATGAAGGATATGAATATGAATATATAAAAATGAAGAAGGATAAGAATGATGTTACTATTCTTTACTCAACAACTGTTAAAGATCTTGGCTTAGTTATTGACAACACCCTCAGTTGGTGACCGCATATATATGAAGTGAGCAAAAAGGTCACTCGCACTCTGCGTTATCTGTATCGTAGGCATGTGTCAATCATTCATTTCTAACGACCGAATCATTCTAGTACATTTCGTCACGCGTACTGGTACATTTGGATCGATCATTCAAAAGGATAATTTCAGGCTCCAGTGGGTATTCTGTGAGATCCACTGGGAACCGAAAATTTTAACATTTATTTGCTACAAAAATTAAATTGAAGATTATCATGAAATAAATCATTTATCATGAAATCTTTTGAAGTGTTATTTTTAGTAAACTCTACGAAATTATATTTTTAACTAATAGATTTAACAAATAAATATAATAAAATGTAAAATAATTTTTTAATTTAGGTAATATTATTATAATTCAAAAACCCTTAAATAATGAATACTCCTGATACTCTGCAGTCTACATTGTTAATACGATTCGCCTGTTTATTCAGACCATTCGGGATTCAGTCGGTTTGCGGCTCATTCACAATTCAAACAAATCGCGGGTTAAAAAGGTACCGTCAATTGTTTGTGATTGGTTGTACTGGTTCATTCAAAAATAAATGAATGAACCATCAATACTTTTAAGTGTACCAGCTCAAACGAACGAATCATGCATGATTGACACATCTCTACTGTATCGTTTCAAGAATTTTTACCGATAGGGACTAAGGCGATGCTAATACAGACTCTAGTGTTACCTATTTTAGATTATGCAGATGTTTGCTATGCTGATGCCTCTCAAGAACTTCTAAACAAACTGGATCGACTTCTTAAACGCTTCATTTTCGGTTTACGTAAATACGACCACATCTCCTCTTATCGTTCTCAGCTTAAATGGCTACCTTTCCGCTATCGCAGATATTTCAGAATACTGTGCACATTATTTTCAGTTTCTGAGTCGCTGAGAGCCGTGACCGGGGCAGTATTGAATTGGTGACACGAGCAAAGCTTTCGGAGTAAATAAAGTGAACTAAAGTGTTAAGTGTGAATAATTATTAGTGTAATTTAAGTTTTAATTGGTGTTCAGTAATTAAAGTGTCAATTTTGGTAATTCAATCGACAGTTTTTACTGTCACGAACCTTAAGCTCGTAACAATTTGTGTCAAAAGTGGGATAAAATCATGCCGATTTTACCGAAGGACGACACGGAGGGTGGCCGTACCCGAAGTCAACCCCAGTAGGAGACGGACCAGAGACGATTTGGTGCTGTAACGCCGCAGATGTCGGAGGGCCAGCCGCCGGTCACGGAGGCCGGCCCGTCAGCAGCTCATATGTCTGTAGCACCTGACTTTGGTGCTCTGATGGTGATGCTGCAGGAGCAGGCTCGTCGGTTGGAAGAGCAACTGCGAGGCGGACAAGAGGAACAGGCCCGTCGGTTGGAAAGGCAGAAGCTACTCATGAAGGACCTTCACGCTGGTGAAGAATAGGATTGCTTAACATGACAAACGCCTGTCGGAAGCTGAAACCCGAATCAAGAAAGCTGAAACCCGAATTGACCAAGTAAACAATCGGGTTGACAACGTAATGGCTGACATGAAGAAATCACTAGACGAGCTCAAACTTGGGGATGGAACTACAGCTCCTGTAGTAGCTACTACACCTTCGATACGTGGGTTCAAAGTGCCGCCGTTCGACGGGACTTCTTCCTAGTCGGCTTACAAAATCCAGTTCGAAGCAGTTATGAAGGCGAACGGCTGGATTAAAAGTCAGGTCATGACTGCTCTCATACTAAGCCTGCGCGACCAGGCCTTAACTGTTCTGGAAGCTCTTGGTGAGGAAGTGACTTATGAGCAGCTCCTTGAGGCATTGGAGGCGAGATATGGCGACGCTCACCTGGAACACGTCTTTCGTGCGCAGCTTAAAGATCGCGTGCAGCGCATCAACGAAAATCTGCAGAGGGCTCTTGAGATGGAGAAGCTGGTGCGAAAATCATACCGGTCGGTGAGGCTCGGGCACCACGAGACGCTTAAGGACGCCTTGGCCTTTGCACTGGAGGTGGAAGCCGTGCGGCAGGATCATTGTTCCCATTGCGTCAGGGAGGTTGCAGCAGCTACAGTTCTCGACCACAATAAAGGATACAACCTTAGGTGCTATGGCTGTGGTGAAAGGGGCCATCTTCGATCCAGATGCCCGGCGAACGAACGATAAGCGAACCCTAGAAAGGGAAGGTAAATGATCTCAGGAGGGTAGTGCGGCCAACAGCACCGCCCAGCAGCAACAGGGAAACGAGTAAAAGCCAGGACTGCAGGGCGGGTGCTGGCTGATGTTAAAAGAGCCCCAAGTATTTCGATTTAACAAACTGACGATAGGAATAGCATAATCATCAAGGGCAAGATCAATGGCATGCCGTGTAATCTGACCATAGACACTGGAGCCTCTCGCACGGTTGTCAGTTCCCTACTTATAAGACAGTTCCTTGGGGACTCCGCATACCACCAAGAACGCATTAATTTGGTAACAGCCACCAGTCAGCGCATACCCGTCCATGGAGAGAAGGAGATGGAGTTGAAACTAGGCAACATGATCTACCTGCATAATATCATCGTGGCTGATATAATGGACAACTGCATCCTGGGCCTAGACTTTATAAGGAATAATTGTTGTGAGATCGACGTTAAGCAAGGCTTTATGGGACACTTTTAAAGACGATTTGTGACAAAAATTTAAGAAACTGGGTTACCTTCTCCGAATCGCTCACTACAAAATGTAGTTAATGCCATTCCGAGCTATGCATACGATGTAAGCGAGTTGTCAGTATTTGTCAACTCAAATGTACCCAAGTTTGTGGCACATCAAAAAATAGCGTTTTACGCTATAATTGAAAGTGTGGAAAATAGAAAAGGGGGCCTATTTTTCTTGGACGCGCCTTGCGGTACAGGTAAAACATATCTTGCCAATTTAATATTAGCCAAAGTACGACAATCTGGAAGAAAAGCTCTTTTACGTTGCGTCTTCCGGAATGGCTGCAACTCTATTAAATATATAGCCATAGATCTCATGTAGAAGCAGTAGACCGAACACTAACAGACATCAGAAACTGAAGCAATTTGATGGAGAGCGTAACCTTTGTTTTGGCTGGAGGCTTTCTCCAAACACTACCGGTTAAAACAAAAAGTACACGTACCGTCGTTATTAAAGCGTGCATCAAATAATCACCTTTATGGCTTCGATCAATTATATACTAAATTAAAGATCAGGAACAAAAATAAGTCGCACAAGTGGCCACGTTTGCACACATAAACATCTATCTATCTTAGAAAAAAAATTAATAACATTCACAACTTCAGTTTATTATAAACCTTAATAACACTCTAACATAAAGTTTAATCACCATTGCAATATAAATTTATTTAAGTGTTTTCATCAGAGAAAGGTTAAAAGCAATACGTTTAGAATGTCGCTTGAAAATAAAAAGTTATAGGTACAAAAATATTTATTCTAAAATGAAACTTAAGCTCATAAGTAATAAGGTTAAAACATTATTTTGACATTTTCGTGCTTACTCTAATTTGGTACTAGACATAGTTCTTGGTATTATATTTCAATGCTCAGAACACAGTATTGAAAGACGTAGAGTTGCAGAATATAAATATTTTAGGGCAAGGGTCGTTTTATATGGTGGCAAATATTTTTGACCGATTTATAAAAGTAGTAAGACTATGTAGTAGGTATTAAATGAAAGATTATCAATTCGTTTTTTAAATACCCTTTTCTAGGGGTGTCACATATCGATGTAAAATCTGATAATTATGCATCAGGAGACTTCAAGCAAACTGCATCAGCCCGAGGTACGTCACGTATTTCTGTGGTATCTTCAAAAGTTAAATTTTATTGAAAACAATTTTAAAGTATTTCATGAAAATACCTACAGGTACAGTTTTTTTCTGATAAAGACTTTTTTAATTAAATACCTGATTTGATAACTCTTTCGTCATTCCGTACATAAAGCTGATTGCACTTTTATTGATCCGTAAATCTAAAAAATTCATAAACAACTTACTTTTTACCAAAAGCATTATCTTACACTAACAATTGTACTACTTTATGGTAATTACCTGCAATTTGGGAACCGTTGTTTTTAGTAATTTACGCCTTTGCGTGTTTCCAGTTATGTCCAATCTATCAAAATGAATCGAACATATTCTCGAAATTTAGATGGGTTGTATATACAGTTCTTCTCCTCTTTCTTTCGCGATAATAGATACTCATACTGCGCACCGAAATGGGTCCCTAGGAAATCTACAAAAAAAAATTAAATAATAATACTACTTCATGCATGTTTGTTCAAGAACAATAGATGTTTGTTACAATAGTTGTTGCGTTGTAGCAAACATTGGCCAAACAATCATAATATTAGCTAATTAAATTATTTTTGCTATTTAATTCTGTTTTTATTTTATGAAAAACACTTAATGATATAAACTTACCGAAAAAAAGATATTCCTTCCAAAATCTTGGTGTTACGGTGGTTATTTGCACAGTTTTTGAACGCGCACTGCTGCATTTCGACGTTTTAACGTTTTTTTTTATAGAAAAGGGGGCAAACGAGCATGCGGCTCACCTGATGTTAAGTGACTACCGCCGCGCATGATCAACCGCAACACCAGGAGAATTGCGGGTGCGTTGCCGGCCCTTTGGAAAGGAGTAAGCTCTTTTCTTGAAGGTCCCCAGGTCGTATCGGTCCGGAAAAATCACCGGTGGTAAACTATTCCACAGAGAGGTTGTACGCGGAAGAAAACTCCTTTTGAAACGTACTGTGGTGGACCGCCAAGCATCCAGATGGTGTGGATGGTATCGGGACGTTTGCCGCGTAGTGCGTTCACGAAATTTGGCGGCTGGGATTAATCCGAACAATTCCTCAGAGCACTCTCCATGGTATATGCGAAATAAAATGCAAAGAGATGCAACATTTCTTCGCAGTGCCAGTGAATCGAGCCGATCGGAAAGCACTCGGTCGTCGACGATTCGAGCCGCTCTGCGCTGGATGCGGTGAAGTGGAAGGAGCTGGTACTGGGGAGCCTCAGCCCAGAGATGGGAACAGTATTCCATTTGCGGCCGAACCTGCACCTTGTAAAGTTGCAGGCGGTGTGCCGGCATGAAATACTGTCCCGCTCTACTGAGCACGCCAACCTTTTTAGAGGCCAATTTGGCCTTCTCTTCCAAGTGACCACGAAACTGCACGTCACTCGATATGTCAACGCCGAGGATTCCGATACTGGCTGAGGCAACAAGGGGAGTGCCTTGAAACGTTGGCTATGATTGGACTATACTAATTTGAAATAAGACCACAGAAGTGTTTGTGGTCCTATTTTTCTGGCCGTTTTTGAAGCGCTTATCGAGAATCTAGTATATTATTGATCAAAGCTTTATGGCTATACTTCAACTTGGAGATGAAAAATTACCATTGACAGTTGCAAATAGCCCCACATATTGTTGGACAATGAATTGGCTCAAACTGTTCGCAGTCTATAAATTCTTATAGACACAGTCTATCCCGACATCGAAAATCTCCCAGAAAGAAATTTAAATTGGTTCTGGCGATAGTGTCCCAAAGAAATGACTCATTAAATGAGATAAATTCCCTCAATCCTGCTGGCTTGCCACCTTACGAACTAAAATTAACAGGAGGTACTCCCATTATGCTATTAAGAAATTTAAGGTTTCCCAGTATGTGTAATGGCACAAGACGTTTGATAAAGGAATTACGAGATAATGTGATTGTAGTAAGAATCATCACTGGACCCGCGGCCGGGCAGCTCGCTCACATTCCGCGGATTCCGTCGGATTTGACTATATCCTTCAAAATTTTACAGTTTCCTGTGAAGATATCGTTTGCTTCTACGATAAATAAATCCCAGGGACAAACTTTTTCGATTGTTGGTATCGACCTAAGAAAAGAGTGCTTCTCTCATGGGCAATTATATGTTGACCTTTCTTAAGTGGGGTCTCCTCAAAATCAATATGTTTTGTTATCACCTACAAATACCACTGCAAAAATATTGTACGGTGAAGCTTGAAGGTAAAATTTGGAAAATAAAAGTAACAACTAATAGAATTAAATAAAGCATTAAAATAAAAATGTAGATAAAGAAATGTAAAAATTGAACAATTTCAGTTATTGGAAATATTTATAAGAATATCTTTAAGTTATTGTAAGTACTAAGATAATGTGATACTGCGTTTCAAATATATATATATATAAAAAACGACAAAAAATATAAAAAAATTATATCCACCCGTGCGAAGCCGGGGCGGACCGCTAGTGTTCTATACGCAGTATTATGGAGTGTAGAGGTAAGGAGTACAGACTCTGTATAAAAAAGTGTCCGTAGGAAGGCGTTAAATAAGGGTGGCGCCACTGCGACAACAGTGAGTCATCGTTATCTGCCGGCCTGGCTACGCCCCCCAGCCAATTAAAATGCAAGAAATTAGAAAGTCGAGTTTACAGTGACTAGTTCCTTCGAACAAAACGGTTGTGTATTTTGCGTGTTACTCGTTCAACATTTAATTTTGAAAATGAATACCTCACCTATTCGAAAGAATAAAAGTGGATCAATAATCCATAGCGGAGAGAAACGCGTAATTTACAATGTTATATATATATATATATATATATATATATATATTTGGTGTGTCCGAAAATACTGTTTATAAAATTATTAAAGAACAAAAGGATACTAACACATTAAAATCACCCGTGAAAAAAAAGAGCTCGACTATCGACGGTTGATAAATTAGATGAACTAGACAAATGTGCAATAAGGAGAAAAGTTCACAATATATTTAAATAACGACTATCCGACATTGGACAAAATTATGACACTTTGCGAAGCTGACGAAGATATTCCTGTTTTCAAACGTACCACACTTCATAAAATAATGCACCTGTTTGTTTCGATTTCAATAAACAGGATAGCAGAACATTGTTAGTCGAAAAAAAGATATTGTTTTATGGAGGCGTAAATATCTGAGGCAAATAAAAGAATACAGAGCCGCTAATAAAACCATTTACTATCTTTACGAAACGTCGGTAAACGCCGGACACGTAAAGACAAAAGCATGGTTGAATACAACAAGCCTTTCTAGATGGCTTATCAGCCGGTCCAAAAGCTCCGACAGGAAAAGGTAAAAGGTTAATTGTATTGCACATTGGCAGCGACAAAGGATTCGTGGAAGATGGTCTACTAGTATTTGAATCTAAGTCTACAAAAGACTATCATGAAGAGATGGATGGTGAAAGATTCCTTAATTGGTTCATTAATATAATGCCTAAGCTAGAACCAGGAAGTGTGGTTGTCATGGATAACGCTCCCTATCATTCGGTAAGAGTAGAAAAAATACCAACAACTAGCTGGAACAAGCAGCAAATAATAGATTGGCTGCAAAGCAAAGGCAAATCCATGGACATGACTTATTTAAAAAAAGAATTATTAATGAAAGTTGCCGAAATCGCCCCACAATATAATAAATATTTAATAGATGAGACTGCCAAAAGTAATGGCATTACAATTCTTCGCCTACCGTCTTACCACTGCAAACTTAATTCAATTGAATTGGTTTGGGCCCAAATAAAAAATTATGTTGGTGCCAATAACTCCACATTTAAAATGAGTGACATAAAAAAAATTAGATAACGCAATAGCATTAATAGACGCTAATCGTTGGAAGAATTGCTGCGACCACGTGATACGCGAAGAAAATACCATGTGGAATTTGGATGACATCATGGCACTTGCAGAACAAAATTCTTTCATAGTTAATGTAACTGGAAAATCTAGCGATACTGATTAGTGATTCAAGTAATTTTAAGAAAATTTGTTTCCGTTAAATTTAATTAAATGTTTGAAAAAAAAAAAGAATTTTTGCTCCCCTGTGAATACACCTTTACCCTCTAGTTGCACTGATGACTCACTATTTTCTTAACGCGAACGGACTTTACAGTCTAAATTAAAAGTCTAAATTAAATAAAAAGAAGGGCTAGAACCCAGAGCTGTGAAGCCAGTTAATTTAAAAAAACATTACGTCTTTCAAAAGTGATTTCGTTTGCAATGTTAGCTACAATCGACATCGATATGCTCGTTTGTGTTTAGTTATAGTTATTAATTTTATTAATTTACATGCCTAAAAATATTTAAAAAATAGGACTAGACTTATTATTATTCGAACGAACAAGTAAATTATTTTCTAAATCAAGTGATGATTGAATCAAACAATATAATACGGATTTTATCACGTTTAATAAACTTATTTGAACATATTTTTAATTCCCGACGTTTCGAGTTCTTTACAGCACCCATCATCATGGGGGTGACTGAGATGAGAGAGATTATTTTTAATTCCCGAAACGTTGGGAATAAAAATAATTTAAAAATATGTTTATTAAACGCGAAAAAAACTGAATACATATTATATAGTTTTATTCAATGTGTAATAATCGCGTAAATTTAAAAAATCATAAGGAGATGATGATTATTATATTACATTTAAAATATTCGTTTCGCAAACTTTAAAAACTAATAATTCCAGGTATCCAATGCTAAGTCTTGACAGACGCGGTACAAGAGCTAGTTGGATCCCATGTGTTATCCCAATTTTATATGCTGACTAACCAATGCCATTCGCAGGGTTCAATTGTAACTGTGAGTGTTCATTGAAATCCGTCCAGCCTTTCTTAATTGATGATCTTTTATACATGCGGTAATTTATTTATTTATATGGATTAATCACTTGCTTAGCGGAAAATATAAACCATCAATTATATTAAACAAAGCTTTACCTGCTTGGTTGTGTAGCGGCAGTGAAAAAGAATTCACTACCTCCCACCAAATAGTACATATTATATTACTTAGAAGCTCTAAGTCCCCATACAACCCCGTGAGTATCGTAAAAGACAACAGAGAGAAATGAAACGTGAGAGGCAACAGTATCTTCATGACATTAACTCAAAATAATAATAAAAAATACAGTTGCCAAAACCACTTGCTAAGAGAGGGAACTATGGCAAATATTCCCCCTACGCACAGCAGTGGACTTTTGATTGGTTGTATTGAATAAATGAATGATGGATAATATCTTGAGGGAGCAGAGAGAAAACGCGTAATACGTTCGTAATCGATTTATTGGTAGTTGTGATCTAGTGACAAAAGACAGACCGCGGTCGTGCTACTGTTATATCACTATACTACTTTACGTGGTATAGCCACGCTGCAGCTATAACAGTTAATGCACGAATGGGTTGACTCGGCGGAGTAGGACCACGCTTTCACAGAATACCTGCGTAAAATAGCAGCTTAAGGCCTATGTTGAGTGTAGAGATCCGGTGACCCTTTTTACTGGAAACGAGGTATTCCATCTTAGTCCTTGACAACGCATCCTCATTTTATTTTTAATATAGGATAAATGTAGATGTCTATAAGCCACAGTATTCACTTACCATCAGGTGGACTGTGTGCTCGGTTGGCACCCTTATTCAATAAATAAAATTTTCGTAGCAGTGCCCTCCGTTTACGTCCCGTGACACACACTAAGTGTCGATTAAACAAACGCAGTTATTATTTCTTGTGAAACCCATACTAAGTCTAAGGATAATTTGGCAGAAATACTATCGACTGAATTGAAGTAGATTTCATTGTGAACTTTTCACGATATATTTAAAATTATACAAAGATAGTACGAAATTATTCAACTACGTTTCGTTGTAAGTTATGTTATGAAGCTGTCATAAACTTTCGTTGATATGAATAAGTATTACAAACCAGATTAATAAAAATCCTTAACTTTACTAAGTCATAGACTAAATGAATTTATCGATAACGTTTTTTATTTCTCTAATAGTACATCCAAAGAGGTGTCTATGGAATGGAAAAACGACAATCACCTTGTAAAAGAAAGAACGTGAGAATAATATAACTATCCTATTTTGTACTATGTCAAACGTCATATGTATAAAGAGTTCAGCTTTATGAATTTTGTTGGTTCCTACATAGAGATATACTTCAGTGGCTATCATGAAGTTTAGAGAACAGGAGAACGATCGCCGTAGAAAATAGTGTCCCAGAAATATGGACACCATCAGTGAGACGCTGCGATCACTAAGTGCAGTCAATAAAAGTCATTTTCAGTCTATTTTTCCGATCAGATGCTCAACCACTTGCACATCCACGAATAATAAAATATTTCTCCATTTTATAATGTTTCTTTTTGTCAAAAATTATAAAATTACTTTGCATGAAAATTTTCTACGAATAATGAAATGAAAATTTGTACATTATTCAACTAACTTCACCTACTTGTACTCATAAACAGCTAACTTCGCAGTCACTACTCACCGACGTCAGCGCCGCTATGTATTCTACAATTTTCATGGACAGGCGGGCTATGCTTTAGTACGTAGTGATCGTTCTCCTGTTCTTTAACCTTCATGTTGCAAACATATCGTCAGCGTCGCCCGCGTGCTTCTGCTCTCATTTATAACTTCATACCTAACGTGACCATACGTCCCACTTTAGGCGGGACGTTCCCGATTTAAAACTTTGACAAACAAAAGCGTGATAATCATACAAACTTTGTCATCTTGTGATTATTCTAAAAAGCTGTCAGTAAAATCACGCCTATGAAGTCCTGAATTTCTTAGTAGTACAGACGGATATACTAGATATACTAAGAAATTCAGGACTTCATAGGCGTAATTTTTACTGACAGCTGTCGCAGAGATCAAGCTATCTTTTATGAACCATAGTGATTGTTCTCCTGTTCTCTAACCTTATGGTGGCTATAGTCAACCACATCTAAGTTTTGACAGCTGTCAGATTTATTGCCCCAAGCATGCCAACCAAAAAATATGATCATACTATATTCGATTCTTAAAAAAATCGATATCGATTATTTAGAGTTGGTAATCATTTACAGTTGGGTTTGAATAATACCAGAATAAATTAGAAACGGATAATTTATAACACAAGATTTATCAGTTTCTTCGTAAATTTTGATATTGTTTATTTCTAGAGGCAAATTTACAAAAATTTAAGATTGATACTAGATTAAAAATAAGTTTATTCAACCACTTTCAGTATAAGTAGTTGAGCTGTCGTTGTTTAGATTAATTATTATTTGATTTTCAATAATGCAGTCATAATTAATGTCTCTTTCAAAGTCATCCATAATCATTTTTTTTTTGTTTTTCTTTTTACTACTTTTGCCCAATCATTTTTTGTGACATGCTTCAACAAATATAGAATAAACAGTCCAAAGAGTTAAAGCCGAGTCACAAAATAAAAAGACAAACCCAAAATCCCAAAATTACGCACAATAAGCTCCCGAAATGACGTGAGATTGAAATTATGTATTGGGTTTTTCAACGCGGCCTTTTGCCTACGTTGACAAAGTAAAAAAATTAACTTGTTTTATTCACGATTCATGTAATTTAGGGAAATAAAATTTTAATTGAACAAATAATACATAAAAAATTAATGATTTGATTATTTGAATATTTTTACCGATTATTTGATATATTTGTCGATTATTCACTTAAAAATGAATTTTAATCATCCAAACACTGCGGTTAGGTACATAGTGATATATCATTGAAACGATGTCAAGTAAGAAAGTTGATACTGGTTATTTTTTTAATATTTTGCTTTTTTTGAAAGATTAAATTTTAAATTAGTGATAAAAAACTATACACTTTGTAATGAAATATAGATAACTTCATAATTCATCGGATTTACGTAAAGGGTTATTTTAAATCGTTTGAGTACGTTTGTGCAAAGTTATTGCGGAATGATTAATGTGAAACGTCAAAAGGTATTTCTTAGATTTGGTTGACTATAGTAATTACTCTAGAGTTTTTTACCTTGGCAATTTGATGCATATGGACTAATATTGTTTTAATGCTAACGTTAAAAGTTACTGCTAATCCAGCCGTAGATTGAGTATCATTAGCTTCCACCTTTAATTCGTCATTGTCGACCAAAGTTTTCGGACGACCACGGGGTTAATTTTTCAGATAGAAATTTGCAGAACGGAAGCGGGCAAACCAATAACAGGTGCAGGCGGTGCGTTCGTTTGTAGCATTCGCTCCGTAAACGTCGTGGATGTTGCGTGCCGCTTGT
Organism: Parnassius apollo; assembly: GCA_907164705.1. Taxonomy (NCBI): domain Eukaryota; kingdom Metazoa; phylum Arthropoda; class Insecta; order Lepidoptera; family Papilionidae; genus Parnassius; species Parnassius apollo. Next base: position 1,678,592 of record CAJQZP010000049.1, on the reverse strand, counting down.
GCCGCCAAGACGGTACTCATATTCAATTGTTACTCTATTAGTTTTTACGTTTTCATGCGAATGGAAAAGAATGACGAAAAGTAGCCAAATGCGATCAAAATATAACGTTTAGCAATAAACAAATGACTAATTTTGAAAAAAAAATCCATATTTTTAAAATAAAATTAACATGAAATTAGAATTCTTAGCTAAACAAAAATTATTTTGATATGAAATGGCCAGTACCACAGAACGGAAATTTCATAGGTAAAGACCTATTATTTGTGATCTATCAAATAGACTGCAGGTCAAATAGAGTGGATTCTTTACATCAGCTACATGTTTTTTACGCTGGTGTTATGTAAAAGAGATCACGTGTACAATCAAGCTTGTACACTCTTGCATTTTGCAGATGGTTATTACACTTGACGGACGGTAAGAACTGACTAAATTTCTTTGGTGGCTTAAAATATGTTTTAACGGAAGCTTGCTTCAAGATGTAGTCAATATTGTGTGTGACACCTTTGACGTAGTAAAGATTTGACAAATTTAATACAGCATACACTAGTTCGACTATGGCCGATCTTAGTTGGTCAATGTGACTGTTATTGTCGTGCAAAATTAGCTTACTTCAAGTCTGAAGGGTATGAAGAACCGTTATAATTAAAAACTGTGAGGCGCACCATCTTATTCCTACGAGGTGACAACGCATCTGTAGCCTTCATTGATTAGAGTTGGTTGCAGGTGTCCGAACTTGCAAAACTGCAGTTGCAGTTTTGCAAGTTCTTTTAAACGAACTTATATTTTAAAAAAATATAGAAGTTTGTATGTTCAAAATCTTAAATCTCTGTAATTTCTGCGCCAGTTGATTAACTGTGTCAGGGTGACCAAACGAGGAAAACAGACATTTTATAGTATAGGTCATAGACATCAATATGGTCTGTGTAATAGGTAACCAAATTAAAATTTCTTAGAGGCTGCTTATAAAATCAGTTAATATTTACATCTTGTATAGATATATGGTTACAATTAGTATACAAGTTAATAAATAAAAGTAATAATCACAATATTTTTGTTAATAGTATTGATATTTTTATTTAAATTACATGAATTAACAAGTGTGTCATTTAAAAATATAAATTCAAATAATTGTTAAATATTATTTATAAGTGCAAATCAATTCATTGTAATAAAATCGTCCTTTGTCGACATGAGTTTTGTTTAAAATAGGCATTCTGTTTCGTTATAGTTGTTTCGATATTGCACTGATTATCGATAAACGAATGATAACAATATGCTGTTTTCCCATCACTATTTCAGTTTGCCGATCGCCGCACACGTGCTGAGATTTTGTGATATTTTCTACTTATTTGCACTTTTCAAAACTTGTAAAGCGCCAGAAAGCGTTACTTTTTGAGTAATACTATTAAACAACATAAATCAACGGCATCATATTTAATTAGTGAGTTCATCATTATTTTATTTTGACATGCTGGGGTGGGGCAAAATGACTGTAGAAAAAGATCGCCACGTGTCCTATATTTTAATCTTCTTTCTTTAATTTTTTTAATATATTTTGTTCTATATGTGCTCTTAATAATTTTTCCAAATCATAGTCAATTGTTCAATATTACTTAATAATACTACACTAACTTACTAAGAACTTCGTGTCTTGTCATTACTTCATCGATTATTTTTGAGCACCACTTGTTATTATTGTGTTGTATCTTCTTGGCTTTTGATTATTTTGACTTCTTATTTTTATCATTGATCAACTGCAATGACTATTTACCTAAGTAAATGTAATTACCTTGTGATCTTAACCAAATATTTGTACAATAGTGTGCTGTCCTAATATACCCTACCAGGTACATTAAATTAAATGTGTAAATAAACCTTTAACCTGTATATGTATCCTCTTTTACAGTAGGATAAAATTATTAAATCGGGTACAATATCGCTTAAAAGTAGTAAAAGTAATTTTATTTATACCAAGTAGAGAAAATTTGTATTAGTATGTATTTCAACTACCTTTTTGTTAGGAAATGTTGTTTGTATGGTGTACGTACAAAATTTAGTAATATGAACATTGATAAATTTTGTAATGTAATAAATAAGGTTTTTCAATACTTACAGTGATCAAATTTACTTTTTCTTTGCTGGGTCAAGGGAGACTAGATAATGGTCTGATTGATTGTACAATCACATTAATTGATTTTGTGTCATAGAGGTCAGTGCGGGGCCGTTGATTTTATCTAAATTTTAAGTTTAAATCCCAAGCCACTCTAAGCTGTACTTAAATTGAACTGTGTCTATGACTAATTATTGTGCCATCTTATTAATACTTATGTTTAAGTATAACCTTATCACTTGCCTAGTGACAATATTTAATATTATAAATATGTATTATACTATAGAGTAGAAGAAAATATTAATTACATCAATTTAAAATTAAATAGGCCATTTTCAAAATCAAAATATTTGAAATAAGAGTTTATATGCCTATGAACTAAAAATGACAGCAATTATACTTTTTCAGCTTGTTGCTTGCTACAATGACCCTAAGTTTTTTGCAAAAGAAATGTTACAAGAGCCAAGTAAAGGAAAACAAAATAGTCTATAAATAAATATTTTAATAATAAATTTGTGGGGTGGTTTTTTTTGTAACAGCCAGGTTGATCCCCACCGGCACCAATGAAATTCTTAGTTGTAATTTTAAGTGCTGATTTACTATGCTTGACAGTGGAGGTTTGAAATATAAGAAAAAAATATTTCAAAGATGTGAAGCAAAGGCGGACATTGGGACTGTATAGGGTAATTCTTTAGTAATCTGCTGCACGAATTATTGGTCGCCGAGTGGGCGGGTAGATGGGGGGAGGGGGTAGGAACCTCCCCCAAAAAAAAATTAAGTGCCGGAGACTCCCCCCCCCATTTTTTATGAATTTTTTTAATAATCTGCCGCATGAATATATGGTCACCGAGTGGGGGGAGGGCTGGGCTTGAAACCTCGTCCTAAAAGGGGGAAGTGCCAGAAACACCTTTTTTTTGTAAAATCATAACCTCATTTTTTTATACAGGAATATTGACGCAGTTACTTCTGCAATGGCTTCGGCACTGCGGGAAGTGCAGCCCCTTTGCCCTTGTGTAGCAAATCACAGGCACCCATGCTCGCCTCCGTAGCTTCGGCTTGTTGGTCGCCTGTGGCGACCACCCTAAGCCGCTACGGCTCGCTTAGGTGCCTGTGATTACCTACAGCGGGCGGGGGCTGCTCTCCCTCCGTGCCTACGGCTTTACAAAAACACTAGGGGTAGGGGCGACAAGACTACGTGGAGTCGGGGTGTGCTAATTCGGTTTTAGAACCGATTCGACCTATTTTATCTACAAAGTCTAATTGCTCTTAACTCTGCTACTAGAATGGTAAATGAAATAATGTAATGTGAATTGTTATAATTTTGTTTTCGGATAAACCTCTTGACTGCTCTCCACTGCAACTCAATTTGTATATAAGTCCTATATATGTCCCATATCCACCACAACAAATGGATTGTCTGGGTCCGAGTGATTAACTTTTTTATGAGCGTATCTGTGTTAAAAAAACAAACTGGCATATTTGCGTTTCGTTATATGTGATTTAAAGTGAAATTAATTTTTATCGTAAGTAATTAATTCAAAAGGCATTTCCGAAATCCAAAAACAGTGTAAATGGTTCGAGCTTAACCCTGACAATCCTCCTAAATTGAAAACATAATTAAAAAATCAAGTGTCGGAAATCTATTTCATAATACGAGAACAAATTGACTTTTACACTATTTTTGGTGAAATTTGTTTTTATCGTAATTAGTTCAAAATGCATTTCCGACATCTAAAAACAGTTAGTAGGTTTAAGATTAACCCTAACAAGCCTCCTAGAGTAAAAACATTATCAAAATCAAGGACCGGATGTCTAGCCAACTCGATATAACCTCAAAACTTTAAGTATGGATATCTCGAAAAATAAAGATTTTCGGTATAAAAAGCAGCTAAATGGTAATCAATAGCATCATTGCCTGTCAACTAAAGCTAAAATAATCACTTAAATCGTGCAGCAGATTACTAAAGCTGACCCCTGTATAGGCTGTAACTTTAATTTTATATCAAATTTAGTTGCTAAATGTGTAAAAAATTTGTTTATAGTTCCTAGTTATCAAGGCATATGGCAATGGTGTCAGAGGTGAAGGTGAATGGTGGCGACATGGAGACCCCTGCGGGTGAGCTGCTGCCAGCGCTTGCTGAAAAACCTGCCGGTCTACCACCTGGCAAGTACTCCCTTGTTGGATGGGATATGGATACTACTGGACGTAGGCTTATTGATGAAGTGAGTTTTTTTTGCTGTTGTCTCTTGTTATTATATACCCACTTCAGAATTTTAATGAAATAAAGTCTTAATGTTATTTAATGTAGAGGCATTCCTTATGTATAATATTGTACTTATTATTACAATTTCCTTTAAAAAAACTAAAAAAATGCAGGAAATGGTTAATTTACATAACTAATACTACTATTTGATCAACCATTGAGTCTAGTAGCTTCAAATTTACAAATAAGTTGTTTAAATAAATTAAATTAAATATATTAGAACCATTTTATTTTACTGCTATAAAATATACAATAACTGAACATTACTATTAAATACAGTTTAATGTAGTAAATTAAAATGTTCAATTTTTTATTTAAGTTTGTTCTTTATTTATTGACATGACAATATTTTGGGATATTTGATAGAAGGATACTTACACCAATTTTATCATGTTGGTATGTCATCTCTGAGAGAATGAGTGTTGTCAAATCAGCATTTATTGTAGTTTCATTAGTGTTACCACAAACATGGACAAATATTTATTGTAATGGTGGTAAAAATCCACCAAAAGTAGACCAAATGTAAATGGTGTACTGCTATGTCTGTAATTTTGGTTTGCCTTGAAGCCAAGTGTCAGCAGCTTGACTGTGCCCAGCAGTGGGACATAAAGGCTGTAACTTTACATTACACCCAATTTTAATGTTGTTTCTAGATATGTCAAATAGCTGCGTATACACCTAAGCAATCATACTCGCAATACATAATGCCTTATGGAGACTTGAACCCAGGTGCTCGCCGGCGTCATAATGTCCGAGTTGTAACTGTTGGACGATACCGAATGCTTAAGGACACAAATACTCATAAGGTATGCTTCATAATATCTCAAGCTATTTAGAGCTTATAGAATTCTATTTATTTATTATATAGACATTATTTTTATTATAGGCTGCAACTTTAATTTTTTTTTAATTATATGGTCAACAAAACAGATAACAATCAAATTACTTTAAAAAAAAACACCTATGTAACAGTTCAGCGTCAGATTGATATCCTAAATATGTTGACATATCATTTTTATACCTAGTGTAGGAGAGACTACACTAGATTATGTTATCCTAAAATGCTTAATACATATTATACTCAAAGCCTATTTGATGTGATAATGAGTGTGTGTAAGTGGAAACTGTTTTACTGCACTTTTGATAATTCTGGGTCTGGCTTATCCAAGCTGGAGCTATTCATAGAAATCTTGCTGTAAAATAGACACATTCTTTCTAATATATTAAGCTTATTTTTTGTTAAAGATAATAATGTCTTTTATTGTATTTCCATTAAATAGATTTAAACTTTCTCATTTTGTATCACCTTACAATCAGTCCACTGTTGTACATGGCTTCTCCCTGTTTTGGCAGGTTGTAATACGAGGGTGGATTGAAAAGTACTTGGCCTAACACAGATCCATTCAATTCTAAAAATCAAATCTACCCACATTATTTAGTTCAGTTCAGTCTAGTTCATTGTGTGAAGTTCGAAACGTGTGCGATAATTAGTTGTGATTTTATACATTTATTAACAAAGTAATCGGACATAATTTCCGCGAATGGAGCAAATCGAGCAGCGTGCCGTCATTAAGTACCTCCATAAGAAGGGGCTATCATCAAAAGCCATCCATGATGACATGGTCAGTACATTAGGCGATTGTGCTCTGTCATATTCATCCCTCAAAAAATGGATAGCAGAATTTAAGCGTGGTAGAGAGAGTGTGAAAGATGAACCCCGCTCTGGAAGGCCTTCGACGTCAACTACTGACGAAAATATTAAAAAAGTACTTGATTTAATAATGGGAGACTGAAGATTAAAAATTAGAGAGATAGCCGAGATTATAGGCATCTCTTATGAACGAACTCAAAACATCATTGTCAACGAGTTGGGTTTCCACAAGGTGTCTGCGAGGTGGGTTCCGCGACTGCTTTCAGTTGAACAAAAAAGGACGCGATTGACTATTTCACGCGACTGTTTGGAGTTATTTGAAGCCGATGCAGATGATTTTTTGAATCGTTTTGTTACTATGAACGAAACATGGGTTCATTACTGTACACCGGAAACAAAACAACAATCAAAACAGTGGAGAAGACCTGGTTCACCACCCCTAAAAAGGCTAAGTCGATTTTGTCGGCAAATAAAGTGATGGCTTCAGTATTCTGGGACTCGAAAGGTGTGATTATGATTGATTATCTTGAAAGGGGTCAGACTATAAACTCTGATTACTACTGCACCTTACTACGTCGTTTACGAGAGGAAATAAAAGAAAAACGTCGAGGAATGCTCAGAAGAAAAGTCCTGTTTCATCAAGATAACGCCCGTGTTCACACGTCAGTACAGTCAATGGCTGAAATTCACAACTGTGGCTTTGAACTGTTACCGCATCCGCCGTATTCACCTGATCTGGCACCATCAGACTTCTTTCTGTTCCCTAACCTAAAAAAGCACTTGGGAGGTCAAAGATTTTCGACAAACGACGAAGTCAAAGCAGCTGTAGACGCATATTTTGACTCTAAGGAAGAATCATTTTTTTTCAACGGTCTAAATGCTTGGAAGGGGAGGTGACAAAAGTGTATTGAACTTGATGGTGATTATGTAGAAAAATAAAAATATAACTGATTTAGTATGTGTTTATTTTCTTGGTTAGGCCGAGTACTTTTCAATCCACCCTCGTATCTGATGTTGCATTACAATTGTGACATAAGATGGTTATGCTGTGATTTGTAAATTTATAATCTTTCTAGCATTTAGTTTAAAGCATTATTTCTTATTATCTTTTCTATTGACTTCCATAACATACTGATCATTTACATGAAAGATTTTGCACTATATTCCAAAAAAAAAGTTTACAATCTAAGGTAAATGATGTTTGCACAATTCCTGTATTAGCAAAATTGAACAAACACCAACAGTATTCACATTTCAATTACTTCAATCACCCAAACTAAAAATCTACTCAAATACTAAATTTTTAAATACAAAATCTTTTATAGAAATATATTATTACAGATACTAAAAACAAAATCGGAAATATCAGCCCTCACAGATTTTCTAGATTGGCTGGAGAAAGAAAAAGGTGATGGAAGTGTGATTTTAATCTACCACGAACCACGTCGCCTCAGTCCAACCATGTTGCTAGAAGCACTGACTCGGTAAGCATAATATGATATTGTCTTTTGAGATGTGATTTTGTTTTCCAAAAATGCATAAATCTTTTCACTGAGAAAAATAGATGTCAGTTCACCACTGCACTCAATGAGTATTCATTGCACTTATGTTAATCCTGTAATTCTCAAACATTTCCACAATCAGATGCCCTGACATCATCACAATCATTCAGAAGCCCTGACATTTTTTTTACCTTCATGAAAGCATGCATTCTTAATTCTTATACCTTATTAAGGGCATCAAGGCCTGTTTTTGCAATTATTCAAGTAATGAAATGTAATGCAAATAGGTGATTGTACGGAAAGCATTGTTAGACACATGGTAATAATCAAAAGATCGAGCCTGAAAATCAACTGTTACACGACTTAATAATGAAATGTGGTATCGTATTAGGTATACAACACTGTACTGAGACTTATTATCTATATTGTTTTTTTCCTGTATTTTATGTTATAAGTTTTTGAAGAATGATAGTTTCTTCCTAATATACTAAAGTTTTTCATATATTACAGCTACAAGTTGCTGGACCGCTTCAAGTCGATTGTGGCTGGATTTACGGACAGTTATGCGTTGGCGGCCGACAAATGCAAGTCTACGGTGAAGTCAGTATCCTTGCGAGTACTAGCACGAGTACTACTTGACGCTGACACTCTCTCTGTGGACAGTGCACTCGACAGAGCCACAGCTGCTTACCGCATAGTAGAACACTTAGCTCAAGGTCAGTATAATAGCCATACAAGTGGAAATTTTCATTATAGAATATATCTTTTTCTATGGCATACTGACCAACTTCCTGAATTTTGAAATGAGCATGCAATCACTGACTTTGGACAACTGTTGTGTGCTCACTGCTCACACTTAAGTGGAACATCAAGTTAGGATGTAACTGCAGCAGGGATATCCAAACTGCTTCCCAGTGTACACCATTATGTGAAAATAATGTTGATTTGTTATAAATAGGTGAACAACAAGAAGTTGGTGCTGGAGGCGAGGGTACAGCAGCCAGTAAAGACATGGTGGAGACAGCTCGGCTTTGGGCTAGACCTGTCCATACTGAACTAGAGGCACTTGCTAATCTTAAGAAGTTGCTCGAGAGGTTAGTCCTTATTTACCTATATCATGTCTATTATCATCGTGGGTTTGTTAATTGGTTGAGTTGTTTTATTCGATTTACGTAGAATAAGAAATATAACAACTAGTCTCAAGTTATCTGTGAACAATAGGATTATAGTGCCAAAGTGTACAGCATAGCACAGGTTGTGCTCAACTATAAGGGGTAGTCTAACTGTGCAAGCACAGGTTGACTCTCTATACCTCACTCTTATAGTTCAATTGGAAGGCAATCTGACACAATTGGAGAGACAGAGGCACAGGACCATTGGCTTTACATGCTTGGGTGCGAGGTTGTGAAACATGGCCAACTTCCTGAGTCTGGGATGATACTATTAATTTCTTTGTGGAAATACTCAATTACTGATTTTGGTCCAACTTGAGATTTGAACCGTTTAGTGGTGGTGTGACAGTATCTACTACCCCATATTGTCCCGTCGGTATTATAAATGGCGAAAGAGGAAAGACAGAAGATGGATAGCAGTATCTTCATGATCCTGACAACTAAAAGTTATAAAAAACTGCGGTTGCCTACATGCATGGAGACTATGGCAAAATCCTCTCTTTAAGGCAGTGCACATAGGCTGTGATGGATGGGTAAGAAAATGAAGAAAAATTATTTTGAAATACTCAATACATACTGGATATTGCTAATAAGGATGGAATAGATGGGGATTCGAACGCGGGACTTTATGATCGGCAGTAGCACTTACGACCACTAAACTAACGAGGCGAAACTTAAACGTATAAGTTATATTATACATAATTTACATATAATACATTTACAACATTATCATTACAGACAAAACACGTTCCGACCCGTTTTCGCACCGTTACTACGTTCTGCGAGGCCGGAACGTAAACGTGTAACTCAACTTCGACGGCTTCTCGCCGACGCCGGACTATTATATGATCAAATTCGTGACGCGTGGCAGGAAGAGAAGCTTACTGGTGAGTGGGTAGATACATTGTAAACAAACATGATTTCACCCAAAAACTAAACAATGATTACCATTCACATTGGAACATCGGGAAAAAAACATGTGTTTAGTTTCCACGCTGTAGAAGTGGAACCTTCATAGCTCCTCTACACAATGAGCCAGCGTGTGAAGGACATAGTGGTATCGGATGGGGGGGGTATCGATGTCGGTTTGCCGCACGTCAAATGTGACGCACGTCAGCGATGGCGGTACGCAACTACACGTTGCCCATTCCACAGTTGTGTGTGCTCGACGGTTGAGTGTGGACGTTCGTGCTTTGTTTATTAATTAACGAATTTTCTTAAAAATGACGAATATGTGGCGTCATAATGAATTAATAATTTTTTTAGAATAATATCAGAGAGAAAGTGTAATATGGAATCTAAGACAAAAACAACACAAAGATAAAAATGTGTGCAATTGATGGATAACAAACAACATCTTCTTCTACGCCATTTCTTTTTGATAACTCTTATTCTTGTGCACATAAGAAAATAATGGTATGTGCTGTACGGTACGGTAGATACATTGCCGCAGCGGCTAATGCTTCCAAGTCCATCTCGAAATACGTTTCAATCACAACTTTATGACGCCATTTTGTGGAGTTGCGTTTCCAACCATCGCATGGCCATTAAGCTGGGCCAGCGCTGGCCCATGTAGGAGCTAGGAGGAGGATGAAAAGCTATCAGAAAAGTAGACAAAAGTTGGTAGGCTCCAAAGCACCACAAAAGAAGAAACTGAGATAATAGGAAGCACTGTATATTGTATTCTATCTCATTCTCTCTCATGCTAAATATTATAGATGCATATGTTTACCTCTTTTAGTGTTTCATTGAGTATCCAATCAGAATGATTCCAAAGAAGTTTTCACATAAATAATAATTAAGAAAAAGAATTTCCCCGGGAATATACTGCTACTTGCATAAATTTATTTTTATTTTTTGTTGTGTTTTCGTAGTTTTAATCTCATATCACCCAGTTCAAGAATAAATGACAAAAATATTCCATTAATATGCTATGATTTTATCTATTTTAACCACCTGGAACCTGCATGTCTGAGGAATAGGAAACAAAAATTTTTTCGAAGACAAGTGAAGTTCGCCAACACGCATTGGGGCAGCGCGGCGGACGCTTCCTTGCCCTGAAACCCTCTCAGAAATGAGGAGAGGCATGCGCCCAGCAGTGGGACCTATATAGGCTGTAACTTAACTTTACTTTTATCTATTTTAGGTTTAGAAAAACAATTACAGGCACTGTCTGTGTCTGCTAACGAAGAGGACATAAAGGAGCTCATAGAAATTTTTGATTGTCATTTCGATCCTGCCAAAGAACCAAAAGGACCTAAACCAAGAGTTACAAACAGAAATAGAGTGAGTATGTAGATATAGTGTAACAAAGTTTTTATAATACATTTAATAATGGTGTTAAAATCCTGAGGTTTTAAACATATTTTATACTGATGCAGGCAAATAAGTAGATATTTCTATGCCTGCAAACAATTACTCCTGCTTTTATAAACGATTTAATAAGCCGATATCCAAGACTGGACTTAACTTTATACACATATTTTGCCAACACACTAGCCTAATAGCAAACTTGTAAAATGAAAATTTTTGTATATATAATTGCTGGTGCGTTTGTTGGTGATGTTGTTAGTGAAGACACGTAAGTCTGTGGTAACTTCTGAAAAGAGAGAGGGGAAGATGGACAAAAATTACGTGTGTACGTCGTGCTATTTCTTTAGTAGAGGTGGACAGGTCTTACTCAATTTCGTTAAGCACAATGTCTTGTGTATTGATATTAGCTAGTCTTCCAGTGCTCATACAACCAATGCCGCTGCCAGGTATTCTACCTTCCAAATAACACCTGTGCACTCTGATGAATACGCGGTAATCTGGGTGACGCGCGGTAGGGTCATTTTTCCCTATAAACGGCTGCATTTGCGTTGCTTCTGCATTCACCATAAATAAAGTGCATGTTTGCATATTCTTGTGCTGTATATTGAATATGTGGCATCATAATACACAATATCAGTCCAGATACAGGCCAAGTCGTCGTAAACTTACCAAACAAAGTCCATATCACAAAGCAATACTAAGAGTCCAATGAAATAGCCAGGAGTCGTCGTAATAACACTAATTTTAAAATCACAGAGAAGAGAACTCCTATAGGAATGCACATATGCGATAGACACACTAAATACTTGCCTTTGTTATGTGCCCAGTTGCACGAGAAAAGTACAATGTATTAACATTATACTCAAACGGTGCTATTATAATAAAAACATTTACACATACAATACCATGCATAAATTGTTCATGTATTTGACGCACAAAGAATACGATGACATTTTAGCAGGAACGCACACATTAAAGGTTAAAAATTCTCTCGCTCACTTACACACCTTGTATCATAAATCGTAATAAACAAAAGATGGGTAGCGTGGGCCACACTCAGGTAGTAAATACCGATATTATACGATATTTACTACAATAAAAAGGACTCTTTCGATCAAGAACGCCCCTGTCATTTTCATTGTTAAAGATAAGATGGATTTTTTTTTCTATCTTTGGATAAAATTATGTATTATACCATTTTGTAAACTGTATTAACTGCGCATATTTTTGAAATAGTTTGCCACCTTTCAAACTTTGTAAAAAAAATTTTTTTAAAAATTTCATGCTAAAAATCGATATTTTTTTTTGCAAAAAAGTACAATAGATACTCATACTCTTTACTGCATTTCTAATAGAATAGTCTGTGAGGAATAAGAGAACACCAAAAACGCAACGAATTTATTTGTGGCAGTGGTTTACATCAAAGTACAGTAAGGTCAATAAAAACGTATTTTTTTAAACCTTCATATTTTCTGCAACACTTGGATTTTTTTTTTGTATTTTTATTTGAGCACCTGTACTATTAGGCACTCCTGGATTATCCATTCTTTCTGGGACACAGTTTAGATAACTATCATAAGATATGGCAAATAAACTCGTAAGGATGCGTTTCCACCTACAACAACACTAAATTAAATTGTCAAAGCTTTCGCGCCATCTTTTTAGCTCTGGTGTGTAAATACCTCTGCGATAAGTTGCGATAGTATGATTCGCGTGCTTCTGACCAGGTATTAATGCAGAAACATTGCAAGAATTCATTCAATATGTAAACAGTGTTGCAAGAAACTTATGCAAAATCTCCGCGAGTGTTATTGGAGGTGAAAACGCGGCCTTATTTATGTACTTAAACCTCAATGAACTATGACGAAATTTGAATTGCAAAATGAATGTCTTGCGTAGGCGACGTCGTCGGCGGGTGAAACAGGCGAAGCGGAAGGCAGCACTAGCGAGTCACAAAAAAGTTCTCCACAAAATTCGCCTAACAAGACAAGCAATGGTAAGTACAAATTATATAGTAACAAACTTTTCATAATCAACATCAACTTCTAGCTTCTAGCTTGTTTTTAGTTGTTTTTATAGTTTGTTTGTTTGACGACTACTCTTCTCTATAGTCAACCAAATCTAAGAAATACCTTTTGAAGTTTCACATTAATCATTCCACAATAACTTTGCACAAACATACTCACACGATTTAAATTAACCTTTTACGTAAATCCGAAGAATTATGAAGTTATCTTTATTTTATTATAATGTAGTTTTTTATCACTAATTTAAATTCGAATCTTTCAAACAAAGCAAAATATTAAAGAAATAATTAGTATTAACGTCATTTCAATGATATGTCGCTATGTGCCTTACCGTAGTGTTTGGATGATTAAAATTCATTGATATGCGAATAATCGGCAAAAATATTCAAATTATCCGTAAAAATATTCAAATAATCGAATCATTAATTTTTTTAATGTAACTTTAAATCTTAAAAATAAAAATTTTATTTTTAAGATTTAAAGTTACATGAATCATGAATAAAAAGTTTTTTTTTTACTTTTCCAACAGAAACAGAATTTTTTTTATTCAATGTAGATTATAAGCAATACTTATTGAAAGTCAATTTTTTCATTTACCACTGGTTCGCAAAAAAAAAACCTCTGTCCTGGGAAGAACCAGCAAGAAACCCAGCAGGACTATTTTTTTTTTCAAATAATAGCTTACAATCATGTTTACAATTAACAACACAACACAAATTAGAAATAGCTTGGTAGCGATCACACTTCCCAGGTTACTATCATCCATAAATTCGTTAATATTATAATAACCCTTTTTATACAAACTTAGTTTAATAAAATTATTATGCGTATGACAAATTTTGTTTATTTTCTGGGATTTTGTTGTAAAAGCGTATACATCGCCCCAAGAATGAATTACTGACTCGGTGGCTCGGTGGAGTCGAGTAACTGGTACTACTAGCTTGTGTCTGTTCCTAGTATTTACAGAATGAATATCACTTATTTTTGCAAAATTACGTTTATTCTTGTGTATGTACATTACATTTTCATAAATATATTGAGAGGCCAGAGTTAATATATTAATTTCCTTAAATTTTTGCCTCAGTGACTCTTTTGGTTTTAAATTATATATGGTTCTAATGGCTCTCTTCTACGTAAATTTGTGTATGCAAAAAACTCATACGAGGCCGCGCTGAAAAAACTACTACGTAATTTCAGTCTCCCGACATTTCGACAGCTTACTGTGCGTAATTTTGTGATTTTGTGTTTGTCTTCTTATTTTGTGACTCGACCTTAACTTTTTGGACTGTTTTTTTTTATATTCGTTGAAGCATGTACTCAAGGATGATTGGGCAAAAGTGGTAGAAAAAACAAAAATATTGACTATGGATGACTTTGAAAGAGGCATTAGTTTTGACTACATTATTAAAATTAAAATAGTAAGTAATCTAAACGACAGCTCAACTAGTTGTACTGAAAGTGATTAAATAAATTTATTTTTAATCTAGTTTCAATCTTAAAGTTTTATAACTGTGCCTCTAGAAATAAGCAGTAACAACAAAATCGAAGAAATAGATAAATCTTGTGGTTTAAATTATCCGTTTTTAATTTTGAATAAAACTATTATTTACGGATTTTATCGCGTTTAATTACTTTAATTTATTTTTATTATTATCCCGACGTTTCGGGTGCTTTACAGCGCCCATGGTCCGCGGGGGGACTGAGATGTTTGACGTCCCAATGTCATAGTTAGTCCGGCTACCTTCAGTTTTTTAATATTAATTTTTGGTCCGATTTACGCAAAACGAGCTTATAGTATCATGAAGTCTTGCAGTGGTATGCTTGGGTTTGGGTTTAATTTTGTTAATTATAGGATCCCAAGCAGATGGTAGCACCCAACCATCTTCTCTATTGAAATTTGGATGTTTTTTAATTTCAATAGCCTCGCGTATCATCCTTGGTAGGAATCGGTGTTCTTTTGCGAGAATTTGTGGTTTATCAAATCTAATGTAATGGTGGGGACGATCTTGAACATGTTCGCAGACTGCAGACTTCCCGAGCGTCGGTGCTTCACATCAGCTATATGTTCCTTCACGCGGGTTTTTATAGATCTCTTTGTTTGACCTATGTAAGAGAGACCACATTCACAATCTAGCTTGTACACACCTGCATCTTGTAGAGGAATATTACATTTGATGGATGGTAAAAATTGACTAATCTTCTTCAGCGGCTTGTAGTATGTCTTAATGGAGCTCGCTTCAAGATGTAGCCAATCTTGTCTGTGACTCCTCTAACATATGGTAGTAGAGCAGGCGCGCGCTCGACTGTGGCCGGCTTCACTCGTTCACTGTGACGTAGGCGCGGGACCCGAAGCTTGTTGTCTTGCAATACTTGCTTGACGTGCTGAAGCTCCGCGGCCAGATGTTTTCTGTCACAGATCCCTCGTGCTCTCTGAAACAAAGATTTACCCACGGTAGCTAACTGTGAAGGATGATGGTGAGATTCACCATTTAAATATCGGTTGGTATGGGTCTTTTTTCTATACACAGTGTGACCAATAGTGTTATCAGGATTTCGGATGACTAAAACATCTAGGAAAGCTAAAGAATTATTTGCCTCTAACTCCATTGTGAATTGTATTTTAGAGTTTATGGAGTTAAGGTGGTCTAAAAATGCAGTTACTTTGTCAGATGGTAAAATTGTGAAAGTGTCGTCTACGTACCGCTTGTAGAACCTTGGATTTACAGGAGCAGTAAGAAGGGCTTTCTCCTCAAAGTCCTCCATGAATATGTCGGCGACTATGGGAGACACAGGTGAGCCCATCGCCACACCATCTACTTGCTTGTAGAACTCCTCCTTCCACAATAGATAGCCAGATGTGAGGCAATGTTCAAGTAGTATTGCATATTCTTGAGGCATGTTATTTTCTTCTAGCTTCCTAGTTACAATTGAGATGCAGTCCACAATAGGTAGGCATGTAAATAGTGACTGAACATCAAAACTGACCATAGTTTCATTGTTAGCGAGATGTAGGTCTTTTATCTCACTCACAAAATGGTATGAATCCTTTGTGTGTGCTCTGGTATGTCCTCTTAGTGGTGATAGTATTTTTGCTAAGTATTGTGCCAGCTTATAGGTTGGTGAATCGATCTGGCTCACTATGGGACGTAGTGGAGCGTTTGGTTTGTGTATCTTCGGTAACCCATACAACCTCGGTGGTTTGGCACATGATGGTATTAGCGAATTCACGTCGAGATTTAATTTTTCGGAGTATTTCTTTATTAAATCGCTAGTTGTTTTAAGCGTGTTAGTTGTAGGGTCTGTTTTGACCTTTTTATATGTACTTTCGTCCGATAAAAGTTGTTGTATTTTAAAATTATATTCCGATGCGTCCATTACTACCGTAGCATTTCCTTTATCCCCGCGGAGAATCGTGAGTTCTGGTCTGTTCCGTAAGTTATTTAGCGCTGTAAATTCGTCTTTGGGATAAAATCCGTAAATAATAGTTTTATTCAATGTGTAGTGTTCGCGTAAATTTAAGAAATCATTACGTTTTTAATTTATTTTGATATTATTCAAACAAACTGTAAATGGATTACCAACTCTAAATAATCGATATCGATTTTTTTAAGAACCGAATATTGTACGTTCCCATTTTTTTTTTGGTTGGCGTGCTTGCTGCAATAAGTCTGACAGCTGTCAAAATGTATTTCTTAGATTTGGTTGACTTTAGTGTGTTGTACTTCCGAATACGAGGGCGGCACTGAAAATTTCGGGAATCAAGGAAGTGACACAACATTACTATAAATGTATTTATTGCTTTTCGAAGTCTTCTCCGCGAAATTTGACACATTTTTCCATACGATAGAACCAATCATTGAAGCAACCTCTCCATTCGGAAGTTGGGGTCTCCAAAATAGCCGTTTTGTAGGCGTCCACAGCTTCTTCAGGTGATGAAAATCTCCGTCCACGCAATTTATTCTTTATTTTAGGGAAAGTATAGAAATAATTAGGGCTTAGGTCGGGGTTGTACGGCGGATGGTCTAATAATTCTATGTTTTATTGCTCTTAAAAACTCTTGTTCTGTGTGCGGTGTGAGAACTCGCATTGTCGTGATGGAGGATGATGCGGCGGTTGTAGTTCTTTTTACGGAGTTCAGAAACGACCTGTGGCAAACAAATGCTAGCATACCATTCTGCATTAACCGTTCTTTGTCCCTCAAGAGGAATAGTCGTAACATGGCCGGTTTTGGAGACAAACGTGGTCACCATTTTTTTTTTGCAACACTCCGTGAACGAACAATTTTTGTTGGCTTTAACTCATTTTCGAACACCGAAACTCGTGACTGGTTTTTTGTTTCGGGTTCGTACGCGTATATCCAGGATTCGTCACCTGATACGATGTTGTATACAGCATTTGAGGATCCTGCGTGGTATCTTTTGAGAGTTCTGATGCACCAAGTAACGCGACCCGCTTTTTGCTCTTCACAGAGCGAATGCGGTATCCATCGGGAAAACAACTTTTTTACACCTAATTGTTCATGCAAGATTATTTGTATTTGACTCATGCCAATGTCTAAAGTTGCCTGAATTTCGCGGTATGTCACATGTCGATCTTCTTCAATCAGCTTACACACAGCATCAACTTTTTCTTGGGTGACTGCAGTTTTTGGACGACCTTGACGGGGATCATCACTGAGCTTGACACGTCCACGTTGAAATTCGGCAAACCAGCGATAAATTGTGGTTTTGGATGAGGCTTCATCACCAAATGCAGAAATCATCCGGTCAACACACTGTTTTTGTGTTAAGCCACTTCGAAAGTCATAATAAATCATCGCTCTTGAATTTTCTCGAGTCAATTCCATTTTCTCAACGACTAAACAAGTTTGACAAAACCTTGTGATAAGACCGAGAATCTTTTTTTTAAATAAATAAATGGTATTCGATTTTTAAAACCAAGGAGTTTTCAATTAAAAAGATTTTAATATGACAGGAACAGTGGAAATATTCCATTCCCGATACTTTTAGTGCAGCCTAGTACTATCGGAAGTTGCCAACTGCATAGAAGATAATTTAGTAGTAGTAATTTTGTTTTGAGTGTTACTCCTCTTCATCTCATTTTGCGTTTTTGTGTGTGTTGTGCAATTACCTCATTAAAATTAAAAAAATCTTAATTAAAATCTAGAAATTAAGAAACTTCAAAGAACTAAAAATAATGAAATAATTTCCACATAATAGCTTCAGAAATCGGTAAATTGGGGTGGATCCTCTCGCCGCCGCTACACTGATTCTTTACTCGATTTCTAATTAAATGAATAATGTTTTATGTAAATATGTACATCTGTAGGCAGGCTAAATACATCACGCCTAGTTTTCTGTTACACAAATTGACTATATTTTGCAATAAAAAAAAATGTAATGTGTTTCAGATGTAGCAGCAGGGGATACTAGTCAAACGGTAGCAGCTCCCGAAGCAGTAGCAGCAGCCGACTAACGACCGTCACCTACCATAATTTAGATTTTTCTACAACATTATTGTCGTTTAGTATTGTAACAGCGCCATAGGGATGTGACAAAACATTTATTCGTATTATACATTTAGGTTAAGTCTTTGGAATTGAAAGATATTTGTTTTGCATGCATTGGTGGACGAGTTTACACATTGAAATTTTTTTGTTAACCAGTATCCTCCCATTGTTCTTTTGCTTTACGCATAATACATTATAATATATACATAAATAGATGATAATTGTAGATGAGTGCCTTAGCGACTCAGTATAATGAGATATAACTTTTGTATGCCCACATTTTTGTGTCTGTCGAGCCGTAAATATAATGCTGTTTTGTATAGGAGAGTTAAATTTGTCGATTTTTTCCAATCGGCGCACTTTTACGGTTACGTCAATCAGTGTTGAGATGAATTATTGTTTGTGATTGGACGTTGCAAAGGTTCTTTCTATTTTTAATAACCAACTTTTATGACATAATATTTATTTTTATTTTAAAGTTCTTATTAAGAGGATATAAAAGTACAATATAGTACTACGTTTTATTTATAGCAAATATCCTTTATTTATTTTTGTTGAATGTGTGCAATCACATTGGAACGGATGGACTGATTTTTGCATCCGATATTTTTTTAAATTCTATTTATTTGTTTATTTTTTCACATACATTGTTACTAGGCTGGATTACGCATATTTCGCTTTACTAAAGTGCTTTGGTCGCATATCATTTTATTTTTGCCATAGATGAACTTAAAGGTTAAGTTTTCGTACCATATAATAAATGTAATAAAAACAGTGTGTACCTATTAACTTACCTCTAATTTAGTTAGTTTTAACATAGACTGTACATATAATTTAATTTTCTTATTTTGTTCAGATCTCTAATAAATATGTAAGAGTCTACCATTTGTTTCTCTTAAATTTCCTGTTACACATTCATGTGCGCAGATAGTTTGTTTGGGAGATTGGTCATCTAAACCGAAAATAAATGGTAAAGAACCTATGGTATGTACATACTACATATATAATGAAAAATGTTTTAAAGAAATGGAAGGAACTGGCGGCTATTTTCGAAACACTGAATAGTTCATTTTCTTAATGAGCTTGTTAAAATCCAGTGCTAGATAAGGGCCTCTTATTAAAAATGGAGGATCTTAACAGTCATCGACATGTTTGAAATACCTGCGTTAGAAGAGTACTACTACCGAAACTACATAACAAAACGTAAACATAAATATGATGGCGACTATTATTTCGGGTTATAATTATCAAAAGATTTATTAGGTACCTTTGATGATGTTTAAAGATATGGTATTGTAGGTATAATGCATATAAATGATGAAGATGATTACTTAGATTTTATTAGACTTTTTTAATCCAATTAACAATGCGGCCTTCAATTTGCTCGTGGAATAATCGTCACTGCATCAATTGAAATATGTTATTTTTTATTTAATTTATCTTGTACATGACTAAAGCTGGCTTTCCACTATGGGATATAATATATATTATATCCCGCGATTGCCCTTCACACTGGGAGATATCTCTTTTAACCAGTGTACGTTCGTCATTGGACGATCTGAGGTCATAGTGGAGGCGCGGAAGGGTGTGCAGTGTGAAGGGGGTACAGGAGGTGAAATATGAAAATATCGCTTGGTCGATCGAAATAATATATATATATATATATATATATATATATATATATATATATATATATACTAGCTTGCCAGGCAGACGTTGTTCTGCCCTTTTCGATGACCCTTTTTCATATCCTATTAAAAATCCTTAAATTAGCAAAAAATTGTGGGTCACTCATGAGCAAAAAAAAATCCTATCCTATCTCTCAAGTTGGACCAAACTGCACACGGTGTGCAAATTTGATTAAAATCGGTGCAGTAGTTTAGGAGCCCATCGCGGACAAACAATACTATATATATATATATATATATATATATATATATATATATATATATAGTTTGGGATGTAATATATATTAAATCCCAGTGGAAACGGTTCCATTTAAAAGTACGGTGAGCGATATTAATTTATACCTCGAAATGTATATAAATTATATTATATCCCATATTGGAAAGTGGGCTTTACACAGGCCACCGGAGAGGAGTAGCCATAATTATGCAGGTCCTATATCAAAGTATAAGTAATGTGCGGAGCGATCCTAAGAAGAGACCTTTGGCAAGATTAGTTATTTATTTTTATTCAATCTAAAGTACTTAGAAACATCCGCGGCAGACTCCATGTCCGTGACATTGCTGACAAGCTACAGGAAAGTCGCCTCCGCTGAGTGTGTACAGAGTGTACAGCCGCCATAAGACATAATTTTTAACGTCTAATAAAGTCGTGACGATCTTGATGTCACGAAGAAGTTGAATTTGTATACGCGTCATTAACGTCGGAGTTTGCTTTACTAGCAGAAATTTCCTTGAATTACAATAATTATCGAGTATCTACCGTTCAAAATTCTTAATACGCATATTTCACGGCCCCGCTGGTCTAGTAGTTGTAAGCAGAACTGCTAACCGTGAGTTCCCGGATTCAAATCTCAGTTCGGGTCAAAAATCAGTTATGGGGTTTTTCTGTCAAGAAATACTGAAACAGAATTTTTTATTCAATAATAGGCTAAGCTTTCCATTGACGTCTGTCGAGTTGGGGGTTGATATTTTTTTTACTGAAAGGTTACATTAATATAAGCACGCAGTTTCAACATGCGGAAACGCGTACTTTTTGAGAAAAAAATTATTGAAAATCATTAAATCAATTATTTTTGTAATATTTACGTCAATCCCTACCACAGATAATATCGAATTCTCGCCATTGAACGTTCTTTTTACGTATGGTTAAGTTGTCATATGTTCGGTAACATTCTATTTTACATAACTTTACGTAAATAATTATATTTTGTACTCATTTCAATAGTTTTCGTTGGTTTTCATGCATACACATATATTTAAGAGTTTATATTTAATTACAGAATTATTGTCATTACGAGCTATTAAAATTTAAATGTGTCTACCGTCTTTTTCCGGCTTGTGGGACGAAAAGTAAAACTGATGATTTCTAAGAATTAATTAAAGCAATATGTGTATAAAATTGTATAAAACATGTGTATAAAATGTGTATAAAACAGTACCCACCTATTAGGGCTGATAACAAATAAAATAGATTAGGTTCAACTAATGTCAAGGAACCGAATTAAATTGACTACGACTCCACGTGGTATGAGTCTGTCTTACCCCTAGTGTTTTTATAGAGCCGGAGGCGCGTAGGGAGAGCAGCCTCCGCCTGCTGTAACAAATCGTAGGCATTGGACGAGCCGGAGCGGCTGAGGCTGGTCGCCGAAGGCGATCAACAAGCCGAAGCTGCGGAGGCAAGGCTGGATGCTTGCGATTTGTTACGCAAAGGCGTAGGCTTCCCGCAGCGCCGGAGACGTTGCAGTCTCAAAATGGATACAGAAATCCCTCTGAATGAGTCCCTCTATTTATTTGGTGAAGGGGGTTCCCCCTTCCTTAGGGGGTACCCCCTTCCCCCCCAAGAGGTTCCCCTGGTTTTTTTACACTTAATATTTATCCATAAAATGAGGAAAATTTCCTCAGGATTTTTTGTTATCGAAAAAATAAATAAAAAATATTATAACCTAAAATGCGTAAAGTATGGAACATGATACATTTTTTATTATTAACTGACTTTACAGATCTGGGTTCTAGCCCTTCTGAGAAAAAAATATACGATATTACTGTGAAAGCTGGATAGCATACAGAATTTTGTGGCTGTGGCGAAAGCAAAGGCAACCTGACTAAAGATATCTGATCTGATCGAATCTGTACTAAAATTAAATCAGCATGCCCCGAATCCACGTAGTGTTGTCTGTCCTACTCCTAAATTGTTTTTGTAAAGCCGTAGGCACGGAGGGAGAGCAGCCCCCGCCCGTCGTAGCAAATCGCAGTCACCTGTGCGAGCCGTAGTTTGCTTATTATTGTATTATATATTATGTTTATAATTTAAAGCAATTATAAAAGCTAATATTTTGGTGTTTTGTTGAGTGCAAGAGCGAGCGAAGCGAGCTCGGGACTTAGGGCACCCTGACTCGGACAGGTTAGGTTAGAAGGGGATGGAGGGGTCAAATGAGCGAGCGAAGCGAGCTAATAGACCCCACCATTCCCTTCGTGGTTATTTGTTTGTAAAGCACTCAGAATTAGGAGCCCCGCGAAGCAGGGCTTCCCTCGACTGCGCTACATGGTCCTTCCCTTCCCCAACTTTCTCCCCCTGTAAATCAGGTTTGTAGTCAAAAAAAATACAAAAACATAACTTCAAAATTAGATTTTTAAAAATTTATAAAAAAGCATCTCCGGCAGGATATGGAAATGGGGGGCGGGAACTCTACAACTCCCCCGCCTCCCTCTCCACCACCTCCCACCCCCTTAATTCATTTTGAGTTATCATTTGTAGGTTAGTTCTATGGGATTTTCTTTTTGATTTTTCTTAAGAACGGTGTATTACCTTTTAATGTGAATGATATTGTTACAATCAACTAAACCTCTACCAAATAAAACACCTCACCCTCCCAAATTCTTTCCAAACGATTCTAAATTTTAACCTAGTTAGTTGATAAAAAAAACTTTTCAGGTGGATCGTTTAGAACGAGTATGCAGTCCTTGCTGGCTGAGGGCTTCCAGAGCTGTATGGAGACAGAGACAACAAAATGAGAACAGGGATATGGAGTTACAATCCATGAATATAGAAGACATCGATAACATCCCACAACCACCCCCTATACATTTACTTTGGCATCAACAATTACTATGGCTAATTATAAGCGTGCTGCTTCTACTTCCCGTCACTGTATTTTTAAGTTATGTAAACATTCATCTAGATTTTTAATACCTAAACTACTTAAAGAGAGATTTCTGATTGATCACTCATTTTATGTGCCACTGTGCACTCGTATTTGTGAATACCATTTAAATGAACTCCACAATGATTGGAATAATTTTTACACGAGTAGTAACTGTTCAGATTTCACTGCATCTCAGATAGACAACCTTTGTTCCGTACTTAAAAGTAGTATTACTCAAAATTATAGTATTTTAAATATCATTGAACATAATTCAATATTATGCAAATATTGGTTAGGATTTACCAACTACCAATTTGAACAGTTACTAGTTGAAATTCCATCTATCAGTGAAAGAGTTAAATCACCTAAAAGAAGTCTAGCTATGTTCTTAATGAAACTTCGTACAGGTGATAGCAATGAACGCATAGCTTCTCTATTTAGTGTAGCTTCATCGACTGTGTTCAATCACTTAAATATTGTAAGTCAGTGCTTTGAACAGCAATTCATCCAACTGCATTTAGGGACAAATACCTTATGCATTCAACAAGTTGCTCAATATAACTTGACAATACCAAATGACTTGTTTGGTAATCCAGATATGGTAGGTAGGTACATACATTTATGTGCAAAAAAGTAGTAATTACTTGTACCAGAAGCAAACATATAGTTTACATAAGTATCGTAACTTAGTTAAGCCATTTTTAATAGTGTGTTGTAATGGTTATATCCTTGATGTTTTTGGACCATATCCTGCAACAGAATCAGATGCTTCTATAATTCTTAGACTGTTCAACGATAATAATCCACTGCGAACCTATTTTAGAGAAAACAATGTATTTATTCTTGATAGAGGTTTTAGGGATGCAATTCCATTCTTGCAGCAATGTGGTTATAAGGCTCACATGCCTGAATCTAAACAAGCTGGTGAAATCCAATTATCAACCATTGCTGCCAACAAGTCCAGATGTGTAACATTGTGCAAGTGGGTGATTGAAATCGTAAATGGGTGATTTAAACGGGACTTCAAATTATTTCGTCAGGAATATTTTAATAATGCATAATGCATAAATGATGCGTAATAATTTTCATGCTGTAGAGATATTGGCAATTGCTCAAGCCAAACTAAACACTCCAAATAATTTAGCCTCCTATGTAGAAATGCACAAATTAAATAGAGTGAGAGTGCGATTTGTCAGTATTAATGGTAATCTTCCAGAGCTGGATAATTTTCCTCAACTGACGTTCCAGGATCTAATTCTGTTTAGTCTAGGAATTTATCTAAGAGGTATACCTGCAATCTGTCCATGATTTTGGTCGAAATAGTTATCTATTACGAGGTAGGATACAATCAAGGCACACTAGTAAAAACACTTATTACACTTATATACTAGTTGACACCAACCCATCAATTGCTAACACTAGGGCTGCTCTTACTGGGAACTGTTGCAACTGTTTGGTAGGCAGACACACAGTTGGCTGCTGTGCACATGTCATGTCTGTTGTCTGGTTTCTATCTTGGGCACGGCATCGAGATGAGGTTGAACCACCTGCATCTCTTTTAGATGATATATTACTTTCAAGTAATGATATTGAAAATGATGAATGATGATTATTAATCTTAATGCGTATTAATATTGTAATGTAAATGATGATTTTTGCTATAGGTGCTCCACTTGTGGCCACCAACGTTTTTTATGGTATTCTATAGGAAGATACTGCTGCTCATCTCCTGGTATTTTTATTTTACTCTGTCGACTTTTACGACACCATACGGGACGGAACGGGATGGCAATTCACGGAAGGCCTCTGTAACATTTTACATTATATATTTAATTTAGGAGCCCTATGTAGCTTGCTACATATTTATTTATCTATGGCCCTATGTTCGAGTGTGGACTGTTGTAATGATGATGAATAATGATCACTAAAAATTGTAATTTTTGTTGCTTATTTGAACTATTTCTATTTTATTGTGTGCTTTATTATCTGTTATATATTATGTTATATGTGTATATATTTATAAATAAACGCCGAGCAAAGTTGAATTTATTGCTCTGGCACCCTTTTTTATCTCTTTTAATTGACAATAGCCTTCTGATTTCTAATAATATCATAAACGGGCGAGACATTATATTTTAATGATGTAGGTATGGGATTTATACTTGCTAATAGATGAATACTTAAATGAACAAATCCTCGGCGTCAGGGCCCGCACTGCACCTGTCTGCTGTGTTATTTTTAAGAGAGGACTCAAAAAAGGCTGACGATTTTTACCGTAATAAATGCAGTGATTATACATGATGTTTGGGACTTATTACATATCAATATCATATAAATAGACATGTTACCATCAAGTTATTTTGAAAAAATCTTTTGATATGAAAACACGAAAAATGTTTCTACCTATGTCCGTTATGAAACCATCCTAGCGATTTTGATGAAATGTTTATGTGTGTTTTAATGGGTCTCTATATGATCCAGAAATCACCTGTGCGAAGTCGGGGCGGATCGCTAATAATAAATACAATTAAATTATACTGTGTGTTTGTTATCCTGGCACAAACAGTTTAAAACATCTTACTTCCTCACTATTTATCAGTGTGTAATAACAGATAAGCTTGATATTACCAAGTCATTTTGTTACTTTAGAACCCAGTCATTTTAAGATGTATAATTAGGTATTTAATAATCAACCAATGCATATTAAAAAAAGTCTTGACACCGGGCCTGTCTGTCTGTCTGCATTAATAGATCTGAATTATATGTCTGAATTATAAACTACGTTGGAAATTATGATTTACTATCTATAAATACGGTTGCATTATAACTTGTTTTTTACGCAGTCAGTTTAAAACATCTTTCTTACCTACTATATTACGTGTGCTGGTAATATTATAAATATAAATGGACATATTATACCTTCGTCATCTTGAATTTAATCATATTGTTGAAAATAATCATATTGTTAATGGTATTTGGAAAGTACACTCACAATAAATATACGTACGAGTGTATGCGTACGAGTGTGTGCGTACGAGTGTGCGTACGAGAGTGCGCGTACGAGTTTTCGCGTACGAGTGTGCGCGTACGAGTGTGCGCGTACAAGTGTGCGCGTACGAGTGTGCGCGTACGAGTGTGCGCGTACGAGTGTACGCGTACATATGCGCATACGAGTGTGTCCGTACGAGTGTGTGCGTACGAACGTGCGCGTAATAGTGTGCGCGTAATAGTGTGCGCATACAAGTGTACACGTACGAGTGTGTGCGTACCAGTGTGTGCGTACGAGTGTGTGCGTACGAGTGTGCGCGTACGAGTGTGCGAACACGAGTGTGTGCGTACGAGTGTGCGCGTACAAGATTGCGCGTACGAGTGTGCGCGTACGAGTGTACGCGTACGAGTGTGGGCGTACGAGTGTGCGCATACGAGTGTGCGCATACGAGTGTGTGCGTACGAGTGTGCGCGTACGAGTGTACGCGTACGAGTGTGTGCGTACGAGTGGGCGTACGAGTGTGCGAATACGAGTGTGTGCGTACTGTTAGGAGGCCGATCCCGTTTGACTTTTTAAAAAAATGAAACACCGAATAAACCTAAAGGTTTATTGCAAAAGTTTACACACCAAATTAATAAAGTCCTTGACTTCCGAACTCTAATTCTAATCCGAATTCTAATACGTGTCGGAGTCTATGTCCGATCTACCCGGGGCTCTGAGTCTAACTGATTATTAAAAATGGAATTAAAACGAACATGGAAAGGAACCATATAACAATATAATTGCTGACTATAGCTATATTAAGGAAAAGTACTGTGTGATTAAGAGGGCATATGCGTTTCGCGTCGAAAACTACATGTTTTATGGTTTTTCCAAAGGCGATATCGTAACGACGTGAGGAGATTATTTGCTGAAAATTAGGGCTTTAGAAATATGAAGTATTTATTTAGTACATAGCAGTGCAAAATCATAGTTTTTAATGACGGTTTTTTAGGGCGAAGACAATCCCTTCACTGTGTTTTACGAAAATATGCATCAGAGTTATCTTTCAGGTTGAATACAACCATTATTATAAGCTAAAATACTTTATTTTAAGGGTTATTATAATGAAATTATAGTATTTTAGGGTATAGCAAAACCTAAATTACGATAATATTTCGATTTAATATTATAAAATAATATTATAAAATCACCAAAACTGTCTACTTCAATGTAATTTTTTCCATGTATTTGCTTATAAACATATCTATTTTAATTATTTTATCAAAATACATGTAATGTTAAATATCCAAAAAAATTTTTAGCTCGTTTTATTTTGTCAATTATTTTATATAATTATTTTAAAAATGCTATAAAACATCATGCGCAGACGCAGTTCGATTCAGTACGCTCCGGGTAATCCCAACGACAGGACGTATTACTTTTTCTCACCGACACCGCGCGATCGCGTTGATACACCGATAGGGCTATACTACACCATGCTAAACTAGATACCTATAGCACCATCGAGCATTTTAAACGATTCACTTGTGAAATTAATGTATTTAAACTGCCCCAACGATGTATGTACTTAGGAAAAATTCCTAGTGTGGAGATAACGTTATGATTAAACAAAGACATGCCATCAAAAATATAACTTGTAAAATAACCAAGTCTCGCAATGATGATACGGCCGTGCCGCTGTTTTGGTCTACATGGCGGGGGCACTACCGTGCCCCCAGATATAAAACATATGAGCCGTGCTTGAGTTGAGTAGCTCAATGGCGTAGTGCTCGCCGTAAACGCGAACAATCCGGGCTCGATCCCCGCTAGTGTTGCCAGGTGTCCCGATTTGCGCGGGACGTCCCGATTTTCAAAGGTCTAGTGACACGTCCCGATTCATCATTGATCGGGACGCCAAATGTCCCGATTTTCACTAACCTTCTTATTCTATACTTTAATCCATAATTTTGACAGCATAAATGATTACATCTGTTAGGTACTACCACATTAAAATATTTTTACTACGACATTGTCTCACCAGTCGAAAAAAAACCATAAAAGTTTTAAAAAGAATTATATTAAAATGATTGATATGAAATGTTTTAATTTGCCTAAAATGAAAAAAAGTTCAGTTTTTACGATGTTTGGATGAAAAGTTATTCGTTTATGAGATCAGACCCGAATAATAATTATAAAGCACAAAAGTAAAGTAAAGTTATAGTTACAATTTCTTGCATTACTCACATACTGTGATATTTACAGTGAGCGTTGACCACCTGAGCTACCACGATTCTCAATAAAGCACAAAAAAGGCTACAAAGAAACCTGTATTTTGTAGTCATTGTAGTTGTCCGGATATGAAAACCAAATCCCCGATTATTTTTACCTTCCGTCCCGAAATTTTACTTGCTAGACCTGGCAACACCATACCCCGCCGACACTAATGAAATTGTTAGTTTGATGAATTATGTTTACATTATAAAACAGAACAAAAGTTTATCAAATGATATATATATTTTATACAATACATATTTTTCAATTAGAACATATACATATTATAATATACTCAATAGGGTGAAAATGTAAAGCCGACTTCAATTTACTAAAAGAATACCTAAAACAATTTCCACATATTAGCCTCCGATTTCTATACACTATATAAGTAAGCCATTATATGGAAATAATTTTTTTATTATTTTAGTTCCAACAGTATCAAAGACAGGTATATAATCAACGATCAAAGTGATCGTAGTCGTCGTTAGGCAACTATTATAGCCTCACGCTCGCCCTGACACGCACACAGAGATAACACTGTAGTGTGCGTCAATATTACGCCGATCCAAAGCGATCGCGTAGATTTCGACTAGGACATATTTGAATATGCGCTCTTAAATAAATGCTTACTAATGTTATATTGCCTTGTAAAAAGGGATATAACAGCTCCCCACTTTTGACTGAGCTTTTTCTAAATTAAGATAAAGCGAAGATTCGAAATAGAAAAGCGATTAGAGGTCGGAAGGCATTACAAATTATGAAAATAGGAAATTAAAATTGTAGTAAAATATTGCAAACCAATCTCATAACAATATAAAACTTTCGAATTATTAAATTCTACATAAAGATACAATAGTATTATTCGTTAACTAACTAAGTTATACAAAATAGACAGAGTAAAATTCAAGAAATAATCAATTTAAAACTAAGTAATAAAATTATACAAGAATGAATTAGTAAAATCTAAAATTAAAAGTATTTTGAACGAAATAATAAAATTTGAAATTAACTTGTATTAAACAAGTTAGTAATTTCAATTACAATTACATAGATTGCATTGAAAATAGAAAAATATAGCAATTACAAAATATAAAATGAAGAGTAGAAATTAAGATTATATGATAATAAAATCGATTATTTGTGTTAATACAAAAGATTTAAAACTAAAATTGAATAAAATTAGTAATTAAGATTTCTTCGAGAGGAAGAGTGAACCTTGTGTACAGTTTTATAAGGCTTATAATTAGTACAATTTGGTAAAGATTTTAGTGAGATATTATCTTCTTCAGATGTCGATTTATCGGTCATCTCAATTGAATTTGTAATTTTAGAATTATGTTTCGATGACTTTTTATTATTACATTGATTAAATATTTGTATACAATGTCCACTGTTATCGTGACGATTTCTGCAGCATTTAAATAATTTATAGGCAAGGTATAAAAATAGTAGTACAATTAAAACATAAGTAAATGTTGAATAGTATGAGCCATATTTAATAAAATGTGATTCTTTTTTGAAGATTATTTAATTCAAATTCTAAACTATCCAGTTGATGATTTGCATATTTTAAAGAATCCAAGTTAACTTTGCTTAAAGAGATTGGCGTTAAATGTGGTAAACTTTTATTAAATATGTCCTTTTTGCAACAATCATCTTTCGTTATATCAAAACTTATATCTATGGTTGATTTGATCGAAAATTGGTAAGTACGTGTTGGCAATAATTGAATAGTTTTGGAATAACCGATACAATTTTCGGTTAATTTGACAATACCTGTGCCAATAATAGAATGATCAGTAATGTCGTCATCACATTTGATAGTTAATTTATTTACATTAGATTATACATAAATCCATCTATTACTTTTTAATTTATGCCAAATATTGATTTGGCCAAATAATAACTTGGCGTTACACTCAGAAGGTAAGGTAAGAGTTACTTCTGTTAGTAATTTCGATTCACAATTTGGATTATTTATACTAGACGTTATAGTTAATAGTTCACAAATAGAATAGTTATTATTAATGAAATTACAATCATCTAAGTTATTAAACATAGTATAATGTATTCTATCGTCACTTAAAGCAATATAAGAATTAGAAGGTTGAATAAGTGCAAAAGAGTGAGTAAGTACGACGAGTTGCATATTATGCGACTTGTCGTGAGGAGTCGGTAATGGGATATTTTTATAAACAGTGAATTTATCAGGCGTTATCAATGGAATTTGCAAACTGAAAACAATCTTATTGTTATAATAATATGAACTAAGTTTCGAGACGTCAATCAAAGAATGAATATTATGTATGTTCAATTGCATTGGAAAATCTAATCGTTTGTTTATTTGATTAATATGCTTGGTTAATTCATTATAAAGACTTAAAGGGCTAATCACGCTAGGATGTAAAATTTACCTTGGAAAATAAAATAGCATTTATAGTTGTGTCTAGCAAGTTAGAAATAGCAAGTAAGGAGCCTTCAATTACGTTTAGTAAATTATTTATCCTAGAAATGTGAAGGAGTAAGTTATCGGTTTATGTTATTTTGCAACAAAATTTCATTCATTTTATTAATTTGGGAATTCAATTTTAATTCGTTTTGATTTAATTTATAAATAGTGGCATTAAAATTATTTATAGTGGATTTAATTATATGAATATTATCTCTTAATAAATTAAATAATTCCGTTTCACTTTTTCGACAGGATTCTATCGCGGCATCATATTTTCGCGCATCATCTGCGTCTAGAGTACCAAAGAAAAATTTAAGAATTTCGCCTCCAAATTCTAGAGATCTTTTGACTTTGTTTGGCGATGAGTTATTATTGATTAAATGTGCTAGAGATCATACAGAGAATTGGGAATGTTAGGTTTATAACCATATAATAATTCATGAGGGATGAAATTACTGGTGCAATGTGGAGTGGTATTATAAGCTAATATTGCGGTAAACAGATAACAATGCCAATCGTTTTGGTTTTCATTTACGAAGGATTTTAGGTATTCTTTTAAAGTAGCATGTGAGCGTTCTAGAGCTCCATTTGTTTGTGGGTGATAAGAAGTAGTAAATAAGGCTTTAACTTTTAAGATTTGAGTCAGTTGTTTAAATAAATCGGACGTGAAACACGTACCCAAATCTGTTAAGATTGTTTTAGGAAAACCGAAAAGAGACATAAAATGTACGAGATTCCTGGCTATTTCTTCACTGGTAGCTGTGACCAGGGGATAAGCACTTGAAAATTTAGTTAAATCGTCTTGCAATGTAAGGATAAATTTGAATTTTTGGAAACCTGCGTCGGGCAAAGGACCAACAATGTCGAGAGCTAATCGTTCAAAAGGTCTAGTAGAAGTGGAAGTTATCTTATTGGACATTCTCAGCGGCTTATTAATTTGGCATAATTGGCATTTCTTTACGTAATCTACAATATCAGAGCGCATACCCTTCCAATAGTAGGCGGCTTTAATTCGTTTATACATACGACTTGATCCTGGGTGACCCACAATAGGTGAATCGTGATTCTCTTTTAAAATTTTAGGGATTTCGATGAGAGTAGGGTAAATTAACTGATTTTTGTAAATATGAATTTTAATATTAGTGTTATGGAAAATATAGGCAATCATATTGTTGCATGAATAAGTCAACTAGCGCCATCTAGTGTCAGGAACGAGAGCGAGGGGAGCATTGAGAAAATGACATCACAAATCACTCAACCGACAGCGCCTAGTCGAAACTCGAACGCTCGGTACCTTGCGCGTGTTTACTTGAACATTCTGGATATTTCTTTGCTAATTTAAATATATAGGCGCTGCAAGATGCGATGGGAGTAGTGTTGATTTGGCGAAACAAGCGAAGCTTCGGAGCGGAATAAAGTGAATAAGTGTGTTTAATTATTAGTGTTTTTAACTTTAATTTGTGTAAAGTAAATTAAAGTGTTAATTTAGGTAATTTTATCGGCAATTTTTATTGTCACGAACCTCAAGCTCGTAACAATTGGTGTCAGAAGTGGGATAAAATCATGCCGATTTTACCTAAGGAGGAAACCGAGGGTGTCCGTACCCGAAGTCAACGCCAGCAGGAGACGGACCAACGAAGATTTGGTGGTGCAACGCCGCAGACGTCGGAGGGCCAGCCACCGGCTGAAGGCCCGTCGGTAGCTCCTACATCTGCAGCACCTGACTTAGGTGCTCTGATGGTGATGCTGCAGGAGCAGGCTCGCCGACAGGAGGAACAGGCTCGCCGACAGGAGGAACAGGTCCGTCAGTTGGAAGAGCAGCTGCGGGGCGGACAAGAGGAGCAGGCCCGCCGACAGGAGGAACAGGCCCGTCGGTCGGAAGAGCAGATGCTCCTCATTAAGGACCTTCATGCTACCTTTGGGAAAGAGATAAAGGAGGTGAAGGATAAGGTTGCTCAACATGACAACCGCCTGTCGGAAGCTGAAACCCAAATCAAGGAAGCTAAAACCCAAATCGACCAAGTGAACAATCGGGTTGATTACGTGGTGGCCGACGTGAAGAAAACGCTGGACGACCTCAAACTGGGTGATGGAACTACAGCTCCCGTAGTAGCTACTACACCTTCGCTACGTGGGTTCAAAGTGCCACCGTTCGACGGGACTTCTTCCTGGTCAGCCTACAAAATCCAGTTCGAGGCTGTTATGAAGGCGAACGGCTGGAATAAAAATCAGGCCATGACTGCTCTCACACTAGGCCTGCGTGACCAGGCCTTAACAGTTCTGGAAGCTCTCGGTGAGGAAGTGACTTATGAGCAACTCCTTGAGGCATTGGAGGCGAGATATGGCGACGCTCACCTGGAACACGTCTTTCGTGCGCAGCTTAAAGATCGTGTGCAGCGCATCAACGAAAACCTGCAGCAGTGGGCTCTAGAAGTGGAGAAGCTGGTGCGAAAAGCATACCGGTCTGTACCTGCGCTCATTGAAGGGAACCTGGTGCAGACATTCATCGACGGCATCCGCGACCTGGAAGTCAGAGCTGCTGTGAGGCTCGGGCACCACGAGACGCTTAAGGACGCCTTGGCCCATGCACTGGAAGTGGAAGCCGTGCGGCAGGATCATCGTTCCCATCGCGTCAGGGAGGTTGCAGCAGCTACAGTTCGCTACCGCAACAATGGATACAGCCCAAGGTGCTATGGCTGTGGGGAAAAGGGCCATCTTCGATCCAGCTGCCCTAAGCGAACCCTAGAAAGGGAAGGTGAACGATCTCAGGAGGGTAGTGCGGCCAACAGCACCGCCCAGCAGCAGCAGGGAAACGAGTAAAAGCCAGAACTGCGGGGCGGGTGCTGGCTGATGTTAAAAGAGCCCCAAGGATCTCGATCTCACAAACCCATGATGGGAACAGTCTAATCATCAAGGGCGATGTCAACGGAATGCCGTGTAAACTGACCATAGACACTGGAGCCTCTCGTACGGTTGTTAGTTCCCAACTTATAAGTCAGTTCCTTGGGGACTCCGCATACAACCGAGAACGCATTAATTTGGTAACAGCCACCGGTCACGTATACCCGTCCGTGGAGAGAAGGAGATGGAGTTGAAGCTAGGCAACGTGATCTACCTGCATAATGTCATCGTGGCTGATATAATGGACGACTGCATCCTAGGCCTAGACTTTATGAGGAATAATTGTTGTGAGATCGACGTTAAGCAAGGTGTTTTGAAATGTGGACAGGAGGAACTTTTTATGGAAGGTGCGTTACCAGGGAACGTGTACAGCATTAAGAAGATTGTTCTTCCGGCGAGATCGGAAACGATTGTTCCGGTTAGTCTTCCTCGAAACGCTGGGCAAGCCCACCGTTGTGTACTTGTGGAAAGGGTAAACAATGACCTTCCATGGAAAGTAGCTCGAACCTTGGTCAGGACCACTGACATCTCAGGAGTACGTGTGCTGAACCTTTGCGACCGGGACCAGATTATAGAAAAAGGCACACTGATTGGTACTTGTGAGGAAGTGGATTGGTTACGTCGGTGCCAATATATATCGAGTGGGACCCCCAGCAAGGATGCAGAAACGAGAGTGACCACACTTTTGGAAGACTGTCGGAGTGTTCTCTCCCCGAACGAATTGGTCAAGGCGAAGAAGTTGTTACTCAAGTACGCCGATGTATTCTCATCAAACGATGCTGACATAGGAAAGACTGGCTTAGTTCAACACAAAATAAACACAGGAGAAGAATTGCCTATCCGTCAGCGGCCAAGAAGATTGCCGGTAGCACGTGAAAAAGAAGTGGAAACCATGATTGAAGGAATGGTGAAGGATGGTGTTATTGAACCTTCCTCTAGTCCGTGGTGTTCACCAGTGGTGCTGGTGAAGAAGAAGGATGGCAGCATGCGGTTTTGTGTTGACTACCGCCGTCTGAACGACGTTACGAAGAAGGACAGCTATCCCTTGCCAAGAATTGATGACACGCTGGACATGCTTACAGGAGTAAAGTGGTTTAGCACGCTGGATCTAAAAAGTGGCTACTGGCAAGTTGAAATTGACCCTAAGGACAAGGAGAAAACTGCGTTCTCGACGGGAAAGGGTCTGTGGCAATTTAAAGTAATGCCGTTTGGGTTGTGCAATGCTCCAGCAACGTTTGAAAGGCTGATGGAACTTGTACTTACCGGGCTAATTGGCGATGCCTGTCTGGTCTACTTGGATGACATCATCATCGTAGGCCGTACGTTTGAGGAGGAACACCTTCAAAACCTGGAACGCGTGCTCATGAAGATTCAGAGTGCCAACCTCAAGTTGAGCCCGAAGAAATGTTCACTATTCCAACGGCAAGTTAACTTTTTGGGGTTTGTAGTATCGGAACAAGGTATCCGCACAGATCCAGAGAAAATCGCCGCTGTCAAGGATTGGCCGGTTCCAAAAGACAAGACGCAGGTTAGAGCATTTTTGGGTTTGTGCTCCTATTACCGGCGATTTGTGAAGAAATTTGCAGATATAGCCATAACCTCTGCATAAGCTAACCGAGGAGAAGCGACATTTCTGCTGGGATGAAAGTTGCAATATCGCATTCCAGGAGCTCAAGGACCGTCTGTGCAAAACACCTATTTTGGGATACCCTGATGCAAGCAAAGAATTTATAGTTGACACAGACGCAAGTGATATAGGACTTGGCGGTGTGTTGTCCCAACGGAATGGTGACCAAGAGGTCGTGATAGCGTACTTCAGCAAGTCGTTGTCAAAACCGGAAAGGAACTACTGTGTCACAAGACGCGAATTGCTAGCTGTGGTAAAGTCGTTTCAGCATTTTAGCAAATATCTTCTGGGGCGAAAATTTCACTTACGAACTGACCATGCTGCACTAAAATGGCTATTGCAGTTTAAAAATCCAGAAGGACAAGTTGCGAGGTGGATTGAACTATTGCAGGAATACGACTTTGAGATCGAACATCGCAACGGGAAATCTCATGGCAACGCAGATGCATTGTCAAGAAGACCTTGTCCTGAAGATTGCAAACATTGTACTAGGCAAGAGAGTAAGGAAGTGGTATCCGTGAGGATGCTCAGGGCAGACCACCTCAGCAACGAGTGGAAGGACAGCTTACAACGTGCACAGCAGGAAGATCCGGACATCAAGCCGATCCTGGAATGGATGAAGGCCAGTGCTCCCAAGCCCAAGTGGAGCGACGTCTCAGCGATGAGTTCGACCACTAAAAGCTATTGGGCCCAGTGGGACAGCTTGCTGCTTCAGGATGGAGTTCTGTGCCGTAAATGGGAAAATGTTCGGGGAGACAGCTGTCATTTACAAATGGTTGTCCCTAAAGCTAAAGTACCGGATGTTCTACAGCTGTACCATAATTCAGGAGGCCATCTGGGAGTTAAACGAACTCTACTGAAGATCCGAGAACGGTTTTACTGGGTCCACTGTCGAAACGATGTCGAGGACTGGTGTCGCAAATGTACAAGTTGTGCGGCTGTAAAGGGACCTCAGACTCGTAGTAGAGGTGCATTGAAGTTGTACAATGTTGGTGCACCATGGGAGAGAATAGCCATTGACGTGGCGGGGCCGTTTCCGGAGAGTGAAAGCGGTAACAAGTATTTCATGGTTGTGATGGATTACTTCACTAAGTGGCCAGAAGTCTTCGCCATTCCAAATCAAGAAGCTTCAACAGTTGCAGATAAACTAGTTCATGAAGTCTTCTGTCGTTTTGGAGTACCTTTAGAGATTCACAGCGATCAAGGAAGGAATTTTGAGTCTCAAGTATTCCAGGAAACTTGCCGAGTTATGGGTACTCATAAAACAAGAACGACTTCTTATCACCCGCAATCTGATGGAATGGTGGAACGATTTAATCAGACATTGGAGAGGTACCTAGCAAAAGTTGTAGACAATCGGCAACGAGATTGGGACAAGCACATACAACCGTTTTTGTTGTCATATCGAAGTTCTGTTCACGAAAGTACAACAGTGACACCAGCTTTCGCAAACTTTGGAAGAGAATTACGGCTGCCTGCAGACCTGATCACCGGGATACCACCTGATGCTCCACGCAGTATAACCGATTATGCAAATGACTTGCGGAAAAAAATGAATGACGTTTATGAGCACGTCAGACAATCGGGCCAGCAAATGTCTGAAAAGTTGAAAACCCGGTATGACCGCAAAATGAACAACAAAGGGTTCGACGAAGGTTCACTTGTGTGGTTGCACAATCCAGTCCGCAGCAAAGGGAAATCTCCTAAGCTTCAAGCTAAATGGGACGGCCCGTACCGGATTGTAACCAGGATCAACGATGTGACCTACCGGATACAGAAAGGCGCAAGAGGGACTCCTAAGATCGTCCATGTGGATCGCTTGGCGCGTTATTATGGGACCGATAATGCTCGGGACGAGCATGTCTTAGGAGGGGGCAGTGTTGCATGAATAAGTCAACTAGCGCCATCTAGTGTCAGGAACGAGAGCGAGGGGAGCATTGAGAAAATGACATCACAAATTACTCAACCGACAGCGCCTAGTCGAAACTCGAACGCTCGGTACCTTGCGCGTGTTTACTTGAACATTCTGGATATTTCTTTGCTAATTTAAATATATAGGCGCTGCAAGATGCGATGGGAGTAGTGTTGATTTGGCGAAACAAGCGAAGCTTCGGAGCGGAATAAAGTGAATAAGTGTGTTTAATTATTAGTGTTTTTAACTTTAATTTGTGTAAAGTAAATTAAAGTGTTAATTTAGGTAATTTTATCGGCAATTTTTATTGTCACGAACCTCAAGCTCGTAACAATATTATATACTTTAATATAAGCTAACTTAGAAAATGGGTCTGAAAAGTCTGACAAGGCGAGATCTGTGATATCGGGATTTTCGACTAAAATTTTATCTCTGAGTATTATCATTAATTTATAAATATCTTTAAATTTAGTTTCTTCATAATGATGAACTTTAGTATATAAAAATAGTAGTATTTATTCTTATCTTTCACACATTGAACTGTAAAAGGTTCGCGTTCGGAATTTAGCAATTCTTCTGGTTTATCTAACTGCGATAATATTTCTTCACAGTGAGGTATATATGAGTCGAAATCTAAAGAGACAGGACACGCAATATGTTTTAATTTAGATAAATGTAATCCTTGAGTACATTCTATAATTGTTGTGTTTGAAATAGAAGTTTTATTAGTCAATTGATCTTTAAAATATTTTTCATAACTAGAGTTATTTAAAGTGTTAATGTCTATAACATTAACGGGACAGCGAGATAACGCATCAGCATTGGAGTTAAACGGCCTTGTTTATAAATGATTTCGTAATCATATTCCTCAAGTTTTAGGCGCCAACGAATGAGTCTACTACCTGGGTCTTTGACATTAAATAGCCATACTAATGGTCTCTGGTCGGTGACAATTTTAAATTTATTACCGTAGAGGTAAGGGCAAAATGTTTTGACTGCGAATAAAATGGCTAGGAGTTCTTTTTCGGTAGTTGAATAATTACCTTCGGCACGATTTAAAGTTCACGATGCATAAGCTATTGGCTTGTCCTTGCCGACAGGACCTTGAGATAAAACTGCACCCACGGCGTAATTACTTGCGTCTGTGGTTACTATGAACGACTGAGAGAAGTCTGGGTATTGGAGCAGCGGAGCAGTGATTAATTTTTCTTTTAAAATGTCGAAAGCGGTTTGTTGTTCTACAGACCAGTGGAAAGCGTCCTTTTTTAATAAAGAAGTAAGAGGTTTCGTTAATTTGGAAAAAATATCAATAAATCGGCGATAATAGCCTATTAGGCCTAGGAAGGATTTAATTTCTTTAGGACTCTTAGGAATTGGGAATTGCGATACTGCTTTTACCTTCTCTGGATTTGGAGAGACACCTTTATCGGTAATAATGTGACCAAGATAGGTTACTTCACGTCTTAAGAACTCGCACTTGTCTGGTTGCAATTTTAAATTATATTCGCGGAACTTATCGAACACTAATTTTAACTTTTCCATATGTTGATTTAAATTTTGACTATAAATTATGCAATCATCTAGATATACATAGCAGTGTAGGCCTTGTAGTCCTGATAAGACAGTATTCATGAGTCGCTGGAAGGTTGAGGGTCCATTTTTCAAACCAAAGGGCATTCTAGTAAATTCATAGTGTCCAGACATGCTTGAGTTAGTACTTATAGTAAATCCCGTTTTTGGGGCATCTTTAGCATCCATCTTTATCTGGTGGATACCGCTAGCAAGATCAAGAGTTGTAAAATATTTCGAATGGCCTGATTGGTCTAAGATATCAGTGATAAGAGGCAGCGGATAACTTTCTGAAACCGTGATATCATTAAGGCGACGATAATCAATGACTATTCTCCACTTCTTCTTGCCAGAAGCGTCTAATTTTTTCGGAACTACCCATACCGGGGCGCTCCAAGGCGAAACAGAGGGACGAATTATATTCTGATTCAGCATTTTGCGAATTTGTGTATCAACTTCTTCCTTGTGACACTCGGGGAAGCGATACGATTTTTCGTGGACTGGGGGTGCGTTACCCGTATCTATGGAGTGTTGGATGCCATTCGTAAAAGAGAGGGGCTCACCTTCGAGGTGAAAGATATCTGTATAATCAGAACAGCAATCGAGAAGTGCTTTATTTTCTTCATCATTGAGATGAGAGCAGCGTAAAAGATTCAGTACTCGATTTATTCGATCAGATTTGGAAGTCGAGATGGAATACAAAGATTTATTAGATATTGAATTATCGCAGGAAATAGAATTATTGTAATCTATAGGTGTTAATTCTACGGAATAATCTTTAATTTCTATGTCTGTATCAGTCGTATTTAAAACGGTGATGTTAACTTTTTATTTGGTTTTACTGATACTATACAATTCGCGACGTAAACACCCTTGCTTAAGGTATGATCTAGAACTAAGGCTTCATTATTCCGATACGTCTCGAGCGAGTAGTTTGATATAGCGCAATCAATGACTGCTTCTGAGCGTGCTGGAACGGTGTAAGTCGGCTGATGGAATATAATAGGAACTTGGTGACCGCAAAGAGTCATTATCTTAGAGCTATAATCTATATTAGCATTAAAATATTTAAGAAAATCTGTACCAATAATACCGTCGTAATTAAGGTTTATGCTATCGTTAATGACATAAAATTTGTGCTCGTAAGTTTCATCGCTTAATAAAAATTGTAAGTAGATTGAGCCTATTGTTTCACTATATGGATCCGTATCATTTATACCTTTGATTCTTACCTTGTCCTTAAGAAGTTCATGTTTCGTTTTTAAACATGAGTGCTTTATGACACATACGCTTGCACCGGTGTCGATAAGAAGTTTGAGACACTTAGGAGAATATTTTGTTAATAAATTCGTGTATGGTAACGAAACTTTGCATGTATTTATGCTCGTTTCAAAAATAGGAATAGAATTAGAATAAGACTCATTAAAACTCGGCTTGACCTCTTTGGGCTGCTGAGATGTAGATATAGTAAACAACTTAGTAAGACTCGGTTGTACCTTTTCGGTCAACTGAGGTGCTTGAGAACTAGTAAGACTCAGCTTCACCTCCTTGGGTTGCTGAGATGTAATCGAATTAGAATGACTCGGTTGCTTGCTAATGCATCGCCGAGATGAATTAGAATTAGAATAAGATTAATTTAGCATGATTTTTGTAAAATTTAGTAGAAATAGTATTATTGATTGTTTTCGTGTCATTACTACAGTACGATTTCGGCAGACACGTATCCGAAATCTTATTCAGTTTAAAGAGTTAGAATTATCGATAGCGTCGTCATTATCATATGTTATGTGCATAGGCACAGAGTTAGAACTAGAATTAGGGTTAGCGTTACGGCTTACAAAATTAGAATTATTATTTGAGCTACGATTTATATAGTTAGAACTAGTACTAGGGTTACGATTAAAATTTTTGTTAAAATTTTGACGATGTTGCATATTATATTGTCGCTTTCTACATTGATCAATAGTGTGCCCTTTGTTTTTGCAATAGTTGCAAATTAATTTATCAGAGTTAGAACTAGATAAATGAGTGTTGGCGACGCGCCTATAAGAATATTTCAGTTTATTAAGTCAACCGATGACGAATAACGTCTCAAAGGCATATTGTCCAATAGCAATGTTCTAATAAGAAAATGCTTAGTTAAATCTTGAAGAAATGTCGAATTAATGATATGAAGGTATTGGGTTCGACTCCCAGGTCGGACTAGTTTATTGTTTTCCTAAGTAATATCTTTCAATAAATTCATATAGGGAATTTTAAGATACAAATTATGTTACCGGATTGGTTCCCCGGTTGAAATCATCTTTCCAATGATGTAAATTTAAAAGAATAATTAAATAAAGTTAAAGATCGGATTTGTTCCCCGGTCGAGATGATCACTCTGTGCATAAATAGAATTAACGGAAATTAATTGCATAAGTATTGTCTTATATAAGTTTGATATGTTTTGTACGAAAACAAATGCCTATTTGCCATGATTGATTTATGAGAACATTCACTTATATTGTTATCTGATAAGAAATATGATAACTGATAAGAATCTGATTAGAAATAGTTTCCTACAGTTCGAAAATTGTGTAAAAGCATTTAATTTACCTAATATTGTTAAAATTAGTGTATATCAGACTTCCATTTTTTCTGATAGCCGAGAGCCGTGCAAAAGTTAGTTGTTCAAATAGTGTGAGTTCATAGACGCACGCTGGCCACGCCCTTAGGAGGCCGAATATGTAAAAATTTAAAATGTTTGTAATTTCAGCAATTTATGTAAAAATGACTTATAAAACATTTCAGGTTGATTGTACGTGCTAAAAAGGTGAATTCTGTGTTATTTTTATGTGAAAATTCTTGTGTATAAGTGAAATAATGATGGTTTTGTA
Source organism: Parnassius apollo (assembly GCA_907164705.1). Taxonomy (NCBI): domain Eukaryota; kingdom Metazoa; phylum Arthropoda; class Insecta; order Lepidoptera; family Papilionidae; genus Parnassius; species Parnassius apollo. The sequence continues at coordinate 1,636,631 of CAJQZP010000049.1, read as the reverse complement.
TAAGAAATTTAAAAGTGTTTTGAATGGTGAAATAAATAGAGAAAATGTAAATTAAACTATTGTATTAGTTAACTTATGTATAATTTCAAGTGGAAAACATTGTTTTAACTTTCTGTGTTAAATATTTAAGAAATTTCGACTTCGAACTTGTGAGTAAAATAGGCATATTTCATTTAATAAATAAAAGGTTTTTCGTGATATGAAAATGTAATGTATATCGTAGTGTAGATATTGTTTTGTGCTATCTATATAGATAAATTGTATTGACGTAAGACTTATGCAAATAAAGAGATTAAGTAAAACGTGAGAGAGTAATAGAACAAATTCATGTAATTAAGTTGCGCAAGCACGCGAATGGCGCGGCTCACTTTCGCGTATAGCTCTGGGGTAGCTTAGTGAACGGGTTTTATTGCAATTGGTTCGGGGAAAAAGTTCGGAAATCATACCAGCAGTCAATAAGAAGAAGAAAGAAAAAGTGTAGGGAAGTGATAGGGAAAAGTGATTACTCTCTCACGGAATGGTTTGAAGATAATTGCTGTTTTATTCCCAAGAAATTCATCCCTCAAGTTATACAGTCCACATCGAAGAATTAAGGCGTTGGGACCGGGACGACTTCGGAAGACCCGTAATCCCCGTCTGAACCTACTTGCTGAAAAGGAAGAGGTTATCGCCCTTGTGTGTTACTCCGTTGCGGAGATCACATACGTTGTTCCCGAACCCAACGTAGGCGTTATATTCTTTTTTTTTATTCTTTTTTTTTTTTTTTTTTTAAAAACGTTACCCCTACACTAGGATTTTCTCCTGTATCGTGGGGGCAGTTTACAAACATAAATTTCACAAGGACAAACATCCAGACCCGGATCAATTATTTGTAGGCTATACAAATACTTATTCCGTGCGGGATTCGAACCCGCGACCCCCAGCGCAGCCACTCATTGTTAAGCCATTGCGCCACGGAGTCGTCTATATAGGAGGCCGGATCGAGAGAAGCTTCGATTCCTCCCTTCTGTTTCTTAATCCCCTAGCTGGTTCCTTTTCAATTGGACCTTCGAGGCCGGATTAAGAGCACCGAAGCCCGCTGGGTTCCTTTTCAATTGGTCCTTCGGAGCCGGATAAGGACCACCCGAACCCCGCCAGCTGGATCAAGGAACCAGCTGTGGACTGCTGGTTGTGGAGAAAGAAGACCTTCGGAGCCGAGTGAAGATCAGCAACCGAAGGAAGCCGGAGGTTTGAGCTGAAGCAATAGGACCAAAGGCCAGAAGACCAGGACGTCAGCACAGAAGGACTGGACCTGGAACTACTGGAAGAAAGAAAACCGGGATTGCGGCTTGGAGCGTGTGCTCGCATGGGGCACGTATCGCAGCCAGGCGCAGGTGCCTTGTGAAGGCGCTCATCGTGGCCAAGCAGGGCTTGGCATTTTTCCTGTCGGGCAAGCGTGCTTGGCATTTCCTGTTGGACGACCGTGTCTGGCATTTCCTGTCGGACGACCGTGTCCGGCATTTCCTGTCGGGTCATCAGAGGGTGCAAGAAGAAGAAGCATCCACCGCTGCTGCTGCCAGGCGAGGGTGCGCGTGGGCACCTGACTGCATCGCGGCCGGAGGAGGGCGCCTTGGACGAGGCGTCACCGGCGACTGGGCGGCGAGCACAGCATACATCCCGACCACCTAACGGTGCCAAACGGTCGGGCTCTGGCACAACACCTTCGGGTGGAGCAGTTCTCTCGAGCGAGACTGCGCTTGCACTACCGCTCGACTGTTTCGTCATATTCCTTGGCGGGACAGTTCCTAAACCTTTCCTCCATTCCATTCCTGCACGACTCCATCCCTGGACGGCTCACCTCGGTAGGCCCCGTTCAGGATTGATAGGGCTGTTAGGGTGGTAGTAGGGTTGTAGGGTGGGGAGATAAGGGGGGGGGGGGTAGTGGTGTTAGGTTGGGGTGTAGAAGGGTTGTAGGTAAGGGGTTGTAGGGACCGTAGGGACAGTTAGAGACCGTAGGCCAACAATCACCTTCCTGCAAGATGAAGAAGGCACAAGACCAGACAGGGAGCGAGGGGAGCAGGACAAGGACAGGGCCCTCAAGAAAAGCTAAAGAGGCGGAACCATCTGGAGCGACCACAGCTACTGCTTCAAATGGGGCAACTCCTTCAAGTGGAGCCACCACCGACACGTCCACATGCACGTGGGACTCAGGGGCGTCCATGGCAACGACAAGCAACAGGACGGACACCAGTGGTACGCAGGCCAGCACCGCACAACAATCCGTTATATCCAGGAGTGAAACGGTAGTCGAAAAAGTAGGTCAAAAGACCGAAGAAGCGGCATCGTCAAGGACAGTAATCGGGCACACTAGTGACAAAGGGTCACAGAGAGGTAATAGGTCATCGCGATCGGCGAGGCTGAAAGCCGAATTAGAGGCGCGGATTAAATTCGAACGCTCAGAGCTCGTACGAGCACAGGCAGCTGCTGCCTTAGCCAAGTCTCAATTGGAGTTGGCACGACTCAACCGAGAAGAGGAGATCGACTCGAGTGAGGATGATGAAGAGCGGAATACTCAGGTGGAACCTTTTGTAAGGAGTTGGGTTCAGCAGACCATAATGAGCGCGCCGGTTAGTGTAACGCAACCCGATATTACTGATAAGGAAGCGTGTAAAGGATCACGCCGCAAAGGGGCGGAGATCGAGCGCAACCAAGGAAATGCACAGAAAATACACGCGAGTGAGGTGTCAGAATTGACCTAAGCGATTGTGAGTGCAATAAAAATAGCGGGTAAAGATAAGTCTTCCCAGCTTCATTTCCTCCAGGAATTACCGGTGTTCGATGGAGACCCGGGTGAATGGATAATTTTCAAAACGGTGTTTGAAGACACAAGAAGCCAATTTTCAGGGGTGCAGAATGTCGCACGCCTTAGGAGGGCATTAAAGGGCACCGCTAAAGAGGCGGTAAAGTCATTGTTGTTTACTTTGTGTGAACCTGAAGAAATAATGAACGCTCTCGAGAGAAGATTCGGTAGGGTTGAGATGCTCATTCTAGCCGAAATCGAGAATGTAAAGCGTATGCCAAGATTGGCAGAAGATTGCCGGAATATAGGATCTTTTGCAAGTCGTATTACGAACGTGGTTGCCACAATACAAGCGTTGAATCAACCACAGTATTTATACTCACCGGAGTTAGTGAGCCGCTTAGTGGAGAAACTTGGAACTATGATTAAATTTAAATGGTTTGAATATCGAACTCAGTATTCTTTGGAGCCTGAGTTACAGAAGATGGCCAAGTTTTTAAATTTATTGAGTGAACAATTTGGAACGTCCTTAAACAATGAAAATGCGCCTGAAAAACGGAAGCGTCCTGAATTCAGGAAGCAAACTGTACACACTGCAAAGGGATGTGTACGCAGCTGTGCCAAGAGCGAGCGCTATATGCGCCGAAGTAATACGAGCGAGCGTCTAGAACGCCGAAATAATAAAGGGCACAACCGACAAGTGGTTATGACAACCCAGGACAAGCCTGTAAGTCGGGTAACACATAAGTATGTTATATGCAACAAGGAGCACTCTATAGTGAGTTGTTACAAGTTTAAGGACATGAATATTCGCGAGAAATGGGACGCAGTCAAAAAAGCGAAAGTATGTTTCCAATGTTTGTCACCTAACCATAGGAGGTTAGAGTGCAAAGCGAAAAAATGTGGTGTAGAGGGATGTAGAATGTCACATCATCGGATGCTACACCGATACCCCAATGAAAATACCTCGCCACAAGGGGACGAGGGGGGTAAAGAGGCTCAGATTACAACTGTTAGTACAGTAAATGCACTGGCATGTGCATACTTAAAGATTATACCGGTCGAGTTGTATGGACCTAGAGGAAAGGTCAAGACAACAGCTCTTCTGGATGAGGGATCGACCATGACACTCATAGAGGAGTGGATGGCTCAGAAGTTAGCGCCTCGCGGACGTAAAGAGGAATTACGTATTGAAGCCGTGGGAGGTAAGCGAATTAACGACGACAGTTCGTATCGCTTAAACGTTAAGATAAAAGGCATTTACTCGAATGACTTAGAAGAGATAAGTGTACAAACAATTAAGTCACTTAACCTTGCTCCTCAGTCAGTAAGCCGAGAATTATAGCAACGGTGTTCTCATTTGACACCGATTAAGGATGAATTGATGTATGAGAAGTCCACACCTACCATATTAATTGGCCAGGACAATTGGCATCTTATAGTTACTCGTGAATTAATTTCAGGAGGTAAGAACCTACCTGTAGCATCGCTCACCAAACTTGGATGGGTTTTACATGGTCACATATAGGGTGGTATCAAACCAATCAAGATTGTTAACCACATTTCCACCAAGAAGGAGGAAGACATGGATAAGTTAATCAAGGATTATTTTAGTTTGGAATCTCTGGGAGTGTCTGCGCGAAAACCCGCGAACGACCCAGAAGAACGAGCTTTAAATATTTTGAGCAAAACGGTACGTCGTATACCTAATAATAGGTACGAGACTGCTTTGTTATGGCGCACAGACAATGAGTGCATGCCGTCGAATAGAGCGCAGGTTGAAAGTCGCCTGCTTAATATCGAAAAGCAGCTCGATAAAAATAGCGAGTTGAAAAAGGAATATGAGAAGCAAATTAAAAATCTCATCGTTAAAGGCGTAAATGCGCTGAGAAAGCAAGAACCGTTAAGTCTACCCGACTACGAACGATTTAGCAGCTTTAAGAAATTCCTTGGGGCAACTACACGCACCTTACAAGCGGTAGAAAAATTCAAGAGTTTAAGAAAGTCGGTTAAAGGACCCGACGACGCAGCCGAAAAGTCGGTTATGTGTTCCAACAAAGTTTTAGCAAAGTCGGTTAAAGGACCCGATGGCGCGTTGGACATAGCGCTCTTGAGAAAAGCGGAATTGTTAATTTGGAAATTCGTTCAAGACGAGTGTTTTCATTCGGAAATAAAATGCTTGAAAGCAGGCAAAAGCGTTGAAAGAAGTTCACGCTTAAGTAAATTATCTATGGAAATAGGAGAAGATAACTTACTCCGTTTAAATGGACGTTTACCTTTCAAGTCTAATTTGACCGAGGAAAGTAGAAAACCTGTCATATTGGACGGTAAACACGAAATCGTTAAAATGATGATTAGAGAAGTTCATCATCCTTTTGGACATGCCAATCACCAGACGGTGATGAATGAGGTGAACCAGAAATATTATGTCATGAACTTGCTTAAAGTAGTACGTAGTGTGTCACACCATTGTCAGTGGTGCAGGACATACAGGTCAAAACCGCAGAACGTGCCACAAGGAAATATTCCTCTGGAGATAATAACTCATCATGAACCACCTTTTACATGCTCAGCTGTGGATTATTTCGGACCTATGAGTGTGACTATAGGAAGGCGACACGAAAAACGTTGGGGTGTTTTATTCACGTGTCTGACCATCAGAGCAGTACATCTGGAATTAGCAGCCTCATTGACACCAGCGTCAATGATAATGGCATTGAGGCGATTTATCGCCAGAAGAGGAAAACCAGCCGTTATATACAGCGATAACGGGACGAATTTCAAAGCTGCGAATAAAGAATTATTGAAAGCATGCGAAGAATGCCATGAGGGCATGAAAAATGAGTCGTTTAAGAAATATATTAAATGGAAATTTATACCTCCGGGAGCACCGCACATGGATGGCGCCTGAGAAAGGTTAGTAAGATCGATTAAAATTGCGTTGACCGCTACGCTCAAAGAAAGGAGCCCACGGGAGGAGGTTCTGCATACGCTGCTTTTAGAAGCGGAGCATACGGTAAATTCCAGGCCTCTGGTAACATTCAGTATGGATAGTCCTGAAGAAGGTTTGACACCCAATCATTTTCTTCTGGGACGCTCATGTGGTGATCGACCACCTGGATTATTTTTAGAGCAACATCTGACGGGTCAACTCAATTGGAAAGCTGCACAGAGGTTAGCCGACCATTTTTGGACAAGATGGCTGAAGCATACATGCCTACTTTAATACCTCGAACGGGTAATAACGGAAAATTCATGGAACCTAAAGAAGGTGATATTGTTTTGATAATAGATCATTCGTTGCCACGAAATACGTGGCCGAAAGGCAAAATTAGTAGAACGCTACCGGGACCAGACGGTCACACCAGAGTGGTTGACGTCATTACTAGCACAGGTCTCTTGAGGAGACCTACATCCAGAATAATAGTCCTGGTACCCGCGACGCCTCCCAAATGATGGTGCTAACGCACGGAGGGGAGATTGTTGGCGACGCGCCTATAAGAATATTTCAGTTTATTAAGTCAACCGATGACGAATAACGTCTCAAAGGCATATTGTCCAATAGCAATGTTCTAATAAGAAAATGCTTAGTTAAATCTTGAAGAAATGTCGAATTAATGATATGAAGGTCTTGGGTTCGACTCCCAGGCCGGACTAGTTTATTGTTTTCCTAAGTAATATCTTTCAATAAATTCATATAGGGAATTTTAAGATACAAATTATGTTACCGGATTGGTTCCCCGGTTGAAATCATCTTTCCAATGATGTAAATTTAAAAGAATAATTAAATAAAGTTAAAGATCGGATTTGTTCCCCGGTCGAGATGATCACTCTGTGCATAAATAGAATTAACGGAAATTAATTGCATAAGTATTGTCTTATATAAGTTTGATATGTTTTGTACGAAAACAAATGCCTATTTGCCATGATTGATTTATGAGAACATTCACTTATATTGTTATCTGATAAGAAATATGATAACTGATAAGAATCTGATTAGAAATAGTTTCCTACAGTTCGAAAATTGTGTAAAAGCATTTAATTTACCTAATATTGTTAAAATTAGTGTATATCAGACTTCCATTTTTTTCTGATAGCCGAGAGCCGTGCAAAAGTTAGTTGTTCAAATAGTGTGAGTTCATAGACGCACGCTGGCCACGCCCTTAGGAGGCCGAATATGTAAAAATTTAAAATGTTTGTAATTTCAGCAATTTATGTAAAAATGACTTATAAAACATTTCAGGTTGATTGTACGTGCTAAAAAGGTGAATTCTGTGTTATTTTTATGTGAAAATTCTTGTGTATAAGTGAAATAATGATGGTTTTGTATAAGAAATTTAAAAGTGTTTTGAATGGTGAAATAAATAGAGAAAATGTAAATTAAACTATTGTATTAGTTAACTTATGTATAATTTCAAATGGAAAACATTGTTTTAACTTTCTGTGTTAAATATTTAAGAAATTTCGACTTCGAACTTGTGAGTAAAATAAGCATATTTCATTTAATAAATAAAAGGTTTTTCGTGATATGAAAATGTAATGTATATCATAGTGTGGATATTGTTTTGTGCTATCTATATAGATAAATTGTATTGACGTAAGACTTATGCAAATAAAAAGATTAAGTAAAACGTGAGAGAGTAATAGAACAAATTCATGTAATTAAGTTGCGCAAGCACGCGAATGGCGCGGCTCACTTTCGCGTATAGCTCTGGGGTAGCTTAGTGAACGGGTTTTATTGCAATTGGTTCGGGGAAAAAGTTCGGAAATCATACCAGCAGTCAATAAGAAGAAGAAAGAAAAAGTGTAGGGAAGTGATAGGGAAAAGTGATTACTCTCTCACGGAATGGTTTGAAGATAATTGCTGTTTTATTCCCAAGAAATTCATCCCTCAAGTTATACAGTCCACATCGAAGAATTAAGGCGTTGGGACCGGGACGACTTCGGAAGACCCGTAATCCCCGTCTGAACCTACTTGCTGAAAAGGAAGAGGTTATCGCCCTTGTGTGTTACTCCGTTGCGGAGATCACATACGTTGTTCCCGAACCCAACGTAGGCGTTATAGGAGGCCGGATCGAGAGAAGCCTCGATTCCTCCCTTCTGTTTCAGAGCACGAACGTTGTGCTCCTTTTTCTGGGTTCCTTTTCAATGAGAAATTTGTTTATTGTGTTTAAAATTCGAATGGTTCTTATTTTTGAAACATTGCGTAGCGACATGACCTACTTTATTACATATATTACACTGCTTCATTGAATTTTTTGAACACATTTGAAGATTCTGTAATTTTTCTTCATCTATAGCTAATTGAACAGCTTCGTTTAAAGTTTGAGGATTTCTACACCTAACAATAGTAGAAACAGCAGTGTTTAACCCTAATAAAAATGTGTTTAATGCTAGGTCCTCCATGGCGGCTATTCTACCTGGAAGTTTCTTCAGGAATTTTGCAGCTATAGTGTATATCTGACTGAATTTTTGTTAAAATTTGTTCTAATTTTAAAGAAAATTTAGTATCGTCGTCGGAAGACTGTTTGCAGTTTTGCAAATCTGATAATAAATGTGTTGAGTGTTTTTTCTCCCCAAAAGTGGAACGAAGAAATGACTTTATTTGGTCCCATGTTTCAAAGTTTTTTTAAACTATATGCGACCTGGGCTTTTCCCTCTAGCTGTGAGATAATGAATTTGCACAAAATAGGCTGTTGTTCTGCCGTAGCTAACGACATTGCATTATCACAGTTGGTAAGAAAAGCGGGGAGGGATTCCTTCTCCCCATTATAAGATTTTATAAATTTCGTCAAAAACGAAAGTGTGATTTTTTCTGACATATTGTCTTTACTTTTTTCTGCTTTAAGCGACATAGAAATAAAATTAAAATTTGAAGCTATAATCTATAATCACAATAAAACGATGTAAAAGGTATAGTACAAAAACAGTGTAAAATAAAGGTAAATTATAAATTTAAATTAGAAAACAAAACGACTTACAGGAAAATAATAACTTCTATACGTTGCGTTTACTCGTAACAATAACTCGGTGACACGTTACACTCGTGGCGGCTGGCGGGCGGAATCGCTGACACGGTGACTCCGTCGCGTCGTGGGAAGTGCCAGGAATGGAAGATTTAGAATATTCTTCAAAAATGTTTTTCTTATGTTGGTGAGTTAGACCCAGCTGGTGCGGGCTACTGGTGGAGGCTGATCGTCGGCCAGACAGGTGATTTTAGGACCAGGTGTGAGTGGAGCGGGCTCACGCTTCAGAGCGGAGGCTGATTGTCGTCCAAAATTGTGGTAGGCGCAGGCTTAGGCAGGGGTAAGGCTTAATGTCGACCTTGTCGATTTCGGGGACCTCGGATTCGGATGCCAAAGTCTTTTACGACCTTCTGTTTGGCATCCCACTTCTGACACCAATTTGTTAGGAGGCCGATCCCGTTTGACTTTTTAAAAAAATGAAACACCGAATAAACCTAAAGGTTTATTGCAAAAGTTCACACACCAAATTAATAAAGTCCTTGACTTCCGAACTTTAATTCTAATCCGAATTCTAATACGTGTCGGAGTCTATGTCCGATCTACCCGGGGCTCTGAGTCTAACTGATCATTAAAAATGGAATTAAAACGAACATGGAAAGGAACAATATAACATAAGTCCTGCTGACCTGAGTGTAGGTTCGAAACTGGGTAATTGTTAAGATATGTAAATTATTATTCATATATATAATTGCTGACTATAGCTATATTAAGGAAAAGTACTGTGTGATTAAATAAATGCTTACTAATGTTATATTGCCTTGTAAAAAGGGATATAACAGTACGAGTGTGCGCGTACGAGTGTTCGCGTACGAGTGAGCACGTACGAGTGTGCGCGTACGAGTGTGCGCGTACGAGTGTGCGCGTACGAGTGTGCGCGTACGAGTGTGCGCGTACGAGTGTGTGCGTTCGAGTGTGCACGTACGAGTGCAATACGCAATCGGGGCAGTATTGTATTCGGCGAGACAAGCGAAGCTTCGGAGCGACATAAAGTGAATCAGTGTGGTTAATTATTAGCGTTTTAAGTTTTAATTCCACTTTTTAGATCTAGCGTTCTAAACCACTTTACTCCTGTAAGCGTGTCCAGCGTGTCATCAATTCTTGGCAAGGGATAGCTGTCCTTTGTAACGTCGTTCAGACGGCGGTAGTCAACACAGAACCGCGTGCTGCCGTCCTTCTTCTTTACCAGCACCACGGGTGCACACCATGGACTAGATGAAGGTTCAATAACGCCATCCTTCACCATTCCCTCAATCATGGTTTCCACTTCCTTTTCACGTGCTACCGGCAATCTTCTTGGCCGCTGACGGATAGGCAATTCTTCTCCTGTGTTTATTTTGTGTTGAACCAAGCTATTCTTTCCTATGTCAGCATCGTTTGATGAGAATACATCGGCATACTTGAGTAACAACTTTTTCGCCTTGACCATTTCGTTCGGGGAGAGAACGCTGCGAGTCTTCCAAAAGTGTGGTCACTCTCGTTTGTGCATCCTTGCTGGGGGTCCCACTCGATAGATATTGGCGCCGACGTAACCCATCCACTTCCTCACAAGTAGCAACCTGTGTGCCTTTTTCTATAATCTGTTCCTGGTCACAAAGGTTCAGCACACGTACTCCTGAGATGTAAGTGGTTCTGACCAAGGTTCGAGCTACTTTCCATGGAAGGTCATTGTTTACCCTTTCCACAAGTACACAACGGTGAGCTTGCCCAGAGTTCCGAGGAAGACTAACCGGCACAATCGTTTCCGATCTCGGCGGAAGAACAATCTTCTTAAGGCTGTACACGTTCCCTGGTAACGCTCCTTCCACGAAAAGTTCCTCTTGTCCACATTTAAAAACACCTTGCTTAACGTCAATCTCACATCAATTCTTCCTCATGAAGTCTAGTCCCAGGACGCAGTCGTCGACACGATGACATTATGCAGGTAGATCATGTTGCCTAGCTTTAACTCCATCTGCTTCTCTCCACGGACGGATATACGCTGACCGGTGGCTGTTACCAAATTAATGCGTACTTGGTTGTATGCGGAGTCCCCAAGGAACTGTCTTAAAACTTGGGAACTAATAACCGTGCGAAGAGACTCCAGTGTCTATGGTCAGTTTACACGGCATTCCGTTCGCCTTTGATGATTAGACTGTTCCCATCATGAGTTTGTGAGATCGAGACCCTTGGGGCTCTTTTAACATCAGCCAGCACCCGCCCCGCAGTTCTGGCTTTTACTCGTATCCCTGCTGCTGTTGGGCGGAGCTGTTAGCCGCACCACCCTCCTGATATCGTTCGCCTTCCCTTTCTACGGTTCGCTTAGGGCAGCTGGATCAAAGATGGAACAAGCGGCTGCCCCGCAGACCGGCTCGCCCGCGTACCCCGACTCCGATATGGAGCACTCGGACACCACGTCCGTTACCTATTCCTCCCGGAACAGAACCGCCCACAGCTCTACCGGCTCCTCGGAGTCATCCGACTCCGAAGGAACGGTCACTGACTTGGCCCAATTCACCATAGTTAAATCCAAGCGTGGCCCGAAGCGCACCGCGACTTCCCGCTCACCCCCCGCCCCGGCGACACCAGCCGCCGCCCGCGCAGCCCCCGCCGTTGCCTCCACCTCTGCAGCCCCCGTCGTTGCCCCTACCCCCGCAGCCCCTAACGCTGTCTGCTCTCAGTCGCAAGACTCTACAACCAAGTCAGCAACCCGCTGCGCTCCCCAGTTAGCTAAAAGCCAAGTCCCGCCCCCTGTCTTTCTTAGAGTCACTGTCAAAAACCCTCTACGAAAAGGGTTTCAAATATGATCAAGCCACCAATGTCGGCGAGGCCATTAAAATCATGCCGGCGTCCATAGAAGACTTCCGGAACATCCCTCGTCACTTCACGGCCGAGCGCGTGTCCTATCACACGTACGCTCTCGCCGAAGAAAGAAAAGTAAAAGCAGTCCTCCGCGGAGTTCCTCACGAACTCGCAAACTAGGACATCTTAGATGATCTAAAGTCCCAGGGCTTCCCTGTCGAGGCTGTGCACAAGATGCACAGCAGCAGGGGCGAGAGGTTCAACCTCGCCCCACTCGTACTCTCAAACGTGCCGGAGGCGAAGGCCATCTTCCGCGAGGTACGCACTGTGTGCAGCCTGTCGCGTGTAAGGATCGAAGCCCCACACCGGCGCGTTTACCCAGCGCAGTGCCACCGCTGCCAACTTTATGGGCACGCGGCAGCCAACTGCTCAGCCCCACCCAGGTGCGTTAAGTGCCTAGAACCCCATCACTCGAAAGAGTGCCCTTGCCCCAAAAATGCCGAATGTCCTATGTCCTATGTTAATGTCATATGCGGACAAACAAGCCACCCGGCCAACTTTAGAGGCTGCCCTCGCGCTCCTCGCCCACTTCTTAGCTACAAAGCATGGAATCCGCATGCCCCGCCAAGGCCTGCCCCTGCCACAGCCCCCTCAGGGCTCATCTCAGCCCACACAGAGCATCTATCGGCCCCCTCAGGGCCCCTATCGGCCACCTCAGGGCCCTCCTCAGCCCCTTATGAGCCTTCCGCTCTCCCAGCAAAGGCAAAGAACATCTCGCGGCCCTCCGCCGCCCTACAAAAACAGGCAGACCCTATAGCAGGTGACCTAAGCCTAGTGTCTAACACTATGAGTAAAGTCAATATAGGGGAAATCTCTATCCTTGCGCGTAAACTGCGCGCTGCTCAGTCCCCTCAGGACCGTCTCCTTGCTCTTGCTGAGCACATCGATCTACTAAGGTCGTTGTAAAAACACTATACCGGAGCCCTCTGCTCCCGCAATTTCGCACGGTCGTATCAAACCAAAGGGTTTGTCGCTTGTTTTGTTCAATATCCGCGGTTTGCGAAATAACCTCCCAGAACTTAGGCCCTTTCTTCGAGATCGCGAAGTCAACCTCCTCCTTCTTCAGGAGACCCACCTCAGCTCTAAGGTCTCTAAAGGCCTCTTTATCAAAAGTTATTCACTTCTTCGTAATGACAGACCCGACCGCAAAGGCGGCGGTACTGACATTTACTACAAAAAGTCCCTTCATTGCTCCGTCATCCCCACTCCGACGCTTACCAGTATGGAAGCCACTATTACTAGATTAGCCATGACTGGACACCAGTCTATCATTATAGCCTCTTGCTATATCCCTGGCGGAACCCTCCCCGTTAAGAGTGATTTCGAAGCCTGAGATTTTAACTCCAAGCATACTGAATGGACCTGCGGCACTACTACTAATAGTGGCAAGGCGCTGCTCAATATCACTCAGTCTCTCGACCTGTCTACAGCCCCCTCGCTGTCACCCACTATCATGACAACGTTAACTACGCTCCTGACGTGCTAGACTTTACTCTAGTTAAAGGAGTCTCCCTTAACCTTAGAGCAATCGAGTCTCTCGATGATCTAGGATCCGACCACCGTCCTGTATCCCTCCTTCTTGGCCATCAGCCACCTCCGACTCCCACTTCCAAAACCAAAAACCAAAGCCTCGGCTATGGACTCTCCGGACCCTCCCATAACCCTTTCTTCCGACGTCCTCGACAGTACGGGGAAAATAGACACCGCTGTCGAAAATCTCACCTCTCTTATAACATCCCCTCTTAAAGAGAACGAAAAGGTTGTCCCGGTTGCTAAAACTAGTCTTCCCCTAGATATTAGCAACCTTCTCAAAGCCAAAAAAGCTGCCCTGCGTAGAGCCGCACGCTATCCCAATCCCGAGTATAGACTCACGGCCCACCGCCTTCAACGCAAACTCCGTTACCGCCTCAAAGATTTCAGAGACCTCGAAAGGGGCAATCTCATGGAGAAAATCTCCCCCACTCACACGGTATAGAGGAGGCTGATAGACGCGGGGCATCTCTGGAGAAAATCTCCCCCACTCACACAGCGTACTACCAGATGGCGAGAGCCCTCCGGATAGACGCTATCACGCATACTCCCCCTCTGTCTCGTCCCGACGGCTCTATTGCCTTCGAGGACGAAGAAAAGGCTGAGTGCTTCGTCGACAGCGTCGCCGCTCAATGCTCTCCCAGCTCACAACCCACTGACCCCCTACATGCCCTATATCAAACTAGTGGAGAACGAGGTCCGCCGCCGGAACTCGTCCTCCACCGCCTCTGACCCTATCACTGTGTCTAAAGATGAGATTTCATCTACTATCAAAGGACTTAAGCCCAAAAAAGCACCGGGCGCGGATGGCATCTCCAACCAAGCCCTTAAACACTTTCCGGAGCAGGTGATCGCCTTATTGGCCATAATCTTCAACGCCTGCTTCGAATTCAGCTACTTTCCCACCTCTTGGAAAGAGGCAACTGTCATTGGAATTCCCAAGCCAGGCAAACCTCACCACCTCCCCTCCAATCACCGTCCCATCAGCCTCCTCAAGGCCATGGGCAAACTTTTCGAACGAGTTATTCTCGTGCGCATGAGGCGCCACTTGTTTCCCACAGACGGCGACCCTCTTGTCATCCCTCAACAATTCGGGTTTCGAGCCAAACACTCCTGCCCCCCAGCAAGTTCACCGCATAGTGGAATATATCTTCAGTGGTTTTTATCCTCGTCGTCAAAAGATCATCGCGGTCTTTTTCGACATTGTCAAGGCATTCGACAGAGTCTGGCATGAGGGCCTTATCTACAAATTGTACGACTTAGGCCTCCCTGACCGTCTCGTCTGCCTTGTAGCTTCAATTTTGAAGGACGTTTTAGACACGAAGGCACGCTATCCTCCACTCGTCAAATCAAAGCAGGTGTCCCTCAATGCTCTGTGCTTGCTCCCCTCCTATATATACTATTCACCAACGACATCCCTATCCCATCGAATGGTGTTAAACTAGCCCTCTTCACAGATGACACAGCCCTTTACTCTAAAGGCAACTCACTGCCACAGATTCGGAACAAGATCCAAAAGTCAGTTAAAGATTTAGGAGCTTGGTTCCAAAAATGGCGTATCGACGTAAACCCGGAGAAGAGCTCCGCCGTTTGCTTCGAATATAAACGACGCCGTCTCACTGCCACTCCGCCAATCAGGATGTTAGGAACCCCTGTCCCATGGCAAACAAAAGCCAAATATTTAAGCGTCACCCTTGATGCAAGGCTCACTTTCGAGCCCCATATCAAGAAGGTAACTCGCACCGCGCGATTTTACATGGGTAGGCTCAACAGCATGTTGGGCAGACACAGTAAAATGTCCCTCCGCTACAAGCGAACGCTATATAAGGTCTGTATACAACCTGTTATGACCTACGCGGCCCCCATTTTCGCACATGCTAAACCCAAATTTATAAATGAACTTCAAATAGTTCAAAATCTATTCTGTCCTAGGGCCACTAACTTGCCCTATTATGTCCGTAATGGCGACCTACACCGAGATTTAGAGCTCGAAACAATCCAGCAGTACCTTAAATCACTCTCTGAGAGATTTTTCAAAGCCTCAGAGTCCCACCCAAATCATCTCATTCGTGAGACAGCTGTGTATGCAGCCCCTCTCCACACTCGTTATAGTGTGCGCAGACCGAGAAACTCTCTCTCGGACCCCCCCCCCCCGCAAACAAGCTTTTGGCTGACCTGAACTGCCTCCTGGCGGCTCAGGCCGAGCCTACTTAACACATCCCTTAATCTGCCTTAGTTAGGCACACTTCTAAGCGGATTTTCGCCGCTTGCGCCCTCCTTTCTGCCAAGGAGGGTCGCGTCCGTATACGGCTTAGGGATCTCTCGTCAGATCAGTAAGCCAATCCATAAAGGTGGGGTTTAGTGGGTAAAAGTCTCCACATAACCACGCAGCCGGCTGCGTGGTACATTATGAGCATTCCCCACCTCCCTCCCCCGCTTTCCGGAGGGTTGCCCATATTTGCTTCGGGCGCAAAAAAAAGAGGCGTTTTTAAATCGGTTAGTTCAGTGGACCGTGTAACAAGTGCATAAAAACAAGTAATGCTATTAATTTTTACATTTAAAATTATTTATATTTTGTTTTTTCAAGTGTAGTGCTGTGCTATAATATTTTGTTTACTACTTTTTTCTAAAAAATAAAGTGCTGAATACCTGCTGACTGCAATTTCAACGGTTTGATTTTTTATAAAATGGTAAGTGTTCCCTAATTTACTTTATACTTCAACATTAACCCTTTTTTTTAATTATATGCGAGCAGCTATGCAGGTCTAGGTAAAGAGACCAGTATCACTGCGACATAGAAGATCTATTGTGATCGCTGCTATGGCTACAGTTCACGGCTAAGCCCTGTGTCTTCAATGAATTGAAGGAGTTGCTTAGCTGTGAGCAAATTCACTTCTGGGCGGAGTAGATAGTGTCCCAGACGAGTGTTACGTTTGCGCATTAAGGGTCCGCAATCAGTTAGGATGTGTAGAGGCGTTTCTTCCGTTATGGAACAGAACCGACACATCCTTGAGTTGCTTAGTCCCAGGATGGAAATGTGCTTTTTAAGACAACAGTGTCCAGTTAAGGCTCTTGCCAGAATGCGCAATTTATTTTTTCTTAATCCCAGGGTTCTGAAGCGAATTTACGATCAAAAGCCCGTATTAAGGTTTTAGAATGTTTTAAAGCCTGGTGTTTGAGTCGAGCGTGGATGCAATCTGTAGGAGAGCAAGCTCAGACGTGCATTAAGAGCCGCTCCAGGCGATGATCGCATAGCTCCAGTTGCCATTAAGCAGGCAGTCCTTTGTAGACTATTTAGTCTGTCCGCAGTCGTCTTTTGGTTGACCTTGTGCCCCGGACAATAGAGGCGTAGGTGAGAATCGGCCTCACTATGCTGCTGTACAGCCATAGGACCATACTGGGACGCAAGCCCCAGTTGTTCCCGACCAAACGACTGCACGTACCTAAAGCAATTTTTGCTTTATGGCATACGTTGCTAAGGTGAGAGTTCCACGTTAGTTTTTGGTCGATTGGTACGCCCAAACATTAACCCTTTATAGGAATCCTATCTGTTTCCTGTTTTTATCTGATAACTTCAATAGATAATATAGGAAAAAATCTACAACTTCTGCATAAAACATTTTTTTTTTTCTATCTGTCATAATAAAGGCTCTAAGCACGTAAATATACTGTGTCAAAGACCCTGTACGAGTTTAAAAAAGTAATTGGTTTTTTATCCATAACTCGCTTAATTTTTATGCTATCGATCTTTTTAAAAATCCATTTCGTAGCTTTTTCAAGGGCTATAAGATCAAATTAGTTTAATACTTTTTCTGCCTTTATTTTTGAAAGGGTTTAAGTTGAAAGGGCTCGAAAAAATTGCTTTTGACATAAATATGCAATATGCAAACTTGGTGCGTATTATTGTGATTACTTTAGAAGTCAATTCCTTATTCCCATAAGTACTAATTATTTATTTGTTTTTTCAGGATAAAGGAAAGAGACCTTCAGGTGCGAAGTTTCGCGAGAAAAGGAAACTGAGACTACAAGAAAGAAAAAAATGGCTGGATCTTTAAAGCACTTCTTGCAAAACAATGAAAATTCTACCGAGACTATCGATGCGACCGAATCTCAAGATTCCGTAATATCAGTAACCGTGAGTGGACCATCTGAAATTTCAACAGAGGCGACTACGGTAACATCAGGTCCTGCAACAAGTGGCGGCGGTTGTAGCAGCAAAACAGCTTCTACTGATGCAGAGCCCGATGAAGCGATGACACCATCCTCGTCTACAGCACTTGAACAATCCGCTTCAGGTAATTCAGCTTGTGTAAGAAGTTCGGTAATGTCAGCTTCCGAAATACCTGTTGCAAGTGACACTTTCGATGAAGGTTTTAATAAGGCTAGCGTCTATATAATTCCATCCGACCGCGGTTTGTGGCCCGAAATAATCACCATTGAGATAGCTAGAATATTGGTTAAACGTGGTCCGCCCTTGATAGACATCAGTTTTAGCTTCCCTAGTAATAAAGATAAGAGAAAGTTTTCGTGCAAATACTTTGTAAGAAGTCTAGCAAATGGAGAAAAAGTCGAAAGGACTTGGCTTATTTACTTTATTTCTAAATATACTGCATTTTGTTTTTGTTGTAAGTTGTTTTGTAAAACTCCTAACACTTTTTGTGATACAAATGGAGTATCTGATTGGCAACACTTGTCTGCTAATAAAGAGACACGAAACGTCAATTTTACACAATAGTTATATGAACACTTGGGTAAATTTAAAAAACAAAATGTTGGAGACACATCTACGACTGTTAATGCTCATCACCTGCGGATTTTAGAAATGGAAAAAAATATTGGCGTGATGTGTTGGAAAGAATAATTGCGATTGTTAAGTATTTATCTACACAATGCTTGGCATTTCAAGGTTCTTCGAAATTACTTTTCGAACATGATAATGGAAAATTTCTAAAAGCTGTTGAGATGATTACCTCTTTTGATTCAGTGATGAGACAGCACGTTAGCCGAGTGTGTAACTCCCAAATAAAATGTGTTAAAATAACTCATTATTTAGGCGTGCAAATAAAGAATGAAATAATTGAATTATTGTCGTCTAAAGTAAGAAATAATATTTTAGAAATGGTTCGCAGTTCAAGATATTTTTCAATAATATTAGATTGTACACCATACACTAGTCATACTGGGCAAATTAGTCTTGTTCTGAAGTATGTTGTCCTTAACACAACTTCAAAAAAGGTTGAAGTTAAGGAAAGTTCTATTGCGTTTAATCCAATACTGGACTATACAGGGAAAGGGATATATACATTTGTGACAGAAATTTTGAAAAAATGAAATTTAGATATAAAAAATATTAGGGAACAAAGTTTTGATAATGGGGCAAACATGAAGGGACAGCATGTTGGGCTTCAAAAACGCATTCTTGACACGAATCCGAGAGCCCTTTTTGTACCTTGTGCGGCTCATACTTTCACAAATGACGCTTCTAAAGTGTCAGATGCTACAATAAACTTTTTAACCTTGTGCAAGAGTTATATAATTTTTTTCGTCATCCACAAAAAGGTGGGATATTCTGAGAAAAAAGGTCCCTGGGTTAAGTTTAACGCCTCTAAGGGAGACAAGATGGTCCAGCAGAATTGATTCAATAAAGCCCCTTAAACTTTATTTAATTAAGGTTTGCGAAACTCTTCTAGAAGTAGCTGAAGATAATTCCTTTCACATTGATGCAAGACATAAAGCGAGTTCCATGTTAACGTCTGTACAAAAATTTAAATTTATTTGTGGAATTATTATTTGGCATGACATTTTATTGCACATAAATATTGCCAGCAAACAAATGCAAAGTGCTACAATTGATATTAAAGTATTCCAAACCTACCTAAAATTTAGTTGATCACTTCTAGCAATATAGATCTGACCAATCGTTTGAAGAAATTATTGTACAAGCGAAAGAAGTAGCACTCTCTCTCGAAATTGAGGAAGACTTTCCACCGTTACCAACGGTCAGGAGGAAATTTAAACCAAAACTGTTTTACTATGATATGAACACCGAGATGAGACCCCTCATGATCCAAAAACTGTCTTTAAAATTAGTTTTTTTCTTAAAAATTATAGATCAAACATTAAACTCTCTAAAAAACCGATTTGACTTATTAAATGAGTATGATAATATTTTCGGATTTTTAGCGACATATTAAAATAAAGTGACAGCGATATTTTAAAACATTGTTATGTTCTTGAAGAACGACTGACAGATCAGTATAATAAGGATATAGACTCCAATGATTTGTTTAATGAAATTAAAGCGTTAAAGTTGTTTTCATTACCTGATGAAACTGACCCTTTAATTATTTTACAATATATATTTGAAAACAATTTAATCTCCACCTTTCAAAACGTAAGCATTTCACTAAGAATTCTTCTGACATTATCTATGTCTGTAGCTTCTGGCGAGCGATCTTTTTCAAATTTAAAAATCGTTAAAAATTATTAAATTATTGTCTGGGCTAGCGATATTAGCAATTGAACAAGAAATTTTTGATGGTATAAATTTTAGCGATGTAATTAATGAATTTGCAGTCTCGGAAAGCAGCAAAGTCTCGGAAAATATCGCTGCTACAATAGCTATTTTGTATTTTTCTATTGTACCTAGCTATCATTTTTGATTTTAAGAAGTTCCCTGGGTATTTTTATCAGAAGTATCCGCATAGCATATTGCATATTTTTTAAATATCTAAGTATTAGTAGAAAGTAGTACTTATGTATATGTAAACATTAGGCAATATTTCTGTTATTTGTTCCTGAAAAAGATGCGATTTTTAGTTTTGGGTTATTTTCTAGTATTTATAAACAACGTGTACCCCATTAGTTAAGTAAATGCTTTAAAATGTGAACAATAATTTATTTTGTTATGATTTTATTGTTTGTTTCATTTTGATATTTTAGTCTACAAATAAATATGACTTCTAAAGTTCAGTTGTTTTTTTGCTTTATTTCAAGCACCTACCTACCTACCTTCAAAAAAAACATGATCAAAAATGCCTTAAGGGGTGCCACAATCCTTTTTGCACACAGGTGCCAGTAGTCCTTATGGGGGTTACCCTGTTAGTAGTAGCCTGGAGCAAGAAACAATACCCAGACTGCGTGATAAAATCCGTTACGAGAATATCTCAGTAGAACCAATGTAACCGACATGGGCTAACAGAACAGCAAACTGAAGTGGCCATTCACGAGCACTTAGTTATTCACATAATTAAACGAATAAATGTTCTCATTTGGCAGCTTTATTAGATACCAGTAAATACCTATGTTTATCAGATAACTTGTCCAGTTATAACGAATTTAGAATTGTTTGGTTAGTAAATTTGTAAGGGCTTAAATTGATAAAACGCATGTATTTCTTATAAATATTATAATATTTATATAATTTCATATAGTAACAACATCTTGCTTTGTCCATCCTTCTGCCAAATGTTCCCGTACAGCTTGATCTAGAATCACCTGAAAATAAAATTTGGTTTATTTACATATTGCCTACAGCGACATCTAGGTTGAAAACGGTGAATTGCGGTAATAATAATACGTAGTAGTCAGTCGTCAAGTAGTATTTGCAAGAGGACGTAGCATTTGAAATAGGTCTGGAAATATCACGATGTTACGTCAAAGAAAAGAAACGTTGGTTATACGCATGAAGGTTAGAGAACAGGAGAACGATCACCGTAGAAAATAGTATCCCAGAAATATGGACAACATAAGTGAGGTGCTGCGATCGCTCGAGGTTCGGTCAATAAAAGTCATTTTGAGTTTATTTTTCCGATCAGATGCTAAACCACTTGCACATCCACGCACAATAACATATTTCTCCATTTTTTAATGTTTCTTTTTGTCAAAAATTACAAAATTAGGGAGCATGAAAATTTTCTCATTCAAAATGAAATGAAAATTTGTACAATATTCAACTAACTTCACTTGCTTGTACTCATAAACAGCTAACTTCGCAGTCAATACTCACCGACGTCAGCGCCACTATAAATTCTACAATTTTCAAGGACAGGCGGGCTATGCTTTAGTACGTAGTGATCGTTCTCCTGCTCTCTAACCTTCATGGTTATAGGCGTGCTGTAAGTACATAATACATTATACTCTTATTCTGGTCAGCATATTCGATTTGGCATTACCCTTCTTAATATTTTTTTGAACTAAGGGTTACGAACGAGCACACAGTACACCTAAGTGAATGTAAGAACAAAATCAATAAGCAAATTCTATACAGTACAGGTAATATATATTTGACTCCCGACCGTCACAACTGCCTGGTCTTACACTCACCAGATGTAGCTAGTCGACACTGAGGTGAAGTTTTTGTTACACAATTTCATTTAACCGCACCCATCCACAGCACTTTAAACCATTAAAACTTATATTTAGAGACTACTTTTCTATGAAGAAGTTTGGTATTATAAAATCTATACAAAATTTTCTATTTTGTGGTCTAAATAAAAGTCAGGTTTTATTTCATTACAAAAAGATTTTATTGTATTTTAATAACAAAAAAACATACCAAGCGAATGTCGGCAGCGTGAAAATCACATATATTTCAATATATAATTACTCGAAATTATTTACATAAAAAAATAAATTATATTCACACAAAAATTTTCATTACAATTTTATAATAAAACACTATACTAAAACACTAATAAATCACTAGAAAAATCAAAAAATCAACACAATAACATTCACGCGAAAATGACGTATGAAATAAACGTAGATTATAAATAAATATCCATAGGATAACAGTTTTTTATTGCATTGGAGGATAGAGTATTTCATATTGATTATATAATGCCAAACTTCTTCATAGAAAAGTAATCTCTATATATAAGTTTTATGGGTTAAAGTGCCTCAAGTAGGTGCGACCTCATGAGACCGCTAGGGATTTGACGGAATATGGCCGCGGTCTCATGAGGCCGCTAGGGTTGACAGGTCAGTTCTAAATAAAAGTTTATCAGTTACTAGAGTATTATATTTTAGATTTCTTGTATCTATTTTAACTCTTTTTTAATGTTTTGCTTTTATGAATATGTGTGGTTCGGTTTATTTATTTTTAATTAAATTAATATAGAATATAGATAATAGTACAGAAAGAAACCTTTTCATTTTCCGAACAAATTAACTTGCCCGCTATGAAAGCTGTCTAATAAAACACCACATTTTTAAGTGGCAGAAAAAAATCGTGCATCGTGTATGACGCAATATCGACATCGTAAGATTCTGACACATGATTTTCATCTCAATTAATAATAATAATAATAAAACATTTATTCATTACCACCAATAAAATTACAGTAAGCAGTACACACAGAAATAACCATAATTACATAGAGTAGTAATGAATAGGCTCTAGCTCAGGATAAATGTTGCAGTTGCCCACAACGCTGTTATTCTGCCAGCGCCCAACAAATTTAGAGTACAATACGCGCGCATCCCTGCTTATATTACATTTAATCACAACTGTTCACATTAGAGTACATCTCGCGGTTTCCCAAGTATTAGCGAGTATTAGCCAGTTCCAATTAGTAATTAAGAAATATTGTTTAATTATTATAATTTTTTCCATAAAATTTATATTTTTAATAATTATTAATAAAGGCGTAGGGAAGTGACGACCCCATCGCCCGCTGACGTAACGGTTATGTGACAAAACCGCTACGTCAGCGCAGTCAGTCAGCACCTTGCCAAGAGGTGTTAGTGCCGTGCCTCGGCAAAAATTGAAGGTGCAAAGGCCCGCTTGTGCACATGGCCTCAACATGAAACGGCGCCGGGTCTGGGCGTCTCCCGCTAAATGACGCCCTAAAATGGATGATGGAATTAAATAGAACGCGCAAAGGGCCGCTGCCTGGAGGTCGCCAGGGCGCGTCTGGAGCTGGCGCTGGACGCGGCAGCATGCGAACCGCCAGCCGAGCGCGAGGTGCTGCACGACCACCCAGCAGCCCCTCGCATCCATCATCCCCACCAGCTGGCTTGGTGTCGGCAGGGTCTTCGCGGGCCCAGCAATCGGCACCCGCCTCTGGTGGAGTACTCCGCATGCGTTGGACAACCCAGATGAACAGCAACGCATTGCGGGCGTATTTTAGGGCGAAAGGGGGAGAAACTGGATGTTTGGCGTATCGGGCTAGGATGCATCGTCTTTTTGCTGAGCTGGAGCCATCTTTAACCGTCACAGAGCAAAACCTGGCAGACCGAGTTCGGTATATCTTGCGCTCAAATATATTTGATGTCGCCGAACTCGAACGGCTACGACGTGAGGCTGTTCCCTCGTCGGATGAGAATGCTACGGCTGAGGATGCGGCGCCACAAATGGTAGAGCAACCCGCAAACGTGGATGCCGCCGTGAATACCCCAGTTGTGGTTGATTCAAACGATGATGGAACAGTCGCCCAGGAACTGGAATTAGAGCATATGAGGAGTACATTGGAAGAGGCGATTGTGGAAACGCGCAGTACGCCTCTCGAAAATCGACCGCGACTTCCCCGCATAGCCCTAAGCAAGCGGAATCGGGCTGTCGTGAGGGCTCTGAACCCAATGCTGGTGACCTATTTGGAAGCCAGCCGGGATCTTTGCGAGACGGACTCAATTCTTTTTGGCGCCGCGCTGGCAGTCTGCCGTATCATAGGCGCCAAGGTTTCCACGGCTGGACGCGTTACTGGCCATAGTAGCGCTATCCCAGCATGGAGAAGAAGAATTGAGGAACGTATCGCAAAGGCTAGAGCTCTCATCGGCAGACTGATATGCTTCAGATCAGGCAACAACAGGCCAAGAATTGTGCGCACCGTCAGGATGGCGTTTGCTGGGACAAATGTCAGTTTGTCCCAGCCGGATATAACGCAAAAACTGACGGAGCGCATAGATGATCTGAAGCAGAGAATCGCTGCTTGGGGAAAGCGGATTCGGCGATATACCGAGAGGTCGACACGGTTCAACCAGAATCGTCTCTTCCAGAGTGATCTTATGAATCATTGGAGCGACCAATGGTAAGTGGAACGGGTCCAGCACCGAATCAGGCCGACACTGTAGCATTCTGGCGCGGCCTGTGGTCAGAGCCCGTAAACCACAGCGAGGGCCCTTGGACGGAAGTTGTGGCGAGTCAGTGTGCGGGTATTACGCCCATGGACCCCGTCATCATAACGCCGGATGACGTAGCTGAGGCGGTCCGTAGGGCCCCGAACTGGAAAAGTCCGGGGCTTGACGGGCTGCATCACTACTGGCTGAAGGGGTTCATGGTGTGTCACTCTGTGCTTGCCCGACAGTTTCAAGAGGCTCTCAACCAGAAGTCGCTCCCAAGCCTCTTCACTACTGGGATCACTCATTTGGTTCCTAAAGACCAGGGTACCACAGACCCGAGCAAATACCGCCCCATCACGTGTCTACCGACCAATACAAGACACTAACATCCATTTTGAGCGCGAGAATCACTTGTCACCTGGACTCAAATCAGGTGATGTCGCGCGCTCAAAATGGATGTCGGGGCGGTGGTCGTGGAACCAAGGAACCACTCCTCATTGACGCGGTCATTGGCAAAGTGGTGAAACGCAACCGTCGGAACTTCTCCGCCGCCTGGATAGACTACAGAAAGGCATGCGTCTCGGTGCCCCATACATGCCTTAAGAGAGTCCTCGAGCTGGACAAGATAGACTGTACAGTTAGAGACTTCCTCGAGCAGTGTATGGGGCAGTGGAGTACGATCCTTTGTCATCTGGGCGAGCGGATGATGGCTGCGGAGAACCACATAAGGATAAGAAGGGGTATCTTCCAGGGCGATTGTCTGAGTCCAATCTGGTTCTGCCTCTCTCTGAACCCTCTCAGTACCTTACTGGAGGGCTCCGGGAGGGGATTTCAGCTACGGAAAGGAGGGACAAAAGTGACCCACCTTTTCTATATGGATGACCTCAAGTTATTCGCCTCCAGTCGCTCCCATCTTATGGAATTGCTAAACATCACTTGTGAATTTAGCAATTCCATTGGAATGGAGCTTGGGACGGATAAGTGTGCGGTCTTCCATGTTGAAAGGGGAAGGGTTGCTAACTCTGAGGGCGTAGACTTATCTATGCACGTCAACTTAAGGACCCTTTCCGAGGCTGAAACATACCGATACCTGGGTATGTCACAAAACATCGGTATCGATGAGACTGGTATGAAACAGTCAGTTTGCGACGTGCTTTATGACGTTGACCAAAGTGCTTAACAGCCTTTTGTCCGGTGTGAATAAGGCACACGCATATAACGGCTGGGTCATGCCTGTCCTCATGTATACCTTTGGCATACTCAGGTGGACTCAGACTGAACTTAACGCCCTGGATAGAAAAGTCCGCACTACCATGACGTCCCATAGGATGCATCATCCGAGATCGTGGGTAATGAGGCTGTACTTGTCGCGGAAGCATGGTGGTCGTGGCTTCTTGAGCGCGCTCACCATGCATAATCGCGAAGTGTGCAGCCTCCGTGATTACTTCCTGGCGAGATCGGATGATCCATTCTATAAGGACGTCATTTCTTGTGATAAAGGACTTACCCCTCTATCCTTAGCCAACGAGCAATGGCAAGACCCGGCAGTGCAGAGCATTTCCGACCGGGAGACCGTATGGAAGGAGAAGGAGCTCCACGGGAGGTTCTACAAGGCTCTACATGAGCCTTTCGTAGACACAGTAGCCTCCCTCCACTGGCTACGCTTTGGTGATCTCTTCGGGGAAACCGAGGGTTTTGTCTGTGCAATACAGGATCAGGTTATTAAGACCAACAACTATCGGAGATACATCCTAAAGGATGGCACCGTCGACATCTGTCGAGCTTGTCGCCATCCCGGTGAGTCACTTAGGCATGTTATCTCCATGGTTGTTCGGCGCTTTCTAACTCTGAGTACTTGCACAGGCACAACCTAGTAGCCAGAATTCTACACCAGGAGCTCGCTCTGAAATACGGTCTCGTGGATCGGAAATTGCCGTATTACAAGTACTTGCCGGAAGCCGTAAGCCTCGAAAATGATCGCGCCAGGCTCTATTGGGACCGGGCCATCATCACAGACAGGACTATTCTTGCGAATAAGCCTGATATTGTGCTGATGGACCGGGCACAGTCAAGGATATTTTTGGTCGACATTACCATTCCGTATGACGAGAACCTCGTGAAAGCCGAAACAGACAAGCAAACGAAATATCTGGACCTGGCTCACGAGGTGACCGACATGTGGGGTGGTCTGCCGACCGAAATTATTCCTGTAGTCGTCTCTGCAAACGGGCTAATCCCAGTCAGCCTCTCGGGTCATCTGAGGCGGCTGGGACTACGTGGCGGACCGCTCCAGGTTCAAATGCAGAAGGCGGTGCTCCTCGATACCGCCCGCATCGTCCGCCGGTTTCTTTCCCTTTCCCCCTAACCCTCGGCCGTTTGGTCTCCCCTGCCGAGGGCCTCCATCTGGTTGGGCTTTTATTTATTTATGTACCTTTATATTTATTTTATGTTATTGATATTTATGTATATTTATCTTTTCATTTTCATTTATAATTATATATTTATAGAACCCAACCAGATGAGAAAACTATATAGATACCCCATAATAATGATGTTACGAGCTTGAGGTTCGTGACAATAAAAATTGCCGATAAAATTACCTAAATTAACACTTTAATTTACTTTACACAAATTAAAACTAAAAACACTAATAATTAAACACACTAATTCACTTAATTCCGCTCCGAAGCTTCGCTTGTGTCGCCGAGTTCAACTCTGCTCTGCATCTTGCAGCGCCTATATATTTAAATTAGCAAAGAAATATCTAGAATGTTCAAGTAAACACGCGCAAGGTACCGAGCGTTCGAGTTTCGACTAGGCGCTGTCGGTTGAGTGATTTGTGATGTCATTTTCTCAATGCTCCCCTCGCTCTCGTTCCTGACACTAGATGACGCTAGTGTATAGTTGACTTGAGCGCGTAACACTGCCCCCTCCTAAGACATGCTCGTCCCGAGCATTATCGGCCCCATAATAACGCGCCAAGCGATTCACATGGACGATCTTAGGAGTCCCTCTTGCGCCTTTCTGTAACGGCTCCGCAATGTCAAGGGCTGTCCTATCCCGTGGTGCACCAACATTGTACAATTTCGGTGCTCCTCTACTACGTGTCTGAGGTCCCCGCACGGCCGCACAACTTGTACATGTACGACATTAATCCTCGACATCGTCACGATAATGGACCCAGTAAAACTGTTCTCGGATCTTCAGTAGAGTTCGTTTAACTCCCAGATGGACTCTTGAACGACCATTATGGCACAGCTGTAGAACATTCGGCACTTTAGCTTTAGGGACAACCATTTGCAAACGACAGCTGTCTCTTCGACCATTGTCCCATTTACGGCACAGGACTTCATCCTGAATCAGCAAGCTGTCCCATTGGGCCCAATAGCTTTTCGTGGTTGAACACATCGCTGAGACGTCCCTCCACTTAGGCTTGGTAGCACGGGCCTTCATCCATCCCAGAATCGGCTTGATGTCCGGATCTTCCTGCTGTGCATGTCGTAGGCTGTCCTTCCACCCGTTGCTGAGGTGGTCTGTCCTGAGCATCCTCACGGATACCACCTCCTTACTCTCTTGCCTACTACAATGGTTGCAATCTTCAGGACAAGGTCTTCTTGACAATGCATCTGCGTTGCCGTGAGATTTCCCGCTGCGATGTTCGATAGTAAGGTCGTATTCCTGCTGCTGCTGGGCGGTGCTGTTAGCCGCACTTCCTTTCTGAGACCGTTCACCTTCCCTTCCTAGGGTGTGCTTGGGGCAGCTGGACCGAATATGGCCCCTTTCGCCACAACCATAGCACCTGGGGCTGTATCCTTTATTGTGGTCGCGAACCGTAACTGCGGCAACCACCCTAGCGCTAGAGGAACGACGATCCTGCCACCGCCAGGCGGTGCCGTTAGCTGCACGACCCTCTCGAGATCGATCAACTCTCCTTTCCACGGTTCGCTTAGGGCAGCTGGATCGAAGATGGCCCTTTTGCCCACAGCCATAGCACCTTGGGCTGTATCCTTTGTTGCAGTCGCGAACTGTAGCTGCTGCAACCTCCCTGACGCGATGGGAACGCTGATCCTGCCGCACGGCTTCCACCTCCAGTGGATGGGCCAAGGCGTTCTTAAGCGTCTCGTGGTGCCCGAGCCTCACAGCAGCTCTGACTTCCAGGTCACGGATGCCATCGATGAATGTCTGAACCAGGTTCCCTTCAATGAGCGCAGGTACAGACCGGTATGCTTTTCGCACCAGCTTCTCCACTTCTAGAGCCCACTGCTGCAGGTTTTCGTTGATGCGCTGCACACGATCTTTAAGCTGCGCACGAAAGACGTGTTCCAGGTGAGCGTCGCCATATCTCGCCTCCAATGCCTCAAGGAGTTGCTCATAAGTCACTTCCTCACCGAGAGCTTCCAGAACTGTTAAGGCCTGGTCGCGCAGGCCTAGTGTGAGAGCAGTCATGGCCTGACTTTTATTCCAGCCGTTCGTCTTCATAACAGCCTCGAACTGGATTTTGTAGGCTGACCAGGAAGAAGTCCCGTCGAATGGTGGCACCTTGAACCCACGTAGCGAAGGTGTAGTAGCTACTACGGGAGCTGTAGTTCCATCCCCCAGTTTGAGGTCGTCCAGCGTTTTCTTCACGTCAGCCATCACGTAATCAACCCGATTGTTTACTTGGTCGATTTGGGTTTTAGCTTCCTTGATTTGGGTTTCAGCTTCCGACAGGCGGTTGTCATGTTGAGCAACCCTATCCTTCACCTCCCTAATCTCTTTCCCGAAGTTAGCGTGAATGTCCTTCACGAGGAGCATCTGCTCTTCCTGTCGGCGGGCCTGTTCCTCCTGCAGCTCTTTCAACCAACGGGCCTGTTCCTCCTGTCGACGGGCCTGTTCCTCCTGTCGGCGAGCCTGTTCCTGCAGCATCACCATCAGCGCACCTAAATCGGGTGGTGCAGATGTAGGAGCTACTGACGGACCTGCAGCCGGCGGCTGGCCCTCCGACGTCTGCGGCGTTGCACCACCAAATCTTCTTTGGTCCGTCTCCTGCTGGCGTTGATTTCGGGTACGGACACCCTCCGTTTCCTCCTTAGGTAAAATCGGCATGATTTTATCCCACTTCTGACACCAACTGTTACGAGCTTGAGGTTCGTGACAATAAAAATTGCCGATAAAATTACCTAAATTAACACTTTAATTTACTTTACACAAATTAAAACTAAAAACACTAATAATTAAACACACTAATTCACTTAATTCCGCTCCGAAGCTTCGCTTGTGTCGCCGAGTTCAACTCTGCTCTGCATCTTGCAGCGCCTATATATTTAAATTAGCAAAGAAATATCCAGAATGTTCAAGTAAACACGCGCAAGGTACCGAGCGTTCGAGTTTCGACTAGGCAGTGTCGGTTGAGTGATTTAAGATGTCATTTTCTTAATGCTCCCCCTCGCTCTCGTTCCTGACACTAGATGGCGCTAGTGTATCGTTGACTTGAGCGCGTAACAATAATAATAATAAAACATTTATTCATTACCACCAATAAAATTACAGTAAGCAGTACACACAGAAATAACCATAATCATAGACTAGTAATGAATAGGCTCTAGCTCAGGATAAATGTTGCAGTTGCCTACAACGCTGTTATTCTGCCAGCGCCCAACAAATTTAGAGTACAATACGCGCGCATCCCTGCTTATATTACATTTAATCACAACTGTTCACATTAGAGTACATCTCGCGGTTTCCCAAGTATTAGCGAGTATTAGCCAGTTCCAATTAGTAATTAAGAAATATTGTTTAATTATTATAATTTTTTCCATAAAATTTATATTTTTAATAATTATTACAACAATACACAGTAACAACAAAGTATTAAATAATATTTACTTTACTGAGCCTAAGCTCCTAAGCTAAGTATTAAATAATATTTATTTTACTGATAATATTTATTTTATTTGAGCTTATAAGTCTACTACCGCCTACTGGCAATGTTTATTTATTTTATTTTTAATTTAATTGATGATTAGAGTCAGTATATTTTAATCTAGGACCAATTTTTCAACTATCGAATAAATTTTATTTACGCTTCGATTTTAACGCGGCTTCGATTCCCGCTGGCAACGATGAAATTGTTAATTGCAATTATAAGTGCCGATTTACCACGTGCTCGGCGGTGAAGCAAAAAATCGTGCTAAATGACACTTAAAACTGCATGTCTGAGAAATAAAAAAAAAATTAATAATTAAAACATGTAAAGTTCGTAAAGCCGCCTTTGAAATTGTAGGAGGCCCGTACACAAGAGTGGGACGTATATATGCTGTAACTTATTTATGACTTTTTTCTGGCTGCAGAGTTTGTCTACTGAACATAAACGCGGCTGTTCGTTACGTTGGCTGTCATGTTATTCCGGGTCGGACCACATTCAGTTATTGAGTTTTTCTGTCAAGAAATTATCAGTAACAGCATGGAGTCAAAAAGTTGACGATTCATCCCCGTGCCTCGGAAAGCACGTAAAGCCGTTGATCCTTCGCCAGATCTATGCCCGGTCGTGTCCGATTGCCATCCCATCGGACTATAAATGTGGAAATAGTTTCCTGCGTAGATTAATCTCCGTTGAGACAGGGCGCCGAGATTAAAACTTGGCTTGGAGGACTTTAATATCAACAAATATACGTATAGTTATCATTACAGCCAATTAAGGGGAAATATAACCTCAAATGGCTTAGCAAGATCCTCCGTTAAGCCGAAAGTATTGCAGCATTAATTTTGAAATAAATATATAGTAAAGTTGAGGATTAATGTTAAGGACTATGTTAGACGAAAACATGATTCCGTAAAATTTTCTCGATAGAAAAAAAAACCAAAGTTACCTCCAAACTGAACAATAAACCGCTGTTATTAATAAAATACTTTAAATAAGATCATGAAACTTTGCATACTAACTGAACTAACTATAAAGCAGTGCTTATGTTATTTACTTTTTTAAAATACCATTATTTTCACTGTAAAAAGAAATTACCTAAACTATCGGCGCGTAAGCTTGATTCCTGTCGCCCCGTTAGTATCGCTCCGGCTTTTGAAGGAAGAAGTTGTGTCGCTTACCATCAGAATACACATTACGCAACAGGACGACGTAAAATTAAAGTGGGAAATAACCGTTATAAAAATAAGAATCGCTGGGTTGGCGTTAAGAAACAGGCATAAATATGATAAAATCCTAATGAAATAAGTATCTAACGACGTATCTACTTACATTATTAGTGATTACAAACATGTCGGTGCATAGCATACGACGCGCGGGGAAGTGGGGGCGAAATTAGAATTTGAGCTGACTTACTATATCCCCTTAAAGTCCACTACTGAACATAGGTTTCCCCCGTAGAGCTCTCCTCTTAGATGCCTCATGGCCATATTTGCCATAGTTGCTACGCGTGGGCTTGCGAAGCAGTTTATTTATTTTTAGTTGTTATTAGATTTTTTTTAAATTAGATTTTCCTCAGTCGCCTCTTAGGACACCTACGGGATGACATGCGTAGTGGATATTCTTACACCGCCACTACACGGTAAGCGCCTATATGTATAGTATCCCTAACGAAAAAGCATGAATATTTTATGATTTGAATTTTTTTTTATAGGAGACGAGATTTTATAGCAGACGAGCATACGGCTCACCTGATGGTAAGTGATTACCGCCGCCCATGAACGACTGCAACATCAGGGGGATTGCAGATGCGTTGTCGGCCTTTTTTTAAAAAAAAAAATACAAAGGTGTGTTTGGTGACCTGATGGTTTGTTTTGTTTTTTATTTTTGTAAATTTTTTTTGTAGTTTTTTTTTTTTTTTGGGTTTTTTTGTGGGGGGGGGGGGGATTGTAAGGGGGGTTTTTTTTTTTTTGTGGGGGTTGGAGGGGAAAGGAAAAAAAAAAAAAGAGAGGTGGGGGGTTGGGGCTCTTGTTTTTATTTTTTCTTTTTCCCCCGGATTTTTGTTTTTTTTTTTTTTTTTTTTATTTTTTTTTTTTTTATATTTTTTTTTAAAAAAATTGTTGTTTTTTTTTTTTTTTGTGGTGGGGGGGAAAGGAGTAGGCTCTTTTGTTGAATGTCCCTAGGTCGTATCGGTCTGGAAAAATCTCTGGTAGTAGTCAATTCCACAAGGAAGTTGTGCAAGGAAGAAAACTTCTTTTAAATTGCACAGTGGTAAACCGCCAGTCATCCAGACGGTATGGATGGTATCGCGAGTTTTTTCGCGATGTGCGATGGTGAAATTGTGCGGCTGGAATTAGTCAGTAGTCAATTAGTAAATTCTCTACATAAGAAAGCTTACCTCGATATCTCTGCATCCTTGCATTGCTCTGCTGAGCACTACGTCGAAATAGTCCATATGAAGTTTGTGCGACAACTCGAGTAGGGCTATGCTTCCTGAAACATAAAAACACTAGACTTGAGTTATTTGAAGTGACTTTGAAATTACATAATAATAATCCTTAATTTGTCGACCTGTGTTCTGTCCATCAAATGAACTATAATAGGTAGCTTAAATATAGTCAAATGTTGGCACAAAAAAGCTAAGTGTGAGTATATTTTTGATGCCACCATCTTTGCGACGTGATAGAGAACAGCAGTCTATTTGGTGAAACATTCATTGTCAGGTCGTAATCGTAAGTAGCCCACTGTTTTCAAATATTTAAGTCCATCATATTCAAGATCTTTTTTGAATAAGGGTGTGTAAGATAGAATAACTGTGTCGAGCACACATTTTACACCTGATGGTAAGTGGATGCTGTGGCCTTCAGACATCTACATTTATCCTCGATTAAAAATTAAACTGCAGATGCGTTGTCACCCTTGACAACTAAGATGGAATACCTTGTTTCTTGTAAAAAGTTCTGGTTATCCACATTCACCATACGAAACGTAGCAGCGTAAAGCTGCAATTATATGCTGGTATTCTGTGAGAATGTTGTCCTACCCTGGTCGAGCCGACCCATTCGTGCTACAACCATAATATAGTTGCAGCGTGGCTTGATTCGAATGACCATGTATACATACTATATACTTAAATATTAGTGCATGGCCTTATCTTGTTTTATACCATATCTTGTTCATCATAATCATCATCACAGCCTATCATCGATAGTCTACTGCGGAACATAGGCCTTCCCGATAGATTATTGCCTCATGCGGGATATTTTATCACACTTGTCACCCCTGGCAGGCGGGTTTAAAGCTGCTATTTTTTTAATCAGTTGATATTGGGATGATTGAAACAGGATACGCTGCAGCATTTGACAGCAGTTTCCCTCTATCGCCTCTTATGACACTTACATAGTAATTCTTATGCCACCATCACACAGTGTCCTATGTAAATAATTATTTTAAATTTTGATTGTCAAAAGAGCCATGGTAGCTCAGATGGTTAACGCTCGCTGTAAATATAACAGAACGCGAGTAAACCGGGTTCGATCTCTGCCGGCACCAATGAAATTGTTAATTGCAATTTTAGGTGCTGACTTACCACGTACTCGGCGGTGAAGGAAAACATCGTGAGGAAACCGGCATGTATGAGGAAAAAAATATTTTGAAGATATGTGAAGTTCGCCAACTTGCATTGGGGCAGCGCGGCGGACACTTCCTTGCCCTAAAACCCTCTCAGAAATGAGGGGAGGCCTGTGCCCAGCAGTGGGACGTATATTGGCTATAACTTTACTTTACTTTGATTGTTAATTAACCATTCCGCTACGAGCCTCCAAAATTGAAAATTTTCCACACAGACTCTAGCGACATCTCTCGCTAAGCTCTTCTTGCTCAGTTGTTTTACTAACCTGTAGATGGAAGACTGGAAACAGTGAGACAGACTCCGCCAGCCGCCTCTTCAACGTGACCAACATCCACTAATGGTTCGGGTTCACTTCCACGCCATGCTATTGACGCAGTACATGCGCAAGCGTATGCTTTGAGCGGTATACCAGCGTCCACTAGCGCCAATGTTGCCGCGTTCACGGATGCACAATACGCTCCGCCGTCTGCCTGGAGAAAACGATCATTGATGATATCTTTTGAAATGAAAATGTAAATATGTGCTATCTTTTGGGGTGAGGGCCTGGTGATCTATAGCACAGGGATTACCCTAGTATGGACACCAGTCTCTCACAAGAGTCAAATTTGTCTACAACCGTATTATTTAAGTAATAATGTGAAATTTTATACCTTTAATTTGTAAAGAGAAAAAAGCAAATTAGCAGTAAAACAAGCTCGAAGGTTAAAACCGTAATAAAAAACCCGACTACGTAAAATAGTTTGCTGAAAAATGAACAATATTTTTGACGTTAATAAGACCTATTATATAAGAATAAAAAGAAGATTATAAGAACTTTATCATAGTTTTATTATAAAATGAGAATGGCTGCTAACTATTTAAATCGTTATTGATCCTAAATTGTCATTCAAAATGTAATATAATTAGAGAAACCATAAAATGATTTTGAAGTCAGTTCATTTTGCATAGATCGGACCATAAACAATAATTAAAAAAGCTGAAGGTACTCCGTGTTTAACAATGACATCGGGACGTCAGTCATCTCAGTCCCCCGTGACCATGGGTGCTGGAAAGCGCCCGAAACGTCGGGAATTAAAAATAAAAGTAAATAAAAAGTAAAAATAAACGCGATAAAATCCGTAAAAGTAGTTTTAATCATGTATAGTGTTCGCGTAAATATAAGAAATCATTATGATTTTAAAAGACATATTCAATGATACAGTTCTCAGACTTGACATAGTTCATCGACTTCCATTTTTTTTTCACAATATATGTCTGGTTGTCTCCATTTTGTATATTAATTACTATCATGTCTTCAGTGGCACTCACACCAAAACAAATCGATTGACGTAAGATCAATATCGGCTCACGCGTTTGGTCTTTAGAACACCACAAAGGAACATACATACATACATACATACATATATATGTTGAAATGTTTAAATGTTCAATAACACATGCGATAGATACAGGGCCTACAGAAGGTAGCTTTGTGTGATACTATTAAATCTCGTAGAAAACTTCATTGGTTGTCACCTTGTAGCCGTGATCTAAAGTGACCAAGCAACGTCATCGTCACGAATTCGCATACCTTACCAACAGAACCAGCAACATGTTGTTGTTGTTTGTTGTGTTTGTGGGTGTCATAAGAGGAAACAATAGGAAAGGTCAGAATCCCTCCATTACCTCTGATAGAGGGCTGGGTACCATCATGTATATACCATATGGACAGTATATATATCGTATACAACAGCTTCAAAGGATTAAGCCATTGAGACTGCAAATAAAGTCAATTTGCCTGCTAAGCAAGGCAGTTAAGGCTTAATGAATGTACGAGTGTAATATACTTTATTGTACACGGATAAATATGAGAAAATATAAAAATAAAAAATAAATCAAAGGTACAATTGGCGGCCTTATAGCTTACAAGCGATCTCTACCAGGCAACCACATAGCAGAGGATATATAAACCTGTGATAAAGGGTAAGGGTGTACGCAAGTTATTTGGAAATACATACAACATACCTATAACTAATTATATATAGAATAAATACATACATAATATAATAAATAAATATATTTCAGTTACATATAAAAGACCATACAAGAGTAAACACGTAATTGCAAAAGAGCCTTAACACAAGAACAAAATAGCTTAGGGCTTGGCTTAGGGAATGTCGACCAGTATTTTGTTACAGACTGATCTACAATATGATATTATCTACATTATTACATTCTATCACAGATCTACTGCTGAGCAAACCCTCTTCGACGTCCACTAATCACGGTCCCGAACCTCCACATCTATTAAATCTCAATATATGTTTTAATATATCAGTCCATTTAGTATCTAAATATACGAGGCTGCTATCTAAGAAATTTTCCTATGATCGGTTCTCAGTTTTTTAAATTATGGAGTAACTCAGCAAATTACCAGCATTTGAACATTCCATTACAATTTTTTATTTATAGGGAAGTACGTAAGTAAAAGCTTTGCTTCTGCCTTTTGCTTGGTTAGTGCAGGTGCCCAGAGGCTCAACCCCCCCCCCCCATAACATGGTAGCGAAATTTTAATTTTAATATGAAAGACTACCCCAGGAAAATGCCAGCAATCCTGGTAATGGAGAGTCCCTCACTGAACATCCACAACCAAGCTACCCTCCTCTTCTCTTCCTGCGTTCATGCTCAGACTGCCCAACGTATTATGGAGGGGGGGGGGGCAAAATCCCGCTCACTGCACAGGGCTAACAGAGCGATAAAACGATGGCGACCTTTGCCACGCTAGCCGCGGATTTCTGCAACATCAGGGGATTTCACTCGAACCTTAACGCCATCTACTAACATCTGGAGACGGCTAAGCCGGCCTTACTCTTTTTGACATAGACGCTGATGTCCTCGGATCTGTCCATCCTTTGGCTGCACGTAGACAGCGACGATCATCCTTTCGTCTACGGGTGCCTCGACAGTCCCATGGCTGTAATGCCAACACAAATCGACTCATCGACCAAGTCCAAATGGCTACAGATTCCTTGCTACAACAGATCCTATACGCAGCGATCGTGATCCTTGGCGATTTTAACGCCCACCACTTCGGATGTTTCGGTTCACGTTTAACTATGTGGAGAAATATACTACAAAAACAAACTGTTTACTACTTTGCCTTGGCATATAATCTGATACAACTGATTACTTCGCCTATACGGAGTCCAGATGTGGAGGATCATACAACTTCCCTGTTGGACCTTCTGCTGACTTCTAATCTGGACCGATATAAGGTTTCCGTCGACGCCCCTCTTGGCTCTTGTGTGGTGTGGTACTCACGCTCCCTTCGCGGTTGTGTTCCGCACGCTGCCACCGTATTTGGCATTACTGATCGACGGATTGGGATGGAATGCGGTCTTTCTTTGCATCCTATCTCTATCTCGTCGGGTGATCCCAGCGCTGTTGCTGATTCTGTCACTGAAATAGTGCTTCATTGAATGGAACTATTAATCATCTGTGTTACCCATCCCAGGCAGATCTCAGCCTTGGTTTAATCGCTTCTGTAAGACTGCATTACACAGTAAGCGGGAGTGTTTTCAGGCCTGAGCTGAGCCTCGTCGGCCCGGGATGTAAACACCAGCGGCCTGAAAAAATTATAACTCCGCCTCCAGGTCCTTCAAGAGTTATTACCAAGCCAAGTATGAGCACATTGGCATAATTATTTTAAATATAATTGGCGTGAAATTAGTTCGACTTCTTTCGGGAACCCGGGCATTCTAGTCTCTTGCCAAGTCTGTCCAAGGGAATTTCTGTAAACCATCACTTCCGTCTCTGCACAGGGCGGACGACTCATTGGTTCACACCACAAAAGAGAAAGCCGGCCTTTTAGGCTCCCCTTTTGCGTCCAACTCGACCCTCGATGACGGGGGGAACATACTACCTACCATTCCGCGGTGTGAGTGCTCTATGCCCGATGTGGGACTCACAGTGTTTAGTATGCAAAGCACTTCTCTCCCTGGACATTCACAAGGCCTGACGGAATCCCCTCAAATGTGCTGAGAACGTGCGCTCCAGAGTTAGCACCGGATCTAACGCGTCTTGTAGTCCTAAATTCATGGTAGCTTTGGTGCACCCGATCACTAAAAAACGTAACAGCTCTGATCCGTCCAACTACAGGCCTATCGCTATTACATCCTTGTTCTCGAAAATAATGACGTCCATTATTAACTATTCATGCGGTACCTTGAGAAGCACGAGCTGATTAGTGACCGCAATTACGGTTTCCGTCGGGGTCGCTCAGCTGGTAAACAAGATGTGTTTACCTAACACACCGATGGGAGCAGGCGGTCGAGTCCAAGGGGAAGGCCTTGGCACAAAGCGCTTCTTTCGAATTAATTTCGCATCTTATGGGCTTGTCGAGAATTTATGCAATTGGATCACTAGTTTTCTCTTAGATCGGAGCATTAAGGTCGTAGTCGACGGTGCATGCTCCTACTCCAAGCCTGTAAATGCTGGTATTCAACGAGGCTGCATGCTATTGCCTACCCTGTTCCTTCTCCATATCAACTATATGTTACAAACCATTAACAATTATTGCTATGCAGATGCTTTATATCCCGGCCGTTCTATTATTTCTCGGCAACACGTCATCGAGTGCTGGAATAACTTGTGTTGAAGTGATCTTGAATCGGATTGGGGGCGACTAAATCTAGCTCAGTTCGATCCCCAGAAGACACAAGTTTACGCATTTACCGCTAAAAAGAATCCCTTTGTCATAACTTCTCTGTTTCTGTTCTCACGTGTGAGGAGTGAGAGTGAAAGGAGCTGGCACTGGGTGCATTCCAGTGCCAGCTCCTTTCACTTGATTACATCCAGCGCAGAGCGGTTGGAATCGTCGACGACTGAGCTCTTTCTGATCGATGATTCATTGGCACTGCAAAGAGATATTGCATCTCTTTGGCGTATTTTATCGCATCTACCACGGGAATTGCTCAGTGGAATAGTTCGGACTAATTCCAGCCACTCAATTTCACCATCGCACATCGCGATAAAATTCGCGATACCATCCATACTATTTTGATGATTGGCGGTCTACCGCTATGCGATTTACAAGAAATTTTGTTCCTCGCACAACTTCCTTATGGAATCGACTACCATCAACGATTTTTCCGGACTGATACGACTTAGGGACCTTCAAGAAAAGAGCCTACTTTGAAAGGCCGGAAACGTATCTGAAATTCTCCTGCTGTTGCAGTGGTTCACGGGCGGCGGTAGTCGCTTATCATCAGGTGAGCCGCATGTTCGTTTAATAGAAATAGAAAAAATATATAGGAGGCGGTTTACAGACATAAATTGCACAAGTACCCACATCCAGGCTTGGAACAATTATTTGTAAACTAAAAAAAACATTACGTTCAGGATTTGAACACACAACCCTATATCACCACAACCAATCGCTTAGCCACTTCGCTACGCAGCCGTCAAATCACTACTAGGCATAGGCCTCCTCTTAATCGGAAATAATCTCTTAGAGAATTTTTTTAAGAAATAAATATATTAGCTGGCTTCTCAATATATTTACGAAAATTTAATGTAACACAAAAACAAAAATAGTTTTATTAAAAATAGTAATGTACATTTTGTAAATACTAGGAACAAGCACAAGTTAATTATTAGTATAATTAACTTGTGCTTGTTACTCGACTCTAAAGAGTCAGTAATTCCTTCATGGGGCAAGCATACGCTTTTACAACAAAGTCCCAGGAAGTATGCAAGGTCTGCATCTCATCTATCAAAAGGTTTAAAATATTTATTAAGCTAAAATTGTTTAGTAAGGGTTGTTATACTACTAAAGAGTACATGATTGACAATAACCCCTGGGAATGAGGTGGTCGTTACCATTGTTTCTTAATATTTTCATAAAAATTGTTATAAAATATTATATTATAAATTTTTCTATAAAAAAAGTCCCGCTGTGTTTCTCGCTTGTTCATTCCAGGACAGAGGTATTTTTTCCGAACCATTGGTAAAAATAAAAAATGACTAACTATTACCTACATATAAATCTATATTGAATGAAAATCATTCTATTCTATTCTATTAGTGAAGGAACTGTAATTGGAATACGATCTACGATCGCCTTTAATCTATACGATATACGAATACGATCGCCTTTATGTCGCGCCGTCTTGGCCCGTGCCGCATCTTGTCAAAGGTGAACACACAACACCCGCAGGAGAATTTGGCATTTTTTTTGCAAACGAAGCGCTGTACTGTAAGGCTCTTTGTTACCTAACTTGTATTTATTATTCTTACTCGTATTTTATCACAATAACTATAAGAATAAAATAGAATACTATTATATAAAATAGTATTCTATTTTATTCTTAGAATAGAAAAACATGTATCTAACAAACACAGTCAAAATTAATAAAATAAAAGCAAAATAATAAGTTCTCCTGCGTGTGTACCGACACTATCTTAGCGAATAGACTATAAATTATTAATATTTAAAAAAAAAACAAACCTGTAACACTTCCACATAAACATCAATTTGTGAACGAGGGTAAAGTTCTGTTTTGATCGCTGCCGTTAACGATTGTCGTAAGTGTAAAGACATTTCCTGTGACTTCCGGTCACCCCTCGGGCGATTTTTTCTTTCGCCTATTGTACAAAGTAAAATTTATAGGTTTCATATGATAAGTGAAGAGGACTTTAATTGGTAACAAGGTATAATATTATGTTAATTAAGTGACAATACATCTGTATTTTGATTCTTAATCCAAGATGGATATAGGTGTCTACGTTGACTCGTTTGCCACCCTTACCTGGATGAAAAAAGAAAATCCCTTTAGTGACCAAAAGAAATCTTAAGTACCTACTTCTAATGATTCCAAAAATATTTAGATCTTGTGCCTGTAGATGGGTTGTAAAAAACTAACTAGTATAGACAGGACACTCTTAGAACACGCGAGGTCCTAATGTTTGAGGCCCTTGAAGAAAGCCAACATAATATATTTAATGAAAACATCGCAAGTCGTCGCAGTTCAAGGCGAATCAATATATCAGTGCGGTTGATAGTTCGAACAGTATTACACTATAGACACTCGCATACATGCGTGAGGTTCATGTAGCTTGTGTGAGTATATTTTATTTTTATTTTATTTTATTTTATTCTATTCTAATAATGAGGCGTTCTGTCCCACACCTGAGAAGTGGCAATACACCTACATTTTGATTCTTAATCAGGGATAGATGTAGGCAGTGGCGAAGCTAGAGCTACAAGCTAGGGCAAGACCAAGATATAAATTGATAAAAATATAGATTGTTGTTTTTAGCAGTTTTATAAAAATACACCAATCTTGATCTGTCTCCACGCTTCAGTTTCATATTCAGTGCCGTCAAAGACGTGTTTAACAAAACACACAAAAGGCATACCACTGCTAGATAGATTCAGCAATTGCATAGCTTCGGTGGCTTTGAAGAAAGCCGTTTGGGTTTGTTTAAGCGAAAGAAAAAAAATATTTACATCCAATACAAGACATGAACAAAATTAAAACACGAACAAAGTACAAAGACTATGTACAAAATTAAAAAAAAATTAATTTATATTCTAATGGATAAGAGATAAGATAAGATAAGTGGAATCGTCTCGCTTTCTTATGGAAAGATTTAATTACGTCCACGTAAAATGTTGGTGAACGTTTTAATTGTACCAATAACTGTTTTTAATTGCGATAATTGATAAGTCTGAAATACACTCACCTTATGTATTATCTCAACAAAGTTTAAAGATTTCCTCTCCGATTATCACTTTAACACACTTAAATTCATCACAAGGAACACTATTATCCTCCATTTTCATTAAAAATCTTTAAAAAGCATTATTATTATTATTCTATATATTATATAAGGACAGAATAGGTTTATTTTATAGAGAATAAGGTAACAAGCATAAATTCCACTTAATGGTAAGTAAATGCTGGGGGGCCCATAGATACCTACATCCAGTGGCGAAGCTTCCATTAAAGCCGAAAAGCCGGGCTTGCCTTATTAAGCCTGAATCAATCAATAATATCAACTAATAAAATAACTCGTAAAATGTTTCAAGCTATTTCAAATTTCCCGCGCACTCCACTGTTCGACACATGTCGACCGATGACCTCGTATTGCCTTAGCGATACTCAAAGAGTATAATAAGTATATACAGGAAGCGATACTGCTGGTGTCATAAAAAATGAGTTTTAATAGAGCTAATAGTTGTCTCCCTCGCTCGCGTGGGATTTTTACGGAGCTTTCGAGAAGACGATCGCTCTCTTTCTAACCTATGGCAAAATATTCTATAATGAAATATAACTACGATTGTTTATATAGCAATTAGTATAGAGATTTAAAGCCAGGCTTTTGGGAATAAATTTGTTAAAAGCTGAGGCGCGCGAGCAATACGTTTGCAAGTTCATTTCACGTTTCAATGTTTATTTGCTCTGTGTGCTTATCTTAACCCATTGACTCGGCTACCGATCTAATCAGATCATACAATACCTACCTTACGTCCGCTCTGGTACGGGTCGAATTAGATCAGGTCGGATCAGAAGTACTGCCTTATGAAAAAACTATTTTTTCCTATAAAACAAAATCAAAGACAATATGCAATAGATAATAGTATCAAAGACAAAGATATGCTCTTTTATTTTAAACCATAACCTGGCAATGTTTCTTAGAAAAAAAAAAGAAATCACTCTGAACTTTCGGCGTTCCACGTGTCGTTTTGATGAAGGTGCTCCGTCTTTTTTATAGAATTTTATATTTGTGTCTGGACTAAAAACGAAAGTTTTATACTTTTTTATATTCCTTGTAATATAGTTAACACGTAGATATATAATTTGTGGTATAAAAAGTGAAAAGTAAATTGCCAAAAGTACTTCAAAATCTGGAAGATCCATTTTGGCGATTGGGTCATAAATGTGTTATTTTTCAAATTCTCATTTATTTTTAGTGTAAAATGTAAGTAAAAATAGTTTTCTTACATATTTCAAATAACTTGACGTTGTATTTATTTCAAATTCACACATAATTATTTTTGAAATATTGTTCTAAATGTCACACAGATAAAATATTATTATTGTTTTTTTTTTTAATTTTTTAATATATTAATATTTTGGTATGAGTAACGAATGGAAACATATAAAACATAAAAATATACATATTTCCAAACATTTTAATATAAATTTCTCCAAAAACAAAAGTGTAGAATTCAAATTAGTAGTAATTTTGTCACTAAAATTGAAGTATATGCTACTACTATGCTATACAGGGTTATTTATGTATTTTATTACAATTTCTAGCAACCAAAAATAATTTTATTCGATAGTTTATACATTCAACAAGAAATCCTGTAAGTTTTATCCATAAATATTGTCTCAAAGTGAAAATATAGCAAAATTTGCAATATAGCAAAAAATTTTCTAACTTACAAATTTTCCCGCCATTAAGGTCCCGAGCGAACGGGAGTATAACATGTCGCGCGCTGTCAGAGCCTTAAGCGATTTAATATTACGAGTTCAAAATTTATGCTTTTTTTTAAAGATTTTTAATGAAAATGGAGGATAATAGTGTTCCTTGTGATGAATTTAAGTGTGTTAAAGTGATAATCGGAGAGGAAATCTTTAAACTTTGTTGAGATAATACATAAGGTTGTATTTCAGACTTATCAATTATCGCAATTAAAAACAGTTATTGGTACAATTAAAACGTTCACCAACATTTTACGTGGACGTAATTAAATCTTTCCATAAGAAAGCGAGACGATTCCACTTATCTTATCTTATCTCTTATCCATTAGAATATAAATAATTTTTTTTTAATTTTGTACATAGTTTGTACTTTGTTCGTGTTTTAATTTTGTTCATGTCTTGTATTGGATGTAAATATTTTTTTTCTTTCGCTTAAACAAACCCAAACGGCTTTCTTCAAAGCCACCGAAGCTATGCAATTGCTGATATCTATCTAGCAGTGGTATGCCTTTTGTGTGTTTTGTTAAACACGTCTTTGACGGCACTGAATATGAAACTGAAGCGTGGAGACAGATCAAGATTGGTGTATTTTTATAAAACTGCTAAAAACAACAATCTATATTTTTATCAATTTATATCTTGGTCTTGCCCTAGCTTGTAGCTCTAGCTTCGCCACTGCCTACATCTATCCCTGATTAAGAATCAAAATGTAGGTGTATTGCCACTTCTAAGGTGTGGGACAGAATGCCTCATTACATGTAAACAGGGTGTCCAGTTGTCTACACTCCTTAGAAACATAGCAGTATTAAGCTGTTATTTCACACTGGTGTTCTGTAAGAGTCACCCTATAAGGAGGGATATGACCGTGTACTGGCGGTGTAAAAATATCCATTACCTCATATCACCTCGTGGCTGTCGTAAGAGGCGATAGAGGGAAACAAACCAGGAGATGAGCAGCAGCATCTTCCTAATCACAACTAAAAATTAAAAACTAAAGCGGCCAAGAATTGTAACTATGGCAAATATCCCACTTGAGATAATGTGCAGGAAGGAGGGAGGCCTATGTACAGCAATGAAATTTTAATAGGCTGTAATGAAAAATTATAATGAATGGTAGTTATAGATTATATTA
Organism: Parnassius apollo; assembly: GCA_907164705.1. NCBI lineage: Eukaryota > Metazoa > Arthropoda > Insecta > Lepidoptera > Papilionidae > Parnassius > Parnassius apollo. Next base: position 1,592,262 of record CAJQZP010000049.1, on the reverse strand, counting down.
TTTTTGATTAGTGCATTCATAAATCCACTAGAATTAGCCCAATGGGGCAGTCAGTTGTGATAACAAATATTATCATCAAGTGCCAGTCGAGTCACGTCCTTTAAGGGTTCTGTACATATATCACAATAAATTTAATTTTTTAAACCATTTTGTTCCTTTTTGTCTAATTACGAGAAATTTGATGTGTTAGGCTTGATCGATGGTACACACAGACAGATGGACAAACAGACAAAAGGCAGAGTAACATTAATAGGCCTCAATTTTACCCTTTGGATACAGAACCCTATCATTTGCTGAGATGCCTTTAAACTTTTTGAATAAATAACTACATTTGTCAACATTCACAATTACCTGTTGAAAATGTGGCCATGCTGTATTGACAATTAACAACAACTCCATCAGTTGAAGTCTTCGATTTGCTAGCCTGAAAAACAAAATATAGTAAGTAAGAACCGTTGGGAAAGTTAAAAAGTCACACTTTGTATTTAGGATACCACCATGTTACTATATCGTATAGGTTCACAGAATTCTCAGCAGTACAAAAGCAGCATGATATCTGAGGTCATGCAGTGAAGCCCGGACAAATTTTCTAAATCTGGGCAATTGCTCTACGTTGTCATTTAGCCAAGCATGTCTCCTTTTTTCATAGCATTGGGAGACAAACAAGCACAAAGTCCACTTGATGGTAAGTGGATGCCGTGGCCCATAGACATCCACATTCATCCTCAATTAACAATTAAAATATAAAACATAAATAAAACAATAAATATATATATATATATATATATATATATATATATATATATATATATATATATATATATACAATATAAAATGCAGATGAAAGATGATGATGCAAGAGTGATGATGAAAAGTCTGCAATCTGTGAACACATACAGGATTGCCCCTGTCACTACATCAGATTTGATAGACCACAAGTCCTCGCTAAAGAACACCGATTCCTTACAAGGATGATTCGCGAGGCTATTGAAATCAAAAAACATTCTAATTTCAATACAGAAGATGGCTGGGTGCTACCATCTGCTTGGGATCCTATAATTAATAAAATTAAATCCCAAACCAAGCATACCAAGACTTCAAGATACTGTAAGTTCATACTGTGGAGATCGGAACAAAAATTAAAATTTTTATCTGTGGTAACCGCTGTTAACTACGACATCTGGATGTTGAACATCTCAGTCCCCCCGTGACCAGTTTTAAAGTTAATATACGCGATAAAATCTGTAGAAACTTATAATGTAAATATTATATAAAAATAGTGTTTCTTCAATCACACACGTAAATTCAGTGACTAAACTAGATATACAAATCGAAGTATTATGAAAAAAAAATACATAACTTAAGATCTAAATGTACATGTGTGTTGCAGTTTAACAAATGGATCATAACTCGGCGATTAATATTGCTCAGAGAGCAAACACTGATTTTCAGCTATTACCCTCGAGGTGGCGAGAAGAAAATGAGCACAATAGTACAATCAGAAAGAAAGAAAGAAAAAACTATTTTTTGCACGTTAATATTATTGTAGTGTAAATATTTGTGAATGATGTGTCCTTTCTGCTCTACGATTTATATCTTGGGCTTAATTTAGTAAAAAATTATGGAAAAGATGTGTAAGACTGCGTACCCAATTAAGGCTAGTACCTAAATGACTTAGCCAACCATGATGAGTTAGTAAAAGAAAAAAGAAAATGCCATGGTTTATAGCTGGCAAACGAAGTGTTTGGGAATACCTTGTTTTTGTTTATCTAGAAGATATGTTTTGAATTTATTTTTAAACTTGTAGTTGGTGTTAAGATTTCTTATTGGCGGTGGGATGTTTAGTTTACGATGGGCTGTTTTCCGCAACTCCACATCTAAGCGCGTATTTTGCGTGTGGGCAGGAATAATATGCTTATTCGAGCCATGATATCTCCCCGAAGAAGCTCAGCAGTCTCTCGATGTTCCAAGCAACTTCGGGCAGTGATCCCGGCGTGCCGAGATGTTTAGCCCTGTATGAAGCGACTTCTGGACATGTCAGCAACACGTGAGCCGCCGTTTCTTCCTCTCCCATGCATGCCCTGCACAGGGGGCTGTCAGTAACACCTATGGTGAACAAATGTTTGTTAAAAGAGCCATGTCCTGTGATAGCACTTGTTATTATCCTGATCTGTGGCTTGTTCAGTGTCATTAGAACCTTGGTTAGACGACTGTTTATTTCAGGCAGGGCCTCCCTAGCCTGTCTACAGTCTACTAAATTTTTCCAAAGCTGAGCATGTAAATTATTGAAGTATCTACGTACCAGTGAACTAACATGGCCAAAGGGGATTGGTATTATTGGTTCCGGCCCTATAGTTGCTAGGGCCGATCCCCTTCTGGCCAGTTCATCTGCTGCATCGTTGCTTCTAGATCCACTGTGTCCCTTGATCCATTGCAGAGTCACATTGTTGTACTTACATACCTCATTCAATCGTTGATGGCACTTGTGTATCAGTCCCGAGTTCGTCACATTTCAACTCAGAGCTTGTAGTACCGCCATACTGTCTGTCAGTATTCTGATGGAGAAGTCTTTCACCTTCCTAGCATCTATTGCTATGGCCGCTTGGATGATACCCATGCATTCAACCTGGAAGTCTGTGTTGTGGGTACCCAGCGGTGTGTATATGTGGATATTAAGGTCTTCAGAGAAAGCCCCAGACCCCACACCTTCATTTGTCGTAGAGCCATCCGTGAAAACTTTGAGCTCTCTTGGACCCAATCCTTCCAGATGGTCAGTTTCCTTCAATTGTATCCTGTACTTCTTATCGAATACAAATTCTTTAGACATCCTATCATACTTGGCTTGTAAGATAGGAATTTTTGAGTAAATTCTATCGATTATATCTGTATGGGGGACTCTACTCTTACTTAAAAGATTTAGGGTCTTGAGTCTAATGGCAGCTAAAGTTGCTTCTTGTTGTATATGTAGATGAAGCGGTGTTAGCTCCAGCATAGCCTCCAAAGCTGCTGTTGGTGTTGTCCTTATGCAGCCCGTGGCAGCCATACAAGCTAATCTCTGGTAACGCTGTAGCTTTTGTATAGTGGTGGCTTCACTGGTTTTGGTCCACCATACCAGAGAGCCGTATGTGATCATGGGCCGAATTACAGTTTTGTACAGCCACAGTATAATATTTGGCGTTAAACCCCATCGTTTGCCGATCGGCGGTGGAATGTTATTCCAACACTTTGTTGCCATATATCGGAAACTGCCAGTAAATGCTGCTGTTTTATGACTGTAATATAGGGGTACTGATCTTATGGACATTTGTCCTCAATATGGTAGAATACAGTAAACGGGAAGTAAGAGGGAAATAAATATCACTGGCCATATACTTGTTTAAGGTGTTAAGAGGTATGGCAAACATCCTACAGGAGATAAAGTTGTGCATGCCACTTCGAAGTACCGATAGGGGGCGACGAGTGCGACTGCTAGCACAAGATGCAACTTATTACGCTTGTTATTTCTGTTTTAAACTTACAGTATCTACTATAACTAATCTAACTTATCTATCATACTAGGGCAATCCTGTAATAATAGGAGTAAGTGGAAATAATAATAAATGAAATTACATCTTATATTTAGGACTCAGTCCTATTGTTTAAATTAATAATTGTCGTGACACAATGGGCCACTTATTCCAACGCTTTTAGGGGTGATTTTCATTCATTCATTTCTCCGACTCTTTTAACATCGGAAACTGGCAAAATATACTTTTGTGCAGTTACATAAATAGAAATTGTTTTACAATAATCTCGTCTTGATGAATTCATCTATTCATAAAATAAAATTAAGGTATTTCTGTAATATTGCACACTGGTTTTTAAACTCCGAGTAATTTGCATGCATATTAAAACATAAATAACCATATTTTTTTATTTTTTGTCTGTATGGGCTAATCTTTGGAACAGTTGAACCAATTGCGATGAAACTTTACTTACTACCTATTTCAACAGCGGTATGTGCAAATAATTAGCACAGGAAGGTGACACGACAAGCAGTTGCATGATTACAAAGCCTGATTTGCACTTTGAAACCTTACATCTTCTGTAGTGTAATGTTTAAATTTAAAGTATTCCCTTACCCCTATCTGGTTATACAGCAAAAACAGAAACACCTCCACTATACAAAAGAAAATCCTACTGTTGAAAAAATAAGTAAGTTAAGTATGTACAATCTTGATCTATCTTTTAGTCTATTTGTAGAGAAGCATAAAGAATAGTAGCAATAGTAGGAATATATATTTGCAGGAGTTTAGGAGAGAACTTGACCTCAGGTGTTCATTCTTGCTTCTGTTTTATTGTTTATATAAAGGCTCTACATCAAGCTTTCGATCTTCAAGCATTTTGATACATAAAAGTGATACAGTTTTGTGTATTATCTTAGCATTTTAACTATTAGCAGGTCACTTTTACTACCTGCCTGAAATAATTACCTAGAATCACGAGACGGCTCATGCTAAATATGCAGTTGGGACTTGTCAGCTTTTCTCCAAAAAACCACGACAACTCACTTAGTTAACTGTTTAACCACTATGTTCGTTGTTTAATTTCACTCTTAAATTGTATATAATATTTTATAACACACTATACTTTACTTTTACAAAGAAGGCTATATATTAATTTAATCTTAATACCGTGTGTTTTAGGCGATTGAATGTTAAGGATTTTTAACGCTATTTATGTAAATAGTCTTTTGGAAATACTTGTTAAAATTGTTTTAATGTTATTTAAAAATTATATATATATATAGTATATATATATATATATATATATATATATTTATAAATATTACCTATTTCATAAATTGTAAGGGAAAAACATTGTTCTTACTATAATTCTTGTGTGGACGGATGCTTATTGACCAACAAAAGGTTTCAGATACATCATTCTTTAAGATACCGAAGGCTTTTAGTAGGAATTTTGAAAGGAGAATATAATTCATATTTTTTTTGTTAGATAGGTACTTATAGCCAAAAGGATTAAGTAATAATTTAACTACAGAAGTAATATCAAAGTACTTTATTACAAAACTTGGTTGAAATTACCTTCACTATCCTTGTGTGTATACTTGTCTTTTGTAATTAAAATGTTTTAAGTTATAATAACACTAAATACTGAAATTAAAACTTTGTTTACTAGCAATATTGTTGCATGAATAAGTCAACTAGCGCCATCTAGTGTCAGGAACGAGAGCGAGGGGAGCATTGAGAAAATGACATCATAAATCACTCAACTGACAGCGCCTAGTCGAAACTCGAACGCTCGGTACCTTGCGCGTGTTTACTTGAACATTCTGGATATTTCTTTGCTAATTTAAATATATAGGCGCTGCAAGATGCGATGGGAGTAGTGTTGATTTGGCGAAACAAGCGAAGCTTCGGAGCTGAATAAAGTGAATTAGTGTGTCTAATTATTAGTGTTTTTAACTTTAATTTGTGTAAAGTAAATTAAAGTGTTAATTTAGGTAATTTATCGGCAATTTTTAATGTCACGAACCTCAAGCTCGTAACAATTGGTGTCAGAAGTGGGATCAAATCATGCCGATTTTACCTAAGGAAGAAACGGAGGGTGTCCGTACCCGCAGTCAACGCCAGCATGAGACGGACCAGCGGAGATTTGGTGGTGCAACGGCGCAGATGTCGGAGGGCCAACTGCCAGCCACGGAGGCCGCGGGCCCGTCATTAGCTCCTACATCTGCAGCACCTGACTTAGGTGCTCTGATGGCGATGCTACAGGAGCAGCTGCAGCGCGGACGAGAGGAACAGGCCCGTCTGTTGAAAGAGCAGCAGGAGGAACAGGCTCGCCGACAGGAGGAACAGGCCCGCCGACAGGAGGAACAGGCCCGCCGACAGGAGGAACAGGTCCGTCAGTTGAAAGAGCAGCTGCAGAGCGGACGAGAGGAACAGGCCCGTCAGCAGGCGGAACAGGCTCGTCGGTCGGAAGAGCAGATGCTCCTCATGAAGGACCTTCACGCTACCTTTGGGAAAGAGATAAGGGACGTGAAGGATAGGGTTGCTCAACACGACAACCGCCTGTCGGAAGCTGAAACCCGAATCGAAGAACATGAAACCCGAATCAACCATGTGAACAATCGGGTTGACAACGTAATGGCTGACATGAAGAAAACGCTAAACGACCTCAAACTTGCGGATGGAACTACAGCTCCCGTAGTAGCTGCAGCACCTTCGCTACGTGGATTCAAAGTGCCGCCGTTCGACGGGACCTCTTCCTGGTCGGCTTACAAAATCCAGTTCGAGGCCGTCATGGAGGCGAACGGCTGGAATAAAAGCCAAGCCAGGACTGCACTCACCCTAGGCCTGCGCGACCAAGCCTTAACTGTGTTGGAAGCTCTCGGTAAGAAAGTGACCTATGAGCAGCTTCTTGAGGCCTTGGAAGCGAGATATGGCGACGCTCATCTGGAACACGTCTTTCGCGCGCAGCTTAAAGATCGCGTGCAGCGCAGCAACGAGAACCTGCAGCAGTGGGCCCTTGAGGTGGAGAAGATGGTTCGAAAAGCATACCAGTCTGTACCTGCGCTCATTGAAGGGAACCTGGTTCAGACATTCATCGACGGCATCCGCGACCTTGAAGTCAGAGCTGCTGTGAGACTCGGGCACCACGACACGCTTAAGAACGCCTTGGCCCATGCACTGGAGGTGGAAGCCGTGCGGCAGGATCATCGTTCCCATCGCATCAGGGAGGTTGCAGCAGCTACAGTTCGCGACCGCAACAGAGGATACAGCCCTAGGTGCTATGGCTGTGGGGAAAAGGGCCATCTTCGATCCAGCTGCCCTAAGCGAACCCTAGAAAGGGAAGGTGAACGATCTCAGGAGGGTAGTGCGGCCAACAGCACCGCTCAGCAGCAGCAGGGAAACGAGTAAAAGCCAGAACTGCGGGGCGGGTGCTGGCTGATGTTAAAAGAGCCCCAAGGATCTCGATCTCACAAACCCATGATGGGAACAGTCTAATCATCAAGGGCGAAGTCAACGGAATGCCGTGTAAACTGACCATAGACACTGGAGCCTCTCGTACGGTTGTTAGTTCCCAACTTATAAGCCAGTTCCTTGGGGACTCCGCATACAACCGAGAACGCATTAATTTGGTAACAGCCACCGGTCAGCGTATACCCGTCCGCGGAGAGAAGGAGATGGAGTTAAAGCTAGGCAACGTGATCTACCTGCATAATGTCATCGTGGCTGATATAATGGACGACTGCATCCTAGGCTTAGACTTTATGAGGAATAATTGTTGCGAGATCGACGTTAAGCAAGGTGTTTTGAAATGTGGACAGGAGGAACTTTTTATGGAAGGTGCGTTACCAGGGAACGTGTACAGCATCAAGAAGATTGTTCTTCCGCCGAGATCGGAAACGATTGTTCCGGTTAGTCTTCCTCGAAACGCTGGGCAAGCTCACCGTTGTGTACTTGTGGAAAGGGTAAACAATAACCTTCCATGGAAAGTAGCTCGAACCTTGGTCAGGACCACTGACATCTCAGGAGTACGTGTGCTGAACCTTTGCGACCGGGAACAGATTATAGAAAAAGGTACACTGGTTGGTACTTGTGAGGAAGTGGATTGGTTACGTCAGTGCCAATATATATCGAGTGGGACCCCCAGCAAGGATTCAGAAACGAGAGTGACCACACTTTTAAAAGACTGTCGCAGTGTTCTGTCCCCGAACGAATTGGTGAAGGCGAAGAAGTTGTTACTCGAGTACGCCGATGTATTCTCATCAAACGATGCTGACATAGGAAAGACTGGTTTAGTTCAACACAAAATAAACACAGGAGAAGAGTTGCCTATCCGTCAGCGGCCAAGACGATTGCCGGTAGCACGTGAAAAGGAAGTGGAAACTATGATTGAGGGAATGGTGAGGGATGGTGTTATTGAACCTTCATCTAGTCCATGGTGTTCACCCGTGGTACTGGTAAAGAAGAAGGATGGTAGCTTGCGGTTTTGTGTTGACTACCGCCGTCTAAACGACGTTACTAAGAAGGATAGCTATCCCTTGCCGAGAATTGACGACACGCTGGACATGCTTACAGGAGTAAAGTGGTTTAGCACGCTGGACCTAAAAAAGTGGCTACTGGCAAGTTGAAATTGACCCTAAGGACAAGGAGAAAACTGCGTTCTCGACGGGAAAGGGTCTGTGGCAATTTAAAGTAATGCCGTTTGGGTTGTGCAATGCTCCAGCAACGTTTGAAAGGCTGATGGAACTTGTACTTACCGGGCTAATTGGCGATGCCTGTCTGGTCTACTTGGATGACATCATCATCGTGGGCCGTACGTTTGAGGAACACCTTCAAAACCTGGAACGCGTGCTCATGAAGATTAAGAGTGCCAACCTTAAGTTGAGTCCGAAGAAATGTTCACTATTCAAACGGCAAGTCAACTTTTTGGGGTATGTAGTGTCGGAAGAAGGTATCCGCACGGATCCAGAGAAAATCGCAGCTGTAAAGGATTGGCCGGTTCCAAAAGACAAGACGCAGGTTAGAGCATTTTTGGGTTTGTGTTCCTATTACCGACGTTTTGTGAAGAACTTTGCAGATATAGCCAAACCTCTGCATAAGCTAACCGAGGAGAAGCGACATTTCTGCTGGGATGAAAGTTGTAACATCGCATTCCAGGAGCTCAAGGACCGTCTGTGCAAAACACCTATTTTGGGATACCCTGATGCAAGCAAAGAATTTATAGTTGACACAGACGCAAGTGATATAGGACTTGGCGGTGTGTTGTCTCAACGTAATGGTGACCAAGAGGTCGTGATAGCGTACTTCAGCAAGTCGTTGTCAAAACCGGAAAGGAACTACTATGTCACAAGACGCGAATTGCTAGCTGTGGTAAAGTCGTTGCAACATTTTAGCAAATATCTTCTGGGACGAAAATTTCACTTACGAACTGACCATGCTGCACTAAAATGGCTATTGCAGTTTAAAAACCCAGAAGGACAAGTTGCGAGGTGGATTGAACTACTGCAGGAATACGACTTTGAGATCGAACATCGCAGCGGGAAATCTCATGGCAACGCAGATGCATTGTCAAGAAGACCTTGTCCTGAAGATTGCAAACATTGTACTAGGCAAGAGAGTAAGGAAGTGGTATCCGTGAGGATGCTCAGGGCAGACCACCTCAGCAACGAGTGGAAGGACAGCTTACTACATGCACAGCAGGAAGATCCGGACATCAAGCCGATTCTGGAATGGATAAAGGCCAGTGCTCCCAAGCCCAAGTGGAGTGACGTCTCAGCGATGAGTTCGACCACTAAAAGCTATTGGGCCCAGTGGAACAGCTTGCTGCTTCAGGATGGAGTTCTGTGTCGTAAATGGGAAAATGTTCGGGGAGACAGCTGTCATTTGCAAATGGTTGTCCCTAAAGTTAAAGTACCGGATGTTCTACAGCTGTACCATAATGATTGTTCAGGGAGTTAAACGAACTCTACTGAAGATCCGAGAACGGTTTTACTGGGTCCACTGTCGAAACGATGTCGAGGACTGGTGTCGCAAATGTACAAGTTGTGCGGCTGTAAAGGGACCTCAGACTCGTAGTAGAGGTGCATTGAAGTTGTACAATGTGGGTGCACCATGGGAGAGAATAGCCATTGACGTGGCGGGGCCGTTTCCGGAGAGTGAAAGCGGTAACAAGTATTTCATGGTTGTGATGGATTACTTCACTAAGTGGCCAGAAGTCTTCGCCATTCCAAATCAAGAAGCTTCAACAGTTGCAGATAAACTAGTTCATGAAGTCTTCTGTCGTTTTGGAGTACCTTTAGAGATTCACAGCGATCAAGGAAGGAATTTTGAGTCTCAAATATTCCAGGAAACTTGCCGAGTTATGGGTACTCATAAAACAAGAACGACTTCTTATCACCCGCAATCTGATGGAATGGTGGAACGATTTAATCAGACATTGGAGAGGTACCTAGCAAAAGTTGTAGACAATCGGCAACGAGATTGGGACAAGCACATACAACCGTTTTTGTTGTCATATCGAAGTTCTGTTCACGAAAGTACAACAGTGACACCAGCTTTCGCAAACTTTGGAAGAGAATTACGGCTGCCTGCAGACCTGATCACCGGGATACCACCCGATGCTCCACGCAGTATAACCGATTATGCAAATGACTTGCGGAAAAAAATGAATGACGTTTATGAGCACGTCAGACAATCGGGCCAGCAAATGTCTGAAAAGATGAAAACCCGGTATGACCGCAAAATGAACAACAAAGGGTTCGACAAAGGTTCACTTGTGTGGTTGCACAATCCAGTCCGCAGCAAAGGGAAATCTCCTAAGCTTCAAGCTAAATGGGACGGCCCGTACCGGATTGTAACCAGGATCAACGATGTGACCTACCGGATACAGAAAGGCGCAAGAGGGACTCCTAAGATCGTCCATGTGGATCGCTTGGCGCGTTATTATGGGACCGATAATGCTCGGGACGAGCATGTCTTAGGAGGGGGCAGTGTTGCATGAATAAGTCAACTAGCGCCATCTAGTGTCAGGAACGAGAGCGAGGGGAGCATTGAGAAAATGACATCACAAATCACTTAACTGACAGCGCCTAGTCGAAACTCGAACGCTCGGTACCTTGCGCGTGTTTACTTGAACATTCTGGATATTTCTTTGCTAATTTAAATATATAGGCGCTGCAAGATGCGATGGGAGTAGTGTTGATTTGGCGAAACAAGCGAAGCTTCGGAGCGGAATAAAGTGAATTAGTGTGTCTAATTATTAGTGTTTTTAACTTTAATTTGTGTAAAGTAAATTAAAGTGTTAATTTAGGTAATTTATCGGCAATTTTTAATGTCACGAACCTCAAGCTCGTAACAATATTTTTAACTAAGTTGAATATAATTACATTTCTGTTAAGAATCATATTTCAGGTTTATTTGTTGTTTACACTATCTACCTTTATCTTCCAAGCCGAGTTTCGCGATTTCCGATAAACGGCCTTACAAGATACCTGCGTTGGGCATCACAGAACTCATATAGTAGCAAAATATGGTCAGTCAATCATAGTCAGAATAGGTACTTTACCTACGTAACCTACCATTTTGCAATGAATTTTTTTGCCTTTATAGCCAGTTATTGGTAACCACGGAAAGTCCTCCGTAATATAGGAAGGTGAAAAGATGCAAAGTAATACAGAAACTCACATGCAGCAATAAAGTTTCTTTTAACTTGCATGCGCGATTTATCTTATTAATAACAATTAAGGTTATTAAAACATTAGCAAGCAGTCAACATCAAAGGAGTGCAACTTCTGTATGTAGCACTATTATTTATTCTGATGTAGATATAAACCTCAAGTTATTTTGTTCGCTAAAGCACCTTAAGGACCTGAAATACTGTCTTCAGCAGCTATCTGTTGAGTTGAGCTTTTGTCAAAAACCCCCAAAAACTTCACATAGATGAATCGTGATTTCTTATTACTTGATATTGGCAAAAATATAACTGTACGAGTCCATTACCAAAGAAACAATATAGTTGCCGTTTTTTCAATAAAATAGTTTCATTCAAGCATTGGGTTAAAATTTCCAATATGGACTATTGATATATCGCTGCTTTGCACGAATAACCGCACAAACCAAAATATTGAAAATACTGGTTTATAACACAGTCACTTGCAAAATAGTCCGTATTTTATGGTCAGTAAGACTCACATTCATAACGGCAAAACTGACGTAGTGGCGCGTAAAAATGTCGTTATGTGATTGGTTGATTTATCACGCCATATTTGTGCAACAGTCGACCATCGCCAGCGCCAGTTGCTATTATTGTTTTCGCGTGTCTACATCAACACTTTCGGGAATAATAGCACATTACCAAATAATCGTGTGTTTAAATTGTAAAGTTTAGTAATATTTTCTGCAATATTCATTCATTTTGAGTTAATTGATTATTTAAGTTAAAATTGTGACTGTTTTCGATCATTTTTTTTTTTGTTAAAAAGTGCTGCATTTAGTGCTACAACATTCTTCACGAAAAAGTAAGTAAGACAATAATACTTATTAAGTTTTATTTGTTTCTTCAAGATAGAAACAACAAAATCTTTTAACATGTTTATGAAATAGGTTATTATTGCTTAAAAATAAAGCTAAACAATTTAGAACCGAAAGCAAGTTAAGTTACTTTTAACGATATAATGTAATTATAACGTGTTTTGGTATTTTTTTGCTGCCTCTTGCGTGGCTTATTTAACCGCGATGTCCCGGGTTCGAATCCTGGTTCAAGCAGCAAACGGGGTAATCATCATTTCTTATTTAGAACATTCTTAATTTAGCAACTCGGCGTTAGAAATTATGCCGATGAACAGCAGAAAAAACATAGCCGGCTTCGGGTATTACAGGCGTGATGATATGTTGTGTTGTGTTGTAGTATGATAGGACTGAACGGTGTGGTGTGGCATGGCATGGTGTGGTATGGAGTGGTGTGGTGTCGTGTGTTGTATTGTGATGTTGTTCTGGCATGACATGCCATGGCATAGTATGGCGTGGTTCGTTATTTTATGAAATGTTCTTATTATTTACAGTGCCGAATCCCCGTACCCTACAATTAATCCGGAAACTCAAACAAGATAGTAAATCTGTTATACAGAATGAAATACCTACGACTTCAACTTCCATACAATTCACTGAAAAGGAACAGTTCATTTTATCTCCCAAGCCTAACGATAATATTGAAAATAAAGATTTATCTAATGTTAGTGAAGACTTTTGCTCAGATGATAGTGTGAAGGATCCTGACTATGTAGATATCGATACACCCTGTTCTACAAAGAGGTCTCTTTTGAAAAATAAAAACCGAGAAGTTTTTAAAAATTTGTTGAGTGGAGTAGATTTAAATGAAAAACAATATGACAATTTCAGTAACGATGTTTCCACCATAAAACAAACAAGTTCACCTATACCTATGCCGATAGCCCCCATGCAAACAGAATCTAGTAGCAGCTCAAGCGATGGATCTGGTTCATCCAGCTCAAGCGATGGATCTAGTTCCTCAGATTCCGAGAGTTCATCAGACGATGAATTGAATAATGAACGTTTAACAGCAGTGGTTCAGTCTAGGGTAGACAATAACATATTTCCTACAAGAGCTACCTGCATCGAAGAAGATATTTCTTGCGAGATGATTAGATTGAGCCAGTAGCTTCAACTTCACGTTCTACACCTCCAACTTCTTTAGAACTTACTGCTGATACCAATTCTACACATCTTGGTTGTAACGATAATATCAGCTCAATAAAGGACGGAAAAGAAAATCTACACCCAATAACTGGTTGTGTAACAAGGCAAAAATCCTAAGCAACTCTGGTAAGTCCTATATATCCAATTCTAAAAAGGGAAAAACCGTTGTGCCTGCAAAGTCTCTCAAAACACAGTGTACTGATAAATGCAAACAAAAATGTACACAAAACATTACAGAATCACAGCGCAAAGAAATTTTTGAAAGCTTTTAGGGCATGGGAGATCTGCAAAGGCAACGGGAGTTTATTTTATGCCATCTTTCCGTCATTCAACCACGATACTCATACAAGATGCATAACAGTAACCGAGGGAAAAACAACGCTTTTTATTTGACCATTGATAATGAGAGAATTCGAGTGTGTAAAGTATTTTTTAAAGCTACGCTAGATATAACTGATGCCTTTATACGAACTGTTATTCAAAAGAAGCAGAATTCATGTGGCATGTTAGATTTGGATAATCGTGGCAAACACAGTCAACATTTCCATTTAGATCCGGCTATTAAAGTGTAATTCAACACATCAACTCAATTCCAAAAATTGAAAGTCACTACTGTCGTGCAGACACAAAAAAGGCTTTATATTGATGGTGGGAAAACTGTAGCAGACTTACATAGGGATTACGAACTCGACTGTCAGTCAAAAAGTCTACCAAGCGCCAATTACCTTATGTATTACAGGATCTTCAACAACGAGTTCAACATTAGCTTTTTCCAACCAAAAAAAGATCAGTGTGAGGATTGTACATCATACAGTAATGTCACAGAAAACGATAAGGTAGAACTGAAAGAAAAGTTTGATAGGCATTTAAAACTTCTCTTTTTTTTTCAAGTTTGTCAAGGCAAAATAAAGAAGATGACAAAAAAATTTACTCCTGATAATTGTATTGTAGCAGTTTATGATCTTCAGATCATAAACTGCTTCAGATCTATCAAAATTAAATACGTATAATTTCACAATATGCGATATCAAATCTAAAGACACTGCATGTTATGTCTGGTATGAAGGTGAAGCTAAACGCGGTGCTATAGAAATAGGATCTTGTTTGCTTAAATACATACAGAATTTAAAGTTTAAAGCTGAAGAACTAGACTCAAAATTAGATATAGTTTTTTATTCCGACAATTGCTGTGGCCAGCAAAAGAACCAGTACATAATAGCTCTTTATGTATATGCAGTTTACCATCTCGATTTTATTAATTCAATAACCCACAAATACTTAATAAAAGGGCACACTCAAAATGAGGGTGATAATGTCCACTCCCTTATTGAAAGAGGAGTAGGTAAAGCTTCTAAAGTCTGGACTCATATATACACCTGACCAGTATGTGCACATTATAAGAAATGCTAAAAAATCTGGTAAAGCCTATCAAGTAAATGAATTAATACACGAAGATTTTTTTGATATAAAAGCGTTGGCTTCATCGATAGGCAAAAATTTTTCTAAGAATATGGACAAAGAAACGTTAAAGCTAGGAGACGTCAAAATTTTAAAGGTGGAATCTAATGACTCTAATTACTGTTTTTCCTATAGAACATCGTACGAGGACACAGAGTTTAAAACAGTCATGATAGATAAAATTGGTAAGACAAGAAACACTGCCAATAATATCACTGTTAAAAAGGCATACAGAGAAAAAATCCCAATATGTGAGAAGAAGAAGAAGGGTTTGCTAGACCTTATTAGGAAAAATATTGTACCAAGATTTTATAAACCATTTTTGAGAATCTCTAATTTTTATTATTAAGTGTACCTGAAGAAGACTGATTATGCGGTAGTTGTCCAATGTTTGATAGATTTTTTTGTTTATTGTTTTTAATTAACCGAATTATTTTTAAAACAAGCACAAGTTTGTTATTTTTTTTATGTTTAAGCATGGTTCATCATGTTCCTAATTATTTTTAGTTTGTTGATTTTTTTTATGTTTATGGTTCATAATGTTCCTAAATATTTTTAAAAAGCAAAACTTTGTTAGAATTTTATTTATGTTCATGGTTCATAATGTTATTTTTCCTAATTACTTTTAAGAAGCGTAATAGATAGGTATTGTTGGTTCGATTTTTTTTATGTTTGTGATTCCGAATATTTTAATGTTAACGTGATCATTTTAATCTGCGTACTGGTAGCTTGATGACAGTAATAGACATACTGCAAATTGTTATAAAATGTGGACTATAATAATAATAAATAATAAATAAATAATAATAAAAATACTTTTCTACAGGTTTGTTTAATCTCGAAATATGATAAACAGAAATGTGTTACTCTACAGGAAAAATCGTTCCGAAAGCTTCAGCATAAAACAAATAAATTGATTTGTGTTTGAACACACTTATCATTAATATTATCTTTATCGTAATTGTGTCATTATTACAGATTTTTTTAATATCTTGTAGATCATATTACCAGTTATGCCATTGTAAAACTAAAATTGAGAACTGTTCATATGTATTATTTTGATTTATGTTCCTATTCATGATAATATACCAAAACTCATTTTGTAACAAGTCGAATACGTCATAGTTTTTAATTATTAATCAAGGTAATCGCAGCTCAAAACCTGAATTTTTAGATTATAATCAAACCTTGATTAATATACTTTCGATTTATATATTCTACTCTTCTAATGATTAAAAACATGAAAAGTTATGACAGTAAATATTTTGTTTAATTTTCAAATAGCTACCCTGTAAAATGTGTGTTTTTGGATTGTGCGGTTATTCGTGCAAAGCAGCGATATGAGGTTTTAGGGGAGGGAGGGTTAACCCCCTGTGCCATCCCCACCCTGCGGAACCCTATGGTTATGGAGATATTCATGGTTAAAATTTTAAGTTTAGAATAGCGCTATTTAGTTAATAGAATGATTTTAATCTGATATTTTCTTTCCTTACCATTATCTTGTTTTACTTATTATATTATTTATTATTATTCTCGTTTCCGTATGTCTGATGAAATTGAGGGTAAGGGATATGAGGGAGGAGGGGTAAAATGAACTAGTTTAAATGAAGAAAAGGGTGGGCTTATGGGAGGAGGGGGGGGGGTTAGTGTTGGGGAAATTCAGTTAGGGGTGGGGGGTTAGTAGTGGAGAAGTGAGGGGGTTAGAAGCTGGGAAGTCGTGCTCCGGCGCTCTGTGGCAGCAGGAAGAGCAGTCCCTCCTCCCTAGCGTAGGAAAGTGCCCCCTTCGCGCACTTCCCTACGTCGGGCGGGCACTGCTCTTCCTACGCGCCTCTGAGCTCTTATATACACTCTAGGGGTAGGGCAGTCCCCCCCCGAACGGGTTCCCGCCTTGTCGTGGCGGGGGGCTTAGAAGCCGTGGCTTGGTCACCCACGGCGAAACAAAGAGGAACCCATATGGCTGGTTCGAGGTGGAGGGCCGGCCCGAGGTGGCCACTCCGAGTATGCTTGGGAAGCCCACTTCGGATGTGTTGGTGGACTGCGGTGAGAGGTGTGTCCTCCCCACCTACCGCTGCAGCAGAGGTGGAGTCGCATAGGAAGAGGAGTGTTGGTATGGCGATGCGCCACTCGCCCTATCCTCCGCGACTCAAACGGGGCCGCACCGTTGATGCGGTGGTGATGGGGCTGCGGGGGGAGAGGATTGTCGGTATTGCGAGGCGCCGCTCTCCCTATCCTCCGCAGCCGAATCTTGGTTGGCGGCGGAGCCATAGACCAGATCCGCCGCTGGGGTCGGGAAGGCTAGTACTTCTAAGTGCTCGTTTTTCCTGGCCCCATGGCCTTCGCGCATCAGACGCGGGGGCGTCTGTTGCGCAGATGTAATTGGAGGCCGTGGAGGAAGGCGTGCCATGTGTTCTGGTGCGCCTTACTTGGGAAGGAGAACGGGGAGGAATATTCCTCTCCCGATGAGGTGCTGCCATGGGGCGGCAGTCGCTGGTGGGGCCGCGGAAGTGTGCGAAAGCGTTCCCATAGCCCTGCCAATATGCGACGAAGGTGGAACACCATGGGGTTTTAGTCGGTGCGAGTCCGACATAACCCGTCCTTGCCCCCGCGAGGCGGGTATGCGTAGGCATTTCCCCATGTAAAAAAAAAAAGGGTAGGGCAGACAAGACAACGTGGATAGTGGGGTGCTCTGATTAGGTTTTGGGTACTTTATGGATATTAAAAGAGTAAGTAAACACTTTATTGTAGTAAAAATTAGATAATACAGAAAGTTGCAAACAATGAAATACAAGTACAAAAGCTGTACTAATTAGGAAATACAAACAAGTTGCAAACAATGAAACACAAGTACTAAGGTGGAACTAAAATAGAGTAAACTTTATTCTATTTTATATACATATTTAATTGCACTTAACAGCTCTTCATATGCATCGATTAGATAGGCATCAATACTATCAAAATTTTCAGAACCCTACACTAATTGAAACATGAAGTGATTGACATTTGACATCAATTATTTGTCAAATTTATTTTGTAATTGCGCATTGTTTGCCAATTTGTATGAAAAGTGAAAAAAATGTATCTCATGAACCGTAAGTAACCACAACCTAAAACTTTGCAAAACGCTTTCTTTTAGTGATTACTATCTACAAAAAAAAATATAGGCATTTAAATCGATGGTCCATATTGGAAAGTTTATCCAAGCATTGTTTTTCCTTACGATCAAAATAAGGATAAAGAGTACCAGAAGAATATACATTTTTGGTACCTGATGAGGACCATAAACAGCTGCCAAAACCTTCGTATTGCCTTGCTCTAAGTAAGCGCTTCCATCTGGTTGAGTGAAAACTCCAAGTTTACATCTTATTCGACGAAGTTCGTTTGGTCGGCGCCCATCTAAGCGAAGTCCTTGACTGGAAAGTAAGTCTGGTCCTGGCATTCTAGTAGCTTAAATAGAATTTATCACTTCTAGTGTCGTTGGAATATTCTTGATTACAAATTTTTTTAAATTATTTCAAATTGACACACTACATATGTTATATATATTGAATAAACCACGATATTCATTAATTTAAATCTAGAGATGATCTAATTAGTCAGTGCGCAAGTAAGTACTGCACTCGTAAATACTTAGTTTGTGAACTTGTGAAGTGTATACAATTATTATTTCAACCATAGATAAATAAATATGTAGCAAGCTACAGATACGACAGTGACTTTTTGTCAAGTTTCCCAACTACGCCTTTTGGCGCTGCAGTCGCCCATTTTGACAGATGAGTAATGACTATGACTAATATAGCTATGTATAGCTTAGTGATTGCAAGCACACATCCTTCAAATTATCGATATCGATGTTTAGTGGTGTTCTTATTTTATCGATATCGACATAAGTGCAATATACAGGAATAATATTACTTAATGAAACAATTATAATACATCTACCTTATTTATTTTTTATTCAAGCACACCAACATCATATACATACAAACGTAATAAGTCATATATACAAATTAGAAAATTGTACATAACATTTTACATAAATAATTGCAATTTGGCGAGAAACAGAGCAATATTTATAGTTCATTAAATAAAGCAAATTAAACCACAGGAATCACATTCAAGTGCTTAATATTTTACTTTTCAAGGTAATAGTGTTCTGTGGGCACCACTCTGGACTGGACCTAGCTTGCTACATATTTATTTATCTATGACTGGACCTTAAGTAACACAGAACATCGCCCCATCGCCCGCTGACGTAATGGTTATATGACAAAACCGCTACGTCAGCGCAGTCAGTCAACACCTTGCCAAGAGGTGTTAGTGCCGTGCCTCGGTAAAAATTGAAGAAGGTGCAAAGGCTCGCTTGTGCACATGGCCTCACCATGAAACGGCGCCGGGTCTGGGCGTCTCCCGTTAAATGACGCCCTCTAAAATGGATGATGGAATTAAATAGAACGCTGCTTAAAAGGGCCGCTGCCTGGAGGTCACCAGGGCGCGTCTGGAGCTGGCGCTGGACGCGACAGCATGCGAACCGCCAGCTGAGAGCGAGGTGCTGCACGACCACCCAGCAGCCCCCCGCATCCATCATCCCCACCAGCTGGCTTGGTGTCGGCAGGGTCTTCGCGGGCCCAGCAATCGGCACCCGCCACTGGTGGAGTACGCCGCATGCGTTGGACAACCCAGATGAACAGCAACGCATTGCGGGCGTATTTTAGGGCAAAAGGGGGAGAAACTGGAGGTTTTGCGTATCGGGCAAGGATGCATCGACTTTTTGCTGAGCTGGAGCCATCTGTAACCGTCACCGAGCAAAACCTGGCAGACCGAGTTCGGTATATCTTGCGCTCAAATACATTTGATGTCTCTGAACTCGAACGGCTACGACGTGAGGATGTTCCTTCATCGGATGAAAATGCTGCGGTTGAGGATGCAGCGCCACAACTTGCTGAGCAAACGGCAAACGTGGATGCCGCCGTAAATACACCAGTTGTGGTTGATTCAAACGATGATGGAACAGTCGCCCAGGAACTGGAACTAGTGCAAATGAGAAGTACATTGGAAGAGGCAATTGTGGAAACGCGCAGTACGCCTCTCGAAAATCGACCGCGACTTCCCCGCATAGCACTAAGCAAGCGGGATCGGGCTGTCGTGAGGGCTCTGGACCCAATAATGGATGCAATAATGGAATACTGGTTACCTATTTGGAAGCCAGCCGGGACCTTTGCGAGATGGACTCAATTCTTTTTGGCGCCGCACTGGCAGTCTGCCGTATTATCCTTTCAGCTGCGGAGACTCTAACCGTCATACTCCGTTGACTGCGGAGCTGTTTAATAAAATTGACGGCGCATTGGGCGCAATCCGTTTAAACGTTTCTTGATTTTGGTATATCAAATACTATAATATGTATACATTTCCGAATTCTCTACGAAATTTCCTATAAACAAGTACATGAATTAAATAAAGTTCCAAAGTAATAAGTGTAAGTAAATATTGAATAAAGACAAAATTGTCATATTTCTCGATGAAACAAAGTTTTTTAATACTTCGATTTTATTTTCATTTAATTTTAAATCTATTGTTTACAATATTTTATGCGCAAAATCATAGGCTACAGTACAATTTTTTATCATAAAACGCATTAATAGTAAGCTTACAAGAACCAACAATCAACTTAAACCGATGTAGAATGTAGTTCGGACTGTCTGACGAGATGCGGCATTAACAATTAAACTGCCTTCGGTCACGTTTTAATGCAATACTCCGTACAAAGTGACTGACACGGCAGTCAAAGGTTTAATGCATTAGTCAATAAAATTAACACTAGTTTTTTATTTCATTAAAAATGTATGCTTAAAATCATGAAGAAACATGTGGTTTTATTTAAAGGACTAGTTGAACCTCTCTTTTTCCTTATATGATTCAGTCATCTTTAAATAGATCTTGCTAAGTTTTACAAATCTCATAAAGTTATGAAATAAGTATTCTTAGCGCCGATATCAAAATTTTTGCCGTAAGTGCCATATTTATTGAAAAATTAATTCCTTAATTTGAGCGAACAATTTTCAACAGCATTTATAGAGAAATAAAGATTCATTCTTTCCCTTAAAAGCCATAAAACCACTCAAGGGTCACTCCGGCGGATGTAGAGAGTCTAAAATAACGTTTTTTGTAAACAATACAAAGCAGTTCAGAGGCGCCGCGGGGTGCGCGGCGGTTATATTAAATTTCCAATAACCAACATAATTTTAGGAACATTATTTCTTAAAAAGGTAATATATTTACTTTAACACAAATAATATCTACGAAATAATAACATTTAAAATAAACATATCTCTTCCTGAAATAAAAAATATTATGGATTTATATTTTTAAGGAACCCAATTCTTATGCTCCAAAAATATGCCAAAATTAAAGACCGATTTTGCACTTTTTGTGCATTATGTACTAGTTAATTAAAACATTTATATACGTGGTAGAGCCATGCTGCAGTTATATTATTAGTATAGTTTTAATGGGGCGAAGGGGAAGACCACGCTCTCACAGAATACCAGCGTGAAATATTAGCTTAACGCTGGCTGTGTTTCGTATGGTGAGTGTAGAGAACCGGAGACGGTTTTTCTGGAAACGAGGCATTCCATCTTAGTCCTCACGGGTGACAACGCATCTGCATTTTCATTTGTAATCGAGGATATATGTAGATATCTACGGGCCGCAGCAACTATTTACAATCAGGTGGACTGTGTGCTCGTTTGTCACCCTATTCTATAGAAAACATACAAAATAAAAAGGTGTATTCATTTCAACGATGAGATGAGAACCGTGATGGCTCAGAGGAGCCCCGGTAACTCAGATGGTTAGCTCTCGCGTTAAATTTCACAGTACGCTAGCAAACCGGGTTCGATCCCCGCTAGCGTCAATGAAATTGTTAATTGCAATTTTAAGTGCTGATCTACCACATGTTTGGTGGTGAAGGAAAATATCGTGAAAAATCTGACTGTCTGAGATATAAGAAAAAAATATTTCGAAGACATGTGAAGTTCGCAAACACGCATAGGGGCAGCGTAGCGGACACTTCTTTTCCCTAAAACCCTCTCAGAAGTGAGGTAAGGCCCAGCAGTGGGACGTAAATAGTCTGTAACTTAAGAAACGTAACTATTTCAACGATGATAGTCTGAAATAATCAGCAGAACAAATTACAGCTAGGCAACAATAAAAACTAAATGGCTGGATGTACATAAGTATAAAATTGAATAAATATGTAACATGGGTACTCATTTCTTTAAAAGGCTCCTGGTACTTGTTCGATTTACTGTATCTACAGTACTAATTATTTACGAATGGTACTGTGGGTATCAGCAATCTTGCTCTAGGTTGAAACATAACGCAACGTTACACGATTTGCAAAACTGAAACGTAACGTAAAAAGTAAATCAAAAAGAATTAATTTTTTTCTTTTTGATTTATGAATTTTGCAAAGTGCATATAGATAAAATGTACATTAAAAAAACCGATATAAGAAACATGTGTCTGAGGTGACCATAAAAACCACAACCTGTATATATTAGAATAAAAAAATAAAAATTTCAATATTAAATATTAAAATAAAAATATTAAAAAGCGTTACATATGCTTTATAATATTTATACTTTCTACTTTTCTGTTTTGATAAATTGTTTAAAAAATTCCGAAGCCTTGTGTTAACATACATAACATATCCAAATGCCACATCTAATTTTTGCATAAATCGTCGAATGAGTTTGGAATCAACCAAGCTCCGTTTATCTGCTCGAGGGCGCTAGATTCTTTACGATTCTAACAATTCAACCAAATTTGAACGTGATGCAGTATGGCAAACTTTAGTTCCTTTTTTCGCCACCCGCAAACAAAGAACTAGAATTCACTACTGCGGGCGTCTCATAGATGGACACTATTGCACCTATTGCGTATTTACATTGAAATTTTGAAAATATTGCACTTTATCCTCATTTTTATGTACTAAAACTGTAAATGATTAACAATTACACATATTTTGACACAAAACTGACAGTCAACACTTTTAGTGTTTTACGTACATTCAAGTCAAATTTCCGCAACCAGCATGTTAGTTCTAAGATAGCGGTTTGCTTCATACAAATTAAAAAACAATTTTACACGTGCTTAGTGAGATAAAACAGTAAATGATATTACAAATAAGGAGGTTGCTTACCCAGGCATTGTTTTAACACAATTCACCACACAATTAATATAAATTAGTACAAAATAATTGCTAACAACTTTGTTGTTAGCAATTATTTTTATGGTAACCTTTTTTATCCTGTACACATCGACACGTGATAGAATGAGTTAGACATAGTGCGTAATGCTTTATTTCGACATTAAAAAATGCCAAGTACTTGGACACCCGCAGTCAACGGAGATATTTTCGTGTCCAAGGGCTAGACGTCCGCAGTTGAGAGGTTATAGGCGCCAAACTTTCCACGGCCCGACGTGCTACCGGACAAAGTACTGCTATCCCAGCCTGAAAAATAAGAATTGAAGAACGTATCGCAAAGGCTAGGGCCCTCATCGGCAGACTGATATGCTTCAGGTCAGGCAATACCAGGCCAAGGATTGTGCGCACCATCAGGATGGCGTTTGCTGGTACAAATGTTAGTTTGTCCCAGCCGGATATAATGCGAAAACTGACGGAGCGCATAGACGACCTGAAGCAAATAATCGCCGCTTGGGGAAAGCGGATTCGGCGAAATACCAAGAGGTCGACACGGTTCAACCAGAATTGTCTGAAGAGGCTCTATAAATCATTGGAGCGACCAATGGTAAGTGGAATGGGCCCAGCCGAACCGAATCAGGCCGATACGGTCGCATTCTGACGCAGCCTGTAATCAGAGCCGTAAACCACAACGAACGCCCTTGGACGGAAGTTGTGGCGAGTCAGTGTGCGGGTATTACGCCCATAGACCCCGTCATCATAACGCCGGATGACGTAGCTGAGGCGGTCCGTAGGGCCCCGAACTGGAAAAGTCCGGGGCTTGACGGGCTGCATCACTACTAGCTGAAGTGGTTCATGGTGTGTCACGCTGTGCTCGCCCGACAGTTTCAAGAGGCTCTCAACCAGAAGTCGCTCCCAAGCCTCTTCACTACTGGGATCACTCATTTGGTTCCTAAAGATCAGGGTGCTACAGACCCGAGCAAATACCGCCCCATCACGTGTCTACCGACTGTATACAAAACACTAACATCCATTTTGAACGCGAGAATCACTCATCACCTGGACTCAAATCAGGTGATGTCGCGCGCTCAAAATTAATGTCGGGGCGGCGGTCGTCGAACCAAGGAACCACTCCTCATTGACGCGGTCATTGGCAAAGCGGTGAAACGAAACCGTCGGAACTTCTCCGCCGCCTGGATAGATTACAGAAAGGCATTTGACTCGGTGCCCCATACATGGCTAAAGAGGGTCCTCGAGCTGTAAGAGATGAGCTGAACAGTTCGAGACTTACTCGAGCAGTGTATGGGGCAGTGGAAGAGATCCTCTGTGACCTAGGTGAGTGGATGACGGCTGCGGAAAGCCGCATAAGGATAAGAAGGGGTATATTCCAGGGCGACTGTCCGAGTCCAATCTGGTTCTGCCTCCCTTTGAACCATCTCAGTACTTTACTGGAGGGCTCCGGGAGGGGATTTCAGCTTCGGAAAGGAGGTACAAAAGTGACCCACCTTTTCTATATAGATGACCTCAAGTTATACGCCTCCAGTCGCTCCCATTGCTAAACATTACTTGTGAATTTAGCAATTCTATTGGAATGGAGCTGGGGACGGATAAGTGTGCGGTCTTCCAAGTTGAAAGGGGAAGGTTTGCTAACTCTGAGGGCATAGGCTTATCTATATCTGTCATCTTAAGGACCCTTTCCTTTGGAACATCGGTATCGATGAGGCTGGTATGAACAGTCAGTTTGCGACGGTTATGCACGCTTGACCAAAGTACTTAACAGTCTTTCGTCCGGTGTGAATAAGACACACGCATGTAACGGCTGGGTCATGCCTGTCCTCACTTATACCTTTGGCATACTCAGGTGGAGTCAGACTGAACTTAACACCCTGGATAGAAAAGTCCGCACTACAATGACGTCCCGTAGGATGCATCATCCGAGATCGTCGGTAAAGAGGCTGTACTTGCCGCGAAAGCATGGTGGGCATGGCTTCCTGTACGTGCTCACCAAAACAAAACAAAAAAATTTTCAATTTCGTCAATGCCGTTAAGATTAAAGATGTAATACCCCGCCCCGCCGTACCCGTCCGCCGGCCGCTGGGAATTATCGGAAGTCAATGATAAAATAACGTTTTGGTTCACAGTCATTTAGAACTATGTTATAATATGATATTAGCTAAAACATAACATATAACATAACATAAACACTCACGCCTGTCACCCAGAGGGGTAGGCAGAGACTACGGACTTCCATTTGGCACGATCCTGACATACCTCTTTCGCCTCCTTTACATCCATATATCTACGCATACATGCTCGTCGGTTAAGGGTACTTCTATCGTGGCCCCTTTTCAAAATATCGCCAATTTGGTCGATTAACTTTTTTCTAGGGCGTCCCTTCCCGACTCGGCCGTTCACATTTGCCATATAAATTTGCTTTGTCACTCTTTCCTCATTCATTCTTTCTACATGACCAAACCACCGAGGCATTCCTTTCTTAATCCTGGTCACAACATCATCTTGCATACCACATTTATCTCTTATCACGCAATTTCTCACCCTGTCTTTCAGATTCAACCCTAGCATACTCCTTAAAGACCGCATTTCTACAGCATTTATTCTACTTTCGTGCTTCTTCTGCCACACCCAGCTTTCACTACCATACATTAAAGTAGGGACTAACACAGCATTATGAATTACCATACGTGCCTTTTTTGACACATTCTGGTTCTTCACAATAGAGTGTAGTGCCCCATTCACTCTATTCCCTGCATTTACTCGTCGTTCTATATCCCTATCGTATCTACCATCCCTGCTAAATACACATCCCAAATACACAAACTCTCCATCTCATCCACTTGCTCAATTAACTCTCCTTCTATTCTTATTTCACATACCGTTTTGCTTTCTTCTCTTTCAAAAACCATCATTTTCGTCTTACTTGCGTTCACTTTCATTCCCCATTCATTTAATTCCCAGTTCATTAATGTAACCATCATTTGCAACTCAGCCGCCGATGACGCAAATATGACTTGATCATCGGCATACAAAAGGCATTTGACGGTTAACTCGCCCATTCTTAACCCACATTATTCATCTTTCAAAGTTTGCAAACACCTGTTCATAAAAGGTTGAACAGCCAAGGGGAAGCTACACAGCCCTGTCTAACACCTTTTTGGATGCCAAACCAGTCCGAGTAGACCCCATTGATCCTGACACAAGCACTAGAGTCGCTATAAAGAGACCTTAATGCCTGTATCAAACCAGCGCTCAACCCATATGAGTTCAGTGTTTGCCATAACACATTCTTGTCCACTCTGTCATAAGCGTTTTCCAAGTCCATGAACGCACAAAAAACTTTCTGGTTTTTGGCCAAAAACTTCTCCGCAATCATGCGCATGGAAAAGACTTGATCTGTACACCCCATTCCCTTTCTAAAACCCGCTTACACAAATTTTTCCATCAGTTTCTTTCATAATTTAGCTATTTATATTACATAGCATTAGCTAAAACTTTTAGAAATTAAACATAAAGTTCTTAGTGGTATCTTTTTTATTCAGCTTTGTGAAAAAATTGTTTTCTTTTTATACAAACTGCAAAATGACTAATTAGGTACACACATTTTACCCATACTACACTAATCAGAACACGAATATTAAAATAACTAATTTTTTTTTCATATTTCTTGATTCCGTTTACATTTTCGAAAAATCTGTAGGCCATTTACTATTATAATTTGGTGTCTTTTTTTGATGTAATACCATTAAGTAACGTTAATATTTCTAGTGGGCCCAAAAATGATTGTCCCCTTTGAAAGATACCATAATCATAAATAAAGGCGAAGGTTTTTACAACAAAACTCATTTTATACGTGAATAAAAAAGTTTTGTAAAGTTTTTGGCGCTTAGTACGAACAGCGCTCAACTTTGGTCAATAAAATTTTTTTGTTTCGATCTGAGACGCATGGTCAAAAAGAGTTTGAAATTAATTTTAGAATTCTGGATTCGTGAAATTTAGAGCAATTTATGCTGTCGTCCATAGAATGATAAAAAGTTTGTCGCAACTGTGGTGTAAAGTGTTGAATAATAATATTGATTAATACATTTTTAATATTAGGTTGACTCAGACTATTCTTATTTGATTGCCTTTTAAATTTTTTATCCGCAAAACAATTTTGTATACCTCTGCGATTGGAAAATTCAATTTACTACTATTTACAATTAATGTTGTAAAGGTATGATATTTATTTATATTCAAAACGTATGAACGATCGATTTGTGAATGATCTGCAGTAATTAGCAAATTTGTACAATTGTTACATTTCAGTCTTTTGACAATATTTTTATTATATATCCTGTAATATAATAAAGTATATTTTTCTGTTAATCCGTATGGGTGTTTTGGGATTCCAAAGCCTGCAAGTGGTTTTCGATTTCATCATTAGTATCTGTATCATCAGTATTTGAGATCATTTCTACTAGGGATGATTGTTTAGTGCCCAATTCAAACACGTGTTTCCTCATATTGTCACTAAAGCAGAGAATAAAAGGCAATAACCTTATTGTTACTAAAGCCGACAAGGGAAATACTGTTGTCATTATGGAGAGTAGCGTGTACAGCCAGAAGGTTAACGATGTTATCCAAGGTGACGACTTTGAGCTGTTGGAGTCTGACCCAACCTAAAAGTTTACTTCGGATATTAAAGTATGTATACAAAAGTCGTCATATGTTTTTCCCGATCACAACTTGTCTCGGAGCAATCTTGTTCCAATGAATCCTCAAGCACCCACTTTATATGGGTTACCTAAAATACATAAAGAACATGTTCCTATTCGTCCAGTTGTCTCTTATATTGGTGCACCAGCTTGTTTCCTCGCTAAAAAATTAAACTTCCTCTTTCGGGAGAAATCTGGTTTCAACCCAACTTACAGCCTTAAAAATAGTTTAGATCTCATTTCCAAAATTAAAGATATTCGTATTCCACCTAAATCTATGTTGTTATCGTTAGACGTTGATAGTCTTTTCACAAATGTCCCATCCCCTGACTGTTTGCGTATACTCTCAGATCTCTTTGAAAAACGCCATCTACATCCCGGGGAAACAAATGATCTTCTTAACTTAACTTCTCTCTGTATGAAACAAAATTATTTCCGGTTTAATAACCGTTTCTATCTAAAAAAAGAAGGGTTAGCTATGGGGTTCCTTCTAAGTCCACTTATGGCGGACATTTTCATGGATAATTTCGAAAAACAACATATAGTTGTTAACCAAAATATCTTATGCTATTATCGATATGTAGACGACATAATTATTTGCTGGACTGGCACAAGGAGACTACTGGATGTTTTCAATTTGTTTGATTTAACAATAACAAGAAAATAGTCGTTGCATGTTTTTCAAATTTATCGAAAGCCAACTCATACCGACACGGTCATCCCCGCGTCACCGTGTCATCCATGGCAACATAAATTAGCCGCTTTTTATAGTTACATTAACCGTCTGTTCACTGTTCCATTAAGTAAAGAAAATTATTTAAAAGAACTTAATATAATTTATCAAATTGCAGTCTCTAACGGTTTTTCCAAAAAGTCTCATTAATAATCTTATTAAAAAGAAACAAAAGCATGTTGTTCGCAATTCTTTGTACGCGGTTCGATCTCAAAGTAACCGGCGATGTGTGGGTAGTTTGACCTACTTAGGCTCCATATCGGAAAAAATAGCTAATACTCTTAAGAAAAACGGCGTTAACGTGGCATTCAAAACAAACAATTTGCTTAGGAATATTTGTAATAATAAAGATAAGTTATATATTAGTCAAAATCGGGTGTTTATAAACTTGTTTGTGATGAATGCCACGCCGTTTACGTGGGTCAGACTGGTCGCAATTTTGGGACGTGCTATAAAGAACATTTGGCCGCGTACGGAAATTGCAATCCTGATAAATCCCATTTTGCTAAACATCTCTTGGACACTGGACACAACCTAGCTAGCGACCATTCCTTTGAAGTCTTACATACTTGTGATAAGGGGCTGCGACTGTGTGTGCTGGAGCAGTTGGAGACATTAAAAAGTAATAATGGTAATTATGCACTGCTGAATGAACAAACAATTGTTTCTAATTCACCTTTTTTAAACATCTTTAAGGCTAATCTTTAATAATAATTTTAAGATTAATAATAATAAATAACTATAATAATATCAATAAAACAATTATTTTAGTTTAATAATAATAGTATTTAAAAATATTAATCATAACAATAATGATAATTAGTAGCAGGTTTGTTATCGCACGGCGGGGTCACTTGCTATTTTGGTGGGGGTGATTGTGTCAGCGTGTATAAATAGCAACCGTTTCGGCTCGCCCTCTTTTCCCAAAAGAGGGTCGCTCATGATAAGACACAATAGAGCTTAATCAGGCGGTTGCCTGTCCCCAAAGGCGGTTTTTAGAGGGTATCACTTAGGGTCCCCGGTAGGACAGTGAGCCCTCCATAACCACGATAGACCGGCTATCGTGGTATGCGTAATGCATTTTCCGCCTCCCTACGTATAGGGTAGCCCTTTAATTGCTTCGGGCGCAAAAAAAAAAAAAAACTCGCCGCTCACGTAGCGGTCAGCCGCCGTAGAGTCTACATTACCTGAAGATGCCTCGTGTAGAGGCGAAACACGTGTCGTATTATCGTCGATGGTGTGTCTTACCTGGAATAGTGGTGACGGAGTTAGTGCATGCAATTGAGGGAGGGCGGGAGGTGCTCTTCAATCCAGGTAAGACACATCATTGTATTTATTTAGCGGAAGGTTGCAAAGAAATTTATATTTTTATTTTTTATTGCAATTTGAGTTAATTGAGGGTTGTACAGAGTTTCGATATAATGATTTTCTTAATCTCTTTCGAAATTCTAAAGGGCTGGGGTTATCATTATTTTTTTTCCAAATTATGAAATTTGGAATCGATATATTATATTAACTATCGTCCGGACGGTAAAAAAATATCATCAACTTATTTTTAATAAATAATAATTTTAAAATTTACTTACTGGTTTTGGATTCAATCACCAAGTAGGCAAGAATAACCTGATCTATCTAAACGAACTGATCGTAAAAAAAAATGAAGAGTGAGAGAATTATGATTCTCCCAAGGAGAATATAACCACTAGAGAGCGTATAGGCAGATTTCTTCTAAGCATACGACTCACTACTGCGGGCCGGGGGACGAGGAAGAACGCGTGACTGCAAATCGTAGACAGAAATACCTATAGACAAATTGACGCCTTCTTTCGCATTGGCACACGAAAAAAATTTATGTACACTTCATGCATAGAAATGAGACAGAGCGGTGTGATTGTATGTACCTTTCTCCGTGCCGGTTTTTTTTTTGTTTAGCAAACTACACGTTGCGAAACAAACTTTGACAGTTCGTGGCGATCTAAAGAGTTTACAAGTTGGTTTAAGTGAGAAAAAAAGTTTTCTGTGAGCTTAAGATTGGTGAATCTATTTCAGTTCAGTTCTTAGAACAATTAAAAACTTTAAAAATGGTTAGATGTAGTGTCTTAGGATGTAAAAGTGATAGTGAACGTAATCTCACCCGTAATAATTTCACTAGTAAGTATAGTACATTTTATCTGGTATTACGCATAAAATTCAATTGTTTTTTTTTTGATTTCGTTACAGAACTATACGAATATATGTTTAAATTTTATCCAAATATGTCTCTTATTAAAAATTTTACGACGACAAATATCTACTACTGTAGTGGATCCGTACAATAACTTGTCTTTAGTGTCCTTTTGAAATTGTAAGCCCTTCTAATTTGGTACACCAATCTAACTAATTTAACTAGGTAACTATAAACTTTAACTAAGAAAAAATACCGACAAACTGAGAACCTCCTCTTTTTTCTGAGACGGTTAAAAGTAGATAAGTATTTTTTCACAGTGTGTGAATTGAATAATCTTTTTATTAATTTTAATTTTCTTATTTTCGATATCGACTTTCAGCTATTAAAGGAACAGTAAGTACTAATGTTTACGATAAACATACAAAGGGAAAGAAAGAGATAGAAGCATTAGAATTGTCTAATAATAGAACGAGACTTTTACAAAAGACATCAACGCGCTACTCAACCATGTCGTTATTTACCTGGCCACCGTTTTAGATAGACCCCTGCGGTGGCTCATAATCTGAATTAATCGACAATAATTTTCGTATTTTTTACTTAGCAATGAAAAGTTACTCCGTTATTTTTGGACATCTATCCTGGAATGTTTCCCACACCACTTTACCGCGTATGAAGGCATTTTGATGCATTATAATTGCATAAAAGTTATAAAAATTTGTATTAATTTAGCGTGCACACAGGTCTAACACTTGGACAATACCAAAATTGTTAATAGTACCATAGCCGATGCATAGGCGACAAAATACTAATAGTTTTCGAGCGTCGGGGCACTGTATGCGCAGTCAAGTGGTTATATAGTCTTTGGATTCTCCTATTATGCGTTCTCACACTTACTCGGACCTAGTAGTATACCCATACGAGTAAGCAAGTAAGATATAGACCTCTATTTTTAACTCGGGGCTTAATACAATGGCGTAGGATTTGAAAAAAATTATACCTGTATAAATTTACACCTGCCAAGTTCTACACTTTTTTTAGAAGATTTTTATCAAATTTTTACAGTTTTCGAGTAATTGCGAAAAAACAATTTGGACAGTTTTTTTCGACTCATGCAGGGGGTTGCAGACACTGAAACCTTTACACATTGGTTTTGTATCATTAAAACTATGTATACATAACCACTGACCTCTATATATACAAGTATATATAGAGGTCAGTGATACATAACACTATAACATACATATCAAATATGCAAAGTTGAGTGTCAAAATTTTGATTTCAGACGTTCGGACTTTTTCATTAACTGGCTTTACGGCTCTGGGTTCTTCTAGCCTTTCTGAGCCATTTCAGACCTTTTTTGACCGGACAGCATACCTATAATATATAGTTACCCAAAGGTATATGCTCCTTGCCACATATTTATTTATCTATGTTCTATGCTTGCTACATATTTATTTAATATTGCTCTGTTTCTCGTCAAATTGTACTTATTTATGTAAAATGTTATGTACAATTTTCTAATTTGTATATATGACTTAATGTGCCTTTAATTTAATCCTAAGATTACGTTTGTATGTATATGATGTTGGTGTGCTTGAATAAAAAATAAATAAGGTAGATGTATTATAATTGTTTCATTAAGTAATATTATTCCAGTATATTGCACTTATGTCGATATCGATAAAATAAGAACACCACTAAACATCGATATCGATAATTTGAAGGATGTGTGCTTGCAATCCCTAAGCTATACATAGTATATATTAGTCATTACTCATCTGTCAAAATGGGCGACTGCAGCGACAAAAGGCGTAGTTGGGAAACTAGACTAAAAGTCACTGTCGTATCTGTAGCTTGCTACATATTTATTTATCTATGATTTTATTTATCTGTTATCTATGGTCTTGATGTGTGTGGTTGGATTGTGTGAAAAATAATTTTATTGAAATATCAAAATCTCGGTGTTTGATTGAATGTAATTTTGATAAGTTCTGTTCATGTAAAAATAGGTAAATAATGGAAATCTCTTATAACGAAATGTTTACGTAGTATTCGTCTAGTAATTTCTCAAGTTGTTGTCCATTCATTGCTATTGTCAGTGTATGTCACCCGGTCGTATGTGGTTTAGAATATTCATACACTTATTCCAAAAATCGTACCGAACTGCAAAATATTTTTAAACGATGACTTAAAATAACAAAAATTAGGACATTTCCTGCATGTACATAACTAAAAACACTAATGTAAACATATCGTAACGGCATATTTACTTTTATTGATTTTTAGATACGATTGATTGTATAATTGATTCTGTAATTGTTTGAGTACAGTGGACTACAATGGACGTTGACGACTCGGCGGTCGACCTAAGTGTCAGGTAATGTGATCTTTTTCACAATATTACGTTTCAATTTATCCTTATTTAAAGAGAGCAGAAGCATATTATTATTTTGTGTAATATTAATTTTTCCTAAATGTAATATTAGCATCTATGGTATTATTTTTTTTTAAATATTTAAAAACAAAGTTGCATTCCTTCGGTGCCACTATCTGCTTCTGTATTATTATTATTTAGCTATTTCATGAATATAATTTTTTTTATGGTGGTTGATCATAATCTGAATTATACTGTTCAATATCAATAATATATAATGATGTTCCAGACATTGATTTATGTGCATGTAAATGTATTGAGGTAGCTTAGAAATAATCCATTTATTGAGCCTTCATTACTATATATAGGAATTCATTTATTACGCATAGTGCTTAAAATATCTCCGGGTAAGGTTGACAATTTGGTCGCCTGAATTAGGGGGTGGGGGGTGGTGTCGGAGGAGGGAGAGGAGTTGTAGAGTCACCCCCTACTTCCCATTCCTGCCGGACGTGCTTAGTTTTTTATTTATAAATTTTTAAAAATCTCATTTTGAGGTTGTTTCGTAATTTTTGTGATAATTTTAACCTGATTTATGGGGAGAGATAGTTCGGGGACGGAAGTCCCAAGCCACTTAACATGGTGCAGTCGAGGAAGCCCAGTCCGTCTACTGGGTGGTTTACAGAAAAATAACCACGAAGGGGATGACAGGGTTTCTTCGCTCACTCACTCGACCCTATCATCCCCTTCTACCCTAACCTGTCAGAGTCGCGGTGCCCCAAGTCCTAAGCTCGCTTTGCCCGCTATTGCACCCAATATAACACCAAAGTATTAACCACTCAAGACTGATTCATTCATTAAACCAGTTATAACTACTTTAATTTATAAACATAATTTATGGCTGCCACCATTTGTAAAAAAGGATCTTTGCAATATTTAGCAGTATTCCGCCGCCACAAATATTCCACTATTAACCAAAATTATGAAACTATGAAAAGCTGTCAACAAAATGGCCGACCTAGTGATTAATTTTACACATTTTTAAATCGATTCAAATCGAAATTGGATGAATCTATTTCGCAAAAATCGATTTTTTTATTTGCGTTAAAGGTTTATATTTACAATATCAAAAGACACAATATAGTACAGATAACATTGAATGATTGAGTTAAAAACTGTCATTTACTAGTTGGGGTACATTCAACTAATTGTCAATAATTTTACAAATCTTAATAAAACAGAAAAAGATTCAATCTCGATTCTCTAGGGTGAAATATCGATTCACTAGATCGATTCAGTACTATATATCGATATGATATTGACAGGTGAAACTTCAAAAACGTAATTAATTAGTCATTTACCAATATTTTTAAAAAAATAATTAAAAATACTTCGACGCTGCTTCGGCAGCTAAAATAGGTGGGGATGCTTCAGATAAACCCCCTTGACCCCCACAGTGACAGAATCTTCAAATTCAGGCAACCGAATTGTAAACCCAACTCATATCTCCAATTTCAAATGAGTAAATTCCTTGATTCAGATAAAAATTTTAGAACTTTTAGAACTTATACTGAAACATGTTAGTATAAAGGGACAGAACAAAAATATAAATAATCTATAACATAATTTAATATCTATTTTTTGTTCACATTGTGTTCACACTAAAATATATGTGATGACCATCGTAGGCTACCACACTCAATTTGAAGAGCAGTGATCTAGATAAATGCAGTAATGATAAGAATTAATATTTCCCATTGAGTATCATTGTGCATTGTGTATTTATCTTATTAAGTATTGGTATAACTTTTTCTCTTTCTTGTATTTAGTTATTTAAGACTCTTTCATACTATTTATCACTACTCTATGTGGTTGACTGGCATTAATGCTGCAGTAAA
Source organism: Parnassius apollo (assembly GCA_907164705.1). Classification (NCBI taxonomy): domain Eukaryota; kingdom Metazoa; phylum Arthropoda; class Insecta; order Lepidoptera; family Papilionidae; genus Parnassius; species Parnassius apollo. Next base: position 1,557,497 of record CAJQZP010000049.1, on the reverse strand, counting down.
AAAAAACAAGCGGTAAAATTAAACATTTTGTACAACCAACTTTGATATAAATAAAGTGAGAACATCAATGGAGTCTAGTCTAGTAGTAGTTATGTATATGCATTATTAAGGATAACTCAAAAACTACTGGTCAGATCTTGATCAAATTTATATGGGACCACATAAGAATTTTGAATAATAAAAAAGAATCGTCAAAATCACATTAAAAATATACTTAGTCGAATTGAGAACCTCCTCTTTTTTTGAAGTTGGTTGATAAATAAAATAAACCATAATCATGTGAGAAATGTTTCAAATTACATTTTCCTTACATTAACTTCCTCTTCATCATCATTCATCTTTTTTGTTCTTGCCTACTGTTAACTTGTTAAAATGCTTGGCTCTATTTTGAATGAGTTCTAAAAAGTTTTTTTTAAGAGTTGTGAAAATCTTATCAAAGTGTCTGTAAGTTTTAACTTTAATAATTATTTTTATTTTAAAATTTAGGTCTTTACCACCAGAATTAAGTGAACTTAGAGCTCTCACAGCAAGTGGTTTAACAATAACACCAGCGCAACCTCCACCTCATGTAAGTTTGCTAATGAATTATTTTTAGTATTTGTAAGACTCTCGTAACATGTGTTTTAATAAGAACATTGTTTTTTGCAAACATATCCAAGATTGAAAAAGTAATCGTAAGTATTTTATCATATTATATATTACTGCTAAATTATCAACACTTTTCCATATAATAAGCATCTACTAACTACATGATACATTTTAGAGAAAATAATCTGGCCCGAGTGACAATGTGGTTCATAAAATAACCCTTTTCTATATTTAAGTCTGCAGTGCAAACATTTTACAGAAATATCTTATTCCTTTACTAGAAAAGTATGTTTTGAGTATCTACTTACAGAATACTGCCTGTGGGCAGTAAGCTATGAGTGGTCATTTTATATTAGTTTAGAAAAAAAATCATCTATCCATATTTTACAGCCTATACTTGTCCACTGCTGAACTCATAGGGGTTGCCACAAAGGGGAGATTTCACACCACCACTACACGGTTAAAATTTGTTACTATGTAGTTTAAAATTATATGTAATCTGCAATAATATTTTTACAACCATCATGTGTGTTAGAAATGTGTCGACATTCATGAGCTTAATTTGTAAGAGAAATCTTTCTCTTTTAAGCATAATGTTTCAATATTTAACCATCCCTATCCCTTCATTACGTGTTGTAATTAGTAGATTTGCAACAAATAGTATATTCGGCGATATGCCTATTACCGGATATTCTGCAGGCTTCCTGAATAGCCGAATTTTAGGCAAAAGTTTTCGGTTGGGTAGAAAGTAATGTTTATTCAGAGTGTCCATTCTATGAAGTTGGGATTGTGTAAAAGCAGAACAGGAGTAAACTACTGTCTGAAAATGCAGAAAAAATTAGTCTTTCTGCCCTATAATCTACCACTTTAATTTATATAATTCAAGTGCATAGATATTTATCTGATAGTGTTTTTATTTTAATAATACAGAAGTTGATTATGTAGCTATGACTAAAGTAAAGTCAATGATTACAAGAAAAATACATTATTATAAAATAAATCAATATTTTTATTTTACCAGTCATCTAACTACAACAAAACATCTTAAGTATTTGGTATTCAGCCGTAGTACCTAGATATTCAACCAAATAGGATAATAGAAGTAGGCTGAATACAGAATAATAGCCGAATATTTGTTGCAAGTCTAGTAATTAGTCAATCCTTATATCCCCTTAATAGTGTTATATGTTTTATGACCAACCATTATGTTCTAATAGTTGGTCATAAAACAGTCAATATTTTTGTTGTACTAAATGTGTCAAAATTGAAATTAAATTTGAATAAAACTATTATTTACGGATTATGGTTTATTTATTTTTTTATCCACTCTTACTGGATAAATGTCCGATTTACGCAAAATGAGCTTATAGTATCATGAAGTCTTGCAGTGGTATGCTTGGGTTTGGTTTAATTTTGTAAATTATAGGATCCCAAGCAGCTGGCAGCACCCATCCATCTTCTCTATTGAAATTTGGATGTTTTTTAATTTCAATAGCCTCGCGTATCATCCTTGGTAGGAATCGGTGTTCTTTTGAGAGGATTTGTGGTTTATCAAATCTCATGTAATGGTGGGGACGATCTTGAACATGTTCGCAGACTGCAGACTTACCGGAGCGTCGGTGCACCGACGAAGCATACCACTGCAAGACTTATGATACTATAAGCTCATTTTGCGTAAATCGGACCAAAAAATTAATATTCAAAAACTGAAGGTAGCTAGACTAACTTTGACATTGGGACGTCAAATATCTCAGTCCCCCCCGTGACCACGGGTGCTGTAAAGCACTCGAAACGTCGGGATAATAAAAATAAATTAAACGCGATAAAATCTGTAAATAATAATTTTATTCAATGTGTAGTGTTCGCGTAAATTTAAGAAATCATTATGAAATTAAATTGCAATAAAATTTAGATGCAGTATGCTGAGCAAGGGTATAATAACAACAAACTCTAATTGACTTTGATTTGCTTAAATTTTTCAATTGAATTGGTAATATACCAAAGAATGTATTGCATTACCGCAAAATTAATTACTTATAATATATAAAAAAAGCAAAAACATAAAGGTCGACATTTATAAGCTGATAATGAATTAACAGATCAATACAATATTTTTACTTAAAAATTTTTTCTTCTTTGACCATGTTGACCTTGACCGGTGTAAGAATATTCCTACCTCATATTGCTCTAATAAAAAAATAAAAAAACTGGTTGCCAACCTACATGCCAAGCGTGGCAACTATGTTTTATGAGACCATCATTGGAGGAGGTCTATGTTCAGCAGTAGATTTTGATAGGCTGCAATGATGATTTTTTCATTAAAAAACTATCTGTGAAATTATTTATACTTAGAATTAGGTGAGTGGAGATAATGTTTTTGTATATGATGTTATGTAAGCGTGAATAACTTGCATAACAATTGACGACTTTGCGCTATGCGCGCTTGTTTACATTGCTTTGTCTCAGAAGATAACAGCTTAACATAATGTGACCTAATTTATTAACACAATGGTTGTTTCGACATTTTGTTGTAGTGCATATATATGTATATATACGTGAGATTTATGAATAATAGTATCTAAATGTATGGTTATCGATTGATAATGTCGTTTTCAGTATTCTGGCGACTTAAGAATTGAAGGTCCAAATTGACTTGGAGAATATAATCGACATTATTTTTATCGTTCTTTTCCTTCATGTGTGACATGTGACTCTCCCGTTGTAGAAAGGATGGTTTGTCTTAATCATCACACTAAAGTCAGTTTTACAAAATTGTAGTTCTACTTGTTTCGTGTCTTTGACGCTCCCGAAAACGAGAAAAGAGTAAAAGAAGAATATTTGCCATAGTTGCCACTCTTGATCAGTTTTGTCTCTTATGCCTAACGACACCCACCCACGGAATGATAAGCGGGTAGTGGGTTCTCTTTCGCTGTTACAACACCACTGTCTAATACCTACATCTCATAATGTATAAACAACATTTAAAATATTCAGATGAGCTCGTTTTTACCACACATTATCGCGCGTCGAAAAAAGTGTAACCACTATCCAAACGCGACGACGTAGCTTTGAAACTAATAACAATTTTAAATAAACATATATCTCTCTCACTTACACAAGTTACGTAAACAATATCGTCGCTAAGATTAGATAAAGATAGACACACAAATATGCAATGGCGGGTTGGTGTGGCTTACTATATAAAATTTTACCTAAAATACGCAATAAAAATGAGTTTTTTTAAACTGCAGTTTAAAAAAACTCATTTTTATTGCGTATTTTAAAATTATTAATATAAGATAGGTAGTAAAATATATTTAATAGATAATTCATGAATAAAATAAAATAAGAATAATTAATTATTTTGTATGAAAGTTAAAACTAGTTTTATTATAATTTCCAAAATATTTAAAATCAGAGGTAACAAATTAACTTATTCCATTAATTATACGTCAATTAATGTAGGATAATCACAAATACGGAAAAGTGGCAACATTGAACCTAAATGACAATATTCGATAATTTTATTTAACTATTTGAGGTTTTTTACGTTTATATAAAAACAAGAACTAAAAGTTATAGTGTTGAAAGTGATTCCGCTTGATTTATTACGTTTTTGTGACCGTGAATAGCATTCTTTCCTTACGCATTTACCCATTTTTTGTCGCGGCTCAACTCTGTCGGCGTCACATTGAACACTGAACTGACGTTAGCTAGGCATATGGCTGTGGCCATATATGCAGTGGGAACGCTTTGACGCGGTTATTACTGATCTAGTGTAATATATAAATCAATGGAGCTACGTCAACGGTGCGCTCATGAATGTTTAACAAGTGGTAAAATTAAAAATTTTGTACAATCGACTTCAATATAAATAAAATGAGAACATCATACATGTAGTCGAAATCCATTGATTTATATGTTACACTAGATAAGTAATTTCCGCGCCAAAGCGTTGTCACTTCACATAAGGCCACAGCCTTATACTCAGCGAACGTCGGTTCAGTGTTCAAGGTGACGCCGTCCGAGTTAAGCCGAACGATTCACAACAAAAAATGGGTAAATGCGTAGTGAAAGAATGCGTTTCAAGGTCACAAAAACATAATAAATCAAGCGGAATCACTTTCCATACGTAAGTTTTAATTTATATATTCATATTAACGTTTAAAACACTAAAAAATTAAATAAAATATCGAATATTGCAATTTAGGTTCAATGTTGCCACTTTTCCGCCTTTGTGATTTTTCCACATTAATGGGAGACTGTATAATTTATGGAATAAGTTAATTTTGTTTTAAAATAAACAAGTAAAATTGATTGCTTAAAAATAAAAACTATGTTTCAACCTTTATACAAAATAATTATTCTTATTTTATTTTATTCATGAATTATCTATTAAATATATTTTACTACCTTATATCTTATATTAATAATTTTATATTAATTAAAATTTCATATAAATTTTATATTAATTATATTTCACTACCTATTTTATATTACTTGATTTATTAGTACAGTAAAAAATATTTATAAAAATATGTTTTATTTCATCATTATGTACTTCTAACTCATCTGATAAGCTTTGTATTCTTTTTTTCTAAGGGGACGCAATAAAGATTTTAAAATAAAATATACTTTCTTAATATAAAAACAATTAATTGAAGCTTAAAAAAAACTCATTTTTATTGCGTATTTTAGGTAAAATTTTATATAGTAAGCCACACCAACCCGCCATTGCATGTTTGTGTGTCTATCTTTATCTAATTTTAGCGACGATATTGTTTACGTAACTTGTGTAAGTGAGATAGATATATGTTTATTTAAAATTGTTATTAGTTTCAAAGCTACGTCGTCGCGTTTGGATAGTGGTTACACATTTTTCGACGCGCGGTAATGTGGTTTGCTCCTCTAGTGTTGTATAACTCAATGTCGAAATCAATGAAATACACATTATTAAGGATAACTCAAAACCTACTAGTCAGATCTTGAACAAATTTATATTTATATGGGACCACATGAGAAGCATCAGTTTTAAATTAAAAAAGAATCATCAAAATCTGTCTATCTAGAAAAAGTTCTGAGGTTACCTACACAGAAAAATATACAGTCGATTGAGAATGTCTTCCTTTTTGTAGTCGGTTGAAAAATACGGATGTAATGTTGCACTGAACATGTATGAAGCACCCTAGGTCCTAATTTTTTTTATATGATAGGATGACAAACGAGCACACAGTCCACCTGATGGTAAGTGGTTGCTGTGGCTCATAGACATCTTCATCCATCCTCGATTACGAATCAAAATGCAGATGCGTTGTCATCCGTGAGGACTTAAGTGGAATGCCTCGTTTCCAGTAAAAAGGGTCTCCGGATCTCTACACTTGTCATACGAAACACAGCAGCATTAAGCTACTATTTGACGCTGGTATGGTCGAGCCGACCCATTCGTGCTACAACTATACTACTAATATAACTGCAGCATGGCTCTACCACGTAAAACGTTTGTCATACGCAACATTCACACACGCATATATGTCGCCACGCAGCCTATATGCAGTGCGCTGCCTGCCGCGCGTTGCATATTGACGTCGATTGCAGGATCTTGTTGTATTTTTGTGTGTAAAATTTTTGTACCTGGGGTATTTCACACATTTTCAGTGTACTATCACGACCGTATTTTTTATGTCTGTGAGTGAGATCATCCATCTGGTACTGTGATGAATTCATTAGTAAAGCGTGACAATTACAACAAATGAAGGAAGCCCATGTCCAGCTATGGACAATTATAAACAATTGAATTGATTACATTCTATTCATTCATATTTGGTATTTGTATGTAATATGACATTTATTGTTACAGCCTATTCAAATTCTAATGCTGAACATAGTCCTCACCCATAGATTGCCTTAAAATTAGAGTATTTGCCATAGTTGACACACTTGTGGCAACGAGCATGTTGGCAACGGCAATTTTTAATATTTTACTTGTTATTAGGAAGATCCTTTTGCCCTGCTCCTGTTATGTTTCGCTTTGTCGCCTCTTACAATGGTAGTGGATATTATTACACCACCAATACTTGGTGAACAGTTTTGTAGCATTAAAAAAATGTTTATCATATTGTTTAGGGTGCTAGTGGGAAGCGTGTGTTGCGTCCACGCTCAGAACAGCGGAGCTATGCAGAAAGCCCTGACATTGTGTTGTTGCCGGCTGCGCCTCCGCATCGTAAACCTAATTTGCCCGCACCAGCACCATTTACAGGTATTTATATTTTTATTATAATGGATTTCCGCAAAGTAACGCCTGATTCTATCATTTTATTTATACCTTTAAACGAGCAATTCTTGATATATATATATATATATTTTTTTTATATATATATATATATATATATATATATATATATATATATATATATAATAAAATTTTGTGTGCAGAGAGTTTCGGGGGCAATAAATTAATCTAGGTGGGAAATGTCTTTTTGTCCGTGTTTTTAGGCAATGAAAAACTACAATATCGTTAGAATAAGAAGGTAAATTTTGACAGTTTATTAATGATTACAAATAACTTAATTGGTATATTGGGCGGTCACAAAATCGTAATACCATGGTTCGAGCCCAGACCGACCCACCGACTTTTATTAATTTTTTTTTCAAGTTGCTTTCCTTTTTGAGAAAATCTATTTTTTCGAGCCCTTTTTTTAGTATTTTTTAAAAACACGAAAATTTAAATTAAACTAATTGCACTCATGATTTTTTATTCAAATAACCAGTTCAGTTTTTTCTATTATGTCGCTAAGATCAAAAAATATTATTCGTATTTCATCAGTATGTAATTTGTATCTAAATATAATTTCCAAAACACACGAATTAAAAAAAAAGATCGAAAAATACCGGGTAAATCAACCGGGTACTATATATTATTCAATAAATGTTAAGAGACTATGGCCAAAATGAAATAGTTAAATTTTATATTTCCGTGCATATAGTGGGAAGAGAAATAATATTAATGAATGTACAATAAAGTTTGGCATCTTTACCAATGGAGGTTAACTTTGGCATCAGTGATGTACAGGTACAAAATTACGATTAATACGGACAACGTTACGTTTGTCGATATATGTTGTTTTTTGGATGAAAATTTAATAACAAATTGACAGAATTGTTTTCGATATGGTTACATGAAAGTTAATTTTGGCATATTATTTTAACGTGGCGACGTTTTTACGGCGATTTTAACGGCGATTTAACCTCCTTGCCCAGTGCTTCAGAACTTTTGTTGATTTTGTTTGAAATACTGAATGTATTCTGAGTCCGAGTCTATATCTTTGTAGTAATGTAATAATAATGGTTGGGTCACATAATATTTCGTTTTTGACTTGGTGGTCTTAACAATTTGTCCATAAAACTGACCTGGCAAAGTTACCATTCTGGTGATGCCACGATGTAACGTTAACTTTGCCATGTTTTGTTACAACCGAGGGTTGTCCCTTTCAACATACACATATTTTAAACCGATTACGACAAATCAAAGAAAATGTTCTGTCCTTGACATTCTATGTATGTTTGTATAGATGTTTAATTGTAGCAGCCATTTAGACCAGTTTTACGAAATAAGTTGTCAATCGATTCATCTTTATCACTAGTCCACTACTGTACATAGGGGGACCAAAGAACGCCACAAAGCACGGTCTTGAGCCACCCGTATCCATCAACTTACTGCATGTCTTGCCTACCGATAGGAGGCTGCCACTCGAGAGCCTTTTTTTTTCCATCGGCTGTCGCTTCTTCAAGCTATACTAACCCATTATGTCGGTCACTCTGGTTCTACCATGTCTGTGATCCATAAGTCATCACTGGCAACACGCAGTGGTTGTACAATCTCGTTTTCAAGTTTTGAGGTATACCTGACGAGAAGATGTGTTGTAATTTCCCGAAAGCTGCCAGGCCGAGTTGAATCCGTATATTGACTTCTCGGTCGAAGTTGGACTTACCTAGTTGGACTATTTGTCCCAGGTAAACATATTCGTCAACAAGGTGAGCTCAGTGCTTCCAACAACTCCTGGCATAGGTGTGACATGGATGTTACACATGATCTTTGTTTTGTCCATGTTCATCTTAACACCTATTCGTTGGGAGAGAGGTCATTGAGCATAGTGCTTAAGTTCTCCAGTGATTCTGTCGTAAGGAAATCAAAGGTGAGTGATGTACTCGTCATTGATGTTAATACCGTATCCTTTCGAGTCCAGTAGCTTGAAAACGTCTTCCAATGCATCGCAAAAGAGTTTCGGGGATATAACGTCATCCTGTTTTACACGATAGGTTTCATATTCTAGTCCTGTACTCGGATAGCCATCTAAGCCCTACTGTACCAACACTTCAGCACTTCGATTCACTTGATTTCGATAGCACCTCCCCTATTTCAACAGAATCAAAGACTTTCTCATAATCCACATAAGCAAGAAAGTGGCGGATTGTACTCTTCGGTATTGTGTACAATTTGCCAAAGGGTATTTATGTGGTCTATGGTACTAAAGCCTTTTCGGAAACTGGCTCTGCGGGAGGCTGGAAGTTGTCTAGTCTGCATGCGAGACGATTCGTAATGATTCGAAAACAGCATGTAGATGCGGCTCAGAAGGGAAATCGATCTGTAGTTCTTCAGGAGAGCATTGTCGCCTTCCTTGAAGAACAACACCACCGCATTTCTGTTCCACGCCTCCGGAGTTGAGCCACCATAAAAGTTAAATTTACAGCCTATGTATGCTCCACTGCTGGGCACAGGCCTCCTCTAGTTTCTGAGAGGGTTTTCGGGCAAGGAAATGTCCGTCGCGCTGCCCAATGCGTGTTGGGGTTTGCAAACTTCACGTCTTCGAAATATTTTTTTCTTCTTTCTTGAACGTGCAGGTTTTCTCACGGTGTTTTCCTTTACCGCTGAGCACGTGGTTAATCAGCATTTAAAATTGCAATTAAAAATTTCATTGGTGCCGGCGGTGATCGACCCCGGGTTGCACGCGTACTGTGAAATTTACAGCGAGCGCTAACCATCTGAGCTATCACGCCTCTTGTGCCATCATGGAGGATGGGATAAAAGAGCTTCTGAAGGACTTCAAGTACTGGTTTTCGACCCGCTTTCAGAAGTTTCGCTGCAACTCCATCCTCGCCTGGGTCCTTGCCTCATGGGGGATGTTTGCTATAGTTGCCACACTTGGCGAGTGGGTTATCAGAAAGATGCTGCTACCCATCTCATACCTGTTTCCCTCTGTCGCCTCTTGAAACACCCACAGGAAGACATGGGGTAGTGGATATTCTTAACCGTCACTACATGGCAATGAGATGAGAGATATTAAATAATAATTAATATACTGCTTTGAAGATGTGTGTTGTCCATATACTCTCATATGAAACTCCAAGCTTTCTGCTTCTGTTCTTACTCTCTCAGAGTGCTTTGCCAAATAATGGTGAACATGTTTGTTTACCGCTAGTAGACTTAGATTCTTCCAACCTGTACTGGAACAGTGGAGTTATCCCAAGCTATATACTCTTTAGGGATAGCAAGGTGAAGTTATCCCAAACTATACACTTTCTAAAGTAAAGAGACTTGGATTCAGTAGCTAAATGTTTAAGTTTCACTCATTTTTGAAATTGCTGCAGTGCAAGTGCACATGATGATTTCTATTGTAAGTAGCCAGTGCATGTTTTATACATGCTCTATAACTTTTCAATTTGGTAAATGCATCTTAATAACAAGATAAGTGTTAGCAACTTAGTCACTATGAGAGGTGTTTTAGGGCTTTTTATTGATTGATTTAATGATACATATTCTTGTCCCTTTCAGATGTTAGCAGCAAGCTGAATGCGGGCGTGAATGTATCAATAACGCCCAGTACGTTGTCCGTGCCGGCGCCAGATTCGCCTCGTGAGCCACGAGAAGACGAAGAGTCCGAGGAGGACGAGAATGAACCACCCCTGCCCATAGCTGGACATAGAGTGAGTGCGTTTACAGGACTTCTAAGCAATTTCATGAAACTTATTTATATGTATTTTGTGGAGTATAATTTTAATTTGTTTTAATTCCGTCGTCTTGTCGGTGCAGCACCAAGGATTAAAGAAAGAGAGATTAAAGCAATTATGTGTTTAACATCCTGTCCTGAGGTAACGGCTATCCCAAGAAAATATACAACTATTTTATTACTTTTAAATTTTTTTGGAGTGAAAACTTCTTTAGCGGCGTTGGACACTTTCTGTAATGGGTAAAAATTGTTAGATCGAAAATGCGTAAGACGGACGGCGTAGGAGGGGAAGTATCCCCCTCTCTTTCTTCTGCGCGGCGGCCTGATGTTTCGTTTAGGCGGCACAGGACGCTTGCGCGAATGTAATATAAATTGTCATGTTTGTGTACGATACAGTAATTGGTGCGATTGGCGCAATAAATAAATATTGTATTCTACCACATAAATGATAGTACTTTTATACTACTAATTAAAGCGATTCATGCAAAATTATTCCCTAACCATTCCAAAATATCAAAAATGCACAATGTTAATATTCAAGTTTTTACTTCTGCCGGCACTCCCGGAGTGCAACCGTCGTTTTTTAGAGTTAAGAAACATTAAGAATGTGATAAAATTTATCGTCATAAAATCTGAAAAGTAATTAGTTATATTAAGTTTTCGCGTAAATGTAGAAAAAAAAATTTAATCCAGATATTTTCTTGTAGGAGTTATCAAGTGCTGAGATATGGGAGCGGGAACGCAGGCTCAGAGCTCTCAGAGAAAAATTGCGTGCAGAGGAGACTCGTCTAGTTCTATTGAGGAAGCTACGTCAGTCGCAGCAAACAAGTGGCATTCCTCCTGCAAAGGTACACATTATTTCATCATCAAACTGTTGCGGAAGACCTATTTAAAATTGAGGATTTTCTTTAATTTTCATGTTTGATAAGCAAATCAGCTGTCACTTTAGCAGTTTCTATGAAAAGGCATAATATAAACATTTTGAGATATTCATTTGTCTGTCTACTTTATGTCGTAATTTTTTTCTAGCATTTCCATTAGTAGATTATTATGGTACACAACTAATGACACATTGAACTAAGAACATTGGCTACCAAAGGCATGAAATATTATTAATATTCTCAGCAAAGTGAATTACATACATGCTACTACTGGGTAGAGGCTACAGGCCTCCTCATTTCTGAAAAAGTTTACAAAGCAATTAGTTTGTCGCGTATCTCCAGTGTAATTGTTCTTAGTAAATAGTTCAAATTACGTTTGCAGGACTCAACGACTGGTACAGCATTGGCAGGCAGTGGCTGTGTAGTCCCTCCTGGTGTGACAGTGACGCCAGCTCCTCCGCCTGCCCACCAGCAGAATAAGGTTTTGTTTTTACTTTTTAGATTAAAAATAAAATAAATAGTTAAAATACATAATAAATAGTTTAATAAGAATATAGAGTAGCACCCATAGAATACTGTTAGTGTCACTAACACGTCAATTCACACGTATAAATGTCAACACAATCATTCGTTTCCAATTTTCGTGTCAAGCGTCGCTGCATGCAAATTATTTAAAAAATAGCAAATTGTGCAATAATTACGTGACGAAAGAACAGCGGGAAATGGAATTTAAATAAGGGAGACATATTCTACAACTATTAGTCGAAACTATTTATATATTGTGAATATTAGAAACAAAAATAAAGAAACATATATGTGTCAAAAACATTAATCAAAAGTCTAAAGTGTGTTACTTTATTTTAGTTTAGTTTACGACGGGCTGTTTTCCGCAACTCCACGTCTAAGCGCGTATTTTGCGTGTGGGCAGGAATAATATGCTTATTAGAGCCATGATATCTCCCTGAAGGAGCTCAGCAGTCCCTTGATGTTGCAAGCAACTTCGGGGAGCGATCCCGGCGTGCCGAAATGTTTAGCCCTGTATGAAGCGACTTCTGGACATGAACACGTGAGCCGCCGTTTCTTCCTCTCCCATGCATGCTCTGCACAGGGGGCTATCAATAACACCTATGGTGAACAAATGTTTGTTAAAAGAGCCATGCCTTGTCATAGCACTTGTTACTATCCTGATCTGTGGCTTGTTCAGTCACATTAGAACCTTGGTTAGACGACTGTTTATTTCAGGCAGGGCCTCTCTAGCTTGTCTACAGTCTACTAAATTTTTCCAAAGCTGAGCGTGTAAATTATTGAAGTATCTACGTATCAGTGAACGAACATAGCCAAAGGGGATTGGTATTATTGGTTCTGGCCCTATAGTTGCTAGGGCCGATCCCCTTCTGGCCAGTTCATCTGCTGCATCGTTGCCTCTAGATCCACTGTGTCCCTTGATCCATTGCAGAGTCACATTGTTGTGCTTACATACCTCATTCAATTGTTGATGGCACTCGTATATCAGTCCCTAGTTCGTCACATTGCAACTCAGAGCATGTAGTACCGCCATACTGTCAGTCAGTATTCTGATGGAGAAGTCTTTCACCTTCCTAACATCTGTTGCTATGGCCGCTTGGATGATACCCATGCATTCAGCCTGGAAGACTGTTTTGTGGGTACCCAGCGGTGTGCATATGTGGATATTAAGGTCTTCAGAGAAAGCCCCAGGCCCCACACCTTCATTTGTCTTAGAGCCATCCGTGAAAACTTTGAGCTCTCTCTAAAGTGTGTTTGTAATAGTGATAACTGATAATACGACATAATTGCTTGTATTGTGCTGCCAGCGACGCCGATCCTCGTACAAAGTAAGGTTGAAAGCCATTCTATAGTGTTTTATAGTATTCTATGTAGCACCCATTATTGTTTCATACACAACTAAACCATAATAACTTTACAAAAAAAAATACAATTACAATCAAAATCATTGATAAATATATAATAAGTTCAGTATATTATAAATTGTTATATTTATTGTAGTCATCACTTATTATAGAAATAATTGAAATTAAAATATTATGTCTATATTATAATATTGTACATGTAAATTTTTGTATAGGGGTTTGGATGTTTGTTATATAATCAAGACAATAATTACTAATTTTTATACAATACAAAAAAGTTTAGACAATCCAAAAGTGCATACCTCATAACGCTCAATTACTTTTTAATAGAAAAATAAATTGTATAATTAATTTTAAAAGAAAAAAAATATTAAGTAAATTTCTGACAGAGCATTTTCTAATTTTTTTTATTAATGGCGCTCATTTTTCGTGTTATATGTGCGCGCTAAGTTTAAAAAAGAATATGTCTAACCACCAGTTGTATTATAATAATGTAAGTATCGCCTACGTAATGAGTAGTAATGAAGCTAATTTGTCAAATCAATTCATATTATTTAAAAATATCGCTTTTTGATAGTAGTGAACTCTTCTAGTGCTGAGTTATGTTTCTAAAAAGAATCTTAGGCGCCATCGTTTTCACGTAAGAGAAATGAGAAATAAAATATATTTTGATTTTGTAACTGTGTCACATAGTGAATTTTTTTTTAAATATAAAATCATATTATCAATAAACTCGCTATATCCGCGACTTCGTTTGCGTGGAGTTAGTAATTTTGTTATGATAATTGATGATGATTTATTTGTACATTGTTACAAAATATTATAAACGGCTGAATAATATGGAATTTGACACACAGATATACCATGTTGTGGATAAAAAACATGGGAATTTTTTTACCACATAAAAATGATCTTGGGAGGTTTTCTGTTTCCACACATGCAAAGCTGCAGGCAGAGGCTAGTGCTAGTGGTTGTATATATAACTAAAAACATTACAATACTGAAATATAAAAAAATAACTGAACAGTTATCAGGAATTTGCAAAAAATGCTGTATGTTTAAATGTCGTGGATTATTGCAGCGCGCGGGTGCAACGGGAACTACGGGCAACAACTTGTCTTCGAGCGCTCGCCGACCCTCCAGCCTGCCGGGCGGCGCTACGCTCACACCGGGGCCCTACCGCTCGCAGGTCAGTCCAACTAACGCACCCACTGTCTTTGAATTGTTAGATTCATCTCCATCCCAAGTTTGTCATAGGCTACACTTTATTATGATAATGACTGCCTCGTTGGTCTAGTGGTTGTAGTAGTGCGACTAGGTAGTGCGAAGGAACAGGAAGCATTATTATTCTAGTGCTGCGATGAACCTTGTGAAGCTAGATAGCTTGCAGGATATGAAGACTGCAGACGATATCTGCTTGGGAGCGAATGGGTGGGGTATTTTATGACGATGATGAAGCTTGAAGTTTCCGAAGGTTGTTGCTTGTGTGTTCAGATCACGTCGGGGTTACCAGTTAAGGGAGGTTAAGCTGGGCAATGATGGCCTTTCACTCTTCCAAGAATATAATGTTTTCCTTTTACACAAGGACAGTTTGCAACACGGATATATAAGCAAAACAAGAGATATTAAGATAAACGTACAAATAATTAAAAAATAGGGCCAAAAATAGATTTGTGCGATTTTAACGGCAACCGTTACTCCGGCGGCGCAAAACGTGGGATAAGGTCCTGGATTCGAATCCCGGGTCGGGCCAAAAAAACAATTATTGAGTTTTTCTGTCAAGAAATTCTCAGTAGCTGCCCGGAGTCAGAAAGTTGGCGGTGTCTCACCGCCGTGCCTCGGAAAGCACGTAAAGCCGTTGATCCTGCGCCTGATCTCTTTCCGGTCGTGTCGGTTTACCGTCCCATCGGATTATGAGAGTGAGGGAATAGAGAGTGCACCTGTGCTCGCGCATACACTTGGGCACTATAATCCTGTCCTGCGCCGATGGCTAGCCTCCGTTGAGGCAGGCCGCCGTGGCCGAAAATTGGGTCTGGAGGATTATTATTATGATAATACCAATATTTATTTATTTATCTTTTTAAAGCTATGAGTTTATACAAATTTAAAGGTACTCCAAGAATTGCTCAAATTACTCACAAAAACTTAAAATATTGGTTAGAATAATTTTTAACCAAGTTTTTAGTAGAAAAGTGTTTCACTCATTTTAAACTCTTTTTTGCTAATCGATTTTACGATAAATTAGTTTTTCGTAGATTCCAAAGTCATAGACATATACTTGATACTGTCGGGCTTAGGAAAAACTAGTTTGCCCTAAAATCAAGCTTAGCTGGTAACAAACTACTTTTGACTACAGGCTTCAGTCAAAACTACTTTTGACTGAAGTCAAAATCACTTGACTGCTTTTATGAAGTAGTTTTTACAGGGAAACATTCCTGAATGGAAAAGAATAATTTCTATTCATATTATAAGAGGGCTGGTTCTTTACTCGCTCAAAGGCTTAGTATAGCTATTCAGCGAGGAAACGCAGCCAGCGTTCTTGGCACAATACCATGGGGAGCGGGACTTTTTAACTATTTAAATTTTTAGTGTTAGTTTTTCTATATTATAGTTTCTTTTTTTATATTGTGTATAATTAATATTAATTGAAAATATTCTATAGTGTGTAAATAAAGTATATTGAATTTTATTCAATATAGAGATATTGAATTTTATATAATATGTAATCCTTATTTTTCGTGACAGTCATTTTTAACTTTCACCACTGGTTCGGAAAATACTTTTTATCATTTTTATTTGATTTTCTATTGTGTTTGTGTCATGTCGTATTCTTGTATGTTATTGCGTCGTTGTCAATATTATCAACTGGATAAAATGTGTTGTCTAGTATATTTCCGTTTGAATCTTTCAGCATCTCTTCATTAAAATTAATATCTGTAAGCTTAAATATTCTATAGAATTTATCCCATTTAGTCTCTTGTGATTGTCCTGTGCAGTATTCTCTGTCTTGGAAAGAATCGGCAAGAAACCTAGCGATACTTTTTTTAAATAAAATTAATTTACTGAGTGTAACGTTAACATTGTATTCCGGTGACAGAGTTCATCGAGTGGAGGCGCCAGCATCACTCCGTCGGTGACAATAACACCAGCCCCGCCCCCAGCCGCCACACAACATGCACAGCCTAAGGTAAATATACCATTCAATTTAAAACATTCTATTTTTCATGTGCCAAAGTAAATAAAAAAACTTTTTTTATGGTAGATTCTTTATGTAATTCAATTTCAAAAAAGTAGTTTCTTAATTTGGATATACATTTTTATAGGTTTTAACGCAACTGTTCTAACATTTTACTTAACCAGAGTTTTCTTTTTTAAATTTAAACACAAGTTACACCTGTGCAGTTCCATAAAAATTTCAGCTAGGTCCAATGTAAATAATACTCTATTATATTTTTTAATGTAATAATTATATGCAAAGTTTTTTGATGGTTACCAATTAGATCAAGTGTTATTATTTATTAAAAAGAGGTTTCAAAATTGTTTCAATTTTTGAAATTATATCATATTTTTGCTTATGTTCGAAATAAAATGTTGATCAATATAATATACATAAATATATATTTTATTACAAGCCTGCTCAGGACAATTCATCTGTCACCAGTAGCACGAGTGATGCAGTGAGTATGGAAAAGTGATGTCACTTTTTCAATATTAACCTATAATTATAACTAGACTTAGACATTTTATTATTATTTAATTCATTTAATTATCGTGGAATACATTACTTTAAAACATTTTCGCAGTTCAAAGCTTCAATTAGCTGGTTGATTGGAGCACTAGGTCTATTGTAAACGCCGGCATTCAAGCAAATGTAGCTTTTTATTTGAATTACAATGACATGTAATATATTAATAGTGTTCTTTTTTATGGGATAAAGGTGACAAGCGAGCACACAGTCCCCCTGATGTTAAGTGGTTGCCATCTATTCTCGATTACGAATCAAAATACAGAGGCGTTATCACCCGTGAGGACTAAGATGGAATGCCTCGTTTCTAGTAAAAAGGGTCTCCGGTTCTCTACATTGACCATAAGAAACACAGTAGCATTAAGCTACTATTTTACGCTGATATTCTGTGAGAGCGTGGTCCTTCCCCGGTCGAGCCGACCCATTCATGCTACAACTATACTACTAATATAGCCGCAGCTTGGCTCTGTCACGTAAACCTGACGGAAAGTTTCGATAAAACTGAATCATGACTCATGAGAGGAAATCCTTTAAATTTAATTTCCCTTTTCGTTACTGCAGTGTTAATAGTTATTTTATAAGATGGCGGCTTCAAAACTTTATATGATTCAAATGATTTTAACTGTCGTTTCTGATAATTTAAGCTGCAGATAACATGGATGTGCCTACAAATATTAGCCAACTCATTCCTTATAAAATGAAGTGATAAAGTAAAATTTCTTTTATTAAATGTCATATTTTAAATCTACTAGAAATGATGTTTTTCTGGTCATAATAGCTGTAAATTCACTTACATGTTTTACAAATTACGCACACTCATTATTACTAAAAATAATTCTTATTATATAACTAAAATCAAACATAATCAAGCTACACAAAATATTTTAATTTATTCATTTAAAAGTTTAAAATACAGAGAAACGATTTAAACACCATAGCAAAGTGGCATATTATGTTAATTTTAGTTACGAACAATGGCGGCGCTTCAAATCGGCACAAACATTTTGTAGGTTAGAGCCAGTCCAGCATATTTGTATATATAGAGGTCAGTAACCATGTTAATAAGTCATGCGAAAATTTTTGTTCGTAATTAATGGTATGCCTTTCCATCGATTTATAGATAGAATCGCATGCATTTGAATAGATCTTGTAAAAATCGATTCCAAAATTGCAATAAAGGTTATGAAATGTAGATGCATATCCAACTTAAAAATGTTTACAACAAATGTCAAAACATAATCGTTTTGAGCGTAGAAAATTCTTTATGATGAGATAAATTATTGTTAGTTGAATATATTTATGGGTTTGTTTCTCAAGTTTTTCAGAAAAGTACATGTTGTAGTGAAGTCTCATACAAAAGCGAAATGACTTCTTTAATAAACATTGTAGCTGCTTATACTAATGTGGCATAGATTATAAATTCTAAGATATATCTAGTTATATCTAATCTCATTCTTGCTAAAATATTTCAAATTGATCATAATACACATAAATATTAGTCAATAATAAAGTAGAAGTTGAAGTTGAACATATCGTTATCAGTTGCCTCACAGTTGTTAAGAGTATAATCCCCATGAATAAACAAGAATATGTTTTTCTTAAATAAATTTTGGGAATTTTCTAGTTCTGTATGAAATTTATTTAATTATTTTATTTAATTTATTTCAGGCAAGCTCCCGTAGTTCTGATGACACACAAACACCTGCCCAGAGGCAGGCCGCCGCTAAATTGGCGTTGCGTAAGCAACTGGAGAAGACTCTTCTTCAGGTGAATTTCATTCTTCTGTTCTCTTCTCTTCTCTACATTAAGTTTTTTCAATGCATTTAGTTGTGTTGAATATTTAAGAGAGTTTCCAATCAACTTGATAGATGGTGTCTGCAGGCCACCAACCCATAGACATTTATTTACAGTAACTTAACAAAGAAAGAGAAAGTAACTGTAAATGTTTGTAAAAATTTATTATAACAGATTGTTGTAAGAACATATTTTGAAATTAAAAATGATATTTGTGCAGTAATTTTCTATATTTAAAAATTAATTTGGTCTTTATTAATAGATTCCTCCACCAAAACCCCCGCCGCCGGAAATGAACTTCATACCCTCACCTAGCAACACAGACTTCGTGTACCTTGTCGGGCTCGAACATGTTGTTGACTACCTTACCAATGAAGAACGGTAAGTTGGTGTTTTATGTTTACATTCAAAACTAGATGTATGGCTCGTTATGTGGTACGCTCTGAATGAAATTGGACTCAAAATTGAAATTTAGTTACAGACATTTAGAAAGACGTAATTTGTTGCATGTTGAATGATGATAAATGTACCTGTAGTTACTGTATACTGTATGTAAAGGAACAAATGGAATAATAACAGATAACAATAGATAGATAGATAGATAAAAGCGTTTATTTGTTTCTCCAATCACACACGTAAATTCAGTGAATAAACTAGATATACAAATCAAAGTATTATGAAAAAAAAAATACATATAATTATAAATCAAACAATTTCAATTTTGGTGTTTATAAAATGAATAGGAATCGTGGTTGGATGTCTTAATAACATTCGACAATTAGGTTTATTTTTATTTTGTAAAGGTATAATCAATTACAAGCTAATGTCTTTTTACTGATTCTCAAAAAAAGAAGGTTTACAATTTGACTATTTGGGGTAGTCGATATTCTTACACCGCTACTACACCGTGGATGTTATGAGGCGACAGAGGGAAACAAAGCCAGAGATGGATGGATGGAGATGGCCAGCAGCGTTTTCCTAATAACAACTAAAAATTGAATACTGCGGTTGCCATCACGCATGGTAAGCGTGGCAACTGTGGCAAATATCCCTCCTCGAGCCAATCTATGGGGAGGCCTATGTTAAGTAGTGAACTTTCGTAGTCTTTAATGAATGGATAAAATAAAAAAGACCCTAATCAACGGTAGTGTTGCGAGTTGTTGTTGTTGTTGTGGTATCGTGGTGACAACAAGGGCAACCACGACTTTTTCTGCCACTTTGGAATGAGGTGATATTGTTGGCAAACTGTCCACTTCAATGTCATTTTCTCGTGTATTTGAATATTAAACTTACCTATTATAAATATTTTATCGAAATACAGGTAAAATTGTTTGATGAGAAAATGTCAAATTTACTTACAAGTTTTTTTAATTTTGTATCAATAAGAATAAATAATCAAAGATAGGACGCCCAAAATAGTTCGGGAATCCCCGCGTCGATTCAGCTTCAACATGTTATATGATTCAAACGATTTTAATTGTAGTTTCTGATATTTTCAACCACAGAAAACATAGATGTGCCTACAAATATTAGCCAATTCATTTCTTATAAAATGTTATTTTAAATCTTCTACCATTTCGAAATGAAGTTCATCTGGTCAGAGAACGCACGGCGAAAGAAAATCCTCAGATTTGCCCTTTTTTGTTAGTCAATATTACAATAGCATATTACATACAGAATGGAAAATGATAACTGACCCATCGGTAATTGAAGCATGTTCTTAATGAACTCAAAAAGGACTTTAACATTTTGAAGCATGTCAGTTTACAGTGAACCCAAGCAGTCTGTATAAACGTATGATACATGTAGCAGTCTTCTCCCTAATACAACCATATCAAAGTGAAGTGGACGACCCATTAAACATTACATTCAGCAATTTGGTTATACTTTCTTTAGGCATTTGATTGAATACCATTGTTTATCCATAAAAGTAGCCATCCAATAAAGTGGATGTTTAGACAATCTAGCTGCGATATATTATTATGTAATACTACAAAATTTAACTTACCCCTTTCTAGTTAAAGATCTTGTGATATACCTTAGTCTACACAATAAAGTAAAAATGTAAAGCCAACTTAAATTGTTACATACATACATAATACATAAACACTCAAGCGTAGTCACCAGAGACTACGGCCTTTCATTTGGCACAATCCTAACACACCTTTCTCACCTCCTCCACATTCATATACCTACGCATACATGGTCGTCGATTAAGGGTACTCTTAATCTTGCCCCATCTTCAATATATCACTGATTTGGTCGATAAGTTTTCGTCTGGGGCGTCCCTTCCTGAGTCTTCTGTTCAATCTTTCCTCGTTCATTCTTTCTACATGACCAAACCACTGAAGCATTCCTTTCTTAATCCTGGTCATAACATCATCTTGCAAACTACACTCTTCTTTTATCACACAATTTCTCACCCTGTGACTTAGATTCAGCCTTAACATACTCCGTAATGACCGCATTTCTACAGCATTTATTCTAATTATGGGCTTCTGTCACAACCAACTTTCACTAACGTACATTATGGTAGGGACTAGCACAGCATTGTTAATTGCCATTATGTGCCTTTTTTTGACACATTCTATCTTCCCATATTAGAGTAAAGAGCTCCATTTACTCTATTTCCTGCGTTCACTCGTCATTCTATATCCTTATCATATCTATCATCCATGCTAAATACACATCTTTAAGATGAAAGATTACAACGCAAACTAATCCACTTGCTCAACCAACTCCCATTCTATTCTTATTTCACATAACGTTTTACCTCTCTCTCTCTCTATTAAGACGTTGGCGGCATCAGACATCTGTTACTACCACTGCGTTACAGCGTAAAATATATGTAGATATAAAAATAGAGAGGAGATGAAGGTGTGAAAGAGAATCATAAATGTAGATTGTGGGAAAATATTAGTGGTTTGAATGAATTGTGTGAATGAATTAGATTTGGAGATTGTGAGGGATAACGCTAAGTAAGGTTTGGTGGATGTGGGTGGAAACTTTTGGATCCTTTTTTTTTTTTCTTTTTGCAGCATATAATCTGATTTTTCATTACCATGGCAATATAGTTCTTATTTTAATTTAAAGCAAGATTTACGAGATTTTTTGGTAACTCAGCGGAACAAAATCAGTCTTCGTACTGAAAATACTTATCCCGAACCTAGGTGACGTAACAATTTATGATTTTTTAAAAAAAAAGTTGTATGAATGAAAGTTGTTGTGGTGTTTCGATTCAGAATTAATATAAGCTTTTGTCGTCCCTAAACATGTGTCCCAATTATTGTTAAAAATAACTATTCTATTGCGTTACTGTAAAATTTTGAAGACAATTTCTTGGTGTCTAATTATATGTTAGTGTAATATGTTATAATAATATGGTGTCACCTAGGTTCGGGAACAAGTATTTTTAGTACTAAGACAGATTTTGTTCCGCTGAGTTACCATAAAATAGCAAATTGCAGTCGAGTAAATCCACTGAGTTACTTGACTGCAATTTGCTAAAATATTAAAATAATTGTCACATATTAGCTTCCGAAGTCGGGGTCGCCACTTGCCCGATCTTCAGCTACACGCATCCAGTTTCTACCAGCCACCTTGCGCAGATCTTCGCTCCATTTGGTCAGGGGGCGTCCCACACTACGTTTGCCTAGACGCGGTCTCCACTCCATAACACGTCTTACTCCACCGTTTGTCACCTCTGCGACAGACATGACCAAGCCCGTTGCCACTTCAGCTTACAAACACGGAAAGCTATGTCAGTAACCTTGGTTCTCCGGCGGATTTCTTCATTTCGAATTTTACATTACACAATAAATAAAAAAAAAACATTATGCACTTTTAGTAATTTTTTTAAAATCTAATAATATATTAAAAAATGGTCGACATACCAGATAATACGCGCTTATAAACGGTCGGCTGCCAAAGTGTTAATATTTATTTCAATAATATTAGTTATATTTCGAGTTAATTAGACTAGAAATGAATAAACCATACTACAGATATTAGTAAAAGTAGAAAAATTCAAGAGTTAAAAATGTGCAATAAATTAAATAGCCAACCGCTAGAGCATTGTTTTGTGTATTAACCTATTCTAGAAACCGATAAAATTTTATTTAAAACACACCTTCTGAGTTATAATGACATTGTGTAATAAATAAGTTCATCTCAGTCACAACTAGCGACATCTGGTGAGCGGAAGATTATTAGCTCTCATAACGATTACATAAAAAGCTACGGGCTTATTTGTACTAACAAACGAGAATATAAAAACGACACACCAATCAATGGTCGTGCTGTGTTGTTGTTAATATTGTTGTGGTATTGGAGTGACAAATGATAAAAATACATGTGATGTATATGTGTGTGTGTGTCAGCATGCCGCGGGCGAGCGTGCCCGCGGTGTGCGCGCAGTGCGGCTGCGACTTCACGGCGGTGTGGCGCTGGGAGCGCGCGCCGCCACGCCGCCAGGATGCCACCTTCAGCTGCGCGCCCGCCGCGCGCCGCCTCTGCGAGCTGTGCGTCTCCGGCAACGTGAAGCGCGCGCTCAAGGTATGTGCACACTGCGCCCCACGAGCTGCTCGTGCTGCACGTGCCCACGCAGTGCGGCTGCGACTTCACGGCGGTGTGGCGCTGGGAGCGCGCGCCGCCGCGCCACCAGGAGGCCACCTTCAGCTGCGCGCCCGCCGCGCGCCGCCTCTGCGAGCTGTGCGTCTCCGGCAACGTGAAGCACGCGCTCAAGGTACGTGCACACTGCGCCCCACGAGCTGCTCGTGCCCGCGCAGTGCGGCTGCGACTTCACGGCGGTGTGGCGCTGGGAGCGCGCACCGCCAGGATGCCACCTTCAGCTGCGCGCCCGCCGCGCGCCGCCTCTGCGCGCTGTGCGTCTCCGGCAACGTGAAGCGCGCGCTCACGGTACGTGCACACTGCGCCCCACGAGCTGCTCGTGCCCGCGCAGTGCGGCTGCGACTTCACGGTGGTGTGGCGCTGGGAGCGCGCGCCGCCGCGCCGCCAGGATGCCACCTTCAGCTGCGCGCCCGCCGCGCGCCGCCTCTTTCGCAAATTTCAAAACTCATATTCAACGCAATTATTTTAACGAATTTCCGGCCACACTGGCGCTGCGTCATCCCATGTAATCCATATCAATATCAATAAAATCTTTAATGGTACTCATTTTACTTTGCAAATGAAACTCAAAGTAAAAACGTAATTAGCTTGAGTGCTATCATCCACAAACAACTGTGGGCTGCCCCTCTGACGTCACAAGCAGTACACCCCTTCTCCTTCGTCTCGGGGGCTTTCAGTCAGTTGAGTGCGTATTGCGTCAAGGCAGCGCACCGTGTGTTCACAGTGGTTATTATTATGTAAAACGACGCAGTGACAAGCGCTACGTCAACGCAACGTTGATGCAACGCGCGGTTGTGGCCTTACCCTTATTTTTTTCACAATGAAAGTTCTTTGATAGTAGTAGTGAATAGGCGCGTTTGTGTGTGTCTGTGATTCGTTCGACTCGTGATTGTGACTAAATGCTCCCGAGACCTACGCACACAAACACAATGCGTATGTGCACGGTTCACGAAACCAAAGGCAACCCTTCGTCGTGAATTATGTTTATGTTTGGAAATTAGTCAAGTTCTACAGAAATCTATATAAGTTACATAAATCAGGAAAGTGGTCTTAAAATTCTAAAAAAGGACTTTATTTTGTAACTAATCCTAACTAAACTTGGTGTTGTAGAACACCAGCGTGAAATAGTAGCATATTGCTGCTGTGTTTCGTATGATGAGTGTAGAGAACCGGAGACCCTTTTTACTGGAAACGAGGCATTCCATCTTAGTCCTCACGGGTGACAACGCATCTGCATTCTGATTTGTATTCGAGGATAGATGTAGATATCTATGGGCCGCAACAACCACTTACCATCAGGTGGACTGTGTGCTCGTTTGTCACCCTACCCTATAAAAAAAAGATTTCTTTATTTTATTTATCGTGAAAATTTTTTTTCTTTATTTTATTTATGTAAATATTTTTTTCTTTATTTTAGACCTAACCACACTAAACTTGGCATATAGCATTCCACTTAAAACATTCATCTGTATAACTATTATCTTTTTCGTTCAATATGTTCGGTTTACTACATAAATATTATTAGTTTGTATACATATAATGTACGTAATAACTATTGGATATAGCGTCGTCGGTTGGATGATCTTTTCGATGTTGTATTAAGCGATGTTTTATATATATACATGTATTGTGTAGGCGGAGCACACGGCGCGGCTGAAGACTGCGTTCGTGCGCGCGCTGCAGCAGGAGCAGGAGATCGAGCGGCGGTTGGCCGCGCCCGCGCCCTCGCCGCCGCCCGCGCCACCGCCCGCGCACGCCGCGCCCGCGCTCGCGCACGCGCCCGCGCACGCGCCGCACGCGCCTCACACGCCGCATACGCCGCACACCCCGCACCAGACGCACGCGCACCGCGCCGCGCAGGTACACGCACGAATTAACTTGACAACGACTATTTAAATTTTTTTTTATACAAAGTAGCAGCGTTACAGCTTATAATTACTTCCAAAACTAAATCCGTCGTACAGTTAACTTAGCCTAGTATTTATATTAAAATATCTCTTACTAAGCAACCCGTGCTATGACGCACGGCCTAATTCTTATGAGTGCTTGTGAAGCAGATATTAGAGGGGTCATCACACTTAACCCACGCACGTACGCACACGGACGCGCTGCACCAGCCGCACGTATACCGTGCCGCGCAGATACACGCACGCACACACGTACACGAACGCGCTGCACTAGCCGTACGTATACCGCGCCGTGCAGATACACGCACGCACACACGTACACGGACGCGCTTCACCAGCCGTACGTATACCGCGCCGCGCATATACACGCACACACACACGTATAGGGACGCGTTGCACCTTCCGACCTTTCTTCCGACCCAAGCATCGCGATTCCCCAATCCATACAAGTTGCATGCGTTGGGCATCGCAAAACTCACATAGGTGCGAAAATATGGTCAGTCGATCATAGTCAGCATAGGTACTTCACGTAAATAACTTAATTACCATTTCGCAATGTATTTTTTTACTTTTTGTTGACAACCCTTAGTAACCATGGAAAGTCGGCCGTGACGTAGGAGGGGGAAAAGATGGAAAGTAATACAGACACTCGCGCGCAGCGATAAAGTTTTATTTATCTTGCGTGCTCGATTTATCTAATTAATAATAATTATGTAAGCTATTAAACGTCGACAAGCAGTCAACATAAAGGAGTGCAATTTCTGTACGTAGTACTATTATTAAATCTGTGGCCGCACGTACACCGCGCCGCACAGGTACATGCACGCTCACACGTATACTATAAATTACCAAATTACCTGGCAAGTGCCTCACTCGCACGCACGCAAACACACATCATAAGCACGCGCGCGCACGCGCATTTACACATAGTAAACAGGTAAGTGCCACAGTAAATATTTTACTGGTGAGTACCTATCTAAAATCAATGCTCCATTACAACATTCGGGTTGATCAACACTCTTCATTTTCGTAAAATTAAAAAATTTACTTATATTTCACTTAACATTAATTTAGGTTTTTAGGGTGCTCAAATAATGTAATATAATTAACTTAAAAATTACACTAAACAAAACTAAATAAACTATAATTATTCTTTTAGTAAGGATTTGATTATGAATCAATCGCCAAAGGAAAATAAAGTACCCGCCTAAACCCGCGGCGAAATACCGCCGCGTGTTTCTCAACCTATTAATTTTAAAATAAAAATATGGGAAACCATATGGTCTACGAATATAAATTCATCGTCGAATACACTAAAAAAGTGGCTTCCATTTTCGAAAACTTCTTTATTGACCAATCGGATTGATTTTAAAATAGATTTCTGAGAGTTCTTGTCAAGAAAAACGAAACTGTTTTGAAGATTTAGGAAAAGTTTGCCTTATTGAAACTCTTTATTAATGAACCGATTTCTACCAAAATCGATATCTGTGAGGAGTTCTGATCGCAAAGATCGATGCTTTTATTATAATCTAAAAAATGGTGGCTATTTTTAAAATTACTTGTAAATGGATTGATTGCTTTTATAGTTGATATTGATAAACCATATGGACTCTTAGATATAAGCTTTAAAAGTTAAAGGTCTAGAAACTAAATTCAAAAACAACTGCTATTTTTAAATTCTGTCGTACGTGTCGTAGTTGTTTTTATGTTGTAAAATTTTAATGATTTGTTTTCGAAGACCATACAGACTCGGATGGATTTTAAAAACAATCGGTTCATTAACCAAATATTCAAAATGGCGGCCTCTTTTTTTATTCTGAAAACGGATATGTGATTTTAGACGACACGGATTCTCAGATATCAATTTTGAAAGCAATCGGTATAGTAAAAAAATGTTCAAATTAGTGGCCACTATTTAAATATATATAATGATCGGAACATGGAAGTATCGTTAAAAGTAAAAAGTTCAAAATGGTAATTAGAATATATATATATATATATATATATATAATATATATATATATAAAATATATTTACTGTGTTTTTGCTCTGTAAATATAATTATATCTAAAACAGTAGCTTTGACATCAGTTCAGACTCGATTATTACAATTATTTCTCTTACACGACTTTTATGGCTTACTTGAAAGTATTTTATATGAATTACACTGCATTTTGTACGTAAATTATACTCAGCAATAATATTAAGTTAGTTCCAATCCGTTCGAAGTTATTTACCAAAAATACCTATTTGTGGGCATATTTTTACGTGGTAGAGCCACGTAGCACGAATGGATCGGCTCGACCGAGGCAGGACCAAGCTCTCGCAAAATAGCAGCGTGATGCTGCTGTGTTTCGTATGGTGAGTGTAGAGAACCGGAGACCCTTTTTACTGGAATTGAGGCGTTCCACCTTAATCCTCAGATGTGACAACCCATTATTTGCATTTTGATCCTTAGTTGAGGATAAATGTGGATGTCTATGGGCCACAGCATCCACTTACCGTCAGGTGGACTGTGTGCTTGTTTGTCACCCAATGCTATAAAATAAATGTATTATAACTAAAGTGGTTAAAATAAACAATTTCACAAAAATTATCAAGTTTTATTGCTGTCATCATCATAATAGTTTCACGAACAAGGCAGCAATATCCTTTACGCGCACTTAAGAGGCTGTAAAAGTGTAATTGGACAGTTACAATGTAATAAAAATATAAATTACTTCGCAACCTTCCGTTAGCTAAATACAATGATGTGTCTTACCTGGATTGAAGAGCACCTCCCGCCGTCCCTCAATTGCATGCACTAACTCCGTCACCACTAGTCCCAGCACTACTACTCCCAACACTACTACTCCCGGCACCGCTACCTCCAACACCACTATTCGAGGTAAGACACACTATCGACGATAATACAACGGTGTGATAATACGGTGTGTCTTACCTAGAATAGTGGTGCCGGGAGTAGTGGTGCTGGGACTAGTGGTGACGGGGAGTTACTGCATGCAATTGAGGGAGGGCGGGAGGTGCTCTTCAATCCAGGTAAGACACATCATTGTATTTAGCTAGCGGAAGGTTGCGAAGTAATTTATATTTTTATTATAATGGATTTCCGCAAAGTAACGCCTGATTCTATCAGTTACAATGTATTAACAACCCAGTACTTAAGTCTAAAGTTCAATAAATATACGAATAAAGTTCAAAGCGAAGCCAGTTACACTCTTATATTTTACATAGCACATTGAAATCTATTTCTACTAGCTAACAGACTTGCACAAGCTTTTCAGCGACCAGCAAAAGGTTTCGTACGGAATGTACTATCACAAGCATTGTGAATGCCACTATTTTTATATATTTTTTCATGGATACCACATTCGAGTAATGCTTATAAGTAAACGATTTGATATTTGTTTCGACACCACTACGTACGTACGTAAGTACTATTATTTATTCTGTGACACCACTCTGCTCTGCTTCAATATGAATTGAACCAAAGAAATATAAATGCCACACTCTAGTTGCAGCAACTGGCGATGTTTTTTTATTTTTTTTAAATATTAGTAATCTTATTAATTAACATTACTAATGTTACTTTTAACCACTCCTGGTAAGCTTGAAACGCTTGTGTTACGGCCCTCAGTTACCCCGACAAAAGTCGACAGGATTAGTGCCCATCAGTAATCCAACTCACGAGCAACCGAAGGGAGGGCCCAATGGCCTATGGATAATTAATTTATAACGGCTGTACAAGCAAACACAAACTTACCGAATTCCAGGTGTAGGGTCGACCACAAGGCGCCGTCAGGGGCAAGTAAATGATATGTGTGAGTGGTGTAGGAAAGTGTATAATGTAACCTGACGTCACCGATGCAATCGTTCAGCAGAACCACATTCGTTACCACGCTCCACGAGGCGCGATCACTTCAGTGGGCGCCTGCTATTGGAACTCAAGTCCAACGTCACTTAGCACAAATATAATCGGAGAGAACGCGATCTCCTCCGGATCACAAAGTTTAGCGTTCAACCGACAAAGCAAAATTACTTAGTGCGATATTAAAACACAACACAAGCCACGCGTCGATGCAAATTAATAGCAATCGAAGTTAAAATAGTCACTCAAAACTCAAGTATAAGCCTCGTTGTCACGTATATTAACGAAATAAAACAACATAATGGAGGCCGTCGCAATTCCTATGTATAATAATAATAATAGTCTTTATTTGCAAGAATATGGTTGTATAATGGTGTTTGAGTATAATTCGTTCTACATATTCTACCTTAGTGATGTGCAAATATTAATTGTCAAGTAACCTAAACCCGCGACCTCTAATTGACACAGTCGTCGCGTCCAATCGAGTATTCTAGCCTAATTCCCCGAGCCCCCATCAGCACGGCCGCAGCGTACAAAGATTCTTACAGACTGCCAGGCACCGGCGTAAGGCGCAAGCGAATGCCTCCCTCCCGCGCAACGCTAAACCGGTTCCCCGTCCGAGACTTTTTCTCGCCCTGCATTGACAACGTAGCGTAGTTTGTTTATTGTGTGTATAGAATTTTAGTTTATATCCATCCTAGTTCCTCGTTTTAATATTGTGCATTTTGTTTTATTATGTAGATGTCAGTATCGCGGTCGTCGACTCGAACTCCGGCCCCGTCGACGCCGACAGCGGTGACGCCTCAACCAACCACCACCAAACCTCCACAATCATCGAACAGGTTGTTAATAATATATTGTAATTTATAAAATAAATACAACCTTATATGTAATTACATCCGTATAAATAATTTCTTTCAATTTATATTATTCATATAATTTAAGAAAGCAATATATACCTTTTCCTTTCTGAAAGTCATTTTTACAAGTTTTGTAATTTAGCTGTTTACTTTTATATGTGGCAGTGCTGTCGTCGAGCCAAAAGCGAAACATATTGAAGCCTAAATCACGCTATCAAAGTTCCGAATCAAAAACAGTATATATAGAATATCTCCGAACTATGACACGGATCGTTGGCCGTTCCCCGAGCACATCTTGCCCTTCTTCCAACATCTTGCCCGGCGTGAGATATACCCTTTTTCTTCCACGGTCACATATATTTATTTCTTTCTTTAATAAACCCCCAAAAGACCACTGGTGGACCTCTTTTCTTAGAGGGAGGATTTGCTGTGTGATGGCGTCGTAAGAGAATCCATCACCCCATTTCGCCCTATGGGTGTTGTAAGGAGGCGACAAAGGAAATGCCAGAGACATGGCTTCTGTGTGTCTGTGGCGGCAAAACCATCCCGTTTACACAAGACATGAAATATATGAACTAGTGACTGAGAGCAGCGCCAAAGGTGTAAGATGTCTAGTATAGTTGCCGGCACGAAACGTGAGCACAGATGAAGTATGGTGGGGGTTGAGCCAGCGCAGGTACACTGTCGGCCAAAATTATTAGGTACCTTTGTTATTTCAATTCATAATTGAATATTTTCGCTGACTTTTTTTCGAAATTCTGAGTCGTTAACTCCTTTAACTATACACCGTATAGTATCTATAGTACGTTTCTAGGGCAGGCGGAAAAAAGTTCATTGACCTTTGACGATATCATGGGGTAGGCAATCTTTTTTTGTTTAGGTTCATTTTTTTATCCTTTTATCATTACATATATCATCAGAGTGAAAGATAAGGGTGCCGAGTGCGAAGTTCTTTACAGGCCCTATATCTATTATTAAGATTATCCTGTACCTGAATGAATTTAAAAGCAAATTAATATTAATTTAAATTTATTATTTATAAATCATAATCACAATTTTCATTATTACGTTAATAGTAGGTAAGTACTTTAATAAGTAGGTAGGTAGGTAGTTGTATAAAACATAAACGCTTCTTGGCAGTCAGGTAAAAAGACGAACTTTTAATGCTAAGCATTCTTAAGCAGCCAACCTTGAAGCATGCATAAAACTTCTCATAATAGATTGTCAGAGACACTTGACAGACTATTCATCTGTATCTATTTCAGAATCATTTTATGATGATGAAGACGTAGAAGAGTCCGTCACATTGATTATAACATAAAATATCGGCAGTCTTCTTTTTTGTATCCGTTTTGGATGGATATACGTCACTAGACCACGTTTCCTTTACATATTTATAGATATTTACAATCGTCTTTTTTCTTTCGTGGTGACGTAAAGTGTTTATGTGATTTTCATGTCGATGGACCCGATTTCATACGAGTGATAATATACAAAACGTCACAAATCAATAACAAAAACTTTAATACAAAATGTAATAATACAACTAACATAAAAAACATAATAAAAATTAAAACAACTACTATAACCGAAAATTTTTAATCTCTAACTATCTACATGCAAGTGAATCCTAAAGCAGAATTAGGAATGAGTTCTGCTCCATCCGCTTTCTCAAATACCCATGGCGTGAGACCTATCGCAAATCGCGTCGAAACAGGTTTATTATCTCTGAATGACCGCTTCCTTCCCCCTACCCCGTACCATGAGACACGCTTAGCGCATAACGATACGTAATCTATAAAGAAATGTATGGAAGCAATAACTGTCGTTTTGTTTCGATGCTAACATACTTGAGGTCAATGTACTTTTTTCCGCCTGCCCTAGAAACGTACTATTCGTAGACATTGGTCGCCTCAGCAGTCTGTTTATAAACGTCTATCCATTGACATATATTACTACGTCTATCATGTTTTACGCAATACCTAATTATTTCATGTAACAAAACACTGAATAGACCATTTATTGGGATTGTCTATTTAACACCGATTCTTTATTCTCTGCATATTTAGACCAAAATCCGAATACTCAAATTATAAGAAAAATATAATTAACAACAAGAAATATCAAAAACAGTTAAAAACAAGAAATACACAAACAACAATTAACAACAATGAACAAAAATAAACCAATTAAAAAATTGTCACTAAAATTGCTCTCAAGTGTACGGTAGTCGAATGATACGTGCGAACCCAATAGACGACGAACATCGACAAACGAACCAATCACGTTGAGCGTCAGCGTGGTCAACGTCATATCGACCAATAAAAAGTGTGCTCACGACTCGTGCCATCAATTGTACTGCGGTTTTCAATCTGCCTGTTAAGTGTGACGATTATAGAAATTAAAACAAATATATCTAAAAATAGTGTGTCCTTAAAATTACAATTAAATTTTAATACTTCTGTTTCTACGCTATGTTACGCTTTCAAGAGAGCGTTAAAGAGAGGGTATAATTTTATGATCCCTCTTCAACAAGAAAGCAAATAATAATAAGTATTTCTGTGGTGTCACTCGATTTGATTTTAGTATTGTGAATTTTTCAGTAACCGTTCGCTAACTGCAGCGGAGTCGCTGACTCGGAGCCATCATTCGGAGCGCGCTCGTGAACCAGAAGTGCCTGCCAAGAAAGGTAAAGGTAACGCAGCTTGTATCAAATTTCTTTACAAATTTCTTTTCACAGAAACTCCTTCTTTATATACATGGGTACATGATTATAAAGTCGTCCAGGTATGTTTTTATAAGTGGTAGAGCCATGCTGCGACAATATTGTCGTTGTAGCACGAATGTCTCGGCTCGACCGGTTTAGGACCACGCTCTCACAGAATACCAGCGTAAAATAGCAGCTTAATGCTGATGTGTTTTGTGTGGTGATTATAGAGAACCAGAGACCCTTTTGACTGGAAACCAGGCATTTTATCTTAGTCCTCAGGGGTGACAACGCATCTGCATTTTAACTCTTAATCGAGGAAAAGCGCAGATGTCTATGGGCCACAGCATCCACTTACCAACAGGTGGACTTCATTCATAGTCGCTAGTCTTAACTGAGACTAGCCATTTGTACAAGACAGAATTAGAGTGCCCGAATGTATGTGCAAGTACAGATGCACTCTATCCCGTCAACCTCATAGTCCAATGAGATGGTAATAAGATGATTTCCGAGGCACGCGGGTAAATATCCATAGTATATAAATTTAAAGATATTATAAAAATTGAAATGTTTTTAATATCACATTCCATTTTGTGTTGAAGGATCGTCATCCAGTACAGCCAGTCAAGGAAGCAGTTCCAGTAAGCAGCATCAGGTATTTAAAATTTTGACTTTGTAGTTAATTATCGCCATCATGGGTGCTACTTAGTTGGAAAACAATTTGGATAGATAGATAGATAATTATTATTTTTATAAAATTATTATTGTTTAAGTGATTAAACTAGGTATAAAGTAACGTATTACGAAAAGTTTACAAAAACTTAAGATCTAAATATACATCTGTTGCAGTTTGACAAATCCTTGTTTCGTATCATTAAGTGAAGCGTATCGATTCACTCGATGGAGTGAAGACCTGATAAGAGTGCATCTCTTCTTTGGAAGTTGATGTATGCAGGTGGCTCAGGATCGTGCTTTGTGATATTCCTTGGGGGAGGCCTATATTCAGCAGCTGTAATGATAATGATGATAAAATAAACACAATAGATACTATACCTTTTATTCTAAATTTAGTGTAATCTAATAAAATTTAAAATACTTTATGATATATTAATTTAAATAATTATATATGGCCTCTGTAATAAATAAGTCTATCCGTTATAGCAGTTAGCAGCCGCGGCCGCTGCTCAGATGGCCTTCGAGCAACACAGTGCTGCGGCTATGCAAGCTCTGCAGCACCAGTTACTTAGAGGTACTTTTAAATTTATTTGTTGTTTGAACGAGTTACATCAGAAGCACACAGAAATTAACCCGAGTTCAGAAACTAGGTTTTCCTGAAATTGTTAATTGTAATATTAAATTTTGATTTGTATAAACATCTTATTTTATAAAATGAAACCTAATAGATTTCTTATAGTACGACTAGTTTCGATATGTTATAAGAAATTTAATAAGGGGATATTTCTTTACCTGGATTTAAAACCATTACTAAAGAAATAGTGATGTTTCTAATTGATTGTTATTCATCATTTTTCTAAACTATACTCATGATCGGACTAAAAGATTTTAAAGTGGTTGCACACCACTAAGAAACTATAATTCATAAACAAGAGATAACAACAAATCTATATCACGATTTACTTTGTGATAATAACCAGGAAGTTTGAAAATAATATTTCATAATTTTAAAGCACTCAACAAAAGCTTT
Source organism: Parnassius apollo (assembly GCA_907164705.1). NCBI lineage: Eukaryota > Metazoa > Arthropoda > Insecta > Lepidoptera > Papilionidae > Parnassius > Parnassius apollo. The sequence continues at coordinate 1,522,920 of CAJQZP010000049.1, read as the reverse complement.
TATAAACCCTATACCTACTAGCAATTCTTATATATATATATATAATATTTATATATATATATATATATATAATCGGAATCTCGGAAGCGGCTCCAACGATTTTCATAAAATTTAGTGTCCATGGGTTTTTGGGGGCAATAAATCGATCTAGGTGGGATTCATTTTTAGAAAATGTCGTTTTGTCCGTGTTTTCAGGCAATGAAAAACTGCTACTACATTTTTAGAAGGTAAATTTTAACTCAATTATAATGATCGTAATAGCGCAAGTGGATAACGCACTGTCGCGTAATTGTAGTGCCCTGGTTCGCGTCTTGTCTTAGGTTTGACTAATTTCCCTTTTTTTTTTCCAAGTTCCCTTCTTTTGTGAGAAAATCTATATTATTTCGAGCCCTTTTTTTTGTATTTTTTTTAAAAACGAATATTTTATTGCACTCATGATTTTTCATTCTAATAACCGGTTCAGTTTTTTCTATTATGTCGGTAAGATCAAAAAATATTCTTCATATTTTATCAGTATACTAAATATAACGAATTAGAATGAGCTATTTATTTATAAACAATAAAGCACGGAACAGAAAAAAGGATTTTATGTAACTGAATTATATTTGTTTCTGAACGCACCAGAACCGTGAACTTGAGCTCTACAAAATATAACAAACTAATAATGTGTGTCTGCCTGAAACTGTTTGCAAAATGCGAAAAGGGTGTTTAATTTAACCCGGCAAAACCATATTTAGCAAATGTTTGCAAGTTTAATTTTGTGACTACTTTGGTAGTTTACCGATTTATAATAATTGTATTTATTGTTGACCAAAAACATATTCAAACACATTCATATATGAAACACTGACACGTATGACGTAGGTAATCAGTATTGTGACGATATTTCAGAAAAATCACGGGCCAGCCTGCTGTTAATAATACTACCTAAAACATAATTGCCTTTTTAGAATAATTAATTACTACACCTACGATAATTTACAATATGGTCTCAAATATATACTAGAGAAATATTGTAATTCGAATCAATGAAAACATACATACAAAATTTGTATAATACACAAGAAATTCCGCGCGCAAATCATAGCGCGTGACAACCGAAATCAGAATAATATATTTTATAACAAGTCAAACAAGTGAACGAAGTTTGACAACGCTTTTGTTTCGTCAATTCAAGGTCAGGAATACGTTAGTACTCTTATCAGTGTGTTGTCAGGAAGGACGGCAACGTCGCTTTACCTACGACTTTTGGTATTTATGTTGCCACACAGCAGTAATAAGTAATAAAATTGTTTACAAAAAAACATAGGTGTCTAAAGTCATTACTTTTATGTTATTTTATACTGTTTTTTTTTAACGATTGGAAAGGAAATTAACCTATTATTGAACTAATAGAAGATATTCGATTTATCAGAATGGAGAAGATAACAAGGTTACAATATTAGACTTTTAAGTACGTAGGTAAAAATCACCAAACACATAATTCTAGTTTTTATTTCACATCGATCGGTGCACTATTACCGAAGTTATAAGCGTGGAAAGTTTACGTACATTTCTAAAATCTCGCCCGTGCCCGCGAGTAGCGCGTGACGTCATTCGTTCCATGCGGCCGCTCCGCCATACCGTTCCAGCGCGCCGATCATACGTTTGTAGTAATATTTCGCGGGTGAGTTGTTTGCCCTCGTACGCTCTGGTGTTTTTAAGTATTTAATGATGGAAGAAGGGTTTCAAAAGGGTCAATCTGACAACCTTCCAATAGTCCGTGACATGATGGTGGCGGAATATTTTCTAAGAAACAAAGATTTTGTCGCGGCTGAAATACGCGGAGTCAAAATGAAAAGGTAGGTATAACAATAAGATAATATTTTTATAAACTAGGTATTTTATTACATTAATACTTCTGGGTTTCATTTGCTAATGATAAGAATAGGTTCAGCCTCTCGGTCTCGTCTGTGAGGTGGCTGATTTCAGCCAGTAAAAAAATTAAAATTAAATTTATTTAAACACGCCATTAAAACAAGGTCGCATTTCGCGGCTAAATTCGTTTATATTTTTCTTTCTTTATCTTTCTCTGTGGAATAAGACCGTGACTATGTTCATTATGAACTTGGCTGTATGATATACGTTACTACTAGTAACGTCTATAGAAAAAATAAAAAGAATCTTGTCATTGTCATTGAAGTTCCGTTGATTTCGTTGAATAAACGTGTGATAATTTTGCTTTTAAAATTGTGAATTACATAAACATCTTTTTTAAGTTTGAGGCGACCACAAACTAGTTTGTACTTCACGTAGTTTTCCATATCGTTTTCGACCTAGAACAAAATACAAACTTATTTAAAGTCTATAAAAAAAATAAGGAACCTCGTAATTTGTATTCCATCAATAGTTAAAATATGTACCAACTATGTCATACATAAAAATACAACACGAAAAAAATTTAAGTGCTCCACTTCATAATCAAACTTATTCCATTATTTGCGGCCCGCAAAGTATGAAAGTTGAACAGCTCTGCGTGTGTGTTTAGTTTTTGTTCGAAATTATCTTAAAAATATAAAAACGTTTGTTAACATATTCCATATTTTAACCTTTATATGCATTATAAACATTTTAAAATTTACTGCAAACATAGGTAGGTATCTAAACTTACGAACTCACGACAGGTCATTGACTTATCTACATTACATAGGTACCTTACCCAAATTTGGATGTTTATTTACACTGAAGTAGTTTTAGTTAAATATGTAGGTATTAGGTATTGTTTCTTCATGAAATTATAATGATCATTAAGCGTGGAAAGGTTCAATGAATCGTTAGTTACTTAAACACTGCGACTCGAGTAGGTACCTACATGCCTAATAGAAAGCATTTACTAGCAATAACCAAGACCTATCATGTGAAGGTTATTATTATTTGAATACTTACATCGAAATGATCCTCACAACAAAATGCTACCGTGTTCGGTCCTAAAGGATGTGCTTTTTTCATAACATTTGTCCATTTTTTTTTCTGATGGTAGGGTTTCTAGGCACATTAAAAAACAACTTTTCAGGTGTTTTTGTGGCCGTATTTTTACATTAATGGCACAGCACAATATTTAATAGATGGTGTCATGTTCTACTATAATGTTTCTTGTTAAAAATAGATAGATTCCGCATGCGACGGGCACATTCGAGTAAATGTTTTGATTTTCTAAGTGCGCGTCGGGTCGCTCGCACGAAGATGGAACTTGTGACATCATCAACGATGACGCGCTCGGCCCGCGGCTTAGATCGAAAATGTTAATATTGCGCCTTTATATCTCGGTCAGTTTTGAAGATAGAAAAAATTTAAAAACACAGTTATTCTCATAATTTTTTGTAGAAGTTTTTGGCATATAAAACAAAAAATGGTTATCTTCTCCATTATTTAAGATCACTTGATGCCATCTAGCGTGCCAATGTTTAAACGTCGCCTTTCGTGTGCTTGTCAAAAGTCACGCACACTACTAAAGAAGTGTCAAATTTTTCCGGGATTTCACTATTGTTTTTCTCAGTATATAATATAATTTATTGCCTATAAAGGTCAAACGCGTACATATTTCATTGTAGATAAGTGATAAAGTGATTAGTTTTAAAGAAAGAGTGTCTGTGTTTAGTGTATATTTTAGTAAAAAAATGTATGGGCGGACGGTCGACGCATCCACCTTAATTTAAAAAAAAATATTTGCAAATTAGCAAATTATATGTAGTTTCATTACCTCTGTATTGCCCGGGAAGGAAAGGATATTTTTTTAAAGAATATTAACAATGCTATAAACATTACTAATAGTCCCCTTAACGCCAGTAAATCGAATAACAGATTCGAACCCACGACCTGTTTGAGTCCGCGGTCCGCGCTTTGCCATTAGGCTACCGTCGCTTGATTGTCAAAGACCCCGCTTTACTGATCAGTTAGAGGTATAAAACTACACACAATTTGCAAATAGAAATTTATTTTAATGAAATTAAAAAAAAAATGGTCGAGTTTCTGGAAAAAAATATTTTTATACATTTGAATACTAATGCTTATAACGCGCTTATCGGGAACCACAGGGTTTTTGTTATATGTTAAATAAGAATCAGTTGTTGTCTGTCAGAGTCATAGATTACTATATATATACAATACACAATAGAATGGCTGACAACTTTGTTTTGTGCGAGAACTGGTGAGTTCTCCGTGAGCGACACAAGTTGGGGTCTCCAAAATGGCCGTTTTGTAGGCGTCCACAGCTTCTTAAGGTGATGAAAATCTCTGTCCACGCAATTTATTCTTTATTTTAGAGAAAGTATAGAAATCATTAGGGCTTAGGTCGGGGCTGTACGGCGGATGGTCTAATAATTCTGTTTTCTTGTTCTAAAAACTCTTTTGTTCTGTGTGCGGTGTGAGAACTCGCATTGTCGTGATGGAGGATGATGCGGCGGTTGCAGTTCTCTTTACGGAGTTCAGAAACGACCTGTGGCAAACAAATGCTAGCATACCATTCTGCATTAACCGTTCTTTGTCCCTCAAGAGGAATAGTCGTAACATGGCCGGTTTTGAAGACAAACGTGGCCAAAATTTTTTTTTTTGCAACACTCCGTGAACGAACAATTTTTGTTGGCTTTAACTCATTTTCGAACACCCAAACTCGTGACTGGTTTTTTGTTTCGGGTTCGTACGCATATATCCAGGATTCGTCACCTGATACGATGTTGTATACAGCATTTGAGGATCCTGCGTGGAATCTTTCGAGAGTTCTGACGCACCAATTAACGCGAGCCGCTTTTTGCTCTTCACAGAGCGAATGCGGTATCCATCGGGAAAACAACTTTTTTAAACCTAATTGTTCAAGCAAGATTATTTGTATTTGACTCATGCCAATGTCAGTTGACTGAATTTCGCGGTATGTCACATGTCGATCTTCCTCAATCGGCTTACGCACAGCATCAACGTTTTCTTGGGTGACTGCAGTTTTTGGACGACCTTGACGGGGATCATCACTGAGCTTGACATGTTCACGTTGAAATTCAGCAAACCAGCTAATAAACTAATTGCAATAAATCTGACAGCTGTCAAAATGTATTTCTTAGATTTGGTTGACTATAATGTGAACAACGTAGAGAAGTCGAATTTTGGGTATACTCAATTTTTAAAAGATACGTATAAGGAGCATATTATACCCTATTTTAAAAGTAAAAAATGAACTCCAAAAAATATTTCAACTAGTTTCGCATGAATGAGGAAATATTTCGTCATTTCACAAATCAATTACGAGTCTCAATTTTACACGTACACAAGCACACGGCTAAAATACCTATATAATACACAAGCAGTTTTGCCGCCGGCACCGAGCGGGGAGCTCGTTGTCCGTGCACTAATGGTGGTTAATATAGTGCATAGCACATATTATAGCGCGCTATCTCTTCATAATGCATAGCACGTGCTATGTAAGTAGTCGCCATGGCGCTATGACGCTTTGGTGCTATTCATATCAAGTGGTAATTCTAGCAGTAGCGCTGTTGGGAGTAGACGTGTGACGCAAATTTAATCTAGCAGCACGCTACTCATCGAGCGCGAACTAATTTACGTTGTTTAGTTAGTGTATACTGAATATTAATTTATAAGTGATCGAAGGACACAGTTGTCTGTTACAAAAGAAGCCTAACTAATGTTTTTAAATGTAAATAAAATATAGATACAAAAGTGTGTATAATAGTGTTTGTAAATAGTTGATTTTTGTAAATACGATCATTAAATTTTTAAATACATCTTTAATTGATTAATAATTTCTATTAAGGTTAAAATAATGCTTACATCAATTACAATAAAAATTATTAATTTATTTTTTTTATAAGTACATGACCTTATAAATATTTTTAGGATTATAGAAAGTCGTAAGCCCGAAAAGTATGAAAGAGCGTTCATTGATTTCTCTTTACCTCTCTATTTTATTTTAATCTAAAATGCGACCTATTACGAAATAATGTTCTTATAATATAGCACGCTGTCTATCCAATGAACGACACGTAATGTAGTGTGCTCCGAGATATAGCGTGCTACTAAACTGCGCTTGCCGGCCCCCTACACGCTTTTTTATAAATAGCGCGCTATAACATAGCGTATTTAATAGCGTGCTAAAAATTAATAGTTTATAGTCTGTAGCGTGCTATTGAGTTGATTTATAGTCGTTTTGAACGACTTAACCGTGCACCGGCGACGGCTCCGGTGGGAGTTATCGCCGTGCCGGCATCGGCGCCGGTAGCTGAAAACTGTGCAATATGTTTCATATATTCTATACATTTTTGCTTTCTTAAGGTGGATGCGTCGACCGTCCGCCCATATATTTTTTAACCAAAACATACACTAAACACAGACACTCTTTCTTTAAAACAATATCATTTTATCACTTCTCTACAATGAAATGTGTACGCGTTTGACCTTCATAGGCAATAACTTACATTATTTACTGAGAAAAACAATAGTGAAATAACGGAAAAATTTGACACTTCTTTAGTAGTGTGCGTGACTTTTGACAAGCAAACGAAAGGCGACGTTTAAACATTGGCACGCTAGATGGCATCCAAGTCATCTTTGATAAATCAATATCTTAAGTTCAATAATTGGTTAATTTCCTTTCCAACCGTTAAAAAAAAACAGTATAAAATAACATAAAACTAATGACCTTAGACACATTTGTTTTTTTGTAAACAATTTTATTACACCAGACCAGTTTGCAGACCAAATTGGCGATTTATTGAGAAACGGGCCAAATTAGGAGTACCCTTAACCGACGAGCATGTATGCGTAGGTGTATGGATGTGAAGGAGGCGAGAGAGGTGTGTCAGGATCGTGCCAAATGGAAGTCTGTAGTCCTTGCTTATCCCAATCTGGGTGACAGGCGTGAGTGTTTGTGTTATGTTTTATTACTTATTGTTGTGTGGCAACGTAAATACCAAAAGTCGTAGGTAAAGCGACGTTGCCGTCCTTCCTGACAACAAACTGATAAGAGTACTAACGTATTCCTGACCTTGAATTGACGAAACAAAAGCGTTGCCAAACTTCGTTCACTTGTTTGACTTGTTATAAAATATATTCTGATTTCGATTGTCACGCGCTATGATTTGCGCGCGGAGTTTCTCGTGTATTATATATATTTTGTATGTATGTTTTCATTGATTCGAATTACAATATTTCTCTAGTATATATTTGAGACCATATTGTAATTTATCGTAGGTATAGTAATTCTAAAAACGCAATTATGTTTTCGGTAGTATTATTAACAGCAGGCTGGCCCGTGATTTTTCTGAAATATCGTCACAATACTGATTACCTACGTCATACGTGTCAGTGTTTTATATATGAATGTGTTTGAATATGTTTTTGGTCAACAATAAATACAATTATTATAAATCGGTAAACTACCAAAGTAGTCACAAAATTAAACTTGCAAACATTTGCTAATTATGGTTTTGCTGGGTTACATTAAACACCCTTTACGCATTTTGCAAACAGTTTCAAGAAGACACACATTATTAGTTTGTTATATTTTGTAGAGCTCAAGTTCACGGTTATGGTGCATTCAGAAACGAATATAATTCACTTACATAAAATCCTTTTTTCTGTTCCGTGCTTTATTGTTTATAAATAAATAGCTCATTCTAATGGATTTTTTCGTTATATTTAGTATACTGATAAAATATGAAGAATATTTTTTGATCTTACCGACATAATAGAAAAAACTAAACTGGTTATTAGAATGAAAAATCATGAGTGCAATAAAATATTCGTAAAAAAAATACAAAAAAAGGCTCGAAATAATATGATTTTCTCACAAAAGAAGGGAACTTGAAAAAAAAAAGGGAAAAAAAGTCAAACCAATTGTAACCAACAAGACGCGAACCAGGGCACTACGATTTCGCGACAGTGCGTTATCCACTTGAGCTATTACGATCATTATAATTGAGTTAAAATTTACCTTCTTATATTGTAGCAGTTTTTCATTGCCTGAAAACACGGACAAAACGACATTTTATAAAAATACATAATACAATAAAACAATAAATAACAAGAAAAGCGCTTTTTTAATATATATATATATATATATATATATATATATATATATATATATATATATATATACAAGAATTGCTCGTAGGTGTAGGGTTTATATTTTTGTTTTACTAAAAGCTTTAGATGAGTGCTTCAAAATTAGGAAATATTATTTTCAAACTTCCTGGTTATTATCACAAAATAAATCGTGTTATAGATTTGTTGTTATCTCTTGTTTATGAATTATAGTTTCTTACGTATTGGTTATGAAATTTATAATTATTGTAATAATTGGTACTGTTACAAATCATCAGTGTTATTATTTTTGAGTGAATAGGCATGTATCAGTATAATTATGTTGCTTCAAATAGGTACTTCTGTTTTGATAAAAAATTCAATAGTGTAATGTAATAAAATAAAACTGCGTTATATTGTAATCAATGTTGACATAATTTATTTCCCAAAGTTATAAATCAATTAAATAGTTTATGCCAACAAATATAATTTTTTTTTTATAACAATCGTACATAGCGTTTTGTATTTCTGCCTACCCAATCTGCACATACAGAAAAATTAAAAACTTGCTTTTTTACATACATGCCATCTAGTGTACTAGCTTCGTAAACGTAGGGCTACGTCTGTGTGTGTAAACGACACTATATTTAATGACGGATGTTCTAATCAAAATTTATGTCTAATTGGGTGGATTTTGAGGCAATGATATGACCCTTTTCAATAAAATGTAATATTCGATAACCGCAAAATATATAATAATCCTACGACAAACCGACAAAAATCCAAATGAACTAAAAATGTTGACTTCAACGCCATCTTGCGGGAGAATGGCTGGGAACAGTCCGTAGGTTTCACCTTAATAATGATTATTGATGTAAGTCAAGCCTAGACATTGTCGTTTTGCATCGTGCGACCTTCATGGCCTTGGTTGGGATGTAGAGTAAGATGACCGTGAATAAGGCGTTTTAGTCTCGATGTGGCGTGGAGGTCGATGGGACGTGTCCCAGTTGTGGGCGTGGGCTAGTGGTGACGGTGTTGCGTGTTGGCGCAGGGCTGAGTGGCGCGGGCGGCAGCGGCGGCATGTCAGCGGCGGCGGCGGCCGCCATGATGCAGTTCTCGCCGCTGCTCTACACCTACCAGCTGGCCATGGCGCAGGCCTCCGCGCTAGGTAAGCGTTGTACGTATTCGCACGCATCATTTACTTTTACTTCACACTACCCTCCTTTTGTACGCCGACGTCATGAAGGTTAGAGAAACAGGAGAACGATCGCTACGTACCAAAGCATAGCCCGCCTGTCCTTGAAAATTGTAGAATTTATAGCGGCGCTGACGTCGGTGAGTAGTGACTGCGAAGTTAGCTGTTTATGAGCACAAGTATATGAAGTTAGTTGAATATTGTACAAATTTTCATTTCATTTTTAATGAGAAAATTTTCATGCACCGTAATTTTGTAATTTTTGACAAAAAGAAACATTAAAAATGGAGAAATATTTTATTGTGCGTGGATGTGCAAGTGGTTTAGCATCTGATCGGAAAAATAGACTGAAAATTACTTTTATTGATCGAACTTTGTGATCGCAGCGCCTCGCTCATGGGGTCCATATTTCTGGGACACTATTTTCTACGGCGATTGTTCTCCTGTTCTCTAACATTCATGGCCGACATCACCATCGTTTCCGTGCTGTCAAACATAATCCATTATATATGTTATGGACCAAGTAGTTAAACAAGCCACTACATATAATATCCGGGAAATATGAATAATGACAAATCAAATCAATTTGTCTGATCATAACCTAACTTATATTTATAACTCAACCTATCTTTTTATTACTTTGCCCAATAAATAACGGACTTTATTTTTAAAACCAGATCACTTTGATTATTTCCATAGCTTTTATCGTATTCCCTTTTTATATTGAACAATTTTCAAACTACTTAGATATTACGCCATTATTTCTCACTTGGTCCATAACATTGCGCAACGAGGCGAACCCGCTAAAGGATTAAGCGCTTCGGTATTATACAATAATTTTAATAACAAATTTAAGCTCTAGTGTATTAATTACCTGCTAGATAGTAACAGAAAACATCTTAAGAAAACCTACACATAATTTTTTTAAATCGCAAGTTTGTGAAGTCCCCCACGCATTGGGGCAGCACAACGAACACTGCTTTGTCTTAATACCCTCTTAAAAGTAAAAAGACGCCTGTGCTGAACACTGAGACGTATACAGGCTGTAACTTTTATATCTTGTGAGATCCGTAAAACAAAGAAGGAAATGAAAAAGACAATGGAGAACGGCATCTACCTGATAACTACTTTATAAAACTATATCTATACTATCTTTATAAAAGCTGCGTTTGCTAACTCGCCCGTAAGGCAATCTATACAGAAGGGTTAATAGCAGATGAAAAATGAAAGCTTATTGACTCCATCAAAATACAGATGCATATTTAATGTTTATAATTCTAAGTAAGATGGTCGGGTCCTTCCTTCTCCTCCCTTAGTCAAGTCGACATCTGCTGTAACCATAATTTACTGCAGCATAGCTTTATCACGTTTTTAATCACCCTTTACAATCCTCAAAAAAGTGCGATTACTATGAATGGCACGCTTGATACATAAATTGGCCGTTCTGAGTCGCTGGTCTACTTCCCATCTCACTTTTGAACACGCGAATTTTTTGTATCACCACCGGTTAGGGATTACATGTGGCCTGTGTTTGTCACTATTACTTAGATAAAAAGTCATGTGTGGAGCCTCTAATCGTCAATTCAAGATAAATAAAATATTCAATGATTTAATAGTTTTATAAAATTTTTGTAATGGGTAAAAAATGTTAAACTCGCGTCAGGACACGTAACCCTGATCGAAAATACGTAAGACGGGTGGAGAGAGAGAGAGACAGCCGGCGCAGTGTAGGAGAGGAAGTATCCCCCTCTTTTACGGCGCGGTAGAGGGAAGTATCCCCCTCTCTTTCTACGGCGCGGCGAAAATGTATACCTGCGTCTGCTGTGTCGTTTAGGCGTCGCAGGGCGCTTGCGCGAATGTACCTAATATAAATTGTCATGTTTGTGTACGATAGCGCATTAAATAAATATTGTATTCTACCACATAAATGATAGTACTTTTATACTGATAAACAATTCGTGCAAAATTATTCCCTAACCATTCCAAAATATCAAAAATGCAAAACTTTAATATTCAAGGTTTCACTTCTGCCGGCACTCCCGGAGTGCAACCCGTCGTTTTTATACTTCAACTAGCTGGCCAGACAGACGTTGTTCTGTCGCTTCCTTCTCCTTCCGACCCTTTATCTTATAATAAATCCTTAATTTGCAAACAAAATTGAGGAGGGAGTAAAAACTATACTCCTATCTCTCAAGTTGGACCAAACTGCACACGTTGCGCAAAATTTCGTTGAAATCAGTTCATTTGTTTATTAGGAGTCCATCGTGGCCAAAGTGACACGTTTTTTTTTTTTTTTAAATATATAGAGATGATATTAATATAGCAAAATATTTACCAATGTTAAGATTCATTTAGGAAATATTCATCATATTCATCATTGTCATGTCACATTCATATTTGTGATGTAATTTGTTCATCGTTAAAGATGTCGTTTATATTGCTTCATCTAATCAAACGATTTATTTTCAATCAGGTCATGGTCATGACATTCCATGTAAAATTTACATCATTTTATGGACTAACTCATAAAAAACCCCTTTCTACAAGTAATTTGATATTATAATAGGTATCTCTATCCTTATAAGAAAGTGTAAATTTTGTATATCTGGTTTTTATTTACATTTTTTATATTATATTAATGGAGTTAGCGAATAAGTTAGCCCGTCTCCTTCTGAATATAATTACAAGGACCCGCAATCGCCATTCTTGGCTGACGAATTGGCGATAGCAGCATAAGCCCACATCTGATATGACTACGAAATGATTATACTTTGATATTTCCTCAAGTAGAATACTGACTCCAACCATATTTTGAAAATTGTTAAAATTCACATCTCATCGATCATTCGAACATCATATCTGCTTATGCTAATATTATGTCGCAGCGGGCAAAAGCGGCAACAGCGGAAGTACTGCGGCGATGGCGGCGGAAATGCAACGCGTGGCCGAGGCACAGAGGCAATATCTTCTTGATATGATACCTGGACAGCATGGCCGCAATCCCTGGACTAAGAACTGAGCCGCTGCACAGCTGGGGTAAATTTTTCTTATTAATATACCTATACGCATTACGACAATAACATTACAGTTTAAGACAAGTCATAACATCATGCAGTTGCGGTGTGGTGTAAAAATTACTACTCCATATCTTTCCGTGGATGTCGTAAGAGACGATAGAGGTAAACAAATCGGAGATGGGCAGCAGCGTCTTCCTAATAACGACTAAAAATTCAAAACAGCGGTTGCCATCAGTTGCAACTATGGCAAATATGCTTTCTATGTGGCGATCTATGGGGAGAGGCCTATGTTCAGCAGTGGACTTGAATAGGCTGTAGCAGTAACGAACAAGTCATAATAAACAATGAGAACAAACTTAATGGTTATAAAATATGCTTTCTATGTGGCAATCTATGGGGAGAGGCCTATGTTCAGCAGTGGACTTGAATAGGCTGTAGCAGTAACGAACAAGCCATAATAATCAATGAGAACAAACTTAATGGTTATAAAATATGCTTTCTATGTGGCAATCTATGGGGAGAGGCCTATGTTCAGCAGTGGACTTGAATAGGCTGTAGCAGTAACGAACAAGTCATAATAATCTTAATGAGAACAAACTTAATGGTTATAAAATATGCTTTCTATGTAGCAATCTATGGGGAGAGGCCTATGTTCAGCAGTGGACTTGAATAGGCTGTAGCAGTAACGAACAAGCCATAATAATCTTAATGAGAACAAACTTAATGGTTATAAAATATGCTTTCTATGTGGCAATCTATGGGGAGAGGCCTATGTTCAGCAGTGGACTTAATAGGCTGTAGCAGTAACGAACAAGTCATAATAAACAATGAGAAAAAACTTAATGGTTATAAAATATGCTTTCTATGTGGCAATCTATGGGGAGAGGCCTATGTTCAGCAGTGGACTTGAATAGACTGTAGCAGTAACGAACAAGTCATAATAAACAATGAGAACAAACTTAATGGTTATAAAATATGCTTTCTATGTGGCAATCTATGGGGAGAGGCCTATGTTCAGCAGTGGACTTGAATAGGCTGTAGCAGTAACGAACAAGTCATAATAATCTTAATGAGAACAAACTTAATGGTTATAAAATATGCTTTCTATGTGGCAATCTATGGGGAGAGGCCTATGTTCAGCAGTGGACTTGAATAGGCTGTAGCAGTAACGAACGAGTCAGAATAATCTTAATGAGAACAAACTTAATGGTTATAAAATATGCTTTCTATGTGGCAATCTATGGGGAGAGGCCTATGTTCAGCAGTGGACTTGAATAGGCTGTAGCAGTAACGAACAAGTCATAATAATCTTAATGAGAACAAACTTAATGGTTATAAAATATGCTTTCTATGTGGCAATCTATGGGGAGAGGCCTATGTTCAGCAGTGGACTTGAATAGGCTGTAGCAGTAACGAACAAGTCATAATAAACTTAATGAGTACAAACTTAATGGTTATAAAATATGCTTTCTATGTGGCAATCTATGGGGAGAGGCCTATGTTCAGCAGTGGACTTGAATAGGCTGTAGCAGTAACGAACAAGTCATAATAAACTTAATGAGAACAAACTTAATGGTTATAAAATATGCTTTCTATGTGGCAATCTATGGGGAGAGGCCTATGTTCAGCAGTGGACTTGAATAGGCTGTAGCAGTAACGAACGAGTCATAATAAACAATGAGAACAAATTTAATGGTTATAAAATATGCTTTCTATGTGGCAATCTATGGGGAGAGGCCTATGTTCAGCAGTGGACTTGAATAGGCTGTAGCAGTAACGAACAAGTCATAATAATCTTAATGAGAACAAACTTAATGGTTATAAAATATGCTTTCTATGTGGCAATCTATGGGGAGAGGCCTATGTTCAGCAGTGGACTTGAATAGGCTGTAGCAGTAACGAACGAGTCATAATAAACAGTGAGAACAAATTTAATGGTTATAAAATATGCTTTCTATGTGGCAATCTATGGGGAGAGGCCTATGTTCAGCAGTGGACTTGAATAGGCTGTAACAGTAACGAACAAGTCATAATAAACAATGAGAACAAACTTAATGGTTATAAAATATGCTTTCTATGTGGCAATCTATGGGGAGAGGCCTATGTTCAGCAGTGGACTTGAATAGGCTGTAGCAGTAACGAACAAGTCATAATAATCTTAATGAGAACAAACTTAATGGTTATAAAATATGCTTTCTAAGTGGCAATCTATGGGGAGAGGCCTATGTTCAGCAGTGGACTTGAATAGGCTGTAGCAGTAACGAACAAGTCATAATAATCTTAATGAGAACAAACTTAATGGTTATAAAATATGCTTTCTTTGTGGCAATCTATGGGGAGAGGCCTATGTTCAGCAGTGGACTTGAATAGGCTGTAGCAGTAACGAACAAGTCATAATAATCTTAATGAGAACAAACTTAATGGTTATAAAATACGCTTTCTATGTGGCAATCTATGGGGAGAGGCCTATGTTCAGCAGTGGACTTGAATAGGCTGTAGCAGTAACGAACAAGTCATAATAAACAATGAGAAAAAACTTAATGGTTATAAAATATGCTTTCTATGTGGCAATCTATGGGGAGAGGCCTATGTTCAGCAGTGGACTTGAATAGGCTGTAGCAGTAACGAACAAGTCATAATAATCTTAATGAGAACAAACTTAATGGTTATAAAATATGCTTTCTATGTGGCAATCTATGGGGAGAGGCCAATGTTCAGCAGTGGACTTGAATAGGCTGTAGCAGTAACGAACAAGTCATAATAAACAATGAGAACAAACTTAATGATTATAAAATATGCTTTCTATGTGGCAATCTATGGGGAGAGGCCTATGTTCAGCAGTGGACTTGAATAGGCTGTAGCAGTAACGAACAAGTCATAATAATCTTAATGAGAACAAATTTAATGGTTATAAAATACGCTTTCTATGTGGCAATCTATGGGGAGAGGCCTATGTTCAGCAGTGGACTTGAATAGGCTGTAGCAGTAACGAACAAGTCATAATAAACAATGAGAACAAACTTAATGGTTATAAAATATGCTTTCTATGTGGCAATCTATGGGGAAAGGCCTATGTTCAGCAGTGGACTTGAATAGGCTGTAGCAGTAACGAACAAGTCATAATAATCTTAATGAGAACAAACTTAATGGTTATAAAATACGCTTTCTATGTGGCAATCTATGGGGAGAGGCCTATGTTCAGCAGTGGACTTGAATAGGCTGTAGCAGTAACGAACAAGTCATAATAAACAATGAGAACAAACTTAATGGTTATAAAATATGCTTTCTATGTGGCAATCTATGGGGAGAGGCCTATGTTCAGCAGTGGACTTGAATAGGCTGTAGCAGTAACGAACAAGTCATAATAATCTAATGAGAACAAACTTAATGGTTATAAAATATGCTTTCTATGTGGCAATCTATGGGGAGAGGCCTATGTTCAGCAGTGGACTTGAATAGGCTGTAGCAGTAACGAACAAGTCATAATAATTAATGAGAAAAAACTTAATGGTTATAAAATATGCTTTCTATGTGGCAATCTATGGGGAGAGGCCTATGTTCAGCAGTGGACTTGAATAGGCTGTAGCAGTAACGAACAAGTCATAATAATCTAATGAGAACAAACTTAATGGTTATAAAATATGCTTTCTATGTGGCAATCTATGGGGAGCGGCCTATGTTCAGCAGTGGACTTGAATAGGCTGTAGCAGTAACGAACAAGTCATAATAATCTTAATGAGAACAAACTTAATGGTTATAAAATACGCTTTCTATGTGGCAATCTATGGGGAGAGGCCTATGTTCAGCAGTGGACTTGAATAGGCTGTAGCAGTAACGAACAAGTCATAATAAACAATGAGAAAAAACTTAATGGTTATAAAATATGCTTTCTATGTGGCAATCTATGGGGAGAGGCCTATGTTCAGCAGTGGACTTGAATAGGCTGTAGCAGTAACGAACAAGTCATAATAAACTTAGTGAGTACAAACTTAATGGTTATAAAATATGCTTTCTATGTGGCAATCTATGGGGAGAGGCCTATGTTCAGCAGTGGACTTGAATAGGCTGTAGCAGTAACGAACAAGTCATAATAAACTTAATGAGAACAAACTTAATGGTTATAAAATATGCTTTCTATGGCGAGAGGCCTATGTTCAGCAGTGGACTTGAATAGGCTGTAGCAGTAACGAACAAGTCATAATAATCTTAATGAGAACAAACTTAATGGTTATAAAATATGCTTTCTATGTGGCAATCTATGGGGAGAGGCCTATGTTCAGCAGTGGACTTGAATAGGCTGTAGCAGTAACGAACAAGTCATAATAAACAATGAGAACAAACTTAATGGTTATAAAATATGCTTTCTATGTGGCAATCTATGGGGAGAGGCCTATGTTCAGCAGTGGACTTGAATAGGCTGTAGCAGTAACGAACAAGTCATAATAAACAATGAGAACAAACTTAATGGTTATAAAATATGCTTTCTATGTGGCAATCTATGGGGAGAGGCCTATGTTCAGCAGTGGACTTGAATAGGCTGTAGCAGTAACGAACAAGTCATAATAAACTTAATGAGAACAAACTTAATGGTTATAAAATATGCTTTCTATGTGGCAATCTATGGGGAGAGGCCTATGTTCAGCAGTGGACTTGAATAGGCTGTAGCAGTAACGAACAAGTCATAATAATCTTAATGAGAACAAACTTAATGGTTATAAAATATGCTTTCTATGTGGCAATCTATGGGGAGCGGCCTATGTTCAGCAGTGGACTTGAATAGGCTGTAGCAGTAACGAACAAGTCATAATAAACTTAATGAGAACAAACTTAATGGTTATAAAATATGCTTTCTATGGGGAGAGGCCTATGTTCAGCAGTGGACTTGAATAGGCTGTAGCAGTAACGAACAAGTCATAATAAACTTAATGAGAACAAACTTAATGGTTATAAAATATGCTTTCTATGTGGCAATCTATGGGGAGAGGCCTATGTTCAGCAGTGGACTTGAATAGGCTGTAGCAGTAACGAACAAGTCATAATAAACAATGAGAACAAACTTAATGGTTATAAAATATGCTTTCTATGTGGCAATCTATGGGGAGAGGCCTATGTACAGCAGTGGACTTAATAGGCTGTAGCAGTAACGAACAAGTCATAATAAACTTAATGAGAACAAACTTAATGGTTATAAAATCAGTTTTTCTATCTTATATATGTACACAAATCTTTGTACCATTAAATTTACGTTGTATACAGGCTTATTTTGCAATAGACAGAGAAGGTTCAGAATAAGTAATATAGGCAAATGACGAAGAAAATTATTTAAAAAAAATCTCAAATATTATGTCCCTGTCTTTTAAATTCAAAATGCGTGGTAATGCATTATTTTAACCAATTCGTAAGGGTCGATCGGAAGGCAAAAACGTTGTTGCCCATAAATCACATTCAAATTGCGATAATTTCAAATAACAGTAGAAGAGTTATTCGATCGTATTTTCAAAAATGCAATAACGGTATATCATTATTTATATATTTGAACTTAAGTTTAAAATTTGGCTACTCTTAAATAACTGAATGTGAGTGCAACGCTTATCTATTTTAAGCCGTTCATTCCTAAGGAAATATACTTGAAGGAATTTCGGTGTTTCACCTAGTAAAGGCATTATCGAGCCTATTCGGTGATAAATTTGTCCTTGGATTTTGAAAAGCGGACTGCAATTACGTCCATTACATATTGATGTAGCCCCGAAAAAAGTCTTTCGAAAGCAACAATTGTATCGACGTAATTTTGTAAAAAAAAGGTTTTGATTCTGGTGTCTCTCCGTTCATATAGCTAAAAAAGCTGCGGTGGTGGTATTGGTAAAGATAGTAATTTGACTTTACCAACAGTTGCACATACCAGCAGTTTCACTCTTAAATTTGCATTGCAATATTTACACACCGTATTCATTTTTCCGATTACAATACTCGGGATCATAATGAAACGCTTGAAGTTCTAAACTCTCGTTTGTAAGTTGGTTTTTGGCGTATTGTTGGCGAGCTGAATGAAGACGTCGAATGGATTACTCTATAATAGAATGTTTTTCTTTGTTTTTCACTTAAACTTTTTCTAGTTTGCTGCACTCTTTCTCGATTTATCGAAAGCCGTTTTTCTCGCTGTTTTTCTGTTTAATTTTTACGCGCTGATTTTTTCTTCTGAGCATTCACATGAGATTGTGTAATTAATCTTTTACGCTTAGGCATTTTATTTAATATTTTATTTTTAATCACTTATGATTCTGACGTCATTCACTTGTTATTTTCTAATTGTTGCTGAGATCTGACTGACAAAAAAGCGTTGACTCCCACTTATATATTGTCAGATATCGAAATTTCTAGTTTCAAAACTTTCTAGACAAATTCAAACTCTACACGGAATGGCTTTATGTATATTCCGAAATAGAATTTTTTAAATTATTCACTTTTCAAAAAAGTTTTTGAGCACTTTGTCTTATCACTTGAGCGTGGATGAAATTCTAACTGACAAAAATACTTCACTCCTGCTTATATACTGTCAACAATCGAAATTTCTAGTACCAAAACTTTCTAGAATGCACACTGAAATTAAAAAAGTTGTTGAAACTCATGCATGAATTTGACGTTATGTATATTCCAGAATAGAAGTTTCTAGATAATTCTCTTTTAAAAACTGTCTTAAATCATTTTTGAATAATTTTGAACATTCAAATAATCTGGAATATTCTAGACCGATAATAATTATTTTTTAATCATTTTTAGTGTTTGGATATACGAGGAATTCCCTAGTCCTAGATCATTCATGAAATTTTGGGAAGACTCAAAGACCTCATATCGATTAAAATTAGTTTTTATTCGATTTTAAACATTTAAATAAATTTTAGGTTTTTGCAGGTCGCACAACTTTAAGGAAAACTCCAAACTCTTCTGGAAAGAGGTTGGAAGGTCCCGGAGTGGTGCGACAGCCTTAAGAATGAACAAAGTGCTTTCGAGAACCAATGACATCCTCTCAAAAAAATCGGACGTCATGCAGCGATGGAGTGAATTTTGTAGAGAAATGTATGCGTGTCATGAGCTTAGTGAAGGATCCGGGGGTGACACCGTGACTGGCACGCCAGACGCGGACCTCGATGACACTGAGGTCATCAGCATGAAAGAGATTGAACGTGCGATTCAAAGTTTGAAATGTGGTAAGGCTGCGGGACTAGACCGAGTTACTGTTGAAATGGTCAAGTACGGTGGGCTTCGCGTCTGGGACAGCTTTCATCTGCTGTGCAATTTGTGCTGGCGGACGGGAGATGTCCCGGATGATTCGCGATCCGCGATCATTGTGCCTTTTTATAAAGGTAAAGGTTCACATTTTGACTGCGGGTGCTATCGGGCAGTCAGCTTGACCAGATTAGCAAGTAAAGTTTACTCGAAGGTTTTGACACGTAGAATGCAAGAGAAATCGGAAAGATTTTATGGGAAGCACAATGCGGATTTAGACCTGGAAGAGGATGCACGGATCAAATGTTTTCTCTCCGCATGATCACGGAGAAGCTTCTGAATGTTAACCAGAAGATTTTCTGTGCTTTTGTGGATCTGGAGAAAGCATTTGATAAGGTTATAAGGAAGAAAATGTGGGAACTGTTGCCGGAATATGGTGTGGATGGTCGATTGTTAAGGGCTGTGCAGTCACTTTACTATGATTGTAAAGCCTGTGTGCGGGTAGGGCATGACCTGTCACCCATGTTTAGCGTCCAAGCGGGCGTAAAACAGGGTTGTGTCATGTCTTCCTGGCTGTTCATACTGTATCTCGACAGCTGTTTACAGAAGCTGAAAAATAGCTGTTTGGGTGTGAAATTGGGTGACATTAAAGTTAATTGTCTGCTGTATGCTGATGATGCAGTGCTTATTGCACCATCAGAAGCAGAACTGCAGGCATTAAGTCACGTGTATGAAAGAGGAATGTGAAATTAAAGGTCTCCGTTTGAATGCTAATAAAACTAAGGTTCTGGTATTTGAAAAGGACGAAGAGAGAACGAAATGTGAAATATGGGTAAATCAGGAACGTCTAGAACAGGTAAATGAAATTGTATACTTGGGGAGTGCTTTCAGCCGGGATGGAAGATGTGATTTAGATGTGGACAGGCGTGTCGCTGCCGGTAACAAAGTCAATGGTGCCCTGAACGCGTTAGTCAAAAGGCAAGGCGTAGTGAAAAGTGCACGCCTTGCAATACATAACGCAGTGTTGGTGCCGACTTTGTTATATGGCAGCGAAACCTGTGTATGCCAGAAGAAGCATAAAAGCAAGTTGAATGCAGTGGAGATGCCATCTCTTCGTAAAATGTGGCGGCGTTACCATAGCCGACCGAAAGCGAAACGAAGAGATTCGCAATATGGCAAGATTGAAAGATGACCTTATAACAAAAATCGATAGGGGCGTACTCCGATGGTTTGGGCACATTGAGCGAATGAGTGAAGACCGAATGGTGAAGAAAATATATAGCGCGAAAGTAAATATTAAAAGGTGTCGAGGTAGACCGAGACTAACTTTCGAAGACCATGTGAGTAAATTGCTCGAAGAGGGGAAGGTCAAGAGTACTCGGATACCTAGACGTGCATGTATGAAGAAGTTAATGAACATGAAAGAAGCGAAAGAGGTATGTAAGGATCGTGACACTTGGCGATCTGTTATCTCTGGCTACCCCGTTAGGGATTGTGCATGAAGATAAATAAATAAAAAAAATAGGTTTTTCAGATTATTTAAAAAAAAGTTTACAATGATCTAAAACACTTTCGATCCGATGGATTCGATTTACAAATATTTTTGTACATTTAAATATATATTATAATGTTTTAGAAAGTTTGAAACCTACAATGTTCTATCGTGTCTAAAATTATTTTTATATAATATTGAACATTTTAATATATTTGTGCTTTCTTGATCTATCTAGAAATATCTAGAATATTCTAGATTGATAACAATTATACTTAATTAATAATTTTCAGTGTTTGAATGTATGATGGAATTACTTAGATCATTCGTGGAATTTTGAGAACAATTTAGGACATTCTGAATCAACTACAATCACTCATTACATAGTTCCTTTTAAAAATTGTAAAGTTAACTTAGGGTATTCTAGAACATTCTGGAAAAATCTGAAATATTGTACTAAAGTTCTTGATATTATCACGCTCAAAAGTAATTTACGCCTTTCAGCATAGCTTATATGAGTTGTAAAATGTCTTGGAAAAGGATAGAAGTATCTCATTATACAATTTTACTACCCACATCCACCCACATCAACTAAACTTTCTTACTTGCAACACATGTGGGGCTTCTACCACTGCAACCACAAGTGGGCGGCAGTGGGTAGCAGTGGGTAGCAGTGGGTTGCCATGGAGGAAAGGCTGAACATACAGACTAACACTTTCTTTTTATATTGATTCAATGGTAGGACGGCTTTTCTGTGTGTTCATCTATTTATACTGGCAAGCATCCTTTATTCGATTTGTATTTTTCATTCTTAATTCATTTAAAATAAATCCAAATTTAATTTAATAAAAAAATATGTATAAATAAATTAATTTCAAACCTTTCAAAATAATCGGGCAGCTATTAAAAAAGCTAAAAATATTCACTTCATGGTTTTTAAGGTAAAAAGAACCGGGATGTTCTTTATCCGGACGTTCCTATGGTTTGGACATGCTGTAGTAACTAACAAATTCATTTATTTAAAATAAATCACGTGTTTATTTGTTATTTAGTTTGTATTCATTTTTAATTGCAGGTGCCGGTACGAGGAATAAGCATTTGACGCGTTACGTTTAGCTCAGAGTTTTAAATAATAAGCCAGATAGGCATTGAAGCTAGGTAATAACATTTTGAACTTACGGTGTGTTGATACAGTGTAATGTTTTAGCAGTTTTCTTTTGTTTATTGTTCTTGTGTAATATAATTTAAAATACGTAAAAAAGTATGAAATCGTAATTATGAACCAAGTTATATATTTTCGAGTTTTACATTACAGTTATTTTAATAATTTCAAAATAAACAATTTGAAATGGAATACGTGAATAAGTCAATTATTACATAAAAGAATGGGTTCTTGCATTTGATCAACCAACTGAAGCATGTTTTTCAGAAGTCACTTCAATTAAGCTCCATGTTATATTTTGATGGCGTCACATTGGTATTAATTTCATAAAATGTAGCCAGTGGTTCCCCAAAAATGATAACGAATCTAAACAATGACGCAGGTCACAAAACAAACTGGTTTACGTACACTTAAGTAATGTTATTTATGGGGTAGTCGTGTGAAAATGAATACAAGCTTGTGTGCTACTTTATTCAGTAGTACTATTTGTCTTACAGAATAAAAAAGATAGACTGAAAGTCATTAAGAATTTTCATTTCCAGTAATGACAAAACCATCCCGAACTTGTCTGTAAGAACAAGATTTCCAGTCACGTCGCATTGTGTGTATGTGTTATATATATATATTATATATATATATATATATTATATATATGTATATATATATATGAATATGTATATATACATATATAACATACACACACACAACACACACAATGCGACGTTCGACTCTGAACACAAATTCGCTCAATTATTTATTTTATAAATTAAATATTGTTCATTATTTTCATACTGCACTAATAAGTGAAGAAAAGCAAAATAATATTAAGAGGACTATAAAGAATATATTTTATTCTTAACTTTTGTAATTTCATTTTATGTTTGCATTAAAAAATGCGTATTTTGTATTTAATGCTATTGGTTATCATCATTTAAAAAGTATGTTATCATCATCATTATTATGTATATAAGTAGTATATGAATACAAACGTAAATCAAACTTATAAATTAAATCAGAAACCTTTTATACAACGTTATATGAAATATCTGTAGGTAGATTCTCTTATTTAATTAAACATTTTGAAATCTTGTTTTTTACCTAACTAGGGTAGTCAATATTGAAAATTTCTGTTCTAGAGACATTACTCAAACAAAAAATTTAAGTTGCTAAAACATTCTCTGTATATCAAAGTTTATAATATATATATTGCACAACATTAAATACGTAAACAACATAGGGTAAGAGGTAAAGTGGCTAGAAATAAATGAAACCTAGGAGAATAAAATTGTGTGAGAGTTTTATTACATATTAGTGTAATTTGAATCATTTTGTATGACGATTTTAAGGATAATAATAAACAATTATTGTATGGAAATTTGTTTTATTGATCGTTTTATATTTGTATATAATATGAAATTAAAATTTTAAGGCATTTTAATATTGTCAGTCCTTTAACATTATAGACGAAGTCACCAGCTCCTGTGAAATGGAAATTAAATTAAGTATAAATATAACAACTATGTTTTAAGATTACATATCTAAGTTTTCCTAATGAAATCGACCGGAACCACGATACCACCATTACAACAACTTCCCCTAATACTGCCAAAAGCTATCGAATGCCTACGTGGTATTATTATAGCACCACAGGCGTGCGAGCAAACAAACTCTTCTTTTCAAACATTCACTTTTCTCTTCACGCACCTGCTCTATGGAACGCTAAAGGTCTATACCATGGAGGTTAAAGAACAGGAGAACGATCACTACGTACTAAAGCATAGCCCGCCTGCCCTTGAAAATTGTAGAATGTATAGCGGCGTCAAGTACAAGTAGATGAAGTTAGTTGAATATTGTACAAATTTTCATTTAATTTTTTCGTAGAAAGTTTTCATGCTCCGTAGTTTTGTAATTTTTGACAAAAAAAAAACATTAAAAAATGGAGAAATATTTTATTGTGCGTGCATGTGCAAGTGGTTTAGTATCTGATCGGAAAAATAGACTGAAAATGACTTTTATTGACCGAACTTAGCGATCGCAGCGCCTCACTTATAGTGTCCATATTTCTACGGCGATCGTTCTCCTGTTCTCTAACCTTCATGGTCTATACCCACTATGACATTTCATACCATGATCGTAACATTACAGTTGTGAAACGCCTGAAGTGCGGCGATGGCGCCGCCTGCATAGGTATTTACGCAGCAGAGTATGCTAAGGTGGATATTATAATACTCATTATTATTTATTGACACATTTGCGCCAACCGTATGTATCAGACTATGTGAAGTGCGATAGCACAAGGTCGGACCGTCCCACGGCCCACAGTGCCCCCACCATTGCTCTGCACAAGTAAATTCGTTTCCCAACCGTAAGGTCTTTAAACTGTGGTTACATATCGGCACATTAGAAAAAATAGTTTGTATAAATTATTACGTTACAACGTCTACTAGAACGTTTCAATGGCCAACACTATAGCGTGCCATTACAGGATTTCACGATGAGAATATTTGGCATATTAGAACATTTGTAATTAGACTACCCGTTTACGACACGCTACGATACCAAACCGCTCTTTGTAGGCGACCAAACTTGTATCTGCCTACGCTAATTGCTAAATGTTAATTCTTTTAAAGATAATTTTATTATAGCTACCGTTTAGTAGTGGATAAAAAAATTGCAGAAGTGAGTGGACCGATAGTTTAAATCAGTCTTATCATTTGAAAATCTTTGTACTCACCCGATGCGCATTCAAATATTCTATGTCGGTGTCCGTCGCTAATATCTGCACAGCGTCCAAAATTACGTTCGACGCCTTCTTTACGTTGTGCGCGAACATCGCCAGCACTTCGCTCACTGTAACCTTAGAACATTTAACAGATTATTCCTATTACGAATTTTTTCTTATGGGTACTAATTAAACTGACCTCTCTCAGAAAATCTACATTGCCCTCTGAATTACTAAGTCAGCCACCAACAATCGCGCATTGACTATACTACTGTCATTACAACTCATCTTGGTACTTATTTTTTACATCTACATTTGTAACATATATTCAAGCAGTAAACTTCTAAAATATTTAACCTACGCCAACTTAAAATGTTGGCGAGTTGTAAAATCCGTGAGTGAGTTAGCTATTGGTGGTGATGTATAAATCAGTATTTCATATTGTTACGAGCTAGAGGTTCGTAACAATAAAAATTGCCGATAAAATTACCTAAATTAACACTTTAATTTACTTTACACAAATTAAAACTTAAAACACTAATAATTAAACACACTAATTCACTTTATTCCGCTCCGAAGCTTCGCTTGTCTCGCCAAATCCAATACTGCCTCGATAGCATCTTGCAGCGCCTATATATACAAATTAGCAATGAAGCATCCGGAATATTCAAGTAAATGCGCGCAAAGCGACGAGTGTTCGAGTGTAGATTTTCTAGAAACTTAGTTCTTCGGATGGCGCTGTCGGTAAAGATTTGTGATGTCATTTTCTGCATAGCTCCCCTCGCTCTCGTTCCTGACACTAGATGGCGCTAGTGTATTACGTTGAGCGCGTAACACTGCCCCCTCCTAAGACATGCTCGTCCCGAGCATTATCGGTCCCATAATAACGCGCCAAGCGATCCGAGTAGCGCCATCCGAAGAACTAAGTTTCTACTTAGTTCTTCGGATGGCGCTGTCGGTAAAGATTTGTGATGTCATTTTCTGCAAAGCTCCCCTCGCTCTCGTTCTTGACACTAGATGGCACTAGAGTATGACGTTGAGCGCGTAACAATATTACCACGGAGTTTTTCTTCTAGTGAAATCCTACTCATTATTATTAATATTCACGTTACTAGTCACGAACTAGTACGTGAATAGTCACGTTCAGCATGTAGGTCGGCAACCGCAGCTTTTTATTATTTTAACTTGTTATTAGGAAACTGCTGCCGCTGCCTATTTCTGTTTCATTTCCATCTGTCGCCACTTACGACTAACTCGTAATATGACAGTGGATACTAGGACTGCAAGGCGTATAGCAATCTATAATAAAGGTGTAAATAGCAAAACAAAAATAGCAATTGGGGCCATAAGTTATTATAAATATAATATTTCTAGAGTACGAAATGTAGGCAATATTAATAGTATCGCATTCACGTAGCGTGCGTTTACTGTGCACGTGTATGTTTTTTACAAACAGGTTTTAACTAGAACTTAATAAAATCATAATTGTTTACTGGATGTACTACTTATAAGATTCATATAATATGAATAATATATAATATAATGTAATAGTGTATGTTCTTCATAACATAAGTCAGTCTTTTATCGGTATTCGTGTTTCACTCGCTCTTCAATCCTTACTTTCTAATTTACCGTCCTTCCGTTTCGACTCGAATAAGCTCAACCTCCATTTACCAAGAATTTGGAAAAACTTGCAATATCGATAAAATCGAAAAGCAATACAAAATCGAATAAGAAGATGCACGAGTAAGAATTAAGATGTTAGCGGAATAGACTAACCTATCTGTTGGCACCATAGCCATACACACCATATTACAGGACTATCTCACCCTCACAAGTCAGTGCAATATGGATGCCGCGAATGCTCACTGAGCTTCAAAAGCAGGCGCGGGTTGACTGTTGTAGAGAGTTTTTACAGCTGTGTGGTGACGACCCAGCAAGTGTTTTTGCAAGGTGAAACTCTGAAAAATACACTGCCACCTTACGCCGTTTGAGAGAAGCAATAAAGGTAAAGAGAAGAGGAAAGCTAACCAAGGGAGTGCCGTTTATTCATGACAACGCACTGGTTCACACGACGCGGCTCTCCGAGGCTCCTGTACAAGAGTTTGTTGAAATTAACCTCCCATCATACAGCCCAGATCTAGCCCCTAGTGACTACTCTTTATGCCCAAACTTAAAAAAGACCTTCAGAGAAAGCTATTAGCTGACGATAATGAGCTCAAGTCCGCTGTACTTAAATAAGTATTTTTCAGGCCAAGACGAATAATATTGATGTCTTGGGAGACTATATTAAAAAATAAAAAATATTTCATAATTTTATGTCTTTTTTACATACCCATAGCGAGAATACATTGAATGCTCTTCGTACCTTTTAAATAAGAGCCTGTTTAAATGAATGAAAATACCATATTAAAATTCTGTAATTAAATGAAAAAATTGTCTCGTATCGATGTTGTGGTGTGTCAAAAACTTACAGATTTTTCATTTTCTCTCCAGCAATCGTAGTCGGTTATTAAGGCGACTGCAGCATAACTTAGGCCCGCCTCTTTTGCTAGCACGACCTGTGAATTCATACATTATAAATTAGGTAACAGATCATGGTCTTTACTCGTTGTGTTTGTCGTGGTTGTGATTAATAAAAATAAGAAATTAATACATATATGGTGGCGTTGTCGCCGCGCCACAAGCCTAAATTGCGCAATCAAAGTTCTGAAGTTAACAGGCTATATATAGAACAGCTCCGAATTAACACACGGAGCGTTGGCCACTTCCCGGGCTGTACACCTTGCCCAGCGGGAGATCTCCCATTTTCCTTACCACGGCCAAACAATACATAGAGAATTATAAATTCTAAGTTGTAAAATATCAACAATTTTCAATTGCTAAAAGAGTTAAGTATACTATACTTTTCCTTTCCTAATTAAAAAGTAAACTAGTTTTCATATAATGAATTACTAAACCATGTTTATGATATTATTAACAGATCTTATAATTAAAGAAATATTACCTCAGGAACCGTGGTCATGTTAACAAGATGCCCACCCCACTGACGGTGCATAAGGCTCTCAGCGCGACTTGAAAATCTGAAATGTGTTTTTTTTTTCTTTAATTGAATAAACGTGAAAATCGAGCACACATTCTACCGGATGACAAGCGAATGCAGTGGCTCATAGACACCTACGTCTATCTTTCATTAAAAATTGAAAAAACTACTGCAGATAATCTTAAAATGCTTGTATTAGGGGTGGTTCACTAGTCGAATGGCAGATTGAAACTAACAAACTTTTTGCACCGTCCCATTTTTTTATAGATTTTTATAGTGAATTCTGTGACCCATAGACATCTACATCTATACTCGATTAAGAATCAAAATACAGATGCTTTGTTACCCCTGAGAACTAAGATGGAATGTCTTGTTTCCAGTAAAAGGGGTCTCCGGTTCATTACACTGACCATACGAAACACAGCAGCATTAAGCAGCCACTTCACGCTGGTAGTCTTTGAGAGTGTGGTTCATTCGGGCTACAACCATAATATAGTTGCAGCGAAGCCAGTGTGGCCAACTTTAAAATACAGATCCTGTCTTACTTTGGTTAAAAACCTGCCAAAGTCTGTAGCGAAAATGCCTAAATACTGTCAATTTTAATTAACATTGTATTAAACATTTCATCACATTACGTGATACGGCAAATAGTGTTCTACCAAAAAACCACACGTTTAGCTCTGCCTTTTTAATTTCTTTTTGCAAGGAAGATTTCCTAAAGAATTGTTGCACCTGAAATAATTCAGTGAATTTATTTTAAAATGCAACATACATTCTTGTGGGTGTAAGATTAAATAAATAAAAAAATATTAGCTTAGCACTGCGATACGATGTTCGACCTGGTGAAAAAATAAATATACCTATTACAATCTGTTAGTTTATTACACCCGAAGACTGCCCACTGAATTCACTCATATTTTTTGATGTTTGCTAGTAGCTGCATGTTTCCTTAAAGCGGACAGCCGACATGCCAATTTGCAGTTACAGGCTTTACAAAAGGCCACGTCTGGATCATTTTTAGCTTTTGAGAGTCACAATGAAAGTAAAGAAGCTTGTTCATACTCAGCTCTATACTACCCTACCCTATCATATTTTCGCTTCATCACCTCTAATAATTACTATCGCCCACTAAATATTATTAACAAGATATTATCACCGTGAAATCTAATGCGATACCAAACTAAATAAAGTACGTCCTTCTATGACTGATTGAAATATTAACCATAAACTCGTGTTTATGAATACTTGTTTTAGGATTATGAACTTTATAAACAAACGTTAAAAGTTGTTTATTGAATGTGATACAAACATAATACGAGAAGTAC
Organism: Parnassius apollo; assembly: GCA_907164705.1. Taxonomy (NCBI): domain Eukaryota; kingdom Metazoa; phylum Arthropoda; class Insecta; order Lepidoptera; family Papilionidae; genus Parnassius; species Parnassius apollo. The sequence continues at coordinate 1,493,676 of CAJQZP010000049.1, read as the reverse complement.
AGGGAAATCCCCCACACGCTGGCGAAGAATCTTGGGTTATCATTTTCAGCAGTTTGAGTTGCCATAATGAAATCTATTTTTAATACCCTAATACTGCCAAATACTGCCAGATTCTATTAAAAAGTCAACAGATTATGCCAGAGGCTAAAATAAGAGGCTAATCTTGCCATTTTGGCAGGTTCCTGCCACGATATGGTCACACTGAATGTAGCGCTACCAAGTAAAGTTGGTATATAACAATATAACCAGAAACTTTTATTAAATATACATTATAATACTTATTGAAAGTCACTATTTTGTTTAATTTACCACTGGTTCGAAAAAAATCTCTGTCCTGGGAAGAATCAGCAAGAAATACAGCAGGACTTTCTTTTTTTTTTAAAAACAGCTTACAACCAATGTGTATCTACTATCCTATTCAGAGACAAAATTCTGAAAGCAGGTCATCGCAATCACAAAGAACTGTCTACTTGTGGAGGATTTGTATGAGTTTAGAAGCTGCTAACCTTCGCATGTAAGTATATTCGGCCAAACAACGAAATTATACTAGCATTTTGAACTTAAACACCTAAACCTGTACCACCTTCTGAACCTCCTTTTCGTCTAGGTGTCCGGTTGGGTAGGCAGAAGCCTCTTACCTATTTCTGCCATCAAATAGCAGTGTCTGCGTTGTCTGAAGGATATAGAGGACCAGTATAATTACAGGCTGCAACATTCCATCTTAGTCCTCCAGGCGTGACAACGCATCTGTAGCATTTTTGTTTGAAATTGGCAGGTGTTTATGAACCACAGTAATAGTAATTCAATCGGATGGCAATTCGACCCAACCGGAGGCGCAGGACACAAGGCTTTACGTACTTTCCAAGGCACAGGGGTGAAATACCACCAAGTTTCTGATTCTTGACTGAAAACGCCAATAAATGATTTTGTGCTCTTCTAAGACTTTAAAAGGAGATTATTTTATTAGATATTTTTAGTTTTTTGTAGCCTGTTAGTTGTCCCGGGTCTGGATGTTTGTCAATGTGCGATTTATGATGTAGTAACACCACCACATAAAAAGTCCCACTGGGAGGTAAGGTAATGTGTGTGTGTTTTATTCATATATCTAACAAAAAACGTACCTAGGCCCTTGTATAACTACGGCGGTTCCTTTCTCGTGACATCTATATCCTCTAGAAACCGCGGCGTCGAACAGAGCGCGTCGCGACTTCTCGCAAAACGCCGGACGCATAGGCAAGTGGCACACGCCTCTAGGGCCGCCTTCAGTGCGGTCGTAGAATGTGCATTTTCGACCCCATGTCCTGATAAATAAACAAGCTGCATAGTTAGGTAAGTGGATGCTGTGGCCCATACACATTTACATTAATCCTCGATTAAGAATCAAAATGCAGATGTGTTGTCACCGCTGAGGACTGAGATGAAATACCTCATTTTCAGTAAAAAGGGTCTCCGATTATCTACACCAGTGGAACATAAAAGCCGAGAATATACTTCATAGAAATAATATATAAAATACACTCCATAGAAGCCGAGAAGCCGGCCTTGCTCTATCAAACTGTTCAATCAATAATACGAGTATCAACTAACAAAATAACTCGTAAACTGTTTCAAAATTCTACACAGTTCCTTTGTTCTACACAGGTCATGACCCCGTAGCCTTAGCGATACTGCTGTCATAAAAAAGGAGTTGAATTGAGCGATTAGTGGTCTCTCTCGCACACGTGAGCTTTTTACCATAGTAGTCGCAGCCTTCTGTGTGCTTTGTTAAACACGTCCTCGACAGCACTGAATATGAAACTGAAGAGTGGAGACAGATCAGGATTGGTGTATTTTTATAAAACTGCTAAAAACAACAAAAAACAATATCTTGGGCTTGCCCTAATTTGGAGCCCTAGCTTCATCACTGCTCTACTCTCACCATACGAAACACAAAAGCATTAAGCTGATATTTTACTCTGGTATGTAATTAATAAATGTATTATTATTATTGTTATTATGTATTCTGTGAGAGCTTGGTCGTAGCCTAGTAGAGCCAACCCATTCGCGCTACAATCATAATATAACTGCAGCGTGACTTTAGCACGTAAAAATTAAAAGCTATAAATTCCGTAAAATTAGTTCTATTAAATTTGTAGTATTCGTGTTAGTATATACGAAAAATTATAAAAGAATTTAGTTTTTTTATGCTAATTATATTTAGTCTGTGATGACATAAAGTTCAATTGCTGGATTACATGGGCTAGGTAGTGCTAGTGAATCTCTTATGCCTATATATATACAGTATGTCCGGTCACGGACTAGCGATATTTTAGGTACTTATAATACAGCTATTTTAATATAAAAATACACTACACTGAGGTCTAATCCCCTCCCCCTCTATTTGACAGCCATTTTGTTTTTTTCTTGAGATATTCTCTACGCGTTTACGAAAAAAGTCATATCTCTCAAAGTTTTAGTCTTACTGAGATAAAAATTAACTCATTCGGAGGCCAATAACAGTCGCGGCGCCGACATCGGCGCTGTTCTGTGCTGCCTGCTCTCAAATTATACTACTTATAAATGATGATTCTGATTCTCTGATCTCTAATTCATCGAAGATCATAAGTAATCTCAGATTACTATTACTCCTAGGCAGGCAGTGCCAGTTGTCATTTAACAAAGGCCTTTTGTGTTTGCGCATATGCTATGTTCAAACAACAATAATTCTTAAAGTAATAGAGATACAGCTGTAAACTTTATGTTGTATTGTAGCTTAACTCAAAATCTGTCGATCTAGTATAAAAATAAAAAGGGTGAACGGGGTTGTTTTTGCAGTAATTTACAATAATTTGCCGATTAGCATATTTTTTTGATATTTATTTGAAGATAAATTTTTTTTCTTCAAAGTTACAAGTATGTCAACAAAAACTTTGATAATGTAAGCGATAAACAATATTATATTGGCCTCCGAATGAGTAAATTTTTATCTCAGTAAGACTAAAACTTTAAGAGATATGACTTTTTTCGTAAACGCGTAGAGAATATCTCAAGAAAAAAACAAAATGGCTGCCAAATAGAGGGGGGAGGGGATTAGACCTCAGTGTGTAGTGTATTTTTATATTAAAATAGCTGTATTATGGCTGATTTACACAGGGTCAGTAGACAAGTCAGTCGCAGCGCCAATGTCGGCGCCGCGACTGACTTTAACTGTTTACATGAAGTAAGTAGTAGTGGTGCGTTTCTCACGGTGAGCACACGTGTGTGAAGTCAGTGGGAAATATGAATTCGCGAAAACAAATGAAACGACGATTTAATTATTTGTTGAAAAATTTATCAATTTTGCTGTTGAATGAGTTAATAGAAATGGTAGAAAATGAGATAACTAAAAATAAACGACAATGGGTAAGAAAATGGATTGACGATAGAAACGAAACTGGTGGCCCTGCTTTGTTGCTGAAGCAATTGCGATTTGAAGATCCTGCGGAGTACAAACTGGCTATGAGGATGTCACCACAGAATTTTGACGAATTGCTGTCAATGATATCGAGCTCTATTCAACGACATGATACATTCATGAGAGATGCTTTACCAGCCAAAATTAAACTGGAAATAACGCTGACATTTTTGGCTTCAGGAATGAACTATCGGTTCCTTAGTCACTTTTATCGTGTCTCAAAACCAGCAATTTCTCAAGTAATACCAGAAGTGTGCTGGGCAATATATACGGCACTAAAAACACATATGAAGGTAAAAAAAAATTATTATTAAATTATTAGAAAATTAAGAAATACAACATCAAAATAGTATTAAGAATTTTCATAGGCACGCATAATCGTACGAGGGTGGATCGAAAAGTACTCGGCCTAACACAGATCCATTCAATTCTAAAAATCAAATCTACCCACATTATTTAGTTCAGTTCAGACTAGTTCATTGTGTGAAGTTCGAAACGTGTGCGATAATTAGTTGTGATTTTATAAATTTATTAACAAAGTAATCGGACATAATTTCCGCGAATGGAGCAAATCGAGCAACGTGCCGTCATTAAGTACCTCCATAAGAAGGGGCTATCATCAAAAGCCATCCATGATGACATGGTCAGTACATTAGGCGATTGTGTCAAAAAATGGATAGCAGAATTTAAGCGTGGTAGCGAGAGTGTGAAAGATGAACCCCGCTCTGGAAGGCCTTCGACGTCAACTACTGACGAAAATATTAAAAAAGTACTTGATTTAATAATGGGAGACCGCAGATTAAAAATTAGAGAGATAGCCTAGATTATAGGCATCTCTTATGAACGAACTCAAAACATCATTGTCAACGAGTTGGGTTTCCACAAGGTGTCTGCGAGGTGGGTTCCGCGACTGCTTTCAGTTGAACAAAAAAAGGACGCGATTGACTATTTCACGCGACTGTTTGGAGTTATTTGAAGCCGATGCAGATGATTTTTTGAATCGTTTTGTTACTATGGACGAAACATGGGTTCATTACTGTACACCGGAAACAAAACAACAATCAAAACAATGGAGAAGACCTGGTTCACCACCCCCTAAAAAGGCTAAGTCGATTTTGTCGGCAAATAAGGTGATGGCTTCAGTATTCTGGGACTCGAAAGGTGTGATTATGATTGATTATCTTGAAAGGGGTCAGACTATAAACTCTGATTACTACTGCACCTTACTACGTCGTTTACGAGAGGAAATAAAAGAAAAACGTCGAGGAATGGTCAGAAGAAAAGTCCTGTTTCATCAAGATAACGCCCGTGTTCACACGTCAGTACAGTCAATGGCTGAAATTCACAACTGTGGCTTTGAACTGTTACCGCATCCGCCGTATTCACCTGATCTGGCACCATCAGACTTCTTTCTGTTCCCTAACCTAAAAAAGCACTTGGGAGGTCAAAGATTTTCGACAAACGACGAGGTCAAAGCAGCTGTAGACGCATATTTTGACTCTCAGGAAGAATCATTTTTTTTCAACGGTCTAAATGCTTGGAAGGGGAGGTGGCAAAAGTGTATTGAACTTGGTGGTGATTATGTAGAAAAATAAAAATATAACTGATTTAGTATGTGTTTATTTTCTTGGTTAGGCCGAGTACTTTTCAATCCACCCTCGTATTAACAGCAGTGTTATTTTCACTTTCAGCTTCTTCGTTGATCGTGGTGCTGTAATTCAAACCTGAGGGTGTAATAATAACCTGCCTGGGGTTTACAAATGTAGGGTTCGTTGATCGATTGGAAGGATGAAATCCTAAAGAGCTGTTGCTAGTGGCAGACTCGGCAACCTCTGGCGGGTAAAATGTTATGGTGTTGTCGCTTGATGCAGTCATTGGGTTGGGCTCCAGGGAGTAAAATCCCATGCTACTTGTGCTGCTTGTTGTAGTTGCTGCCGGACTAGGGATAAAATAGTTAGGGGATGAAGAGTGTGCATTTTCTGTATACTTCTTTTGTTGTATATCAGCCAATCTAGCTTTGGATAATATTTTTTGGATCTCTTCTTGTGCAATAACAGATTGTTCTTCAGACAGTTTTTTTAGTTGAGCTGCCAAATGTTTACCGAAAATATCAGCGTCAGACTCTTCTTCAAATGGTGACATATTCAAATGGTTTCAATACCAAGTGGAATTTCCCTTCATGTTATAGAGCAATCGATGGGAAGCATATTATAATTAAAGCTCCTCCAAATAGTGGAAGTGAATTTTATAATTATAAAAAAACCAATAGTACAGTATTGTTAGCACTTGTAGACCACGACTATTGTTTTTCATATATAGACGTTGGAGCGAATGGAAACGCCTCTGATGGAGGTGTTTTCAAAAATTCCTCATTATATCGAAGAATTATTTACTAAAACCCTATCCAGGTACGCAGCTAAGTAATGCCGAAAAAGTCTTTAACTACAGGTTGTCGCGTGCAAGGCGCATAAGTGAAAATGCTTTTGGTATACTGGTTTCTAGATTCCGAGTGTTCGAAAAAGCAATTCCAACCCATGTGGACACAGTTGATGCCGTTGTCTGTGCAGCCTGTGCCCTGCATAATTGGTTGCGAAAGTGTTCAAGTTCCTACATAACATCTACTTGTGTAGACAGAGAGGACAATGATGGACAAATAATAGAAGGAACATGGAGATCGGAAATAAATCCACTACCAAGCATTTCAGAAAAACAAAGAGGCAACCATTCCATGACTGCTAAAGAAAAAAGAGACCTATATAGGAACTTCTTTATGACTGCTGGAAGTGTGCCATGGCAATTGGATAGAATTCATTAATTTTGCATAGGTACCTAGGATGGAAATAAAATAAATAAGTTACATAAATACTTACCATTGTTTTCCTTTTTACAATAGCATTTTTTTATAAAGCCGTCCAGTTCTTGAAACCACTTGACTTTTGGGACATATACGTTCCCACCAGCGCCAGATCTGGTGGATTTTTGTATCTTGTCGAGCTCTAAATAATATGTAGCCCTTATGGCTTTAATTTTATTTTTTACTTCAGTAGAAGTGAGCCCTCCGATTTGCATTTGTTGAGCCATATTTTGCAACGCTGTTGACCGTATTTCTTTATTGCGGTAATTTTGGGATTTAATATCCCAAAGGCACTCGTTTTCGCCATATAATTGCACCAATTTTAAGGTTTCGTCTTCGCTAAGCTTACGCGTCATTTTTATCGCCAGCGAAAAAAACGTGGTCACTCTACAACGCAGCGGCAGTGACTAACCACGCACTGACTTGTCTGTTTACACGGGGTTTATTTGGCTGGCGCGGGGGTGCGCGGGTAGCGGGGGGCGCCAACTGACTTTCAAATATTCGTGTCCGAATATTCAAGTCAGCGCTGACTTCAAGCCACTGTACTGACTTCAAATCAGTTTACACAAGTTTTTTTTCGGGTCAGCACTGACTTGCCTCGAATTTGTAGTCAGTTACTGACCCTGTGTAAATCAGCCATTATAAGTACCTAAAATATCGCTAGTCCGTGAGCACACACACACACACACACTATATATATATATATATATATTATTGTACGATCTCATAAATTATTAAGACAAGTAAATGTAAAATATACCTATCAATGAAGTCGTCCAAAATGACGAGATCTCCCGGTTTGTATTCTTCAACCAGAGATCCCGTGGCCGTGGTAGCAAGCACGTGTGTACATCCGGCCTCTTTCAGTGCCCAAATATTGGCTCGGTAGTTGACATCACTTAAAAAAAATTAATCAAATTCATAAATTTTTAAGTTATATACATTTTCAATTTGGATAACCGTTTTTATTATCTGGAAAAAAATTGGGTGTAACATGTTAACAGACTAGAAGCCTATGACACTGATATTTTACAAAAAAATAAAAACAAAAATTTTGAATTAAACATTCGAAAAAAAAATTTTGAACAATTACTTTGCCCTTGAGCCTGTGACCCTGCGAAGTGAAGAGGTCAAAGATGCCTACTAAATTTATTGTTTTATTGCCGTTCGTAAAGTAGGGTGGATATGATTTAAATTTCAATACATTTTAATTTATTTCTTTATTTAATTCAAAAATTTTGGTTTTATTTTTTTGTAAAATATCAGTGCCATAGGTCCCTAAAACTATAGTTTACTCTTTGACAAGTCAATCAATTTTTGAATTCTTATTAATAAACATATACTTCCTCTTAGGTTTTAGTGATTCTCCTTCTAACTTATCAATCTGTAAATGTCCAAGGCTGGACTATCCCTCTCATGTCATAGGGAAGATTAGCCCTTAATCTAGGCCAGGCAGGCGTATTGACGATTGCAGCGAAAGATGCCTCGGCTCTTTGCCGCTGTTCCTCATTGCCGGTCTGGTTATTCATGACGTCCTGGTATTTCCTGTCTCATCCATGTGGTGGCGAATTAAGAATATTTACTATCCCATACCGTAGCATGGGTGTCGTAAGAAGCGGCAGAGTGAAATGGACCAGGAAATGGGCAGTAGCGTCTTCGTAATAAAACGAAGTAAAAAAAATATCTCCCCATGAGATAACGATATTATCTCTCCGTCCGTAAATTCGTACCGGCGGTCACGAAGGAGATTTCTGTTCTAGGTATGGTGGGTTGTCAATATACGCTTCATGATCTAACAGATTATGGAAGTTTGCCAATAGTTGAATTTGGCTAATAGTCGACAGGATCTAGATTTTGCAAGGTTTTAAGAACCTCATTTTCTGTTGATATTTCATATTAAATATGTATTTAAGTATAGTAATTTTGCATTGAAATTTCCCCGAATTTCGAATTTTTTGACTATTTTCGAGTTGCTGATGAGCATGACAAATTTAACTAGTAGTAGTTAGGTACTATTACAAGTCAATTTTTTTAAAGTTTTATAAAAAAAATTAAAAAAAAAATATAAAAATTAAAAATTTAATAGTTTAATATTTATTTGAAGATAAATTTTTTTTCTTCAAAGTTACAAGTATGTCAACAAAAACTTTGATAATGTAAGCGATAAACAATATTATATTGGCCTCCGAATGAGTAAATTTTTATCTCAGTAAGACTAAAACTTTAAGAGATATGACTTTTTTCGTAAACGCGTAGAGAATATCTCAAGAAAAAAACAAAATGGCTGCCAAATAGAGGGGGAGGGGATTAGACCTCAGTGTGTAGTGTATTTTTATATTAAAATAGCTGTATTATGGCTGATTTACACAGGGTCAGTAGACAAGTCAGTCGCAGCGCCAATGTCGGCGCCGCGACTGACTTTAACTGTTTACATGAAGTAAGTAGTAGTGGTGCGTTTCTCACGGTGAGCACATGTGTGTGAAGTCAGTGGGAAATATGAATTCGCGAAAACAAATGAAACGACGATTTAATTATTTGTTGAAAAATTTATCAATTTTGCTGTTGAATGAGTTAATAGAAATGGTAGAAAATGAGATAACTAAAAATAAACGACAATGGGTAAGAAAATGGATTGACGATAGAAACGAAACTGGTGGCCCTGCTTTGTTGCTGAAGCAATTGCGATTTGAAGATCCTGCGGAGTACAAACTGGCTATGAGGATGTCACCACAGAATTTTGACGAATTGCTGTCAATGATATCGAGCTCTATTCAACGACATGATACATTCATGAGAGATGCTTTACCAGCCAAAATTAAACTGGAAATAACGCTGACATTTTTGGCTTCAGGAATGAACTATCGGTTCCTTAGTCACTTTTATCGTGTCTCAAAACCAGCAATTTCTCAAGTAATACCAGAAGTGTGCTGGGCAATATATACGGCACTAAAAACACATATGAAGGTAAAAAAAAATTATTATTAAATTATTAGAAAATTAAGAAATACAACATCAAAATAGTATTAAGAATTTTCATAGGCACGCATAATCGTACGAGGGTGGATCGAAAAGTACTCGGCCTAACACAGATCCATTCAATTCTAAAAATCAAATCTACCCACATTATTTAGTTCAGTTCAGACTAGTTCATTGTGTGAAGTTCGAAACGTGTGCGATAATTAGTTGTGATTTTATAAATTTATTAACAAAGTAATCGGACATAATTTCCGCGAATGGAGCAAATCGAGCAACGTGCCGTCATTAAGTACCTCCATAAGAAGGGGCTATCATCAAAAGCCATCCATGATGACATGGTCAGTACATTAGGCGATTGTGCTCTTATTCATCCGTCAAAAAATGGATAGCAGAATTTAAGCGTGGTAGCGAGAGTGTGAAAGATGAACCCCGCTCTGGAAGGCCTTCGACGTCAACTACTGACGAAAATATTAAAAAAGTACTTGATTTAATAATGGGAGACCGCAGATTAAAAATTAGAGAGATAGCCTAGATTATAGGCATCTCTTATGAACGAACTCAAAACATCATTGTCAACGAGTTGGGTTTCCACAAGGTGTCTGCGAGGTGGGTTCCGCGACTGCTTTCAGTTGAACAAAAAAGGACGCGATTGACTATTTCACGCGACTGTTTGGAGTTATTTGAAGCCGATGCAGATGATTTTTTGAATCGTTTTGTTACTATGGACGAAACATGGGTTCATTACTGTACACCGGAAACAAAACAACAATTAAAACAATGGAGAAGACCTGGTTCACCACCCCCTAAAAAAGGCTAAGTCGATTTTGTCGGCAAATAAGGTGATGGCTTCAGTATTCTGGGACTCGAAAGGTGTGATTATGATTGATTATCTTGAAAGGGGTCAGACTATAAACTCTGATTACTACTGCACCTTACTACGTCGTTTACGAGAGGAAATAAAAGAAAAACGTCGAGGAATGGTCAGAAGAAAAGTCCTGTTTCATCAAGATAACGCCCGTGTTCACACGTCAGTACAGTCAATGGCTGAAATTCACAACTGTGGCTTTGAACTGTTACCGCATCCGCCGTATTCACCTGATCTGGCACCATCAGACTTCTTTCTGTTCCCTAACCTAAAAAAGCACTTGGGAGGTCAAAGATTTTCGACAAACGACGAGGTCAAAGCAGCTGTAGACGCATATTTTGACTCTCAGGAAGAATCATTTTTTTTCAACGGTCTAAATGCTTGGAAGGGGAGGTGGCAAAAGTGTATTGAACTTGGTGGTGATTATGTAGAAAAATAAAAATATAACTGATTTAGTATGTGTTTATTTTCTTGGTTAGGCCGAGTACTTTTCAATCCACCCTCGTATTAACAGCAGTGTTATTTTCACTTTCAGCTTCTTCGTTGATCGTGGTGCTGTAATTCAAACCTGAGGGTGTAATAATAACCTGCCTGGGGTTTACAAATGTAGGGTTCGTTGATCGATCGGAAGGATGAAATCCTAAAGAGCTGTTGCTAGTGGCAGACTCGGCAACCTCTGGCGGGTAAAATGTTATGGTGTTGTCGCTTGATGCAGTCATTGGGTTGGGCTCCAGGGAGTAAAATCCCATGCTACTTGTGCTGCTTGTTGTAGTTGCTGCCGGACTAGGGATAAAATAGTTAGGGGATGAAGAGTGTGCATTTTCTGTATACTTCTTTTGTTGTATATCAGCCAATCTAGCTTTGGATAATATTTTTTGGATCTCTTCTTGTGCAATAACAGATTGTTCTTCAGACAGTTTTTTTAGTTGAGCTGCCAAATGTTTACCGAAAATATCAGCGTCAGACTCTTCTTCAAATGGTGACATATTCAAATGGTTTCAATACCAAGTGGAATTTCCATTCATGTTATAGAGCAATCGATGGGAAGCATATTATAATTAAAGCTCCTCCAAATAGTGGAAGTGAATTTTATAATTATAAAAAAACCAATAGTACAGTATTGTTAGCACTTGTAGACCACGACTATTGTTTTTCATATATAGACGTTGGAGCGAATGGAAACGCCTCTGATGGAGGTGTTTTCAAAAATTCCTCATTATATCGAAGAATTATTTACTAAAACCCTATCCAGGTACGCAGCTAAGTACTGCCGAAAAAGTCTTTAACTACAGGTTGTCGCGTGCAAGGCGCATAAGTGAAAATGCTTTTGGTATACTGGTTTCTAGATTCCGAGTGTTCGAAAAAGCAATTCCAACCCATGTGGACACAGTTGATGCCGTTGTCTGTGCAGCCTGTGCCCTGCATAATTGGTTGCGAAAGCGTTCAAGTTCCTACATAACATCTACTTGTGTAGACAGAGAGGACAATGATGGACAAATAATAGAAGGAACATGGAGATCGGAAATAAATCCACTACCAAGCATTTCAGAAAAACAAAGAGGCAACCATTCCATGACTGCTAAAGAAAAAAGAGACCTATATAGGAACTTCTTTATGACTGCTGGAAGTGTGCCATGGCAATTGGATAGAATTCATTAATTTTGCATAGGTACCTAGGATGGAAATAAAATAAATAAGTTACATAAATACTTACCATTGTTTTCCTTTTTACAATAGCATTTTTTATAAAGCCGTCCAGTTCTTGAAACCACTTGACTTTTGGGACATATACGTTCCCACCAGCGCCAGATCTGGTGGATTTTTGTATCTTGTCGAGCTCTAAATAATATGTAGCCCTTATGGCTTTAATTTTATTTTTTACTTCAGTAGAAGTGAGCCCTCCGATTTGCATTTGTTGAGCCATATTTTGCAACGCTGTTGACCGTATTTCTTTATTGCGGTAATTTTGGGATTTAATATCCCAAAGGCACTCGTTTTCGCCATATAATTGCACCAATTTTAAGGTTTCGTCTTCGCTAAGCTTACGCGTCATTTTTATCGCCAGCGAAAAAAACGTGGTCACTCTACAACGCAGCGGCAGTGACTAACCACGCACTGACTTGTCTGTTTACACGGGGTTTATTTGGCTGGCGCGGGGGGTGCGCGGGTAGCGGGGGGCGCCAACTGACTTTCAAATATTCGTGTCCGAATATTCAAGTCAGCGCTGACTTCAAGCCACTGTACTGACTTCAAATCAGTTTACACAAGTTTTTTTTTCGGGTCAGCACTGACTTGCCTCGAATTTGTAGTCAGTTACTGACCCTGTGTAAATCAGCCATTATAAGTACCTAAAATATCGCTAGTCCGTGAGCACACACACACACACACACATACACTGTATATATATATATTATTGTACGATCTCATAAATTATTAAGACAAGTAAATGTAAAATATACCTATCAATGAAGTCGTCCAAAATGACGAGATCTCCCGGTTTGTATTCTTCAACCAGAGATCCCGTGGCCGTGGTAGCAAGCACGTGTGTACATCCGGCCTCTTTCAGTGCCCAAATATTGGCTCGGTAGTTGACATCACTTAAAAAAAATTAATCAAATTCATAAATTTTTAAGTTATATACATTTTCAATTTGGATAACCGTTTTTATTATCTGGAAAAAAATTGGGTGTAACATGTTAACAGACTAGAAGCCTATGACACTGATATTTTACAAAAAAATAAAAACAAAAATTTTGAATTAAACATTCGAAAAAAAAATTTTGAACAATTACTTTGCCCTTGAGCCTGTGACCCTGCGAAGTGAAGAGGTCAAAGATGCCTACTAAATTTATTGTTTTATTGCCGTTCGTAAAGTAGGGTGGATATGATTTAAATTTCAATACATTTTAATTTATTTCTTTATTTAATTCAAAAATTTTGGTTTTATTTTTTTGTAAAATATCAGTGCCATAGGTCCCTAAAACTATAGTTTACTCTTTGACAAGTCAATCAATTTTTGAATTCTTATTAATAAACATATACTTCCTCTTAGGTTTTAGTGATTCTCCTTCTAACTTATCAATCTGTAAATGTCCAAGGCTGGACTATCCCTCTCATGTCATAGGGAAGATTAGCCCTTAATCTAGGCCAGGCAGGCGTATTGACGATTGCAGCGAAAGATGCCTCGGCTCTTTGCCGCTGTTCCTCATTGCCGGTCTGGTTATTCATGACGTCCTGGTATTTCCTGTCTCATCCATGTGGTGGCGAATTAAGAATATTTACTATCCCATACCGTAGCATGGGTGTCGTAAGAAGCGGCAGAGTGAAATGGACCAGGAAATGGGCAGTAGCGTCTTCGTAATAAAACGAAGTAAAAAAAATATCTCCCCATGAGATAACGATATTATCTCTCCGTCCGTAAATTCGTACCGGCGGTCACGAAGGAGATTTCTGTTCTAGGTATGGTGGGTTGTCAATATACGCTTCATGATCTAACAGATTATGGAAGTTTGCCAATAGTTGAATTTGGCTAATAGTCGACAGGATCTAGATTTTGCAAGGTTTTAAGAACCTCATTTTCTGTTGATATTTCATATTAAATATGTATTTAAGTATAGTAATTTTGCATTGAAATTTCCCCGAATTTCGAATTTTTTGACTATTTTCGAGTTGCTGATGAGCATGACAAATTTAACTAGTAGTAGTTAGGTACTATTACAAGTCAATTTTTGTTTTAAATTCCAATAAACTTGGTACCTCGGTTGGTACTGGTGCTTGCGTCCATGTCTCGCCAGTAGCACGCATGGCACACCTTTTATCTGTCCCTGAAGTAGTATATCTGAGGGTTTACCAAACGGCGTGTTCACATGCAGCTCAATAGGGTTTTCAAACAATGAGGGATCGTCGAAGCCAGAGCCACCAATGATACCGATCTGTAAGTTTTGTGGGTTATTATTAACTAAATGTTTAATATAATTGACTGTTATAATATTATTTTACTTTAAAAAAAGGGATAAAGTTGCATTAATGATGGTCCAAAATTAATAAATAAAAGATTCAATAATTAAAGCAAATCAGTTCACAATAAAACAACAAAAAACTTTGTCAAATAATTTATTTCTTAATGCAAAATATATTATGTAATAACTACTTTGAATCAACAATGTATTCTACATTATATAACAGACAAATGCTCAAAAACTGAAATATATATCAAATATTACTTTTTATCTTCCAATCCTTGCTGGAACTTAACTTCTTTTGTTGTTTCATGTGCTTTCTTTAAGCTTTGAGCCAGTTCAAAGAATTTTTTTGACTTATCTAAGTCTTTATCGACACCATCGCCTTTTTTGTACATCAAGCTTACATTAGCACAAGCATAAATATTACCAAGTTCACATGCTTTATTTGCAAACTGAAATGCTTGCTTAAGATCTGGTTTAATTAAATAGTCTATATTTTTGTTTTTCTCTGGATTATGTGGATTGTAGTCTACTACATTTCTTGGTACTCCAGCAAGATACATTCCAGACAGGTAATGGCATGCCATATCGTCATTCTGATCACAACTTTTCTTAAGGTAGTTGTAACCTATAACAAAAACATAATAACAATAAAAATACATTGCTGACAAACTTTTAATCAGTTTAGGATGAAACGCATATTCTTTTATCCTAAATGTAGTGGGGATGTAAGAATATCCATTACCCCGTATCGTCCCATGGGTGTCGGAAGAGGCAACAGGAAAATTGAAACAGGTGATGGGCCGCAACATCTTCCTGATAAAAAAGTTAAAATAATCAAAAACTGCAGTTGAAATTCTGCTCGCCAAGTGTGCCAACTATGGCAAAATCCCCCCTATGAGGCAATCTATGGGGGAGGCCTTTGTTCAATGGTGGACATTTGTAGGCTGTGATGATGATGATGATGAAAACAAAAATAACCCTTTAAAAACCGATTAAACGAGTATCAAGTTCTACAGAATGTAAGTAAATACAATTAAATGGTGTTCAGATGAGAGTTTATTCTTCATACCATAAAACCTTTTTAGCATTCGTCACCTTAGATATGCCTTAAAAAAGCCCTAAAGGAGGATGGCCAAATTGTACCAGACAACCATATCTCATATATGATAGAATCCTAATATGAAATATTTATGTAAAATACTCTTATTGTTTAAGGTCTTAAAACACACAAGAAATACCTCTCTAAGTGGCCACAAAAAAAGTTATCCATTTATTTCTATTTTTGTAACTGTTTAAAATTATTTCAAATAATAGTTTCAGAACGCATCTAATGACGATTCATTTCATGTATGAAAGGACTTAGTATTTGAAGACTATAATTATTCACATTTTTATGAATAGTTGTTAATTTTAATTCAATTCAATTAGTATGTAGACATCAAATCAACTACTATGCTGATTTATTACATATTGGATTCTTGTCATAAAAATAATTATGTAGGTCATAGTAAGTTAAATGTTTTGTTCAATTACATATGTACAACAGAACGTCATTTGTCATCGCTTAATCTGTGGTCATTGATCCGCACCAGTATTGTTATTTCCTTCTGTTGTTTTGACCTCGGTATTGTTTCACGGATTGATTTTTTCACATCTTGGATAATTGTGAGAGACATCATGCAAACTACACAACAAAAACAACTAGGCGATGCAATTGCTATGTGTTAATTGTAACATATGCATTGATGCACTTCGCCACCATCTCATTTTTGAGCTTGATACCAGAGTAATTTCTAAGATCTGCAAGTGGAATTCTTCAATAAAAGTACGTATTTACATACCTACTTATTTTATTACACTAACATAATACATCATTGCAATACAATCAATTATACATCATAATACAACTCTAATTCTTATTTTAGATCACTGAAGAAGATTACGTATGTGATGCCTGTCAGCAATTGGCAATACAGCATGTCAACTACGGGTTACCTAATGAACCTGGTGCCTCATCTTCCCGTGGCCAACAGGATTTTTGCATACTTTGTAGAAGTTCTCTGAGAAATCGTAAACGTGACCTTGTTATAAGAGAGAATCCATCACAGTTGCAACAGGCAATACATGTTGAGCTTGAAAATAGAATTGCCCCACGGCGGGTAATAATTACCATTTTATTTTGTACTTTTTTTTTTGTTTTGTCTTTGTATCAATGTTATAGTGAATTTATCACTGCAATTTTATATTGTTTTGTAAAAATGATTCTATTTTCTCGGATTTAATAATAATGAGCCAAAATATTTATATTAAGACAAGGCTGTACGGTTGTTTCAGGCAACTTCAATAGACCATGTTTGTCATCCCTGTTGGCTGAGACTAAAGAGAATTGCAATACATAATATGCAGCAGACAGAGCTGGAGCATGAGCTAGAGCCTCAACCCCAAGAACCTCAAAGCCCACCAAATACCGACCAGCAAGATGACGAAGCACTAAGGGTGATTAGTTAGCCGCAGTATAGACGAGCGGCAAATACTGCAGCACATTGTGTTTTTTTTGATTGCCAGAACACAGATTTGCATAGAATTTCTGACCCTCTAAGAGCAACAACTCTTAGCAAATACAAATATTACTTGCCTATAAATGCTCGTATTTGTGTAGAACATACATTTAGTACTGATTGGGATATGTTGTTCAATTCTCAAAATAGTTTGAGAACATTTACGGCTGAACAAGTGGAACATTCTCTTTCTTTTATAAATGCTTTCAACACATTTCTTGATTTCTCGAACATGGAAAGTGTTGAAATAATTAATGAGCATTTGTTTCATTATTGGCTTGGAATGAATAAGCAACAATTTGAACTTTTATTATATGAAACGCCGTGTCTTATAGAAACAAATAGAGGCATTTTAGGTTTAGGTAATCTTCTAATGAAGATGAGAACTGGTGAATCAGATGACCAGATGGTTATCACAGTTATTAATGGTTCCAAGGCGAACATTAGAAAGATGGATAAGGTTAGGTAAATATTGGTACAAGATTTTGTGCCTAGAAATCTGGGAATTGAACACATATCCCATGAGCAATTGTTGCAACACAATTTAATGATTCCAAATGCAATTTATAATCAAAATAATGAAATTTGCGATAATTATATGTATGTTTGTCCCATACATATATTTTTATAAACAAAAGTTGCAATTATATGTTCCAAAAGGACACATATTCCTTACATAAATACAAAAACTTGTTAAAACCATTTTTGCTGGTGACACCTGATGGCTACATTGTAGACCGCTTTGGCCCATACAAAGCTACCACAACTGATGCAGATATAATGAAGTCTCTTTTCAGAGATGAAAACTCTCCTCTCAGAACAATACTTACAAAAGAACAATGTTTTTATTCTAGACAGGGGATGTAGAGATTCAATTAGTTTGTTAGAGGTCTGCAGCTACAGAACATATATGCCGGAATCCCTGCTTGAGAGTGAACATCAGCTCACCACTGAGCAAACTAACAGGAGTTGTTGTGTGACCATATGCTGATGGGTGGTGGAAGTTGTTAACGGGTACTTTAAACAAGACTTTAAAATATTCCGGCAAGATTTTTTTAATAAAACTGTTCCACATATGATGCATATGTTTTCCAGAGCTGCAAGACTTTTAAAAAAATTTGGTGTTTAATTAAAAAACAGGAATGATGCGGAGCAAATCATAAATGTGATTAAAGAATGATTTCCATTAAATATTAAAATATCTGATTTTATAAATAGTATGAATATGAATATGAACGAGACGAACATCTGATTTTACTACTATTACAGCTCATTCCAATACTAATATTATATTCCTCCATTTAGAATATAGTGAAGTTATATTATTTGGCCTAGGAACATATCAGATTCAACAGGCAAGGTCCTATTATAGTGAACATGTTAGGTTTCACAGAGGGTATTGAATCGAAGGACTGTTGGGTGATGTGCACATCACGCTTATGTGGTACCTTGGGTGGGCCAGGCATCAGCCGACAATATCGCCAGTGCCAGCATCACTCCTTGATGTTGTAGTTGTAAGAGGATGATGAATAAAAAGTAATTTTGTCTAGCCTACTTGTTTCATTGAAGTACTTCTAAATTCTACCATTACACTTAATTTACTCCCGTAACCTACCATCACTCGATTTTTCAATACATATGCAACTTTAGTATTGAAGACTGAAGGACAGTAGCTATCTAGCGATAACTCTCTTCAGCTAGAATTGAAATGGTCAAACTACAAAAAAGCCTTGAAATCTTTCAGGAAAGACTTCGTGTGATAATAATTATGCCATCCTTGTTTTTTTACACTACATACTGTGCAAGCTAGTGCAACATATGTAGGTGTAGTTTTTATTGGATTATCAGTCATAATTTGTCGTCGAAACGGTCAACTTCACAAGACGGTTTGACAGGTGGCCGTTTTTGACATGGAACTCTAGAAGTATGATGCACTGCACTTGCTTGTGCGCTTTGAGAGATGTTCTATTATTGGGTAACAAAATTATTTTAGAGAAATCTAAATAAATGGAAACGAGATCGCTAATTACCCTCCTCACTTATCGCCAACTACACTTATAGGCTACGTCGCAGTCGGATAAAGCGTCCAAGCAAGGTTTTTTTGTTAAAAATCAAAATGTACAATAAATTGCCTTTAGAAATAACAAGACTTCCATTATACGCGTTTCGACAAGTGACAAAAAAATACTTTTTGAATATATAATGATACATACATACATAATACATAAACACTCACGCCTGTCACCCAGAGGGGTAGGCAGAGACTACAGATTTCCATTTGGCACGATCCTGACACACCTCTCTCGCCTCCTTCACATCCATAAACCTACGCATACATGCTCGTCGGTTAAGGGTACTCCTAATTTGGCCCGTTAATCCGTTAATAATAAAGAATCTCCGGGAGGAAAACCGGCGACGAGGTTCGCCACCCGTCACGTTCTGTCTCCCGGAGAGGCGAAAAGTGGATTGCAGAGGCCCGTCTGGCTACGTTGAATGTATATAATGATATAGAAGAATATATGAAATGTTCATTTTCTGACTTGCTTGACATGTAAAATAATGTAAACGTAAATAAAGTGACATTTGTATTAATCTTGGCCTTTTTGGTTACTTCTGCTTCTACAATCTCTTCATTGACATTAATAATGTTTGATTTTGGCCAATCCGTCTCATTACGCTTGAACCATGCCGGGCCTTCCCACCATCTACTTTCCATAAGCTTCTTTGCGTCACAACCTCTTGATGGAATATCTGATGGATTGTACTCACCCGGTAGATGGTACCAATCGTCACAATAGAAACATTCAGTCAAAAATTGAAATATTTTTCAAAATATAACCGCATAGTTAGACTTGTGGCATGGATATTACGTATGAATTGTAAAATAAAAATAAAGTTTGACATAAAGGAGCCAGACATAACAAATGATGAATATATCAATGCAGAAAAGACACTAATTAAATTATTACAGAAAGAGAATTTTACAGAAGGGTTTTCGTTGCATAATATAAATACAGAAATAGATACCTACGGGGTGATAAGAGTAAAAACACGTTTAGAGTTGAGTAAAGAAGACAAGGATTTTGTAAGGCCAATACTTCTACCAGGAAAAAACGAAATCGTACAGTGGTTAGTGCAACAGAGACATGAAAAATTAAATCATGGAGGAACTCAGCTCTGTAATAACCTTCTTGAATCTACAACAATGGCCAATATATAAATAAAAAGTAAAAGGTATTTGTTCAGCCTTATAGCCAAATATTGTTGATGTTATTATAAAAAATCGTGGCCTATTAGATATTATTTTTAAACGTGATTGTGTTTACAATATAAAAACAAACGAATCTAACTATAGTTTGTTTTGAGACATGAAAAAAAGTCAAGTCCAGCTCCTATAGAAATTTTCCCATCCTCCTTTCAATGTTAGAATGTAAGAATATTTAAAGGTAATAAAGACTAAAAGATAGTAATAATAACTAATAAAGACAGCAACATTAGGTCAAGGGTTTCGAACTGAGAAAACCTGACACTAAAAGTACTCGGAATTCTTTTTTTATAGCATTAACCTCTCAATATGCACGCGGTCGGATCTGACCACGGCGATATTCCGTCAAATTCCAAGCGGTCAGATCCGACCACACCCACCCACAGCACTTTAAACTACAAATACTTATATTTAGAGAATACTTGTCTATGAAGAAGTTCGTCTTAAAGGCTAAATGTGAAATTTCCTATCCTCTAATCTGATACAATAAAACGTAGTTAGTCTATGGTTTTTTATTTATAATATAGGTTCATTTCGTACGCCTATTTCATGTGGCATGTTTTTGTGTTGATTTTTAGAATTTTCTAATGTTTTATAAGTGTTTCGTAGTTTTACTATAAAATTGTTATAAAAGTTTTTGTGTGCATACAATTTATAGGTTAATATTTCCAATATGGACCATCGATTTCGAAGCCCATATTTTTTTGTAGATAGTACTCACTAAAAGAAAGCGTTTGCAAAGTTGGCTTCTTACCCCCCTAGTCTCCAAAATTAACGAAATGTACTCAATACCAAGTAGTATTGATACTTTTGATACGATACTTGGTATGAGTATATCGATACTTTCAAAATATTCGGAACCCTACACTAATTGACGTTTGACATCAATCATTTGGTTATTTGCCAATTTGTATGAAAAGTTAAAAAAAATATATCTCATGAACCGTAAGTTTCCGCAACCTAAAACTTTGCAAAATGCTTTCTTTTAGTGAGTACTATCTACAAAAAAAATATGGGCTTCAAAATCGATGGTCCATATTGGAAATATTAGCCGAACTGGGAATTATAAACAGATTCCCAGTTCCAAAAGCATATAACTCCTGCATTTCATCTTTTAAAAGAGGGCTTTCAAATAAGCTTCGCAAAATCCTAAAAAAACGTTATAGAAAGCATAATGGATGCTCTCTGGTAGGAGAGTTTTTTGGTCTATTGCCAGTTGTTCAGACAAACTTATGTAGGCCTATGATGTCTCTGTTGTAAAAAGTGGGTGGCACACTAGTGCTAGTGCGACTGTCTACAGAGAAAGAGGGCTTTTTCACATTTTTTTTGGCTTAAAAAACTTGATCCGCCTCTCGGAAAGCCTGGAATACTGCACAGATTCTAGATGCAGTGTAAGTGGCAACCCGAGCCGAAAAAAAAACCAGCTGTACTGACTCTGCTAATTATAAGCCAATCTGAATTACCTTTATACTCTGCAAGATTATGAAGTGAATATTAATAGACCACCTTATGGCGTAGTACCTAACGCAGAATAGGGTGGCCTCCTCATAGGGCGACTGTATAGGGTCCACCATAATTGATCAACAGGGAGTTTTAGTGTATGCCACACACACATAGAGCGAGGCTACAGAGATATATGAGAAAGTAATTACGGTTTTCTTGATATCTCAAAGAGCTTTGACAGGGTCTGGCAAACGAGCCTTTTGGACAAACTTTTAGTGTACTATTACATTATTCTATGGTCGGGTCTAACGTGGTAGTGTAAGGATGGATATCCACTTCCTATCCCCCCCATATCATCCCGACTGTGTCGTAAAAGACCTCAGAAGGAAAATAAAACAGGGCAGCAGCATCTTGCTGATAACAACTTAAAATGATAAAAAATTGTATTTGGCAACCTGCTTACAAAATGTGGCAACTATGGCAAAATCCCCCCATGGAGCACTCTATGTGGGAATCAGCAGTGGACTTTTATAGGCTGTATTGGATAGAATAGATGGTCTGATTGACTGGGTGATAAGCTTTTAAGTAAGTAAACGGTCTCTGAGTAGATGTCAATGTTTTTGGAAGAGCAGCTCCAAGCATATGGTGACTAAATCTAGAGTACTCAGGAAGGACTCTTTACCAAAATTCTCTTGCCACTACATATCAATGACAGCACAGCTATGGAAAGATATCAGCCGAGTGCTCGGGCCATATGGATCAAATGCAGTATTTTTTAAATTTCTTTACAATCCTCAGAATGCTGGTTGAATTGAAATTTTTAGTTGACTGATTCCTAGGACTACTTAGAAATAAATTTATAAAAAACCTCTATATTCATTGCTTTTACCTTTGAAAACGATTACTTATGGACTTGCTTCGAGGAGTCAAGTGAGATAACAAATTTCGTGCTATTTTAGGTGTTTTATTTTTATTTGCAGAACTGTTGATTTACTTTAATTAATCTTTACTTGTTATTTTAAACCTACACCAAGATTTTAAATTATAAATTACTTCGTAAGTTCTAATTAGTTGTGTTGTTTTATAAGTAATCTCCTAAAAAAAAAATGACTAAGCAAGATGCAATAATGCAGCAAAATGGTTATGTAGCTCTGAAATTCCTGACTTAAAAACAAGGTATCTAGAACCATCTTCTTTTTACCATATCACTATTTACGTCACATTTTTAAAACTGTTGAGGTTTTAAATAAAATACATTTACCTTTAGGTACATCCCTTTGAACTGTAACTTCAGAACCGGTGTTTGTGAGCAAAACACCAGCATGCAGACATGATACCGGATCACTTAGTTCACATCCTTTTTCAAAATATTGCAATGCTTCCTTAGGGTCTGGCTTATCCCGTCCGCGCCCAATTAAGGCGTAGTTTCCATATTTTAAGCAAGATTTACCAAAGTTATAATCCAGACAATTGTTTTTATAGACAACAGCGGCTTTTCTATAATCCTTTTTTATTGCTTCTAAGTAGTCGCCCAAAAGTTGACATACTTCTGGCTTTTTTTCATGATAACAACCGAACCGATACTCGATACCTAAGTTTTCCACGTATTGTTTAACATCCTCTTCCTTTTGTAAGTTATAGGCCATGGTTATTTCTCAGTTTTATCACTTTCGTCACTAAACACAAGTACAACACCGATTCCGAGGTTAGATAACACTCAAAGTCAAACTCAATTCGATCAAATGTCAAAATGATAACGTTTATCAATTTAATAGGCAAGTCAACTGACGAACAAATACATTATTTCATTTTAAGTTACGGATAACCATTTCTTTGAAATAATTTTCCCGATAAACAAAATATTATTTATCATACCCGCTCAATATTAAATACATTTCATGTATGTAATAACAAATTTAAGAAAAAAGTACTTTATTTTACCTTTTTCTCACAGTCACCCATAATCTAAGTTTCAAGTAATGATATGGTAAATTAGGAATAATTGAAAATAATTTAACAAATAATGAAAGTTAATATGATTATAGTCAATAATTTTAAATAGTGTGTTTGTTTCAATTGGTTTCAATTCAACAAAACAGTTAACAGCGGTTAACAGAATAAATGACAGTGACCATAGATTACTGATTACTGACTCTCTAGTATATAGTCAGTAATCTATGTTACTGACCACAGAACACTATGTTACTGACTATGTACTATATAGACAGTGACAGTCCTTTATTTATTTCCCGAAGATCTCAAAGTAAAGCTGAGAACAAAAGACGCGGCTTATTGAAATCTAGCCAGTACATTTAATACTACACTGTGCAAACTATCGGTCTTAAGACGCGGACATGACCTTGCGTTGCTCTTGAGCGTTCGGACGTCCGAACAGAATCTAGCCCGGTTGGATGTTTGTGCGGCCGCGGACAGTGTGAACGGGATACGGGACGCGTCCGCGGACGTTTCGAGTATCACAAGCGAACCAACTGCGCTCGCGACATGATGTGTGATGAAGAAAAATTTATTGAATGTGTTCGTGGCCACGAATGGCTATATAACCACAAACCACAGCACCATAAATGTATTTATTCTGAAGTACATTTTGTAACGTTTATCATCTTTTTGTAAATCTGGATATATTGTATGAAGTTCACCATACTCGAGTCGTTTTACATTAATATCATGGACAAGGAGTGTTTGGGTCCCCTTTTTTTTTGGAGGACGACATAGAGCAGCTGCCGCTAACTTTATAAATTCGTCCTCGCTGTCACTGTTTGTCATGTTTCTCGATTGACAAACCTTTATGGAATGACCGAAGCGAGGCGTCCGAGGACGCCGTCTCAGCTACCGTGCACACCGCTAAGCCGCGTCTGTCAGCCGCGGCTGACGGACGCGTCCGATAATTTGTTCTCAGCTTAAGGCCGACCACAAAAATAGGTACGGAATTCCGTTTCGGGATTCCGTTTCGGGATTCTGTTTCAGAATTCCGATTCGGGATCCAGAACGTAGCAAGTCCATATAATATCAATGACCAGTTGCACACCTACGGTACGGGACTGCCATATACATAAATTAATTTAAATTCGGAATCCAAAACGGAACGAACGTGTTGGACACCCACATACGGAATCACATTTTACCCCAAAAATTTCGAATGGAAAACTAACGTAGGTGTGTGACGGGTCTTGATTTTATATGGACTTGCTGCGTTCGGAATCGCGAATCGTAATTCCGAAACGGAATCTTGAAACTGAATTCCGTATGTATGTGGCGGGCCTTAGACAATATTATTTATTTATGTGTGTTTTTAAATGCTAAAAGAATGAGGTTTTTAATAAAAAATCTTGTAATAATTACTATATAATATTTATATGTCGTATTTTCAAACCCACGTATAAGACCGTAAAAATTAAAATCTGTAAATTTAAAACTACTTAAGTGAGATTATGCGACTGAATGCCTCTGACTGACTAAATCTCACGTGTTTATTTTTTATGGTCAAAAGAATTTCACACAACAATTATACCTATTTTACGTGGTAGAGCCATGGTGATGTAGTATTGTTGTAGCACCTATGGATTGGCTCGACCAGGGAAAGAACATGTTCTTACAGAATACCAGCGTCAAATAGCAGCTTAATGCTGCTGTGTTTCGTATGGTTAGTGTAGACAAACGTAGACCATTCTACTGGAATTAGACTATTATACAATAGTTTTCTTATTATTTGACTTTAAGAAAAGGAGAATCTCAATCCCGATTTTAATAATTCTTTTTATTAAGTAGTTTGTACTTCAGAGGTACTCCCGTAATTTTTGGAGAAAATTTTTTTACCCCAAAGGGTGTAAAAATAGGGGACGAACTTTTAACGCAACTACTTATTTCGACGATTTTTGAGCTTTTTAAAATTCTTAAACTAAATTAAACTTTTAATAAAAGTATACTACTGATATATATTATTAATTATATGATTTAAGAATAAAATTATCATAATGGATGGAGCCTTTTTATTTTTAGCGTGTCCATTTTTGGTCACTTGTCAGTTGTTTTTCACTCTATGAGATTTAAAAGTTCTCTAAAAGTATCGCCCATTGTTTTGACGTGATCTAGTTGAAATAAATATAGATTAATGTAAATTCAACCTTAAATGCATTATTTAGCCTATAGTTGTATTCACAAAGATGCGTACAAAAAGCAATAAATTTTTATGACCGAGGCTCGTCGTTTGTACAAGGAATGAGTGGAGTCGAACTGCCCAATATTTTTTGTTAATGTTATTTTAATTTTAAAATATTATTAAACTTGTTTTAAAAAATTGGTGTTCATAAAGCATGTTCTATTTAATTCTATGGTTTATTATGTGTTATGGTATGGTATTATAATTTATCTAAATGTAAATATGTTTTTGGATCGGACACCACATTCATTTAGTAATGAAAGTACTTAAAACACTCCGTGAATTTCTGCAATATCAGGGGACACTCTAACCTAATCGCCGTCCACTACCATCTCGAGACGGCGAGGCTGGCTCTGCTCTTTCCGACCTAGGCGCAGGTGTCCTCTCCGGCTGATGTCTCGTATCTCTCCTACCCGGGGTACAAACTGGAACACTCCTTTGTGCCTCGGGCTGGAGTTTGCGTTTACGTCAGAGAGGACATCTGTTCTCGACGCCACGGCAGTCTTGAAGGTTCGGACCTGTCCATCCTTTGTCTACGCGTAGACAGCGACGACCACCCGCGCGTCTACGGGTGCCTCTATAGGTCCCATAGCGGTAATGCCGAAACAGACCGACTCTTCGATCACGTCCAAATGGCTACAGATTCGTTGCTACAGCAGATCCCCTCCACAGAGATCGTGATCCTCGGCGACTTTAACGCCCATCACGCCGAATGGCTTGGTTCACGTTTAACCGATCATGCAGGGAGATCTGTTCATGATTTTGCCTTGGCATATGGTCAGACACAACTGGTTACCTCGCCTACGCGGATTCCAGATGTGGTGGATCATGCACCTTCCCTGTTGGACTTTCTGCTGATCTCTCTATAGGTCAGCCGATTGGGATGGGATGCGGTCTTTCTTTGCATCCTACCCTTGTGGGCGGGTTTGCTTCTCGCCGGACGATCCCAACGTTGTTGCGGATTCTGTCGCTGATGTGGTACTTCAGGGTATGGAACTTTTTTATTCCTTCCTCTGTGGTGCCCATTGGAGGCAAATCTCAGCCATGGTTTGGTCGCTCCTGGAAAATAGCATCATGCTATAAGCAGGAGTGCTACCAGGCCTGGGCTGACGCATCAGCGTCTCGGGATGTAAAGACCAGCGCTCTAAAAAAGAAGTATAATTCCGCCTCTAGTTGTTGTGTCCTTCAAAAGAGTCATTGCCAAGGCAAAGTCAGAGCACAGAGGCAGAATTGGCGAGAAACTAGTTCGCCTTCCTTCTGGAACCCGTGCATTCTGGTCTCTCGCCAAGGCTGTCCAGGGGAATTTCTGTCAGCCATCTCTTCCATCTCTGCACAGGGAGGACGGCTCACTGGCCCATACCGCAAAGGAGAAAGCCGATCTCCTAGGCTCTTTCTTTGCGTCCAACTCGACTCTCGATGACGGAGGGGAGTACGCCGCCGACCGTCCCGCGGTGTGAGTGCTCCATGCCGGAAGTGCAGTTCACACAGCGCTCGGTTCGCAGATCACTCCTCTCCCTGGACATCCACAAGTCGACTGGGCCTGACGGAATCCCCCCAATTGTGCTGAGGACGTGTGCTGCAGAGTTGGCACCGGTTTTAACGCGTCTTTTCTGGTACTCTTACTCCCTAGGCGTAGTCCCAAAATCATGGAAGACGGATTTCGTCCACCCGATCCCTAAAAAAGGCGACCGCTCAGACCCGTCCAACTACCGGCCTATCGCTATCACCTCTTTAATCTCCAAAACAATGGACTCCATTGTAAACTGCCAGCTCATGAGGTACCCTGAGGATCACCAGCTGATTAGTGACCGCCAATACGGTTTTCGCCGTGGTCGGTCAGCTGGTGATCTTCTGGTCTACCTAACTCACAGATGGGTGGAGGCAGTAGAGTCCAAGGGGGAGTATTGGCCGTTAGTTTGGACATTGCGAAGGCCTTCGATCGGGTTTGGCACAAAGCGCTTCTTTCGAAGCTCCCTTCCTATGGGCTTCCCGAGAAATTGTGCGATTGGATCACCAGCTTTCTTGCAGATCGGAGCATCAAGGTCGTTGTAGATGGTGCAAGCTCCGATTGCAAGCCTATTAATGCTGCTATTCCACAAGGCTGCGTGCTATCGCCAACGCTGTTTCTTCTGCATATCAATGATATGTTGCAAACCTGTAACGTTCATTGCTATGCAGATGACAGCACTGGTGATGCTCTTTACACCGGCCGAGCCAATATTTCTCGGGAAAACGTCTCCGAATGCCGGGACAAACTTGTGTCTGAAGTCGAGTCTTTGCTGAACAGATCTCGGATTGGGGGCGACTAAATCTAGTTCAGTTTAACCCCCAGAAGACACAGGTTTGCTCGTTAACCGCTTAAAAGAACCCCTTTGTCGTATCTCCTCAGTTTCAAGGCACTCTCCTTGTTGCCTCAGCCAGTATCGGAATCCTCGGCGTCGACATATCGAGTGACGTGCAGTTTCGTGGCCACTTGGAACAGAAGGCTAAATTGGCCTCTAAAAAGCTTGGCGTGTACAGCAGAGCGGGACAGTATTTCATGTCAGCACAACGTCTGCAACTTTGCAAGGCGCAGGTTCGGCCGCACATCTCTGGGCTGGGGCTCCCCAGTACCAGCTCCTTCTACTTGACCGCATCCAGCGCAGAGCGGCTCGAATCGTCGACGACCGAGTGCTTTCCGATCGGCTCGATTCACTGGCACTGCGAAGAGATGTTGCATCTCTTTGCATTTTATTTCGCATATACCATGGAGAGTGCTCTGAGGAATTGTTCGGATTCATCCCAGCCGCCAAATTTCGTGAACGCACTACGCGGCACACGTCCCATACCATCCACACCATCTGGCAGCTTGGTGGTCCACCACAGTATGTTTCAAAAGGAGTTTTCTTCCGCGTACAACCTCTCTATGGAATAGTTTACCACCGGCGATTTTTTCGGACCGATACGACCTGGGGACCTTCAGGAAAAGAGCTTACTCCTTTCTAAAGGGCCGACAACGCACCTGCAATTCCCCTGGGGTTGCGGTTGATCATGGGTGGCGGTAATCACTTAACATCAAGTGAGCCGAATGCTCGTTTGCCCCCTCTTCTATAAAAAAAAATTTCCGCTAAGTTGTATCCTGTAAATATAATAGGAAATAAGAAATAAATGCTATTATTTAAAGACATTTTCCTTTATTTAAGTAATATTAGGTACTAAAATCAACTAAATTAGATAATTCCACTACATCTTCATGGTCATCATCACCTCCAGATAGCTCCAGCCTATACCTGCTTCTGTTCTTTTTTACAGTTTTAGTAATTTGTCCAGGATATTTTGAGGTAGTTAAGTCTTTATGTGTGGCAGACTTGCTTAAGATTTTTTTTTAGTGATGACATATCATTATACGTATGTTCACTATTTCAGCTGACATACACTTACGTAGCTTGCTTTTGACAATGTTCATAACGTCGAAAATCCGCTATACTTCGGCGTTTTAATGTTGAAGCGACAGCACGCTGATGGCTAAGTCCACTAATTCCCGAAAGAGATTCATCCTAGCCGCATTTTTGTATTGGGAGACTTCAGCCCAAAATTTCACTATATCATCACCATCACCTTTTATTTGACCTATTGAATTCCATTTGCATTTGCATGACTATATGCTCCCAATCAGAGCTATATTTCTGGCTATAAGCCTACTTCCTCGGTGGCACTTCCATTTAAAATTTTCATGAAACAATTAAAACTGAGCTAAAAGACTAACACGAAACTCGAAAGTGGGAAAGACCAGTTCTTCTCAGATATTAAAGCTTAGAGGATTAATATAATGAAAAACAATACAGCTACATGATAGCATAATGCAAAAGGGAGATAAAACAATTAACGCATCAGCAACATTTCAGTCGGAGAATATCTGAACGATAAACTAGAAAGGCTAGTGTTTTTATTAGACCATGCTGCCAACTAATATCAAATTTTCCGCCAGATCCCATTAGATATTTTTAACGTTTAGATATCTATAAAAAGCGCTATAGACCCAATAATTGCACTAGATCTAGCGCCAAATGCGCTAAAACGGCAACACTGCCTTACTCAGTCATAGGCATGGATGGTTAGAGAACAGGGGAACGATCGCCTTAGAAAATAGCGTCCCAGAAATTTGGACACCATAAGTGAGGCGCTGCGATCGTGAAGTTCGCTCAATGAAAGTCATTTTCAGTCTATTTTTCCGATCAGATGCTAAACCATTTGCACATCCAAGCACAATAAAATATTTCTCCATTTTTTAATGTTTCTTTTTGTCAAAAATTACAAAATTATGGAACATGAAAATTTTCCCACCAATGCCGCGAAGAAAATTTGTACATTATTCAACTAACTTCATCTACTTGTACTCATAAACAGCTAACTTCGCAGCCACTACTCACGGACGTCAGCACCTCTATAAATTCTACAAATTTTCAAGGACAGGCGGGCCATGGTCATAGAGATGGACAAGTGAAAAAGTATATATTTATTGAATCGAGATTTTTAAAGTAATTGTAACATCATTTACTGTATTTCATCCTGCTAACTCTAGCTGCGTGACTCGAGATTAGTTCGAGTATGTGAATTTCAACTCGAGTTAACTCGAGTCGTAATTTTTCCGAGTAAGCACAACCATAGGATGCAACATCGCTCAATAAAGACATCGAAGCTTATGTACGATATATCGATTTTTTACATACGTATAGAATATAGAATAAATAATCATTTTGAACAGAAATGAAACAAAGAAGTATAAAGATCAAACATTATATTTATGTTATTTTAGGAAGTTTTACACAATTTATTTTTACACATTTATTTTTATCGAATAATTATCAGAAAACAAGAACTAAATAAATATTTTTTACTTTTACGTTTATTTATTTTAAATTGAAATTTAAAATAACGATTTTGACAACCTGGCGACTAGTAAGCGGTTTCTCTCTTGGGCGATTGTACATCCAGTCTCTGAAAATAACCGCTCACTGGATACCGAAGTTGCCACGATAGGCAAATAGATCTTATCGAGTCTATGAAGCTCGGAAAATAATCCATTCATACCATCCCACATGTAATATATGAAATTCGTCTTCTGTTTTAGTTTTATTTCTTATGTTGTGGTGCGTTTATTTTTTATGGTAGTTCCATATTATGTCACCTTCAGAATTATCGCATTTTCTAAATACATCTACGAAACTATACCGAAATACAAACAAGTCAATAACCGTTCATATATAAAAATCAATATTTCAGAAAAATTATTGTAACTAAATATGAAGTACCGTAAGCCGATAAAATAATTTCCACTACAAAATAACTACTACCTTATAAGACTGTACTTAAGCTATTCATTAAGTTAAAGCTCAAAGAATATAATTATTAACAATAAAATGCAAATGCAAACTTATCTTAATTAATTATCACAATAAAAATAACTACAATTTTACATCGAAAATGGAATCACCGATTGAAGACAATTGCACTTCCAAAGTTCAAGTATATTAATTATTTTCGGCTGTTTGTTGATCCGTAATTAAAATTTTCCGTATTGAAATTCCTCCTAAATACTCGTAAACCTTCTAATTTTAAAAATTTAGACGTTACATTATATGACGCAACATAAAATTCGTGATAATCATGATTCTCAACTTAAACATACGGAATTTTATACCTTCGAATAGTTGATTATTAAGTAACCTTTGACGGTAAGCCAAAACACTGTTCATAAAACATCGCTAATGAATAACCATGTTTATGAACGATATATTGATGTTTGAAAAAATTGATGCATCGTTTTCATCCCTAGTCCCACATTGAATAAGTGCCCTAACTCCCTTAGTGTTATTATACTGCACGGTGGCAAGGGCACTGCAGACCGGGTCCACTTTGACACCCTAATTAGAGTCCCTTTTCCTTATTACACTACCCTGAATCAGGACGTAGGGACCCTGATTCAGCGTAGTGTAATAGGGGTATAAGGCACATGACAGAAAAGACGTCGTTAGAACTATGGAGGGAACACCTGTAGCCTTAATGGAGATTATTCACGAGAAGAAGCGTGGGGATACAGGCAGAGTGCAGACGCTATAACCGCATTTTCATTATGCGTCTAATTCTCTAAATTCTACCAAATTTAGCTTCATAATTTTGAATTTAATATTTGATGACTTTGATGCTGCCGCAATACGCAACCATGTATACGCGTATTATAGACGGACTGAAATAAAATATGCACGATGCGAAATCGTGATTGTGTGGGGGATTTAATTATCGTCTTGATAATCTATTATTAATTCAATAGATTTGTTTAGGGAGGGACTTTATTATCGCATTATAATTTATTATTAATTCAATAGGTAAGAAATTGTTCAAAACATGAAATCCATTAAGCATAAACATGCAACCATTGACTGCAAGTTCTATGAGAATAATAATCGAATAGATTCATCAATATTTCGATTATACATTATACATCACTACAGCGAGGTTTCTATCTATCTACTATCTAGTGCAATCTAGTGCGTGACAGTGAGTTGTCAAAAATCAAGCTTTTGTGTTGTTTTGTTTTGGCTTTGTCATTTATTTACAATTTGCATAGGTAGCCTATTGTACCCAAACATAAAGTTACAATAGTGATACAAATGTAACATTTCTAATAGTTTCTTATAAAAATGTCGGAAGATAATGAATTGTTTACAACGCGCGTGAGAAGAGAAACACGAAAGATTCACTCAGTGAGTGATGCATTGGTCAATGCGAAATTTGCTATTTGTAAGGAAATACATTTTTTTGAATTACGAAAAATTACTTTAACAAACGTACCTATATATATCTTTTCACATTTTTCAGTGCTCCGCATTTGATTCAAGTAGATTATATGCTAAAATATTATTTTTCAGCTTTGCGAGATGAAACTGTTTGGTGCGGAGGTTTATTTGCTTTTTACCATATATTTGCATTTCTAGAAGATGTTAAAGAAAGACTTAATAAACCAATGTATAACAAATTATTTGTTAATGAAGTTTTATTCAGGTAAGCAGATTTCTTTTATAAAATAGTATTTGGAAGCAATGTATAATCAATAATTAATTTCGTAGGAGTTGAGTTTGAAATTTCTTTGTGAAGGGAAAGGGTAGTGTGTGTAGTAGAATAACTGAGTTAACATGCAATTCGGTTCTCACCATTCTGCCAAAGTCTATAGTCAGTGAACATACATAATGTAAGCATTTTTATGATTTTGATACCAAAGATAATTTTCGAGGCTATTTAAGTAATATTTGGGTGCTAAATATGCTAAAATAAAATTGAATACAAACCCAAGCATACCACTGCAAGACTTCAAGATACTAAAAGAATTTTAAC
Source organism: Parnassius apollo (assembly GCA_907164705.1). Lineage (NCBI taxonomy): Eukaryota > Metazoa > Arthropoda > Insecta > Lepidoptera > Papilionidae > Parnassius > Parnassius apollo. The sequence continues at coordinate 1,460,769 of CAJQZP010000049.1, read as the reverse complement.
TTAAAGGTGGTCCTATAATAACTATACTATTGGTAAATTAAACACCATGGATCATGAGTGCAGCAAAATACTTAAAATATTGGAAACAAAAAATAGATAAAATCTGTACAAAACAATATGTTTCTCACATAAATATAAGAAATTATTATGTAAACCTTATATATTTTGAAAAAAAAATGTATGGACTACACAGTTCTTAAGCATTTCTTAGTATCATCCAAGTGTAAAAATAGTCCTATTGTAAAAATATCTATTTAAAGTTTACAGATTCAATTCTGCAACAGATATGGATATTATGCTATATTTTTTGATGTATAAAATATAAATGTACAGAAATTTTAGAATTAATATTACAATAATATATTTAAGGAAATCAAAAAGCTGAAAATATTGATATTGAGGGCAATATTATTGACATGATATCACAATACTATTATTGCTTAGACTAAAAATATAGAATTAATATTACAATAATATATTTAAGGAAATCAAAAAGCTGAAAATATTGATATTGAGGGCAATATTATTGACATGATATCACAATACTATTATTGCTTAGACTAAAAATATACATTCAGATTACTGAAAAACCATTTATCTATTGTATGTGTGGCAAAATTACTAATCATATTGCATGGGCAAATCAAGCTTGTTGCTTTGTGCGTCATAACACAGAGAAAACAAATTTTCTGGACTAAACAGCACTAAGAATAAAGGATTTTCACAACTATAAACCATAGGGGTTTACAGTTGTGAAAAATCACTGTAATTTCATACAAAAACTTGTGATTCCAAACAAGTATACACTATTGTCAAGTACACATGGTACACTCTTCTTCTCAAAAAAAAAACTTGGAACTACTTAAATAGTCACTTGACTTCCTGCTCATTCTGCAAACATATGTATGTACCAATCATTCTGTATGGTGGTAATTTCGTCTGAATAGCGAGCCCTTTCGATTATACAATATTTGGGTATACTTTATCTTCCACATTTTGTTTATATCAATGGTAAATAATGTAATGTAATTACATTCATTTGCCTGGCTCAGCTACCCTGAATCGGCATTTGAGGTGTGCACTAATCCAATGTACCCCAACTGAATCTTTGTATTGCTTTATTTTTAAATTTAACTGTATTTTTTGGAGAAAAATGCAATCAAAGGTGGCCATGCCGACCAAAAGCTTTTACCACAATTCCATAGAACTTTAAGAATACATTATCAATCAAAATTCTTCTTTTCTACAGATTATGGATTAATAAGATATATGTACAACAACAGAAATTGTTAGTTCATAATAGAAAAGGATTAATTGCTGTGGATAGGGGGACGTGCTGAAATATTTTTCATGACATCAAAAAAAGACAAAAATACACCTCCAAAAACTAACCAAAAAAAGTATGCTTTAGAATCCAACTGCAGGCATTTGAGGTTGATAAAAGTTGGTCCATCATAAGTCATACATAATACATAAACACTTACGCCTGTCACCCAGAGGGGTAGGCAGAGACTACCGACTTCCATTTGGCACGATCCTGACACCCCTCTCTCACCTCCTCCACATCTATATACCTAGGCATACATGTTCGTCGGTTAAGGGTACTCCTAGTTTGGCCCATTTTCAATATATCGCCCATTTGGTTGATAAATTTTGGTCTAGGATGTCCCTTTCTGACTCTACCGTTCACTTCTGCAACATAAATTTGCTTTGTCACTCTTTCCTCATTCATTCTTTCCACATGACCAAACCATCTTGCAAACCACACTCTTCTCTTATCACACAATTTCTCACCCCGTTACTCAGATTCAGCCCTAACATACTCGTTAATGACCGCATTTCTACTGCGTTTATTCTAATCATGTGCTTCTTCTGCCACACTCAACATACACTACCATACGTTAAAGTAGGTACTAACACAGCATTGTGAATTGCCATATGTGCCTTTTTTGATGCATTCTGACTTTCCACTATAGTGTGTAGGGCCCCATTTACTCTACTTGCTATGTTCACTCGTCATTCTATAACTTTATCATATCTCCCATCCTTGCTAACTATGCATACCAAATATACAAACTCATCTACTTGCTCGATCAACTTCCCTTCTATTCTTATTTCACATATCATTTTACTTTTTTTTCTTCCAAAAACCATAACTCTTATCTTACTTGCAAATACTTTCATACCCCTTCTCCCCTCCCCCTCTTACATAAATGAACAGATCATTTTAATGATCTGTTCATTTATGTAATTATCATTTGCAACTCGGCCGCCGACGACGCAAAAATAACTTGATCATCGGATATAATAATATCATAAGTCATAACCCATCCTTACCCCTGGGCGGGTTGGGTATGCATAGACATTTCCTCAAAATGAAATAATTGGTCACTCTGTTGTAATAATACCCCTTATTCTCCCAGAGATTTTTTAAATAAACATATTTAAAATGTTATTACTGCTAAAATAGTTATAATAAAAGTAAATAAGTAACGTTTTTATATTATATTAGTCTGGATATGGTATGATAATATATTAATCTGGCTAAATAACATGTTCAATGTTAATATTGTAATGAATAAAACGTTTGGCAAACGGGAGATGGATCAATATTTCCAAACTAAGTCAAACTTTACAAAATGAACATTTATGTGCATGTGCATGTAATGTATATTGAAAATGAATAATTATATAATAAATAGTCATTATTTTATGGTAAAAAAATTTGCAAAGCTTTATCTTCCCATTATACCATATCTAATTCCTGTCGTAATCTGTTCTTCTATGCATATAACTTAAACAAAATAACCCCTTTTTTAATTTTGTACATAGTTTGTACTTTGTTCATGCTTTTATTTTGTTCATGTATTGTATTGTATGTAAATATCTTTTTCTTTCGCTCAAGCAAACCCAAATGGCTCTTTTCAAAGCCACTGAAGGTATGCAATTGTCATACAATCTATTTAGCAGTAGTATGCCTTCTGTGTGCTTTGTTAAACATGTCCTTGACAGCACTGAATTTGAAACTAAAGAGTGGAGACAGATCAAGATTGTTGTATTTTTATAAAACTGCTAAAAACAACAAAACCATATCTTGGGCTGGCCCTAGTTTGGAGCCCTAGCTTCGCCACTGGTAACGAGATCATTGTTACGTGAGATTGAGTTTCCCTCTGAGTTCACGCCAATGGGAAACTCTAAAGCTCTAAATCGCACAAGCCGCGACTTGCTTTAGTAGCTTTAGTATTAGATAGTGAAGAGTGACTTTAGTGATAGATAGAAAGTATTAGATAGTGTGCTTAACTCTGAATTGGGAAAACATTCCAGCATATATAATGTTCAGTTTTGGTTTCGACTGAAAGCACTATAGTAAATCTTAACCACACTACCCAATATTATACCCAGCGTGGGACGCCGGTATATGCCTGTTTTCTGGATCTCTCTAAGGCCTCTAACGTGTCGTATTATGTAGATTGGAGGAAACTGGGGAATAGGGGTGTACCGGAAGAAGTGCTGGATGTGTTCAAATTTTTGGTATGCTAACCAAACAAATCATGTTAAGAGGGCTGATTTCATTATCGGAAGAGCGCGGGGTGAGGCAGGGGGGGCTAATCTTCTCCTAAGCTATGTACGTAGAGGATCTCATCGTGGAGGTGAGTAGCATGCATATTGGTTGTACGATAGGTGAAATTAGCATAAACAACAAATTACGCAGACGACATGATGCTGCTCAGCCACACGGTGGAGGCCTGAAGGAAATGTCGAATGTCTGCGAAATGTATGCTGCTGTACTTAGGCTTACATACAATGTCAAAAAGACTGAATACATGGTCTTTGGTAAATGTCCCGTAAACATTATTAACATTACCCTTAGTTGCTTGCACATTAAATGTGTGGCAAAATTCAAATATCTGGGGCATGTTATCACAAGCGACCTCAAAGACAATGATGATATTGAAAGGGAGCGGAGGCCTCTAGCGGTTGGAGGTAATGTGTTCTCGTCGTATGGAAGAGGTAAAAGTGACGCTTTTTAAAGCATACTGTCAAAGCATGTACACGGGTAACCTGTGGGTCAACCATATCAAAAAATCGTTTGACACAACGAATGCAGTATAATAATGTCTTTAGGATGATGTTGGGACTTCCACGTTTTTGCAGTGCATCAGATATGTTTGCAGAGTATCAAATTGATGGCTACAAAGCAATCATTCCAAAAAAACAAGCTCCGTGATCAGTAGAGGGAGAAACAGTTCCGACAGCACCCTAAAGACATTAGTGGATCGATTCACATCACCTCTCTGGAGGTGCTTTTTGCAAAAAGTGACGACCACGAGGACCTACCCTTTCTCCTGATGGGCACTCTTAGAACACGAAAATGTATCTTATATTTTTAATTTCTACTGTAACTTTTGTACCCTATTTAATTTATTACTATATTTACTAACATAGTTTTAAGTTACTTTACTAACCCATATGGAGTTCGTGCCAAAAATGTAGTAGAGTTGTTTTCTTTAAAAACCAGCCTCAGGCAAAAAATGAAATTTAGACCATATTTTTTTAAGCCAGTAACATCATGTTCAAATGTTTAAAATCTTTTTCGTATTGTATTTTTTCAGATAGGAAAAACATCGTTTTTTTGCAAATGAGTGTATAAATGACAACAATAATTTAAGTTTGTCTAATTTAACACTCTTTTTGGTCAGAAGTGCTCTGCTATGAAATTGTCAATTTCAAATTTAGCACAGTTTTCATTGATTTTGTATATTTGTGATTTTCCATAATGGCAGTTAAAATGAGTAGGGTAAAAGAGGGTAATGGTAGTCACTTAAGTTAGAATTCAAATTAAAGCTTATTTCACAATAAAATCTTTATTGAAACTATAAAATAACAAAATTTACTTATTTAGCTATCAATTGAGATCATTTTTATTCACTTTGGCTGATTGCTTTTGGAAATAATGACAGTTCAAAAAATAACGGATTTGACCCCCATTTCACTGAGGTGATGGCAATGGTAATCACCCTGTGGGTAATCAGATTCAAACAAAATTTAACATATTATATCGCACACATAACCTTTGACTTAGTCTCACACAGTGCAGTCCAGGTGAGCCGTTTTTCTTGTTGTGATTTTATAATGTTATAATTTTCGTTATCTACCAGGTATTTTTTGATGTTTGATTTGTTGGTGTTTTAAACTGTAGAGTGCTTCTTTCGGCCCTGTTGGGTTCTTTCTCTGGCAACTTAATAAATTCTTGTATAGTAGACACTTTCTTTGAGAAACCTCAAAGAAAGTGGTTTGTTCTGTGGAAAAAATATTTAGGTCTCCTTTTTTCGATGTATCAGGAAGTGATTGATCTGCTTGCTTCGATGTGCTAGGCGTCGAGCTTATATTATCATGTACTGCATAAGTAGTAGCAGCTGAAATATATTCATCATAATCTTAACCGCAATAGACTAAGAAGAATTTCAGCTGCAACAAAGTTTTCTTCTGAAAATAGTTCGGGGATAATTGGAAATGGAATTACCTTGTTGATCAATTAGCTGCACAGCTTTTTCCAAACTATCGATAGACCAGGAAGTCTTTTCGGTAATTCTGATTTGCACTTTTAGCATCTGAAACAAACCAGAAAAGCAGTTTATAACATGTAGGAAATTAAGTCCATCGGCACATTATGCTACTTTACTTTGCCAGCAACTACACTAATGAGTAAAAAGTCAGTAATAAAAAAAAACTAAATATAATTTCGGTAATCAAGGGTGTACATCACTATTTTGAATGTCAGACTAATTACCATATAAAAGTGTCATTTGGATACATTATAAAATTCGAGACTTACCGTTTGTTATTTTTCGAGAAAAATTTACATCGGCTGACGCAAAAACTAATTACAATCATCACGCGGCGGTTACTGGCGGGAATCGTTTGATACCGTGGTGGGGGACACGAAGCAAGCAATGTACATGTTATTTACGTGACTCGCAGATGTGTCACCATGAGAGAGAGAGTGAGATCACCATTACCCGCTCTTCCCAATTAAACAGTGTTTGAACACTATAATACTCATTTTGTCTATACCTTCACTGCTCCTTCACTAAACTCTAAAACAGAATTTGTAATAAGTAAGAAAAATTATTTGTGATTTCAGAAAAAAGGCGTTTGAGGAAGACCTAACACATTACTTAGGAGAGAATTGGCGATCAATTGAAAAATCACCTACCTTGCAAAATTATCTGGGTCACCTGCAGTATCTTGAAAACACAAACTCAATTCTACTCATGGCATATGTGTATCATTTATACTTGGGTCTGCTTAGTGGTGGTCAGATACTTGCGAAGAAGAGAAGAATATTCTTTAACAGTTTGTATTTTTAATAATTTTGTTTGAACTTCCACTTGAGTCTCCTACCGCCTGCAAATACCCGAAAATTTCCAACGTTGGATGTGGGGCCCCACCCTCTATTAGGGGAGATTTTTCATAATTACCACACTTGATAGGCGGATCGACTTTCGCAGTACCCGGCATCTTGCGCAATTGACGCTATTTCCTGGGCATCTTTACTGTACTTTACTCTAGTATAAACGGAATTGTTATCATAGCATAATCTAGTGCAGGCCGTGAGATTTTTCCTTTGCCGACTCGCAGAGGACCAAATTTAATGATATGTGATTGTGACGAGTGGCTGTCTTAGGCCCAGTTTACGTTTTGAGAAGTGACAAATGCGAGTGGCAAGTGCAAGTGACAAGTGCTTAGTGCATGTGAACAGGCAGAGACAAGTGATAAGTGGGTATAAAATACGCAATTGTCATTTCTCACTTGCCACTCGCACTTGTCACTTCTCAAAACGTAAACCGGGCCTTAAGACGCCACTAGCGATAGGTTCAACAAGTTATTGTCGTGTAGAGGCAGCGTAAGAATATCTATTCCATACCATTCCGCGGCGTGGCTGTCCTAAGAGGAGACAGAGGGAAACTCAATGTGGAGATGGGCAGCAGGATCTTTCTGCTAGCAAATTCATAATAGTTATTGATTGCCAGGCCTTCCAACAGGATGAATAGGTGATTGATGGTGGATGATGAAAAGGGGAAAACGAGCATCCAGTTCACCAGATGGCAGGTGTCCACCGTCCACCTGCGGAACAACTGCAACTTCATATGTTAACCTCTATTACTTAATCAAGTCTAACCATATGTTGTGGCCTTCAGAAAACACCTCCAGGCAGCACGTGTATGTGGATAAAGTGACAAATTTCGGCGATGTAGATGTTGGAAAACTGAAGAAAGATATACATAACGCAATGAATGAAGTAGCGAAACTCATGAGTTATGATGAACAATTAGCTTTCATACGGGAAAGCTACGATTTGTTCTTGAGGAATAATTCGATAGTCAAATCTATTGAAGGACAAAATAAAGTCATATATAATATGTTGTTCAAGGCATTTGCAGTACTCATGCTCATCGGTGGAGCCATTTACGCATATAAAATGTACAAGTAATCACCTTATTTTCATATTGTAACACAATGTAAAGTAGATTGTTGACAAACATTTCCCTGTATTCTCGGATTTCATATCCATCCATCCTAAAAGTTAATGGTCATAGCTTAATTTGGTTCAACTTTGACAATAAAAAAAAATTATATAAATACCTATATTTAATTTACAGTTTTCACATAGACTTTCATAATTATCTAAAAGCGGGAAATGAATATTGATTTAAATGTTTTTAGTAATAAAGACAAAATTGGATATATATTAATCTTGTAAGTAAATAACCTGTACATAATAAAATGTGTTATTTATTATATTTATTATTTAGTTATATTTAAAAGATACAAACATTTATCATGTTCAACTTGATGTATATTTGTAGTTTATAAATATCTTTGTGGTAGCTGCTTTGGACAGTAGTAGAAGGTTTTATATGTAGATATCTTATTAGATTTGTTATTGATTTATATAATTTATGTAGACAGATTGTAGTGATTTAGTTTTGAATAAAGGCTGATTTATTTTATTGAAAATAAGTTATGTTTTTTTTATAGAATAAGAGTGACAAATGAGCGCAGAGTCCACCTTATGTTTATTGGATGCTGTGGCACATAGATACATTTATCTTCGATTAAGAATCAAAATGCTGATGCGTTGTCATCCCTGAGGACTGAGATGGAATGCATCGTTTCCAGTAAAAGCGATCTCCTGTTTTCTACAATCACCATACGAAATACAGCAGCATTACGCTGCTATTTTACGCTGGTATTCTGTGAGAACATGGTCGAGTGAGGAGTAATCCGGCCATTTCGTGCAACATTTCAACAACAACAACGTGAAACCATTACATAGCTGCAGCGTGGCTCTGCCGGCGTTAAACGTGATTACGGTGCAAAGACATCAATAGCTATCCTTAACTGTTGTTGGAGGTTTGTATCTAAAAATAAGAAAAACTGAATTCATATAGGATCACTTTGTTGTCAAACTGACTTTCCGCCTGTCTAGATACCTGTTTCGGGAACGCGGGTAGATGTATAGAGTTGAAATAACAATTCTAGCTTCTAGGTCAACACACTACAAGATACGGCTCTTCAAGTTAGGTTATTTACTTTTCCGGTTAGGAAACTCGCAAACTCATCAAAACGTACGTTTAGAGTATTTCCAGTTGGCCAATAATGAAGTAATTTAGCAAGTAAAGAAAAAAAATAAAAATCGTTCTATTGCAGTGATATAAATATAAATTTTTAAAAGTTACCAACTTAGATTTTCAGCTGGAGCGTAGACCATGATGTAGACTAGACTGATGAATGGGAGAACATTTTCTTCAACTGTTTGTCAATCCGACCTTACCTTTGAGTCTTTTGCTCCTACTTTCCGTTTTTTTTATATGGTGCATATATATATGTAGTTAATAGTATTCTACCCGTATTCGATGCTGACGATGTTGAAATCTAGATGTAATACTGTGGAATGTTCTTTGCAAAATATTTTTTTAATAAAAAGAACGTTACCACAACGTTACTAGGATTTTATCCTTTATTGTGGAGGCACTTTACATAAATTGCACAAGATTAAACATTCTGACCCGAAACAATTATTTGTAGGCGATACAAAAACTTGCTCCCTGTGGGATTCCAACACGCGGTCCTCAGCGCCTTCAATCCTAAGCCGCGTAAGTAGATTTTTGGTATAACTTTCCATCTACCAATGAGGTGGTGCGAATTTGAACTATTAGTAACTTGTATCTTTTATTTGAATCGTGAGTAATTTTAGGGCATACTATGATGTAAATGTTAATATGTTTTGAGAATAGAGATAAAATTCGCAAAAGTTCTGGATCAAACTGAAATGAAAGTAAAGATTTATTATATTGAAAACAAATTTTTCAAGTTTCGGAAAACAAATTGAATGGTTATCATATTAGATGATGGTTTTGCATTCCACTGAAAGAGTTCGTTAAAAATATTGCAGACCATGCCTACAAACTTTTCCGCGTATTTTTGAGCAAGAAAGCTGTGTATTTTAAACCAGTGCGTTCGACAAATATTACTGATTTGTGTAATAACTTGGGATGGGCCGAATATGGATTTCACCGAATAAGAATATTCGGCCGAATGTTCGAAAATTTTTTACCAAACCGAATATTCGGCCGAACATTATTCGGCAGGATAACCTCGGGACCCACATTTATGTCAAAACTAATTACCGTAAAGCGCGCGGGATTAGCGCCGGACCCTGACTCTCGTTCCCCGCCACACCTGACAGTGATTGCATCATCCATGAGCAAATTGCCGGCACATGCTTATGTTTTGACTATTCTTATGATAAAAAAGTATATCGCTGTTTTATTCTTAGTGAAAATTGATTGATAAAAATGAGCGGCAGGAGATTCACTATTTGGACTTAGTTTGGAGAAACTGACGACCAAAGTAAAGTGAAATGTACTAATGTAATGTAATGTTTCTTTGTTTGATTCCGAAAACACTTTATCAAGTTTCTATTTGCCATAATCGGAAATAAATGTACAGTGCCTCAAAAACATAAATGTATAGATTTATGCATTTGAGGCAACCTAGAGTAAGTAGATTTAACCCATTAATAAAATAGGTTATACTTTCAACAGTAAAAGACATAGCATTACTCAATTCGTACATTTCAATACATTGGACACTATGAAAACGAATGTTAGGTGATTTAGCCGAATACGAATATTCGGTAAAGCTGCCGAATATGCCGAATACCGAATATAAAACGAATTTTCGGCCCAGTAATAACCATTTACTTTCGGTGCAGAAGTTGTCTGTCGAAAATTGCTTAGTCTTGTCCATCATATAATTATATTTTACTATAATGATGAAGATGTGCAACAAATAACACAGAAAGACAAAGCAACAAAGAAGAAAGTGATAAGTAAATTTTCGGAAAAAACGAGAGATCCTTACTCTAGATACAGCCAAATTATGTGTCTTCAATACACAGCTTCAATATTACGTCACATAGCTCAGTAGTATAAAATCTTATAGGGTACGGGTACAGAATAAATAAAAGCTATGGCTACGGTACCTCTATACTCCATGGGCTACGGTTTATGTGTTTTGTTACATTCATTCAAAATACATTATAAATCGTGTTTGATACACATCATGTAAGAATTTTACTTGTGTGATGTTTAGCATTGAACAAAACAAGCTTTGTTAAAATTAAAAGTCATTATCATTGACCTTCATAATAATATATGAATGACCACAGAGTCAACTGGCTTTTTTCCAGGAAACATTTATTAGTACAAAAGCTTTTAGAAGACTGCATGTAATATTCTAATAATATGGTGTCGAAAAGAGATGGCAATCGTTGAGTCGAAAAGAGCCATGGATTTCTCTGTACTGTTTTTTTCTACAGGAAATATATTTCACTACATTTCCGTTTGTGTATTATACTTTCAATTACACTGCGTAAAATCAGATTTCGTTTTGTTCTGCACTTTAATGCTTTAGACAGATTTTAAATATATTTTACAATTGTCCAGCATAAAGGCTACTCAAGGTAGGTATGAGATAGTTCGCGTTCATAACATCATGTTGAATTTATAATTATGCACAATTTTTTGTTCAGTGTACTTCCACCAACTTTGAATTAAATAATTCAGTCAAATATTTTTTTTTCAAAATTGGTGTCTACAAAGCAATTTTATAGTGAAATACTACACGATCGCTTTAACATGTAGATTTTTTTTACCGTCGGAAAGAAGGATCACTATTATATACATATTAAAAAGACCAATGCAATGGTCCCAATATTTATCCTTGGAGCACGCCCATAATTAATGGTGCTCCAATATGATCCAGAAACTCATATCTCCACTCCAATATCATTACTGAACTATAGCCTATAGTAAGTTATATAATACTGAGGTAGGTATATGACGTAATATTGGACATAATTTGGCTGTAGAATAAGTAGCATTAGCCAGAAGATATGAAATTAATTGTACAGATTCAACATCTTAAGTTAAGATATATAATCTCTCGTCTTTTTCCTAAAATTTACTTATCACTTTCTTCTTTGTTGCTTTGTCTTTCTTTGTTATTTGTTTAGCGTAAACAATGGCTAACCGTAAACACGAATTTTTCAAGATTTTCGCTCTCCTGACACCTGAAAAGTAGGCCAATTCGACACTGTTGTTAGCTGTGTGACGATATTGAAAAAATCACATTTCGAATACTTGATAGGTTTTCTAGGATTTTAAAAAGAGATTTTTAAATTAAGTTGGAGGAATATACTGTGGCGGCATTTGTTTTCGCGTATTTAGCCGTAAACGGAAATGTGTTGAGCTATTCGTTTTCATTTGACATTTCCAAAAATAAAATTATAAGAGCTTTGGTGGTTTTGGCACACGTCAACACGTCAAAAATTATTTGAATCCATAATCAGATTATTAATCTCTTGAATCTAAGTGTAGAATTTGAATGACATGTGTATGTTGGGTTGTTGCCAAGTAAGTGGTTTGTGTAATTCAAATTGGTAGTGGTAATGTGGTATTTCACGTGTGATGTGATGCTGCCGCAAAAGTTTCAGAACAGATAATGTTAATCGCTGAAAGTTCCCCATTATTATATTAATTATTACATTAAAAGGGGACGGCGCGTACGCAGTCCCCACTACCAAAAATTACGCGTCCGAGTTATCCACATTAGGGATAATCGCAGGGGTCAACCTAACCGCAGTGCAATGGAAAGGCAGTGTTGCCAACGGATGAAATAGCAATCCGCCAGACAAGGCTCCTCAAACCACCAGAAAATCACTAACAAAAAGATGTCCCCCTCTGAAAACCACTAAAATTTCCACTAAGATATATGAATATGATTAAAGCAAAAAAAAAAAAGTAAAATTACGTTTATTATTAAAAATCTTATTGTTGTTAATATATTTTTTTTACTTTTAGTACTTAAAAACATCAAGTTGCTTAAGATATTATTTACATTAATAAATCGTCTTCAGATGAATCTGCATTTTCATTTCAGCCTTACTGTTATCCTTATCAGACTGATATGACTCCTTCGTCCCAATTTGTTTTATAAGATTTAAAGGAATTTCATAATTGTTGTAGCACTTTCCCATTAACTGTATACGGCAGCGTATTTTTAGAATTGATTTCAAAAGAGTTAGCTTCATTCTGTTTCGCTGCTTGTTTTTTATAATATTCATGCTACTGAAAAGTCTTTCCACATCGGCATTCGAATGTGGCAATACCAAAAGTGTAATCGCAAATGTTGCTAATTCTTGAAATCGAGCAACACCTTATGCATCTTTGAATTTCAAGACTTTGCTCCAAAATTTTTTTTGTATCTTTTGTTTCATTCCATCTCAGTAAATGAATTTGCTGCCATTGATCGTAAAGTTTTGCAATTAATTCTGTACTTGTTACGAACCGAGCCATTATATCAACCAGATTTTCTTTGTTGTGATGCAGGGCTTTTTCGAGACTTATACGGGATATTTGTTTCATGAGAGTAATATTTTCCGGCAATCTGTTTTTTATTTCGTCAATCAGACAACCTATAAACTGTATGCACCTATTCCGCAATACTTCTTCCTCTTCCCGTGGAAAACCTTTCTCTTTCATTTCTTGAATCTGTTTTTCGAATCGGAATCCCAGGTAGCATCTTTGGTCCAAATAGTCACGAATATTTTGAGTAAAGATATCTATCTTATGTGTAGGCAACGTTACTTTTAAAATTCCTAATCCGCTAAAAAAACCACTAGCCACTAAAAGCAAAAATTTGCCACTAAAAGGGGGGTTCCAAACCACCAGATTTAGTGGAAAATCCACTAAGGTGGCAACACTGTGGAAAGGCCTCGCCCTGGGGGAACCGCCTTCCTGATCACGGTATCCCCTACGCCAGGTAAGTATGATTTCATAACATCTTGCTGCTGACGTGATTCAAACCGAAATAAACTCAACATCGCGATTGGAAATTTTCGTGACGTTACACAGCGACCTCTGTCGGTAGTTTAAGTAACCAGTTTGAACAAATTTTAACGACACGATTTACAATCCTTGAAAAATTGTATAGCGACCTCTGCAGGTTAACGATAATACTATTACCAATAGCGTTAATAGATAAAATACCCGTAAACCAGTAGAGATGGCGCTTTTATCAATTAGAGCTATTTAAATCCTTATAAAAATATTTTAGGCATTATAATATAATATGTTTTACATTTCTTAATTATCAAAACCTATAATACTTACTAATCCATCATTTTTAATTCAACGATATGAAAGATTCGGATTATTGTTTTAACATGGCGGTCACTATGCTATGTCGTCAGCTATGTAGCACAAACTAATAAGAGTACTAACGTAGCTATGTAGGTATGATGTAATGTGATAATTGTCGTTCGCAATTAGTACTATCAAAATAAATCTCTTTATTTAATTTAAAATCTTATAATATTGATGCATTTCTTGCAATTAATATTGTTAGTAACTCGTTTTAAATATATTTAATAATTAAAAGTGGTACATATACGGAATTTGAACCTAATTTAAAGATATTAAAAAAACGTCATTGAATATCATCCAGTCGATAAGGAATGTAAAAAATATTACATAAGTATTAGAAAAGTACTTATAACACATTGTAATATATTATGGTTTTTCTAAGCGTAAAGTTCGCGCGAAAATTCTGCAAGTCGTCGCCGGACTTGAAAATTACACTGTTTAGATCTTTCTGCCAAGCGTTTTACACGTGTCAACTCTGGGTAGACTATACCAAGAAAACACATGGTAGTAGTATACGGGTAACTTATAATAATATTTTTAGACTTCTAATGGGGTTTTACTCGCTATTGTAGCGCCTCTGAAATGTACGTGAAAACCTGGGTGGACTCTTTTAATCATTGATTTATATATTACATTCTTGTATTGCTTATGGTAACTGTTATACCGTATAATGTCTTTACTATTCTATCCTATGGAACAAATAGTGGTTATTTATAAGATGTCTGTGAGTAGAGAAATTCTTCAAATATCAATAGATGGCGCTTTAACAAAACGTACAATTAAGTAATATATTATTATATAGGACAGTTACTATACATTTTGCTCCATTCTAATTCAAAAAAAAAAAACAATAAAAAAAGTTGCATTGTCATGACTATAATTAAGCAAGCAACAAATTATGAATACGTTATATCAGAAAACTTTAATCCAGTACCTATTATAAAATATACCAGTTACCGTGATGTTTCATCTTCATTTTTACTGTTGGATAAATAAGACAGACAAGAAGATAAATTGATTCATTCCTATTCATACAATATTATTCAGTCTGGAGGACATTATAATTATTAATACTGCGAAAGAAAACCCTGTCACTTCACGAATTTAAACCACCATGTGTATTGTATACCAATACAATGAGAGTACTTAACGGTTCTCATATAGGTTTCGGTTTCAGTCCTGTTACTGTACTTTTATAAATGAATCAATATTTGATAATTGGCCAAAACAGGTCCCCATAACTATTTTGTAATTTTGGTGTAATATTTAAACTTTATAGTATTTTCGTAATGTAGTGCAATACTTTGTTTACATATCCAAACACTTTGGTGAGTATATATTTGGTTTTCATATAGTAAAAATAAACAAAAAGTGCTAGATGTCATATTTCCTGTCGGTGGAATTTTCCTTTTTGGTGACATTTTTTAATAATAACATGGAGAATTAAAAATAAATTATAAAAGCTTGATTATATTTACATTGTATGCACATTAATCTAAAACTGTTCAATATTTTATTTAAGATAATATGATATTAAACTAAAAAAATCATAAAAAATCTAGGCGAATGGTTACGGCGTCATTAGTCTGCCGAAATTTAAATTCGAATTTATCGCGTTTTATAATGTCGCGGACAACGAATGAGCGCATTCTAAATGGACGCGGTGTCTATGTTTGTGATGGATGAGAAGAGAGACGCGGTGTCGGCCGTTGCTTCGGCGTTGCAAACTGATTATGGCATGTGCGTGCATATAGTTGATACACTTTGTCATTTACCTGTGAGGCAATTAGGAGGTGAATCGTAAGTACATTATTCTGCTTTTTGTAATAAACATTCACGAATTAAGATATAATTCGTATCACTGGTGATGGAACTACAGCTCCCGTAGTAGCTACTACACCTTCGCTACGTGGGTTCAAAGTGCCACCGTTCGACGGGACTTCTTCCTGGTCAGCCTACAAAATCCAGTTCGAGGCTGTTATGAAGGCGAACGGCTGGAATAAAAATCAGGCCATGACTGCTCTCACACTAGGCCTGCGTGACCAGGCCTTAACAGTTCTGGAAGCTCTCGGTGAGGAAGTGACTTATGAGCAACTCCTTGAGGCATTGGAGGCGAGATATGGCGACGCTCACCTGGAACACGTCTTTCGTGCGCAGCTTAAAGATCGTGTGCAGCGCATCAACGAAAACCTGCAGCAGTGGGCTCTAGAAGTGGAGAAGCTGGTGCGAAAAGCATACCGGTCTGTACCTGCACTCATTGAAGGGAACCTGGTGCAGACATTCATCGACGGCATCCGCGACCTGGAAGTCAGAGCTGCTGTGAGGCTCGGGTACCACGAGACGCTTAAGGACGCCTTGGCCCATGCACTGGAATTGGAAGCCGTGCAGCAGGATCATCGTTCCCATCGCGTCAGGGAGGTTGCAGCAGCTACAGTTCGCTACCATAACAAAGGATACAGCCCAAGGTGCTATGGCTGTGGGGAAAAGGGCCATCTTCGAATCAGCTGCCCTAAGCGAACCGTGGAAAGGAGAGTTGATCGATTCGAGAGGGTAGTGTAGCTAACGACACTGCCTGGCGGCGACAGGATCATCGTTCACCTCACGCTAGGGAGGTTACAGCAGTTACGGTTCGCGACCACAATAAAAGATACAGCCCTAGGTGCTATGGCTGTGGGGAAAGGGGCCATCTTCGGTCCAGCTGCCCTGAGCACACCCTACGAAGGGAAGGTGAACGGTCGCAGAAAGGAAGTGCGGCTAACAGCACCGCCCAGCAGCAGCAGGAATACGACTTTACTATCAGACACTGCAGCGGGAAATCTCACGACAACGCAGATGCATTGTCAAGAAGACCTTGTCCTGAAGATTGCAACCATTGTAGTAGGCAAGAGAGTAAGGAGGTGGTATCCGTGAGGATGCTCAGGACAGACCACCTCAGCAACGGGTGGAAGGACAACCTACGACACAGCAGCAAGATCCGGACATCAAGCCGATTCTGGGATGGATGAAAGCCCGTGCTACCAAGCCTAAGTGGAGGGACGTCTCAGCGATGAGTTCAACCACGAAAAGCTATTGGGCCCAATGGGACAGCTTGCTGATTCAGGATGGAGTCCTGTGCCGTAAATGGGACAATGGTCGAAGAGACAGCTGTCGTTTGCAAATGGTTGTCCCTAAAGCTAAAGTGCCGAATGTTCTACAGTTGTGCCATAATGGTCGTTCAAGAGTCCATCTGGGAGTTAAACGAACTCTACTGAAGGTCCGAGAACAGTTTTACTGGGTCCATTATCGTGACGATGTCGAGGATTGGTGTCGTACATGTACAAGTTGTGCGGCCGAGCGGGGACCTCGGACACGTAGTAGAGGAGCACCGAAATTGTACAATGTTGGTGCACCACGGGATAGGACAGCCCTTGACATTGCGGAGCCGTTACAGAAAGGCGCAAGAGGGACTCCTAAGATCGTCCATGTGAATCACTTGGCGCGTTATTATGGGGCCGATAATGCTCGGGACGAGCATGTCTTAGGAGGGGGCAGTGTTACGCGCTCCAGTCAACGATACACTAGCGCCATCTAGTGTCAGGAACGAGAGCGAGGGGAGCATTGAGAAAATGACATCACAAATCACTCAACCGACAGCGCCTAGTCGAAACTCGAACGCTCGGTACCTTGCGCGTGTTTACTTGAACATTCTGGATATTTCTTTGCTAATTTATATAACTAGGCGCTACAAGATGCGATCAGAGTAGTGTTGATTTGGCGAAACAAGCGAAGCTTCGGAGCGGAATTAAGTGAATTAGTGTGTTTAATTATTAGTGTTTTTAACTTTAATTTGTGTAAAGTAAATTAAAGTGTTAATTTAGGTAATTTTATCGGCAATTTTTATTGTCACGAACCCTAAGCACGTAACAATACTATTTAAAAAGAAAAGCGGGGGGTAAAATTAAAAACATTGCTGAATTAACTCCTCGGTGTAAAAGAGCCAAAAGAAAAGAGTGAAAAATACAGCAATATATAGGGAAAAGAAAAAAAATATTTTGGCAAACACTACTTTATTTCAAGAAAATACAACTCCACCACAATCTGATAATGAAGTCTCTATGAATGATGAGAACATAATTCCAGTCGTATCCCAAGAGTTACCGGTTTTAGATGGACGAATAATAGAAGGCCGTAGGAGATCAGAAATAAATAAACGTAAAAAACGTACTGTTACAAGAACAGGGCAGAACTATAAATAAGTTAAAGAACCAATTAAAAAACACCAAAGAATTATTTCTTAGATAAAGATACAGTGCAAAAAAGGCAGTCCGAGAAACAAAACCAATGAAATTATTAAAAAGGGGGATATAACCGAAATAAAGAAGAGACTGTTATTCAGTGAAGTTATGTCAAAACAGCTATCTCAAAATTATACCAAACTTGGAAGTCATGCTGAAAAACAGGTATTTGCCAAAGCTATTTCTGGAGATGTAGTTAAGAAGTATAAAGTCCTGTCCACACAACATGTTCTACCTAAAAAAAGGAAGGAAGGAGGAGAAACAGATCTAATAAAATTATATATAAGAAGATGGGGAAAACAATTCGAAAATGTTATCCCTATCTTCTTAAACCATCATACAAATATTGTTCATCAGTATGCTGCCATAAAGAAACTTAAAGATAATATGTCTGAAAATGATGTACTTATTTATGTTGATTTTAGTGAGAACTACGCTACAAAATATAGTTCAGAAGTGCAAGCTTTTCACATTGGAGGTTCGAGAAGTCAAATATCTCTACACACAGGTGTTGTATACTGGAAAACAAACAATCAATTAGAGTGTCAAAGTTTCTGTACTATTTCCGAGTTTTTAGATCATGATGCTTATGCCATATGGGCTCACCTTCACACTATATTTGATTGGATTTCCACGAATTTAAAATCTGTAACAAATTTGCATTTTCTTAGCGTTGGGCCCGTTACCCAGTATAGGAATCGGTTCATGTTCTTTATTCTTGCAAACAGACTTAAATATTTTTATGAAAATTACACTTTCTTCTCTTGGAACTATAGTGAGACTGGGCACGGAAAGGGAAACGCACTGCCGATCGAATGGTTGCTTTAGGTGAAGACTTAGTCGATATCAAAAAATTACAAACGGTTCTAGAAGAAAACTCTCCCAACATTAAAATTATAACAGTGACGCAACAAGATTACGAGCATTCTCAAATTAAATTGATTGGAAAGTCATCTAAGCCTTATTCGGGAACTTTACCATCTAGTAATCGATAATAAATATAGCTTCAAATTAACAATGAAATTCCTTGAGTTGCTTTTGTGAGAATATGTTTGGTTGTGAACATTATTTGATGGGCACTTTGAATTATGTGGATAACGTCAATGCTAAAAAGGCTAAACACATTTACACAAGTTCAGAGTCAGAGAATGAACGCGAAATTCAAACATCCAAAGAAAATATCGATCCAAATACTTCAAGTATAAATTTTGATGCTGTTGTAGATCACGTTGCCACAACTAGCTCACCTAACATTGTAAGAAAAGAAAATGTAACTTATCACAATGGCGACTATATTCTTGTTAAATGTAGCTCTAAAAATACGGAATATAGATATGTTGCTGTGTGTATGGGAGAAGTAGATGAAGAAGATTGCGAAATCAGAGTTACATTTTTAAAAACCACTGGTAATGATGGTAAACTATTTAAAATTGATGATAATTGCCATGATATGCCAGTTGAAGATATACTTTTGAAGTTATCTCAACCTTCTTTATTACTCAAAGGAGAACTTATTTTTTATAAGTTCCCAAATGCTTTAGATGTATTCGAAAAATAGCTTTGTTGTCGGGTCTTGCTCTTTTTCTATAAACTATTATTTTGTTACTACTAAAAATGAAAAACATTATTTCTGTTTATTTTACTATTATTAAAGTTGAAATGTTTAAACTAATTATATTATTATAGTATAATTATACGTTCTTCAAGTAACTGATTAAAAATTCTGTATTTGATTTAGCTATTCATAAGTACTCTTAAATTAAAGAATATTACTTATTTGTTGATTATTGAACACAGGTAGAATATAAAATAAAGGCACAAGGAAAGAGGCGTGATGATATATGTTGATTAATACAGTAAGTTAAAAGTTCTTAATAAATCTGGTCAAATATGTTACTTACTAAATATAACTGTATTTTCTATAAAACTTTAAGAAGAGTGATATAATTTTGTTTTCTGTTATACTGATTATTATTATTGGATTAATAATGAATATAATAATTACTAATAATGGATTATTTTCATTTTCTTGATGTTTCAATCATTTTCCTGCTGTCCTGTCATCAGTCTGTCGGTCCATTTCATTATCCTGCCACTAGTGTCATTTTCCTGTTCTGTATATTTGCAAATATTGCTCAAAAATCCCTAAAATCGAGTAAAGTGTATCGATTTGATAGTTATTATATAGATTTAACTTGGCTCTATTACTTAGACAGTAATTATATATAAAATACGACAAAAATATATTATTTTTTTGTAGTCGTTTTCGACCGATTATCAAATATTGACTCAAATATTTACGTCATTACATATTACCTTCAATTCGCCTTTTTTCAATATATTTTATCATAGTCAAACATGAAACAGAATTTGTTTCTGCAATTTCTTTATAAAAGCACCATCTATACTTTTTATGGAAACTTTTTCGTACCATAAACTTGGTTCATACAATTTGGTTACTTAAACTACCGACAGAGGTCGCTGTGTAACGTCACGAAAATTTCCAATCGCGATGTTGAGTTTATTTCGGTTTGAATCACGTCAGCAGCAAGATGTTATGAAATCATACTTACCTGGCGTAGGGGATACCGTGATCAGGAAGGCGGTTCCCCCAGGGCGAGGCCTTTCCATTGCACTGCGGTTAGGTTGACCCCTGCGATTATCCCTAATGTGGATAACTCGGACGCGTAATTTTTGGTAGTGGGGACTGCGTACGCGCCGTCCCCTTTTATTGGACAAGGACATGAACATAATTATGCAAACTGGGAACCAACCCACAAAAGGGGACTTTAGAGATAATTAGGTAGGTTTTTTGTTTCTAGTGTGTAGAAATAAATAGGTAAGTTATTTGAAACAAACAACTATACAATGTTAACGTTAGTTATTAATGACAATATAGGACAATTAAATTATTTGGATTTTAGTCAGATTTCTTATCTGTTTTTGATCAAAAAGCTGATGATTCCTTAAGCAAAATTACTCTTTTGTGGGTTGGTTCTTTATTACAATATGTTAATTAAGGTTATTCAAGTAGGTAGATTGCTTTAATAAATTTTAAAATACTTATGTTTTAATCACATTTTTATTGACTTGAACATACATACTAGTTTAACACATTGAAATTGTGATTTCTTAAAGTTACGCGAACACTACACATTGAATAGGTAAAATTAATAAATTAATTTTACGGATTTTATCGCGTTTAATTAAGTACTTTTACTTATTTTTACAAAAATTAATATTAAAAACCGAAATATATATATATATATATATATATATATATATATATATATATATATATATAAACCAATTATGTATAAATCTGTACAAGGATTTCTCACTTAAACTATAATATATTATAAATAATATGAAAATTAAAAAAATCTTTAAAATAAAACGCGTTGACCACGAGCTATGAATAGAGAATTATAATGGTATCCTGATCAGGATACTGCGATAAAGTTATTAAATTATTAGACTGTCATCGGCCCTTGATTCGAGTACTAATTTTCAAGGCGTACGTGAGGGTAATATGGGCACTTTCTTATAAATCTGAAACCACAGGCTTATTTGCATAGTATATATATATATATATATATATATATATATATATATATATATATATATATATATATATATATATATATAATATTAAACACCGAAAAATTAATATTAAAAAACTGAATGTAGCCGGACTAACTATGACATTGGGACGTCAAATATCTCAGTCCCCCCCGTGACCATGGGTGCTGTAAAGCACCAGAAACGTCGGGAATTAAAAATAAGTAAAAGTAGTTAATTAAACGCGATAAAATCCGTAAAATTAGTTTTGATTCAACATTAAAATTGTACCTGTAACAATTTACTTAAGAAAAGCACTGTTGTTGATCTTCACCCTACACTACCTAATCGTCGTCATCCACTTCACCAGAAAACCCGTCTATGTCATCTTCAACAGTAACATCTCCCCTTAATTGTTTGTAAAAGTCTTGGTTATCGTCAGGAATAAAATGCAAAAAGCTTTTAAAGCCACACATCATGGTTCCTTTTAGCAAGAAAAACTCGGAACATAATTTTGTCCGTTTCTTTTTTAAGAGAACCACGTGGCTTGGATCTATTTTGCGTATTGAAAAAGCTGAAGATCTACAGGTACTAATACTATGCGGTGCAGGTCCGTTTAGCTTTTAAAAAAAGACTATCTGGGGTTGGTATCCTTGGTAGCTTTCATTAATGTGAGTAAAAACTATCTTAAGCATTGAATAAAACTATTATTTACGGATTTTATCGCGTTTAATTACTTTAATTTATTTTTATTATTATCCCGACGTTTCGGGTGCTTTACAGCACTCATGGTCATAATGTGAGTAAAAACTATCTTAAGCAGCTTGGATCTCTTTAGAGTATATGAAAGTTGATTCGTAGATTCCGTTGGTACCAATAACTCAATTTCACCAGTTTTGTGGGTTGGTTCTAGTATGCACAACTGTGTCCAATTAATCTTTAAAAACATTGGCTCTGGTTTATAATCTTTATCATCCTATTAGGGGAAGAGTGTATAATGTACAGTACATTATATTACATTGGATACTAGATATTTACTTCCTGTTCCTAGATGACATAAATTAGTACTTACTTATCTTCACGC
Organism: Parnassius apollo; assembly: GCA_907164705.1. NCBI lineage: Eukaryota > Metazoa > Arthropoda > Insecta > Lepidoptera > Papilionidae > Parnassius > Parnassius apollo. Next base: position 1,438,075 of record CAJQZP010000049.1, on the reverse strand, counting down.
ACAATCCCTAACGGGGTAGCCAGAGAGAACAGATCGCCAAGTGTCACGATCCTTACATACCTCTTTCGCTTCTTTCAGGTTCATTAACTTCTTCATACATGCACGTCTAGGTATCCGAGTAGTCTTGACCTTCCCCTCTTCGAGCAATTTGCTCACATGGTCTTCGAAAGTTAGTCTCGGTCTACCTCGACACCTTTTAATATTTACTTTCGCTCTATATATTTTCTTCACCATTCGGTCTTCACTCATTCGCTCAACGTGCCCAAACCATTGGAGTACACCCCTATCAATTTTTGTGATAAGGTCATCTTTCAATCCTGCCATATTGCGAATCTCTTCGTTTCGCTTTCGATCGGCTATGGTAACGCCACACATTTTACGAAGAGATCGCATCTCTACTGCATTCAACTTGCTTTTATGCTTCTTCTGGCATACCCAGGTTTCGCTGCCATATAACAAAGTCGGTACCAACACTGCGTTGTGTATTGCAAGGCGTGCACTCTTCACCACGCCTTGCCTTTTGACTAATGAATTCAGGGCACCATTGACTTTGTTTCCGGCAGCGACGCGCCTATCCACATCTAAATCACATCTTCCATCCCGGCTGAAAGCACTCCCCAAGTATACAATTTCATTTATCTGTTCTAGACATTCCTGATTTACCCATATTTCACATTTCGTTCGCTCTTCGTCCTTTTCAAATACCAGGTGATGGATACACGAGTGTTCAGGGGTGCTGACCTGGGAAGGGATCACTATCTAGTAATTACTAGATTTAGGGGTTTGTTCGCGGGTTGGCGCTACCGGACGGCAGTAACAGAACCACAGTCGGTCTGTTGCATCCGAAGCTGGAAGCTTCAGGAAGCGGATACTAGGGACAAATATCATACGAGGGTAGCCGAAAAGCTTGACACCATCGATGGCAGGAAAGAATGTGTGGAGAGAACATGGCAGAACCTTAGGGATGGAATGGTAAGTGCAGCGGAAGAAGTATGTGGAACGACAAAAAGAGGTAGTAGTAAAAGAAGAGATGCATGGTGGAATGATGAAGTGAGAGAAGCTGTAAAAAAGAAGAAAAAAGCATGGTTAGACTACTTGGCCTCTAGTAACGATAAGCATATGAAAGAGAAGATGAAAGAAAGATATAAGCTGCAGAAAGTTCATGTGAAAACATTGATTGAGGAAGTACGTGAAAGGTGTAGAACAGAAGCGGACGAGAGGTTGTCGTACAACTTTAAGGAAAACTCCAAACTCTTCTGGAAAGAGGTTGGAAGGTCCCGGAGTGGTGCGACAGCCTTAAGAATGAACAAAGTGCTTTCGAGAACCAATGACGTCCTCTCAGAAAAATCGGACGTCATGCAGCGATGGAGTGAATTTTATAGAGAAATGTATGCGTGTCATGATCTTAGTGAAGGATCCGGGGGTGACGCCGTGACTGGCACGCCAGACACGGACCTCGATGACACTGAGGTCATCAGCATGAAAGAGATTGAACGTGCGATTCGAAGTTTGAAATGTGGTAAGGCTGCGGGACTAGACAGAGTTACTGCTGAAATGGTCAAGTACGGTGGGCCTCGCGTCTGGGACAGCTTTCGTCTGCTGTGCAACTTGTGCTGGCGGACGGGAGATGTCCCGGTGATAGGCGATCCGCGGTCATTGTGCCTTTATATAAAGGTAAAGGTTCACATTTTGACTGCGGGTGCTATCGGGCGATCAGCTTGACCAGTTTAGCAAGTAAAGTTTACTCGAAGGTTTTGACACGTAGGATACTAGAGAAATCGGAAAGATTCTTATAGGCACAATGCGGATTTAGACCTGGAAGAGGATGCACGGATCAAATGTTTTCTCTCCGCATGGTTCTGAGTGTCTTCTGAGTGTTAACCAGAAGATTTTCTGTGCTTTTGTGGATCTGGAGAAAGCATTTGATAAGGTTATAAGGAAGAAAATGTGGGAACTGTTGCCGAGATATGGTGTGGATGGTCGATTGTTAAGGGCTGTGCAGTCACTTTACTATGACTGTAAAGCCTGTGTGCGGGTAGGGCATGACCTGTCACCCATGTTTAGCGTCCAAGCGGGCGTAAAACAGGGTTGTGTCATGTCTTCCTGGCTGTTCATACTGTATCTCGACAGCTGTTTACAGAAGCTGAAAAATAGCTGTCGGGGTGTGAAATTGGGTGATATAAAAGTAAATTGTCTGCTGTATGCTGATGATGCAGTGCTTATTGCACCATCAGAAGCAGAACTGCAGGCATTAGTCACGTGTATGAAAGAGGAATGTGAAATTAAAGGTCTCCGTTTGAATGCTAATAAAACTAAGGTTCTGGTATTTGAAAAGGACATAAATTAGTAGGTATCTAGTATAAGATATTATGTCACATAATATATTTTTAAGATATAACGACCTGCTTAACACAACATATCTAAGATAGATTACATTTTTAACGACATAATTTTCAATATTATAAATGCGTGCCTTAAAATATTTGGTTTATACCTGCACACTTTAAAATACCTTCCTCAGTGAAAAAAACAATCGGATGGTTATTAGTGATTGTATGATAGTGTAGTACTCTTGTAAACTGTCACTAAATTGGTAGGATCGACATATTTCATAATTGGAGGCTGGCGAATTTATTTCTAAATAAATAGGTATACAATATTGATGGGTATTAAAATACGAAAAGATCTGTAGATGATGAGTCTATTCTACAAATTAATAGCTGTCAAGAAATTATTGAAACGCATACAACCGATCGTCCATTGAAGGACGGAGTCGCTCTAATCTGTGACACAAACTATGAAGGTAATCATAGAAATAGGCGGTTATTCGTGTAATCTGGTTTGAGGACATTGCTTCTCAATTATTACCCATTCATTCTAAGGGACTTCTACATTTCACAGTGGTGAGCGGGTTCGTCGTTTACGCTTGCTTCCACAATTCTCTCTGATTTGCCATAATTATGCTCGGCGGGTTAGCAATCGCGGCAGCTGCTCCCTAACGTCAGTTTAGGTATTTTGTTTCTGGCATAAATTTGAAATGAACCTTGAATGATGAAATTTGAGATATCGCCATCTATCGGAGGACTCAAGATCTTCCAGGTAATAGCCGGTTGTTGTTGGAATACGGTCTGTAAGTTTACCTGCTGAGGTGTGTCGTATTTCACAGCCCGTTGGCAAGTTTGAACCCTGCATCGCTGTAAAAACTGAAGTCCGTGGGCTAAATTAAAAAGCATGTTATGAGCATGTTTTCACTTAAGGTTTTTTCATAATAAAAAAACTTTAAAATTTAATAGGAAAGGATAACAATAAAATTTCTATAAGTGCTCCAATTTTTGTAAAAATATTTTATTACTAAGATCGAATTACTAAATTTCAAACTAAATATTTACAAAGCATGCTATACAATGATTATTGTAGTCGTATTTGTTGACGATCATCTAAACGAAGGTAGGTTGGGAGGATCCATCGCCATGTCAATCAACTCGTCGATATCGTCAGAGTTCCAGAAAGACAGCTCCAACTGAAAAAAAATATAAATGGTCGCCTTTAATTCAAGTCGAAAAATATTGGTTCTGTGTTACACTTATTTAAATTTTCTAGCTGTCTCACTGATTATTTCATGTATGCAGCAGTTAATCCAAATACAAACTTTAGGTTCAAAATTTAAATTTTCGACAATAACTATCCTTAGGCTCGTTTTGAGGAGCTAAAATAGAAAAAAAATTTGTTTTGTAAATGTCGTGTGTGCGTTCAGTTCAAGGGTTTTCGCAATCGTTCCAACTCATCTTATCTCCAACAGTATGGTTGAGAAGTCTGAAAAGATAACTTGTATGAATCGGAATTTTATCGTGTATTATTGAAGAATTGCTGGAACTGGTCGTTATAATTTTTTTATTTGCAAATGTTATGTAGTTGTATTACCTCGGGTTTAGTCGAGAAGTTATTGTCCAAGACTCCCCTGTCAGTTAAAAGTAATAAAACCACATAAAACTTACAAATAAAATTTATTTAAATAATTTTTTTATCGAGTTTTCTGAAGTGAAGTTATTTCTATACGTTTGAATAGTTATTCGGATAACTCACTTAACGAAAACCACAGGGTTTTTGTTACACGTTGTGCACAGCAAGGAAAGCGATCAAATTTAGCAAACATTTTAGCGGATAACCTGGAGGGATAGTTCACTCCTAATATGGAATCTTCAGAAGTCGACCAACATAGGAAATAAAAAACCGCGTACGGGATTTCCTGTCGTCGCTGCAGCGCGCCATAACACCCACGTAACTGATTTTGTGTAAAGCACCCAGCCACGATGGGTAAACTACTGAAACTGAGGAGGCTGCCTAACAGGGCTGCGGTTGAAATTACTCATCTCTTCAACGGGATCCTTAGAACAAGCCATTTTCCCAGCGTATGGAAAACCGGGAAGATCATCGTATTACCGAAGCCCGGGAAAGACGAACAGCACACGCAAGCTCGACTCATTACGCTACTTCCGCAGATTGGGAAAGATGAATGCACTGAACAAACATCGTAGAATTCGATCGTGCGTCCCATTACGGACAGAGCAGCATGGGTTCCGCAGAAAGCGTTCAACCGGGTAAACACCACTCAAGTTGTTAGGGTATGTTACTTTAATTGAAACTGGACACACCTATAAACATGTGGCCCAAACATTATAGCTCCTCTACACGATGGGCCAGCGCTGGCCCAGCGAGATGGCCATGTGATGGTTGAAACGTATCTACACGATGGCGACATTCAGTTGTGATCGAAACGTTTTTCAAGATGGACGTGGAAGAATTAGCCGCTGCGGCAATATGTTTATACAACATGTCATTTTTTATTGTCTTTCTTAATGTGCACAAGAATAGAGTTATCAAAAAGAAATGGCGTAGAAAATGGTGGATGTTATCTTCTATCCATCGCAATAGAACTAAATATGTCCTAAGTCAATTTAGTATTAGAAAAGTACTTATAATACATTGTAATATATTATGGTTTTTCTAAGCGTAATGTTCGCGCGAAAACTCTGCAAGGCGTCGCCGGACGTGAAAATTATGCCTGCTACATACGTAACGATTTATCGTGGCGATTTCAGACTGTGCAGATAAATCGAACGTTCCTAGTGCCTCCACACGCCTCCGATATCGACGTCGATCGGGCAGTTCTCCGCAGAAGCTCGCGCAAGATACATGTTAACAATGGAAGATTATGACGCACTTGCTATATTAGGCCTGGTTGTGTTTAATGAAAAAAAAGAAGCGGAGTCTATGGTGTAAAGAGTGGCTTATGAAAAGGAAGCAATTTTTTCATCATCATCATTACAGTCCTTCACAAATCCACTGCTGAACATAGGCCTCCCCCAAGTAATGCCACAAAGCACGGTCCTGAGCCAACTGCATCCATCGACTTCCTGCATGTCTTACCAGGTCGTCACTCCATCTAGTGGGGGTCACCCTACACTACGCCTACCGATACGAGGCTGCCACTCGAGAACCTTTCTTCCCCATCGGTTATCGGTTCTTCGAGCTATATGGCCGGCCCATTGCCACTTCAGCTTACTAATCCGTTGGAATATGTCGGTCACTCTGGTTTTACTACGGATATCCTCATTTCTGAGTCTATCACGCAGAGAAACTCCGAGCATAGCCCTCCATAGCTCGCTGAGCGACCTTGAGCGTCCTCATACGGCCAGCAATGAAGGACCACGTCTCTGATCCGTAAGTCATCACTAGCAACACGCACTGGTTATACACTTTAGTTTTCAGAGATTGAGGTATACCTGACGAGAAGATGTGTCGTAATTTCCCGAACGCTGCCCAGCGGAGTTGAATCCGTCGATTGACCTCTCGGTCGAAGTTGGACTTACCTAGTCGGACTATTTGTCCCAGGTAAACGTACTCGTCAACAACTTCGAGCATAGTGCTCCCAACAACTACCGGCATAGGTGTGACATGGACATTAAACATGATCTTTGTTTTGTCTATGTTCATCTTAAGACCTATCCGTTGGGAGACACCATTGATGTCATTGAGCATAGTGCTAAGGTCCTCCAGCGATTCTGCCATAAGGATTATATCGTCGGCAAATCGAAGGTGAGTGATGTACTCGCCATTGATGCTAATACCGTATCCTTTCCAGTCCAGTGGCTTGAAAACGTCTTCCAACGCAGCGATGAAGAGTTTCGGGGATATAACATCACCCTGTCTTACACCTCTGCAGTTGGATAGGTTTCGAACTCTGGTTCTGTACTCGGATAGCCATCGTAGCCCTACTGTACAGACACTTCAGCACTTCTATATACCATCAGTCAACTTGGCACCGCTGAAGGGACTGTAGCACCGCCCAAATTTCGACGGAATCAAAGGCTTTCTCATAGTCCACATATGCCAGGCAAAGTGGCAGATTGTACTCTTCGGTCTTCTGTACAATCTGCCGCAGGGTATGTATGTCGTCTATGGTACTGAAGCCTTTTCAGAAACCAGCTTGTTCGGGAGGTTGGAAGTCGTCGAGTCTGCGTGCGAGACGATTCGTAATGACTCTCGAAAACAGCACGTAGACGCGGCTCAGAAGGGAAATCGGTCTGTAGTTCTTCAAGAGAGCGTTGTCGCCTTTCTTAAAGAACAAGACCACCGCGCTTCTGCTTCACGCCTCCGGAGTAGTGCCACCATGGAGGATGGAATTGAAGAGCTTCTGAAGGACTTCAATTACCGGTGTTCCATCCGCTTTCAGAAGCTCCGCTGTAATTCCATCCTCGCCCGGAGCCTTGCCGTTTTTAAGGCGCTGGAGAGCCATTCTAATCTCGCTCAGACTGACGTCCGGGATATCATCGGAATAGTGTCGGCTAAGACTTGCTCTTGGATCGTTACTCACACTTGCATGTGGCTCCAACGATGATGTGTACAGCTGCCCATAGAACCACTCAATCTCACTCAGAATCTCGGGTGTCCCGGAAACGATGCTGCCACACTCAGTCTTCAGCTTTAACAGTTGGCTCTTTCTGGCAGACAGATCTCTGGTAAAGACTTTGCAGCCCTGGTTCCGCCCGATCGCTTCTTTAATACGAGCAGTATTAAAGTTGCGTAAGTCTCGCCGCATGCATTTGGAGATCTGTCTGTTCAGTTGCCTGTATGCTGTCAAATCTGTTGACGATTGCAGCCTCATCTCCCATCTAACAGCCATGAGATTAAGAGTGTGATCGGAGAGTTTTTGTGTTCTTCTGCGGCGGATCTTGCAGAACTTAGCTCCGACCGCATGGTCAGTTTCCACGAGCTTGTCATTCATATCGTCCACTGCCATTGCAATCTTCTAGGCACTGAAAGCGGCTACATAACTCGAGCTGAAAGGTTTCGGGATTCTGGATTAGAACACGAGGGGGACGGAGCGTTGATTTCAGTAGACGAGACCTCTCCAACTTAACGTTTAGGTTCAGTGTGCTTCTCACCATTCCGTGATCGCTGCTAGTTTTCACCCTTGCTATCACTGATACATCACTGAACAGTTGGCGTCTGGTCGTCATAATGAAGTCAATGTCATTTTTTGTCGAACCGTCGCGTCGGGGCTCGACCAGGTCCACTTCCTGTGGGGCCGCTTCTGGAAGAAAGAGTTCATCATAAAGAGTCCCTCTTTCTCCATAAAGTCGGCCAGCTGATGGCCCCTTCGGTTCCGTTGCCCTACTCCAAATTTCCCTACCTTCAGCTCACCGCTTTCTCTTCTGCCTAGTTTTGCGTTGAAGTCTCTCATCAACACCGTGTAGTGGGTTTTGGAGGAATGCATGGCTCTGGAAATATCCTCATACATTTCCTCCACCAACTTGTTATGTGAGTTGAAATTCGCTCCGCAAGATTGGCATAACTATTTAAGGATGAATGAAGAGGCATATTTAAATCTGCTGGCTTTAGTTTTTCCACTAATAAAGAAACAAGACACTGTAATGAGAGAAGCTATAAGTCCTCATAAAAGATTAACTGCTACACTGCGATTTCTAGCTACAGGACGTTCGTAGCAATGTATGAAGTTTTCTACAATAATATAACCGCAAGCTCTTAGCCAAATAATCCCTGAAACCTGTGATGCTCTGTACGAGGTTCTACGGAAAGGTAAGGAATGAAAAATACTGTATTAATCAACAAATTATTTATTAATTAAACTTTTAGGTCGTATTGAAGAACATTTTATGAATAAGTTACTTTTTTATTCACCATTAAAATTACGTAAATAGGAAGTATGTAATTGTATTATCAGATTGTGTATGGTCTGGCTCTACTGGTGATGTAAATTCCATTGATGATTGAGTGTGTGGTTGAGTGTAAATGATTTGAGTGTGTGGTTGAGTGAAAAGATTTTGAGTGTGTGGCTGAGTGTAAATGACTTGAGTGTGTGACTGAGTGTGTGACTTAGTGGAAAGGTTTTGAATTTGTGGCTGAGTGGAAAGGTTTTGTATGTGTGGCTGAGAGTAAAAGTTTTGAATGTGTGGCTGTGTGGTGAAACTAGTATTTGCAAAGTCATCATATTTTCTTACAGTGTGTGATATAGTTAAGCAACCCATTTCAGCCAAGAACAGAGTTTCATTAATTATTTTTTCTGCTATAATTCTCTGTACTTTTGGTAACTCTTGTAGTTTCATCCCAACATTTTTGCCAAAAACCTCAAAACGATTATTGGGTTCTTTAGGCCTTTTAAAATGATCATTTACGGACTTAAGTACGTCTTCAGTTAATGTATTTTGTTTGGTCTTGGCCGAACACGACCCGAGATTGATGTAGCTCGTTCGCTGTCAGAACAGTTTGCCGGGGTCGGTGTGTCTGATTCGTTGTCGGAATAGGCCAGTGTTGGTGTGTCTCGATCGCTGTCTGGACAATCGTAGCTCGTTGAGGCGATGCCGGTGGTTGACTGCGTCTGTAAAATAGAAGAACCATTATATTCCTGAAATTACTATACTAATCATGTACTCATTTTGTTACAGTTTCCAAAAATAGAAGAATAGTGGAGAATAATAGCGAGAGAATTTGAGCAGAAGTGGAACTTTCCTCACTGTTTGGGTGCTATTGATGGCAAGCACGTTGAAATCGTGCCCCCAAGTAACAGAGGCTCGTTTTATTATAACTATAAACATAGACACAGTATGGTATTACTAGCAATCGTTGATGCAAAATAGAGATTCCTGTTAGTTGAATTTGGGACAAATGGAAGGGTTTCCAATGGCGGAGTATTGTTGAATACAAAATTTTATGAAAAACTTGAAAAAAGGCGTTAAATAATCCTACAGAAGAAAGGTTACATAATAGTCCACGAATACTGCCATATGTATTTGTAGCTGATGACGCGTTTCCTCTAAGAAAGGACATGATGAAGCCATTTCGGCAAAATGACTTAGATAGTAGAATTAAGAAGATATATAATTATCGGACATCGCGAGCACGCCGTATAGTCGAAAACGCTTTTGGTACACTAGCGGCGAGGTTCAGAATTTACAAAACACAAATAAATATGTCGCCTGAAACTATTTGGTAAGTCTTAAGAGCAACCTGTGCTTTGCATAATTATTTGATGTCATCATCGCTTAATTCATACGCTCCTTCAGAATGTTTCGATAGTGAACATTATGAGGAAGGTACGATAACGTCAGGATTCACAAAAAAGGACTCAACACTTGAACCATTACAAAGAACTACACAAGGCCGTACAATTCAAACAGCAAATCAGATAAGAAGTCAATTTATGACGTATTTTGTAACTGAAGGGAAAGTTCCTTGGCAAGACAATTTTGTTCATTAATGTCAAAATACAGGACTTGTATTCGAGTACCTAATATTATTAAGCAATAAATATTTTTTCGGAAATAAAAACTTACCTCATTTTCGTCATCATCTATATTCGACGTAGATGGTCTCGGTACTTCTTAATCGTATAAAAACTCAATAACTCAAAGTACCATAAAAGAGGTTTATAAATCCCTCAGTCCGTCGTTCTCAATCGTCAGTCCCTGCTCCAGATTTACACGATTTTTTTATTTTATTGAGCTCTTTTTTATATGTAGTTCGAAGATTATTAATCTTCTTAACCACTGTAACCCTGGTGGCATTTGGATCTATTGGTTTGTATTTTACGATTAGCCTGTCGTAGGCGGCATTTTTTTTGTTGCGGTCGTGGTAATCCTTACATGTAGTCTTCCGAAGGCAAGTTTCGTTTCTGTAGCTTTCTATAAAATCTTGAAGTAGTTCGCGGTGTCCAACTCGTTCGTCTTCCGACATGTTTCTGTGAAAACGATGTGCACGTGCGAACACTAGCAAGCTCCGTGAAGTATAATCTATGGTGAAGTACTGCCGAACTGAGCGATCGCCGTCCACACGCAACGATAAAACTGTGCAAATGTAATAGACAACGATTTATCTGATAGAAATTGCAACGGCCACAGACGAACGATTATCGACAACAATTTTTCATACACTCGATCGATAAAACTGCGCACTGGTCTGCACAGATTTATCGCTACGATTAATCTAGTATGTGGCATTAAATTGTTTAGACTTTACGGCGCCTCTACACGTTGGCCAACACAGTGGCGAATGTAGTGGCCAATAGCATTGGCCAACGTGTAGACGGGGTGTTTGGGCTTCATTGGTATGTATTGGAACGTTGGCCCGCAAGTTGGCGCGAGATCCGTGTGGTGTCGGTTTTTTACAAAAGATCAAAGGATTGTTGGCAGAGTTTGGTCGCCGCGTCCACACGTTGGCCGCGAGTTTTGTTTGCTACAAGCTCCCAGATTGATTACACGCATCGGATTAAAATTTTATATACACTCTTTGTAGGGTGGATGACCCAATTACTAGCCTTTTAGTGCAATTTCCACTTTAAATATTCCTACTACTTTAATTAGCGCGATTTAATTATTTTTAAACATTTGTTTTAATCGATAAGCCATTTATAAAAAAAATAATGAACATTTATTTACAATCAGATTATTACGAGAACAATTTTAAAATGAAAAAAAATGAAGCACGTCGTTTATACGTGGTAGAACCATGCAGTTATATTAGAAGTATAGTTGTAGCACGAATGGGTCGGTTCGACGGGGAAGGACCACGCTCTCACAGAATATCAATGTAAAATAGTAGCTTAATGATGCTGTGTTTCGTATAGTGAGTGTAGAGAACCAGAGACACTTTTTAAAGGAAACGAGGCATTTCATTTTAGTCCTCACGAGTGACAACGCATCTGCATTTTGATTCGTAATCGAGGATAGATGTAGATGTCTATGGGCCACAGCAACCATTTACCATCAGGTGAACTGTGTGCTCGTTTGTCACCCTATCCTATATAAAAAGCGTCGATTTCTTATAATTTAATCGTGCAAGTTTTCGAATCATCATCATCATTACAGCTCTTCACAAGTCCACTAATGAACATCCTCCTCCAAAGAATGCCGCAAAGCATACTCCTGAGCCACTTTGCTTGACATGAGTTTTTCATTTATGTTCTAAGTTATAATTAGTACCTATTATTAAGTCAGTGTTAATTATATTTATTGCTATTGTTTTTGTCTTTCTCAAAAAATAATTAAATTACCAAATAAAGTATAAGGTGTTTTTATATACATCAAATGTCTGATAGAAATACAAGTACATATTTTGCTAAACTTTAAAAACAAAACCCAATTTTAAAACATAGACTAATCGATTATAACTCTTTTAACTTTAAAATAAGTTAAGTTCTAATTAATGGTATTTATTCCAGTTTCTGATGCATGTAAAGAATAAATAAAGCTAATCGTATAATCGTATATCTATTTACAGCCCCATTAATAACCACTATTCTTTTATAATTCTTTTATAAAAACGTTAACCCCACACTTGGATTTTCTTTCGTATCGCGGAGGCAGCTTACAAACATAAATTGCACAAGGACACACATCCAGACCCGAAACAATTATTTGTAGGACGTACAAATACTTGTTCCGTGCGGGATCAAACCCGCGGCGCACGACGCAGCCACTCATTGCTGAGCCACTGCGCCACGGAGCGTGTTATAAATAAATTCGTCCGCACATTGGCCCGAACCGAAGTAAACTGAACGACCTTCCAACTTGTGGACGCCGTCACCAACTCTCATCCATTATGTTCGCCACTCCATTCGCCACTGTGTTGGCCAACGTGTAGAGGCGACATTAGATCTTTCTGCCAAGCGTTTTACACGTGTCAACTCTGGGTAGACTATACCAAGAAAACACATGATAGTATACGGGTAACTTATAATTATATTTTTAGACTTCTAATGGGGTTTTACTCGCTATTGTAGCGCCTCTGAAATGTACGTGAAAACCTGGGTGGACTCTTTTAATCATTGATTTATATATTACATTCTTGTATTGCTTAAGGTAACTGTTATACCGTATAATGTCTTCCTATTCTAATACCTCTTCCTATGGAACAAATAGTGGTTATTTATAAGATGTCTGTGAGTAGAGAAATTCTTCAAATATCAATAGATGGCGCTTTAACAAAACGTACAATTAAGTAATATATTATTATATAGGACAGTTACTATACATTTTGCTCCATTCTAATTCAAAAAAAAAAAAAAAAACAATAAAAAAAGGTTGCATTGTCGTGACTATAATTAAGCAAGCAACAAATTATGAATACGTTATATCAGAAAACTTTAATCCAATACCTATTATAAAATATACCGGTTACCGAGATGTTTCATCTTCATTTTAACTGTTAGATAAATAAGACAGACAAGAAGATAAATTGATTCATTCCTATTCATACAATATTATTCAGTCTGGAGGACATTATAATTATTAATACTGCGAAAGAAAACCCTGTCACTTCACGAATTTAAACCACCATGTATATTGTATACCAATACAATGAGAGTACATAACGGTTCTCATATAGGTTTCAGTTTCAGTCCTGTTACTGTACTTTTATAAATATTTACGTCATTACATATTACCTTCAATTCGCCTTTTTTCAATATATTTTATCATAGTCAAACATGAAACAGAATTTGTTTCTGCAATTTCTTTATAAAAGCACCATCTATACTTTTTATGGAAACTTTTTCGTACCATAAACTTGGTTCATACAATTTGGTTACTTAAACTACCGACAGAGGTCGCTGTGTAACGTCACGAAAATTTCCAATCGCGATGTTGAGTTTATTTCGGTTTGAATCACGTCAGCAGCAAGATGTTATGAAATCATACTTACCTGGCGTAGGGGATAGCGGTGGGTTGTAGCGACTTTTTTGAGTAACGAAACGAAACTATCTATCAAATATCAATAGCGGCTTTTGAAACACTCTATTTTAATAGAGGGTTTTGAAACACTCTATTTTAATAGAGGGTTTTGAAACACTCTATTTTTATAGCGGCTTCAATAGAGTGTTTCACGACGTGTTTAATTGATAAACGTTGCGAATGAAACGATGTCCGTTTCACGAGAAAACTTGTTTGGTACCGTGTCGTATAGAATTAGACATGGTGTTAATGGTTAAATTTATTTATTTGTTAAATCATTTCCCACGGTTTGATAAAAATATCACTTGAAACGATTTAACGGCAAACGATTTATTTATTAATTATGATTATGATAAATTCACCCACAAGTTCAGCATAAAATACTGAATATAAGTTTGATTTTATAGCAAATAATTATCACATAAAGTTGTATATTTTTGATAACGATCACATAACGTTTAAGTATTCTTTTTACACTTAGTAACTTACACTAATTACTGTACAATTATTATTATTAACACTAATATATGCAATTGTATTATTTCTTATTTTACTAAAAATATTATTATTATTGCACAAAAAGAAAACAAAAATATTAACAAACGCGCCTAAAAAGTAAAAACAAAGCGTGTCATTAAACTTAAACACAAGACTAATTTAAACCGGGCCAAGGCCACTTAAATTATGGAATTTGAACTATTTTTTGTTAAAAACATGCACACTTACTTTCTCATTTCTAATATCGCATCTATACGAAGGGAATAGAGTCATAGGTCAAATGCAAAAGCACCGGCGCTCACTCGACATTCGACGACCGGTGGTACTTCTACCACAGCGTAAAGAGTCGGTTTCTTTACTCATGTGCTTCTACTTCAACAGCCGAAGCCGTCGCCGATGCGTCGCGAAAATAGCCGAATAAACGTTTTGTTACTGATCGCTCGTTCGTGATTCGTGAAACGTGAATCGTGTTACTGAGTAAAACATCTAGTGTAATAGATAGTTTCGTTGCACTGCAATAACCCGCTACCCGCTATTGTGTGAATAGATAGTTTCAGTAACTAGTTACGTTTTGTAACGACCACTCCTAGTAGGGGATACCGTGATCAGGAAGGCGGTTCCCCCAGGGCGAGGCCTTTCCATTGCACTGCGGTTAGGTTGACCCCTGCGATTATCCCTAATGTGGATAACTCGGACGCGTAATTTTTGGTAGTGGGGACTGCGTACGCGCCGTCCCCTTTTATTGGACAAGGACATGAACATAATTATGCAAACTGGAAGTGGAACCAACCCACAAAAAGGGACTTTAGAGATAATTAGGTTTTTGTTTCTAGTGTGTAGAAATAAATAGGTAAGTTATTTGAAACAAACAACTATACAATGTTAACGTTAGTTATTAATGACAATATAGGACAATTAAATTATTTGGATTTTAGTCAGATTTCTTATGTGTTTGATCAAAAAGCTGATGGTTCCTTAAGCAAAATTACTGTTTTGTGGGTTGGTTCTTTATTACAATATGTTAAGGTTTTTCAAGTAGGTAGATTGCTTTAAATTATTTTAAAATACTTAATGTTTTAATCACATTTTTATTGCTTTGAACATGCATACTATTTTATCACATTGAAATTGTGATTTCTTAAATTTACGCGAACACTACACATTGAATAAAACTATTAATACGGATTTTATCGCATTTAATTAAGTACTTTTACTTATTTTTCCGAAAATTAATATTATAAACCGAAGTATATATATAATATAAACAAATTATGTATAAATCTGTACAAGGATTTCTCACTTATGCTATAATATATTAAATAATATGAAGATTAAAAAAATCTTTAAAATAAAACGTGTTGACCACGAGCTATGAAGAGAGAATTATAATGGTATCCTGATCAGGATACTGCGATAAAGTTATTAAATTATTAGACTGTCATCGGCCCTTGATTCGAGTACTAATTTTCAAGGCGTACGTGAGGGTAATATGGTCACTTTCTTATAACTCTGAAACTACAGCCTTGTTTGCATAGATGCCTCTGTGTTACGATAGTTCTTTATCATTTAATGAAATAATAAAGGGGGGAAGGGGCGCTGCTTTATCGACGACATTTTGATATATATATATATATATTTTGTAGATCATGTTGCGTCCTATATGGACTTTTACCGATGATACTGCGTCCGACTGACTTGATACGTCCGGTATACGGACGCAAGATTAACCAGCCCTCATTTTTGGTCCATAGATGACATTTCATATTTAGAATGTATGGGCAAAAAATTGGCATGGAGTCAATTTCATTTCGTAGTTCAGCCGCTTGCCGCGCGGAAATTGGAGGGCGCTATCCATGAGTGTATATTTTTGAACGTATATTGAGCGTTTAATTTACCGATTTTATTGCGTCCGATTGAATATCGATAATGTTTTTATTAATTCTCCACGACGATGATCTTGCGTCTAGTATTTTACTTAAATTGGGACACAGTGCGAATCCTGCGGGACGTTCGGGGCGCGCGGGTAGGAGGGAGGGAGGGACGTGCGTGCAACGGTCGCATGTTTGTAAACAGATTGATACTAATAGTCTAATACGTGTTCAAATTATACTCCACCGAGACAAGATGTGAGTATAAGTATTAAGTACGTTTCTAGGGCAGGCGGAAAAAAGTACATTGACCTTTGACGATATCATCGGGGTTGCCAATCTTTTTTGTTTAGGTTCATTTTTTTATCCTTCTATCATTACATACATCATCAGAAAGAAAGATAAGGGTGCCGAGTGCGAAGTTCTTTACAGGCCCTATGTCTATTACTATATTGTAAAGAAATAAGATTATCTTGTACCTAAATGAATTTAAAAGCAAATTAATATTAATTTAAATTTATAATTTATAAATCATAATCACAATTTTCATTATTACGTTAATAGTAGGTATGTACTTTAATAGATAGTTAGGTAGGTAATTGTATAAAACGTAACCACTTCTTGGCAGTCAGGTAAAAAGACGAACTTTTAATGCTAAGCATTCTTAAGCAGCCAACCATGAAGCACGCATAAAACTTCTCATTATAGATTGTCAGAGCCACTTGACAAACTATTCATCTGTATCTATTTCAGAATCAGTTTATGATGATGAAGACGTAGAAGAGTCCGTCACATTGATTATAACCTAAAATATCGGCAGTCTTCTTTTTTATATCGGTTTTGGATGGATATATAACGATATAATACGTCACTAGACCACGTTTCTTTTATATATTTATAGATGTTTATAATTACAATTTTTTCGGTTTCCGAAATATGCGACACTTTCCGCTTCTTTCGTGGCGACGAAGTCTTTATGAGATTTTCATGTCGATGGACCCGATTTCATACTAGTGATAATATACAAAACGTCACAAAACAATAACAAAAACTTTAATACAAAACGTAATAATACAACTAACAAAACAAACTTAATAAAAATTAAAACAACTACTATAACCGAAAATTTTAAATCTCAAACTATCTACACGCAAGCGCATCCCAAAGCAGAATGAGGAATGAGTTCTGCTCTATCCGCTTTCTCAAATACGCACGGCGTGAGACCTATCGCAAATCGCGTCGAAACAGGTTTATATCTCTGAATGACCGCTTCCTTCCCCCTACCCCGTACCATGAGACACGCTTAGCGCATAACGATACGTAATCTATAAAGAAATGTATGGGAGCAATAACTGTCGTTTTGTTTCGATGCTAACATAATACTTGAGGTCAATGAAGTACACTAAACTGCTAACATATCGAAACTTCTTATTGTTATAGGAGATGGTAAAGCAGACGCTTTCAAAGAAAAGACTCTCGAAGAGATCGATTTAGATATGAAGGTTGAGCTAGGTGAAGAGGTTCTTGATAACGATCAAATACTCGATTATGATTGTAAGCTAATCGAAACTGTCAACTCTGATTGCATTCAACAAATGCGTAGTCAAAACAATTTATCTCAGGCTGGACCATCCGGTATTCGGACTTCTCAACAATGCGTCACCGAACAGGTAACACAGGTATTAAATACCAAAAATAAAATAAAAACAGGAAAGAAAAGGACATTAGTTACCTTTGACGTCGGAATTTTTTTTCAAATTCCACATTAAAAATAAACAACTACCTAAAAACATGAATGTGAAATATTAAAAGAACAACACGGAGACTTGCTGGAAAACAAAGATTGGCTTAAAATTAAAGTTTTTGTGCAAAATATTTACTTTCAAAAATTAACGAATTATTAACAATCTTTTTTATGATTTTCCAAACGATGTCCATATAATTTAAGTATCTTTCAAGTTCCTCAATACATACTACATAATGATCAATAATTTAATATTGTATAATGTCAGTGATTTAGTTTGCTAATATCCTATATTTAGAATATTATTGTTTTATTTCTATTACTTAATTTTTTCTGAAAATTACGAGTACAATGATATATCATAATTTAAAAGCGAAGATTATCATTGAGATATAATTAATTTACAATTTAACATTTACTTAAAAGAAAAACATAAGCTTACCTAACAATTACCTTACCACATACATTTACTACACAAATCATCTGCCCGTGGCATTAACTTACCTAACAACCTCGCCTTGTGTATTTGAATTATTATAGTGCAATAAAGTTTAAATAAACAGAGGAAAAATTCCTTATAGTCAATTGCGGTTAAAGAAGTAGCTTTAGTTGCTTAAAACTAAAAGGCTTCTACCGTGTCTGAGTATTTTCCACTGTCTAAGAAAATTAATTGAGAATTTTGCTTATCACTATTGAGATTATAAAAACACGAAATAAATACTAACATAAAAATTGTATCGACTGATATATCAGAAACAGTATAATCGCTGATATAGCTGGAAGCCGGTTGACTAGTACGATGAATATAAAATGTAAAAACTGTATACGGAATCACAATTTTTTCCAATATTGATGGATGTAACTTTATCATCGTGATCTTTGTAACATATATAGGGAATTATACAGAATCAGTTTAAGCGTAAGTTTCGATGGAGGTAGGAACATTTATGCAGTGTATAGATGGTATATTCAGGGTGCTGAATAATTTTGGTGGTGAACGGACGTACTAAGTTACCGGGAATTAAATAAATACCGGTGATGAAAGTATTAATGAGAATGGTGAAAGCCTCCTCACCGTATGCGTGGAAAGGAATCTTTTTGTGACGAATACTTTCTTTCGTCATAAGAAGATTCACATGTATACTTGGGAAAGAGGTGATGATAGAAGCATGATAGATTTCATAACTGTGGATGAAAGAATAAGGAGTGCAGTGGTGGATACAAGGGTTTACCGAGGGTCCAACGTAGGGACGGACCACTACCTAGCCTTATGCCGAATTAGGGGTTTATTCAGACGTTGGCGGCATAGGACATCTGTGTCTACCGCTGCGTTATAGCGTATAAGAATTGAGAGGTTACAAGATGAAGATGTGAAAGACAGGTACAAATGCAGACTGAGAGAAAATATAAGTAATTTGGATGAGTTGTGTGTGAATGAGTTAGACTTAAAGAATGTGTGGCATAATGTTAAGAAAGGTTTAGTGGATGCAGCTACCGAAGTATGTGGTGTCAGTAAGAGAACGAATGAAAGGAAAGACAATACGTTATGGTGGGATGATGAGATACGTATGGAAGTTGAAGCAAAGAAGAGAGCATGGCTAGGTTTACTAGCGACCAAAGCTGGTAATTCTGGCGGTAAGAATGATGAGAATGAAAGAAAAAAGGCAGAGTTTAAACGTCTAAATAAGAGAGTAAAAGAATTAGTTGAAAGGAAAAAGCAAGAAAGAACGGATAAGAATGATAGAAGAATATCGGATAACTTTCAAGCAAATATTAATATGTTCTGGAAACTCGTAAGAAATACCAGGGGACTTTCAAATCAGCCTAGATTGAATGCGATACGAGACGAGAATGGCTGTATCCTGAATGATGACGTGTTGAGTCTAAAGAGATGGAAGGAATATTTTGAAAGCGTATTTATGAGTGAGGAGAAGTGTGAACTAAATGAAATAGAAATTCCGAAAGAAGGTGATGTTGAAAGCAACGGAAAGCATGAAAGCGTGCTGCCGGATATGATAGAGTTTCACTCGAAATGCTAAGGGCTGGAGAGGAAGTGGTGGCAGGCCTGCTGCACACCTTGTTTAATTTATGCTGGGAACTGAAGCGGGTACCGGTAGACTGGTGCAAAGCCGTGATAGTCCCAATATATAAGGGAAAAGGGTCACAGCAGGACTGTAAAAACTACAGTGGTATCAGGCTTCTTAGCATTGTGGGAAAACTGTATGCTAAGGTACTAATTGAAAGAGTTATGAAAGAAACTGATGACAAAATTCGGGATGTGCAAGCGGGATTTCGTAAGGGAATGGAGTGTACAGATCAAGTCTTTTCCATGCGCATGATCGCGGAGAAGTTTTTGGCGAAAAACCAAAAAGTTTTTTGTGCGTTCATGGACTTGGAAAAGGCTTATGACAGAGTGGACAGGGATGTGTTATGGCAAACGCTGAACGCATTTAGATTAAGCGCTGGTTTGATACAGGCATTAAAGTCTCTGTATAGGGACTCGAGTGCTTGTGTTAGAATCAACGGGGTCTACTCGGACTGGTTTGGCATCCATAAAGTTGTCAGACAGGGCTGTGTAGCTTCCCCGTGGCTGTTCAACCTATTTGTGGACAGCCGTTTGGAAAATTTGAAAGTTGAAGAATGCGGGTTAAGAATGGGTGAGTTAACCATCAAATGCCTTTTGTACGCCGATGATCAAGTCATACTTGCGTCGTCGGCGGCCGAGTTGCAACGGCGAATACTTTCGTAGTTCTTTATTTTTTCTACTTTATTTACTTCTACTTTGCGTACCTTTAAATATTTGGTTTATACCTGCATACTTTAAAATACCTTCCTCAGTGAAAAAAACAATCGGATGGTTATTAGTGATTGTATGATAGTGTAGTACTCTTGTAAACTGTCACTAAATTGGGAGGATCGACATATTTCATAATTAGAGGCTGGCGAATTTATTTCTAAATAAATAGGTATACAATATTGATGGGTATTAAAATACGAAAAGATCTGTAGATGATGAGTCTATTCTACAAATTAATAGCTGTCAAGAAATTATTGAAACGCATACAACCGATCGTCCATCGAAGGACGGAGTCGCTCTAATCTGTGACACAAACTATGGAGGTAATCATAGAAATAGGCGGTTATTCGTGTAATCTGGTTTGAGGACATTGCTTCTCAATTGTTACCCATTCTAAGGGACTTCTACATTTCACAGTGGTGAGCGGGTTCGTCGTTTACGCTTGCTTCCACAATTCTCTCTGATTTGCCATAATTATCATGCTCGGCGGGTTAGCAATCGCGGTAGCTGCTCCCTAACGTCAGTTTAGGTATTTTGTTTCTGGTATAAATTTGAAATGAACCTTGAATGATGAAATTTGAGATATCGCCATCTATCGGAGGACTCAAGATCTTCCAGGTAATAGCCGTCGTCTTAACAACCACGGGATGAGATTTACTTAGATGGCGGTGATAGATTCCTGATGCTGCCATCTTACTTTTGGAATACGGTCTGTAAGTTTACCTGCTGAGGTGTGTCATATTTCACAGCCCGTTGGCAAGTTTGAACCCTGCATCGCTGTAAAAACTCAAGTCCATGGGCTAAATTAAAAAGCATGTTATGAGCATAAGTTTTCACTTAAGGTTTTTTCATAATAAAAAAACTTTAAAATTTAATAGGAAAGGATAACAATACAATTTCTATAAGTGCTCCAATTTTTGTAAAAATATTTTATTACTAAGATCGAATTACTAAATTTCAAACTAAATATTTACAAAGCATGCTATACAATGATTATTGTAGTCGTATTTGTTGACGATCATCTAAACGAAGGTAGGTTGGGAGGATCCATCGCCAGGTCAATCAACTCGTCGATATCGTCAGAGTTCCAGAAAGACAGCTCCAACTGAAAAAAAAAATATAAATGGTCGCCTTTAATTCAAGTCGAAAAATATTGGTTTTGTGTTACACTTATTTAAATTTTCTCGCTGTCTCACTGATTATTTCATGTATGCAGCAGTTAATCCAAATACTTTAGGTTCAAAATTTAAATTTTCGACAATAACTATCCTTAGGTTCGTTTTGAGGAGCTAAAATAGAAAAAAAAAACATATTTGTTTTGCGAATGTCGTGTGTGGGTTCAGTTCAAGGGTTTTCGCAAGGGTTTTCGCAATCGTTCCAACTCATCTTATCTCCAACAGTATGGTTGAGAAGTCTGAAAAGATCACTTGTATGAATCGGAATTTAATCGTGTATTATTGAAGAATTGCTGGAACTGATCGTTGTAATTTAATCGTGTATTATTGAAGAATTGCTGGAACTGATCGTTGTAATTTAATCGTGTATTATTGAAGAATTGCTGGAACTGATCGTTGTAATTTAATCGTGTATTATTGAAGAATTGCTGGAACTGATCGTTGTAATTTAATCGTGTATTATTGAAGAATTGCTGGAACTGATCGTTGTAATTTAATCGTGTATTATTGAAGAATTGCTGGAACTGATCGTTGTAATTTAATCGTGTATTATTGAAGAATTGCTGGAACTGATCGTTGTAATTTAATCGTGTATTATTGAAGAATTGCTGGAACTGATCGTTGTAATTTAATCGTGTATTATTGAAGAATTGCTGGAACTGATCGTTGTAATTTAATCGTGTATTATTGAAGAATTGCTGGAACTGATCGTTGTAATTTAATCGTGTATTATTGAAGAATTGCTGGAACTGATCGTTGTAATTTAATCGTGTATTATTGAAGAATTGCTGAAACTGATGACCGTTGTAATTTTTTTATTTGCAAATGTTATGTAGTTTTATTACCTCGGGTTTAGTCGAGAAGTTATTGTCCAAGACTCCCCTTTACCGATGCACCTGTCAGTTAGAAGTAATAAAACCACATAAAACTTACAAATAAAATTTATTTAAATATTTTTTTTAATCGAGTTTTCTGAAGTGAAGTTATTTCTATACGTTGGAATACTGATTCGGATAACTCACTTAACGAAAACCACAGGGTTTTTGCTACACGTTGTGCACAGCAAGGAAGGCGATCGAATTTAGCAAACATTTTAGCGGACAACCTGGAGGGATAGTTCACTCCTAATATGGAATCTTCAGAAGTCGACCAACAAAGGAAATAAAAAACCGCGTACGGGATTTCCTGTCGTCGCTGCAGCGCGCCTTAACACCCACGTAAAATTTTTTACGTGTTGAAATCACTCATCTCTTCAACGGGATCCTTAGAACAAGCCATTTTTCCAGCGTATGGAAAACCGGGAAGATCATCGTATTAACGAAGCCCGGGAAAGACGGACGGCACACGCAAGCTCGACTCATTACGCTACTTCCGCAGATTGGGAAAGATGAATGCACTGAACAAACATCGTAGAATTCGATCGTGCATCACATTACGGACAGAGCAGCATGGGTTCCGCAGAAAGCGTTCAACCGGGTAAACGCCACTCAAGTTGTTAGGGTTGTTACTTTAATTGAAACTGGACACACCTATAAACATGTGGCCCAAACATTATAGCTCCTCTACACGATGGCGACATTCAGTTGTGATCGAAACGTTTTTCAAGATGGACGTGGAACAATTAGCCGCTGCGGCAATATATTTAAACAAAATGTCATTTTTTATTGTCTTTCTTAATGTGCACAAGAATAGAGTTATCAAAAAGAAATGGCGTAGAAAATGGTGGATGTTATCTTCTATCCATCGCAATAGAACTAAATATGTCCGAAGTCAATTTAGTTTTCTTTAAACAAAAATAATTAAATAATTAATAGTAATTTAATAAACAATTACTAATTAATTATTAAAAATAAATAAATAAAAAATAAAATATGTGTATCTCCTGATTTTAGTAGCTCTATGATTAAAATTTTATAACTTCATTAACCTTTTGAGCGCCACGCCAAAAACGCATTGCCGTGTCCTCCTGTACGCCAAAGATAACAAAAATACCTACGAAAAAAATAGTGCTGCCAAGAGTTGATATATCGACAACACAAAATAACTCGATTTTGTTGGTTTTTTATGCAATAAATGACTCTTTATAATCTGGTATGTTTTATTTAATCTTGTACTGTCTTCCACTCTTTTTATATATGTACTTTGTAGATAAATAAAAATAAACAATGACAATAAAATAGTAGTAAACCACAACACTACTCTTCATCGTGATGAAGTGTGTCACGACTGGACGACAACGGCGTAGCTGACCTTCCTTTTTGAAACTTTTGAGAGATGTAGCCGTGTCGCACGTTGTGTATCGATTTCAGAATCGATCTAACCAAAATATACAGAGATCGACTCAAAATATTTTATGTGTCGGGGGAGGCGTAGGCCAAGTGAAGCACAGAAGAAGTCTTACCTCTTATGACAATGGGGGTTTGATACGATTCTGATGCTACTACATGATTTTGAGATAATCATAATCATAATCTTTATTGCAATCAAATAGTAACAATAGAATTTGGAATTTTTTAAAAAAATAGTCCGCATTTGAACCCAGTTTGGGCGTAGCAATTATAAAAACATTAAATATTATTTTAAAATTCCAAGATTTCATTAATAAATTACATTATTAGATCATATTATTTTAAAATCTTGTAAATTTAATTAAATTAATAATCACAATGTCAAGTAAAAAAATAATAATTATTATTATAAATAAAAATAAGTAAAAAATAGTAATTGAATAAAAAAAATTAAATTAAATTAGATAGGCACAGGCCGAAGTTGTCCACACAAATTAAATAACATTTGTACCAAAATGTTCATTTAAATTATAGAAACATTTTTCAATTAAATATAACTTTAATTTGGATAAAAATAATGTAGTACTCGTTAAATTTATTATATCATTTGGAAGGTTATTAAAAAAAATTACCGCCATACAGTAGGGACTAGAGCTATGCAAAGCAAGAGTAGATTTCGGCAATAGTAGCCTATTTTTATTTGGTCTAATTGAGCATTTGTAATTTGTTTCACTTAATTTGGTAAATAGTTCTGGGTGGTTTTTTACAAATTTGTATGTTGTCAAAGTCAAAATTTTAAACTTTTTGAAGTGGCGCTTACAACTTTCTGGAATTTTTATGTTTGCCAAAATTCTTATAATTTTTTTTGCATTATAAATAATTGCTGTGCATCTTTACTATTTTCCCATAACATGACACCGTATGACAGCTACGAAGAAGTGTATGTGTAATATGCTGACAGAGCGCTGGGGACATCTGTGGTTTTCTTTATTTCTCGTAATACTACGTAAGTGAATTTTGATAGCCTATTTTTTACTTTATTTATATGGGCTTTCCAGTTTATATGGCAATCAATTTCCAGGCCTAGCAAGTTGAAGTTGTCAACAGTCCTATAGGTATATTAATATAAATAAAAGCGATATTATTTAGTGGTGATTTTTGAACTGGTGGGAATTGCATAATTTTGGTTTTATTAAAATTAATCTCTAGGTTGTGATTTTATTGATTACTTGATTTGCAGTATAATAAAGAGACTGGAAACAGATGGAACAGCTAAAGGGGGCAACACTAAAAATAATTTTTTATTAACGCCTAATGAGCAAAATACATACTAATAAACTTAATTGTCACAAATATCTATATTTTGTTTTATACACATTTTTATTGTGTTCTTTTAAATTTATTCATTAGTATATATGTACGAGTATACAAGTGTTAAATTTGATATTTTTTTACAACCGACTACAATATAAATAAAATGAAAACGTCATCGATGTAGTCGAAGTCAATAAAATACGCATTATTAATGATAACTCAAGAACTACTGGTCAGATCTCATCTTGATCAAATTTATATGGGATCACATGAGCAGCACCAGTTTTCAAATAAAAAATAATCATCAAAATCGGTTAACATAGAAAAAGTTGTTCTGAAGTAACACTAAAATACAGTCGAATTGAGAACCTCCTCTTTTTTCGAAGACGGTTGAAAAGAAGTGAACATTAATTAAGTAGTGTGTTGTGTGTGGTGGTGTGTAGTGTAGCGTGTATTGTAGTGTGCAGTGCAGTGTGTAGCGCGCAGCGTGCAGTACTGACGGGGTCGGTGTCGCGGCAGGGGCGGCAGTGCAGGCGCGAGGCGCGGCACTCGCAGCGCGCGGGCGCGCAGGCGCGGGCGGAGCGAGCAGCGCGCGCTCCCACTACCGTCGCGAACCTCCGCGCTGCGCCGCGCTCGCCGGACAACTTCGCGCCCGCCCACACGCTGCCTGCGCAACAAAAAAGTACTCTTCACAACATCATGTATTACACTTCACAATATCATCACAACAACATATAGTAGAACTAAAGCAGTGATTCTACAACATTCAAACGTAGAATCAACGCACGCACACATATACACGCTTTGCTACAAAACCTTTAAGCGAGTTTCGAATTGTATTCGATATTAAAAATTGATGTTAACATCGATGTTAACAGCGATTCAAAAGTATCGATGGACAATAAATATCGAAAGGAAAATATCGATGATATCCAAAAACATGAATGTTTTAGATGGAATAATTGGTAATTTAGGAATATTTCATTTATTAAATGTATTTATTACGCTAACTATAAAAAATATTATTACCAGTATTTTTCCATTACACACTGCAAAAAAGTAATTGGCAGAAGTTTTCCCTTTAATCTGTTCCCTTTTTGATGAAGATGTTGACCAGCTTTTGAAGTTTTTCCGAAGTTGTCGAAGTCGCTGTGCAACACAGACGTTTAATAGCTACTTTCTTCAACATTTAGACAGGTAAGTAACTAATGGATCCTAATGACCTTATATGATTTATCGGTGTTTCGGTATTATTCTCATAGCATCGAAGTGTCGATTGTTTTCGAAGACGAAACTTTGATGTCCCGTTTTTTCCCGCTAACCATCAATGTTTATCTACCATCGATGAATATCGGTTATCCCAAATGCATTTTCACTAGCTGACACTATTAAAATCGATATGCTTAATAGGCATTCAAAATCGATATCTGATTATCAAAGCACGTAAAGCCGTTGGTCCTGTGCCTGTTATCAATCGGGTCGTGTCGAATTACCGTTCCATCGGACTATGAGAGTGAGGGAATAGAGAGTGCACCTGTGCTTGTGCATGCACCACTTGAGTACTATTATCCTGTCTGCCCAGATGGCTAGTCTCGTTGAGACTGGCCGGCGTGACCGAAATTCGGTCATTGAAACAGTAACCGCCTTTTAAAATTTTTATTTAGTAGATCAATTGCTTTCAAAATCGATATATAAGGGTCCGTATCGTCTTAAATCATAAAATATCCATCATCAGAATAAATAGTGACCGTCATTTTAAACCGACTCACCGCAAGCACTTTTCTAAGCGGAACTTTTCAAAAGTGTGCCAGCACATTACTGTCGTTAGAGCCGCCATTTGCGCTCGAATGTTCCGTTTTAAGGCAGTAATTGCCTTCGGTTAAATAGATAAGACCTTATTCATAAGGAATCCGAAACAGAAATCAGGTGAGGACAAGTCTGGGCTTCGTGGTGGACACTCGTTGTTACCTCTCTTTGAGATGACTTTACCAGGGAACAGCTCCCGTACGACCTCCATGCTGGCATTAGACGTGTGGCACATGGCCTCATCCAGCTGGAACCAGGTCAGAGAATTGTACTTTTGGTGCCCAACAAGAGTTGGCCTTAAAATTCTCGAAACATTTCCACATAACAGTATGTATTTACTGTTACTGCATGGTTTCGAGAATTTTCGAAAACATAAGGACTAAAGAGCGCTTTGGCTAATATAGCAACCCAAACCGACACTTTCTGGCAGTGGATTGGTTTTTGGCGCGAAGGCTGTTCAGCACTCCAAAAACGGCAATTGTACTTGTTGACAAATCCGTTTAGGTGAAAGTGAGTTTCGTCCGAGAAAAGGATGTTCCCAAGTTGAAAAATCGCTTTCACATTAATGTGGAAAATGACGCCCTTTTTGTATGGTCATCATGGGAAAGTTATACCTCAAAATTCGCCTTAAACTGCTTCGCGAAATCCTCAAAGCCGCTGAACGTCGTCGCGTAGTGTTCCGCATTTTCTTGAACGGATCAATTAACCTCACAAATCCTTTGCTCCGTTTGTGCAGTGCGGTAGCGACCTTGTTTGTAGATTTTTGAAACCTCTTCAGCCATCGTTTAAGTGAGTGCTAGGACACTACCGGATAATCCGTAAATTGAATTTAACTCTGAACATACGCCGCACAATAATGTAAGAATGACCATTTTCGTAAAGCGTTCGAACAGAACCACACTTATATAATAAACTTAATAAAAAATGAGACATTTACCACTTTAATAAAATAGACTAAAAAACTGTAAAGACTTACCTGCAAAAGTTAACTTATATTGAAACTTAGTATTCAGACTTTATCTTAATTTCTTATAAAACTAATAATATAAAATAATACCCATATAAAACACACACACACACACACACGCACGCGTACGCGCACGCGCGCGCGCACGCACACGCACACGCACACGCACACGCACACGCACACACACACACACACACACACACAAACTCAAGCACGCACGCATTCATACACGCGAACGCACACGCACACGCAGACACACACACACACACAAATTTTACACACTCCTCTCCTTTAATTGCTCACACATTACACAAATATGTCTTACAGTCATGCATTACACATCTTAAAGAGAGAGTAACGACATTATTGTTACGCGCTCCAATGCCTCAAATCGGCGCACTAGCGCCATCTAGTCTCGAACCGAAGAACTAAACTTCTTGAAGTTTAAAACTCGAACTCTCGGTACCTTGCGCGTGTTTACTTGAACATTCTGGATATTTTGCTAATTTATATAAGTAGGCGCTGAAAGATGCGATCGAGTAGTATTGAATTGGCGATACGAGCGAAGCTTCGGAGCGAAATTAAGTGAATTAGTGTGTTTAATTATTAGTGTTTTAAGTTTTAATTTGTTTAAAGTAAATTGAAGTGTTAATTTAGGTAATTTTATCGGCAATTTTTACTGTCACGAACCTCAAGCTCGTAACAATTGGTGTCAGAAGTGGGATAAAATCATGCCGATTTTACCTAAGGAGGAAACGGAGGGTGTCCGTACCCGAAGTCAACGCCAGCAGGAGACGGACCAACGAAGATTTGGTGGTGCAACGCCGCAGACGTCGGAGGGCCAGCCATCGGCTTTAGGCCCGTCGGTAGCTCCTACATCTGCAGCACCTGACTTAGGTGCTCTGATGGTGATGCTGCAGGAACAGGTCCGTCAGTTGAAAGAGCAGCTGCAGAGCGGACAAGAGGAACAGGCCCGCCGACAGGAGGAACAGGCCCGTCGGTTGGAAGATCAGCAGGCGGAACAGGCTCGTCGGTCGGAAGAGCAGATGCTCCTCATGAAGGACCTTCACGCTACCTTTGGGAAAGAGATAAGGGACGTGAAGGATAGGGTTGCTCAACACGACAACCGCCTGTCGGAAGCTGAAACCCGAATCGAAGAACATGAAACCCGAATCAACCATGTGAACAATCGGGTTGACAACGTGATGGCTGACGTGAAGAAAACGCTAAACGACCTCAAACTTGGGGATGGAACTACAGCTCCCGTAGTAGCTGCAGCACCTTCGCTACGTGGATTCAAAGTGCCGCCGTTCGATGGGACCTCTTCCTGGTCGGCCTACAAAATCCAGTTCGAGGCCGTCATGGAGGCGAACGGCTGGAATAAAAGCCAAGCCATGACTGCACTCACCCTAGGCCTGCGCGACCAAGCCTTAACTGTGTTGGAAGCTCTCGGTAAGAAAGTGACCTATGAGCAGCTTCTTGAGGCCTTGGAAGCGAGATATGGCGACGCTCATCTGGAACACGTCTTTCGCGCGCAGCTTAAAGATCGCGTGCAGCGCAGCAACGAGAACCTGCAGCAGTGGGCCCTTGAGGTGGAGAAGATGGTTCGAAAAGCATACCAGTCTGTACCTGCGCTCATTGAAGGGAACCTGGTTCAGACATTCATCGACGGCATCCGCGACCTTGAAGTCAGAGCTGCTGTGAGACTCGGGCACCACGACACGCTTAAGAACGCCTTGGCCCATGCACTGGAGGTGGAAGCCGTGCGGCAGGATCATCGTTCCCATCGCATCAGGGAGGTTGCAGCAGCTACAGTTCGCGACCGCAACAGAGGATACAGCCCTAGGTGCTATGGCTGGGGGAAAAGGGCCATCTTCGATCCACCTGCCCTAAGCGAACCCTAGAAAGGGAAGGTGAACGATCTCAGGAGGGTAGTGCGGCCAACAGCACCGCCCTGCAGCAGCAGGGAAACGAGTAAAAGCCAGAACTGCGGGGCGGGTGCTGGCTGATGTTAAAAGAGCCCCAAGGATCTCGATCTCACAAACCCATGATGGGAACAGTCTAATCATCAAGGGCGAGGTCAACGGAATGCCGTGTAAACTGACCATAGACACTGGAGCCTCTCGTACGGTTGTTAGTTCCCAACTTATAAGTCAGTTCCTTGGGGACTCCGCATACGACCGAGAACGCATTAATTTGGTAACAGCCACCGGTCAGCGTATACCCGTCCGTGGAGAGAAGGAGATGGAGTTGAAGCTAGGCAACGTGATCTACCTGCATAATGTCATCGTGGCTGATATAATGGACGACTGCATCCTAGGCCTAGACTTTATGAGGAATAATTGTTGTGAGATCGACGTTAAGCAAGGTGTTTTGAAATGTGGACAGGAGGAACTTTTTATGGAAGGTGCGTTACCAGGGAACGTGTACAGCTTTAAGAAGATTGTTCTTCCGCCGAGATCGGAAACGATTGTTCCGGTTAGTCTTCCTCGAAACGCTGGGCAAGCTCACCGTTGTGTACTTGTGGAAAGGGTAAACAATGACCTTCCATGGAAAGTAGCTCGAACCTTGGTCAGGACCACTGACATCTCAGGAGTACGTGTGCTGAACCTTTGCGACCGGGAACAGATTATAGAAAAAGGCACACTGGTTGGTACTTGTGAGGAAGTGGATTGGTTACGTCAGTGCCAATATATATCGAGTGGGACCCCCAGCAAGGATTCAGAAACGAGAGTGACCACACTTTTGGAAGACTGTCGCAGTGTTCTGTCCCCGAACGAATTGGTCAAGGCGAAGAAGTTGTTACTCGAGTACGCCGATGTATTCTCATCAAACGATGCTGACATAGGAAAGACTGGCTTAGTTCAACACAAAATAAACACAGGAGAAGAATTGCCTATCCGTCAGCGGTCAAGAAGATTGCCGGTAGCACGCGAAAAGGAAGTGGAAACCATGATTGAAGGAATGGTGAAGGATGGTGTTATTGAACCTTCCTCTAGTCCAT
This sequence comes from Parnassius apollo, assembly GCA_907164705.1. NCBI lineage: Eukaryota > Metazoa > Arthropoda > Insecta > Lepidoptera > Papilionidae > Parnassius > Parnassius apollo. The sequence goes on along the minus strand of CAJQZP010000049.1, from coordinate 1,407,367 downwards.
GGTGTTCACCAGTGGTGCTGGTGAAGAAGAAGGATGGCAGCATGCGGTTTTGTGTTGACTACCGCCGTCTGAACGACGTTACGAAGAAGGACAGCTATCCCTTGCCAAGAATTGATGACACGCTGGACATGCTTACAGGAGTAAAGTGGTTTAGCACGCTGGATCTAAAAAGTGGCTACTGGCAAGTTGAAATTGACCCTAAGGACAAGGAGAAAACTGCGTTCTCGACGGGAAAGGGTCTGTGGCAATTTAAAGTAATGCCGTTGGGGTTGTGCAATGCTCCAGCAACGTTTGAAAGGCTGATGGAACTTGTACTTACCGGGCTAATTGGCGATGCCTGTCTGGTCTACTTGGATGACATCATCATCGTAGGCCGTACGTTTGAGGAACACCTTCAAAACCTGGAACGCGTGCTCATGAAGATTCAGAGTGCCAACCTCAAGTTGAGCCCGAAGAAATGTTCACTATTCCAACGGCAAGTTAACTTTTTGGGGTTTGTAGTATCGGAAGAAGGTATCCGCACAGATCCAGAGAAAATCGCCGCTGTCAAGGATTGGCCGGTTCCAAAAGACAAGACGCAGGTTAGAGCATTTTTGGGTTTGTGCTCCTATTACCGGCGATTTGTGAAGAACTTTGCGGATATAGCCAAGCCTCTGCATAAGCTAACCGAGGAGAAGCGACATTTCTGCTGGGATGAAAGTTGCAATATCGCATTCCAGGAACTCAAGGACCGTCTGTGCAAAACACCTATTTTGGGATACCCTGATGCAAGCAAAGAATTTATAGTTGACACAGACGCAAGTGATATAGGACTTGGCGGTGTGTTGTCTCAACGGAATGGTGACCAAGAGGTCGTGATAGCGTACTTCAGCAAGTCGTTGTCAAAACCGGAAAGGAACTACTGTGTCACAAGACGCGAATTGCTAGCTGTGGTAAAGTCGTTGCAGCATTTTAGCAAATATCTTCTGGGGCGAAAATTTCACTTACGACCCATGCTGCACTAAAATGGCTATTACAGTTTAAAAATCCAGAAGGACAAGTTGCGAGGTGGATTGAACTACTGCAGGAATACGACTTTGAGATCCAACATCGCAACGGGAAATCTCATGGCAACGCAGATGCATTGTCAAGAAGACCTTGTCCTGAAGATTGCAAACATTGTACTAGGCAAGAGAGTAAGGAAGTGGTATCCGTGAGGATGCTCAGGGCAGACCACCTCAGCAACGAGTGGAAGGACAGCTTACAACGTGCACAGCAGGAAGATCCGGACATCAAGCCGATCCTGGAATGGATGAAGGCCAGTGCTCCCAAGCCCAAGTGGAGCGACGTCTCAGCGATGAGTTCAACCACTAAAAGCTATTGGGCCCAGTGGGACAGCTTGCTGCTTCAGGATGGAGTTCTGTGCCGTAAATGGGAAAATGTTCGGGGGAGACAGCTGTCATTTACAAATGGTTGTCCCTAAAGCTAAAGTACCGGATGTTCTACAGCTGTACCATAATGATTATTCAGGAGGCCATCTGGGAGTTAAACGAACTCTACTGAAGATCCGAGAACGGTTTTACTGGGTCCACTGTCGAAACGATGTCGAGGACTGGTGTCGCAAATGTACAAGTTGTGCGGCTGTAAAGGGACCTCAGACTCGTAGTAGAGGTGCATTGAAGTTGTACAATGTTGGTGCACCATGGGAGAGAATAGCCATCGACGTGGCGGGGCCGTTTCCGGAGAGTGAAAGCGGTAACAGGTATTTCATGGTTGTGATGGATTACTTCACTAAGTTGCCGGAAGTCTTCGCCATTCCAAATCAAGAAGCTTCAACAGTTGCTGATAAGCTAGTTCATGAAGTCTTCTGTCGTTTTGGTGTACCTTTAGAGATTCACAGCGATCAAGGAAGGAATTTTGAGTCTCAAATATTCCAGGAAACTTGCCGAGTTATGGGTACTCATAAAACAAGAACGACTTCTTATCACCCGCAATCTGATGGAATGGTAGAACGATTTAATCAGACATTGGAGAGGTACCTAGCAAAAGTTGTAGACAATCGGCAACGAGATTGGGACAAGCACATACAACCGTTTTTGTTGTCATATCGAAGCGCTGTTCACGAAAGTACAGCAGTGACACCAGCTTTCGCAAACTTTGGAAGAGAATTACGGCTGCCTGCAGACCTGATCACCGGGATACCACCTGATGCTCCACGCAGTATAACCGAGTATGCAAATGACTTGCGGAACAAAATTAATGACGTTTATGAGCACGTCAGACAATCGGGCCAGCAAATGTCTGAAAAGATGAAAACCCGGTATGACCGCAAAATGAACAACAAAGGGTTCGACGAAGGTTCACTTGTGTGGTTGCACAATCCAGTCCGCAGCAAAGGGAAATCTCCTAAGCTTCAAGCTAAATGGGACGGCCCGTACCGGATTGTGACCAGGATCAACGATGTAACCTACCGGATACAGAAAGGCGTAAGAGGGACTCCTAAGATCGTCCATGTAGATCGCCTAGCGCGTTATTATGGGGCCGATAATGCTCGGGACGAGCATGTCTTAGGAGGGGGCAGTGTTACGCGCTCCAATGCCTCAAATCGGCGCACTAGCGCCATCTAGTCTCGAACCGAAGAACTAAACTTCTTGAAGTTTAAAACTCGAACTCTCGGTACCTTGCGCGTGTTTACTTGAACATTCTGGATATTTTGCTAATTTATATAAGTAGGCGCTGAAAGATGCGATCGAGTAGTATTGAATTGGCGATACGAGCGAAGCTTCGGAGCGAAATTAAGTGAATTAGTGTGTTTAATTATTAGTGTTTTAAGTTTTAATTTGTTTAAAGTAAATTAAAGTGTTAATTTAGGTAATTTTATCGGCAATTTTTATTGTCACGAACCTCAAGCTCGTAACATTATTAATATTAATTATTATTTTGTTTGTACCTTAGTATATAAAACAACACGTTATTCATTAAAATTAATTGTGCCTAGGTTATGTTAGCATAAAGTACTCTTTAGATGATATTTAATTAATTAGCTTTGCATAGATTTGCTAGAGGATATTTCAGTATTGCGCTCCTACCACCTATAGAATTAATATAGACACAAATAAAGGGACAAGTGGCACAACATCATTTTATAAACCTTACAAATTAGATGTAGCTCAGTGGCGAAGCTAGGGCTCCAAACTAGGGCAAGCCCAAGATATGGTTTTGTCATTTTTAGCAGTTTAATAAAAATACACCAATCTTAATATGTCTCCAATCTACAGTTTCATATTCAGTGCTGTCAAGGACGTGTTTAAGAAAGCACACAGAAAGCATACTACCGCTAGATAGATTGTATGACAAATGCAATTGCACACCTTCGGTGGTTTTGAAAAGAGCTGTTTGGGTTTGCTTGAGATATTTACAAACAATACAATACATGAACAAAAGAAAAGCATGAACAAAGTACAAACAAACTATGTACAGAGTTAAAAAAGGGACGCCTGGCAGATGTGAAAGCTCGAAATATTTTGTTTAAGTTATATGCATAAAAGAACAGATTACGACAGGAATTAGATAGTTATGATGAGAAGATAAAGCTTTGCTAATTTTTTACTATAAAATAATGACTATTTATTACATAATTATTCATTTTCAATTTATAATAAACCGTACAAAATGATATTTTTAAACTCATATGGTAATATTTAAATTAGCCGATAGCGTATTTGTGCCATCTAGCGTAATCTTTAGGTACCATCGTGAGAATCAACCAATTTTCGTTCGATAAAATGACTTTACCTATAGAATTTAGTAGATGGCGCTATTAAAATTTTATATCAGGGGGGTACACTTCCATATTTTAGGTTGGGGTTCAATAATTTGCAGACACTAGTGCCATCTTGTACGATACCCCATAAACTTTCGAACATTAAATTCGAAAAGGTGCGCTAGATGGCGACTACACCAATTCTGGTTATTCTCGAACTGGCAAGTAGCAACTTTATATGACATACAGACATAATGTCTACCGGCGTCTGAGCAAGTTGTTGTCTTATTATAGTTTATAAGTGATTTTCGGTTGTTGCTACAATAAGTTTGGTTGAGTTGGATTAGCCCTCTGTTTCTTGTTGTCCGTTTAGATTTTCATGCTGGAGCCACATTGTATGTTTGTGTAGTGTTGTGCGAAACAGACGCTTTCATTTATCATTCCGGTAATCCGGTGGACATATTTAATTTGGTTTGGTGTTGTATTTTGCGGAATAGACGCTTTTACAACGTGTATGTAAAATATATATAACAAAAATAAATGTTAATGATAATTACTGAAATCTATAATAAGTATTTAATTGAACCCTAATTCCTTAAAATATAAATATAACCGCCTATAGTATAGATAGCTGTATATTCATAACTACATGCAGCTATCTATAGTCAACATGATATTGAGATTAGTTCAAGGGATACGATACCAGACGGCGACACTATTCATATTGGGTGACAAAAATCCTAGGAGATGGCTCTCTATTTCTGTATAATATATCTCTCTCTATGTTTTATATACTGGAAATAACTAAAGGGGGTATTCTTTAAAATCCTCAATACATTCTTCTGTATTCTTTTGATTTATTACATTAAAATTTGGGCTTCACGTTAAAAAAAGATTGTAACACTTATTTCCTATAAAATTAAACCTAGGTGTCTCATATTTTATGCTGCCGTTCAAAATGATATTTTTAATTCATATGGTAATATAAATATTGAGTTATTAAACCTTTAAATACGCTTAACTTAATTTAAATTTAATACTAAAGAGTCCTGTACCTATATTTAAAGTATGAAGAAATTGAATAAAACTAAATTTACGGATTTTATCGCGTTTTACTTATTTTTAATTCCCGACGTTTCGGGTGCTTTACAGCACACATGGTCACGGGGGGGGGACTGAGATGTTTCTGTATAAAATCCGTAAATTTAGTTTTATTCAATGTGTAGTGTTCGCGTAAATTTAAGAAATCATTATATGAAGAAATGTTTATTGAATATAAAATTTCATTTTTAAAGATTTTACTTTTTCCTCGCCGATTAGCACTTCAACACACTTATATTCATCACAATGAACACTATTATCCTCCCATTTTCACTGAAAATCTTTGAAAAAGCATAAATTTTTTAACAAACACAACAAAAACAAACATAAACATTGAAATGTGAAGTGAACTTGAATTGGGCTCGCACCCCATTCGCTAGTCGCTAACGCACTCCTAAACAACTTCAGGGCAAAGCCAGGCTTGTGGATCAATAGTAATTGCTATATAAACATTTCGTAGTTATATTTCATTAGATCGTCTTCTCGAAAGCCCGGTAAAAAGCCCACGCGTGCGAGGGAGAAAACCAATCGCTCAATTCAACTCTCCTTATATGTATGACAGCAGTATTCGTAAGGCTACGAGATCGAACAGAGTGCGCGGGAAATTTGAAACAGTTTAAGAGTTATTTTATTACTTGATATAATTGATTGATTCAACTTAATGAGGCAAGCCGGGCTTTTGGGCTTGTATAGAGGCTTCTTTCAAACTCTTCAAAATACTACGCCAAAAATATGGAAATTTTACTATACTTATATAATTAAAGATTAGGAATAGTTTTTCCCACTTGATGGCATAATTGATGATGTGGTAGAAATATTTATAATTAGTGTTGCAAAACTTCTTTTTCATCTGGCGAGTATCATGAAATAATATGTTATTTAGTTCGTGTCATAAGTTATTATTTCAAATAAAATATTGCTAGGAAAAATGACTTATTTTTACTTGAACTATCATGAACTATCATGTGATGATAGTGGTGTTTGATTTATTTGTTTTATTGAAAACTTGTAATTTGCGATGAATATGTTATTATTATTTAAAATGACTGTCATTGTCATAAGTTAGTCTGAGTACCTTATATCTCACAGAGCATAACTCTAATTTTAACATAATTAGGATAAACGAATTTGTTTTAAGCCTAGGGTAATTTAGGAAAAGTCACATGTTAGAACAATAATCAATTTATAAAATTTATATTAAAACTATTTAATGAAATCATTTTTATTAAGATTATTTTAACTTTAAATTAAAATCATTTGCACTTCTGCCTCTACGACCCTCTTTTCCTTATAAAAGTAAAAAGTAAAAGTTATAGCCTATATACGTCCCGGCCCTCTTGGGGGTTTTAAGGCAAAAAAGTGGCCACCGCGCTGCCTGTCGCGAACTTCACATGTCTTCGAAATATTTTTTTTCTTATTCTTCAGACATGCAGCATTTTTCCTTATGCTATAATAAATTAAGCATAGAAGAGATGCAATAAGTCACAAATTATATGTGTAATAAATAAATAGATAGATAAATATAAAATTCCTTACCATTCGTCTCCATAGCGAGGGACGTACACATTCCTAATTTGTCTTTTGGTAATTTCACTTGTTTCCGCAGCCCAAAGTCTCCCACGAGCCTTTCGTAATCCTTGTTTGTGTACGCCAATGTACTATCTACACCTGAAACGAAAACATTTTAACATGAAACTTAGATAACGCGATAAACTTTTTAATGTGTAACATCTTTCTTCTCGCTTTCCTGCAATCGGTGGGAGTGATTTCGTGAATAGAGACGGAAGTGTGTAACAGGAAGCCGAGAAAGCGTGAGCTATTTAGTTTAACTAATGAGCGCGCACAGTAGTAGTAGTAAACTATATTAACAAACTGTCGATAATAAGTGTCTAAACAAGTGGTACAATTCAAAATGTTGTACAACCGACTTCAAAAGAAATAAAATGAGAACATCATCAATGTAGTTGAAGTCAATTAAATTTTTTTTATAGGATAGGGTGACAAACGAGCACACAGTCCATCTGATGGTAAGTGGTTGCTGCGGCCCATAGACATCTACATCTATCCTCAAGTACGAATCAAAATGCAGATGCGTTGTCACCCGTGAGGACTAAGATAGAATGCCTCGTTTCCAGTGAAACGGGTCTCCGGTTCTCTACACTCACCATACGAAACACAGCAGCATTAAGCTACTATTTCACGCTGGTATACGCATTATTAAGAATAACTCAAAAACTGCTAGTCAGATCTTGCAAAAATTTATATGAGACCACACGAGAAGCACCTGGTTTCAAATGAAAAAAGATCGTCAAAATCGGTTCACTTAGAAAAAAGTCCTGAGATAACTAAAAGTCCTGTGATAAACAAATACAGTCGAATTGAGAACCTACTCCTTTTTTGAAGTCGGTTGAAAAGTGCAGATTATTGATAAGAAAAGCAAGTGCGTAATAATGAATAATTATTAGAATAAATTATATTTCAGTTTTTAGCTTTTATATTTCTGTCGCTACTCAATAGATATTTTAATTTTGATTAAAAAATACAAATAAACTGCTTTAAGCGCTTATGTTACACGTCATTTCTTTAAAGTATTTTAAATACAACAAACAAACAAAAACCTTATTACTATTACTTCTAGTAGTCCGATAATTTTATGTAAAACCTCAATAAAAACAGTTTGGAAAATCCAAGTACACGACTCATAATGCTCATATAATCGTAAAAAAATGTAGAAAAATTTCTAAATCAACAACAGAAAATGTGTTTTTTTTTTAATTTTACTATGTTAATATTACTGATTCAATTTTTTTTATTATTGGTAATTAAAAAAACTTTTTAACAGAATTATCTTAAAACGAACTCAGAAATCACTTTTACTTTATTATTACTTTAATTTTTTGGTATTTTACTCAGGAATTATCGTAAAAACTAGTGTTTTTAACCTGACTCGCTAATAAAAAAAATCTCATCAACTTTATTTCGTTTTCAAAAAGTTCTATCTATTCATAACCAGTATTTTAATTTAGCATTCACCAAAGTACACCTTCAGGTCACTCCATAAAGTCCAAAACGTATAAGTAAGTATATTTATATATAAATCCGACGTACTTTCAGCGAAACAATCTCTAATTACAAATCTGTGATTACAAATATAATAATAATATCTTGCCTTGGTCAAGTAAGTATCAAATTTAGTTTTTGGAATAATTTGTATTTCTACGGCGATCGATATTTTTCATCACGAGCCGCTGTAAACAAACGATATCATAACACACTCACAACGGCGGCCCGGAGACCCGGAGTGAGCCAAAGTTTATCTGTATTTAGTAAAATACATTACTACAAAGCACCGAAAATTTCAGAATTTCTTGGTCGCAAAAAATTAATTATAACTAAACAAAACAAAATAAAACAGCTCCTTCCCGGGCTAATGTAAATGATAGATAGATAAAGAGATTAAAAAACAGATTGAGTTGAACAATTCATATTTTCAAAAGTTATCGTGTTTACCCGAACATGCGGACTTGATAAATCTACAACATAATACACTTAAACCACTTTTTTAAATGTAAAAATAGAAGTTCAACAATCCTTTCTCTTTCTGACACACATTGTCTTTTAATATAATTTATATGTTCAATATGATTGTTAGCTATACGATTTCATGCGACAAAACGCTGGATTCTTGATTTTTAGGCGCTAGTAGAACGCGTTAAAGTTGCTTATGACCTTACGACCAAGATGAGATGTCTTATGTTACACATCATACCCGAATACCGTAAGGTTCGTACGTTTTTCTATATTTATGTCTGATATACTTTTATTTTAAGTTATTTTAAAAACAATTCCCACAATGAATGCACAATGAATGAAAAAATAGAATTAATTATAGAAGCAGAGATAAGAAAACAGATTACAGTAACAATTAGCCAAATAAACGGCTGATGATTCGACAAAGTTCTAGAAGTTAAGTTTGATAACAAAAACATAATATAATGTATATATAAGGCTATAATATAAGGCTTTGCATTATATCATGATTTTTTTACATTTATGTAATTATAACGTGAGAAGTAGAAAGCTTAACATACTGGGGCATATCTTTCTGTTACATTTAAAATAATAATATAATATTTTTTTTCTATTCTTTCATTCTTTATTGAATTGGCGGATGATAATCTTGAATAAATATCATTTCAGTAATATTTTGTAATATAATTTATCAGATTTTATAATTGTAACTAGATTCATAAACTAGAAACATGCACTAATTAATACATATGTTTATAAATATCTAAATTAATAAATCCACAGTTTACAATATCTTACCAAACAGATATTTAGCGACCCGTTTTTTCGAGAGCGTAAATTCGTCGTTCATTAGAATATGCAGGGTGATAGAGTTCTCCATCAGGTTGTGGTAAATTGTCGAGTAGTCCAGCTGTAAAATAATAAGTGGCGAATTAAAATAATCAAGTATAATTACTGAAGTCCCATTTTTAAACTATTATAAGCTAGTGCTGGATCACTATCCCACCTGATGGTAAGTAATGATGCAGCCGAAGATGGTGAAACGCACTTAACCAAAAGCTTATACACAAATTCTGTCCAAGGAAAGAAAACTGTAAGGTCTTGATAGAATCAGGCGTTACTTTGCGGAAATCCATTATAATAAAGATATTGATTAATTTGCAACCTTCCGCCAACTAAATACAATGATGTGTCTTATCTGGATTGAAGAGCACCTCCCGCCCTCCCTCAATTGCATGCACTAATCCCGTCACCACTGATCCCAGCACCACTACTCCCACCACCACTACACAAACATGTATACATGTATTATCGTCGATGGTGTGTCTTTCCTGGAATAGTGGTGTTGGAAGTAGTGGTGTCGGGAGTAATGGTGTTGGGAGTAGTGGTGCTGGGACTAATGGTGACGGAATTAGTGCACGCAATTAAGGGAGGGCGGGAGGTGCTCTTCAATCCAGGTAAGACACATCATTGTATTTAGTTAACGGAAGGTTGCAAATTAATCAATATCTTTATTACTGTAGGGTCTAACAAAACATTATATTAAACAATGCAGAGGCCCATGTCCAGCAGTAGACATTTTTTTAAAGTAATTTAATTTGAAACATTGAATTTTTTTTCCATTTCTCATACCTCTAAAGTATATTTAGATACGAAATACGAATACCTACTCCAGAGACTGCTTGGCACTGGAAGCCCTCTAGTGGCAGTGAGATTTTAGCTGTGAACTTTGGGGTGGTTTTGCCAGTTACGATAAGACCTTACCTCAGGACTTGATGGAGTAACCTGAAGGTGTAGTTCGGTGACTAATACTGCAGCTCCTCGACGAGTAGAACTAAGTGTGCCGAGTTTGTGCTAGTTTTGTCAGTTGTGATGAGACCTTATCTCTAGTCTTGATGGAGTGACCTGAAGGTGTAATTCGGTAATTACTACTGGAACTCCTGGACTAGTAGAACTAGGTGTGCCGAGTTTGGGCTCGTTTTGTTAGTTATGATGAGATCATACCTCCGGTCTTGATGGAGTGATCTGAAGGTGTACTTTAGTGATTACTATAGGAATCCCTGAACGTGTAAGAACAGGTAAGCGCTGAGTTTGGCTCGTTTTGTTAGTTATGATGCTTAGCTCCAGACCTGTATTATGTCTATCACAGTCGCGTGTAGTGCGAGCAGCAATACAAGCAGTGCGAGCGGGGATACGCACGTGCATGGCGGTGGCGCGCGGCGCAGCGAGGCGCGTGCCCGTGTAGTGCGGAGCGGTCGCAGCACAAGCAGTGCAGGCGGGGTACGCACGTGCATGGCGGTGGCGCGGTGCGGCGCGGCGGTGTAGTGCGTGCAGCGCGTGTATTAGTGTAGTGCACGGAGCGCGTGTAGTGCGGGCAGCAGCACAAGCAGTGCAGGCGGGGTACGCACGTGCATGGCGGCGGCGCGACATCGTGCGCACGGCAGCAGCAGCAGCGCGCGTGGCGCGGCGGCGCGCAGCGGTAGAGCGCTCGCGAACCGCAACGCCTCGAACACGTCCGCCTCCGCACCACTACCCTCGCTTCCATTCCCTTTCTCTGCAAGACACAGTACAATAGACTACTAGAATAGAATCCGTAAAAACTTGTATGATTTAAAAGACCAAGAAGCTCTTCAATAGGGTCAAAAAAAGCTAAAGAGTCTTTGCCTCGCAATGCAAGACTGCACAAAATGTTATAGAAAGCTAAACCTAGTAAGACCAGGCTTCTTAAAAAGACTCATTGTACCTTCACTACTAGTGAAACAGGAACATTGGAGAAACTAACGTTAACCCATTTCCCAGTGTCACAGAAAACCTTGTAAAGAAAAGAAGAAGGCCTTGTAAATGAGGACTTGTATAGGGCAGCAAAGTATATGTAGTAATAAGGTAGTATGTTTAACGAAAATTTGATTAATCACACACACACACTTATATATATATATATATATATATATGACGGCGCGTTTGATTATTTCGAAGATTTTTAGGTGGTCGATATCGCCATTTGTCGAAGTAATCGTTTGTCATTCACTCTGCGAACGCAACACCAAGGGCTAGTGTAAGTAGCAGGAGGGACGAAGTGGCAGTTCGCATCACATCGCAAAATAAGCATTACGTTCTTGGTGGAGTGTTTAACGATCAGTGACTTAATAACTTTTGTTGTAATACCCTAATTATATTTAGTGTGAATTACGTCGTTTAATCTCCTTGCCCGATTACCCACGTCTAATTAAAGTCGAGTATGGATCCAGAGGAAATAGCAGACCAGCCTGACGTCCCTTTTTTTTTTTTTATATATATAAATATAATATTTCATTTCATTACTAAGTGGAGAAAGTGGCAATATTAAAACTGATAACTACGGGAAATAAAATAGACTTTTGGCTGTAGGTGACAACTTATAATAAAATTTAATAAACTGTTAGAAAATCAGGGATAGTTTAAATGTGTGAGTGTATGAACTATTGTAATTTTTTCCACGTGTGATTTATGTTTACTAGTGTGTGATATTTGATGCGAACTAGCTGTTCCCTGCGACTTCATCCACGTGGAATTTATTGATTGAATTTCATGGGTTTCAACGTTTTTGCGTGGAACTCTAGTTGTTTTTGTAAAATAAAAGAAGCCTATGTTATTCTTTATAATATCAGGTGTCTGTCAGTAAATTCTCTTCAAAATCTGTCCAGTCTTTTCGGAGATAAGCCAAAACAAATAAATTGACAGATAAAAAATTTAAAAATTGTTTTGTGTTATAAGTACCGTTTTATGTGAGTAGTCATGCTACAGCTATATTATGGTTATAGTAATGGGTCGGTTCGACCGAGGAAGGACCACGCTCTCATAGAATACTAGCGTAAAGCAACAACTCAATGCTGCTGTGTTCTGTACGGTGAGTGTTGAGATCAGGAGAACCTTTTTACTGGAAATGAGGCATTTCATCTCAGTCCTCAGGGGTGGTAACGCATCTGGATTTTGGTTCTTAATCGAGGATTAATGTAGATGTGTATGGGCCCCAGCATTCAATTACTATTAGGTGGATTGTGTGCGCTAGTTTGTCACCCAATTTCTATTAAAAAAATTTTTATGTATTTAGTAAAAGGCTGTTATTTTAATATTACAAACAGATAGAGTGTGTTGAATTGAATTTATTTGTATAGATATAGATGTGTTACCAATGTGGAAGGCGTCGAAGTGCGCGGGCACGGCCACCGCGTCCGCGAACAGGCGGTTGCGCACGTAAAGCGCGCGCGGCCGCCGGAATACGCCGCGCCCGCCGTACACCACTACCGCGTACCTGCACGTACACGCCACACATCATCCTTTAATTTATGTCATGTCAGCACGGTCCTGAGCAACTTGCATACATCGACTTTCTGCATGTCGTACCACGTCGTCTCATTCCATATTGTGAAGGGTCGCCCTACACTTCGCCTACCTCTTAAACTTTGACTTATTAACAAAGACATCTATATATACTGCTACAAAAACAATTCAGAATAAAACTGTAAATCACACGAACAGGTAACTGGTACGGTACGTATGCCACGCAGTTGTATATTCATTTACGACAATCACTGTTTCTAAGCAAATACAAAATTAGGTTACATACTTATCTAAAACCAATTTCAATCACGTAGACAAAGTGCATACATAAACTGCCAGAGACAAACAAAAGGAACAGTTTATATTATGTATTAGATTGTCAAAAACTATGTTCACGGCTTACAAAAAGAAAATTAATCTTCTCGGCCGTTCGTAGTCGACTAAAAGAGTAACTGTAAATTGACCATAAAGCCCGTCTAGTAACATACAATGCCCATAGCAATCTTTGGTAGTTAAATATACTGGAACCTGAAACCCTTATACTCGTGACCTTTTAAACTGTTTGGAAAAATATAGGTAGGATGTAGCATGTAAACGGAATAGAAGCCTATGGCACTGATATTTAATAAAAAAATTGGTTGTCCGTATGTATGTAATGTATTAATGAAATGATTGCATACTTTCGAGGCATACTACGAGAGATAGATGCGGCGTAAGCCGAACGCTCAAGCCGATCGTGCCTTTCGCTCGCTCGGCAGCGCTCTCGCTTCGATCGTAACGTTACAATAACTCATCCTTTTGCGTGCTTGCAGCCGCCGTTCATCGATTTATTAGACGTTGTCACGTCAAAAATAAAAACAAAAATTTTGAATTAAACAAATAAAAAAATAAAATTTATCAAAAGCGGTCACTAATCAGCTGGTAATCCTCAAGACAGCTCATGTGTTGGCAGTTTATAATGGACTCCATTATTTTTTAGAACAAGGAAATGATGGCGATAGACCTATAGTTCGAAGGGTCTGAGTGGTCGCTTTTTTTAGGGATCGGGTGGACCAAATCTGTCTTACATGAATTCAGGACTACGCCTTGGGAGTAGGAGTACTGGAAAAAAAACGCGTTACAACCGGTGCCAACTCCGTAGCACACATCTTCAGTAGAATGGGAGGGACTCCATCAGACTCACTCGACGCTTCGCTCGCGCGCTAATTCACACGGACTAATAATCGGCTACGTCATATGATATTGCACCGTAACGTACTATTCATTTGAATTGTTTACAATAATTTTAAAGTACTTACCTATTATCAGAGAAGCCACTTCCCTGTAGTTTGCTATCGAACGCCTCTATGAACAGATCTATATTCTTCGCTTTTCGTATGTTCTTGTTGCACTGCTCGGCTTCTATAACGAATACCACGTCTGTCGAATTGGGCGGACTCTCTAACTGAACGAAAGAGCCTTCTTCAACCACGTCCCCTTGTGCTGTCGTGCATCTGTAAGTTATGAGGTGTTTTTATTGTAATTTGATTCCTGGCTGTTTAAAAAGAACCAATTTTCTTCAGTATGTTCTCTCTTGAAACGAAGAAAAGCTCGATTTCCTCTAAACATTGCCAACCGTACGCACTCTGTCATCCATGGGGCTAGGGGTCGCTTCAGTCTAACCTTTGAACTGGAGCATAAGTATCATAAAGGCTGAGAATATTATGGTTAAGAATAGAGACTTTATCGTCAACAGTAGTTGCTGCAATAAATGAGGCTAGATCGACACTAACAGCGTCATTCATTAGCTTGTCAAAATCTAATTTAGTCATAGAATACTGTAATACACAAAAGAATGGCTGTCAACTTTATTTTGTACGAGGATTGGCGTCGCCAAACCAGATTCGCTATGTTGACACACTGAGTAAATTTACACATTTTAGACTTTTGATTAATGTTCAAGATCATCATTAAAAAAATCGTTTACATTTCAATACATATTTATTTGTAAATAGGGTTCAATTTGGCATTTTCTAAATTATTTGCATGCGAAATTCGAAAACGATTGTAACGCCAAGACACATCTCGTGTTGACAGTTATACGTGTGAATTGACGTGTTAGTGACATTCTAATGGCTACGCGGGCTTCGCCCACTCCCCCGTTCTAATATGTATGTATTATAGTATTCTATGATTTTAGTAAAGCTGCGCAGGCTGCGCAGCTGTCATTTATTGATAAAATATAAGCTTACAGTATATACAACCAAATCGCTTATATCTATACTAAATTTACAAAATGAGATAAAATACACAAGAAAAAAAAACACCAATTATTAAATATTACCATACACAATATAAATTACAGCCACAACAGTATAATGAGATCTATTTACTTCATCATAAGTTAAACTTAATTAACTAAACATATTCTATTCTTCTATCTTACAAAGTTGTTTAAGAATATTAATACATTTTTATACATTGCACTGGGTTTGTCAAAAAATATATCTGCGTCTGGATTGGCCGCTTTTAGAGTGTACGTATTGATTGGAAGCATAAGCGTGTACGAAGCATTAATTAAGTCATGACATGAGATGCCTAAAGCATGTAATAATTAACTCCCCTCGTTCCAAAAAGCTGCTTTCAAGAGGTCTCGATGAAATCGACATCGAGTCCTACAAATAAAAACTCAGAAGAGGCAGAATAGCAGGAAAGTGATGCTAAAACAATTTTATGAGGAATTGATGCGTGTAGGTAGATGGCTACACCAACTCCACCTTTTCCAAACCGATCATTCCTAATAACTACAAAGCCGGGTAGGGGATATAAAGTCAGAAGAAAGATTCAGCTAACGGTAAAGAAGGCTTCAGCCAACTTTCCGACACTAATATGACATGAATATGCTCGGGCGAAAATGAAGTTTTGAGTTCAGTATAGTGGCTCGGGATACTTCGAGCATTTATATGACATATGTTCAGAGAGTTGTTAAAAGAAGTAAAAATTCCTTTGGGTAGTTGGTGTAAATCAAGCGCGCTGTCGTTGAAAGAATCGTCACAAGAGTAAAATGACAAGGCAGAAGAATCATTTCGTTTAGAGCTAAACGTCTTAAAATTATATATCATTTAATTTCAATGAATGTATTATCATTCCTAATTAAGCAATATAACCCCTTCAAATTTAAAACGATATTTTCACAATTATTTCTTTTGCGGCAGCAAAGCCGCATATATACCAGCTAGTATATAATAAATATGAGCATAATAAGCAACTAACTGCACGCAATGGTCGGGTATGTGGGTGGGCACGTGTTGTTGTGCGCATAGCTCGAGGTACGCGTTCGCCAACGCGCATGCGTCGATTCCGCGCATGCATTCTTCGTGGAACGGCTGAGCGTCGATCTGGAACACAGATACAATAATTACAAATATATACATAATATTGTCGAATATTCGGAGATTCTTTCTTCAAATGTTCAATGAATTCAAGAAAGTAACTGCTTTTCCGAAGGCCTAATATTCATCAAGCGATCTGTAAGGAGCGCAAAAGGCGTATACAGGTTTATTTTGCAATGGTATAAGCCTGTATAAATTTGCAGAGAAGATTCAAAATGAAGTGAAGAAAATTAATTTAAAAAAATCTCAAACAATCTGCATTTGAATCGCACACAGAGGAGCGCGCATACACTTAGTTGTTGCCCATAAATCACATTGCATTTAGGATAATCAGTATCTTCCTGATAACAATTCAAAATAATAAAAAACTGCGTTAGCCTACAAGTCTACCCAAGCGTACTACCTAACTATGGCAAAATCCACTCCATAAAGCAAGCTATGGAGCAGGCCTATGCTCGGTAGTGGACTTTACAGACTAATGGATAATAGATGGTTGTGTCTTTGGGATTTCTAACCAAATGTAAGATAGGTAGTTGCAGTTTGTTGTTGTTAGGTTACTAGGTAGCAATTTCAAGTGATTTTGATACCAACATTAGTACTTACATGTTCAAGTTAAACAAAACACAGTAAGAGGTTTATTTCAATGTTATTTGAAATAAAACTCTTACTGCGTTTTTATTATTACAATAACCGTCAAAATTTGCAGAGAATGTTTAGAGTAAGCAGTATAGGCCATTGGTGAAGATAAATTAATTATAACAAATCTCAAACATTCCGTCCTTTTTAAAAAAAAAAACATAAACACTCACGCCTGTCACCCAGAGGGGTAGGCAGAGACTACGGACTTCCATTTGGCACGATCCTGACATACCTCTTTCGTCTCATTTACATCCATAAATCTACGCATACATGTTCGTCGGTTAAGGGTACTTCTAACGTGGCCCATTTTCAAAATAACACCAATTTGGTCGATAAACTTTTTTCTAGGGCGTCCCTTCCCGACTCTGCCATTCACGTCTGCCATATAAATTTGCTTTGTCACTCTTTCCTCATTCATTCTCTCTACATGACCAAACCACCGAAGCATTCATTTCTTAATCCTGGTCACAACATCATCTTGCATACCACATTTATCTCTTATCACGCAATTTCTCACCCTGTCATTCAGATTCAACCCTAGCATACTCCTTAAAGACCGCATTTCTACAGCATTTATTCTACTTTCGTGCTTCTTCTGCCACACCCAGCCTTCACTACCATACATTAAAGTAGGGACTAACACAGCATTATGAATTACCATACGTGCCTTTTTTGACACATTCTGATTCTTCATAATAGAGTTTAGTGCCCCATTCACTCTATTCCCTGTATTTACTCGTCGTTCTATATCCTTATCATATCTACCATCCCTGCTAAATGCACATCCGAAATGCACAAACTCATCCACTTGCTCAATTAACTCTCCTTCTATTCTTATTTCACATACCGTTTTTCTTTCTTCTCTTTCAAAAACCATCACTTTCGTCTTACTTGCGTTCACTTTCATTCCCCTTTCTTTTAATGCCCAGTTCATTAATGTAACCATCATTTGCAACTCAGCCGCCGATGACGTAAATATGACTTGATCATCGGCATACAAAAGGCATTTGACGGTTAACTCGCCCATTCTTAAATCACATTCTTCATCTTTCAAAGTTTGCAAACACCTGTCCATAAATAGGTTGAACGGCCAAGGGGAAGCTACACAGCCCTGTCTGACACCTTTTTAGATGCCGACCAGTCCGAGTAGACCCCATTGATCCTGACACAAGCACTAGAGTCCCTATAGAGACCATAATGCCTGTATCAAACCAGCGCTCAACCCATATGAGTTCAGTGTTTGCCATAACACATTCCTGTCCACTCTGTCATAAGCCTTTTCCAAGTCCATGAACGCACAAAAAACTTTCTGGTTTTTGGTCAAAGTCTTCTCCGCAATCATGCGCATGGAAAAGACTTGATCTGCACACCCCATTCCCTTTCTAAAACCCGCTTGCACATCCCAAATTTTTCCATCAGTTTCTTTCATAACTCTTTCAATTAACACCTTAGCATACAGTTTACCCACAATACTAAGCAAGACGATACCACGGTAGTTTTTGCAATCCTGCTGTGACCCTTTTCCTTTAAATATTGGTACTATAACTGCTTTACACCAGTCATCCGGTACCCGTTTTAATTCCCAACATAAATTAAACAAGGTGTACAGCAGGCCTGCCACCACTCCCTCTCCAGCCCTTAGCATCTCATATCCAGCTGCCTTACCTGCTTTCATGCTTTTCATTGCTTTCATTATTTCATCTACACTTATCTCCACACCCCTTTCCACTTCTTTCGGAATTTCTAGTTCATTTAATTCAGACGACTATTCACTCACAAACACGCATTCAAAGTATTCCTTCCATCTGTTTAAATTCGAAACTTCATCATTCAGAATACATCCGTTCTCGTCTCTTATAGCATTAATTATAGGCAGTTTTGTATTTCCGCCGGCAGTTCTTAAGAGTTTCCAGAACATTTTTATATTAGCCTGGAAATTATCAGATATCATTCTTATCCGTTCTTTCTTTCTTTTTCCTTTCAACTAGTTCTTTTACTCTCTTAGTTAGACGTCTAAATTCTGCCTTTTTTCTTTTAATCTCATCATTCATACCAGGAGAATTACCAGCTTTGGTTGCTAGTAAATCTAACCATGCTTTCTTCTTTGATTCAACTTCCACCCGTACCTCATCATCCCACCACAACGTATTACTTTTCCTTTCATTTGTTCTCTTACTTACACCACATACTTCGGTGGCTGCATCCACCAAACCTTTCTTAATATTATCCCACACAGTATTCAAGTCTAAATCGTTCATACACAACTTATTCAAACATCTAATATTTTCTCTCAGTCTACATTTATACTTCTCTTTCACATCTTCATCTTGTAACTTCTCTATTCTTATACGCTGTAACGCAGTAGTAGACACAGATGTCCGATGCCGCCAACGCTTGAAAAGACCATTAATTCGACATAATAACAAGTAATGATCCGTCCCTACGTTGGACCCCCGGTAAACCCTTGTATCTATGACTGCGCTCCTCATTCTTTCATCTACAATTATGAAATCTATCATGCTTCTATCATCACCTCTTTCCCACGTATACATGTGAATCTTCTTATGACGAAAGAAAGTATTCGTCACAAAAAGATTCTTTTCCACACATACGGTGAGGAGGTCTTCATCATTCTCATTTATACTTTCATCACCAAACGTTCCCAATATCCTTTCATAACCAGACCCCAACCCTTCCATTAAAGTCTCCTAACATAATAATATTTTCATTTTCCTTACATTTTGTCAACACCATCCTTACCATGTCCCAAAACTGCTCTCGGATGTAAGTGGGCTTAGACATGTCTGGGGCGTACACCCCTAGCAGGAACAGCTTCTTTAAGCCCACTTTCGTTCGTATCCATAGCAGCCTTGGGCTTACACATTCATACTCTTTCACACATTGTCCCATTCTTTCTGAAAGGATGAAACCGACTCCCTTACATTCCCGTTCGGTCTCGTCTACACCAGACCAATACGCGGTATACGTGTCATGTGCAGTGGCAGCCTTTCCCTTTCGTTTCGTCTACACATAACACATCTATTCCTCTGTCATTCATCATTTCGCATACTTCATCCATCTTATCATTCATTGCTTCACATACATTCAGCGTAGCCAGACGAGCTTCCGCAATCCACTTTTCGCCCCTCCGGGAGACAGAACGTGACGGGTGGCGAACCTCGTTGCTGGTTTTTCTCCCGGAGATTCAGTCCTTTTAATCTTTTAAATTTAAAATGCACGGTAGTACATTAACTGATTTTACTGCGCACGCACACATTCGTAAGGGTCGATCGGTAGGCAAAAAACGTTTTTGCCAATAAATCGCATTCAATTTGGGATTATTTCAAATAAAAGTAGAAGACTTTTACTCATATTTTTAAAAACTGCAATAACGGTATATCATTATTTATAAGTATACAAGCTAGCCAGGTAGACGTCGTTCTGCCTTTTTCGACGGCCCTTTGTCATGTCCTATTAAAAAATCCTTAAATTCGCAAAAAAAAATGTGGGTCGTCTACGGGCAAAAAACTATCCTATCTCTCAAGTCAGACCAAACTGCACACGGTGTGCAAGTTTGATTAAAATCGGTTAAGTAATCTAGGAGTCCATCGCGGATAAACAACGTGACACGTAATTTATATATATTAAGATTTGAACTTGAGTTTAAATTTTGGTTACTCTTTAAAAAATAACCCTGTATATATATCTTCAACTTTATTTTATTTTAAATAAGCACATTGTTGAGTAATTCGAATTAACCATTCAACGAATTTAACACAAAATATTGAAGAACAGGTATTTGTAATATCTACACGAGGTTTTGGGGTGTGGACTTTTTTCTCGTGTATATATCCGTTTGTAAAACACTTTCAGTAGAAAGAAAAAAAAGCGTGCGAGCTTTCCTTCACAGTAATCGGGTATGATATTATTGTTACGAGCTTAGGGTTCTTGACAATAAAAACTGCCGATTAAATTACCAAAATTGATACTTTAATATACTTTATTTTGCTCCGAAGTCTTCATTTGAATCGCCAATTCAATACCGCCCCGGTCGCGCTCCTTACAGACTTTATATAGGACCTTTTCCACCGAAAACATCTAGAATGTTCGAGTAGATTGTCGAAAGTTCTAGCAATGAATCCTCGAGAAAGTCCTCGCCACTAGATGGGGCTAGTAGGAAAGTTCTAGAAAGATCTTGACGCTCCTATTTCTGCTACATGATACTAGATGGCGCTAATAACCACCCGCCACATACCGGGCATTAATTATGGTGCGCAACATTATGTAACATCTTAAATCTCACCTTGGTTATAAGCAACATTAACATTATGTCCCGAAAGCTATTTGTTGTTTTTATGAAAACTAAAAATATCATTTGAGCATAGACAGAAACTAACCTCAAAATGTATAAAATTATTATTATCATATTACAATTTTATTATCAACAATAAATACATTTATTAATATAGCTTACAGATTTATATTAGTTTATATAGCAGCATACTTTACTACCACCGCGCGAGCTCATTGGTTAAATCAAATAGTGCGTACTTCCCGGCTTCCTGTTACACACTTCCGTCCCTTTTTACGAAAACACTTCCACAGATTGCGGAAAAGCGAGAGGAAAGATGTTACACATCAAAAATTCTAGAGACAATATTTTTTTTAAAGACAATATAAACAAAAACACTCACAACTGTGAAGCAGGGATGCAGCGGGGACACCTTGTTGCTGAAGAACTTATCACATTGTGTGTCGTTACTGAGTTGCCGGGTGTACGCGGGTGCAGCGCCAGTCCGCAGACTCCATCCTTTGGCAAGTGTAGGCACGTTGGCGTTTAACGTTCCGTTCGGAAGCTGTTGTTCATCGTACTGCTCGTTGTTGTACGTGCCCAGTAAGCCGCCCAAAGTGGCATAGTGCCAACCTGTTAAGATAATTCAGGGCTGTCGAATTACGAATGCGACACACAACTCTTATTATGCGGGTATGTAGGTAGAATAATAAATAAAAATATAATCACAAATTGAATAAAAGCTTTTTTCATATATCCGACAATTAATAAATGGTTAGAATGGTTAAGACTATTTTAAATAAATAGGCATATTAATTTCTCAGTATTTGTTCGTTAACAAATAGGTTCCATATTGTAGTAGATATGTAATCAACTTTGGTTTCCATATGATACAAACAGAAATAAAAAACAACCTTTTTATTTTAAAGCAATCATAGTCAGACCATTATATAATTTTAAATTTTTAATTACAATGGTTTTTGCTGTATAACGATTAAAATTTACATATCTTCAGTTTCGGAAACAAGAATTTTATTATATTTACAAAATCGACATATTATAATAAAGTTAATTTTTATATGTGGCAACTTTTTCCACTTCTCTTAGGGTAGAGAACGCCACAAGATAAAGTTTGTCAATGGTAACCAGTAAAACCTTACAGTAAATAAATAAATAAAAACCACTAACCAGAAACTTGCAGCTTGCAAGTGCGGAACAGGAGATTGCATTGAACGTCCAGTTCACTGCGGCCCTCTATTATCAGCAAGTCTGCTTGTCGGTCCACTAGCCATTCCTCGACTACAGCTGGCAAGGTCAGAGGACTGTCGCGGCCCAGCGACACTTGCTGTTGGCAAATTAACACAGAAAATATAATTATTTTCAGCTCATGTGTAATGAAATCTCAAACATCTTGATATTACATAAATACTGGTTGAAATAGTCGACTACGGAAAATCTTTAAAAAAGAAATTTGTGTGATATAGCGGAAGAGATTTCACAATATCATAGATGCTATATTTTTTTTTTATAGAAGAGGGGGGCAAACGAGCATGTGGCTCACCTGATGTTAAGTGACTACCGCCGCCCATGATCAACCGCAAACCAGGGGAATTGCAGGTGCGTTGCCGGCCCTTTAGAAAGGAGTAAGCTCTTTTCTTGAAGGTCCCCAAGTCGTATCGGTCCGGAAAAATCACCGGTGGTAAATTATTCTACAGAGAGGTTGTACGCGGAAGAAAACTCCTTTTGAAACGTACAGTGGTGGACCGCCAAGCATCCAGATGGTGTGGATGATATCGGGACGTTTGCCGTGTAGTGCGTTCACGAAATTTGGCGGCTGGGATTAATCCGAACAATTCCTCAGAGCACTCCCCGTGATAGATGCGATAAAATACGCAAAGAGATGCAACATCTCTTCGCAGCGCCAGTGAATCGAGCCGATCGGAAAGCACTCGGTCGTCGACGATTCGAGCCGCTCTGCGCTGGATGCGGTCAAGTGGAAGGAGCTGGTACTGGGGAGCCACAGCCCAGAGATGGGAACAGTATTCCATGAGCGGCCGAACCTGCGCCTTGTAAAGTTGCAGGCGGTGTGCCGGCATGAAATACTGTCCCGCTCTGCTGAGCACGCCAAGCTTTTTAGAGGCCAATTTGGCCTTCCCTTCCAAGTGACCACGAAACTGCACGTCACTCGATATGTCGACGCCGAGGATTCCGATACTGGCTGAGGCAACAAGGGGAGTGCCTTGAAACTGAGGGGATACGACAAAGGGGTTCTTTTTAGCGGTTAACGCGCAAACTTGTGTCTTCTGGGGGTTAAACTGGACTAGATTTAGTCGCCCCCAATCCGAGACTCTGTCCAGTAGAGACTCGACTTCAGACACAAGTTTGTCCCGGCACTCAGAGACGTTTTCCCGAGAAATATTGGCTCGGCCGGTGTAAAGAGCATCACCAGTGCTGTCATCTGCATAGCAATGAATGCTACGGGTTTGCAACATATCATTGATATGCAGAAGAAACAGCGTTGGCGATAGCACGCAGCCCTGTGGAACACCAGCATTAATAAGCTTGCAATCGGAGCTTGCACCGTCTACAACGACCTTGATGCTCCGATCTGCAAGAAAACTGGTGATCCAATCGCACAATTTCTCGGGAAGCCCATAGGAAGGGAGCTTCGAAAGAAGCGCTTTGTGCCAAACCCGATCGAAGGCCTTCGCAATGTCCAAACTAACGGCCAATGCCTCCCCCTTGGACTCTACTGCCTCCGCCCATCTGTGAGTTAGGTAGACCAGAAGATCACCAGCTGACCTACCACTGCGAAAACCGTATTGGCGGTCACTAATCAGCTGGTGATCCTCAAGGTACCTCATGAGCTGGCAGTTTACAATGGACTCCATTGTTTTGGAGAACAAGGAGGTGATGGCGATAGGCCGGTAGTTGGACGGGTCTGAGCGGTCGCCTTTTTTAGGGATCGGGTGGACGAAAGCCGTCTTCCATGATTTTGGGACTACGCCTAGGGAGTAGGAGTACCGGAAAAGACGCGTTAAAACCGGTGCCAACTCTGGAGCACACGTCCTCAGCACAATTGGGGGGATTCCGTCAGGCCCACTCGACTTATGGATGTCCAGGGAGAGGAGTGCTTTGCGAACCGAGCGCTGAGTGAACTGCACTTCCGGCATGGAGCACTCACACTGCGGGATGGTCGGCGGCGTACTACCCCCGTCATCGAGAGTCGAGTTAGACGCAAAGAAAGAGCCTAGAAGATCGGCTTTCTCCTTTGCGGTGTGGGCCAGTGAGTCGTCCTCCCTGTGCAGAGATGGAAGAGATGGCTGACAGAAATTCCCCTGGACAGCCTTGGCGAGAGACCAGAATGCACGGGTTCCAGAAGGAAGACGAACTAGTCTCTCGCCAATTCTGCCTATGTGCTCTGACTTTGCCTTGGCAATGACTCTTTTGAAGGACCTAGAGGCGGAATTATACTTCTTTTTTAGAGCGCTGGTGTTTACATCCCTGGACGCTGATGCGTCAGCCCAGGCTCGGTAGCACTCCTGCTTATAGCATGATGCTATTTTACAGGAGCGACCAAACCATGGGTGAGATTTGCCTCCAATGGGCACCACAGAGGAAGGAATAAAACGTTCCATACCCTGAAGTACCACATCAGTGACAGAATCCGCAACAACGTTGGGATCGTCCGGCGAGAAGCAAACCCGCCCCCAAGGGTAGGATGCAAAGAAAGACCGCATCCCATCCCAATCGGCTGACCTATAGTGCCAAACACGGCGGCAGCCTGCAGAATGCAACCGCGATTTCAGCGTGAGTGGCACCACACTCCGGACAAGACAATGATCCGAGGAGCCTAAAGGGGCGTCGACGGAAATCTGATATCCGTCCGGGTGAGAGGTCAGCAGAAGGTCCAACAGGGAAGGTGCATGATCCTCCACATCTGGAATCCGCGTAGGCGAAGTAACCAGTTGTGTCAGACCATATGCCTAGGCAAAATCATGAACAGATCTCCCCGCATGATCGGTTAAACGTGAACCGAGCCATTCGGCGTGATGAGCGTTAAAGTCGCCGAGGATCACGATCTCTGCGGAGGGGATCTGCTGTAGCAACGAATCTGCAGCCATTTGGACGTGGTCGAAGTGTCGGTCTGTTTCGGCATTACCGCTATGGGACCTATAGAGGCACCCGTAGACGCGCGGATGGTCGTCGCTGTCTACGCGTAGCCAAAGGATGGACAGGTCCGAACCTTCAAGTCTGCCGAGGCGTCGAGAACAGATGTCCTCTCTGACGTAAACGCAAACTCCAGCCCGAGGCACAAAGGAGTGTTCCAGTTTGTACCCCGGGCAGGAGAGATACGAGACATCAGCCGGAAAGGACACCTGAGTCTCGGTCAGAAAGAGCAGAGCCGGCCTCGCGGTCTCGAGATGGTAGTGGACGGCGTTTAGGTTAGAGTGAAGTCCCCTGATATTGCAGAAATTCACGAACAGCGTGGCAGGGGTCGCCTTGGTCTTGTTGCTCCGTTTGCCCCGAGCAGTTTTAGTCTTGAGCGGAATTTAGCCCCCCCCCCCCAGAATACGCGGGGCAGCCTGAGCACCCACGCTCAGAAGTGGAGAAACATGGTCGTGGATGCTCAGCGAGGGATTCTCCAGAGGTACTGGTACCCTCCTGGGGTAGTCTATCATTTAATTCCGCTACCATGTTGATGGGGGGGGGGGGGGGGGATTTGGGCCTCCGGCCACCTGCACTCACCAGACGAAACGCGGAAGCAGAGCTTCCACTTCACGCCGGTATTCTGTGAGGTCGTGGTACCACCCCGCTTTGAGCCGGCCCATACGTGCGACAGCAAAGCTGCCGCGTGGCTCTACCACTGCTAATTAAAATTATAAAAGTTACAAGTTTATATACGTCTGTTGCACATAGGCTCTTTCTTATTAGTGAGTGGATTTTAGGACAAGGATGTATTCACTGCGCTACCCCAATGCATGTTGGCGGACTTCACATGCCTTCGATTTTTTTTAGTTTCTCAAAATGCAGGTTCGCTTGCGATGCTTGATGACGAGCTGGCGCAGTGGCCATCAGCCGAAAAGCGGGCCGCAATTTGTAAAGAATTTAGGGACCGTACTTTTTTATCAACTCCACAGACTATAAGTTTGTATCTTGACAATGTTCCCCCCCCCCCCGCACTATGGGACTAGACGGTGCGTTCCATCTCATAAATGATTCAGACAAGTCTTTGTTACTGCCCCGAACCCTCTAAATGTACAAATACCGATTTCAATGGTATCATCGGGGATCAAACTTGGTTGGCTTTAGTTTTAGTACGGTTGATAAATTTTTTAAATAATGAATTAAAATAAAAAAGTTTCCCAATTATGGAACTTAGATGTAGGTGTCCTTATCATAAAGCTCGGTATTTCGCCTTACCTCCTTGTACAAGTCGACGTATATCAGGTTCCTCTTGGTCAGCACGACCAGATCGTACAGGCCTTGTTCGTTGCTCTCCATCAGCACCGTGAAGTTGTTATTGCGGTAGTCCTTCGTGAGCAGGAAGGTGCCGCCTTCACATATAGTGAACACTTGCTTATCGAATGTTACGAGAGTTCCTTGCGCTGTCATCATTGCCATCCCTGTGAAGCGTACGTTTCAATGATATTTAGAAAAAAAGAAAGAAAAAAGAGATACTTATTTGGCCATTTCTTAACTAATTAGCACTAAATACTAAATACAAACATTATGTTTAGGTATTCTTATAGGCAGACTTAATTATACACTTACAATGAAAAATAAATCATTTTGACAAAGCAGATAGATACAAAATACATTAAAAAATGAACAGCTAACTAAAAAAACTTTTATGTTAATGGGAAATAGTCCAAATAGGACTGCCACTCAGGAAATGCTAAGATCTGTTATCCTAGCCCTGATTTTCAGTAACTACCTTAAGTACATTATATAGATACACACACAAAATATAATATACAACATGTAACAAATTTCGGTTATTGTTTCAGATATACTTAAAATAGTAGTCACGTTCAGCAGATCTTATACTTAAAGAATAAACATCTCCCCCATTTCCTAATATCGCAAATAACAATAGATAGGCAGATGCTGGTGCTATCTACGGATTAGGGAGTTTAGACACTTCAACTGCTAAATTTAATGCGAGCTTTAGAAATCTACTTAAAAATTTCTAATCAGCTATTCTATTAGCCCTTCGAGCCGGATTCCACTCGAAATTTTAAGACAACTATAGTAACTTCTTCTCCAATATTACTAAAGCTTTGGTTTCTTGATCGTAACGCACAAAGCTGCATACCGCAGGTCATACGATTGTGTTCGGCACCACATGCTGCATACCGCATCTCATGAAACAAACTTTCAAAACAATAAATATTTTACTAGCCCTAAATGTTATTGATGTAAGAATTTTAGAGATAGTGTTTTGCCATCTGTTGGAAAAATGTTGTTGGGATATCACCGCTGCATGATTTTTTTTGATTTATTACAATAATCACAGAAAGTGGTGAAGTAATGAATTTTCTAATGCCATCAAACAAATTAGTTATTTTGCTAGCCATAACAACATCCTAGAGTAAAGCTGGTCAACGCTGCAGTTTCATATAAAAATCATTTTCTGTCCGTTAGTCTCGCTAAAAAACTCAAAAATGGGTTGAATGATTTTGGTGAATTTTTCTTGTGTGTGTTTGAGTAGGTCCCTGGACTTAGATTCACATTTGGTCCCGAGAGGTGGCGCTGTTGTAGAGAAATCACCCATGCGATGCCGCGTGGATCGCTAGTTTTAAATAATAATTAGATGAAATCTACTCACCGGTGAAGGGTGGCACGACATTATCAAGGTCCATATAGGGTCGTATCTCGTAGTAGTAGGACCAGATACTCCTGTTGGAAATGAGCCAGTCGTCCATAAAGTCTCTAACAGCTCGGTACTCCGCGATCTCAGAGAAGTCCGGCGTGCGGTTGAACGCATGCCAAGACATCGGCAGCTTCTGCTCTAGAAGGATTTCGCCTACGTGAGGATCGAATATGAAGTTTGTTTTCGGTGTACGGTGTCTGAAAAATAACAGGCCTTAATAAGTTTTAGATGGTAGTAGAACAATAAATATAATAAGTACGGTTAAAAGCACATAAAGGACTATAGATTCTTAGTGTGCATTTTGGACATCACGACTTAGATCTTCATAAGTTTAAGTATCATATTGCTCGATGCGTCTCTGGTCTCAGAGGTGTATCGATAGCATATTCGATATTAAATGAAATATTGAAACTTCAATGTAAAAACCGTGAGTTAGTATTGCAGTGGGTACCGTCTCACATCGGTTTACAGGGCAATGAGGAGGCTGATAAGCTGGCGAAATTGGCAATCACCCAAGGAAGAGAATGTAATATTTATCCTGATTATTCAGAAATTTTAATTAAATATAAAGAGAAATGTTATACAATTTGGAAAGAATATTTTGATAAAAGATCGCAAGAAAAAGGGATTTGGTACAAAACCATCCAGAGTCAGCCTTCGAAAGTGCCTTGGATTAATAAATGTCTGTTGAATAGAAAATATATTGTATTAGCAATGCGACTTCGTTCCGGACATATTCCGTGTAACAAGTTTGCTTTCATGATGAAAACATCTCCAAATTGCTTGCAAACATGCAAAACAATAGAAGATTTACAACACTTGCTCGCGGAATGTTCCAAAAATCATCATGAAAGGAATATGTAACCTAGGGGAATATCAAAGCATTCTGTTTGAACCATTATCTGATGCTGCTCAAATTGTATATAACTTAGTTAATTTTTTGTGTAAATAATTTAAGAAATTGTAGTTTGTTATTTAGTTATTAGGTACAATGGGACTGACATGTTTAAAATAACCTAAGTCCCTAAATTAAAAAAAAAAAGAATTAAAAAAAGTTTAAGTATGAAAACGAGAGCAAATTTCAATGGCGGTTATCTTTACTTTTTAATTTTCGTAGTAAGTCTATCGACGGAAGATAAAACGGTTACATTTATAATTTCAATTATTTAGACTGCTTTTAATTTTGCTAAAGAAGTCGTTGATCTTTTATAGTATTATTAAAAAACCAAATATGCATTATAAAACTTGCCAATTAGATGCTGTAAGAAGCAACAAAACTAATAACAAGAAAAGTCCATTCATAGCATTATTTCCTAACTCATAACAAGAAAAGTCTATTCATAGGAATATTTGCCGTAGATGTTGAAAGGTTATGGTGATTTCAACTTAGATTGTAATATTATATATAACACGAATACATTTTTTGGACCTTAAAGCATGATTCACGTTACACCGTGTCGGAACCGGGCCGGGCTCTACCCGGGGCACGTCCACTGTCATTCATGCTACCGGCCGGGTCAGTAATTCATGCTATACCGGGCTGTTTGCGTGTATTCTTTGCACGACCATGTCTGTGATAGGTGTTTTGTGTCTACTAGTGATTTCATTAGTCCATAGAGGGGACGCTTGAGTAAATATGCAATTTTCACAACTTGAATTGATATTATATATATTAGATATATTTTTGTATTTACTATCATATATAAATAACGTAAATTACAGGATATTTGCGCACACATTCTAGCAATGTTTCATCGTCCGTTTTGATATTGTCAACGATATGTCATCGACTGCCCTGCGCATGAAGGTTAGAGAACAGGAGAACGATCGCCGTAGAAAATAGTGTCCCAGAAATATGGACACCATAAGTGAGGCGCTGCGATCACTAAGTACAGTCAATAAAAGACATTTTCAAAAAAAAATTCATTTTCAGTTAATTACAAAATTACGGAGCATGAAAACTTTCTACAAAAAAAATGAAATGAAAATTTTTATAACATATTGATTAAACAGCTAACTTCGCAGTCGCTACTCACCGACGTCAGCGCCGCTATACATTTTACAAATTTTCAAGGACAGGCGGGCTATGCTTTAGTACGTAGTGATCGTTCTCCTGTTCTCTAACCTTCATGTCCCTGTGGGCGCCCGGCGTACACATTCATGTTACAACGTATCGGGGCCGGGCCGAGCCACAAGCCGGGAAACAATACCCACCGACATTTCGACGCCGTGCCCCGGCCGGGTCTTGGCAGCGCACGGCCGGGCCACGGTCAAGCATGAATCACTTCAAACAAAAAATATGCTAAGATGTTTGTCCGTGTCCCGGCCGGGGCCCGGCCCGGTCGCAACACGGTGTAACATGAATCAACCTTTGTTTGTAGTAATGTCTTCCAAACCAAACGGACGCTAGTATCACCGGAGAATGGCCATCTACATTTTATGGTGTACGATTGTGTGCACAACTGGCGTAAGACACGCGTCAGCTCGAGCGCGCGCGTAACTAACCCACTGAATTAGCCTATGCTGGGAGCCACGCATCGTAGTTATATTTTCATGCCTAAAGCGCGGAGTGAGACAGGCCTGCTATTAGTAAACGATCTCTGTTAGTGAAGAAAGCTGCTATTAGCTACATTAGATATTAGATTATAAGCTGCTATTAGATATATTAGCTGCTAATAGTAAAAGATCTCCGAGTAGTGAAGAAGCCAAGCGATTTGTTTATAGTATTTGTTACACTTAAAAGCAAATTAATCCAAAAAGTGTTACATAAAAACAATATTTTTACCCTTTTAAAAAATACAACAAACTTATGAATCCTGCCTCTACATCCAAAAACAGGAAGGCAAAAATGGAATCGTGGTAAGTAGAAAAGGGTATACACCCTATGAAAAAGGCATGCGTAAACCACAACTTTACGATCTAATAAAAAAACAAAGACGTGCATAAAAGATACGTAGTAGACGAAATGTAAAAAAACTACTACGATTTCCTTCGTTTACCCCCCTTACCCTATCGATATGTCGTGGACTGCTATTAAAGGGCACGTAGCCGCTAAAAACGTCGACTGGAACGTAACCCAGACAATGGAGCTCATATAGGAAAAGTAAATTTAATGGGTCAGAAAGAATGAAGTGATATGTGCAAAAAAGTGCAAGAGGTCGAAGATGAATATAAGAAGAGCGACCATATTATTCAGACAGAACAGTTATTCATCATTAATACAGCTTCAGATTTGGAAATTGAGTCAGAAAGTGAGAGCAACGATTACTATGATGAACTTATGACAAGTACCTCACATGGTACGCAAGGAGCCGACGACTTTATGTTGGGGATTTCCCCCCTCAGCGACAGTGATTAAATAGTAATAAGTGTAAATATATGAAAAGTATTCAATGTAAATACTAATGTGTTATGATAAAAATCTGCCACTATCGAAAGGTGAGGTATCGAAACTGAATCTTTAATTTATATGTTATTGTTGTAGCTTTCTGTCTCCAAAGCGTTTCTTTGATATTTATTTGTACTCATTGGTCACACTATTAGGGAATTTTATTCGTACATTGATATATTAAAAAAATATTACAATATCAGTTTTCTTCACGAGTGTACATCCGCTAAAGTTCGCATAGCCTGTCTTCAGACTCGCCAAGATACATCGACCGTATTTTATATAGTATATTCATTAATGTATACTCACAACTCTTCATATTGAAGCGCCGTTTTAGCCATGTCGGTGAGCTTTGCATACAATATCTCCCATACTTTTTCCAAGGCTTCACCTATCAAGAAATAGTCATACCACCATTTCAGTCGTACGTAGGCTTCGTTGTACTGTAAAATAAATATGAAATTTCGTTCTTTAATGCAGAATGCTGACTGTTGGTCTACGTTTTGAATTCAACAACATCTGTGGATTGATAAAAATAGTGTAGGTAATATGTATTTGTGATATTTTACATTATTACACGTTCATGTTATTTACAACGTAATTTTACATTGTGTAAAATATCACAAATACATACCTTCTATAGTATTGCTTTTGTATAATTGAGTTTACTTTCATAAGTCCCTAATATAGAACTACTCATTGTGCTACAGTACTTCAAGCAGTTGAGCACCAGACCACCCCATATATATGTACAATTTCAGATATGTATCTCCGGCAGCTCCTCTATACAAGACATCTATACATGAACACTTTCCATAACTTAGGAAAATTTTCTTTTATACATGTCATACCCATTTACATTTATCCTTGCCCTAAAACCCTCTCAGAAGTGAGAGGAGGCATGTGCCCAGAAGTGGGACGTATATAGGCTGAACATAACCCAGAATTTTTTGGTTTAAATAATTTATTATCTCAAGAATTTTACATTCACTTATAAGACTTACATATCTACAGCTTAATATAAATTTGGGCTATTCGTACAAGGTAATAATGCAAATTACAACAAAAACTACCGAAGACATACAAAACTAAATGTAGGTGGTTTTAAAAATTTTGTTTAGCGACAGCAATGGTGTCTGGTAAATAAAAACTCAACTCTTTTAAGTTTGTAAACAAGGACTTAAATTGAACCAACAATTTCATTGATTACAGCGGGGCTCAAATTCTGTATGTTGGCGTACCATGAAATTGTAACGCTTACCCCAGAGCTATCACAGCTCTCCATCTTGATATGTTTTTAATATTAACATTGTTAGATAAGCATGTATTTGCAAAAAATAAAATTACAATTGTTTATTTTTTTAAGTAAATTTGAAGTGAATTATAACTTCATACCTTTTCGATAACGTAAACGACTTGAGGCGTCTTCAAGAAGTTTTCCCAGGCATTCCTAAATTCGGCGTACAGCTGCTTAAACTCGTCTTTAAACGGTATGTACTTCTCTATCTTGCTCCATACCACATTCCAAAGCTTTTTACTGTACTTCTTAATGTTTGTAATGAGATCATTGTTCACTAAGTCTTTGTATATCCTTAAGAAGTAAAAAAATATGTTTTAGTAATACGAAATAGGCGTTTTATATTTTTTTCTTTATGACAAACATAGAAAATATTATATAAACTTTTTTACGAGATTTATAAAAAGTTAATAATTTAATGCCAAGTGAATCGAATTTTGTTAAGCTGAACCCAAAGCTTGTACTTTACTATCTTCGGCTACATAACTTACCATCAGGTGGGAGTCAAGCACTGGTTTATAATAGATTAAAAAGCCTTATTTGTTAATTTCTAACCTAATCCTTGATAATTCTAACTTAAATTCTAACAAAAACATCGTATGTCCTTAAGTTTGCATAAAACGGGGTGATGAAATTACGACGCCTCAACACGGCTATTTCTTTATGTTTCATTTGTGGGGGTTGAAATTTGTTTACTTTGATGTGCGCAGAAATTCAAGTTTTATTACATAAAAAATAATATAAATGAAAAAAGTTAAATATAATTATTACGTAGATATTACTACGTACAATTTATAATATTTGTTAAACTGTGCTACTTACTTATCCATCTCGTGTCCGAAGGTCGATACGTAATTGAAATATGGTGAATCAGTCAACTCCTGAGTTCTGTTGTAGAAGAAATCCATAACGCCTTTCCAGACCGTGAATACAAAGGATTCCGTGTAATGCAATATTTTAAAGAACAACGGTTCGATCGACTTTAATAACTCGTGCCAATAAATTGATAATCTCGATGTCGCATTCACCCAGGTTTCCTCCCAATACTCCAGAAGTTTCATATGCAGGTCCCTTACAAAGTTGTCGTACTGCAAAATCATCGCTTCAAGTCTTTCGGAGACCAATTCCATAAAATCTGCCTCTAGCACCTTATTGACGGATTCTAAAAAGTTCGAATAGGCCATTTTGATGGTATCAACGATGTACGTCAGGCTTTGCTTGATAGACTGGCTTGTATTGCCCATCATGCCCCACATATCGTTCACGAAGCCGGGCAAGCCCTCTAAATGGTTTCTTATGGCCATTTCGTCTAGCACATAGTACGTGAACTCGACAACATCCTTGACATAGAAGTCATTGTTGTTGTATGACTCGTTTAGGAAGCGTTCGAATTCATCTAAGTCGTCCTTGATTACGTGCAAGTCGTTCAAATCGTCCAAGAAATCTCTGATGCGCGGTTTAGCGTCGATCCAAATGGCTCTCAACGCAAGATGAGATTCCATCGGCGCTTCTTTAATTATCATTAGCGTTTCATTCACTTGCGAATACAAAAGCTTCAATGTATAGAGAGCTTGTGATTTGATCTCGCTGAATATTTGAGGTCGCCAGATTATAGAGCTGGTTAGAAGCCGGGAATGGTTCAGACGAATGTATGAAGCTAAATCGACGGTTGAGACGTCATCAAAATCGCGCCAAGCGTTTAGTTTTGCAGATCGAGTATCTACGATCTTACCAATTAAGTGGTAGGAGATATCTGAAGACAAAAACACGAATAGTAAAGAGATAACTTCGAGTCTGGTTGTATTTACAGTATGGAAATTATCGCGTTCACAGTTACGTTTTAATCAAAGGATTTCAGAGTAGAATATAACAATCTTAGAAAAACTAGTTAAAATATTACGAATTAGCAAAACGGAATTGTTATATGCACAGAAAGGTATAAATACACGTTTCTATAATATTATTCTTGCACTTCTTTAAATGTTAGTTAATTAATACCAACAGTATTTGAAATATATATATATATATATATATATATATATATATATATATACACTAGCTTACCAGGCAGACGTTGTTCTGCCCTTTTCAATGACCCTTTGTCATGTCCTATTAAAAATCCTTAAATTTGCAAAAAAATTGTGGGTCACACATGGGCAAAAAAACTAACCTATCTCTCAAGTTGGACTAAATTGCACACGGTGTGCAAATTTGATTATAATCGGTTAAGTAGTTTAAGAGTCCATCGCGGACAAACAACGTGACACGTAATTTATATATATTAAGATATAAAAACTTACCATCTGTGCTATTGTAGTGACCTATGAGTGATTTGTCAACCATAGACAGCTCACCAAATACTGTGTCGTTACCATTAGGATGTAACACGAGACCGTTTATTCTGTAGAATGGATAAACCAACTCCCAAGAACCGTTCACCTTATAGTAGTACGTTTCATTTGCGCGCTGCGGACAATCACCCATTTGATTAATGACCAAATACTCACGTTTAAATCAATTTCAACTGTCAAGTCTCCTGGTGTCACAGTCACTATGAGTAAAGGTAGGACCGCACTAGGCGAAAATGCACCGCAGCGGAACTGAGCGACACGACGCGACTAAATATTCTTTATATGAAATTATATGGGACAACACGCACTAAGCGGCAACAGAATTACACTGCAGCAGAACTGCGTGGCAAAGTTAATCAACTGTCCAACTCGTGTCGCTCAGTTCCACTACGGTGCAGTTCCGTCTATTGCAGTCCTACCTTTAGTGATAGAGACAGCACGAGATTTAACGCCATCTTAAAATTGAGCAGCATTCGAATATTTGGGCCACGTATAAATCAACACGTTTAAATATCAAACATTAATTGCCACATTGTGTGTGGTACTTAAATAAACAAAATTTTATTCAATGAAGATTATAAATAATACTTATTGAAAGACACTTTTGTCATTTACCACTGGTTCGCAAAAAAAAAAACCTGTCTTTGGAAGAACCAGCAAGAAACCCAGCGGGACCATTTTTTTTTTCAAATAATAGCTCACAATTATGTTTACAAACACAACACAACACAAGACAAATTAGAAATAGCTTGGTAGCGATCACCCTTCCCAGCGGTTATTATCATCCATAAATTCCTTACATTATAATAACCCTTTTTATACAAATTTAGTTTAATAAAATTTTTGAACTTTGTGTATGACAAATTTTATATATTTTCTGGGATTTTGTTGTAAAAGCGTATACATCGCCCCAAAAATGAATTACTGACTCAGTGAAGTCGAGTAACTAGTACTACTAGGTTGTGTCTGTTCCTAGTATTAACAGAATGAATATCACTTATTTTTGCAAAACTACTTTTATTTTTGTGTACGTACATTCACACTCTAGCCTCTCAATACATTTTCATAAATGTATTGAGAGGCTAGAGTTAATATATTTAATTTCCTTAAATTTTAAAAAAAAATACAAATAATTTTTTAATGAATAATCCATGCCACCGTTTACCCAAATCATCATGATCATCACAGAAATAGTTTCATTACACGCACGCTCTAATATTAATTAATTTTAATTACATTGCCACGTTATACAAAATCGTAAGGATTTGTCTCTCCGCCATCTAGATCTCAATTTTGAGGTGCGAAAGAAGGATTAAATTATTCTATTCTGGTACTAGTACTGATACAGTGATTTAATAAATGAAGTAGTGCTGGTTTAATTAAAGTAGCTAACAAGCCTAATGGCCAAATATTTTTAAAAATAAATAACTGTGTAGAAAATTACTTTTTTTGATTATATAATAACTTTATCAAAGCATTTTATACACATTTATAATAAGTTTTCATAATTTAAGTGTAAATGGTTGCTGACCAACATTAACGTCATGAAAAAAAAGTCATTCAAAATGAACAATGATTAGAGAAACCTAAAGATGATTTTCAAAGACCTATTTAATGATACCCCACTTGATATAGTTCGTCAACTTAGTTTTTATTTCTCACAATATAGCGTCTGGTTGTCGCCCTATTTAATTTTCATTACGGCCATATCTTTAGTGACACTTGCAAGATTAAGGCCGAATACGAAGAGAACTGGCGAAAATTAATGTATTTCTCTTGACTAGAACTTTGACCTGAAGTAATTCTAAGCTTTAAAACATTTTTGTAGGTTTGTTCGGGTCCTTCACAAGTTCACCGTCATTTTAAAATAAATGTATATACCAACAAATAAAAAAATTTTAAAAAATGATATATAAAATTATTGTTCTTCCAAAACTCTGTGAATTTTAATTTAGGAATAATTCTTTTACGTAAAAATGTTTGTATTGTGATTCCGAACGTACCTGCTATCTTTATTTTCGATACAAAATATTATTTATTAACATAATTCGTTTTAATTAAAAACACCTAATAATAATATCGTATATTGCCAGATAAAAGTTTGCCGTAATAAATTACCAGGCGCTTCGACGTGTGACGTAAGGTAACAACAGTCGATGTGTCTGTAGCGAAAATCGTTAATTTAGTGTTTTATACGCGTTTAAGTGTCTATAAATGTTAATATGGGTAGGAAAAGAAATAAATGTTACCTAAGTGGTAAAACAAAGAGAGTTTATCGCATGAACACTGCTCGAATGTTTTATTTTGAGGTTAATACTTATATTTTTGTAAGGTAATTTTTTTGTTTGAGACTGCCTAATAGGTTGCATTTTTACTCATTTACATTAGCCAAACTGATCATTTATACTTTTCTAGGTTCAAGTGAGAAACACTAAAAATGTAAAATATCAAGACCCAGTCGGAAAATAATGTACAGAGTAGTGCAAGCACAGAGACCGCAAATAATGTCAGTCAATGTATTGTCCGAAAGCATGGGATAGGTACATAATTAAGAAAAACCGAAATACTTCGGATGTGAAGTGATTGACCAGTCGGAGTAGTGAGAATTTACATACACAGTACCTATCCCCATATGGGGCAATCACCGACTTTTTAGTTTTTTTTTCTTTATTATTTATGCAATTTGCATTACGGCATCTTGTAAGACTCACAAGAACAAACATTTTCAGTTATATGAGGTTCTTTACGTACGATGCACCAATAAAAAAAGAAAATCGTTATCAATTCAATAACTTTTCGAACAATATTTTATAACGAATAAAGTACAGAACTTATAATCTATAGGAACTAATATTATAAATAAGAAAAATTTATTTAAAAAGTAAGCAATGCTATCTGTGTTGTTCATTACTCTGCATCTGAGCTAGTTCGTCAAATATAATCAAAGTCCGTACGGCTTTGATTATAGGTATTATACATGTCCATATAAACAAAGCGTAGGTACTGGCGGCGCGTGGTTCGCTGCGAAACGAGCAAGGTTATTCTCGTCGTATTCGGCCTTAATAGACAAATCGATTTACGTAAGAATCTTCGAAATCGGCCCAGGCGTTTGGTCGCTACAAAGGAACAAACAAACCTACATAAACATATAGGATGATAATATATACATATATATTGACGATTATATATATATATATATATATATATATATATATATATATATATATATATATATATATATATAGCAGCAGAGAGTAATAAACTTTCTACTGCGGATATCCTAATTTCTAAGTCTGATCTTCTATACTGAGTTCTAAAATATGTATAAATTTGAACAAATATGAGAGGATGATGAAAAATAAAGTAAACCTTACCTCCCAGTTAACTGCACTCTTGTTCATGTCGATCAGCATTTTATGTTGTCGCAACTTCTCATAAAACAGCGACTTTTGGAATCTGTAGAATGTGTTCATGTAGTACCACTTGCTCTGTATATTTATATCGGACTTCATGTCCAGGGCCAAGTTCGTGGACGGATGTGTGCAGGTCAGCGCGAACTTGTAGTCTCTAATCGGTCCATTCGAATTGTCCGTTAGAATAGATTGTAGTTTTAAATATTCGGTCTCGTAGTCCGAATACTGTAGCTCGATGGATAGGTTTGACATTACCGCCGGTGTGGTTAGGTACTGGCCTTTTATAGTTACGTCCTGAAATGTTATATACATTGATATAAAAATAATTTACGATATGATCTCATACATAAAATAAATAAAACAAGTCGATAGTAATATAAATCGTAACCGTTGAATATACGATGTATTATTTTATGTTGAATGTAAAAAAAAAAAACTAATTGATTCTCGATCTCCTTCCTGACTATTACTTGTACAATGTTAGCGACGAAAAGTGAATTTAATTATTTAATTTCAATTTATTCTTATTTGTGATATAAAACTAAGTGTAAAGACTGATAGTGTTAATAACAAGAAAGTGAATTAATTACTTATACTAGCTTCAATTCTTATTCGCAATCTAAAATTACGTAACGAAAATTAGTAACGAAAGTCAGTAACAAAAGTCTGTAACGAAAATGTTAATCTAATTGCTTATTTAGGTTTAATTAGAATGTTAGAAACGAGATATAAGTCTAATTACTTATTAGAACTTTCTCTTATTATAATTTAAAGAGCTGTATTAGAAATATTAACATTTAAGTGTAAATTTAATGATTTGTTTAATTCTTTTTCTTTTAAAGTAATTTAAAACGACAATATGTCAATATTTCACTTTTGTAATCTAATTTCTTATTATAAAATAGATTTTAATTTAACTTATTAAATTTAAAATGTATTCTGTATAGATTCTTAAACATAATATTATCATGATAAGCATTGTGCATTCCTGCCGCCTGGCGGCGCTACTTGTATGTTAAGCGGAAAAAGCTTGCTACTACGGAGCTAAACCGTAGGAAAACCGCGCCACTATTTTTATTTTTTACAAACGTATATGTATAAAAACATTGTAAGGTATGTTTTACCACACATATTAAAGAAATTTGTAAATTTCCTTTAGAAAAGGTCGTTCTGCGCTCTGATTGGTCGACGGGAATCATTAGTGCCGTGTGCAAATTCATTAGTGCCGTGTGCAAATTTTATTAATTCTGATTGGTCACAGCTGTCTATAAAAAAGAGGCGTTTTTTGTGGTAAAACATTCCAAATCCGGCAATGTAAGAATAAAGCATCAAGAAATAAATAAGAAGAAACTCTGAAGAAGTGTTATTTATTGCTCATCTAACTGCTACTGCATGCTCTCCAGTTAACATCCCGCTAGCATAACCCGCTCCATTACTAACATTCTCACACACGAACATCAACATACAATATTAATATTTTCGTCATACACAAAGTAACCACCCCTTCGCCTTTTTACAGCATACATTTCGAATAGTGTGTATCGGCTTGTCGACATACCACGCATTCAAATCAAACGGTTTGCTTTATCTTTCATAATAAGTATGCGCAAAGGAGTGTAATAATTTGCCAGTATCGGTCTTTTCATACGATTATAATGTGTGTGTTTTCAAGGCAAGAGTGGCTTGGAATAGTAGAGTAGTAGTAGAACAGGCTTTTAGCATATTCGTGTGCATCACCACTTACCATCAGGTGGGATAGTCAAGCACTGCCCTATAACAGTATTATTTTGTGTATATATATATATATATATATTTATAAGTTATGTATATATATATATATATACATTATGTTTTTGTACATTCTATTCATCATCGCCATCATTACAGCTTATTAAAAGTCAACTGATGAACTTTGACCATCCTCATACTTATTTTTAAAGGGATTTTTGTAATAGCTGCCACACTTGTCAAGCGGGTTGGCAATCGATTTTTTATTTTTTGAGTTATCAGGAAGATGCTGCTGCCATTTTGTTTCCGTCTGTCGGCTCTTACGACACCCTCTGGACGATATGGGGTAGTGCATATTCTTACACTGCCACTTTTCTTTTAACCTAGCCACCACATGGTGTATATTTTATTGTACGAGTTGTTAACAAATTAAATTTAATCACGTGTTTATTTCAGCTTATTTCCGTATTTTGTTGAAACTGTTTATTAGGTATGTGGAATTTTTACTTAGTAATTCAGAGGCTGTCAACTAATAATTATCTTCCATATTACTTCAAATTCCAGTTGTGGCAACACTGTCGTCGTGCCTCAAGTGAAACACACTGAAGCCTAAATCGCGGTATCAAAGTTTCGAAATACTATAACATTGCCCGCTCTCCTGGCCGATTACCTTGCCAGGTGGCAGATCACCCTATTTCCTTTCACGATCAAACAGTAATGAATCACTAAGCAAGGTAAGCGCAGACCGAGCCGCAAAATGCTCGCGCATGCTCGAGCAAAATTTTGACTACTCGACTATGCAGGCGGCATCCGCGCGCCTCCGTGAGCAAGATCCATTAAAAGTGCTCTGGGTTGCTAGGGGGGCGTGCATTACCAATTTAATGCCAAAAACCAACGTTGATAGACAATATGATGATTGGTGACGATGACTTGGTGATTACAGCCCTTTTGGCAGAGAGAGGAACATAAAGAACATATTAATGAAATCAGACTTCAGAAAATTAGATAAACAGTATGGGTAGAAGAAACGTGGAGATTCTTTCCCAAGCATTGGCTTTTAACATACGATCGCTGTATGTTGGACATGATATATTGTACAGACACTCAAAACGCTACACCAAACTTATCAACTTTTCTTCATCCATGATTCCGACTTATGTGACGCGCTTATAGGTATAAACTAAACACACGTCGAAACAGTTTTTTCGCTGCGGCTGAGCGCGGGCTGCGGTGGTGCGAGCGCGCTCGCGCATGCTCGAACATGCATCCTGCAAGCTCGAGAATGGTCGAGCATCAAGTTTGGACGTGTATATAATTTTGCATTGTCTGTCAATAGTCATAAAATTAATATTTTAGTGTTCTCAGAAAATGCTCTGCTCTGCTCTGCACTTGGTGTGCGCTGACCCCTATACGTACCTTTTTGAAGGAGGGGTGCGAGAGAGCGAGATAGACGTCGTGCAAATTTCCCTCCTCAGTGGGGGGGTTGTCCCAGCGCGCTCGCACGTGCGCAGTCTTGTTCTCCTCGCGCACGTTCCACAGCAGGCGCGCGTCACCCTCCAGCAGCGAGTCCTGCAGCCGGTACAGCGCCGCCACGCTCAGCGAACGCAGCGGGTATCGCAACTTCATTACTAGCTCCTGGGATTCCGTGTCCTCCTGTTTACAAATTGTTTATTTTGTTACAATTTGTTTAGAAACGCATTAAATCGAAATAACTTGTAAATTTCATTATAATTCGCATTAAAACACTTGTATAGCGTCAATCACGTGATAGTACAACATCAAAAAAATTACCTATATAACCATTACGTGATACAGTAATTTTGAGATATGCTCAACATGCTAAGGCCAGACACATACATACGAAATTTCATTTCGGAATTACGTCTCGGAATTTCGATTTGGTATTCCAAAGGTAACAAGTCCATATAAAATCAAGGACCCGTCACACACGTACAGTAGTTTTCCGTTCGAAATTTTGTGAGCAAAACGGGATTTCGAATGTGTGTGGCCGACCCATTCAAAATTCCAAAACGGAATCCCGAAACGAAATTCCGCATGTATAAGGATGGCCTAAAGATGAAACTAAGGCAAGAAACGTTGATATCGTCTTTTCGCCGATTTTTACAGACATAGGCTATTGCAGGAATTATTCGCTCATTTTTATATCGAGTTTATAATTAAATATTTAAATACACCAATTGAAGTTGACACCATCATCAATATATTAGTATGTTACTTTATATAGTGTCTCAAAAAAGTATATTTAGATCTTTAATATTTAAGATTACACAAATAAGATAATAATTTCACGATTAAAACTGAAATACGTAATATAATAAAAACAAAAAGATAAATGAACAGTAATTCAATTCACTATAGCATAAAATACCTAATTATATATATTATGTTAAATTAAAACAACATAAACGAATTAAAAATTACAGTTCTGTTTGGATAAAATAGTTCAATTACTTTAAAATGTATTTGATGGCAAACTTTTTTCCTTTATGAAATTCAGTATATTCCATAGAAATTTTGTGTGCTTTTTCACAACTAAAAATGACGTTAATTAGGAACAAAAATTGCGATTAAACATTTCAATCGTGTCCGCGAGGATTATATAGATAGAGAGATAGATGTATTCTTTTGTTAAGGATGCAATAAAGAATAAAATAAATAAATAAATAAATAAATAGAGATAGATAGATTAGATAGAGCTGAAGAACGAGCAAAAAGTTTATGACTTATTAGTTATTAGGCGTTAAATTATTCCAATTTTTCAACCAACTTCAAAAAAAGGAGGACGTTCTCAATTCGACTGTATTTTAATGTGTTACCTCAGATTTTTTTTCTAAGTGAACTGATTTTGATGATTCTTATATTTGAAAGTTGGTGCTTCTCAGTGGTCCCATATAAATTTGATCAAGATCTGAACAGTAGTTTTTGAGTTAATCTTAATATTGTGTATTTAATTGACTTCGACTACATTGATGATGTTCTAATTTTATTTATATTGAAGTTAGTTGTACAATTTTTTTAATTTTACCACTTGTTTACAATAACAATAATCTACAACAGGCACCTACCACGCTCATATTAGTGACGTGTATATCGTAGTCGATCCAAACGTCCTCCGCCCATTGGATTTTGCTGCCTTGAGTCAACTGTTTCTCCAAGGTTTCGTATTTATTGTCGAAACTCCATGTTCGGTTACCGTGTATAGCGGTCAGTTTCAACTTTTTGCCTATATCGTAGTTCAAGACGTCCAATTTGCCTGTAACGTTGAACTTCGTCGCGTTCTGGAGGTGGAAGATGGTCGCTTGTTTCACGTCCTGCGAACATTTCTTTTAACTTTAGTACAACGATAATTTTTAGTGATTTATTGTAATAACACTGATAAAAATTTATAAACTTGTGTATCACATTGTTACGACAGCCAGTTGCATGATGCATCACGTTGTACGAGAACGAGCAATCGACCTACGAAATCTGCGATTATTAAGGCTCGCCGAAGAAGCTTAGCGATATTGGACGTGATTGTACATTTGCTGAATGATTGGAAGAATATATATATATATGTGTGTGTGTACATAGATGCACTCCACAGGTAAAAGTATTTAATATGAATTATCACTAATGACTTAAAGGAAATTTTTGGAATAGAATATATTTCCACTAAAAAAACTTCACCATCATAAGTAATCTTAATAATGTGTCATCCATGTTAGAACCAGAAAGAAACGGATGGATGTGAAATGCTTGGAAAAATTTTGTTGGCAATCTTGGCGATTTACTTAGTACATAATGGCAACGCCGCAGCTTTATAATAGCCGCTTCGAATGGCTGACCCATTCGACCGACCGGGGAAGGGCCACGCACGCTCTCACAGAATACCAGCGTGAAATACCAATATAATGCTGCTATGTTTTGTAAAGAACCAGAAACTGTTTTCACTAGTAACGAGATACTCCATCATAGTCCTTGGGGAACAACATTTTGAATGGATGAAAGCTGTAGGAGTCTATTGGAATCTGTGTGCTTATTTGTCAT
Source organism: Parnassius apollo (assembly GCA_907164705.1). Lineage (NCBI taxonomy): Eukaryota > Metazoa > Arthropoda > Insecta > Lepidoptera > Papilionidae > Parnassius > Parnassius apollo. The sequence goes on along the minus strand of CAJQZP010000049.1, from coordinate 1,363,268 downwards.
TTTACTAATTTAAAAATGCTTAGGTGAACTTTGTACCAAAAATATATAAACAGTTACCAAAAGTAAATACGGAACAGGAACGGAAAAAATTACACACAAAACATAAAAGTGATACGTTCCTACACTTATTCTGTGTTGCGATAAACGATAAGACCTGCAACTAGTTTTAATTTGCGTTTTGTAAAATAAATTAAATAAAAATTATTTGAGCCTACATACTAGTAACAAGGTGGCGTTTGTTGATTTCTTTAAAACTAACCGACGTTATTTTATTTAATATAATTTGATGAGTATAATATCAATATAATAATCTTCTCATATATATTTAATATACATATATACGAGTAAGATTTAATCTTCTACTTATTGTTTTAGTATTGAATGTTAAATTACTATATACTATATTCATTGTTACCTCAACATAGATTTTCTTGTTTTAAATATTAATGAAGTTATCTTAAGTTTGCTATAATTTATTATGCTAGAACAGACTGTTATATGTGAAACGATAAGCAGTTCGTTAAAAAATGTGTCAAATAAGAGAAAGGAAATGCGGTAGGTACATCATACCATGCGGAATAACTTCCACATGCAAAATCTAAATAAAATAAGTTATATTATAATATTAGAAAAAAATACTAATCAAATATCAATATACTTTAAAAATTACTTACAATGTTTCCAGTGTCGTCAAATTCGTGTATGTACTTAATACCAACAGGCGTGTGAATATTTTCGACTTCTATGTTGGTGGTAGAAAGGTCCAAATTCCTTTCGCTCTTGCTTAAAACCTGTACGAAGGAACCCTGGGCGAATCGCTCGTGATCAAAATCAATTGTAGCATTTCCATTGCTCGATTTGTCGTCCTCTACGTAGTAGTACTGCGTGTTGACGAGGTGTTGGGTGTTCAATGGAACTGACAACGATATCACGCCGGTTTGCGTGAAGCCACTCTCGCGTTTCGTGTAAACGTGAGTTGTGTTTACCGAGGCGGATTTATTAGGCCAGAACAGGTCCACCTTGTTGTCCGAATACTCTTCCAAATTGTTGATCTGTAACACAGATATTGTTATAGTTATTTTCAGGCCAGAGAAAGACACACGGAACATTACATTACATTAAATTTACAAATGACGACGAAATAATGTACAGCTTATCTGTAAAACACGACACACATTAGCGAACACATATGTATCTAAAATCATTTTAAACCAAAAACAAGTTTACTATATTTCTGTATGTGGTAGAGCCACGCTACAGCTATATTATAGTTGGACCGGGGAAGGACATGCTCTCACAGAATACTAGCGTAAAATAGCAGCGCAATGCTGCTGTGTTTCATATAGTGAGTGTGGAGAACCACTGACCCTGTTTACTGGATTCGAGGCATTCCATCTTAGTCCTCAGGGGTGACACAACGCATTTGCACACACAGGGGTTTGGGTTACAGCATTCACTTACCATGATGTTTGCTCGTTTGTCACCCAGTGCTATAAAATAACCAATTAGTATATTTTTACGAATTTATTTTACTATAAGCCAGTGTTTTACTATGATTTAGACATAAGTAACTTTGCTAAATTCAATGGGTTAACTCAATAACTCAGGCGCAGTTTACGGCGCCGGCTCAACGCGTTAACGCGAAATTGCGCCATAATGCAACAAACACATCTGTCAATTCAGTCATCTGTCAAAATAAAAGTTGTGTTGCCAGTAATTAAAATAAATTTTAGAAAAGAAAGATTACCTTCATATTAGGTCTATATCTTCAGGTACTATTTATCACTCCTTTTATATTTCATGGAGTTATAAAAATAACAGTACCCGGATGACAGAGCTTTGCTCGGTATTTTTTTAGAAATCGTGTTTTTTTGTAAATGATATTTATATACAAATTACACTGATGAAATATGAATAAAATATTTCGATCTTCTCGATCATTATTTTTCGTGTTTTGCAAAAATTATACTAAAAAAGGGCTCCAAATAATATATTTTCTCGAATTAACCAATATGGCTTCGTTATCCGGAAACTTACAAATCTAAGACAACACAAAGAGACTCAATATATAATCGATCCGGGCTTCGCGCAACAAACTAAAGAATTAAGCCTAGTTATCATTTCACGTAATATAAGATAACTTAAGGCCGTCCTTTCGACGCGCAATTATATTCTTCTCGCGACCTCTAATCTCGACCCGGGAACGCCGGCGTTCACTGGCGCGGGTGTCCCCTCGCTCCGCCAACCATCTCCTCACCCCGCTATCAATTATCGAGCGCAACTTTGCCGACCCTGCCAGTACATTTAAGTAGGAAACCAGGGAGTCAATACTGTACAGATGGAAGTGCAGTCTTTAGAAAAGTTTCAGTAACAAGGATGGCATCAACATAATATTTAGAATCAAAAGTGGATAAGATATCAGCATAGTAAGCATGAATGCTTTAAGCGTTAATATGAACTATATTAAAATGTTTACTATAATTGCAGGATTCGTCTGTTAGTGGATCATGTAAGTGAGAGAAATCATCACTTAAGGCGCTTTTATAGATCGTATCAGAAGAAATAGAAGAAGAGCATGTAAAGTAACAATCATCAAATTTTAAAATATCACAAATCATATAAAAACAATAAAGTTAAATAATATATAATATCAATAAAGATAAAATATATAGGTGCTTATATAAAGTATATTCAATACAACTCATATACGTCTGGATATAATATATACAAAATATATAATAATATCTTTATATATACGACTTTATAAATAAGAATATAATATATATAAGAATATAATTGCTCGTTTAAAGGTATAGGATAAAATAACAAAGTATTAATACCTTTAGAATTTTCCAGACTTGCACCGCGCGCCAACACATATTGAAGAAGTGGGTTAACACACCGGCGCAGTGAACTGAGTTAGCACAATTGAGATTCGTAGCGCAGTGTTACCTATGTTACTACAAATCCATCTAGTGGTAAATGGTGACGAAGCCCTTATGTATGTATTTGACTGATGCCAAAGAAAATAAGCGACAGGGTTATTGAATCTTACGAAAACTGTTTACAACCCTCAATGTAAAACATCAGACACTTAAATAATCAGATTAATAAAATATTGCAAATATATCCATTAAAGACATACGACGAAAAAAGTACATACACAAGAAAAAAGTATATACAAGTACACACGCACGCACCCACACATACACACACATACTGTTTCACTTATGTTGAATGTACTTAGCTAAGGGAGGGCGAAAACCTTCTACCACAAGTATCTTCATGCATAAAAGAAGTCCTCAAACTCGTACTTATATAAGAAAATGTTGAAAGCAATAAACTATCATTTCATTTAATTTCCTTTCATATAATTTTAAACCCAACAAAAATATAACAAAAACAATGAATTTGAAACTACTCTTCTCCGAGCGAATGAAATAATTAATTAATTATGAAAATACTAACATCGAATATAGATTTCAGCCACGGCAGCTTATGGAACGGTGTGCTGAGGTTGAAATGTCCGTCTGTGTGCTTGAAGCCGCCGTAGCGGAGGTCCAGCTCGCCGATCTGACTGCTGCCCGGACGATGCATAGTACCCCTGAAGATCATAAAAATGTTTAAAGCTACATCTATTCATTTATTCGTATATTTGTTTAATATTTATGCACATTTTAGGAAACCTTATCTATACATATAAATAAAATTAAAATGTCTGTCTTTAATACCGAAATATCTGCATTTTATTGAGCTGAAGTTATTTCCATGCCATTAAGACATGAGTAATAATTTATAAATTTCCTTCTCTCTGTATCTGTATGTAACAATCTTCAGAACGGCTGAACTGATTGTAATTAAACTTTACAAACAGACAGCAATGCCCAAAAGTTATCTAGGCTATATTCTATCTAAAAAAAACTTAGACTCATTATGAGAAACCAAAAAATATATAATATTTTTAAAAATTCGTAAAAAAATATTTTCCATTTAAGTAAATTAAAAAATATATAAAACGGATTTCGCAAATATTAAATATCACATAAATCGTAATAATAAGATAATAGAAATAAATTAGCGCCCGATTACTTCCAAAACCGATGTCGTCACATCTTACCGTATTATAAACATACGCAATGCGCAATGATATCTAATGTTTCATATTAAATTGCTTGGCGAGTTTGTCAACGTCGCGTGTGTTGCGTATTACGGTAGGACAAAAGCAGCAATGGTAATTATATAATATGAAAAGTAATAAATGAATTTGCAAAGGTTAATGTTATAGTAAAGATTTGATCTAGATGTAAATTAATTAAAACAATGATAATTAGTAAATAATCAACTCACTGATGATAGGTTATGCCTTTATTAGTTTAATTACACGTCCTTGATGAGTTTTTACAACTGGTTATGCTGCAGTGCAACATTATAAATTTATAATAACAAAAATTCACGAACGACGTTCCCTGCACAACTAAATCACAAAATGGTGAATTATGTTCGTCAACCCATATAAGCGGCGACAAGGTCACGCGTCTATGCGACTTCTATTGTCTTATTATTACGATTTGTGTTAAATATCCTTCATCTACTTACTTGAGTATCTGGTATCCATGTACCATATCTTTTTGGTACGAACCCTTTATGTTGAAAGTAGGCTCTTTAACGTACAGTGGTGTGGTGAGAGTGTAGTCGACGTGCTTTGATCCGTTCACATCCCATTTGTAAGATAAAATATTGTCCACGTCTTTATATTCGGAGTTCGATGTCCAGGTTATCCTCGCGTTGGAGTCTAAGCTTTCTTCTAGACTAAGAATCTGACGAAACGAGAAATAGGGCATATATAACAATACAAATGAAATATTTACTTAGCGTGAGCGCGACAAATGACATTTATTTTGTAGTGGAGGACTAAAAGGATGAGTTTAGTAAAAACAGAATGGAGAAGTCCCAAATGTTCAAAACTTGGACACTAGGACATTTTTTTTTAGAATAAGGGTGGCAAGCGAGTACACAGACGTAAGTGAATGCTGTGGTCCATAGACATCTACATAGAATCTCGATCAAAATCAAAATGCAGATGCGTTGTCACCCCTGAGGACTAAGATGGAATACCTCGTTTCCAGTAAAAAGGGTATCTGGTTCTCTACACTCACCATACTAAACACAGAAGCATTAAGTTGCTATTTGACGCTGGTATTCTGTGAGAGCGTGGTGCTTCCCCGGTCGAGCCGACCCATTCGTGCCACAACCATAATATAGCTGCAGCACAGCTCTACCACGGATCACATTTCACATTGCTACAAATCTCACGTCATCTTCCGGTGAAACCTATACACAATACATACATAAATTTTCACGTTTGTCACGCAGAGTGTGCCAAGCATGCTCGTCGGTTTAGAGTACTCGTAACTTGGCCCATATTAAATATATCGCCAATTTGGTCTATAAGCTTCCAAGGCGTACTAACTCTGTTGCTCATACACCATCGACTTAGCTTATAAAAAATGTTAGTACTATACTGTCCGTTATTAAATGCTATGCAAAAGCTAATATGAAAACAACAAGATGCTACAAAAAAATGAGAATAGAAGATAGGGAGAGTAGACATGTGGCCTCTATTAGATCATTGAATCTGTCTCAATGCCAGACCCTGAAACATTTAAGGAGATTGGGGTCAAAGAGTAAAATCTTCGGTGGGTCGTGGTGGCGTGATACTGCTATTTTGTAATTTCCACCAGGACCATGAAAGGCTAGTTACAGATTGGTAGTAATAATGATTAAACAACAATATTTTGTAATCAATACAGCATACTACTCTATCAACAAATATTTTGAAGATAACATGAATGATTTTTAGTTACTACAATAGTTAATGTCAGATTTATTTATTATATTTTTATCTTTATGTCATTAAAAATTATGTAATTGTTAATTAAACATACAAATTATAATTGAAATTGTTATTTTATTAAAAATTAATTTTCATATTGCCAGGTGATAATGATAACCCAAATATTTGTATGCCTTTTAAGGCGAAACATAGTGTTACTTATCATACCTTTTCCACCAAGTTTGTAACTTTTTACCTATATTTTACAAATGAATTATTTGATTTGATTTGTAAGCCTTAATTCATATTATTTTTCAAGTGCTTCTGTGTTCGATTACCTTTCCTCTAATAGCAGTAACAATCTTGGTAACGTCAGTCCTGTACTCTGCTTCTAGAACTTTCTCGGGCTTCTCGCTCGTCCCCATATCGCCGTCGATGTACAATGTGTGCACGTCCACGTTAGGCTTAGGGAGGATCGCATTTATGATTAAATTGATGCGTTTGTCCGGTATGTACCCGAATGAAGCGTTGGCGCCAATCCTGAAATATAATACATGAAAGATGAGAAATAGTTTCTCAGTCGCAGCCCGAAAATTTATTTGATATTTGTATAGGTAGTTAGATACACGGCATTCAACTAAACGTTTAGGCTTTTAACCATGGAGGTTATAGAACAGGAGAACGATCACTACGTACTAAAGCATAGCCCGTCTGTCCTTGAAAATTTGTAGAATGTATAGCGGCGCTGACGTCGGTTAGTAGTGACTGCGAAGTTAGCTGTTTATGAGTACAAGTAGATGAAGTTAGTTGAATAATGTACAAATTTTCTTCGCGGCATTGGTGAGAAAATTTTCATGCCCCGTAATTTTTTATTTTTGACAAAAATAAACATTAAAAAATGGAGAAATATTTTATTGTGCGTGGATTCATTAACAAATAAATTTCCTAACGATGTTATTTAAACGATGTTGAAGTAGATTATATGTTTAAGTGAACATGCAGACAGACTCAGATAAATGATGAGTGTGTGTATTTTAAAGTGTTATTGCTTTAATAAAAAGTTCCTGGCCGATCGAGCTTTGCTTTTCGTTAGAAAAAAATTCTTAGGGATGTAACCTAAATATAAATTGGGAAAGTAAAACATTACTAAATACATTAAATTATATACACATATTTAACACAAGAATTAAAATATAGGATATAATACTATAACTTAGCCATTAGAGATAGTTTCAAAATCATTAAACGTACTGCCAGACACGATCGAGGTCCATTCTAAACCCGGCGTTGGTTTTGACAAGTTTATCGGGCGTCGTACTGTTACCGAAGAAGATGTCTAGGTCCACACTCTTCTGTAGTTGCCGCACTAGTTGCTGTCCCAGCGCCTGGAACAACGTACATTTTAACCTACTTAGAAAGTCCCGGCCGGACATAGTACAAATACACAAAGTATTGGTTTTCGAGTCTGGGATATGCTGCGTGTATCTAATTATAAGTCTAGCAAGGCTTCAAGAATTATGATTATAATCGTTATTATCGTCAACCATGATATGTCCACACTTGAACATAAACTCCCATGGATTGCAATAAACCAACTGTACAACAAATTCCGTGGGCGTCATAAGAGGCGACAGAGCAAAACTGATCCAGAAGACTTTACAATTTAAATAACAATTAAGAGCTTTATAATTATTTAAATATGAATATATCAATTATTCTTATGAATATTAATAAGGAAGACAATTAACGTACCCTGATATACAAATCGCCCAACAGGAAACTCCATTTGAGGTCGCCGTTGCCTTTCATATCGGGCAATTCATATTTGCATAGAAGATATCCCGTCTTTGGCCCAAATCTATTATAAAAAAAACATAAATATTATAAACAATCATCAATCATAATTGAAAATATCAAAATAGAATAGAATAATTTTTTATTCTATATATTGAATACATTTTTTTATTTAATTCAACAAGAATTACTTGTAATCTAGAATCTGAAAGTCAATTTTTTTCAGTAGTCATTGGTTTGAAAAAAAAAATCTATGTCCTGGGAAGAACCAGCAAGAAACCCAGCGGCAAGAAAACCAAACTTTTTTTTAAAAAATAAATTTTACGATGTCTATGGTCACAAAATATTTACAAAATTTATTTTAGAAACAGCTTGAAAGCGACCACCTCATTCACAGGGGTTATTATTATTATCAACCATGTATACATTTATATCATAATAACCTTTTTTATACAGTTTTTGTTTAATTAAATATTTAAATTTGGTAATAGGGAAACCTTGCACATTTTCTGGGACTTTATTGTAATAGCGTGTACATTGCCCAAAGAATAAATTACTGACTCTGTGGAGCCGAGAAACTGATAAACATGGAGAAACATAAATCTCATCATTATTGCAACTTGTAAATAGTTATAGAAAAATCAATAGTCTATATAGTAGCCTGTATAGCCTAGATCACACTAACCGTGGAGTGATGGTATAAGAATATTCACTACTTGTTATTGTACTTAATGTGTCGTAGCAGGCGACAAGGGAGGAAGAAAACTAAAACAGGAGAGGGGTAGCAGAATCTTCCCAATAACAACTCAAAATTATAAAAAAGCTGCTGTCGCAAACCTGCCTACCATATGTGGCGACTATGGCAAAACCTTTTTGTGAGACAATCCATGGGGTAGACTTGTATTCAGCAGTGGACTTTTAAAGGCTGTAATAAATTGAAATTTAGAAAAAATTATTGAGATAGAGAGAGTAAATTATTGTCTACTTACACAAAGTCGGTATCTCCTTTCAAATAGCCCAGTTTCTTCAGCGGAGTGGAGGCTTGAACGCTCATCACTCTCCTTAGTCCAGGGTATGAATCCACGCGGGATTTAAAGAAAATCTCTTTATCCTTAACTTGCGGCATGTCCACCTTAAAATGTAAAATTGTTCTGTATGAAACAGTAGAACCAGAGTGAACGACATAGCCCAACGGATTACTAAGCTGAAGTGGCAATGGGCCGGCGATATAGCTGGAGAGCCGACAACCGATCGTTTAAAATACATCAACATACAACTGATGAGAAAGAAAGTCTGAGTGACAGCCTCATACTGGTAGATGAAGTGTAGGGCGACCCTCCACTAGATGGAGTGACGACCTGGTAAGACATGCAGGAAGTCGACGGATGCAGGTGGCTCAGGACCGTGCTTTGTGGCATTACTTGAGGGAGGCCTATGTTCAGCACTGGACTTGTGAAGGGCTGTAAAAATGATGATGAACTTTTAAAAGAGTAACTTTGTCAAGCATAAAAATGAAATAACAAACAAATGTCAATTGATTTTATGCATATTTAATAAAATTATTACCAAATTCTTTGGACATCTAAATAGCAAAAAGGATTTTATATGTAAATAATTTCGTTAATGGTTTATTTTAAAATCAGCATGGCTTATAATTTTCTTCTCATTCCGAATTATGTATTACATATATACGAAATCGAAAATTTTGCAGTGGTCTAAACATGTACTACATAATTAACTAGATACATAAGTGTACATTATCTATGTATATAAAAATTAATTGCCGTGTGTTAGTATCGCAAAAATCAAAAAATAGCTTGACCGATTTTGATGAAATTTTGTGTTTGTGATTAAGTTAATTCGAGAATGGTTTAATTTCACAATTCAAAAAAAAATTTTACAATTTCAAAAATCTGGTAGGTGGCGCTGTTGTCGAGATCCAGAAATCACCCGAGTGAAGCCGGGGCGGATCACTAGTAACAAATAAAACATACGCGTATACTTAAATAACTTTTGTTCGTTAAAAAAAATAGTTGTGGTCAAAATATAATATTGTTATGAGATGATTAAGAGATAATTGTGTATTGTATACAAAATATACAAACTTTGAAATTAATATCGGTGAAGTTGCTCTCCAGTTCCACTTTGGCGTGTACAGTGGCTTCCACCGGGCCCACGACGTGCGCGGATAGTCCGTACACAGTGCGACTCGCCTCGAACTTCATTCGTACTCTGATCTGTTGCCCTTGGCCTTTGGGAATCAGGACCAGCGAGATCTGAAATAAACATATATTATAATGAAATTGTGTTCAATAGCCCAAAAAAATCTACTAATGCATATAGCCCTGATGAGATTTTCTATAATCGATACTATGCGAAAGTATACTTTTAGTTTAATAATTAAATTTTATAAAATATAAAAAAAATCATATAATATAATAGGTTCTTAACAATAATCTATCTAAAATAATATATCAGGACTCGATTTCTTTGATACACTTGCCCAAACTTAGAAATCTATTAAATTATGTCGAGATTTTTTGAATGTTACTTGTACATTTTACTAATTAGATTAAGCAATTTTTCAAATTCAAAGTGCCACTAGAATTTCGCTTAAATAGTAATTAGCAGCTGAATTTCATCCTCTATTTTTCCTACCTCATGGAGATTATCTTTTTTTTTTGTGATATTTTTCTTCAAATTCAAATGGGATCTTCGATATAATAATTCAATCTATTTCATAAAAATATTGTTAAAATCGGTTCACAACTACCGAAAATATCGCTTAACGAACATCAAAAAATACAGAATCATCTTTTTTGAAGTCGATTAAAAAGATTTTTGCGCTACTATTGGGTAATTATAATACTTATAAGAATCCAACCGATCAATTAAGCTTCGGTCTAAGCCAAAGATTAGAGCAAAAGTCAAACAATCGGCTTCAACTTCAACCAAATATTGGACTTTGTTCATGCACTAGTAAATACACTATTGTAAAATATAAGTGATTTTTTATAGAAGAGGGGGCAAACGAGCATGCGGCTCACCCGATGGTAAGTGACCATAAACAACCGAGTCCATAAACAACCGCAACACCAGGGAAATAACAGGTGCGTTGCCGGCCTTTTAGAAAGGAGTAAGGTCTTTTCTTGAAGATCCCTAAGTTGTATCGGTCGGGAAAAATCGCCGGTGTAAATAATTCCACAGAGCAGATGTACGAAGAAGAAAACTTCCAGTAAAACTCACAGTGGTGGACCGACAAGTATCGAGATGGTGTGGACGGTATCGTGAATTTTGTCGCGATATGCGTTCAATTTTCGATATGCAATTTGGCGGCTGGAAGTAATCCGAACAATTCCTCAGAGCATTTCCCGTGGTAGATGCGATAGAAAATACTGTTACGCGCTCAAGTCGACGATACACTAGCGCCATCTAGTGTCAGGAACGAGAGCGAGGGGAGCATTGAGAAAATGACATCACAAATCACTCAACCGACAGCGCCTAGTCGAAACTCGAACGCTCGGTACCTTGCGCGTGTTTACTTGAACATTCTGGATATTTCTTTGCTAATTTAAATAAGTAGGCGCTGCAAGATGCGATCGGGAGCAGAGTTGAACTCGGCGACACAAGCGAAGCTTCGGAGCGGAATTAAGTGAATTAGTGTGTTTAATTATTAGTGTTTTTAGTTTTCATTTGTGTAAAGTAAATTAAAGTGTTAATTTAGGTAATTTTATCGGCAATTTTTATTGTCACAAACCTCAAGCTCATAACAATTGGTGTCAGAAGTGGGATAAAATAATGCCGATTTTACCTAAGGAGGAAACGGAGGGTGTCCGTACCCGAAGTCAACGCCAGCAGGAGACGGACCAACGAAGATTTGGTGGTGCAACGCCGCAGACGTCGGAGGACCAGCCACCGGCTGCAGGCCCGTCGGTAGCTCCTACATCTGCAGTACCTGACTTAGGTGCTCTGATGGTGATGCTGCAGGAGCAGGCTCGCCGACAGGAGGAACAGGTCCGTCAGTTGAAAGAGCAGCTGCAGAGCGGACAAGAGGAACAGGCCCGTCAGCAGGCGGAACAGGCTCGTCGGTAGGAAAAGCAGATGCTCCTCATGAAGGACCTTCACGCTACCTTTGGGAAAGAGATAAGGGACGTGAAGGATAGGGTTGCTCAACACGACAACCGCCTATCGGAAGCTGAAACCCGAATCGAAGAACATGAAACCCGAATCAACCATGTGAACAATCGGGTTGACAACGTAATGGCTGACGTGAGGAAAACGCTAAACGACCTCAAACTTGCGGATGGAACTACAGCTCCCGTAGTAGCTGCAGCACCTTCGCTACGTGGATTCAAAGTGCCGCCGTTCGACGGGACCTCTTCCTGGTCGGCCTACAAAATCCAGTTCGAGGCCGTCATGGAGGCGAACGGCTGGAATAAAAGCCAAGCCATAACTGCACTCACCCTAGGCCTGCGCGACCAAGCCTTAACTGTGTTGGAAGCCCTCGGTAAGAAAGTGACCTATGAGCAGCTTCTTGAGGCCTTGGAAGCGAGATATGGCGACGCTCATCTGGAACACGTCTTTCGCGCGCAGCTTAAAGATCGCGTGCAGCGCAGCAACGAGAACCTGCAGCAGTGGGCCCTTGAGGTGGAGAAGATGGTTCGAAAAGCATACCAGTCTGTACCTGCGCTCATTGAAGGGAACCTGGTTCAGACATTCATCGACGGCATCCGTGACCTGGAAGTCAGAGCTGCTGTGAGGCTCGGGCACCACGAGACGCTTAAGAACGCCTTGGCCCATGCACTGGAGGTGGAAGCCGTGCGGCAGGATCATCGTTCCCATCGCGTCAGGGAGGTTGCAGCAGCTACAGTTCGCGACCACAACAAAGGATACAGCCCAAAGTGCTATGGCTGTGGGCAAAAGGGCCATCTTCGATCCAGCTGCCCTAAGCGAACCGTGGAAAGGAGAGTTGATCGATCTCGAGAGGGTCGTGCAGCTAATGGCACCGCCTAGCGGTGGCAGGATCGTCGTCCCCCTAGCGCTAGGGTGGTTGCCGCAGTTACGGTTCGCGACCACAATAAAGGATACAGCCCCAGGTGCTATGGTTGTGGGGAAAGGGGCCATATTCGGTCCAGTTGCCCCAAGCACACCCTAGGAAGGGAAGGTGAACGGTTTCAGAAAGGAAGTGCGGCTAACAGCACCGCCCAGCAGCAGCAGGAATACGACTACTATCAGACACTGCAGCGGGAAATCTCACGGCAACGCAGATGCATTGTCAAGAAGACCTTGTCCTGAAGATTGCAACCATTGTAGTAGGCAAGAGAGTAAGGAGGTGGTATCCGTGAGGATGCTCAGGACAGACCACCTCAGCAACGGGTGGAAGGACAACCTACGACATGCACAGCAGGAAGATCCGGACATCAAGCCGATTCTGGGATGGATGAAGGCCCGTGCTACCAAGCCTAAGTGGAGGGACGTCTCAGCGATGAGTTCAACCACGAAAAGCTATTGGGCCCAATGGGACAGCTTGCTGATTCAGGATGGATTCCTGTGCCGTAAATGGGACAATGGTCGAAGAGACAGCTGTCGTTTGCAAATGGTTGTCCCTAAAGCTAAAGTGCCGAATGTTCTACAGTTATGCCACAATGGTCGTTCAAGAGTCCATCTGGGAGTTAAACGAACTCTACTGAAGGTCCGAGAACAGTTTTACTGGGTCCATTATCGTGACGATGTCGAGGATTGGTGTCGTACATGTACAAGTTGTGCGGCCGTGCGGGGACCTCGGACACGTAGTAGAGGAGCACCGAAATTGTACAATGTTGGTGCACCACGGGATAGGACAGCCCTTGACATTGCGGAGCCGTTACAGAAAGGCGCAAGAGGGACTCCTAAGATCGTCCATGTGAATCGCTTGGCGCGTTATTATGGGGCCGATAATGCTCGGGACGAGCAAGTCGACGATACACTAGCGCCATCTAGTGTCAGGAACGAGAGCGAGGGGAGCATTGAGAAAATGACATCACAAATCACTCAACCGACAGCGCCTAGTCGAAACTCGAACGCTCGGTACCTTGCGCGTGTTTACTTGAACATTCTGGATATTTCTTTGCTAATTTAAATAAGTAGGCGCTGCAAGATGCGATCGGGAGCAGAGTTGAACTCGGCGACACAAGCGAAGCTTCGGAGCGGAATTAAGTGAATTAGTGTGTTTAATTATTAGTGTTTTTAGTTTTCATTTGTGTAAAGTAAATTAAAGTGTTAATTTAGGTAATTTTATCGGCAATTTTTATTGTCACGAACCTCAAGCTCGTAACAATACTAAGGGATGCAACATCCCCACGCAGCGCCAGTGAATTGAGCCGATCAGAAAGAACTCGTACGTCGACGATACGAACCGCTCTGCGCTGGATGCGGTCAAGTGGAAAGAGCAGGCACTGGAGTGCCCCGGGCCAGAGATGAGAACAGTATCACATATACCATGCGAGTCGAACTTGCGCTTTGTAAAGTTGCAAGCAATGTGCCGGCATGAAATACAGTCCCGCTCTGTTCAGCTTTTCAAAGGCTAATTTGCCCTTCCCTCCCAAGTGACCACGAAACTGCACACTATTCGATAAGTCTACGCCGAGTATTCCGATGCTAGCTGAGGCAGCAAGGGGTGCAAGTAGTGCCTTAAAACTGAAGAGATACGACAAGGGGGTTCTTTTTAGCGGTAAACGCACAAACTTGTGTCTTCTAGGGATTGAACTGGACTAAATTTAGTCACACCCACTATTGTTCAGCTAAGACTCGACTTCAGACACAAGTTTGTTCCGATACTCGGCGACGTTATCCCGAGCATAAAGCACGGCTTGGTCGGTGTATAAAGCATCACTAGTGCTGTCGTCCGCATATCACAAACGCTGTTTATTCTGTATATCATTGATATACAGAATAAACAGCGTTGGTGATAGCACGCAGCTTTGTGGAACGCCAGCATTAATTGGCTTTTACTCAGAGCATGCACCTTCCAATACGACCTTGATGCTCCGATCAGTAAGGAAACTAGTGATACAATTGCACAATTTCTCGGAAAGCCCATAGGAAGGGAGCTTCTAAAGAATCGCTTCGTGCCAGACCCGTTCGAAAGTCTACGCTATGTCCAAACTAACTACTAATGCCTCCCCCTTGGACTCTACTGTCCCCTCCCATCTATGTTAGGCAGACCAGAAGATAACCAGCTGATCGACCTCGACGAAAACAGTATTGGCGGTCGCTATTTAGCTGGTGGTCCTCAATGTACCTCATGAGCTGGCAGTTTATAATAGATTCCTTTATTTTGGAGAACATGGAGGTAATGACGATAGACCTGTTGTTGGATGGGTCTGAGCGGTCGCCTCTTGTAGGGATCGTGTGGATCAAAGCTGTCTTCCATGAATACGGGACTACGCCTTGCATGTAGGAGTACCGCAAAAGACACGTAAAAACCGGTGTCGGAACTCCGGAACACACGTCTTCAGCACAATAGCACGGACTATAGAGCATCCATCCAGACATGGATGCCAGATGTGCGGTTTACACAGCGCACTCACACCGCGTGATGGTCAGCGGTGTGTTATCCCCGTCATCGAGAGTCGAGTTGGACGCAAAGAGAGAGTTTAACAGATCGGCTTTCTTCTTTGCGCCATAGGCCAGTGAGTCGTCGTCTCTGTGCAGAGATAGCTGACAGAAGTTCCCTTGGACAGCCTTGGTAAGAGAGACCAGAATGCACGAGTTCCCGAAGGAAGGTGCTCAGACATTGCCTTGGCAATGACTTTTGAAGGACCTGGAGGTGGAATTATGCATATTTTTAAGAGCGCTGGAGTTTTTCGAGATTTTAGTACGTCAGCCCAGGCCCGGTAGCAATGCTGCTTAAAGCGTGATTATATTTTACAGGAGCGACCAAACCATGGCAGGGATCTGCCTCCGATGGCCACTACAGAATATGGAATAAAAAGTTTCATACCTTGTAGTACCACATCAGCGATAGAATCAGCAACAACGCTGGGATTGTCCGGCAAGAAGCAAACCAGTCCCCAAGGATAGGATGCAAAAAAAGACCGAATCCTATCCCAATCGGCAGACTTATAGTGCCAAACACAGCGCCTGCAGACTGCCGCCGTGTTTAGTACTATAAGTATGCAATCGCGACGTTAGTGTGAGTGGCACCACACTCCGGACAAGACAATGGTCCGAGGAGCCAAGAGAGGCGTTGACGGAAATTTGATATCCGTCTGGGTGAGAGGTTAGCAGAAGGTCCAACATGCATCCTCCATATCTGGAATCCGGTAGGCGAAGTAACCAGTTAATATGCCAAAGCAAATTCATAAACAGGTCTTCCCGCATTATCGATTAAACGTGAACCCGAGCCATTTGGCGTGATAGGCGTTAAAATAGCAAAGAATTACGATCTCTGCGGATGGGATCTGCTGTAGCAACGAATCTGTAGCCACTTGGACGTGGTCGATGAGTCGGTCTGTTTCGGCATAACCGCTATGGGACCTATAGAGGCACCCGTAGACGCGCGGATGGTCGTCGCTGTCGTAGACAGGTCCGTACCATCAAGACTGCCGAGGCGTCGAAAACAGATGTCGTTTCTGACGTCACAAACTCCAGTCTGAGGCACAAGAGTCTTCTAATTTGTACCCGGGTTTTTTTTATAGAATAAAAGTGACAAACAAGCACACATTCCACCTGATGGTAAGTGGATGCTGTGGCCCATAGACATCTACATTTAACTTCAATTAAGAATCAAAATGCAGATGCGCTGTCACCCCCGAGGACTGAGACGCCATGCCTCATTTCCAGTAAAAAGGGTATCCGTTTCACTACACTCACTATATGAAACACAGCAGCATTAAGCTGCTATTTTACGCTGGTATTCTGTGAGAGTGTGGTCCTTCCCCGGTCAAACCGACCCATTCGTGCTGCAACCACAATAGTTGTAGCATGGCTCTACCACGTAAAAGGGTACGAGAGATATGAAGTATCAGGCGCAGAGGACACCCGAGTCTCAGTTTAAAATAGCAAGGCCTGCTTCGCCGTCTCCAGGTGGTAATGGACAGCATTAAGGTTTGAATGAAGTTCCTTGATGTTGCAAAAATTCACGGAAAGCGTGACGGCTTGCCTCGAGCAATTTTAATAGCGAGTAGGTTCCCCCCTCCCCTCCCACAAACAGAATACGCGGGCAGTCTGAGCACCCACGCGCGGGAATAGTAAGGGAGCTTGGGCGTGGACAGCGTGGGCAGTGGGCCTAAGGCCACCAGCACTTACCAAATGAAACGCAGAAGTAAACTTCTACTTCACGCTGGTATTCTATGAGGTCGTGGTATCCACCCCGGTTCGAACCGGCCCACCCGTGTGACAGCAAAAGCTGCCGCATGGCTCTACCAATGTTAAATGTTGAAGTTTTTTTTTTTTAAATTTTTTTTTTTTATTTCTTTGCATAGTTTTATGGTTTTACTGTGGTGCGTCGTTGTTTCTGGTTTTACTAAGGAATTACTAATAGAGAAATAACATAACAGAGAAAAAGCAAAATAAATTACTTCAAGCGGCTGCCTGTTAAGTACTTTGCCAGTAATACTGTATTCCGTCGTATCCGTAACAAACGATCCAATTACGTCATCCTTGTCGAATTTGGTGATTATTTTCATTGCTCTGAAAAAATAAAATAAAGAAGGTATGCCTTCTTTTATTATAATCGACTAGGAAAGAATCACGTTCGCATTATATACATAATGTCCTCCAGACCGAATTTCTGTCCCGGCGGCCAGCCTCAACGAAGGCTTGCCATCGGCGCAGGACAGGATTATAGTGCCCAAGTGTATGCGCGAGCACAGGTGCACTCTCTCTTCCCTCACTCTCATAATCCGATGGGACGGTAAACCGACACGACCGGAGAGAGATTAGGGCGCAGGACCAAAGGCTTTTCGTGCTTTCCGAGGCACGGGGGTGAGACACCGCTAACTTCCTGATTCCGGGCAGCTACTGAGAAATTCTTGACAGAAATACTCAATAATTGATTTTTTTGGCCCGAGCCGGGATTCGAACCCAGGACCTCATGATCAGCAGTCGCACTACTACAACCACTAGACCAACGAAGCAGTCATTATATACATAATAAATATATAAATAAATAAATAATGTTAGCGTTAAATTATGTAACGCTGCAGTTTTCCATATGGTATGACATAAACAAGGGGTTCTTTTCTGCTAACAAGGCACTCCATCGTAGTCCGTAGTGACAACATAACGCAGATTATGATTATCAATGGAGAATATTTATAGATGTTTGCGGCAAGCCAAGCCCAAGGAATACAAAAAAGCACGATCATGAGTTGACTGTATCCATCGATTTCCTGCATGTCATACCAAGTCGTTATTCCAGTGAATAAGCAACCAAATAGTCAAGTATAAATAAGTAAGTAAACAGTCAAGTTAGAATTAGAATATCTGTCGCTCGAGAGCCTTTCTTCCTCATTGGTTGTCACTTCTTCGAGCTATATGGCCGGCATTACATAACATCAAAGGGACATTATTATTTAATTCTATTTACCTGAATCCTTTGTGCGGACTGCTTAGCGCTACACTGAGCGAGGTCGGTCTCTGGTCTGCTTTCAAGGAATAATAGTTTTCTGCTGTAGTGAAGTCCAAGGTGAGGGTCTTCTGGGTGTTCTCGTCACTGTACTGCAGCAGCAGGTCAGAAGGCGCCAGCACTGGCACTAAAGCCCCGCGAGCTTTGAACCGCACGTGTCGCGATGGCGGCGGTCGCCACACTGCGTCCGCGAATAGCTGCAAATGTTTGCAGTGTCTTTATAATGTGAAAATAATGTATAAAATATACGTTATAGAAGTCTACCTTGTCAGATCAGAGGGGGAGGCCTGTATACAGAGGTGAGATGGGGTGGAATAAAGGCTCTAACTTTACGTTTACAATAAATAATATGGAATAGGCTTTGTGACTAATGTGGTTCAGACTAAATTTTGGTCACGGTGGTCAGTCTCAACGGAGATTCTGATCTGCACACGACAGGAAGCACAGGTGCACTCTCTATGCCTTCACTTCCGATGGGACGGCAAATCGACACGATCTTACTGACTTCCGAGCTACTATCAAGAAATGATAGAAAAACTCAATAACTGAATTTGGTCCGACCTGGGATTCGAACCCTTCGAAACCGTCGTACCTCTTTATCAGCAACCGCGTTTACGACCCCTAGACCACCGCGACCAGTCTTTTTATTAATTATTTATTAATACAGCAAATAACACTATTTGAGTGTTATTTGTATACAAAAGTGAAATGTGTATGCAGAAAATGTGTCTAGTGTGGTCGACTGATGTTTTTTTTAATGAATGGATGGATTGTGATTCACGAACAATCTGCATAAAATAAATTTTGAAATGAAAAAATATTTTAGTGTTGTTACTAGGGCATCCAATCTCGGTATAACGAGATCTCGAAATCCCGCATCATTTTCTAGTCCAGCAGGGTTACGTGTGCGGGATCCGGGGATTAACGGGATTTTAAGGAGTATAAACTGGTTAAATTATTAAAATTATAACAAACACTTAAACCGGCAAAGATCGCGATCGAAGTTCTTTGTCGGCAAGATGCCAGTCTTAAAGCAGAAGCTACTTTCAAATTGATGATCAATAAATTAGAAGTTAGTTCAACATTACGTTGGCTGCAGCGAACCAACTTGACTTATCTATTTATATATATCCAAAGTCCTGGTAAGTACTATCAACAAGTCTTGAAAAACGACGAAACCTTCAGCTTACCTTCGAAAATCCTGCTACGGAAGGAAATAAATGAGTTTGCCCAAAGGATGCATTTCGTAAGGTTCTTTTCACGATGTTGATGAAGGTACAGACTTTATATTGTTGGGGGTTATAATTTATGTTGCAGAAGTGAATGGCAGAGTCGGAAAAGGACATCCTAGGCGAAAGTAAGTTAAAGCCAAGTTAAAGCCGAGGTACATCACCTGGCCTTATCTGATCACGAAACGGGACAAACACTTGCGCTCAAAACGACCAAATCGTATGAAATATGCAGTTGGTATGAGGATGTTAGAGATTATAGTAAAGAAAACATGGATAAGTTCTGTAGCTGCATATCGTCTCTTACTTTCTCAACTGTATACGAAAAAAATAACTTACAAGAGGTGTTTGTTGAATTTCATGATTTATTTAAACTTTTTTTTTGATCTTTGCTTCCCAATACACACAATAAAAAGGGCAACTAAAAAAGGGAACCATAAATGGTTGACAAAGGACATTAGAAAATCATGTATAAGGAAAAGATATCTCTACCTTAGTCAACAATATGATAAAACTAAGGGAAAAATACTCAATAAAAAATATAAATCATATAGTTCCATACTTAAAAAGTGCATATATAAATCGAGACAGATACAAAGTAAGAAATATATCAACAATAATAAAAATAAATGTAAAGCCACATGGGCGGTAATTAATGAAAATATTGACGACCAAAATACGAAAACACAAATTGACAGAATAATAAAAAATAATCGGATATATGACGACCCAAAGAAAATAAGTGACATATTTAATCACTTTTATATAAACTTGATAAATAACAATAATTTTAAATATAATGTTGAGGAAATAAACAAAACTATCACGACTAATAATATCCATACAATATTTCTTAAACCTACGGATGCTATGGAAATATTTCGGATAATTAAAAGTCTTAATAATACGAACGCAGTAGGATTTGATAACATAACAACCACTGCAATTAAATTATCTGCACGATACATATGGCAACCGCTATGTTATTTAATTAATATGTCTTTTGAAGAAGGTACCTTCCCAAGTATATTGAAAAAATCAATCGTTAAGCCACTTTTTAAGAAAGGCGAAAAATACGAAATGAATAATTATAGGCCAGTCACGCGGATACCCATATTGTCAAAAATATTCGAGAAGATTATGCTGAGAAGGCTTCAAGAATTCACGACAAGTCATCGTTTACTGAAAGAGGAGCAATTTGGATTTAAACAGAATAGTACAACCTCGTTAGCGTGTTTTAATTTGATTAAAATTGTCACCCAGGCCATAAATGATGGCCTTCCAGTTGCGGCAATCTTCCTGGACATGAGCAAGGCGTTCGATTTCGTGGACCATAAATTGCTCTTACACAAATTAGAAAAATATGGGATAAGAGGTAAAGCTAACGACTGGTTGAGAAACTATTTATGTGAGAGACAACAATGTGTGGAAATATCTAAAGTCAATAAAGACAAAAAAGTGTTTTACAGAAGCGAAAATCAGATAAATGACTTTGGCGTGCCACAAGGCAGTGTATTGGGACCATTCTTATTCCTCATGTATATTAATGATCTCCCTAATATCACTCGCCATAACACAATCTTGTTTGCTGATGACACAACCCTTATCGTGAAATGCGAAAATGCAGATACATATGAAACAGAGATAAATAAAGCAATCAAAAATATAATAAACTGGCTTTATTGTAATAATTTACAGATTAATATGGAAAAAACTAAAATGATCCAATTTCAGACATACCAGAGAAAACTATTGAATATTAATGTTAAATATAATGATAAGATCATCGAACAAGTAGCAAGTACCAAATTTCTGGGTATTATGTTGGATCAAAATTGCGACTGGAAAACACAAGTCGATTACGTTTGTGACAAACTCGACAGATTTGTCTACGCAATAAAGAGATTACGAGTCACGGTATCAACTGATGCTGCTCTATGTGTATATCACGGATATGTTTCGTCAGTACTATCATATGGTCTTTTATTGTGGGGCAATTCAGTAGATATAATAAAAGTATTTAGAGTACAAAAAAAATGTGTGCGTGCAATCTATGGAGCAGGGTATACGGATAGCTGTAAGCCCTTGTTTAAAAAGTACAATATCTTAACATTAACATGCTTGTACATTAAAGAAATATGCATATTTGTAAAACAGCATCCTGAACACTTTGAAAGGCAAATAGATGTAACTGAACGAAATGTAGCTCCTAGAAATAAACATAAATTATACTTACCTCAATGCAAGCTCAAATTGTATGAAAGGAACTCTTACGTAAATGCTATAAAGGTGTATAACAAAATACCCAACGACTTTAAAGAGTTACCTTTAACCACGTTTAAAAAAAGTTAATACAATGGTTAAAAGAAAAATGTTTTTACGATCTAAACGAATTTATGTCTTTTAGTGGAAAATAAATCCGAAGTCAGTAATATTGATATATATCTAATAATTGATTAATTACAAACAAAATGAAAGTATGGACATTAACACTTAAGAACAACCATTAAACAATGCGACATTTTAATTGAATTCCCACTTGTAATTTTTTTTTGCATGTATACCAATTAAATATTTGCACACCATATAAAATGGTAGAATGTAAATGGGCCATTATGCATAATTTAAGATCATACTATATTGTACACATACATTCTGGCAAATAAATGAATTTGAATTTGAATTTGAAAATTTATCGACCAAATTGGCGATTTATTGAAAACGGGCCAAATTAGGAGTACCCTTAACCGACGAGCATGTATGCGTAGGTATATGGACGCGAAGGAGGCGAGAGAGGTGTGTCAGGATCGTGCCAAATGGAAGTCTGTAGTCTCTGCTTACCCCTCTGGGTGACAGGCGTGAGAGTTTATGTATTTTATGTTCATTTCGTACTTATTATATTTCGTATTTAGTGTTTTAGCATAGGGTTTTATTATAAAATTGTAATGAAAGTTTTTGTGTGAATATAATTTATCTTTTTACGTAAATAATTTTGAGTAATATATATTGAAATAATTGTGATCTTCACGCTGCCGACATCCGCTTGGTATGTTTTGTTTTTGTTATCAAAATACAATAGACGTCTTTTTCTAATGATTTAAAACCTGACTTTTAAATAGAGAATTTTGTATAGATTTTATAATGCCAAACTTCTTCATAGACAAGTAGTCTAAATATAAGTTTTAATGGTTTTAACTGCTGCGGGTGGGTGCGGTCGCATGCGACTACATGGGATTTTTATTGGTATTGAGGGGTTAAGTTTCAAACATAAATGGTTCTGTAGTGTCCCAATTCAATTCCATCGAATTATAAAAGAAATGATTAAGAAATGATTTGAATAGAATATTTGAAGTATTTGGCATCGACATTTAATGCCCTAAAATCCACGAGTATGGAAGCCGAAAGGGATATTTCTCTGTTGCAGGCTATGTAGCGTCGCACATTCGAAGCAGTCTGGCAGACGATACTTTATACTTTGTAAGTTAAAAAATTCGTCGTAAATATTTTCAACAGAAGAAGTCTTAACTTATATTTTTTTTCACTACTTCAGCTTAATAGTTCATTATAATTAAAAGTAATAAATGGTTGTCAAAAATAAATGCTTACATACAAATTTTTGTTTTTAACATATAAATACCTCTTTAATTAACTCAACACTCGGTAGGCAGCTCAGCTCATGTATTTAGCATTCACTTACATTTGCGGGATTCCACAAATTCCGAGATCCACTTACTAAGCGAACAATTACCGTCATAATCGAATTATTTTTACTAAATTACGGGGCCGTCTTATAAATTAAATAAATAAACATTGCCAGTAGGCGGCAGTAGACTTATAAGCTCAAATAAGTTATGTAAAAAATACTTTGTTTGTTACTATTGGTTGTATTGTTGCAATAATTATTAAAAATATGAATTTTATGGAAAAATTTATGATAATTAAAAATATTTCTTAATTACTAATTTGAACTGGCTAATACTGGCTAACACTTTGGAAACCGCGAGATGTACTCTAATGCGAACAGTTGTGATTAAATGTAATATAAGCAGGGATGCGCGCGTACTTTACTCGCTTCATTTGTTGGGCGCTGGCAGAATAACAGCGCTGTAGGCAACTGTAACATTTATGCTGAGCTAGAGCCTATTCATTACTACTCTATGTAATTATGGTTATTTCCGTGTGTACTGCTTACTGTAATTTTATCGGTGGTTATGAATAAATATTTTATTATTATTAATATTATTATTAAATACTTCGACCCCGCCAACACAGAGATTACAAATATCGTGTGGGATTGGATTACCTAGTTATTACAATAAACTACTCACATAATTATTTTGATCGCCTTGTTGAATCTGAATGCCGCCCCCAACCATACTCTCAACGTCAGAGAAGTCCTTTTTAAATTCCATTTTTATGAAATAGTCCTCTAAATACACCGACGTAAGATTCAGACTGCCCGATGTCTCAACAAATGGATCGTCCAGCTGTAAAATTAACCAGGATTATTACGTACTTAATGCGTGCGAGGTACGGCTAATATTGGACTGTTTACATGCAAAGATTATGCTTGTTGGTAAATGATCTATGTAATTTATATTTACGTAAATTTGAATCAAAGTAACTTTTACGATTTTTCATTTGGGTCTTTTTTGCGCGTTATAGTGCTTTGCAGCACATGAGCGTTGTAAATAAAGCCATGTGTGGTTAGTTTTATTCAAAATGATCTAATGGATTAAAAAAATAGTTGCAATTTTTTATTTTTTATGTTGAGACCAAACGCATAACTTTGCAAAATATATCAAAATATTCATCATACAAGAATTACGAAGCCATATATCATAATGAAGTCTAAGAAAAATGTATAATGTAAGCTATTATCAGCAACAGAGAATATTAAAAGCACAACATTAACAGAGAATATAATAAGAAAATAGATATGTAATATTTTAATATTATTATTTCTACAAACATTTTACTATGCTGTCCTAATTGTTATGACGTGATTTTGTCAATATTTACGTGTTACGAGTACGAGACTTATTTATAAAAAGGAACTTATTTTAAGAGTAAAACAAACAATTTCTATTAAAAAATATATTACATACCTCAAGCCTAGCGACAGCAGTGACAGAGAAAGATGGCATGGCAATATCGGCTCCCATTTTCCACAAAGCGTCTTCTAGTCTGGCTGAGACTCTTGCCTCTAAACCTGGCAACACTGCCAATGGGGTTGCTATACCAACAGAAGCTAAATACGACTGGTAAGCGTCATCCTCACCGCATTCGTATTCATAGAAAATTTTGTAAGAAATCTGTGGAATAATAACAAATTCAGATGGTTAAGTTTACATGAAAAATGTTTTAAAAAATTATGATTTTATCGCAAAAAATGAGCCAAATTATTATTTTAAATAGTATTCATATAGAAAATATGCTTACAATATAAAATTAAACAGAAAAAGGAAAATCTATACAGGAATTTATTTAAAAGAGAAGCACATGTTTATTAATTAGTGTAAACTAAATAGAAATAACAATGGCACCTAAAATATTACAATAAAACAATCAAATTGGGCAGTTGTCAGTAAAAGCACGCATTTTTTAACGTGATAGAGCCATACTACAGGTATATTAGTAGTGTAGTTGTACCAGGAATGGATCGGCTCGACCGGGGAAGGACCACGCTCTCACAGAATACCAGCGTAAAATAGTAGCTTAATGCTGCTATGTTTCGTATGGTGAGTGTAGAGAACCAGAGACCCTTAACGCTGTAAACGAGGCATTCCATCTTAGTCCTCACGGGTGACAACGCATCTGCATTTTGATTCGTACTTGAGGATAGATGTAGATGTCTATGGGCCACAGCAACCACTTACCATCAGGTGGACTGTGTGCTCGTTTGTCACCCTACATACGTAACATAATTTTGCTAAAAATAGCGTCTTAAAACTTCGTCGGTTTTTCGTTTTAAGTAAATTTAGAATTTCATTATTTAGAAACATACAAATATAGGTTTGTCCAATAACAAAATCTATAGAATAAAATAATTTTTATTCGACCTCGATCCCAATTAAAAGATACTGAAAGTAATTTATGTCTTTACCAACGGGTTAAAAAAACTGAATGATATGTTTCTCTTTTTTCCTTGTATTTCATTTAAAGTTTTGTTTTGACTGCACGTATTTCAATTGACGTCGCTAACTACCAACCTATTTGAAATAATTGGGTGCGTTTGGCAGAAAAAAGCGCTAGCAAGCGCTTGTAAGCAAAATGGCGATCGTAAGCGGTAAGCGCTGTCAAATCGTAAGTAGCTATTTTCCTCCAGGACACGATGTTAGTTTTAACGGGGGGAACCTAACCTAATTTAAATATATGTTTGTAAAGTATTCATATTAAAAACTTACCAATCATGAATTTTTAATAAAATGTATGTTTATTCATGTCATTATATTACTTAAAACTAATATTGCACAAAACAACTTATAAACTCTACTTCAAAACAAACAAATTAAATAAGCAAAATGGCGGATTGTGTCAGCGCTACTGAAGTAGCAATCGTGTCCTGGCCGAAAACTATTTCAGCGCTTATAAGCGCTTGC
This sequence comes from Parnassius apollo, assembly GCA_907164705.1. Taxonomy (NCBI): domain Eukaryota; kingdom Metazoa; phylum Arthropoda; class Insecta; order Lepidoptera; family Papilionidae; genus Parnassius; species Parnassius apollo. Next base: position 1,337,201 of record CAJQZP010000049.1, on the reverse strand, counting down.
TAGCGCTTTTTTCTGCCAAACGCACCCATTATTTATAGACTTACCTCATGCCAGTAGGTTCCATTATAGAGTAAGGCGACGCATGTCACATTGAATTTTTCCCCGAGCGTAATATCCACCGTATATACAGATTTTAACTCTTTTATAGCTTGGAACGGTGTAACTAGGTTTAATGTATTTCTCATCACTGTATATTGCTAAAAGAAAAGAAAGTGCGGTTTGAATAACTATCGTTTCTTAATTTAACTAGATATAAATATAAAACGTTGCTGCACCTCAAAGGGTGACAAGTGCTCCCACTAGCTGACGATCCTGTTTGATGCAGGTGGCTGAGGAAGATGCTTTGGGGCAATCCTTGGGGGTCGGCTCGACCGGGGAAGGACCACGCTCTCACAGAATACCAGCGTAAAATAGCAGCTTAACGCTACTGTATTTCGTATGGTAAATTTAGAGAATTGAAGACCTTTTTTACTGGAAACGAGGCATTCCATCTTAGTCCTCACGGGTGACAACGCATCCGCATTTTGATTCGTAATCGAGGATAGATGTAGATGTTTATGGGCCGCAGCAACCACTTACCATCAGGTGGACTGTGTGCTCGTTTGTCACCCTATTCTATAAAAAGAAACCCAGGAGATGGGCAGGAGCGTCGTCCTAATAACTAAACATAAAAATTGCGATAGTGCCAACGTGTTTGCCAAGCGTGGCAACTATAGCAAATATGGGTAATATTATATACTATGTAATAATCTCCGGGGGAGGCTTATGTTTACAGTGATCTTTTAAGAGGCTGTTTCGGTATTTATACTGGCAAGCAGCAGTGTCTGGACAGAGGAGTACCGGATGTGAGCCATTCAATCCGAGTATTCGTAGGTGGCAACGCATCTGTAGTCTTTTTGGTTTGAAGTTGGCTGTAGGTGTTCATGTTCTGCAGTAGCCCACTTATCATCAGGTGAACTTTAAGTCATTTTGTAGTTTCAATTTTTTTTAAATCAAAAGCATATGAGCTGTTACTGCAAAATGCCACCTTGCAGCCTTGAACTCAGTGGAATCGTGCTAAGAGGATTGTCGGTGATCTTAATTTGGTTAAAGCCAAACTTGTCAGTCTCGATCACAGACGTAGTCAGCCAGTCTCTATAGAATACATTCCGGAAAGTGTGCACAGGAATTAGATTAATTTCAGCTATCCAACATCTGACAACTAGACGGTCGGTCGGTTTTGTTATCTATATTCCACGCATTCGAAGCAAACGGTTTGTTTTATGATTTGTAATGCGTACAGCAAGGTGCTAATTTACCAGCGTTTGTCTTTGCGCCCGAATATAATATGGGTATCTCTAAGGCAAGAGTGAATATGCTTTTGTTTCGCTATGACATTGCAATTTGCTAAAGGCTTCATCACCATATAAACCCAGGGGGGATCGTCTTGAAGTGAGCAAGCCACAAATAAATACTTACCTCCAAAATAAATACATCGGTTAAAACTATAGGTGGTTTTTCAGGCAAACACAACGTAGCATTTGCTTCAAGAATATCCTCTTCATCAGGTCCAACAAACTGAAAGAAAAATGTACAATATTATAATTAACATATTAATAAAAGTTAAATAAAAGTTGCATATGTAGGAAGGTAGTTAAATAGAATTAATTTGCAATCACAAAATACACGGATCACAGCTAATCAACTATAAATTGTACTGAGACTAATTTAATAGCTGATAATAATAATTACGCTTCCACGAATTAATTATTCGAATAGTCTAAGATGAGCTAGCAGCGGGATACAACAAGTGCACCGTGCCACGCCAGAGCCATGACTGCTTTAACGGCGGCCGCTCCGCTCCGGCCGCGCCACTGCAGCTGCAATGCGCAGGTGTGCGGTGCACGTGTTGTTTACAATAATTCCGACTACCTACAAAGGCGCTGCGACATATACAATAGACCAAAAACTAATGTGCCAATTCTTAATTTCTTTTGTTGCCTAGCACGTTGTTAAAGGTGACTGACGAGATATCAAGTTTTTTATTGTGTCGGCGATGCGTAGTTGTGAAAGAAATAATAGGCTTATAGCCTTTATTTCACAACTTTCCGGCCAAACCCCCAAAGCTAAAAGTGGTCAGAGTATATTGATGCTCTTTGAACTCTGACTATCCCTACAGCGAATAAAGTCGCGGCGTTATGTACAAAAAAAAAAACGACGGGTAGCACTCCGACAGTGCCGGCAGAACTGAAAACTTAATAAATTAATGTTGTGCATTTTTGATATTTTGGAATGGTTAGGGAATAATTTTGCACGAATTGCTTGAATTATCAGTAATAAAAGTAATATCATTTATGTGGTAGAGTACAATATTAATATGTATTTATTTGGCTATCATAGACAAAAATGATTTTGTCAGGTATATTATATTAGGTACATTCGCGCAAGCGCCCTGCGCCGCCTAAACAAAACAGCAGGCCGCCGCGCAGTAGAAAGAGAGGGGGATACTTCCACTCCTACGCCGTCCGTCTTACACATTTTCGAACAGGATCACGTGTCCTGACGCGAGTTTAACAATTTTTAACCATTACAGAAAAAGTGTCCAACGCCGCTGAAGTTTTCACTTCAAAAATATATGGAAAAGTTAAGAGTTGGTCTTTATCTAGAAAAAACCAAAGTATAGAATATTTATACGTGGTACAGCCAAGCTGCAGCTATATTAAAGTTGAAGCACGAATGGGCCGGCTCGGCTGGAGAAGGACCATAATGTCATGGAAAAACAGTGTAAAAGGCTTTAATACCATAGACCACATACATATCCTTCGACATATTGTATAGAAGACCGAAGAGTACAATATTATGCCACTTTTCCTGGCGTATGTGGACTATGAGAAAGCCTTCGATTCCGTCGAAATTTGAGCGTCGCAACAATCCTTCCATGGGGCCAAGTTGACTGTCGGTGTATCGAAGTGCTGAAGTGTTTGTACAGAAGGGCTACGATGGCTATCCGAGTACAGAACCGGAGTACGAAACTTATCCTACTGCAGTGAGGTGTTAGACAGAGTGACGAACTCTTCACTGGAAGACGTTTTCAAGCTACTGGACTGGAAAGGATACGGTATTAACATCAATGGCGAGTACATCAGTCACCATCGATTTTCCGACGATATAGTCCTTATGGCAGAATTGCTGGAGGACCTAAGCACTATGCTTAATGACCTCAATAGTGCCTCCCACCGCATAGGTCTTTCTACGGCCTAGGGTTACCCTGATAAAGGTCGTTGAACTCGGGCCCATCAGGAGTCCAACTCGACGGGTAACAGAAGGTCGAGCCCAAAATGGCCTATGGATAAATAAATTAGAAAGGTTAGGTACGCAACACATAAAACTTACCTAATTCCAGAAGTGGGGTTAACCTCAGGCATAGTCAGGTGAAGGTGATGTGCGTGTAAGTGGTGTTCAGAATTGTGTTTTAATGTGTAACCTGACATCCCCGCTGATCCTAAACAGCAGATCCCAAGGCTTACCTCCCTCCAATGTGGGATCCATCCAAGGGGCGTTCAACGATGGAAAACTTCCGCTCCTACTTTCACTATATTAGTTTATCACTTTATGTACAATTAATTAACTTCAAGTTCAACCAAAACAAGTTGATCGACGTTAAGCAGAGACACGCGGCACAACTCAAGGACGGTTGATCAAAGTTCAATGTCCCAGGCTCACGTAGCACAAAACTACTAACGCGTCGATGCAATTAACGACATAAAAGTTCCTTTAATCACTACAAATTCCAAGTAGGTCGTCACGTAACACGTTCAAAACAGTCACTAAATACGAGGCGGTCTAGGTTATATTCTAATATTCAATAGTAAAGTCAAAATGGCGCGCACACGTAACACAAATTTTAGGCATTCGAATCAACACCTGCCGCGCAAAACCGTATGAGTCACAAAACATACCTCAACGCATAATCGACCCGGGCGCAAACAAACTAAAGAAATAAGCCTAGTTATCAAGTTACGTACTAATATAAGATAACATAAGTAGGGCGGCCTTTCGACGCACAATTATTTTCTCGCTTTACCGGAACGCCGGCGTTCAACTCGCGCGGTCCCACCGCTCAAGGCTTCCGCCGACCGCCGTCCGTCTTCGCGGCCGACTGCGACTGAACTGCACGTACGATCCAGCTAGCCTCCGCTTCCCGCACCACGCTAACCGTCCCTTCACCCCGCTCGAGACTATCGGGCGCGAACAGACGAACATGGACAAAACAAAGATCATGTGTAACGTGCATATCACACATATGCCGTTAGTTGTTGGGAACACTAAGCTCAGGGATACCTGGGATAAATAGTCCGACTAGGTAAGTCCAACTTCGACCGAAAAGTCAATCGACGGATTCAACTCGACTGGGCAGCGTTCAGGAAATTACCATACATCTTCTCGTCAGCTATAACCTATATATACCTCAAAACCTGAAAACGAGATTGTATAACCAGTGCGTGTTGCGAGTGATGACATGTGGTCTGAGACGTGGTCCTTCACTGCTGGCCGTATGAGAACGCTCAAGGTCACTCAGCGAGCTATGGAGAAGGCTATGCTCGGGGTTTCTCTGGGTGGTAAACATAGAAATGAGGATATCCGCAGTAGAACCAAAGTGACCGACATAGCCCAACGGATTTGAAAGTTGAAGTGGCAATGGGCCGGCCATATAGCTCGAAGAACCGACAACCGATCGTTTAAAATACATCAACATACAACTGATGAGAAAATAAGTCTGAGTGGCAGTTCGTACGGAGATGAAGTGTAGAGCGGCCCCCCACTAGATGGAGTGACGACCTGTTAAGACATGCAGAAAGTCGATGGCTGCAGGTGGCTCAGGATTGTGCTTTGTGACATTCCTTGGAGGAGGCCTATATTCAGCAGTAGACTTGCGAAGGGTTGTAATGATGATGATGAATGATATTTTTTTTTTTTTTTTTGATTGAATTTTTTACCGTTTGAAAAAATAGAGTGTAACAGGTGAACGGAATAGGAGCCTATGGCACTGATATTTTACAATTATTTTTATTTTACATTAACATATTATGAAATTGATCTATTAATAAATACTACTAATTGGGTACGTATTTATTTTAATTTCATTGGTATTTAATTGATTTATTTATTTAGTTCCATAATTTTGTTCTTATTTTTTAGTACCGAATATTAATTTCAAATTAGTCAAAAACAGCAATCAAAAAATTTAAACACGAGGAAAACAGAAAAATGAGTTTTAATAAATGTGTAGTATTCGTATAAATTTAAAAATCATTGATAAAAAACTAATATAGAAAACAAATTGTCTCTAAACTCTCATTATAGCAAATTCAAATTATAATGAATTAACTTATTATAACTAAAAAGATCGTGCCAACTGCCAGCCAATCTGCTTTGCCTTTACTATAACAAATAATAGTTTAATTAATATAGGAACAGCTGAAATTCCTTACCTTCATCATATGCGAATGGAATGTTATTGTAGGATAATACAGTGTATCAAGCACAACACTGGCTGTAGTGTCGAAATTTTCTACAAACATATCCGGGTCGCCGGGCTTGTGTCGAAAGCGATCATTTAGAACGTCTAGCAACCCCTTGCCGTTGTCGACCAGAAGGATCGCTATGCCGAACTGGAAAGAAAGCACTTTGAATAAATAAGTTTTTATGGTAAATTATTAATACAGTAAATAAATACACGAAATAACTATTTTCATATAAGTATCTATTGTAGGAGAAGGGAGAACCCAAGTATAGCAGTGAACTGGTTTACGGGTAAAATGTAGATGATGATGATGTAAATCTTATTATAATTATGTCCTCATGCCTTTCGTTGGTTGGCTTTGTATCATTACCATAGAATGCTATAATACACAATAGAATGGCTGTTAAACTTATTTTGTACGAGGATCGGCGTCGCCGGGAGCACTCATACAAGCAATTACGTAGTATTATCAGTTATCTCTACTACAAAGCCGATTCGCTGTGTTGACAGACTGAGCGAATTTCCCCATTTTAGACTTTTGATTAATTCTTTTGACACATCAATATTTCGTTATTTTTGTTTCTAATATTCATAAAATATAAATAGTTTTGACTCACCGGTTGCAGGATATGTCTACTTTATTTAAATTCCATTTTCCGCTGTTTTTCCGACACGTAATAATTGCACAATTTGCCATTTTTAAATAATTTCGCATGCAGCGACGCTTGACACGAAAATTGGAAACGATTGATTGTGTTGACATTTATAGGTGTGAATTGACATGTTAGTGGCTACAAAGCTCCGCTCACTCCCCGTTCTATTATGTATGTACTATAGTATTCTATGATCATTAACGTGCTTCCCCACAGATTGCCTCCTAGGCAACGCTTTGCATTCGGGTTGGCAAACGCAATTTATTATTATTAGTCGTTATTAGAAATACGCTGCTGCCCCTTTCCTTATTTGTTTATCTCTGTCGCCTCTTACGACACTTACGGGATGGTATTTTTGCACCGCCACTACGGCAGTACAACCATCTCGTATATTTCATATGTAAAATATCCAGTCCGGTGGCAATTCAACTGCTAAACGTCGCGATTAAAGTAAACTATGAAAAATATGGAAAAGAAACCATGTACTGGTACTGTTACGGGTTGATAAAAAAGGGGTAAAGAGAGATCTAAGTGCTTGAATTAAAATATTTTCATTGTACGCGGACAAACAGTTTACCCCCACTGGCACTAATGAAATTTGATGTAGTTACGAATCCAAAAACATTTTATGAGGGTAGATGAACACTTTTTCTTAGTTTTTATTTTATTTTTATCATTATAATGGATTTACGATGCTAATATAACTGCCATGGATGACTAAATAAATAAAAAACTAACAATTTTCCTAATACATATACTGAAACCAAATTAAAATTCTGGTGATACCAAACAGCACTATCAGAGCTTCGCACAATTCGAGTACGGGGAAAGTGCCTCTACCTTCAGCTAGAATTGAAAACCAGTATTATTACGCTTTGACACTTTTATTTATTCTAATACAGGCTCCCCTTTCCAGTACGGTTCCGGTTTGAGTATTTTAGGATTTAAGTCGAAGGCGCAAAACTTTCATGGAGTTGTATTTTAACTGTATTTTTACATTACTAATACAATATTAGAATATGATATATAAATTTATAACTATATGTAATCTTCTCATCACAACTTTCGACCAACAAAGAAATACTGGGTTGCCTATTATCAATATAAAGTAAAAACACGCATTGATCACATGCACACACACATAAAAAACCATTTGCAAACATGTGTGCGTTCAGCAGTGGACTTTTTTCCCAATGAATAAAGCAAGATGTGTGCGTAAGTGCGTTGAAATTGAGCATGCTTTCGAAGTCACTTAAAATGTGCGCAACGCTTCATTTACTTTTCTTCATTGATGTGAGTCAGTAAAATGATTCTGTAACTATCACTATATAAATTCAAAAAAGTTAGAAAAAGTTTGGCTTGTATATCGGTAAAATAAAAGTTACTAATGGTTCTCATCAAGCTTTCAGTTCTCGTTCTAGTAGCGGTACTGCTAAATACCGGTATTTATTTTATTAAATATTTATTGCATTCCCCATTAAAAAGTATAAATATCCTACATCTTATTTCTGGAGCTTTTCAGCCTCTGTTCAGTGTAGATAACTTCTGGATTAAAGAAAGTACAATGGAGACACCTACCTTGTGTTTGGACAGTCGCATGGAGAGTTCAGTGTCGAGCCCGTTACCGAAGACATTTTTAAGTACGAGACCGTTTTCCTCGAAGCCGTCGAGCGGCGTGTACAGCTTGTAGACGTACACAAAGTTCAGTAACGACCGCCAGTGCCAGATGCCCGTGAACCCGAAGTCCATCTCCGCCCAGCCCACTCTAAAGTCCACCTGACGGCAAAATAAATGATTTCAACAATCATTATCTTTTTGTCAATGTACTTTTTATATCACTAATATGATTGGTAGATACGATTTTTAGGGACAAAACGTTAGATTCTTGATTTTTAGGCGCTAGTAGAACATACCTAAGCGCTTTGCACTTAAGGCTTGTAAAACGGTAGTTATAGAAACAAAGACATAATTGATAGAATCAGGCGTTATTTTGCGGAAATCCATTATGATAAAGATATTAATATTTTGCAACCATCCGCTAAATTAAATAAAATGAGGTGTCTTCCCTAGTTTGAAGATCACCTCCCGCCCTCGGAGCCCTCGGGAGGGCGGCGGGAGGTGCTCTTCAAACTAGGTAAGACACATCATTTTGTTTAATTTAGCGGATGGTTGCAAAATAACTATTAATATCTTTATTATAACAAAGACATAATTTTCCCATATCGAACCGCTCGTAAAAGGTGATATAGAAAAAATGCCTAAAAGATCTTGTAAAGACCACATAGATGACGGCATAATTATATTGTATTTATAACAATACATAATAACTCTCACAATATATAAAACTTAATAAAATACTAGCGTAAGAAACAGCTTAATGCTGCTGTTTCATATGAGTGCAGAGAACCGGAGACGCTTTTTAGCTGAATTGAGGCATTCCATCTTAGTCCTCACGGGTGACAACGCATTTGCATTTTGATTCTTAATTGAGGATAAATGTGGATGTCTATGGGCCACAGCATTCACTTACCAACAGGTGGACTGTGTGCTCGTTTGTCACCCAATGCTATAAAAAAAACAAGTACAATACTCAGATTGGTGTGTTAGAAGCCAAGCGAAAATAGCATCCCTCATCTCTAGGTTATGTTCCGAAGCGTTTCCAGTATAATACCGAATACAAATGACGCCATTAATTGACGCCATATGGTACTGGCGTGCCGCCGCCATATTGTGTCGGATATCCCGACATATTAAAACAATTTTTAATTGTGTGTACGCTGAATGAAGAACGCCAGAATTTGTTTTTATTTATTCAAATACAAAAAATTATAGCATGTTTGCTGGTATCTCCATTAGGAGGATATAATAACTTTTGGAGCACAAAATGTCAAAATAATCGCCAACACTTTTCCAATATGACGCAATGTATGATGTCATATGTGTAGGATATCCGTAATATTCATTAGAAGTGGTTGGGTGCGTTTGGCAGAAAAAAGCGCTAGCAAGCGCTTGTAAGCAAAATGGCGATCGTAAGCGGTAAGCGCTGTCAAATCGTAAGTAGCGATTTTCCTCTAGGACACGAAGTTAGTTTTAACCGGGGAACCTAACCTAATTTAAATATATGTTTGTAAAGTATTCATATTAAAAACTTACCAATTATGAATTTTTAATAACATGTATATGTTTATTCATGTCATTATATTACTTAAAACTAATATTGAACAAAAAAACTTATAAACTCTACTTCAAAACAAACAAATTAAATAAGCAAAATGGCGGATTGTGCCAGCGCTACTGAAGTAGCAATCGTGTCCTGGCCGAAAACTATTTCAGCGCTTGTAAGCGCTTGCTAGTGCTTTTTTCTGCCAAACGCACCCATTATGAGAGATGAGAGATTTACAGTACTATTTTGTTGTTTACACAATACTTACTTCTTCTGGTGCTCGTTTCGCTGTTACCACTGCCCTATCTAGATATTGCACTGGGAGAGCGACATGACCAAACACGTGGAAATCTTGCATCGATACCAATTTGAGTAGCACCTCGATACCTAAAAGTTTTATATAAAATACAATTTATAATATTACATTGGTTTGCATGTCATAGGTATACACAGTCAAAAGGATTACGAAATACTAAGTTAGTTTTATTCAAGTGGATTCAACTTTGTCATCAATTTTTTCACTATTATTTTTAGGCGCGAATATATATATATATATATATATATATATATATATATATATATATATATATATATATATATGTGGGTCGGGCTGATTATGAACATCAGATCATGGAACGTCTCGAAACCATGCTCAACTTTCTGACACGCACTCACGCACACATCTTTTTTTATTTCTTTCTTTATCAGCCCATAAAAGTTAACTGCTGGACTCACACATATGCACCCGAATCAAAATCAATGTTTGGTTGCAAGTGATTTTAGATGTATGTGTACGTAAGTGTATGTTATTATATAAGCGAAGCATAGTTTTTTCATCACTTAAAACGTACGCAGCGCTCTGTTTTTGTTGCATTGATGACCAATGATTTTCTCGCATTTCCATAACATTTATTTAGAAAGTTTTATGTATAAAAACTTACCACTTGCTCGGTAGTGAAGGAAAACATCGTGAGGAAACCTGCATGTCTGAGGAATAAAAAAATATTTCGAAGACATGTGAAGTTCGACGAATTGGGGCTGCGCGGCGGACACTTCCTTGCCCTAAAACCCTCTCAGAAATGAGGGGAGACCTGTGCCCAGCAGTGGGACGTATAAAGGCTGTAACTTTACTTTTTAACTTTTTTTATGTATAAAAATATATATACAATGGTAAACTACTTCTTTTGAACGCGAAATGCACCCGTATCAAAAGTAAGCCTCTTCTCTCTCTCTCTCTCTCACTTTTATTTAGTCAGTTTGTCATATTTGAATATTTAATTAACGTGCGTGTCAATTTGATTAGTTGTCATTAATCATTACATTGTACATATACCTACCCTATTTTTAATATAATGGAAATACGTACCAGTGGTGGAGTTAGGCGTGACGACCATGGCAACAAGATGGCGGTCTTTCTCCACGAAACCGAATCGCGCCGACATACGGGATAGTTCTCCCACTGGGCTCGTTACATTTATTACCAACATACAGTTTGTGACTCTGCGCATGTACCCTGAAAATAAATTGGAGTCATCTAAATCACCATGGTACGTTGGTTGGCGATAGAGTTAACAGACTTTGAGTACCTTATAACTCTGTTTCCAGTTGAAAATCTAGATTTTATAAAAGATTATTTATAAAATCTAGATTTTTATATTCATTAACATTAATTTATTAAAATGACATTACTACAATTCCCGTTAACCACTCTAAGAAGAGTTTAAAATGCTTGTGCTTTGTTTCCGTACAGTTTCTTTATTCGTGTGCTTTTAGTAACATACCGTCAACGTATATCTTGACAACTTTCTCTTCTAAATCCAAGTAAGTGACGCCTTTGATATCTCGTTTGTGCCCCAACACGAACTCCGTGCGTAGGAATCCCTTTCTGTATCCCTGGAAAATATATTAAACATTATTATGATATCAATTCTTAAATCTATTGTCGTCGTCATCATCATCATTACAGCCCTTCACAAGTCCACTGCTGAACAAAGGCCTTTCCCAAGGAATGCCAAAAAGCGCGGTCCCGAGCCACCTGTATTCATCGACTTCCTAAAAGTATCACCAGGTCGTCACCCTATCTAGTGGACCCCCACTAGATAGGGAGACGACCTGGTGATACGCCCTACACTTCGCCTACCGGTACGAGGCTGCTACTCGAAAATCTTTCTTCTCCATTGGTTGTCAGTTCTTCGAGCTGTATGGCCGGCATATTGCAACTTCAGCTTAATACTCCGTTTGGCTATGTCAGTTATTCTAGTTCTACTGCGGATACCCTCATATCTAAGTTATCACGCAAAGAAACGGGGCATAGCACTCTCCATAGCTCGCTGAGCGACCTAGAGCTTCCTCATACGGCCAGTAATGTAGAAACATGTCTCAGATCCGTAAGTCATCACTAGCAACACGCACTGGTTGATGGCAAAATAAGATTTTTAAAAATTTATAAAAAAAAACTAAGTACGTCCGGCAGGAGGAGAAAGTAGGGGGCGACTCTACAACTCCTCCTCCTCCCCCCATCTCCCACCCCCAAATTCAGGCGACTTAATTGTAAACCTTACCCAATAACATCTATTATATATATATATATATATCTACTTTAAAGTACAAAAAAATACATTAAATCATTTGATCAAGAAATATCAAAAAGCACTTGACATAGTCATTAAATTTTTTGTACATTTTTAGCTAGAACTGCATTTTTTAAAGTACAATTATTAAAAACACAATTACTATTACTACCATAGAATACTATAATTACATACATAATAGAACGGGGGAGTGGGCGCAGCCCGTGTAGCTACTAAAATGTCACTAATACGTCAATTCACACGTATCCAATTTTCGCATGCAAATTATTTAGAAAATGCCAAATTGCACGCTATTTACAAATAAATATGTATTAAAATCTATTTGTCAACACAGCGAATCGGGTTTGTAGTAGTGATAATACGACGTTATTGCTTGTATGTGTGCTCCCGGCGACACCGAATCTCGTAGAAAATAACGTTGACAGCCATTATATTGTGCATTATAGTATTCTATGATTACTACCATTTAATGTGACGGACATTACAATTGCTAAAAAATAAGACCGTTGTGAATTCAGGTTTGACAAGTCACTTATATAATATATGTGTCAACATCTGGATCATACAAAACTTCTGTACATCGAGTCTCGTTGCATCTTTGGTCCCGTTTAATTAAATCTTTAAATTGATGTTGTAATTCTTGTACTAAAACTTTTTGAGTATCTGTATTTATTAACAAAACTTCTTCAATCGGACATAATGTTGATATCTTAGATCTAGAATTCTAAGAAAGAACATTTTTGTTTGATTTTAATTTCATGTTTTTCTTGAATTTGGATTAAGTCGAATTTTCGTGGATTTAAATCACTTGTACTATAATAATAATAATAATGTCCTCCAGACCGAATTTCGGTCACGGCGGCCTGCCTCAACGGAGGCTAGCCATCGGCGCAGGACAGGATTATAGTGCCCAAGTGTATGCGCAAGCACAGGTGCACTCTCTCTTCCCTCACTCTCATAATCCGATCGGACGGTAAACTGACACGACCGGAGAGAGATCAGGCGCAGGACCAACGTTTTTACGTGATTTCCGAGGCACGCGGGTGAGACACCGCTAACTTCCTGACTCTGGGCAGTTACTGAGAATTTCTTGACGGAAAAACTTAATAATTGATTTTTTGGCCCGACCTGGGATTCGAACCCAGGACCTCATGATCAGCAGTTGCACACTACAACCACTAGACCAACGAGGCAGTCACTTGTACTTGTACTATAAAATAATGTACGATACACGGAACTTTAAGTAACCAATTATTAATACGTGTAAAGTTTGTGCACTCGTTTCGCTCGTGTGCTAACTTCACTACACTACTACTACACAATAGTCGGCTACTTAAGTCCCTTGTATCGTGATGTACTATAACAAATTATTTATTTAGATATAATTATAATTTTTTACCTGGAAAGGCGTAATAATCATGACTCTTCCAGTAATGTTATTTTCGTTCTGTCCTCTGTCCAGATGCCAAGATGAATTGATCATAAGCATACCATCTTCGTTGTACTGTTATACAAAAAATCAGCATCTTATCAAACTTGTTTATGTTATTAATAAGACTTTAATCTAGACAATATTAATATTTTATATTATTATAGTATGATCGCACTCAATGTAGAGAGGAATAAATAAAAAAAGTAAAGTTACCTAGCAGTGGGACATATAGCCTATATATGTCCCACTGCTGGGCACAGGTCTCCCCTCATTTCTGAGAGGGTTTTAGGGCAAGGAAGTGTCCGCCGCGTTGCCCTAATGCGTGTTGGCGAACTTCACATGTCTTCGAAATATTTTTTTCTTATTCCTCAGACATACAAGTTTCCTCACGATGTTTTCCTTCACCGCCGAGCACGTGGTAAATTAGCACTTAAAATTGCAATTGACAATTTCATTGATACCGGCGGGGATCGAACCCGGGTTACTTGCATTTCTGTTATATATATATATATATATATATATATATATATATATATATATATATATATGTAGGCTTAAAATTATTGGCTTATTAAAGGATGCCTTTAGCAATTCCTTTCAAATTATTAAGATTGCGGATCGCGTAAGCCTACCGCCTATACAACATATAAACAAATATTGCCATAATGCATGGTTGGTAATCACCTGCACCCATTCCATTCTCCGTCCATTTAGTTTCCATAGTTTGCAACTTGTATAACATATTTTGTAGACTTAAAGTAAGTAAATAATTCACTTTAATCCGTTTAATTACAAAAAGTGGATAGTTAATAGATTCGGCTTATAACTATAGTTTAGGTAATTTGACAAATTTTTGACTTGCTATAGACCACCAACTTTAAAACCTAGTATTAATTATGGTGAGGTTGTTTTTATGTTTGTTCTTTAAATAAAACATAGCCAAAATGACTATGATTATTTTAATGTCTAGTTAATGTAGTCAAGTAGTATTCGCAAGCCTACCAACATTTCCAAAAAATTTGTATACTATTTTGTATTAAATAGAACTGTACGATGTTTTCGCGACCACTTTGGTTACCTTCAGGGACCACTAGGGACCATATCCACGGACCATCGGTTAAGAACCACTGCGCTAACTAAAGAAATACCTTAGTCGCGGAGTCACAGTCTTCGCGAAATTTTACATTTGCTGTCAAAGTCAATATTTAACATTTAGTTCGCATATTTCCACACGACTTCTTTCGTGAGGTATATTATAGTTGAAGCCTGAGACTAATTAGGAATTTCTTTTATAATAAGGCCAAACAAAATTAACTTTAGTTTTTAAGAACAGTGTTCAGAACGACCGTTTATTATCATTGCTTATTATCCGCGCATTCTATATCGGTCGGGTTGAAGGTAGTCGCACAAGGCTGCGCAGAATTCGTTTTTAGGAACAAAATGGTGAAAGACACCTCTCTGGGAGGGTAGGCGTTAAAACTAAATATGCGTATTATACGCATACTGCACAGTTCCAATTACCACAGATTTAAAAATGTTACGAAGAATCGATTATCGTTATTATCGATTATGATTCGATTTTATTTTATATTTATTGAAGTGATAACTCCTTAAGAATCGTTGTGATTTGAAATTCGATGAACCGAGAAAGCAACCCTAATAAAAGACAAATATTTTATAATTACATAGAATTTAGCCAGCCGAAAAATGAGACAGAATAGATTATATAGATTGAAATAATACTAGTTTTTACGGAATTTATCGCGTATATTTAACTTTTTAAATACCCGACGTTTCGAACGCTTTACAGCACTCATGGTCACGGGCGGGACTGAGATGTTCAACGTCCTTTTTTTATTATATTCCATTTGAAAAAATAAGGATATAAGTCAATACATATTTTATGTAACATAATATATGATGATATAATATTGTATAAAATCCGTACATTTACATATATTAACAAATATTCATAGTATACACAATTACATTATATACAACTACATAAATACAAATACGTACGTATAAATACGACTATTTAACAATATTGTAATTTGTAATTCGATTTTATGAGGTGTGTGTGAAAAATTAAAAGTTATAATATTTATTATCTGAAAGAATTGTTGTTCCCGCTTAAATCGTGTATTCACTATGTATTCAACCGTTGTGTTAATCGTAATTCTTTATTAGACACTATTGTTTTATTGAAATACATACAGATATTTTCATTATAATAATAATCGATTTAAACAAAACAATTCAGTGCGTTCATGCGCAAAAGCCAACTTCAGTCCAGCCAAGATAGAAAGGACAATACTTATTTTAATTCAAAAGATAAAAAATATCGTAACAAGCGTGTTAATTTTTAAAAAGATATTAAATTTTAAGTATATTAAAGCTAAATGAAATACACTTACGAGCTTAAAATTGTTGTGAATGGTAAAAGTATTTCCCTAACGAAAAGAAAAAAAATTTTCGCAAGAACATTGTGGAAAATCTATAACGACCAGCCTTAGTTTAGGTATAACCTGCGGCTAAGAGGGTTAACCCGTACAAAGAGTACGATTTTCTTTAAATTTTAAAATAGAGAAACTAACCTGAAAACTGAGCAACGTATCCGCGCTCTTTTTCCAAACTACTCGATGTTTCGCAATTGCGGCAGCTTTAGGCAATGTCGGTATAGTGGAGTTGACCAGCGCGTTGATTTCGCCGTAGAACTCGTTCGTTTTGAACAGATAATCGGCTAGGAGACTGAAGGCGAGGTAGTCCTCTTGCCAGTTCATACTGCCGTTTAGTGCTTGCAAGTTGTCGTGGTAGCGCCACCTGGAGAACAACAGAAGATACCATATTATTTTATTAATCTTTTTGTAACACATAAAAAACACTCACGCCTGTCACTCAGAGGGGTAGGCAGAGACTACGGACTTCCATTTCGCACGATCCTGACATACCTCTTTCGCCTCCTTTACATCCATATACCTACGCATACATGCTCGTCGGTTAAGGGTACTTCTAAAGTGGTCCATTTTCAAAATATCGCCAATTTCGTCGATAAACTTTCTTCTAGAGCGTCCCTTCCCGACTCTACCATTCACATCTGCCATATAAATTTGCTTTGTCACTCTATCCTCATTCATTCTTTCTACATGACCAAACCACCGAAGCATTTCTTTCTTAATCCTGGTCACAACATCATCTTGCATACCACATTTATCTCTTATCACGCAATTTCCCACCCTGTCATTCAGATTCAACCCTAGCATACTCCTTAAAGACCGCATTTCTACAGCATTTATTCTACTTTCGTGCTTCTTCTGCCACACCCAGCTTTCACTACCATACATTAAAGTAGGGACTAACACAGCATTATGAATTATCATACGTGCCTTTTTTGACACATTCTGATTCTTCGTAATAGAGTGTAGTGCCCCATTCACTCGATTCCCTGCTTTTACTCGTCGTTCTATATTCTTATCATATCTATCATCCCTGCTAAATCCTGTGTGCTAAAACACATCCCAAATACAAAAACTCATCCACTTGCTCAATTAATCTTTTTGTGTCTATAAAAAACGAAGTGACTTTTATGTCCCGCGAATTGTTAAATAATTATTATCTTCCGATGACAACATTGGACGACATCGACGATTGACGACAAAATTTTAGTAATTTATTGTAACTAGTGGTCGTCCAGTGGTCGAAGTTCGACTGTAATTCATAATTTTTTTATTTATCTACTAAGCAAGCTGTATTTCACCCTAAACTGTATATTAACCTCACAACTACCAAGCGACCGAACTCGGTCGCGGCGATATTCCATTAAATCGCAAGTGACCGAATTCGGTCGCTCCCACCCACAGCACTTTAGCCCATAAATAATTATCGTTAGAGACTACTTTTCTATGAAGAAGTTTGGCATTACAGGCTCAATACGAAATTGTCTATCCTCTAGTGCAATAAAAAGTCAGGTAGTCTATGGATATTTATTTATAATCTACGATCGTTTCGTACGCCATTTTCATGTGAATGTTATTGTGTTGATTTTTGGATTTTTCTAGTGTTTTATTAGTGTTTTAGTATAGTATTTCATTATAAAATTGTAATGAAAGTTTTTGTGTGAATATTATTTATCTTTTTTTCGTTTACGTAAATAATTTCGAGTAATATATAGAAATAATTGTGATTTTCCCAATGCCGACATGCGCATGGTTAAAAGGTGCGTTGGGGTAATACCGGACGATTTTCGAATAGTTGAAAGAGGCGGGTGAAAACTTTTATTTTCTCGATATCCATATACGTCAGATTTCTGAAACATGGCACAAATCATTAATGGTTACATGTAATTTAGCTATAAGAAGCTTTTAATTTTCAAAACTCAACAGTTTCTGCTTAAAACGTGTGCGAAGACAAGGCATAATTTTTTATATTCATGATGAAGTATTGGCCATCAAGGGGAAGTCCGGACGTCGCTAAAAATCGCAAATAAAAGTGATAGGGAAAGACCGGACGGACGAAAAAAATACAAAAATTACCTTGCTTTATAAAATACTGCGCAGCACACGTCCTACTTTTCAGAGCGACTGGCTGAAACTTGGGGTCGGGGCAGAATAAAATGGAGTGTTGTACCATATTGCTAGCTTTCAAAAATATAGCATAATTCAACGGAATTTTGAATTTTACGGTCTTACCCCATCACCGATCTTACCCCAATGCACTATATTTACATTTTTGTTATCAAAATGCAATAAAATCTTTTTGTAATGAAGTAAAACCACTAAAACAAGTAATATAACATAATAAATAAACAGAAACAAGTATTATATTGAAATTTATAATGAATTTTATTGAAAATAAATGTACGACTAATTCCATGTAAATATATTATTTAGGTTATTTTTAGCAACGCCGCGTCACGCGAAGCGAGCTAGCGGTGTTAATCGTTTTAGCTTGGGATTGAGGGGTTAATATACATATAAAATATAGATATGTTATATAAACAATATAAAATAAGCGTTTTTAAGCTATTTTGCTTTGGTATAATATAGTCCACAGATGATTGAAAGAGGATAACTTGTAATTGACAGTTAATTTAGTTAATCGGCCAGTGATTATTTATTATGAAACAACTGATAAAAGCCTGTATCCTAGTAGTTTCAAATGTGTAATTGTTCTATTTTAGTTGTCTATCCAATCCCTTCTTATATAAGTTAATAATTTGTGCAGATATTACTTCTGATGGCAGCTTGTTTCATGCTTTCACTTCAAAGTGCTTGTGTGAATTATTATGTAGGACACGGCTTTATTTAATTTGAGATGATGCCCTTTAAGATGTATGTTGTTTGAGTACTGGAATAATAGTTGGCTAAAATTTTCTAGATCATAGTGTCCATGTATAATTTTATATGTTCCGATCTAGTCTCCTCGTTCTCTACGATCTTTCAAAAGTGTTTGTTTAAGTTTATTCAGCCTTTCCTCATATCGTATGTTTTACAATGCTCTAAAAATGTGCGTAGAACCTTCTCCAGTAACTAAATATCTGTATAAAAATTGGTCGAATGTATATTTCATATGATTTAGCATAATTGCTGGTGTGAGATGCTTAAAGGCTTTTCATATAAGGTAAATAAAAGTATTTGAATTTTTAGTTATCACTGTAATGTGATGTTCCCATTTTTACCGTTACTGATATGCACACCTAATTCTTTTCTGTACTTTAACTTTTTCCAGAGGTAAATCATCATTTTATAGATTACGATTTCCTATATGGAGGACTGCATTTACTTTATTTAATTTAAAAAGCCACTTTTTTGACCAATGTGATATTTTAATCACATGTGCTTGAAGGCGATCAAAGTCCACTAGTGGGTTTGCGAATATCTTCGTGTGTCATCAGCGAACATGCTTACATTGCAACTCAAGATTTTAGGTAGATCAAAGGTAAAGACTATAAACAACTGGTCCCAGTACAGATTGTTGAGGTACACGGCTTTGTATTTCTGTTTTTATTTTGAGAATGTGTTGATAATTCTTACTCTAAAGGTGAACGTCATGTCCTTTATAGGTTTATTTGCACTTAGGTTTGGGTCTAAAGCAGAAAATTCTTCTGGTGGTTCTCTTTTAAATACGCTAGAAAAATGATCTGCAAATATTTCAGATATTTCTTAAGGAAATGTCACAGATTGGCCATTACTGTTTCGTAAAATTTTCGCTGTACTAACTTTTGTAGTGATTTGTTGCCTGATGTACGAGTAAAATTTCTTTGGTCCTACTTTTAATAGTTCATTCTTGTAAACTGCCCTTGTCGTGCTAAATAAGTCAGTTTGTTATTTAGCTTCCTGTATTTCTTAGATTTTATCTGAATCTGTTTGCTATTTTTCTTCCAAAGTAATTTTTTTTGTGTTCTGGTGCAAAGGGTACAGGGTCAGTTTATTTACGGGTTGTAATTCAATCCATTTTAGTCCTAAGATGTGACAACGCATCTATAGTCATTTAGCATCAGATGGACTGTTAGCTCGCTTGTTTATTTACGCTTTATTTTTACATGCGAGTCATATCTAATTTATTTTGATATCTTTATTCCTCTCACTTCTGTGAGATTTTTAAAATAAATATTGCAAAATTACTTTTTGGCTTTGTAATCTCAAAAAGTACTGACATGACATTGAAGCTCGTGTCCCGCCAGCCAGCGAAGGGCGTGTCCAGACTGGAGAGCAACGCGTACACGGTCTGGTCGCGCGCCTCCGAATACATCTTGACGCGCCACAGCACAGTCGCGTCGCTCGCCCAGCCCATGCGCACGTGCCACTCGCAGAACCAATCTGGATAATTCAATTACAACACAATATATAATACAATAAAATACTCTCTTTTACACCAAGGAAAGATTAACATAACACAAATAAACAAGTATTAACGGAAAACAAGGTCAAATTGCTATATTATAACAATCTTTTCCCGAAAACCCAAAAAATATTTAAATAAAAAGAGGGGATACATTAACGGCTAGGGCATTCTACTATAATAAAGTTCCCCAGGTCGAATTTTGGTAACGGCGGCCAGCCTCAACTGAGACTAGCCATCCGCTTAGGACGGGATTATAGTTCCCGAGTGTATGCGCAGAGTCGGTATCAGTAAAGTGCACTCTCTATTCCCTCACTTTCGTAGTCCAATGGGACGGTAATCGCACGCGGTTGGTGAAAGATCAGGCGCACAATTTATAGCTTTAGTTCTTTCCGAAGCACGGGTTTTTCTACTTTTAACTTTCCAAATTCAGGCTGCTATTGAGAATTTCTAGACAGAAAAATCTATTAAACTCTTAGCTACCAAGCGCCCGAATACGGGCGTGGCGATATTCCTACAAAATACATAGTGACCGAATTCGGCTGCACCCACCCACAGCACTTTAACCCACAAATACTTAAAATTAGAGACCACTTTTCTATAAAGAAGTTTGGCATTATAGGCTCAATATGAAATTTTCTATCCTCTAGTACAATAAAAAGTCAGTAACTCTATGGTTATTTATTTATAATCTACGTTCACTACGTACTACTACTACGTACGCCATTTGGATGTTATCGTGTTATGTTGTGCTGATTTTGTTGTTGTGTTATTATAAAATTGTTATGAAAGTTTTTGTAATATAATTTATCTTTTTACGTAAATAATTTCGAGTAATATACAGAAATAATAACGATTTTCACGCTGTCAACATCCCCTTGGTATGTACCCGTTTTTGTTATCAACATACAATAAGGTATTTTGTAATGAAGTAAAACCTGACTTTTGTTTAGACCACAGGATAGAGAATTTTGTACAGACTTTATAATGCCAAACTTATTTGTAGAAAAGTAGTCTTTAAATATAAGTTTTAATGGTTTAAAGTGCTGTGGTTTGGTGTGGTCGCATGCGAATGCTCGGGATTTGACGGACGCATGCGACTGTATGGGATTTTATGGGGATTGAAGGGTAACTGATTTTGGCCCGACTCGTGATTCGAACCCAGAACATCATAATCAACAACCACTTAGAAGGTACTATTATAACAAAGGACGCCAACTTCAAAGAAAGATAGATAAAAAATTCTTTATTGCAAACAAAAAAAATTGGTACAAAGGTGAACTTAATGCACTGAAAACAAAACATACTTTAGGCGATAGATCAGTGACAATAAAGAAAATTATTCCTATGATGGTCTTATGGTCCTGCGTATCCGACTACTGTCATAAGACTTGTGATAGAATCCCAGTGGACCACATTTTGACTGCCTCCGAGTTTATCACCGATCTTCTTCGAGTCTCTACAGTTAGACCAAGCCATTACCCATTCATCTTTCTGTCCGATTATAATTACAGTGTATTCAAGTTAAGAGTGCATAGGATGTTGCTAATAGAGTGCATATTGGGCTTGATCACCACTTACCACCAAATGGGATTGCAGTCTACCATTCGTTTATAATAAGTTGAAAAAATCTCACGGCTAAGCACACCGTATACTAGCAGAATAGGATGACGAGTGCCCTGCGAACTTATGTTTCGTGCGCTGTTGATATCTTTCGATAAATTCGCATTGTTATGCGATACGATATACAAACGCGCAAAATTAATAGACTATGTACTCATATGTATGTACCTTTGAGCAGAAATTCGTACTCCCCGTTGATAAGTCGCCCTGGATAGTGTAATGTGAGTCTGCCGGCTCGGTGCCACTTGGCCAGGCGGTCCAGTTGTATGTCTACGCTTAGCTTTTGTGAAGGGTCTCGGTTCGCATCCCAGTTAATGGACGCGCTGAGACGTTTCTGGCTGTCGCTGTTCCAACGTTGGTATGATATTTGCACGTCTCGCAGCCTGTATATAAAGCCAAACATGAGGTGAGACGAAAAAAAAAGAAAAAAATTATGACAATAATAAACCAGCTCCTCCTGCTGAAAGTACACCAAGGAATAGCTGCAATATGCTACTTTCTTATTAGAACTAAGTCGGCTTCGTAGGTCGATGTAGTACTTAATAGAACGTGTAGATGGCGCTTTTACAAAATTATTTCATTAGTAAAAAAAACATAGTAGTTATAAATCATTAGATAGATACAAAGTCAATACGCGAATACTCCCATTTCGGTGGTTTTCAAATAAATTGGCAACTTTAAGACAAAAATCTTTTAAAACAAATCTCACAAATGAAATAATTTTGTATCAGCGCCATCTATACGTTCCATCAAGTACTACTACTACATCTACATCTACTTGCGAAGCCGACGTTTCTGTCGTCTGTCCAGGCTAATCTTCGGAATGGCTCAACCGATTGTAATAAAACTTTATTAACAGATAGAACAGATAGCAAAGAGCAATAGAGAGCGAAACATTTTTAAAATAAGTGGTCTATAACTAAAGGCGAAGCCGGGGCGGGTTACTAGTACTAGTAAAATAAAGGGAAAATCTAAAAATACAACAAACTCACTGATCTATGTGCAGGTCCATATTGAGGTTGGTGTTGTTGTTGAGGTCAGCATTCAGGTTGAGACTATAGGTCTGTCCACTCACGTCCATCTCTACATAAGTGGTGAAGTTCTGTTCTGAGAGTAGCACGTAACGTATCAACGTACGGTAACTGTCTTCGTTGTATTCACCCTGGAATATATGTAAATTGTATAATAATATCATGTATAAGTGTTGAAGTTCTGTTCTGAGAGTAGCACGTAACGTATCAACGTACGGTAACTGTCTTCGTTTTATTCACCCTGTAATATATGTAAATTGTATAATAATATCATGTATAAGTGTTGAAGTTCTGTTCTGAGAGTAGCACGTAACGTATCAACGTACGGTAACTGTCTTCGTTGTATTCACCCTGTAATATATGTAAATTGTATAATAATATCATGTATAAGTGTTGAAGTTCTGTTCTGAGAGTAGCACGTAACGTATCAACGTACGGTAACTGTCTTCGTTGTATTCACCCTGTAATATATGTAAATTGTATAATAATATCATGTATAAGTGTTGAAGTTCTGTTCTGAGAGTAGCACGTAACGTATCAACGTACGGTAACTGTCTTCGTTGTATTCACCCTGTAATATATGTAAATTGTATAATAATGTCATGTATAAGTGTTGAAGTTCTGTTCTGAGAGTAGCACGTAACGTATCAACGTACGGTAACTGTCTTCGTTGTATTCACCCTGTAATATATGTAAATTGTATAATAATGTCATGTATAAGTGTTGAAGTTCTGTTCTGAGAGTAGCACGTAACGTATCAACGTACGGTAACTGTCTTCGTTGTATTCACCCTGTAATATATGTAAATTGTATAATAATGTCATGTATAAGTGTTGAAGTTCTGTTCTGAGAGTAGCACGTAACGTATCAACGTACGGTAACTGTCTTCGTTGTATTCACCCTGTAATATATGTAAATTGTATAATAATATCATGTATAAGTGTTGAAGTTCTGTTCTGAGAGTAGCACGTAACGTATCAACGTACGGTAACTGTCTTCGTTGTATTCACCCTGTAATATATGTAAATTGTATAATAATGTCATGTATAAGTGTTGAAGTTCTGTTCTGAGAGTAGCACGTAACGTATCAACGTACGGTAACTGTCTTCGTTGTATTCACCCTGTAATATATGTAAATTGTATAATAATGTCATGTATAAGTGTTGAAGTTCTGTTCTGAGAGTAGCACGTAACGTATCAACGTACGGTAACTGTCTTCGTTGTATTCACCCTGTAATATATGTAAATTGTATAATAATATCATGTATAAGTGTTGAAGTTCTGTTCTGAGAGTAGCACGTAACGTATCAACGTACGGTAACTGCCTTCGTTGTATTCACCCTGTAATATATGTAAATTGTATAATAATGTCATGTATAAGTGTTGAAGTTCTGTTCTGAGAGTAGCACGTAACGTATCAACGTACGGTAACTGTCTTCGTTGTATTCACCCTGTAATATATGTAAATTGTATAATAATGTCATGTATAAGTGTTGAAGTTCTGTTCTGAGAGTAGCACGTAACGTATCAACGTACGGTAACTGTCTTCGTTGTATTCACCCTGTAATATATGTAAATTGTATAATAATATCATGTATAAGTGTTGAAGTTCTGTTCTGAGAGTAGCACGTAACGTATCAACGTACGGTAACTGTCTTCGTTGTATTCACCCTGTAATATATGTAAATTGTATAATAATATCTTGTATAAGTGTTGAAGTTCTGTTCTGAGAGTAGCACGTAACGTATCAACGTACGGTAACTGTCTTCGTTTTATTCACCCTGTAATATATGTAAATTGTATAATAATATCATGTATAAGTGTTGAAGTTCTGTTCTGCGAGTAGCACGTAACGTATCAACGTA